>OZ007596.1:183667001-184994501 GCA_963931845.1 Maratus michaelseni
TATATAAGTATGCAAAATTTAACATCGATCGGATATTTGTAAGTGACTCAAAATTCGAATACAAATTTTTAACTGGAAAAATATGCATACAAACGTTGTGAGTTAAATAAAAGCTTATAAAAATAACACTTTTTTTGTTAAAAGAAATCATGAATCGAAACAGCCTCATTTTCTTACAAAATAAAACATATGTCAAAATACAATTACTACAACCAATCTGAAACTTAATTAATAAAAATTAACACTATCTAAATAAATCTACGGTGTGATTAGTTTCAGTTAAAATGTTGATACACACGATACAAATTTTTCTCGTTCTTTAAGCACATTGTATAAAATTACCCGAAGCTATGGTGCAACTCATCTGTGTTCAGATGCAGAAAATTGGTATAAGTCATGATATTCAAAGTTTTATAACTCGGTCCATTTTAGTGTTAGATGAATGGGACTTTTTTCTTGTGTTACTTGTTAATGTTATAGGAAACTTTTACTAAATATCACTTATAGACACTATATATTAGAAAGACAGTATAAAAATTAAATTGCGTAACTTTATAAGAAATGTTTTTAGTGATTCAAATCACTTTTAAAATACTTCTTTACCTCATTTAAAACATTTTTGTAATTGGAACTATATGTCTATAACTAAAGATTTAGGAATTAGCCATTCGACACCTTTGAAAGTAGACACCCTGTATATTGCACAATTTTTATAGCTAATGTTTTTATAACTTACTCGCATGCATCTCTACAACTACTGGAGCACATTCTATTCACTTCAATTGAAGCATCCCAGTCTTAAATAAAGAATAAAAAATAGAAAGTTGTAATATTACTGTAATATAATAAAAGTAATCTTACACCTAGCAGGTTGTAAAGCATTCAAAACACAAAAGATAATATGTTAAAGATTACTCCGTAATAGTGGGTGATCAAAATGACTAACAATATTGCAAAACTACTAAATGCACCTACAGTAAACTTGCATTTAAAGAAAGAGAAATAACTCATATTTTTTCTTTGTAAATGGTTTTACATTTGAAGAAATTGACTGTGATTAATTTCAATAATAGGTTGCGCGTTTCTAGTTTTTATATGCATTCGTAATTATATAAATACGTAGCACATATAGTCATCGCCTAGTCCGTCCGTCCGTCTGTTCGTATATAACAGCTCAAAAACTACCCAACCGAATGGTTTGAAATTTAATATATATAATCGCTGCAGAATTTTGTCGAGTCATTTCAAATTTTATGAAAATCGAATCAAAACTTAAAAAGATATTAATAAAAATATTTATTAAGTAATTTGAATTTTCTTTTAAATCGTTACTTCCTTGTTATAACAGCTTCCGAGGAATAATCGTCATGCGACCGAGATGTATTGCCAAGTTATCTGACATGTATGACGTTATAGTCATATATGACATAACATTTTATAACCTATGTAACCAAGTTGTAGTCACATTTTTCATTCTATTAAATTCTATCATAAGTAATTAATCCAACGATACCCCATTATAGGTAGTGATTCTAAGTTGCCATGGTTATTATGTCCTATTTAAGATGGAGTCATATTATTTCCGTATTACTGAATTTAAAGACGAATTTCTATACTAAAATTGTTTAATTATAACAATCATATGATCTAACAACAGGATTTTGGATAGATGTTTGGATAGATGTTTTTGGATAGATTTAGAAAAATAGATATTAAATGTAAACAAGGTCTAAATATGGATTTCAAGTTCTGAAATTTTCAAAGCTAGACTTAAGTTTCCCGTTGGAATTTTCAGTAAATGTCAACAAAAGATAAAATGTTCTCAACTTAAAATGCACTTATTTTATTACGGAAATTAATAATATCATGGTAACAGACGATATAATTCATTTCACTGAACAGTTGTCACGGTTTGAAGTACAAATTCCAACTTATTATTATTCTCCCAGCTATAACAGAAAATGAAATATCAAATTACGCCCGAATTATAATTTTAGGATTTTCGGTGATTATGTACGTCGCTAAATGTATATACTAAGATTGTAAAGAGGAAACGTTTGCTTTTTTGTTTGCTTGTAGCAGGTAATATATAGAACAACTGCACCGTTTTTAAAATTAATGGTGCAAAATGAAGATGACGTTCTATGCTTCAAATTAGGCTACTGTTTATATCGGTAACAGGATACCCAATGGGAAGCAGTTCGAAAAATTATCGAAATTTACGAATTTTGTGACATTTTGCGGTTTAGAAATTTTATACTAGTTTTAGGAGGAGTTACATTCTAGACGTAAATACTTCTTAAGAACAGTTTTTAATGTAGAGACGAAATAAGTGGTATTACAAATGCCTCCCTGGCGACTAAGCCAAATTTGTCGGTTTCTGTGAAAACAGCTTTTTATTTTTTTCCGATTTATTTTTTTTTCTATGTGGATGTTAATCTCATTTTGAACCGAATGGTCGGTAACAGTTGAACTCTCAAATGAGTATAATAAAACTATAATCTCTCTACATTAAAAAAAAGTAACCACCGCTATGATGTCGCATCATATATTATTCAATTTTTGCAATTTTAGTAATTATTCCCCTCTCATTCAATTCCTTTTTCCAAATTTGTTCCCCTTTTTCATTATTTTAACGCTCACTGTTCTACAAAAATACTTTTTCATTTTCCTTTCCCACCATTTTGTTAAATTCAATGTAACAAATTTCATTCCGTTTATTCTAATATCCTTTTAATTCAGTTACACTAAAAATATTTCTATTCTGTGCTATGTAAAGGAAAACCGCTACATCTACCCTTTCAAATAGCTAGCATAAGATTTACCATCTGCCATCTCCTTATTTGGTCACAAAGTTCTGTTGCTAACTGATTTCTTTATACACACCCTTTTTAATTACAATGATTCCCAAGCGCATCTGAATAACTCCGGTCCAAAAATATCTAACGTACTTATCAAAGTCATAACAATCTCTAAGGTTCGCGGGTTCAAGAATGCGAAAACTTTTCCGAGCCCCATTTGTGTGGTTTTGCATTCCCATGCATGTTGGCTACCGCCAATATATTCGTTAGGATAATTTATGCCAAAAATGGCTCTGTTCTCTAAATTTTTAATTGTCTTTATGCTCTGTTTGGAGAAACGATCGCCATATTGTAACCTTTTGGCGAAATGTAATTTTCATTCGACTTCATGTCATGGTACAAGAAACAATCACTTCTCTCGTTAATCATCTTGCTTTCAACATGTAACTTTTTTCACGAATTGTGTTACGGGCCCGGGTGCCCAGCGCTGCCGTGGGCAGCCAACCTTTCCCTGTACTTGTGCAACATCTATAGAACCTGGGATTTATTAAAATACCTTCATCTACTCATGTCTGCCTATTCTTCCAAATGTGCCTATCCTTATTTTTTCTGAATTTCTAGATTTCTTAGAAGGTAATGTTGATGTTAGTCATCGAAACACTCATCGTATCAAATCCACTTTACCACGACCAAGAACTTCATACTATAACCGCCAAGGCCGCAGCCGCAGCCGCTGTCAATGAAGATTTTGTGCCTTGAAGTCTTTCTGGACTAATATCCAGAAAACTATTGCATATAAAAATATGAAAATTGATAATTTTATAAAGAAATGTTCAATAAACACGCTAAAGCAGACAGTTTTTTAATCGAAGAATTATTTTAAGAGATATTTAATATTAAATTTTGTCAAAATAGTTGTCTTAAAAAAGTTTTATAGAAACAAAAACTATGCTAAGGAATTTAACCATAATTTATAAGAATATAGTTGACAAGCTTGCGGCGTGCAGACTACAATTATTTTTTTTAATTTAAGTAATTTTTGAGGTTATATTTAAATTTTTATTCAAAATTTTCATTATTTTGATGAAGATTTATTTGATATTTCATAAAATTCATTATTTGAATTGTTGCCAATTTGTAAAATAAAGTACATAATAATATTCCCTTTCAATTAAGAAATATATTTACACGTGACTATTAAAAACATAAATAAAACTTTAAAATAATAATTAAATGATCATGTGTTAAAAGCAGTAAATGTAGAAAATTACGTAATAAAAAATATACTTGCGCGTGAATATTAAAAAGTAATATTATTAAATTATTACGCGTTTTTAAATCATTAAGTAGGGTAAGATTAATTTATTTCGACAAAATATTTTACCTATTATTGCAAATTTTAAAACAGCGTAATTAATAATATTTCCCTTCAATTATAAACTATATTTTTACGTTTCATATTTACGTTTAAATCAACGGAATAACTAATAAATTGGTAAAATATAATTACGTTTAAATCAACGAAATAACTAATAAATTGGTAAAATATAATTAAAAATACAGATAAACGTTGAATTATTAATCACTCGATGACGTAACTAACTCGCATAACGCATCTGATGTCAATTGAATGCGACGCCACAGATATGCACATTTGGCTTTAAATCCTATATTTTGGCGACAGTTCTTTTCTTTTATAGAAAGTAGTAGACGGTATATAGGAGAAGTACTCAAGTTTCTATAGCATCTTTATAAAATTTCCCGATGCAGCGACATTGCTTACTTAACCATTTTGCACAAGTTGATTTTCAAATGTTTAATTAATCTTATTTTATCAAACACGAAAACAGTTGTTAGCTGTTTCGACAGCAGTTGATTCGGCCTTAAAATCCCTCAGTCAAAGCAAAATAAATGGAAACCCTATTACAGCATATAGTCAATGGTCGTTTAATTATATTTCAATCTTTCGTAATCGTTTTAGAGTTGATCAAATCAGAGTGTTTTTAAAGTTTGCGGTGTCAGAACGGGGGTTGGCAAGCGTAGCTCGTAGAGGGCAGAGCCCTTTAGTATTCTATGTAATATATATAAATACAATCTTATGTTTTTAACGAAGAAGTTTTGATTTAACATGTTGTGAAACACTTATTAACTTAAATATAAGAATAATACTTAAATAATACTTAAATAAAAGAAAGTTAACCTGCAACTGAACAAAATGATTTTCATGAAGCAGAAAAACTTTTACACTCCTGGCTATAATAATATGTCCTAACTACTACTTCAACTTCTACTGCATTTGTAACTGTTGTTATTCGAATGTTTTTTTTTAGTTTCGGAATGTAATATAAAAGACCTGTGTGGCATATCCTTTATGTGCTTTACAAAATATAATTAAAAGTAGTTAGTTTATTATGTTTATTTCTTTTATAAAATAAAGAACATCATATAATATTACATAGTGGCAGCTATACTTGGCATCGTAAAGGTCAGAAATTTTTATACTTATATTTAAGAATAGTTTAGTGTATATGCTTTTTGTAATATATATATATATATATATATATATATATATATATATATATATATATTGTATCCGTTATAATGGATTTAAAGGCACCTTCAATTATGAGATTAGATGGCAATTTGGCCGAGAATTGGAAGAAATTTAAGCATAGATTTATGCCTTCATTAGTAGCTTCTTAGGCCAAGCCCGATAAACTTTAAAGTAGCACTATTACTAGGAATAATGGTTGAAGAATGCATTGATATATGTAATAGTTTTAAACTTAGTGGTGATAACGCAGATAATTTTCAAGCTGTTATATATTCTTTTGATCAGTATTTTCAACCAAAAAGACATACAGCTATTGCGCGCTATAATTTTTTTAACTGTAGACAAAAAGAAGGTGAATCTGGTGATTCGTTTGTTACAAATTTAAAAAATTTGGCTAAAGATTGTTCTTTTGAGGATCAAGAAGATAGTTTAATTAGAGATTTGTTAATTATTGGAATTAAAGATTCCGCTATGAAAATAAAATTGCTGATGGAAACCGAGTTAACCCTTGGAAAGGCAACAGAATATTGGAGGCTGTGGAGTCCAGTGGTAAACAAATGAAAATAATGAATAAAAATAATTGTTCTACCACCGTAAATGCTTTTCGTGCAAACAAAAACGAAATGCAGAGGAAAATATACAGTAAGGAAAATGGTAATTATTTGATCAGAAAGTTGAGAAAAATTGTTCTAAATGTATAACTGTCCATAAATCTGGAAAATGCCCGGCATTTGGTAAAAAGCTCCATGTTTCACTGCAATATATGCAATGTTTAAGATAATATAATTCTATATATATAATGAATTTTCAAAACATTGAAGAATGATTAATACGTTCAAAGGTTACATTCATATTTGTAATTAAGTTTTATTTATAATGCTGAAAGAATCATATTTTTTTAGCATTTAAAATAAAAAGCAGTGAAAACAACATTATAATTTTACCCTTTTTCAAAACGCTCAGAGGGTTAATGATGTGAGAAATAATGAAGTTATTAGTGAAACTAAAAGAAAGTTGATGTCTTATACAGGACACAATTTGAACGTAATTGGGTTCAGTAAATTAAAATGTAAAGTTAAAAATAAATCGGAATTTCTCGATTTTTACATTATTGATCAAAAATCGAGTGATTTATTAGGAATTGAAGCTTGTGAAAAATTGGGATTTGTAAATAGAAACATCAGTGTTGATTCTGTACATGCTAGAAATTTTATAGAGAAATTTAATGATGTATTTACAGACAAAATATTAAAATTACCACAAACGTATAAGATCAAATTAGATGCCAATGCTGAACCTAAAATATCAGCCTCTAGAGTTATACCACATGCCTTAAAATTTAAAGTAAAACATGAGATTGCTAAAATGGTTGATCAAGGAATATTAGAAAAAGTTGTAAAACCAACTGCTTGGGTACATCCTATAGTTATAGTGCAATAGCCTAATAATCGTGTAAGACTCTATATAGATCCACGTATGCTAAAGAAATATATAAACCGAGAACATTATCCAATTCGAACCCAACAGAGCTTATTTTCTCAAATTGAAGGAGCATTTTTCACAGAACTTGATGCATCGTCAGCTTTTCTGCAAATACCCCTTGACCAAGAGAGTTCAGATTTATCTACAATTGCTATTCCGTTTGGAAAATACAAATTCTACCGTTTGCATTATGGATTAACGAGTTCTCCTGAAGTGTACCAGAAAACAATAAAAAATATTTTTCTAGATTTAGGTGGAACTTTAGTTTATATTGATGACATTTTAGTCTTTGTCAATACAGAAGCAGAACATGATAGAAGACTTGGAGCAGTTCTTAAAAGAGCTCGAGAATCTGGTTTGAAATTGTCTTTGGAAAAAAGTCAAATTAAAAGAAGTTGTGTAAAATATTTGGGTTATAGTTTAACAGGTAAAGGAATTTCCGTAAATGGTGATAAAATTAAAGCTCCGACTAATAAACAAGAGCTACAGATATTTTAGGCATGATTACGTGTTTAGCGAAGTTTATTAAAAATTTACCAGATAAAACAGGAATTTTGAGAAATCTCTTAAGTAAGAAAAATGAATTTATTTGGACGGCTAATGAGCAAGAAGCTTTTGAAAATTTAAAGAAGTTGAGTTGACTTCTAATTCACCTATTCTGTTTTTTTTATAATCCAAATTTGAAATCAGTTGTTTCTGTTGATGCTAACAAGTATGAATTAGGTGCAGTATTACTTCAAGAAGAACATCCAATTGCTTATGCTTTATGTGCTCTAAACGATACACAGCAAAGATATACTCAAATCGAGAAAGAACTACTAGCTGTTGTCAACGGATGTAGAAAATTCCATTACTAGGGATATGGTACTGATTTAATAGTGGAAACCGATCATAAACTTCACCTCGGTTTACTGCAGAAACCAATTGAAAATTTGACTCCGAGATTACAGAGAATGGTAATTGAATTATTTAAATATAGATTTAAACTTGTGCATGTCCCAGAGAAAAGGCTTTACATAGCAGATGCCCTCTCCAGAAATCCCACTACCATGAGTGTAGATACAAGTTTTTTAGAAGATGGAGTTGCTGTTGTACATACAATTCTATCGGCCACTGAAGAACGTACAAAAGAAATGCAGAATGCAACGCTAGAAGATGAATAAAAGTTACTATTTAAGAATGCTTGGCCACAACAGTATAGTCAATTGCCCCAAAATTAAAAACCCTGTTGGAATAAGAAAGAAGAGTTGCAGTGTTGTAATGACTTAATTTTTATTGAAAATAGATTAGTAGTTCCTAAAGCAATGCAAACTTATGTGTTATCGAAAGTGCACCATGTATATCAAGGCATCACTTCTTGCTAAGAAAAATCCAAAATAGTTTTATATTGGCCCAATATGATGGAAGACATCAAGAATTATGTAGAAAAGTTTCAAATTTTTCAACAGCATCAGCGTGCTAATTGTAAGCAGCCCTTGAAGTCTTATGAAGTTCCTAGTCTACCTTAGAAAGAGGTAGGTGTAGACTTTATGTATCTCGAAGGAGATGACTTTTTACAAGTAACTGATTACCACTCTAAGTTTATTGAACTGAGAAAAGTTAATGCAATTACAGCTTCTTCAGTTATTAGGGCATTGAAACAAATTTTTCGCACTCATGGTATCTCACGTAAAATTCATTCTGATAATGGTCCACCAATTGATAGTCAAGCTTATTTTTCAATCCTGAAGTCTTATGATATTTGCCCTGTTACACCGTCACCTAAGTATCCAAGATCCAATGGCATGATTGAAAGATCTATTGGGACATTGAAAAACCTTCTCTTAAAAGTGAGAAGGCTTCGGGGTGAGATCCAAAACTAGCAGTTCTTGAGTATAATAACACTCCAGAATTGAAATTCCTATCTCCAGCTGAGATGCTGATGGGAAGATCTTTGAGAACCCCCATTCATTGTAAGGTAAAATTGTTAAGACATAGATTTCCCATTAAGAATACCCACCATCAATTACTAGAAAATCAGAGAACACATAAATATTATTATGACTCATCGACCACAAATTTAAAAGAATTGAATATTCAAGATACTGTCTATCTCCAAACTGGTCATCGAGAATGGACACCAGGAACTATTGTCCAAAAAGACAGTCCAAGATCCTTCATTGGGAAATCTTCAGAAGGATCCATTCTTCGTCACAACAAAATTCATTTAAGACCAAGGAAATTAGCGATTGAAGCTCTTGTAATTTCACAAGAAAATGCTGATGTAACGCAAACTTGCAACCTGACTAATACAAAAAAAACCAAAAATCACATGTCCTCAACCCCATGACAGGCTATTAATCCATCCTGATGCTCCGTCTGGTCAAGCAGTCACCGTCAAAATTCCAAACCTACTTCGCCAGTACTGTGTACTCCAAATACACCAAAGGCAGTGAGACCTAGAAGAAACATAAACCACCAACTCGCTTCAAAGACTACGTATATATGTATATATATATATATATGTATTTCAAAGACGTTTCATTCGAACTTTTCTTTGAACTCTAAATGTATTTTTTTTTATTTTGCTATTTTGAAAAGAAAGGGCATGTAATAATATGTCCTAACTAATACTTCAACTTCTACTGTATTTGTAACTGTTGTTATTCGAATGCTTATTTTTAGTTTCGGAATGCAATATAAAAGACCTGTGTGGCATATCCTTTATGTGCTAAGGATAATATAATTAAAAGTAGTTAGTTTACGATTATGTTTATTTATTTATTAAAATAAAAATCACCGTACAATATGACAACGACTTCTCTGAAACTACTGATTTTTGTTTTCAGTAATTTAAACTATATATGTTTAAACATAGGCTATATATATATATATTTTCATTCTTCGACTATTTTTGTTCTATTCTTACGATTACAAAAAGTTTTAACACTTTCTCCGACAACATGTGGAAAAAAGTATACCACAAACTTTAATTTTTTGGGAAATATAGGAACGAATAGAACATAAAAATAACTGTAAGTAGTAGCCCTGCAATTAGACTTCATTATATATATATATATATATATATATATATATATATATATATATATATATATATATATATTTGCAAAAAACGGCTGCAAAATGAGTAGAAATGAACATTTCCTCATTTAATATAAGTACTAAATTAAATATATTTTTATGTTACAGTAAAAAGGCTTGTTTCACACGAACTACTCTAGTGCATTCCGAAGCCTCTAAAACCACGCTAATTAGCTCTGTTTTAAAATTATTATCCGATTATGAAAGAATGAATGATATTATTGCGACTAGTGGCGATCTACTGTAATCGGGTTGATGTTCATTTCTTTTTGACAAGGTGATTTTTAGATTCCAAAGATCGCATCCGCTGCTGCCGTAATATCTGGTGGTTGTTTCCTTGATAGTTTAAATAAGATATATATTTATTTCAAAATCAGCTCGTATAAAATGATAAAGTAACAAATTTTGCTGCGTCCTAGACATTTATAATAAAGTTTTATTTTATACACTAGAAGTAAATTGTTTTAACGATGACGTTTTAAAGATATTGTTTTAATATGCCAATCTTGTATCCCATTATTTAACGCTTTTCGCACGTAATATTTTAATTTTTTAATTTTTTTTTTCAATTCCTACTATTAGCTCACACTCTCTATATATCCTGTTCGAATTTCCAATCGTTAATAAAATATTTTCTATTCATCCTATCAAATTCAATTAATTTTTTTTAACTTGTACTGGATGACAATTGATGTTAATACAGTTTTTTCAAATATTAATTCATTAATTAAATTTAATTAATTAATTTAAATTTTATATTTCATTTCTGTTGAAAAGTATAGTCTCACTCCATATTTAGAAATCTCACCTGCACACGTAAAAAGATAATGGGGCTGTTCACGGACAAAGATCAGGCGGCTCGTGGGCGAAGGAGACTATAAATGTGGAGTGAGTCTATACTTTTGAACAGAAATGAAGTATAAAACTAAAATTAAATAATAAAATTTAATTAATTAATTAATATTTGAAAAAAACTGTATTATCGTTAACAGTAACATCGCTATGGCACTTTATTGTGAAGATTGGTAATTTTTGAAATTCAATATTTGAAAAACGGCATAATCATTAGATTTTAAATTTATATCAAGAAAAATACAATTTTTTTAACTTTCTAACGTAGTTTGTCTAACAATTTTGTGAGAAATAATTTTCGAGCTATTAACTTTTGGTATTTTAGCTATTTATTTTTTATTTAATTTTTAATACATTTCAAAAATTTCTCAAATGTAAGATATTTAGTAGGATATAAATTTAGGAATAAATACCGTCGGTGGCGTAGCGTGTAGATCGCTGGAAAAAATTTCTATTTGACCTAAGTAGGAATTGACTTTAAAAAAAAAGTTTTTATATTACTTGTTTTAATTTTTCTTTCTTTTGAGGGTTTCGTTCATCTCATGAAACCCTATTACTCACGCTGCGTTGTCTGTCTGTCACAGAGCCATTCTCAAAAACTATATAACTTACAGAGTTGAAACTTCGTGTATATAGATGAATACCAGCTGTGAAGAGCTCAAAATATTAAAATTTGAAAAATTCGTATTATTTTAATAAATAGAGATAAAAAACAAAATTCTTACAGCCTGTTCCTATTAAATTTAATCATTTTTCGTTATAGCAGATGCCAAAGATTTAAAATCCACAATGAAATTCTTTCTACAATAATTAACTTTCTATCAGACGATTTCCACGTGAAAAAAGGAAAATGAAATAAAAAGTTTTACCAATTGAAAAAAAAAGGTAAATATGAAATAAAATTGATTGACGTCATAGTCGTAATAAAACGGAAAATGTCTAAGATTTCTCAATAATACAAGGAGTATGACTATGAGTAAGTAAACAAAGCAGATTAATATCACGTCATTAGAGAAATAAAAAGAAAATCTGACATCATATGGGAAGCTTAACTAATTTTTCAGATGTTTGAGAATAATACAAAGTGAGTATAAATATAAATAATAGAGAATAGTAAATATATGAGTTTGAGAAACATATTGAATCGTGATAAAAATCCGATTATGGAAGAATTCGCCTATTTTAACATTTTGAAGGTATACAATTTGTTTAATTTTGAAATTATTTTTCTAAATATTGCATTTAGTCCGTATGATGGCTATTATTATGACAGAATATAATAGTGAGCTTGGCCCGCTATCTGGCTGGTTTAGATATTCGAAAAAACGTAAAAATAGACCGGTAAATTTTTACTTTATAAAAAACATGACTTTTTTTGTTGTTTTTGCTAAATGAAATTTGTTTTAATTTATTAAAGAAAGGATAAAGTGTTTTGAAAGGAATATTAAACGAAACCTTTTGAGCGATCTTCGATCACTCTTACCCACTTATTTAATATTCATGTGTAAATATACCTTTCAATTGCAAAATATTCTGAAATAATATTATTTTGAAATTTGGTAACAATAGATAAAAAAAATGACTTGTTTCAAAATATGAAATAAATTGCTATTTAAATACCGATATTTTGAAGAAAAAGAAACTAAAAAAAAAACACTAAAACAATTCGGCAAATTTAAAAAAAGGTTTGGACACAGCACACCGCAACCTAGTCCCATATATATTTGCAAAAGATGGTTATATTGCTATGCATAGTTTGTAATATTAAAAACTTATTTATCTGAACTGCTTTGGACAATTTCAACTTTAAATAGAACTTAAATTAATTTTTAGATTTAAAAACTATCTGAATCAGCATGTTTATCATATATTTTCCTGTAAATCTACCAATGTTCGTGTTTTTATATGCAATAGTTTTTTTAAATTATAATCCATGAATTTCAAAAACTGGTAGTAAATTCAATTACGACGTCAGCGGTTGTCGAAAATGTGATTAAAATTGAAATAAAATCAAGGTGTCGCTTCTAATCCACACTCCTCACCGGTCAAGTGAAATAATTTCAGTTTATGACTGAACCAACGATGCAATGATGTTGATGTTTGTGTTAAAAGCTTTGAAACAAAAAGCTGAAATTATAATATGCATGTGGCATATATTTTTATTGAAGGAACGATCCTTATAATATCGTGTAGGTGTGGGAAATAAATATTTGTTGTTTAGTGTGATGAAAAGCATTAGTTTATTCCTTTTTAAGCAGGCATGTCAAACTCATTTACTGCCGCGGGCCAAATTAAACATTGTATACAAAGCTGCGGGCCACATAAAAAGTATATATTGTGCTGTCCTCTAAAAAAACCCCATTTTTTTTTTTAATTTTCTCTGTATAAAGCCTAATAAAGAATGAACGAAAATAAAACATGGCTAAATTTTTACAGCTTGTTCTGACGAAGATTTTAATGTTGAGCATATTTCATTTTATTACAAAGTGGCAGCCAATTAAGCGGGGATTTGAAAAAAACACACTTTTCAAAAAATAACATATGTTACCTCAAAAAGAAATTCACACCTGACATACTCAGCTGAAAATGAAGCATTTTCTTACTTATTAATGGTTTGACATAAAAACGATAAAAGAAAATTATGTACATCATTCTAAAATTCTATTATAATAAGAAAAACTGTAAAAAATGAAGTTTGTGTTTTGCCAGAATTCTGTAATTGTTAATTTAAATTATTTTAAAACTAAATAAGTACTCCTTAGGTATTTTTAATATTTCCATTAAAAACAGCACAAAACAAAAAATTCACTTCAGTGAAATATTTCATGAAATATTAGGGTGGGGATCTTTTTAAGAAACATTTCACTCTGGGTTTTTTTTTAGAGGATAGCACAATAATATTATTACCATTGCACATAATAAAATTTGTTCGTGCAAAACAGCCATGTTAAAGAAATATTTACTCAAAGTTCCAAAGTTATTGTTATTCATAGTATATTTCATCTTATTTTTCGAAAAAATACTCAAAATTACTTTTCATCAACCAAATCTATAAAATTTAACTGTTTTCTAAATTGTATTTATTTAAAAATTTATTGTACACGCTGGTCTGTTAAAAGTGATGTAATACAAACGTAGCTGTCAATCTTCTGTGTTTTCGTCGAGTAAAAAATAACAAAAAACATATTTTGAAAAAAGAAACTTTTTTAATAAAACGTGTTTTGTATCCTGCACTACTTATTTCTTTTCATTTATTAAACACATTTTCTGCTTCAAACTATGTTTATTTGACATGAAAAATAACAAAATATTGGCAGCTACGCAAAGATGTCGTATAAAAGTGCACTACCGAACATAACTAAAATATGCCTAATTGCAGAATATACTTTAAATAATCGTTCGATTTATGAATAATTACAGACATTTTAAAATCCCATATCCCCATATTTTCGCACTAATATGGAATCTCACCGAATTTTGATTAACCGCAGTAAAAAATTCAGTAGAATAATTTCAACATCAATTATTAGAGTAAAATAAATAGATTAAACTGATGTTCATATTACTTTGGAATTAGAAAATCATCTTTTGAATTCATTTTTTACTGTAATTTTAGTATATTCTAGAAATTTCCACTCCAACGATTTGTTCAATAATGCCTGGCAACATTTAAAATGAAATACATTTTAATTTTCAAAATTGTTTTATCAAAGTAATAAATTATATTTTAAAACACTAACACTACCGTGGGAAAATCTTCTTTGATCATTGAAATACATTTATTATTCATATCATCTTCTAATTTTATTAATAAAACTGCTTTTTGGATAATGCGATTTGATCTCATGTCCATAACAATAATTACGTTTCTAGAAACTTCCACGAAATATCTCTTAATTTTCACTTATTTTTTTAATATTTACTTTATCTGTATTTTTTTGGTTAACCATGTTTTTCGACTTTCATTTATTTTTCAGTTTAATACAACCTGCGTTGAAAAAAATGCGTTTGCTAACGATTTCAATTCCATCTTCCTTAATCACTAAATTTAGCTTATTAAGCACATCCTTTGCCAACACTATATAATACGCAAGTGATCGTACCACATAAAAATTTGTTGAAATCATCAACACATATTTCATACGAAAAATATCCCACATGGTCACAATTTCTTTACCAATAACATTTAATTAGGTACCATGAGATGATGTTGCGAGCCGATATCTGCATAACACTCATATTTCATTAAAGTGAGGTAACTTCTCGTATACAATAACATATTTTCTTCATTAAAGTTAATATTAATTATTCTTTCCATCTTGTTCGGGTTAGATTTAATTTTGTTTGAATTTGTAGGGGAGAGTAGGTAAAACCAGGTACATAATACTTTTGTTTTCTTGACAAATCCAGAAGAGCTGAAAAATGAAAACGCCCATAAAAACCAGTTGACCCCAAAGATAAAATTGTATGGGAACATCTGGGCTATTGAAAAATTATAACTGTTGCCATAGGAAATTTCTTATCTACTTCGGAAAATGCGATTTTCAAGGACATCACATCAGCTCCGAGCTCTGGTGGTAGGGTAAAACCGGGTACTGATCAGAAATTCAGTATTTACACTTGCAGTAACAAAAAACTTTATTGTAGTAAATTTTGAATCAAAATTTACAACAAATACACAATTTTTAGAGTCAAAAACCTTTTTTTTTTCAAGTTTTTAAAGAATTTTCAGTGTTGCTTTGTCAGTAAACATGCCACAGAAATCTCAAACCAAATCATCAGACTGCTGGTATCTGGTCCTCGGGTGGTCACTCTTTGCACACTGAATAGTGTATTCATCCTTCACCATCTGTTGAATGAAGAAACAATTAATTTCAGAATAAGGAAGCGTCACTTGGGCCGTGATCTTCCTCAGCAGAGATCACCTCATTTTCCTGTTGACGTGAATTATTTTATTTTGGTTTTCTTCTAAACGTATTTGGCTTAGTTAGTAACCGCTGCCTGCCGGGAGTATCTGCAGGTGGTCCAGACTTGGCCGCTTAAGTGAGGATGATGACCGGGAGTGTCATGGCGTGCATCAGCATCGAGATGAGGACGGTATGCACACGGATGAATCCCCACCTCCTTGCGCTGCCCGGTGAGGTACGGAGCATTATGCTTGGATCGGGTGCGGTATATCCAAGACCCGCCGTTCCCCCGAATCTCGATAAAAGGTGGGCTAGCTCGTCGAAAGATGGGCTAGACTGGAGTAAAGGGCAATGCTCTCAGATGCTGACTAAGACTGGATGGTCACTCTGGGGCAACGGCTAGATAAGGGAATAGGACAGTATCTAAGACTTATCTGGGGAGAAGACGGAGGCGAAAACGTATTTTGAAAAGCAAGGAACGCTTGGGGCTCCATAGTGTCACTTGGTCAGTGTGTGACGCGGCGTGCTGCAACCCTTAGTACTGGCAGGCGGTGGGCCATAGACAACAGCATGAGTCCCTCACTTCATGAATATTCATCTCTTGTGGTCCCTCTGCATCTGGAGTAGTTGTAAGACGCCCTTTAAGTAGCTATCGGACGGGGAGATGTTCCGTTCAACCAAAGCGTAGCGACCCATGGGGCCACGTGTGAACCATGTTTCGTGGAGCACAGTGCGTCTATGACAGGGGGTTGGAACATCTCCCTGATAGGCAAGAACGCGAGGAACAGGGCCGGAGACACGTCGGTCAATGGCCTTTCAGACCAAAATCTATATATCTATCTACTATATATATAAAACACAAACGGAAATTTCGTTCCGTTCCGTTATAACTCGAGTTCCGCTGAATGGATTTTGGTGGAACTTGCACTGTTCGATAGATAATTTTTCAGTAGAGTTGTTTATTCCCCATTTTATTTCCAATAGACCCAGTTTATTCCCAGGTTTATTCCCAAAACATCTCGTCTATTCCCCAAAAAACCGGTTTATTCCCAAAAAACATGGTTTATTCCCAGGTTTAAACCGGGTTTTTTTTAGCCTTTACAACTCTATTTTTCAGGGAAGGTTTTAGTATATAACACAATGTTCTACGTAGATCAGTTATGGAATTATAATAGAAAGTTCAGTTATTTTGGCTGAAAGGATTACCATTGCTAATTTTTTGGCGACCCTTAATGTTGCAGAAAAAATTAAAAAGGCTATATATTAGGGTGGGCCGAAAAACCTTTTTTTTTTTTGTTTTTTGATTCGCTATACCACGGAAAAATTTCCTCTAGGATAGCTTAGTATAATGCAAAAATAAAATAAATAAATGGTTACGTTTGGCGGTAGCGCACAGGCCCTAAAATTTGAGAAAATATAAGAATTTTATCATTTTTAAGGGGGAGCGCGAGAATTTTTTTGTTTTGTTTTTTGATTCGCTATACCGTGGAAAAATTACCTCTAGGGTAGCTTAGTATAATGCAAAAATAAAATAAATAAATTGTTACATTTGGCGATAGCGCATCGGCCCTAAAATTTGAGAAAATATAAGATTTTTTTCATTTTCAAGGGGGAGTGCGAGAATTTTTTTGCTTTGTATTTTGATTCGCTGTACCATGAAAAACTTGCCTCTAGGGTAGCTTAGTATAATGCAAAAATAAAATAAATAAATTGTTTCGTTTGGCAGTAGCGCATCGTCCCTAAAGTTTGAGAAAATATAATATTTTTATCATTTTCAAGGGGGAGTGCGAGAACTTTTTTTTTTTTGATATGCTATACCACGGAAAATAAGCCTCTACGATAGCTTAGTAAAATGCGAAAACAAAATAAATATATTATCACGTCTTGCGTTAGCGCATCATCCCTAAAATTCGAAAAAATAATGTACGATTTTTTAAATTTTTCTAATAAATGGAAATAAATCAAATAACTTCAATAACAAGTAGATATAGACATATTTTAGTAGAACAAAGTATAGAAATGATATATAAATGAAACAAAAATAGTTAATTTTACAATTTATTAGTAGAGCATTAAGTTTAAAAAAAAAAACATTTAAAAAAAAGGGCAAATTTCCATTGAAACCAAAAATCATTTTCTGATTGTGTAATTATTCAGTTTATAATGCAATATGGTACTTTACTTGTCTTTACTTTCTTTTGATATTATTGAATTAAGTTTGAACTAAGATTAGCTTGAAAAACTAGGCATTGACGATATTGAAATAAGTATAGTTCTTATAAAACCATCTCTGAAATTGGAGCCGATCACTTTTTCTGACGCGTCAATTCTCCACCTTGAGTAGGAAAGTGTGCCAGGTTCACGAACAGTTAATTCTTCTGGACAGCTGCCTGAATTTATATCACAACTTATGTTCAGCAGGTACATCTTATCTTTACATAAACGTTGCTTGTCTATTTCTGGAATCTCATACTCAACACTGTCAAAATTTACTACTAAGAGTTTCTCACATTTACTGAGCTGTGAGCCAATCGGACAACGAAATGATTGTGATCGAGTCGTTTCACCATCTAAAGTTTGAAACAAATGTCGGAATGACAATTCATTGAAATTTAAGTGGTACACCCTCCACTGTAGTGGTCGTTTAACTGGTTCTTTAGTTGTGCGAATAACACGGTTTTACACTCCATATTAGTAACGGTGCCATCACATCCAATCACGTTCAGTGCATGAAGTGAAAATCCAACCTCATTCAAATAAGAAAGAATGCTACTGGAAATGTTTTGAGCAAAACTTGAAGAGTGTAAAATATGACCAACGCACACAGGTCAGCAGTACATGCTGTTCATAAGTTCTGCTATAAAATCAGGAGCTGTTTTCAATATTTATCTGTTCGTGAGCCTGGCAGACTTTCCCACTCAAGGTGGTTAACAATGGCGAACAGAGCTCTCCGATTGTATTTAGGTACTGAAAACACAACAGACGAGAGCAAGATCTTAGTTTCTTTTCCCTTAAACTCGTATATACCTCTATGGTTTTATATAAAAAAGTAAATACTTCACAAACAGACCAGAACATGTATTTGAAGTTATAAAATCTTAAAGATTCCTGCCCGAAAACGTGTTGGAAGTCATTGACCCAGTAAATGAGACAAACGTATTTTTTCCCCGTCCAGAAAACTTGCTTGTGAGTATGATAATAGATAAAAGGAATCATATAATAAAGTTAGGTTTCAGAAAAATTATAATGGCTAGAAACTTAGCTTCTAAAGAAAGTTAATCAGGAGTTTTCAACCACCGAAAATCAATTTCCTAACTACAGACAACATTGAAATGATTCACTGGAACACTACTGCACTTTCACCGCAACGTTTGCTGCGAAGAATCAAATTTTAGGGCCGATGCTCTACCGCCAAAAGTAACAATTTATTTATTTTATTTTTGCATTATACTAAGCTACCCTAGAGGCAAGTTTTCCACGGTATAGCGAATCAAAATACAAAGCAAAAAAATTCTCGCACTCCCCTTGAAAATGATAAAAATCTTATATTTTCTCAAATTTTAGGGCCGATGCGCTACCGCCAAACGTAACAATTTTTTTATTTTATTTTTGCATTATACTAAGCTACCCTAGCGGTAATTTTTCCACGGTATAGCGAGTCAAAAAATAAAACAAAAAAATCTCGCACCCCCCCTTAAAAATGATAAAAATCTTATATTTTCTCAAATTTTAGTGCCGATGCGCTACCTCCAAACATAACAATTTATTTATTTTATTTTTGCATTATAGTAAGCTATCCTAGAGGCAAGTTTTTCGCGGTATAGCGAATCAAAAAACAAAAAAAAAAGTTTTTTTTCGGCCCACCCTACTATACATCTCGAAAAATAAATGAAAAAACTGTTTCTAATTTTATTAAAAAAAAGAAAGAAAAAAAAAGAAAAATAGTTTTGGTGAGTGATATTATTATAAAACGAAAATATTTAATTTAAACATGATTGGGAATGTTCGTAATACTTAAAAAATTATTCAATGGGCAAGATATCTATTGAAACAATATTTGGCGATTTATTTTTTGTTTTGGGCGATTTTGATTTTACTTTTGGCCCACAAATATTTGATTTTAAGCAAAAGGTGCTTTTTTGCTGCAGAAAGATTTGAAATGGCTATACCATCTCGAAATATAAAAGAAAAAACTGTTACTAATTTTATTTAAAAAAAGAAAGAAATAGAAAGAAAAGAGAAAAGAGGAAAAAAATGATGAGGGATAATATTATAAAATGAAAATATTTAATTTTAACATGATTGGAAAAGTTCGTAATGCTTAAAGAATTATTCAATGTGCAAGATTGCTACTGAAACAATATTTGCCGATTTCTCTTTTATTTTGTTTTTGGAGATTGTTATTTAATTTTGTCACCAAACAATTTGATTTTAAGCCAAAAGGTGTTTTTTCAAGTGTACGACAGCATTTTTGGCGTATTTTTGTTGGTACTTTTCAGTTAGCTGGGCGTCAGTGATATATATACACATATATTTATATATGTATATATATCATTGTCGCCCAGCTAACCAAAAAGCACCTTTACTTATTCAAATGTAAATTATATTACTATAAATATATTTCTATTGATTTCTACCTTATATATATATATATATATATATATATATATATGAAATTTCGTTTCGGCTGCTTATAACTTGAGTTCTGCTGGATGCATATTCATGGAACTTAAACTGTAGAATAGATAATTTTTCAGGAAAAGTTTTATTGTATAACATATTTTTCTAGTTAGCTCAGTTCTAGAGTTATGGGGAAAGTTCTATAATCAGGTGAACCCGATTATGAAAGATTTGTCTTTTGAAAAATTTCTACTGGATGAATTTTGATCAGAAATGTATTATTAGTTAGATGCTATTTCACGAATGGTTTTAGTGTACTACATATTGTCCTATGTTTGCGTTGTCAAGCAGTTATGTGTGAAGGCTATATAGTTAGGTAGAGTTGCAAAAAACTGGTTTATTTCCAATAGACCCGGTTTATTCCCAGGTTTATTGCCAAAAGACCTGGTTTGTTTCCAAAAACCCAAGTTTATTCCCCAAAAACCCGGTTTATTCCAAGGTTTAAACCGGGGTTTTTCTAGCCTTTGCAACTCTATAGTCAGGTGAACCCGATTCCGAAAGACTAACCTTTTTGAAAGTTTTTACTGAGCATCTTTTTTGCGACTTGCATTGTTAAGTAGATAATTTTTTAAGGATGGTTTTAGTATATTTCATATCGTACAAATGTTAGTTTTAAAATTATGTGGAAAAGTTCTATAATCCGATGAGTCCGATTATCAAAGATTAGCCTTTATAAAAACTTATACTGGATGGATTTTGGTAGTTATTTTGTTTGCATTGTTAGTATATTGCATATAGTTTTATCGTTCTTTACCAAACCCTAACTGTAAATGACCAAATACAAGAGTTGGTCCTTAACAGCTAAAATTTTGACTGCACATTAGAAAATACAATAACGCAATAGCGTTATTTTTCAGTAATGTGGAAAGATATTCCAGGTAAATATACAAATTGCTTTCAAATACAAGGTCAAATTAAATGATAACTCAATAAAAACTACTCGGAAGCTTCTTCGAAAATCAGTGTCAGCAAAATAAACTTTGTTTTTATAAATGCTTCTTTAAATATCCAAAACATATTGCTTTCTTAAGATAAAAAATGCATTTCGGAATCGTTAGTATCATGGAAAAGGTTATCGTATATTTTTCGATCAAACTATCGAAAAATATCAAACAAAATATATTTCATTTGATTCAATGTTCATCTGTAGAAACCGACCAGAGCAGCGGGCGTAACTTGCTAGTAAAAAATAAATATATTATGTATCACAGTTATCACACATAAGTTACAATTATATCACAAACATACACTTAATTTGTGCCACATGAAGGTGAAACCATGACATTATTTATAAGTTAAAATACACTTTTCTTAAAAAGAATTTGAAGATGCAGCCGGTCGAAATTAAATCCGATGGATAAAATTAATTTCAGTTAATTCTGAAATATTACACTACAAGCATTTTGCTAAAATATGCTTACTAACTAAAATAGCTGCTGACATATTACTTCACGAAGACTACAACGTGCAAATTCTTGGATAAGTTGAAATACTTGAAATACACTATCACTTCTAAAACTACTTAAACATCTCACTAAATTTTGAGAATCTTATTGATCCTAAATTTCACTTTATTCAAATTACTCAAATGCAAAATCCCAACAAAGCACGCTTCATAAATTAAATATTAAAACCACGTCAGCCGGTATGCTGGGAAATATACTGCTTGAATAAAGCCAAATAATACCTCGTGGGTTGAGATACGGCTAATAGATATTTCCCGATACTTGTCATCAACTAAATACACCTAAGCCGACCAAAGTGACTTAATTAACACAAAAATAAATACAAACCACAAACAGGGCGGCACACTCAAACTTGCGAAAGTCAAAGGGTTGGTTCCTATTTGAGACTACCATTTGGCGAAATCTTACCAAATCGTCGATAGTCAGTCAGACGTAGCTCTTTTATTGTTGGAAAGGCTGAGCTATGATATTTTTTGTGATGACGCGTTTGTTACGTATGACGTATTTGTCACATCATCAAGTAATTCTTTGTTCGATGTTTATTTGTATTTTAATGATGTTTAATGATTTATTAGTTACTGATTTATTAGGTTTTCTAAAAAATAACGTATATGAAAGAGAATCCACTAGTAGAGCAGATTTGTGGTATTGTATTTTTATGGCATGCAGATCTGTAAAACCTACAATGTTGTTTAAAGTAGAAGAAGGATACATTTCACGTATACGTTTCTGCATTGCAGCTGAAGAAAGTCACTTCGAGCAAATTTTAAGACCACTTTATTTTGTATTAATTAAGTTTTGGATTTTATAATCTAACTAGCAAGCTACGCCCGCTGCGCTGGTCAGTTTTAACAAATGAACCTTGAATAAAACGAAATATATCGTTTAATTTTACCTTGTATTTGAAAGCAATCTGTATATTTACCTGGAATATCCTTCCACATTACTGAAAAATGACGTGATTACTCTATTATATATTCTATTGTGTAGTCAAAGTTTTAGCTGTTAAGGAACAACTCTTTTATTTGGTCATTTACAGTTAAGGTATGCTAAAGAATGATAAAACTATATGCAATATACTAAAACCATCACTAAAAATTGTCGAACTAACAATGCAAACAAATTAACTAACAAAATCCATTCAGTAGAAATTTTTATAGAGGCTAATCCTTGATAATCGGGTTCATCTGAATATAGAACTTTTACACATACTTCTAAAACTAACAGGACGATATAAAATATACTAAAACCATCCTTATAAATGATCTACTTAACAATGCATGTCGAAAAAAATACGCCCAGTAAAAACTTTCAAAAATGGTAATATTTCGGAATCGGGTTCACCTGACTATGTAACCTTCACACATAACTGCTTGATTAAGCAACGTAGAACAATATGTAGTTACATTAAAACCATTCCTGAAATAGTATCTAACTAACAATACATTTTTCATCAAAATCCGTCCAGTAGAACTTTTTCATAAGGCTAATCTTTCATAATCAGAATCAAATATTGAAAAGGCTAATATTTGATAAAAAATGGTCATCCGATTTTCGAATTTCCCCCTATAATTCTAGAACCAAGCAACGTAGAATGATATGTTATATAAAAAAACTTCCCCTAGAGAATTATCTAACAGTGTAGGTTCCATCGAAATCCATTTGACAAAATCTTATTAAAAGGCTAATATCTCATAATCGGTTTGATCTGATTATAAAACTTCCCAGAATAATTCTATAACTAAGAACGATTATGTTATACAATAAAACCTTCCTTGAAAAATTATCTTACAGTTTAAGTTCTACGAAAATCCATTCAGCAGAACTCGAGTTATAAGCAGCCGGAACGAAATTTCATATATGTATAAGTAAATAGAAGTATATTGTCATTAATATAATTTGTATTTGTATATAAAAAAAGGTACTTTTCGGTTAGCCAGGCGTCAGTGATATATGTCTATATATATATATATATGTGTGTGTGTGTGTATATATATTCATACATATAAGTGTATATATATATTTATGTATGTACATGTATTTGTGTGGATATATATGTATAGACATACATACATATATATATCACTGGCGCCCGGCTAACCAAAAAGTACCAAAAAAATACTACAAAAATGCAGTCGTACACTAAAAAAAAACACCTTTTGGCTTAAAATCTCTCATCAAAACTGTTTTTCTTTTTCTTCTTTTCTTTCTTTTTTAAAAATAAAATTAGTAACAGTTTTTTTCTTTTATTTTTCCAGATGTATAGCTATTTCAATTCTTTCTGCAACAAAAAAAGACTGACTGAAGACAAAAAAAGACCATTCTGACTTAAAATAAAATTGTTTGATGTCAAAAGCAAAATCAAAATCGCCAAAAACAAAAGATACATCGCCAAATATTGTTTTCAATATAGAAATCTTGCCCCTTGAATATTTTTTTAAAAATTACGAACATTCCCAATCATGTTTAAATTAAATATTTTCGTTTTATAATATTCTCTTATCAAAACTCTTTTTTTTTCTTTCTCTTTCTTTTTTTTTTTTAATAAAATTAGTAAAAATTTTTCTTTTATTTTTCGACATGTATAGCCTTTTTATTTTTTTTTCTGCAACAGTAATGATCGCCAAAAAATTAGCAATGGTAACCTTTTCGGCCAAAATAACAGAACTTTCTATCATAATTCTATAACTAATATACATAGAACGTTGTGTTATATAATAAAACTTTCCCTGAAAAATTATCTCTCGAACAGTGTAAGTTCCATCAAAATCCATTTGGCAGAACTAGAATTATAAAGGAACGGAACGAAATTTCCATTTGTGTTTTATATATATAGTAGATTTAAAACATTTTTTAATATCATTAAATAACACTTACGTCATTAAATGGATATGTCATGATATTAAAAGAAAAAAAGCATTGAAAAATATCATCATCTGCTTGTTTATTTAAAGCTTGATTTTTTCTTCTTCTTTTTTTTTTTTTTATGTTTGTGAGTGGTTACTCTTGTTACTTTAGAACAGTATACAAATTAATTGACTGCAGTTTTTATGAAAGTCTCATGTTCACGAAGCGATCATACAGGCGGTATAGTGATTGCCGCATTTACAAATTTTGTGTATTTTTCGTGAACGCTATACAACGAGGTTGCTGCATCCAGAGATGTCTTTTTTCGGTTTCATGTTCGCGAAGCGATCATACGTGCGTACAGTGATCTCGGCATTAACGAATTTCTTATTTTTGGGGGGATTCCGATACAACGAGGTTGCTGTATCTAGTGATGTTTTTTTTATCGGTTTCATGTTCGCAAAGCGATCATACGTGCGGTACAGTGATCGCGGCATTAACGAATTTCGTGTATTTTTTGGGATTCCGATACGACGATGTTGCTGTATACAGTGATGTTTTTTTTCGGTTTCATGTTCGCGAAGCGATCATACGTGCGGTACAGTGATCGCGGCATTAACGAATTTCGTGTATTTTTGGGATTCCGATACGACGAGGTTGCTGTATCCAGTGATGTTTTTTCGGTTTCATGTTCGCGAAGCAATCATACGTGCTGCACAGTGATCGTGGCATTAACGAATTTTGTGTATTTTTCGGGATTCCGATACGACGAGGAGGCTGTATCCAGTGACGTTTTTTTTCGATTTCATGTTCGCGAAGCGATCATACCTGTGGTACAGTGATCGCAGCATTAACGAATTTCGAGTATTTTTTGGGATTCTGATACGACGAGGTTGCTATATCCAGTGATGTTTTTTTGAGTTTCATGTTCGCAAAGCGACCATACTTGCGGTACAGTGATCATACGTGCGGTACAGTGATCGCAGCATTAACGAATTTCGAGTATTTTTGGGGATTCCGATACGACGATGTTGCTATATCCAGTGATGTTTTTTTTTCGGTTTCATGTTCGCAAAGCGATCATACCTGTGGTACAGTGATCGCGGCATTAACGAATTTCGTGTATTTTTTGGGATTCCGATACGACGAGGTTGCTGTATTCAGTGATGTTTCTTTTTCGGTTTCATGTTCGTGAAGCGATCATTCGTGCGGTACAGTGATCGCGGCATTAACGAATTTCGTGTATTTTTGGGGATTCCGATACGACGAGGATGCTGTATGCAGTGATGTTTCTTTTTCGGTTTCATGTTCGCGAAGCGATCATACGTGCGGTACGGTGATCGCGGCATTAACGAATTTCGTGTATTTTAGTTTTTTAAACTTCACATTAATCGTTAACATTTATGTAATATCGATGAAATGTGATAAAAACATTGTTTTTTACAGCTCATATTATCTTTTTTATATCTATAAAATAAAATATTTCATTTCACGCATAAAAGCAGTATCTAAAAAAATCAACTGTGTATGGTTTAATTTAATAATTCTGTATTTAAATTATCATTCTTTATTCCAAATTGTTTTGAACGAATAAAATTTCACATTCTTAACATTGTTACTCTCGTATAAATGCAATCTATTTTTCAGTGACTTTTATCGCTAAATCCATTACTTTTCCTATGTGTAACTATTTAAAAATTAAGAATGGCAACATTTTACCACTTGCTTATTGTGGTTTACAATATGATAAATGTAAGTAAACAATTTAGAAATCGCCTATGTGGCATCATTTTTTAAAAACGCCAAATGGTGGCTTGAAATAAGCTTATGCCAAGTCAAAGAATCAATAGATATGTGTCGCTTTCATGCGAAAATGTTAGGTATCGGACAATACGTTCACAATCAAACTAGACTGTCCGCATAAGCCAGTACCTTGTAACTGCCATGAAGTGTCTGAATTTTTAATGTTCTAGTTTAAGACATATCATTATTATTCAGACATGTTCCTCAGTTCATTTATACCAATATCACAGTAACACAGTTATGTATCTTAAATTGAGAAATGTATGATGTCAGGTTTCACATTCAATTACTTTAGTTGTTTGAATAACTTTTTTCAACATATGTGTCCATGATGATCCGATACGGCGAGGTTGCTGTATCCAGTGATGTTTTTTTTTCGGTTTCGTGTTCGCGAAGCGATCGTACGTGCGGTACGGTGATCGCGGCATTAATGAATTTCGTGTATTTTAGTTTTTTCAACTTCACATTAATCGTTAATTTTATGTAATATCGATGAAATGTGTATTATGTATGTGTGTTTTGAATTGTTAATTAAAAATATTTTTATATGTGTGTTCGTATATGTTCATATGCTTTCAAATACATTTGGTATAGTTTCATTTTCGCTTTCGGACGAAAATCGACAATAGACCAAAATTCAATATAGGTTCGCTATCGCCGTATAAAATTTGTTTCTGATCGGGTATTAATTGCGACAAACTGTATGCATATTAGATATATTGCCAAATATAGTGTCAATGGTAGTAGCATCAACTTTATTTCAATATAACCCATATACTTATTATATTTCACTCAGTGTGATTACTCTTGAAACGATGATAAATTATTATTACAAATGATTTATAGATATTTAAGCAAGATACTGCAAAGTTCTAAATAGCGGATGCCCCGAGACCGCGGATTCAGGTTTGAAAAAGTATCGAATTTATATAGGTTTGAAAAAGTATCGGATAAATAAAGGCATGTGCTATTCTGGATTATCCGATATGGAGGTCTTACACTATATTGTTTGACCAGGAACATGGCACACAATCTTACATTATATGACTTTCAAAATGCCAAAGCTAGAATGCTTATCAATTCCAAAGTATGGTTATATGTAGAAAA
The DNA here is from genome assembly GCA_963931845.1 of Maratus michaelseni. Classification (NCBI taxonomy): domain Eukaryota; kingdom Metazoa; phylum Arthropoda; class Arachnida; order Araneae; family Salticidae; genus Maratus; species Maratus michaelseni. Next base: position 183,694,582 of record OZ007596.1, read on the forward strand.
TATTTCAGAAATGAAGTTAATTATTTTTAAAACGTATTCTTTTTTGTATTTATTCCATGATTGATTGAAAAATAACATATATATATACGCATAATATCAGTTTAAAATATATTTTAAAATACCTACTTACCGATGTACTCACAAACTGTGTAATTGTTTGGATACGTCATAGTAAATCCCACACAACCATATTCTTCGGTCACTGCTTTAATTTTACACACATCGATGCAGTCCTAAAATTTGAATGAAGCGAAAAGAAGCCCAGTGAAAACTAAACATAAGTAACATGAGTAAAAATAGTTACTTGATAATATATAGAATTTTCGGAAAACAGGATCTAGAATTTCACGCATTTGCACGATTCACGCATATGTACGCAAAGTTTGCCTGGCCGTTATCACCAAAACGCATATACGCGTCCATCTTACTTGGTTGCTGAATTATCGTATATATTATTTCTCCTGTCAACATCCTTTTTTCTCAGAAAATACGAAACGCAGAACGACGAATGAGATACCATATGAAAGAATTTTGAACAGGCTTCTGACATAGAACACTTAACATTTTGTTAAAACATGTTTTTGATTAAAAATTGCTGTTAATTAAAAATTAAATCGGCATCGTTTTCATAAATGAAATGAAAGGTTATCCTGAAATTTGTGTTGCCACAAAAATAAAATACCGCATTATAGCATGTTCTGCAATAATAATAAAAAGAAATAAACAGTACAAAAAAGATAAAGTATGATTTCTACGCCCAGTTAATTTAATATTTATTTTTAAAAAGCAAAATTGAAATAAAATAAAAGATATGCTTTATTATATTAGAAATGCATTTAATTTACTTCATGTTTTTCAAGAATAAGCGGATGACGTCATCTTCTAATGTAGTTAAAATTCGATTGTTAATTTTTTTTCTCACGTGTACTTTTTGAAGAAAAATATCCTGCCTTTAATGATGCTGAGAGATGACGCTGTGTGTTTTCTGAACCGGGCCAGCTACAAGTGACGTCACAACATGCTTACGTCAAAACAGTGATCCATACTAACTTAAAATTTTTCATGTACTTTGTTCGTTTGTACGGATTGTTTACGATAGTATTTTGATTTTATTTATTGTTTTATATAGTAATTAATAATATTTTTCAGTGTATTTAGATTATAACGCTATCAATAATTATTGATTATAATTATTAAAGAAAGTGTAGATTATATCTATAAAATAATGAGAAGAAAATGTTGTGCTCCTAGTTTCTAATCTAAGTCTTCAAATTCGCTACTTATAATGAAAAGAAGAAATTTTAGCTACTAAAATTACTTTGTGATAATTTTACTTACATTTCAACAGAAGTGGTCTGCATTAAATGTTTTGATATATACGTTTCATAATTAGTGAAGCTAGAATTAATATGATGGTATTGAACTTGTTGTGCAGAGAAAAAAAACCCTAACAACGAATGTCTATCCTACTGTAATGGAAATAATCTGGCATATTTGAATGAATTTGTACTTCCAAATCGAAAAGGGTCAAATGATCTTTAGAAAAAAAAAAAAAAAAAAAAGAAGAAGCAGGCGATAAACAGTTTACAATATGATTTTGAAAGAAATACTGTAAGAAATTGAATGAAATCTGGATACATTTAGTTAGAAGTGAGTGTGCTTTGTTTATAAAATTAAAAGTAACTAATTTACACAACTTAGTAGTTCTACGTAGTTCCATTTAACATTTTAGCTAACTTAAGTGTACAAATATATTATGAAAATAAATCTTTTGATAAGTTAATTTGAGTGGTTATTAGGTCCTAGACCCAAGTATAATAAATAGACAATTTTTAAAATATTACAAATCAGTTACAAAGTTAAGATAGAAAATTGGGTACTTTTCGGTTAGCAGGGCGCCAGTGATTTATACACACACACACACACACATATATATATATATATATATATACATATATCTACACACACATATATATATATACACTTATATCTTCATACACATATATATACACACATATATGTATGAATTAATATATATATATTTATATATGTCCATGTATCACTGGCGCCCGGCTAACCGAAAAGTACCGAAAAGGGCTTATGGCGAGAGAAGTGAAGTTGGCAACATATTTTCTGGCAACCTATTCGTAGTTTCATATAAATAAGCATTTTTTTTAATATTTATATAATTTATTTAATATAAAGAAGCCATTTATCTCTTTTTATATACAGGTAGAACAGAATTGTATATATGAATAATTTTATATATAAATAAACATAAAAGTTCATTAGGTTTGTTTTCATAACTGTGTATATAATTTGAAAACATATCTAACTTTCTGAAGCCCGGATTATGCCAAGACGTTAAAAAAGAGTGCCAAGGTCTCTATATTTAAAAAATGTCGATTTCTCTATTTAAATTGACATTTATTGTGTTTTGGTGGTTAAATTATGGTATGTAGTTGTAAAGGGAGGAATGGGATTGATTTTGTAAAGTTTTTGGTAGATTTATTATATTTTTTGTAGGTATAAAATAATGTTTTTGAGAAAAGGTAAGTCAATGGGTTCAATCTGATCTATTAATCTTAGCATTTTTTTAAATTTATAACTTTTAATTTTCTTTTATAAAACAAGTGTATTAATTTCCTTTTATTTCACAATTATGAAATTTAATATTATTTATGTAATCACAAATTATCAGAGCGGAAATGCTCTTTTTATTACATCTTTCTGCTGCGATACATTGATCAAAGTGGATCACTATTGTGACGTCACTAATACTTGTAGCAGGCCCAGTTCAGAAAACACACAGCGTCATCTCGGAGGCCCCGCTTTAATCGGGTTTTTAAAATTTTTATACGTGCGTCATCTATTGTTATATTTATCAAGTTTGTGTATATGCGTACTGTAACGGAGTAATAGTACATTAACTTATTTAATAATTATCTAGGCAAAGTAAAGAAAATGACATTGGCGAGAGAAGAAAATTTGCCAACATGTTTTTTGGCAACCTATTCACAAATTTATTTTATAATAAAGCACACACAATGATCAATAGATTATAAAACATACAATGTTTAATTTAATATAACACACACACAATCTGCTTTACCGGGTTGCCATACGTAGCAAAATCTCGCCAAAATTTTCGGGTTGCCTAGGCATAAAATCTCTTTTTTGGCGACAAAAAGATACCCCGGTGCAACTGCGACATCTGTACCTTATTGAAATGTACAAGCAGAAGTAAATTGTATATAAATAACATTGGTACAGATTCCGGAGACGCACCGGGATATAACTTTGGCGCTAAAAGGACGATGTTATGCCTAGGCAACACGACGATTTTGGTGAGATTTTGCTTCATATGGCAACCCGGTAAAGAAGATTGCGTGTGTTTTATATTAAATTAAATATTGTATGTTTTATAATAAATTGATCATTGTGTGTGTTTTATGATAAAACTAGCTGTTACCCGTGACTTTGTTCACGCAACATTAAAAGAAGAATAAATACATTAATTAAGAAAATATTTCACTCCCGATAATTAAAAACGTTAAAATTAACTAACTGTTTATCACATTTCATAGGCGACAATACTGTATTTTTTGTTATAGGGACCTTGACATAACTCAGTCTTTAAAAAGTGAAATTTTGTGCCAAATAATCGCGAAAATAAAATTGCAACCAATGCAAAAAGGAGGGCTAATAAAATCGTGGAAATAGACGAATTGGGTAAAAACAAATGTCAATTTTACCTGATAAACAATTTTACTTTTAACGCCTTTGTGAAACGTTTTAACAGCCATCCTTCAAAAAGACATTAATTGGAAATATTACATGCTTTTTCTTTAAATTCAGTTCTGCCTCCTTGGTTTAATGTATAGCTGAAACAAATCTTATTTTCTAAATGACAGTATGTTGACAGGCAATTTTCATTCTCTAGAATAAATTGATTCATAAAGTTTGAATATGTGAAAATATGTTTTTATTTTTCGGATAATTTAAAGAAATCAAGATTTTGTTTTCACCATCTATTCAAAGTGAAAAACAATTCTGTTTTTCAGTTTTAATGAGAAAATGGTGTAAAAAATATACTGATCTATTTTATTTTCCTTTTTTTTATACACAAATATGGAGTAATTTACTTTCCGTTTTTAGAGAAACTTCGTTAAAATTAACAAAAAAGAAAAAAAATCTTGGCATCTAATTTAATTTTTTAAATTCTGACAGTTTGTGTAACATCATCGGATCAATGATAAACGGTATAAAGTAAATCACGTTGCGTTCGATATTCTGGTACTGTAAATGAAAATTGTAAATTCACGGACATTCTCCGTGAATTGCTGCCGTAATTTTACGGGAAATGCCCCCTTTTCAAGGTAAACGGTCCATTTCAGTAAATTTCATGTTTTTACGGGCAAAAACCGTTTATCTAATAACAAAGCTCGTTTATCTAGTCACAAAACCGGTTTTCTTTGGACATTGCCTGGAATCTCTGCTGCAGTAATTTTACTGCAGCAATTTTTTACAGTGAGGAGTAGTTGCGAAATACAAACATAGATTCGTGTTCATTTTCCTTTTCTTAAAATTATGATGCGATTTTTAGCAGAAAATTCTCATCTGTATATAACGAATATTCATGCTTAATAATCAGTATAGATAAAAAAACATTTAAATTTTTCGTTATAAATATGGCGTGAAACTCATCTGCTTTCTATACTTACTGATCCTTGTATTATTAATGTAAGGAATTGATTCACACTCATTTTAAAACACATTGGAAAATTCCCGTTTTATTTCAAATATGACGCATCTTTTTCCCGCAGAGAAATCCCTTTTTAATGACATAATTCTTGTTAATTTTCTTTTCCAGGCAATTAATTTCAGTACTGGCATAGGGGAAATTATGTCGCTTTAACGAAATAATATTAAATCTTTAGTTTTTATCAACAAAAATGGAACTATTAAAATTCGTCATTTTTTTTTTAGGTAATAGAGTTATTTAGTTTTAAGAATGAAAATAAATATTTCTCGCTATCCATGACATCATTTTCGATATGGGTAATTTTGCGGAGCATATTATTGACATTTGCCGACCATTTTCTTTTGAAACTTCTTTTTACTTTTTAAAAATTTAAATAAAAAATACGGTATAATTATATTAGCCCTGCGCAGACGGTAAAACGCCAAGAATTATTACCATACAAAAGAAAAAAAAAAAAAAAAAAAAAAAAAAAAACCAAGATCATTTTATTTTACCAATCAAAGATATCCGCTTTATTTTTGATGTATGGCGTCATATTCGCCTGTTTCCTATGGTTACTCATATTGAAACCTTGTATTATTATCATCAACTAAAAAAAAGTACGTTTTATTTCTAATAATATTATTTAATCTTCTTCTTAATTCTTTAATTTTTTTATTTCATTTTTATTTTTCACGTGAAAAAATTTCAATTGAAACTAAATTGTTGACTAAAAATTATTATTCCGGAATTTGAATTAGTTTTGGCAACGATAAAGTATTAGCAACGGTAAAGTGAATTTAACCATGTTAAAATATTATACGAAAAAAATGTCCATTTACTCTCTATGAAAAAACGAAATTTTGAATTATTAAGAAAAATATTTGAATAAAATAAACAAAAGCCAGCCTATGTTCAAATGAGGGTTATAATCAATCTCTATGCAAAAATACAGGATCATTAAAGGCTCCATTTTGACGCTGGCTTCAGCCTAACATTTGCGCACAATCAGATTTATAATATTATTAGGATAATCATTCCGTGAGTTTTATGATAATAAAAAAATGATACTTACGTCATATACGGGAAGCTCAAATACAATTGCGCCAACCATGGCGCCAATTAACTAATTATAGTCAGCCTTATTTTTTGATAAGTATGTAGTTTATTTATGGTACTTTTCGGTTAGACGGGTGCGAGTGAAAAATATATATATCTATATATGTAAGAAGATGATATGTAACTAATAGATTTACTTGAACTATATGTACAAATAGACAATAAATAACAAAATATGAACTTTAATACAGTCCTAGACAGATAACGCTACAATATTTTACTGATAATTTCTCTTCAACTAATACACATTTCGTCCAATATATACAATATGTTTATTTTCCAAAAAACCAAATAGGCCTAACAGCGCCTTTATTGGCTATTTCCCACTTTGATGCTTGCTTCACAATAAAAAATAGAAAACTGACTCTTTTCCAATTTTGAAAATGTTCAAATCTTGATCTCGCGATCCAAAATATTTATAACTCGTGCATTTAAATCATGGATAATAATAGTACACTAGAGTGTCAGTTAATATAATGATCAGTTGCGTCATAAAGGAGATGAAGCGTTTAAACAGAAATCCTACAAATCGGTCATCCTGACGTGATGGCGTCCCGACATCAGCATCTTGATTTATTAAGTTTTTCATGCCTAAACAGTTAATTTTTTGAGATTTTTATTTCTTTCTGGATATTGTCTCTATCTTTGGAATCTGCATATCTAATATCTCTGTAATTGCTTTCCGGATATTGCTCTCTAGCTTTGGAAGCTATATACCATAAGAATTTAAATAACAGACCGGGAGGTGGCAGCACAGACAATCACCTCATCGAGTTCACGGCTGAAATTCCAGAATTAATTAAAACTGGAATTGCATATTAAAACGCAATCGGTCTGCCAAGTCATATCTTGGTGGAAAACACCTTAAACCCGATTTTAGCGGTTGGCTCATAGGTTTACCCTACTTTCATGCTCCCAGTTCTCCAGGTTTTCATATCTTTGGGTGCAGGAAAACACAATGGTAAACCTACGAGTCAACTGCTAAAATCGGGTTTTAAGGTGTTTTCCACCAAGATATGACTTGGCAGACCGATTGCGTGTTAATATGCGAATCGAGTTTTAACTAATTCTGGAATTTCAGCCGTGAACTCGATGAGGTTATTGTCAGTGCTGCCGCCTCCCGGTCTATAAGCACCTCTTCCACTATAAGCTCCTTTAAATCCATCATGATAATTATTCTTATGTGATGGTTGTGAATATCTTTGTTCATTATAACTAGCCTTGCATGATCGTCGGCCACCATAATTATAATTATTTCGACCATGATGGTAGCCTCTATCCATGTATCTAGGGGAAAAATTTGGATTATATCTTGCTTTTGAATTAGGTGAAGCATTTTCTGTTATGTCTTGAGGTATCAAAGAATTTTTAGTCTCAAAGTTTTCAGGAATCTCAGATTCATTTTGGTAAGAATTCTCAGAACTCTGTTTCCCATGTCTATATTTATTGTAATTTCCATGGTGAAATGACTGTTTAAAATATCTCTAATCATATTTATTATTGCTTCTATTATCAAATGGTCTATTAAAATTTCTATTCTTTCCCTTATGATCAAAATTCCTACTGCGATCTTTCACATAGTCTTTTCTACCATGTTCAGGACTACTAATTTCATAATTTTCTTCTGGAGATGGATAGTCAACATTGTATTCATCAGATAATCCTGTATCTTTTGTTTTATTCGGCTTATATAGTTTTATTAATTTTCTTATTTTTTCTCTGTTTGCTAAATTTGTATTATGAGTCAAATTCACCACGTCATTTACGCAGTCGATATTAACCATATCTTCCCAACCTCGATTATGGTTGTTTCTACTTGCTTTATCAATTTTTGTCGGTACTTCGTTAATTTTAATGTATCCTACTCGTACTGTGTTACCGCTTATTATTCTAACACCCTCTTCCGTTACTTTTAACGCCATGCCTTCTATTGCTTTTCTACCTATCATTAAATCGCAGTCCGTCCCTTGTACCACGTAAAATTTATCCTGGATTTATATATCGTCCACGTAGACTTTATGCCAGAAAAAACCCGTTGGCTTAATTTCTTTTCCACCTATGCCCGATACAGATATATTGTAGCTGGTTAGTTTTGGCGCGTTTATTGCAGTATGATATGTTGAATTGGCGACTGAAATATCACTCCCTGTATCAAGTATTACGTTTGTTTTTATTCCGTGAATATCTAAGATTCTTCCTTTTTACCATTTAACATGCCCATATTAACTATTTTTCTTTGTATGTTTTGGGTCTCATCTTGGTATTTTGTTTCTCGCCAATTCTGATTACGTTGTGGGTAAAAATTTGAATATTCTCGTTCTGTATCACTCGCCATGGCACATTTCGCACTCACGTGACCAGGGTTGCCGTACGTAAAACATATTATATGCGACTCTCTGCTTCCATGATTCACACTGTGCCTATTGTCAACTTGGTGTAATCAGCCACTCTCGATCTTCTGTCCTCAAAACGTCTGCTTGCATTCCTAACTGTTTGTTTATTGCAAACCCTTCGTGCCGTTTCGTAAATATCCAATTTATTAATTAAGACATCAATTTTCATTATTACTAATAATTCCTCTGCAAAATGTGTCTTTGTTTCTGTAGGTAAATTATAACTGATTTGATTAACTACAATTAATTCCGATAAATCTTCAAAGTTATTTACTTGAAGACCTACAATCCATTGTTGAAAATACACCTTTATCTCATAAGCAAAATCTCGCCAATTGGCTGATGGCTTCTTTTTAGAAGAGAAAAATTTCAGCCTAAACTCTTCTGGCGATAGTTTGTAGCGTTTTAGCAGAATATTTTTTATGTAATCATAATCGTGAACTTCGGGTTCGTTTTCCCTTGTTATTATATTGATCACATCTAACGGAATTAGATTAATTAAATAATTTACCCATTTTTTATCAATGCCCGTTTGCGTCATTTGCCTTTCGTACATAGCCAAGTATAAACTAATATCATTTGAACTTTCGTATTTAGTTAATAATCTAAGCAATTCAAATTGCTTACCTGGATTTGTCCTTGGGTTTTCATCCATGTGTTCTCTTGAATTTTCTTGTATCTGTATTTTCTTAATTTCGAAATCTCTTTCGCTTTCGCGGTCTTTTTGCTCCAATTCTAATTTCTTTTCTTCAATCTCTGCTTGTAATTTCCTCTCTTCAATCTGCATTCGCCATTTCCTTTCTTCTAGCTCTGCTTATAATTTCTTCTCTTCTAGTTCTGCTTGTAATTTCTTCAATTCTAGTTCTGCTTGTAATTTTTTCTCTTCTCTTTCAGCTTCTGCTCGTAATTTCTTCTCATCTAGTTCTGTTTTCTCTTTTCTAGCTGCTATAACTACTTTCAATTGATCTTTTATAAAATCTTCTTCGTAATTCTCCCAACTTTTAATCAGCTTTATTAGGACCGGTACTGTCGGTTTTTCTGTTGCTTCAATTACTCATACCTCGCAGAGATTTATTAGATCAATTCTCTTAGCTTTATTTAGAGTTCCCATGTTTATTTTTCAAAATTGTACTTGAAGTAATACGATTACGGTTTCACCTGGCCAATTCGTAACCCAACTTTTGATACTCCGGGTGCGAGTGAAATATATATAGCTTTTTATGCTTTTATAATACCACACCGGTTTGTTCAATACTTTTTATTCTATTGATTGTTTTATTTATTTATTTTATATTATTTACCATTTTTAACAATTTTATGCATTTAACCAGTGGACCTGTGCGAGGATTTCGCACTGCAGTCTAATAATTTTAAGAAATATCTGATATTTTTTAGATGCAGTTTTAAACTTTTAAAGAAAAATTAAGGATAAAAATATTTTCAAACAACATTTGTCAAGCGAGAATATCATCTCATTTATTCCTAACAATAAAATCCCATCCTCTTTAATAAAAAGCTATGCGTTGCTGAAGACAGATTTTCGATAATCATTGCCACATATTAATCTAGGAAAATGAAACATTTAAAGTTGCTAAAAAAATTAAGTATTTATCAGAAAATTGTTGGACAAACTTCGTTAGAAAGGTAAAAAAAAATGTATTTTACTTGATATCATGATATAAATTTCAAATTTGCTGATTATACCGTTTTTCAAATATTGAATTTCAAAAATTACCAACTTTCACAATGGAGTATTATAGCGAAATCTTCACACTTAAAAATATAATGATAACGGCCATGTGTCCTGACGTATACTGTCTGTATCACGAGTCACAAATTATAGTAGCCTTACTATTCTGTTAAAATATAAAAGTGAGTTATGATGCCACGAGTGCATGATTTTTATTTAATTTTAATATAATCGTCTTATAAACAAGGTTTTGGAATTTTTTTTCGAATGGGACTAATAAATTGGCCAATACTGTATATTATTTTGAGTTTAAAAGAGGAAAGATGGGGAGATCTTTATATTATTTAGGTTTCCTCAGGAACTTTTGGTCAGAATTGAAAGTTTAATATATTGTTTCTAACGTTTTGACGTCAGAAAAAAGGTAATCGACATTAAATCGGCAACAACTATTAACGACTGTCCTTCAGTTTGTTTGGATAGATTTTCATTTAAAAGTATAAAATCATTTAACATTGATTTTAGGTATTTTTAAGGTTATTTGTGTTTCACATAGCCTCATAAGAGAAAGCCTAATTAAGTTTGGACATGTGCCTTTGGTGACCATTTCACTTTATTACCATCATCGATGATTATCTCACCAAAAGTGTCCAGTTGGAAACTTCACACTTATCCACATTGATGTGCTCTGCTGATGGCATGCTGTAAGCACACAACATACATTATAAATTAATAGCAAATCATCAACGAAATAGAATTGAACTTGACATTCATATAAAATAACTTTTACCTTGCTTATAATATGTCCTTATATTTGTAAATGTGCACCTGAATTATCAGGCGACACTTTTGAATTCGAAATAGTGACGTATTGAAGCCTGTGACCGGACATCGAATGATGGCAATTTCATGACTTCTGATAAAGATATTTTTACATATAAGAGAACATTACAAACAGTATCGAGAATGCTTTGTTGGGAAATTTTTTAATTGTCTTTTAGTGTAATTGATTTTGATGTCTGTAATTCACTATATTTTGTTATCATCTTTCATATACTTCAGGATAAAGTCTATAATTTACAAATATCGCCACATGAGGCGCTGTAGTAACTTTCGTTTTTTTTATAAATAGACACCATATCTCTGGTTTTATCTACTCAAATGTTATTTGAATGTATCTAGACTTCAGTTTTCATCCTATATGCATATGCAACTTATCAAGAATTTCAGAAAAAAAATTGGGAATTTTTTTATTTACATAATTTTTCATCTGTTTTAACCCATTAGGCTGAATGAGGTTTTGCATATTTTATCATATTGTAAGGTTGAGAATAACCGTATTAAATAACCGTAAGTGCACCGACGCTTTCTGTATCATGTTATCTACAATTTACATTGAATATATGGAAGAAAATATTTATAAATCTGTTAGATACATTCGTTTGTGTTATATATTTACGTACAGATGCACATATGATATGAATGCTCGCGAGCATGCTAACCTATATCAACACTAGCAGACTACGCCCGCTGCGCTGGTCGGTTTCTCTAAAAGCACCTTGAGTCAAACGAAATATATTGGTGAATTTAACCTTGTATTTTAAAGTAAACTGTACCTTTACGTGGAATATCCTAAAATAACACAAAAACGGATACTTATTTCAGTAAGTTATGTTTTTTTAATACGGTTTATTATTACGTTTACAATTTATTTCTTACCGTTTTCCAATGATTTATACGTATTATAGCTACATTTTTTAATAACGTGAATTAACCTATATTATTCACAAATAAAAAGAAATGGTGCATCTAGTATTTGTCGAGAATTAAATAAAAATCATGCACTCGTGACATCATAATTCACTTTTATATTTTAACAGAATAATACGCTTACTATAATTTGTGACTCGTGCTGACACATTGCTGTTATTATTTTTTTTACGCGGGAAGTTTTCGCTATGGTACTCCATTGTGAAATTTGGTACTTTTTGAAATTCAATATTTGAAAAACGGCATAATCATTAGATTTGAAATTTATATGAAGAAAAATACAATTTTTTACCTTTCTAACGAAGTGTGTCTAATAATTTTGTGACAAATACTTTTCGAGCTATTCATTTTTTCAGTAACTTCAAATGTTTCATTTTCCGAGATTAATCTGTGGCAACGATTAGCGAAAATCCCAGTCGTCAGTAACACATACCTTTTTTTAAAGAGGATTTGGCGGTATTTAACGAAATGTTACCAATTTCATCCTATTGAATACCACAGCCTGATACAGGTCAAGTCTAGCGCAAACAGTCTAACTATTGAACTTTCTCTTGGGATGTTGATTAGAACTAATTTTGCATCCAAAATATTATATATTTCCTTCCATTCCGCTGTTTGATAATAGTGTTCAAACAATTCTTTCAAAGATTCGAGATTCCTTGAGTATTTCTCTGAAGTTTCGTTTGAAGCTATGTTTCGTTTGCATTTATTTAAAAAGCGAAAATAATCGTTATTTTCCTTTCCCTCACAATCCAACCAATACACGTTTCATTATAAAAGAAGATGCTTTGGCCAATTGCATTAAATAAAAAAAAAATTAGTGCAATGACAGATTGAATTAGTTATTTTTGCTAAATATGTCAGCCAAATGCGCATTTTACGCACCACTCTTCATTATTTAAACATTTTACCAGTTAAGCGTCATGGTTTATCTTTAAAACTTCTGAACTCAGTTTCAACCAACATGTAAACTCTCTGTCTAGACAGAACCATCTTAATTCATTATACAGAAGGACGAACGTTTGCTGGACCCAAAATATTCACACATCCGTTTAAAAATCTGATTTTAAAAGTCATGACATTATGAATTTATTATTTTATTGGCATCATTCAATATTGTCATAAGTTGAGAAATTTTTTTTCAAGTATAGCTCATGTCTATAACGAGCGAAGTAATTGCTTTCAACCAACATGCAAACTCTCTGTCCAGACAGAACCATCTTAATTCATTATGCAGAAGGACAAACGTTTGCTGGACCCAAAATATTCACACATCCGTTTAAAAATCTGATTTTAAAAGTCATGACATTATGAATTTATTATTTTATTGGCATCATTCAATATTGTCATAAGTTGAGAAATTTTTTTTTTAAGTATAGCTCATGTTTATAACGAGCGAAGTAATTGCTTTCAACCAACATGTAAACTCTCTGTCTAGACAGAACCATCTTAATTCATTATGTAGAAGGACAAACGTTTGCTGGACCCAAAATATTCACACATCCGTTTAAAAATCTGATTTTAAAAGTCATGACATTATGAATTTATTATTTTATTGGCATCATTCAATATTGTCATAAGTTGAGAAATTTTTTTTTCAAGTATAGCTCATGTCTATAACGAACGAAGTAATTGCCGCTGTATTGCTTTGTCTTATGTTCAATTTTTGCAATTGTTTGTAGCTTTGTGACCCTTCATTTCTTTTTAGATAATCAGTTCATACATCTGTACTCTATTTCAAAAGTGTTTAATTTCGTGATACGTATTCGTCCAAAAATTTTTCACCTCGTAATGTACACTAAAACTTCTCTCTCAAAGAAAGATGCAAAAATATTTCGGCCCGTTTGTAGGGGTCTCCACACAACATCATCCTGATATCCTATCCTATCCAAATAATATTGTAAATGGGATTGTTTGTGTGAATGTTTGGCTGAAGTAAACATTAAAACAGGAGATTTCATGACCCTGTATATTTGCGTATAGATGGATTATAACCCACTAATTAACATAGAGTAGGTGTTATTTATTATTTTCAAATATGTTTCTTAATAATTCAAAATTTCAGGATTTTCATAGAGAATTAATGAACATTTTTACTGTAAAATTTAATTAACCATTTTACGCATTATTGTTGCCAACAAATACAAAAACTGGAATAATTATTTTTTCCTCAACAATAATTTTTCAAATGAACGATTTCCCTCATAAAAAATGAAAATTAAAAAGATTTCAAAAGCAGATGAATTGCCATGATATTTGAAACGAAAATATGGAAAATTTGTTATTAAACATGAAGTATGAATGTCGGTTACGTTGAGAAGATATTTCTGTCAAAAACTGAGTTATAATTAAAAGGAAAAATTAACAATAATTATAGTATTAAGGAAATATTTTCTTGGACCATAGAACTAACACATCGGCTGATAAGTTCCCGGTCTGGCACACAGATGGCGTTTCAATCACCGAACCGATGCTCTTTTTTGTAAATACTAACCTTTAAAAGGTAGCAGAAAAAAATGTCATGATGATTCGCCGTGTGGATAAAACGTTAGAGTGGTTTTAGTCGAACGACTTTGTTGATAAACAAAAAAATGGATAAACAATTAGTTCAAGAATTGTTATTTGATGGGAAAAAATACCTCCAAACAAAAGCTGGACTTGCTAAGAGTTATCCGGACACTGCACCAGGTAAATCAACCATTATTGACTGGTTTGCTGGATTTAAACGTGGCGAAATACAATAAATACGGACACCAGTGATACACCACGCAAAAGAGGTGGTTACTCCGGAAAACATAAAAAAAGTCCACAAAATTGTTTTGGGGAACCGTAAAGTGAAGTTGCTGGAAATAGCTCAAACTCTGAAGATATCCAAGGAACGTGTAGGTTTTATTTTGAATGAACATTTGTCTATGAAAAAGCTGTTGTCAAAGTGGGTGCCGTGCGAGTTGAATTTTGACCAAAAACAACAACGAGTCGATGATTCTCAGCACTCTTTGGGGTTTTTTTGTTAAAAAGTTAATTTTATTTATTATTAAATTTTTATTACTATTTATTTATTAAATTATTATTATTAAATTATTATTACTAAATTATTATTATTAAATTATTATTACTAAATTATTATTATTAAATTATTATTACTAAATTATTATTATTAAATTATTATTTATTAAACTATTATTATTTATTATTAAACTTATGTTATTTATTAAAGTTATACAGTTATAAAGTTATAAAGTTATAAAGAAGTTGTGTTTTCTTTATTAGACCGGGAACTTATCAGCCCATGTGTTATGAAAAGGATCCTCCTTGACTTGGACAAATATGATGTCATAAGTAAAACATGTGTATTTTCAAATACTCGTAATAATAGAAGGAACATAAATATCAGTATTTGAAGGACATTATATTTAACATGAAAAACTGAAATACTTTTTATCGATACTCGTTAATAATAATCTTGAATATCAGTTACATACAAATGTGAATTTTCTTCTGAAATTTAAGTCATGATTGCCAGGAAAATTAACAAGAATTATATCATTAAAAAGAGATTTCTCTGCGGACGCCATATTTGAAATAAAATGAGAATTTTGAAATATGTTTTAAAAGGAGCGTGAATCAATACTGCACATCAATAATACAAAGAATAGTAAGTATAGAAAGTAGATGAGTTGCATGCTTTATTTAAAACGAAAAATTTAAAAGTTTTTTTTTTATCTAATGATTATTAAGAATGAGTATCAGTTATATATTGTTGATAGTTTTCTGCTAAAAATCACATCAGAATTTTAAGAAAAGAAAAATGAACATGAATCTGCTATATTAAAATCTGACCGTCTGTTTGTATTTCGCAACTACTCCTCTTAGACTATAGAACACAACGCGATTTACTTAACACCGGATATCATTGATCCTATGTCCCACAATTCTCAGAATTAAAAAAAAATGAATTAGATTCTGAGATATTATTATTAATATTTCTTTTATTTTTTATTTTTGTTTTTATCTTATTTTATTTTGCTTTTTATTTTATCTTTTTATTTTATTAATCATTGGGAAAATGCTTGTTGTTTTCGGTCGAGAATGGACCTCTTGACGTCATCACATCATTTTTAAAGGCGTTTTAAACAAAATTATATAACTTTAGAAAAAAATTTAACGAAATTCTGTAACTTTAGAAAAAGTTTTAACGAAATTCTGTAACTTTAGAAGAATTTTTCATTGAATAGACAATAGAAATGCATAAAATCGTTACAAAAATGTTAAAGTTACAAAAAGGATAAATGCAAACTATCAGATATGAAAAAAAGCCGAATTCGAAAATTGACGTCGGGTGAGAAATCTATACTAATATTATAAAGTAGTAAAGATTATTTGTTTGTTTGTTTGTTTGTAGGGGGTAATCTCTTGAACTTCGGAAGCGATTTCAAAAGCGATGGTGGCAAATTGAAGGTGACAATCCCTGCTCCAACATAGGCTATATTTTATGTCGGTGCCACAACCCCAAGGGGGGTGCAAGAGCGAAAAACGTTCTAAAATTTCAATTTTTTAATACTGAAGAAGCTAGAAACATGAAATTTGGCATGGTAGTTACTTATAAGATGTAAATGCTCTCTAAGAACAAATTCTAAAAAAAATCGAAAGTTAAAAGGGTGAGATGGGCTAAAAGCGTTCTAAAAACATTCTAAATTACAATTTCTATGGAATATCTGGAACTACAGAACCGTTTTCAAGAGTTATGGTGGCAAATTGATGGTGATAGTATCTGCTCCACCATAGGCTATATTTTATTTTTCGGTTCCACTACTCTCGGGGGGGGGGGGGTAGAGGAGTGAAAAGCGTTCTGAAATTTCGATTTGTTTTATACTAAAGGAGCTAAAAACATGAAATTTGGCATGGTAGTAACTTATAAGATGTAAATTCTCCCTAAGAACAAATTAAAAAAACATCGAAATTTAAAAGGATGAGATGAGCGAAAAACGTTCTAAAAACATTCTAAATTACAATTTCTGTGGAATCTCTGGAACCACAGAACCATTTTCAAAAGTAATGGTGAAAGTTCCGGCAGTAACGATTGCTATATTTTACGTCGATGCCACTAACACAGGGAGGTGCAAGAGCGATAAACGTTCTAAAATTTCGATTTTTTTAAACTAAAAGAGCTAGAAACATGAAATTTGGCATGGTAGCTACTTATAAGATGTAAATGCTCTCTAAGAACAAATTCTAAAAAAAAATCGAAAGTTAAAAGGGTGAGATGAGCGAAACGCGTTGTAAAAACATTCTAAATTACAATTTCTATGGAATCTCTGTTACTACAGAACCGTTTTCAAAACTGATGGTGGCAAATTGATGGTGACAGTATCTGCTCCACCATAGGCTATATTTTATTTCGGTTCCACTACTCTCGGGGGGGGGGGTGCAGGAGTGAAAAACGTTCTAAAATTTCGATTTGTTTCATACTAAAGGAGCTAGAAACATGAAATTTGGCATGGTAGTAACTTATAAGATGTAAATGCTCTCTAAGAATAAATTCTATAAAAATCGAAATTTAAAAGGATGAGATGAGCGAAAAACGTTCTAAAAACATTCTAAATTACAATTTCTAGGTAATCTCTGGACCCACAGAACCATTTTCAAAAGTAATGGTGAAAGTTCCATTAGTAACGATGGCTATATTTTACATCGGTGCCACTAAAACAGGGAGGTGCAAGAACGAAAAATGTACTAAAATTTCGATTTTTTTTACACTGAAGGTGTTAGAAACATGACATTTGGCATGGTAGTTAGTTACAAGATGTAAATGCTCTCTAAGAACAAATTAAAAAAAAATTCGAATTTTAAAAGAGCGAGATGAGCAAAAAGCGTTCTAAAAACATTCTAATGGATGTATTCTGACCAAACACCCGCAAAGTTGCGGAAACCGATCCGCAAAAGGGGTGGTTTACGAGAGAAGAGGGAACAGCACAGGTGGACGCGATTCCAAGCAAACATTTTTAGTTTACTGCAAGTGCTGACGTCACTTAAGATTTGCGGATGAGAGAATCGATTTTTAATCGAAGATCAGTCTGTTTTAACCAATGAGAATGCATCTACATCTTTAAAGGGACAGAAATTAATGTTTTGAACATTTTTTGTCATATGTATATATATTTTACCTATATTCAGTTCTATCTTGTGGGTGAACTAGCTCGTGCCTAGGGCCCGCACTCAATCAGTAGCTATGAATTAGCCGACTATATATATATATATATATATATATATAATTTCTTTCTTTTTTTTAATTATTATTTTTTTCCTGTCAACTAAAAATTTATTAATTAAAAGTTGTGTATCAAATGATAACCCTTTGCGTATAAGTCAACAATACTTTAGTTTTAAAGCGTTTGCTTTTCCATTATGGTATACTTTCACACAATTATATACATTTAAAAAAAAAGTAAGAATAGATTAATGCATTGGAACTCCCAAAAAAGCAATCGGGCACAGGGCCCTAAAATACCTTAAAGCTGTTCTCAAATACAAAGGAGCTACTTTCTGCCATATTTTTAATTCATTTTTGTTCAGAAAAGCATGAAATTGGAAGATGTTCTTATTCGGAGACTATCAAATCGAATAGCGTTTTCCATTTTTTGATAAAGGCAAAAGATGTTTCAGAAAATACTATCAAATTTGGCGTTTTGAACCGAAATTCCAGAACGACAGCGCGAGAAAACAGGAAAAACCGACTGTGACAACTGTCGCTTATAACTCGATAGATAATTTATTTATAAAAAAATGGAAAACTCATTTCGATTCCAAATCGCTTCAATAGTCAGTCCTGCTAATATAGTCCTGCCTTATGTTTCAAAATGAGTCAGTAAATTTCGCATTGTGGAGCAGGTCATTTGAGAACCATTCTAAAACTATTTTTTATGCAGGATACATAAATATCACCACTAAATAAGCATGTAAACTTTGCTTTTATAAATCAAAAAATATTATGCTAATTAAAAAAAAGAGGTAGTACATGGATAATTAATGTAAGGGCCATAATAGCTGCAGTTTTAGAGTATATGTGGGTATATATGTAGTGTAGTCATATATATATTTAAAATGAAAGCACATGAGTGAAAAACAATATTATATATATTTGCATTTTCAATCCTTGCGATTAATTTTTTTATTACTTTTTCTTTTGATTTTTATGCATGTAATTTCATTTTAACTATATAATTCGGTTATTTTTTGAACGAACTTGAAAGTTAATTTTTGATTCAAAGAGGTATTTTATATTTCTGCCGTGCTATTTTTTTTTTTTTTTTGGGGGGGGGGTTAAGGGTTTAAAACTTCTATATCCAAAGTACTTACAAATTGAGATACATATGAAAAAAACTTTATCCAAAGATAAATACAGGATTTGAAAAAAAAACAATGCAAAAAAAAAGCACAAACATCCAGAGAAATTTTATCTTACATTTGTTTCAAGGCTTCATAATAGGAGCTTCTTCTTCAGTGCCAAACGAATGATAGAGAAATGAGGAATAATAGCAGCAGAATGTGTTATTGTTACCCTGTTTTCTCAGTTGTTAACTTTTATATATTTATGTTTAGATATTTGTGTAGGGAGGGAAATTTTTATAATATAATAGACAATTAAAACTGATATTTTTATTTATGTTAAACAATTTTATTTCATACCTTGTATAATGAATTTATTCAAATGAAAGGGAACATTTTGAAAAAAGTATTGTACTTTTGTGCTATTTTGGCATAATGTGAAGAATTGTTAAACATTTAATTTTATGATAATATATTTATCAATGTCTTTTAATTAGTATCTTTTTCAATATATTTAGTTGGGTTGAAAAATTCAGAATTTAAACAAACAGTATATGCTATTGAAAAAGTAGGAAAATATTTTTCAAACTTTTCTATTTTTATGTTTACATATAACTAATATGTAAGCATCAATGCAATACTTCATTTGCACTGTTGAAATTTATACAACGTTAAAAGTTGATAATCTTGTTTGTAAAAAATTAATATATTTGAGAAATTTATTATACACCAGGAATTAAAAAAAAAAAATAGCCGATATGCACCAAGGAAATCAATACCAAATTAAATATCGATATTTATCCAAAATTTAAAAGTTATTTTACTTAAAAATAAATTTCTTAGTAAAAAATAAACATTGTTAAATAATAACTTTCAGACATAAATATTATTTTTTTTCAGCTTGAAAATACTACATTTTTATTATTTGCAAACTGGTTAGTATTTATTTTCATCTTTACTATTATTATTAATTTGAGTTAGATGCAGTGCAGAGAGATTCATTTACTATTTTTTAAAAGCTATTGAAATAATCTTTCAGAATTAAATGTGAATTAAATACTTTCACATAATTCAACACTCAAACATACATTCTTACATACTCTCAATCAGCCACAATGTAAAATGTTTTTAATGTGTTATTATTATTATTAACATGTTGTATTAACCAAGCAGAATTATGGTAAACTTTGATGGTCTTACAGGTCCTGCTGCGAATTACTTTTTTGACACCAGGCAGCGCTTCAAAAAATCATTCACGGAAAACTTACTTTACGAACGATTATCTCCATGGTTTAATGGTTTAATATTTTAAACCTTCACGACGAATGAATCTTTTTTTTTTTTTTTTTTTTTTTTTTTTTTTTTTTTTTTTTTACTTTCATGGATAGAGAATTTGAACTGCGAAGCTAATTTCAACTGAAGTTATTGCAGAATATATACCTAATTGAACGTAAGTCATCTCTCAAATATTAATTTATTTTGAACGATCTTTCTAAAAATGTAACTTTTATATAGTTTTATTCGAAAAATAATTTTGAATAAAAATGGCCACCTGGTATATGAAAAAGTGATACGGGCATCCCGGAACTGTTGATGACAGTCACATGACTTACGGTTTTATTATAGAGATAAATAAAACTGGAATATCAAGCCTAACATGACGCTACGTAGCATTCTCGTGTCCGCCATATTAGTTACGAGTACTTCTAATTTCCCGCAAATACTGATCACGTGACGTTCTCATTTGCGGGAGGAAAACGATCCGCATGTTTGCTCTGTTTCGCGAAACTAGCTAGTGTCCGAAAATTTGCGAATAAAAGGGAGTTGCGGGAGAAAAGTGTTTCATCAGAATACGCGCGTAGATTACAATTTCTATGGAATCTCTGGAACTACCGAACCATTTTCAAAAGTGATGGTAACAGTCCCTGCTGTAACATAGGCTATATCGGTGACACTACCACAAGGGGAGGGGGGAAGAGCAAAAAACGTTATAAAATTTCGAATTTTTTTCGACATTACTGTGGCTTAATTAGTAATTTCTGAATTATCTGTGGCAGTAAAATTTCCTCTAATGAAAATAGGCCAACGAGTACCACTTGGCATTTTTCAAGAACTACGCGAGCAAAGCCGCGGGTTTTGCTAGTGGTGTTATAAAGCAATAAACGTGGTCTTCAACTTTAATTTCCTCAAAATACCTTTAGCTCAGACATCAGTGTGAATAAGAGTTAAAGTTATTGTAGGAAGGACAGGATAAAATATTAAGGTATATATTAAGGATAAGGTATAGTAATGGAAAATGTTTTTCAGTAACTGTGGCGATAGTTCAAGTGAATATTTTTGCGAGGACAGAGAATGCCAGGATCTCTTGTCGCAAGACGACCCGAACCTAAAAATTCGATGTTAACCGAATGTTCAACCCGAACAGGATATAAAAATTCCATCGAATCGTAACCAGATCCGAACCCGATAAAATAAATTCATTCGTGTCGCAACCGACCCGAACCTGAAAATAATATTTAACCCGAAACAGAACCCGAACCAGGAAAACAATTCCATCAAACCGTAACTCGATCCGAACCCGACAAAATAAATTTCTTCGTCTCGCAACCGGACCCAAATTAGAAAATTGACGTTAACCCGAAAGCCGACCCGAACCAGATAAATAAAAATTCATTGATACGTAAACCGATCTGAACTCGACAAAATAATTTTCGTCGTCACGCAACCCGATCTGAACCAGAAATTTGAAGTTAACCCGAAACCCTACCCGAACCCGACAAAAAAATCCATCGAACCCGACAAAATAAATTCCTTCGTGTCGCAATTCGATCCAAACCAGAAAATTCAAGTTAACTCGAAACCCGACCCGAATCCAATAAAAAAAATCTATCGAACCATAACCCGATCCGAAACTGACAAATTAAATTTCGTAGTCATGCAACCCGATCCGAAACTGAAATTTTAAGTTAACCCAAAAACTGATTTGAACCTGAAAATTTAATTCAACCCGAAACATAACCCAAACCGGAAAATTTAATTTAACCCGAAACATAACCCCAACCTGAAAATTAAAGTTAACTCGAAACACTAAGTTGAAACGTAACTCTACCCGAACGTGAAAATTAAAATTAACTGAAAACCCGAAACCGTCAAAAATTTCATCGAACCGTAACCCGATCCGAACCCGACCCGAACCTGATAAAAAATCAATCGAACCATAACCCGATCCGAACCCGACAAAATAAATTCCTTCGAGTCACAACCCGATACAAGCCAGAAAATTCAAGTTAACCAGAAACCCGACCCGAACCCGATAAAAAAATCCATCGAACCGTAACCCGATCCGAACCCAACAAAATAAACTTCGTCGTCACGCAACCCGAACCGAAACTGAAAATTTAAATTAACCCAAAAACCGATTTGAACTTGAAAATTTAATTTAACCCGAAACCGAACCCAAACCTGAAAATTAAAGTTAACTCGAAACACAAAGTCGAAACGCAACTCGAATCGAAACTGAAAATCGAAGTTAACCCGAAACCCGAACCCGTCGAAAATTTCATCGAACCGTAACCCGATCCGAACCCGGCAAAATAAATTCCTTTGTGTCACAACCCGATCCAAACCTGAAAATTCCAGTTATTCCAAAACCCGACACGTACCCGACAAATTAAATTTCGTAGTCACGCAATCCGATCTGAAACGGAAATTTTAAGTTAACCCAATAACCGATTTGAACCTGAAAATTTAACTTAACCCGAAACATAACCCAAACCTGAAAATTAAAGTTATCACGAAACACAAAGTCGAAACTCAACCCGACCCGAAACTGACTTAACCCAAAACCAGAACCCATCAAAAATTTCATCGAACCGCAACCCGATCCGAACCCGACAAAATAAATTCCTTCGTGTCACAACCCGATCCAAGCCAGAAAATTCAAGTTAACCCGAAACCCGACCCAAGCCCGATAAAAAATCCATCGAACCGTAACCCGATCCGAACCCGACAAAATAAATTTTGTCGTTACGCAACCCGAACCGAAACTGAAAATTTAAGTTAACCGTTTTCGTCTTGACTACAAATTGTGTTTTGTATATTTTTGTGGCAGAGGGCAAATTTTATCTATAAAAAAGATAGTGTTTAGTAACCTTAATTATCAACAAGGCGCATAAATGAAATCTATCAATAAAGCAGTTTTCATTTTTTATCAAACTCATTCAGTAACACATCTTCTCTACATAATGATGGAAAAATATTAAAAATCTGCCACATCTGCAGTTTTCATAGACAAAGAACTTTTCTTATTTATTTTTATAATATTTTCATTCAGTAACCGATCTTCTACGTAACGTTGAAAATCAACCAAAATTTTCCTGATCTGTAAGTGTCATTATTGCAAAAATTTTCTTACATATATATTATAATAATGTTCTTTAGATACCGATGTTATCTGAGTAAAACTGGGAAACATAAAAAATCTGCCTCATCTGTAGAAATAATTATTCCAGAAATTTTCATATATATTTTTTAAATTGTTTTCATTGGCAACCCATTTTCCCTCATTAAAGATTGGAACACTTTCTTTAATATAGAAATTTTCATACATATTTTTATAACAATATCATATATTTTTAATTTTTATAACAACCTATCTTTTCTACATAATTCTGAGAAAAAATTAACAATCTGCCTCATCTACAGATTTTATTAATACTTCTACACGGGATGGTTATGAAAAATATACCCTTAAAACAAAAATGAAGTATTCACTAATCTTAAATTCTCAGCCGCGTTAATGAAATCTGTCAAAAAGACAGTTTTCTTATACATTTTTTATAAGCATTTGAAGTTCCTACTCCTATTTGTTATACTAAAATTATGCGTAATCATTTAATACCTAGGACGTTCTGCAATAACCCATGATTAGAGTCCTTCATCGGGTCCGGAAAACTGTTTTCCCCTAAACCGACCCGACCCGCGGTTGGCGCTTATGTTCCTGTTTCGGATCGGGCTAACATCCATTTTTTAGAGTTTGGGTCGGGTTACCTTTGATGGATTCATTTTGTCGGGTTCACTTCAATTTTCAGTTTCGGGTCGGGTTGCGAGACGAAGGAATTTTTTTGGGGGGGGGTTCGAATTCGGTTACGGCTCGATGGATTTTTTTGTCGGGTTCGGGTCGGGTTTCGGGTTAACTCAAATTTTCTGGTTCAGATCAGGTTGCATGACAATGGAAATTATTTTAATGTTTTCGGTTTGTGCTGTGGTTCGATGGCAATTTTTCGTCGGGTTAACTTCCACTTTCAAGTTTGGGTCGGGTTGCGACACAAAGGAATTTCTTTCGTCGATTTCGGATCGGGTTAAGGTTCGACGGAATTTTTGATGTGTTCGGGTTTCGATTTAAATTAAACTTTCAGTTTCGGGTTGGGTTGCGTGTCGACTTTGGGTTTCGCATTAACTTAAATTTTCATGTTTGGGTTAGATTTCGGGTTAAATTAAATGTTCATGTTCGGGTCGGTTTTTAGGTTAACTTACATTTTCAGTTTCGGATCGGGTTGTGACACGAAGAAATTTATTTTGCCGGATTCAGATCGGGTTACGGTTCGATGAAATTTTTGACGGGTTTGCGATTCGGGTTAACTGCAATTTTCAGTTTCGGGTCGGGTTGCATGTCAACTTTGGGTTTCGAGTTAACTTCAATTTTCAAGTTTAGGTTAGGTTTCGGGTTAAATTAAATTTTTAGGTTCGGGTTGGTTTTGGGTTAACTTAAATTTTCAGTTTCGGTTCGGGTTGCGTGACGACGAAATTTATTTTTCGAGTTCGGATCGGGTTGCGGTTCGATGGAAATTTTTTCCTGGTTCGAGTTGGTTTTCGGGTTAACTATTAGTTTCGGGTTCGGGTCGGTTTGCGACACGAAGGAATTTATTTTATTGGGATCGGATCTGGTTACGGTTCGATGGAATTTTTATGTCTTGTCCGTGTTGGGTTACTGGTTAACATCGAATTTTAAGGTTCGGGTTGCTTTGCAAAATGAAGTAATTTATTTTGTTGGGTTCGGATCGGGTTACGGTTCGATGGAATTTTTGACGGGTTTGGGATTTGGGTTAACTTCAATTTTCAGTTTTGGCTCGGGTTGCGTGTCGACTTTGTGTTTCGAGTTAAGTTCAATTTTCAGGTTTGCGTTAGGTTTCGGTTTAAATTAAATTTTTAGGTTGGGGTCGGTTTTGGCTAAACTTAAATTTTCAGTTTCGGTTCGGTCTGCGTGACGACGAAATTTATTTTTCGGGTTCGGATCGGGTTACTGTTCGATGGAATTTTTTTCCTGGTTCGGGTTGTGTTTTGGGTTAACTATTAGTTTTGGGTTTGGGTCTGTTTGCGACACGAAGGAATTTATTTTATCGGGTTCGGGTCTGGTTACGGTTCAATGGAATTTTTTTGTCTTGTTTGGGTTGGGTTACTGGTTAACATCGAATTTTTAGGTTCGGGTCGCTTTGCGACATGAAGGAATTTATTTTGTCGGGTTCGATGGGAGTTTTTTTTTGTCGGGTTGGAGTCAAATTTCGGATTAACTTGAGTTTTCTGGTTCGGGTAGGGTTGCGAATCGAAGGAATTTATTTTGTCCTTTGAGGATTTTCTAAATATGCATGGTCATTTTTCAATTAGCCTAACGCTATCTAGGCTCTTTGCAATGAGTCTAAGAAATGTCAGGCTGATTGAAAAATAAATGACCATATTCCAATTAGCCTAACGTTGTATAGGCTCTTTGCAATAAGCCTGAAAAACATCTGGCTGATTGAGAAAAGGGAAATGATTCTCCAATTAGACCGGCTCTTTGCAAAGAGCCTAGGCTGTTTGCAAAGAGGCGGATTTCCCAATTAGCCTACGACATATATATATATCTATATATATATATGCATATTTTTCAGAGTTTCACTATGGATATTCAATATCATTTATTATTATTTCTTTTTTTTTTGGATAATGGATTTTTTGGATAATGGATATTTGATACATTTTATTATCAGATAGCAGGGTTGCAAAAAAGCCGGCTAAAATTTATAAAAACGATTCCAGCGGCTTTTTTTGGCCGAAATTGGCCGTTTTTTGGCAAAATTGACATTTATACAGTGAAGCACTTTATTTATAAACTGTATATTTTTAAGTGTTTTTTAACTAATTTAAAAGACATTTTATTGAGTTAGAATTTAATAAATCTATATATATAAAAGAAAGTCCTTTCTGGCTAGATGATCAACGCACAGCAAAAACTACTGAACCTACAAAGACGAAACTTGCAGAAAAAATACTTCTTAGTATGTAGAGGCGCACTAAGACGGGATTTTCAAAAACTCCACCCCTAAGGTGGGTAAAAAGGGGAACAAACTTTTCAAAAATTCCTTAAAAATCGGGTATTATAGTTAAGTGACAAATGATAACATATTTTAATGTATTTTTGTATGTTGAGTCGAATGGTATCAATTAAATACTCATAAGTCAAATAGTTCGTGAGATATTGCACATTTTTCTAATTTGACGAAGTCTTTGACGTCAAAATCTAACAATTCTATCAATACAACTGATAATTTCTAAAAATACGTCCGTTACTATAGCAATGGAAGAAATTCAAATTAAATATTTTTGTTTATTTTTGCAGATAGAAACATTAACTGCTCAACTGGGAATGTTATTCTTACGGATTTTTATGTAATTGTGTGTTATTATTATTTCTACAAATGCCATGATTTAAAATAAAATGTGATTGCTAAAATAAAGGGTACATCTCAATTATACCGCGACCACTTTTCATAAAAAAATCATCGCCAAACATGAACTCTAAATAAACAAATGAAAGAATGTTGCCATTGGAACATCAAAATAATTAAATAAAATAAAATAAATTCGGAAAAGCCCCACTCACCAAAGTATCCAGTAAGTTTTAACACAAAAAATTACAATGTATTAATGAAAATAGAAAAAATAAATCTTCGATATTTATTTATTTACATTATTTTTCTTAATTATCCTTCTCGGCTGGTGAATAAATGTTTTTGACGTCATTTGAAGTTGATCTATTGCACTTAACTATGAAACGCAACATTTTTACAATGCATTTTCTCTTTTAATGACATGGCACAGCCGTTTAAGGACGCAATTTTTATTTTAATTAACGAAATATCTAAAATATCAGAAAAACAGAATGAAAAATACAAGTAAATGTCGAATTAAAAACCGCTTCATGACATAACAAACACGTTTAATACTTCTGATGTCAAATGAATGGGTCTGCATTTTTGGCGTTAAATCTTGTAGTTTGGCGAAAGTTTTTTTTATGAAAAGTGGTTGACGGGATAATGGAGAAGTTCCAAATAAAGAGTCGAAAGTCTGATTAGTATTATGTATTACTTCTTTATTTGTTTTCAGTCTTCAGCCATGTTTCTCTTATTCTTTGGGTAGTTATTCATACGGTTTCGGGCTAATTTTCCGCAATCGGATACCTCGCCAATTGGCGTATTAGCCACAATCTTTAAAGAATCGTTTAAGTTTGAAGCGAAATCTTCATGATGAATCCTGTTACAGAAAATCATATTATCATCTACTATGAGTATAAACCGAATATTCACATTTTAATCAGGTAATGTTTTTTAAAAGGTTTTAGCCTATAGCTATTCTACGTTGCTTTGTTATAGAGCTAAAGAGGAAATCTCTAAAATTATGTGAACCCGATTATTAAAGATTATCTTAAAAAAAATTCTACTGAACAAATTTTAATGGAAGTGATTTTTCAGGTATGGTTGATGACCATAATATATCATTCTATGTTGCTTAGTGATAGAGCTAATGGGAAAGTGATTGGCAAAGGTGAATGCAATTATGAAAGTTATATCTACTATGTATTTAAAATGCAAATTCGTATTTCATTCGGACCGTTTATAATTTGAGTTCTGCTGTACGGACTTTGGTGGGATTTACACTGTTAGTTAGGCAATTTTGTGGGGATGGTTGGTACTTCTCTGGAGCAAAGTTTCCGTCTGCGTTGTGTTTTCTGAAGCGAAAGCTTGACAACGAATCCGATTACAAAAATCATATCATAATCATCTATAATATTTATAAAACGCAAATTCTTATTCCATTCCGATCGGTTTATACTCAGGTTCTACCGAACAGATTTTTATATGATTTCACTGTTAGTCAGGTAATTTGTTTTAGAAAAGTTTTAAAATAAAGCACATTGTTCTACATTGCCTATTTATAGTGCCACGGGAGGTAGGTATAGATAAAATTAGGTGAACCCGATTAGGAAAGATTACCTTTTTTAAAGTTCTACTGAACGGATTTTGATGGGAGTTTCTCAGCGTGATTATATATTTCAGGAATTGAATTTCTACATTGTTTAGTTATGGAGCTATGGGAGAAAGTTGTCAGTTGTGTAGTCATAAAAAAAACAGTGCATATACTCTATAGACAGACGATATATACTAAAGAGTGTATATTATAGCTACGGACGGAGTGCAGAATTTTGTCTTAAAAATTCTAGAAGGTTGACGGCGTATACCAGCATATACTTTCTACAAAATCCCTGAGAGTTCTATCAACAGGTGAAGATGATTATGAAAGATACATTTATCTGCCTACTGTATATGTATAATGCAAAGGGAATTTCGATCCTGCCGCTTATACCTTGAATTCTGCTGAATGGATTTTGCTGGAACTTGCACTGTTAGTTAGCTAAATTTTGAGGGGAAGTTTTAGTGTATAACATATCGTTCTATGTTGCTTAGTTAAAGAATTAGGTGGGTGGGGGGCATTTCTATAATCAGTTGAACTGAATTATGAAACATTAGACTTTTTTAAAGATTCTGCTGAATGGATATCTATAAATATTGCATTGTTAATTTTCCAGGGATAGTTTTAGAATATTGCATATCGTTATATCGTTCTTTAGAAAATCATACTGTAAATGATTAAATAAACGAGTTGGTCTTTAACAGCCTGAATTTAGTGTAACACATTAGAAAATATAACAGCGTAACGGCTTTCGTATCGTTTTACACCAACGCGGAAGGACATGAAGGTAAAAGTTCATTTTTCTTTAAAATACAAAATCAAATTCACCGATATATTTCGTTTGATTCAAGTTTTTTTTTAGAGAGAAACCGACCAGCGTAGCGAGCAAAGCCTTCTAGGTAATATTAATTGTTAATTTTATCTGTATATAAAATTCTATATTATGTAAAAGAAAGTCCTGACTTGGAAGATCATCAACGCACAGTCCAAACTACTGATGCTACAAACACGAAAATTGCGGGAAAATTACTTCTTAGAATGTAGAGGTGGAATAAGAAAGTTTTCCTAAAATTCCATCCCTAAAGGGGTTAAAATGGGAACAAAATTTCTTAAAAATCGGGTTTTATATTTATTTGTCAAATGATAGCATATTTCAATGTATTTTTGCATGCTTAATCGAATGGTACCAAATAAAAATATTCTAACTCCAACAATTCGTGAGATATTGCACATTTTTGAATTTGGCGTTGCCTTTGGCGACAAAACCTTAAAATTTATTGCATTGATCGCTAAGTGATATTTTCTAAAATACATTCGTCATTGTTAAAGATCAAACAATACTTGGCGATTTATAAGATACTGGATAAGAAAAAAATCACCTGATATTTTGATTAGATGAAATCTCAATAAAGCCAGTTTTCGAGCTCTTTGTTTTAACGTTTTGTTTGATTCGGGAATTTGGAATTGAATATTATTATTCGGTATTTTTATGTTAGCTGGGTGCCAGTGATCGCCAAAAAATTTTTAATCTCGCCAATCGTTTTTCTTTTCGCTAATCTTTTAACGTTAGCTAATAACAACTGGCCCTTATTTTAACATTGCGATATAATATCTCAAAAAACTTATTCAAAATAACTAAAATATAATCATAATAAAATACATAAACACAAACACATCAATACAAATAAAATGTCACGCAAAATGTTCCAATTCAAATGATGCCAATTGAAACAAGATTTAGTGAGTTTTTACTGGCGCCCAGCAATATAAAAATACCTATTATTCTTACGGATATTTATGTAATTGTGATTTTTAAATAAAATATGCTTGCTTAAATAAAGGGTCTGTACGGTTTCGATATTGCACATTTTCTATAATTTGGTGATGCATTTAGCGCCAACTCATCAATATTTCTAACATTACAAGTTATAATTTCTAAAAATGCATCCATTACTATATCTTCTTTACTACCGCCACTGCAACATATCCAGGGAGTCTCATCCTGCCACTTCAAGACACGGCACAAAGTGCAGGGTAACTGAGATCCGAGATCAACAGCCTTATTCCTGAAGTAATCAATATGAGGATCATAATTAAAGCCAGACAAATACTTAGTAGACCAAGGCAATAATTTGATATGCGATCGCTTTTGATATTTTCCTGTAGCTGTCTGACCAAAAGCGTACGTTGTTTGATGAATGCAATTCACCGTATATTTAGTTTGATTCAAAATTCGTTTGGAGAAACCGACCAGCGTAGCGGGCGAAGCTTGCTAGTAACCTATGTTCTCAATAAACAAGACAATGTTGGAATAACAGATAACTGACTGATGATTTGAGTCAGAATTGTAAATATATTAGCTAATTTTTAAAAAGGCATACTAATTGCTTAACTATTGTTATACTTTTTAAATAAAAGCTTTAAAAAAATTACACTTTTTTTGTTTTACTGCTTTAAATAATTAAATAGGACAATAGTTGTTTAATTACATATTTTATTAAACAACTAATTTTAAGGGCTATGGACCCACTAGTAGAAATGGTGCAACATAACAGTGGGCTAGGCAGATTTTAGAAGATTTAAGATTAATCTAATAGCTTAAAAAATGTTGTACTTAAATTTTTAAAAAAAGTAAATTTTAAAATGTCTCTCGATTACTATAATCTTCTTACTGCATTTTCTTTGTAATTGAAAATTTTGCTTATTTAATGGGTTGCTATTATTTCTTATGGTAGTAGTCACATTGTTGCGTCATAGATAAATTTTGTTTTGCTGCAGATTGATTAACACACACACAAAAATCAGTTACTTGGGCTATTGATATGAAAGTTTCATTTTTTCTTATAAATATTCAAAACCATTTATAAAGCCATTTAATAAAAACATCAGTTTTAATTGTTGAAAACAGTAATATGAATAACATATGCTTTTCAAACTTTTATTTCAACTAGTTTTATTTTGAGAATTTTTTTTTAATTGCTCTCTATTTTTTATACACTTACATCTACTAAAATCTCTTCAAATCTCTATAATAAAACCGTATGTCATGTGACTGTCCTCAACAGTTCCGGGATGCCGCTTCACTGTTTCATATGCCAGGCAGCCATTTTTATTCAAAATTATTTTTTCTAATAAAACTGCATAAAAGTTACATTTTTAGAAAGATCGTTCAAAATAAATTAATATTTGAGAGATGACTTACGTTCAATTATGTATACATTCTGCAATAACTTCAGTTTCAATTAGGTTCGCTGTTCAAATTCTCTATCCATGAAAGTAAACAACAACAACAAAAAAAAAAGATTCATTCGTTGTGAACGTTTAAAATATTAAACCATGAATTTTTGGACCGCTGCCTGGTGTAAAAAAAAATAATCAGCACCAGTGAGGCAGTCAAAGTTTACCATAATTCTGTTCCATACAACTCAACTTCCTTCGGATCTTTTCTTGGTGTAAGTTGAACTCCGTGGTTGAACTCATGTAATAATATTTAATGGATCAAATTTCGAAGCAAATTGTCAGCTTTTATTTTTCGTGTGTATTAATTAGAAACGATATTTTAATTTTGAAATCAAATGTTTTGATTTATGATAATATTTCTTATTTATCTATTTTCTATTTTAAAGAAAAATGTGAACGTCATGTATTTTAAATTGGAACAGCTGTCACGGACGCACCAGGGTTGGTGGAATTTTTGTTTTGCGCCATTTTGGCGAGAAAATCCCATTTTCAGGTACCTATTAGAGATTACTAACACAGCATATACTTTTATTTTATTATGAAATAGTTTATTTTATATTAAAAACACACACACAATGATTAATTTATTATAAAGTGGGTTAAACGGTTTTTGTCAAGAAAGATGAAATACATAACAACAAAAAATATGCAAAATGCCACCACGATCGCAAAAGTTCTTGATTTGTCTATTAGATTTTTCCGGTTTGGCGAAGGATTAAGGAAAAAAATAAATTATGAATAAAAATAATTTGTTACAATGCTTAACATACATTTAAGGGCGACCAAACTGGTCGCCAGTGGCGGCTAGTATTATATATTCTTCCTAATTCCTCTTTCAATGTTGTTCATTCTATAATTTAATCTCATTATATGAACTTATCTGGAATGAGTTATGTAATTGCTTAGTAGTAAAAAAAATATATTAAAATGTAATTTTATAAGACATTAAAATACTGATTACTAACTAAATATGGATGCTCTCAAGTATTATATATATATACATATGCTAATTCCATTTATAAAATATATATATTATGAAGTTTTAATCAATTTTAAAAGTAAAAAGCAGTATGTAAGAATTTTTCAGTTTTGATGGTGATGTTTTGTCATTGTTTAATTAAATATAATCTTTGAAATACCTAGTATATATCGATCTATGTCATACAGAATTTCAAAACACCACCGTGCAGTCTAATTTAATATACTCTTCAGTGTGTATATAATTTTATTTTAGACATATATCCTCCATAGTTGTCTTCTATCAGTTATAAAGTCTTGTTTAATAGAAGTTTATAAGTTTTTTAGAAGGAAATATTTATTAGTGCATTAGAAATAAATTAATGAAAATTTAATGTGAATTAAATCTGTAAACCACTTTTTTAAAAATAAAAGCCGGCCTTTTAGGTAGCTTTCAATACAAAAAAGTATAAAGCTACCTATTGCAGCCGTTCGGAGGAAAGCAGTTCCGGAAAATTTCGATATATTTTCACCGATCATGACCTCCAGACCACAAAACAACCCTCCGTTCAAATGTTGATATATATATATATATATATATATATATATATATATATATATCCAACTTATGTCATACGATAACGCTCGTATTTATAAATCAATTTCGATGAAACCAATTGTGTGTATTAAGCTCACCAATGTTTCGACCGAGTTCGTTGGCCAGCTTGGTCCGTCATTTTGTTTCAAGATGGCTGGCGGCCAGTTAAAAATTTAAAACTAAAATAAATATACAAAAAAAGTTAAAAATTCAAATTTTTAATTAAGTGTTAGGCCTTGATACGAGGATTCCAGAGCATTTTTTGGTTTACCTCTATCTTAAAAAATGGCTGAGATAGAGCAGTTTGAAATTCTAGGGTGGCTGACATTTTGAAACAAAACAGCACATTAACGCGAATTATTTTCTTTCATTGTTGTAATAATTTTCCCAATCATACGCCTAAAACTATGTATTCATATCCGTTAGCGCCAAATTCTCGCCGAAATTGGCGACATTTGGCGAAATATCCCCAAATTTGGCGACCAAAATAAGTCTTCATAATTGAAGCCAATTTGGCTATTGCTCAATAATTTGGCGAATTTCTTATTCAAATTCAGTATTAACGAATCTTTTGTAAACGTTTCTTTGCATTTTAACTTGCTGTTTTCGTGTAACATTAGCTAAAATTTTAAATATAGATATTGGAAAGCTACCTTTTCCTACCGGTACAGGCCGGAAGGACTTTTTCAATTAAAGCCGGTTTTTTTTAAGTGGTTAAAACCAAAAAAAAAACCCAGCCGGCTTTTTTTGGCCTGGCTAAAAGAAGATAACCCTGTTAGATAGTAAAAAATATTTAATCTTATTTAATTTTAATGTTTAATTATTTGTTATGTGCATGTAAACTATCCATGTAAATATGTGAATATTATCATCCAACAGGAAATTATTTTTTTTTTCACAAATTATCTACATAAATGGAAATTAATATAGATCCTATCTACCAGTCCTCCCTCCTCCCCTTCCCCTTATTTGTTCTAGTTTATGTGATTTTTTATTTATTTTTTTACATGATCAGTAATCCATTTAAAAAATATATTTTGTTGTTTGCTTTCAAAATAATTTTTATCATCTAAATTTGAAAGTGTCAATATACTCTGCCTTTAATATAGTATTTATTTGTATAAATATAGAAATAAATTACTTTGCATAATGAATTGATTTTGGATGTATTGTCAATACATTGTAATAAGGCCAAATGAAACATGTGGAGATAATTATTGAATTTTTTACAAAATATGATACTTTTAACATTTACATTACTTTAAAATATTCGGAAAGAAGATTAATACATTTTCTTCACATTCTGTGATTTATCATCTCAGAATTCTTTTTACCGTATTACTTCAACAAATGAAACTATTTTTTTTTTTTTTTTTGCATTTATCATTATTCTAGTGTATGATATGTAGTATAAAATCCCATAAAAAAATTTCTATTTAAAAAAAAGCGGCAAGTTCCTCTTAATGTTTCAGCCGCAAAAAGATTGCAATCTGACGTTCGCTCAAGTTAGAAGTCAAACATCTGAAATCTTTCATTGAAAATGGCTTCCTGCGATTTGGCCGTTAATGCATTACACGTTTTTTTTTAATTTATTTATCTGGCCTTCTTATACAAATTTCAATAAATTCTAAAGAACTTTAGAAGAATTTAATACTGAGAAAAATAAATTAGAATATATAATACATCCTGATTGATGTTAAACATATAACTTTTATTTGAAATAAGCAATTACGTCGATAAATCATTTCAAATTTGATGATTGGAAATGATGCACTTATACGTTATTTGAATATTAAAAGTAATATCAGAATGCAAATAAGCAAATTCTTATGAAGACACTGAAACTAAAAGCTATGTGATAAATCACCATTGAATTTCAACGAACATTAGTTATGATTAACCATCATTTAGTTTTACCATGGTTTAATGGCTATTTTGTACGGTCTATTGTCATTAACACGAATTCCAATGAATAGTGTTTTCATCAAATTTCACATTGTGTTACATTATATGAGACATTGAGAACCAGAGTGGACCATCCTCGTCAGCTGTGATTTCGAAATTATGCTTTTTAAAATGTGTATTATATTTCAGTATTTTGTGCAACAAAATGCATTAAATGTTTAAAAAAATGTTGTAGACATGTAGATCATTATACATTATTTAGAATATGAAAAACCTTCTAAAAAGGAATTAACGGCCAAGTCACAGGAAGCAATTTTCAATGAAAGATGTTGGACTTTTAACTTGGGCGAGCATCAGATATCAGTTCTTTTTTGCGGCTGAAACATTAAGGGGAACTTTTTTTTTTTTTTTTGAAATTTTTTGATGGGATATCACTACTTTTTGTAGTTTTTTTTTTAAATGTATTTTTCTAAAGCATGGATATAAATATAAAATAATTATTTTATTATTTTATTATGCTTTACAAATCTACATTTTATTTTTAGTTTACATCAAAATACTAGCCACATGTATATTAAGCACTTTATCACATTGTTTTTTTTTCATAATTTACTTGCTCAACCCTTCGCCAAATCGGAAGTTTCTGTTAGATAAATCAAGAATCAACTCTTTGAGATCATGGCAGCATATCTTATATTTTGTGATAGTATACATTTCATCTTTATTGACAATTATCGCTTAATTTATTTAGGCATTTATGCTTCATGTTCGTTTGCATTGTTACCTTCTCTATTGAGGAGATTTTTAATCCTATTAAGTAATCTTTTGTAATTGCAACTGCCAAATGGCATATTTTAGCAAACACGATTTGGTGCAAGAGAAATGGTTCTTTTTAAACGTTTTTAAAGCTATCCACATTTACAACAAACCATATTGATGCTAATATATTTTTCCTTTCATTCTAACATTGGCATGATTAAGGAATATTAGAAAATCTACTGGCGCGCAGCCATTTTTCCATTAGAAAATCGATCGTTATTTTCCTCTAATCGTCTTAGATAATATGTCAATGTGACTTGGTTTTAAGATTTTAGCTAATTTTATGTGAAAACCTGAAGCTGAAATGCAAGGAACTCCATTATAAAAGATTTTTTCTATAATGTTCATATCGATAAACTGGATATATGTTATGAAATTATAATAATCATAAGGAGAACTGGCAGTTTCATTGCTTTAATTCTGAAAATTCTCTTTCCATAATAAACTTTTAACAGAGTAAAGACTAACAATGTAGTACCAGTAAGTATAATAGTATAATATAATAGCAAGAGTCTTGTGTAGTGACGAAAGATTGAAACTTTATTAACAATCGTGAGTTTTGCCATTTAATTAACTAGATGGAACCCGTCAAAACTTGACGGAAAAAATTACTTTTTTCACTGAGTTATGCTTTTTTTAATGCGGTTTATCACTTATTACTTACCATTTTCCGTTTATTTACATGTTTTATAGCTACATTTTTTTATAACATGAATTAACCTATATTATTCACAACTAAAAAGAAACGGCGCATCTAGTATTTGTCGAGAATTAAATAAAAATCATGCACTCATGACATCATGACATCATAAATCACTTTTATATTTTAACAGAATAAAGCTACTATAATTTGTGACTCGTGCCAGTATACACGTCAGGACACATTGCCGTTATCATTATCTTTTTACGCGCAAAGGTTTCGCAATGGTACTCTATTGTGAAATTTGGTAATTTTTTTAATTCAAATATTTGAAAAAAGGCATAATCATTAGATTTGAAATTTATATCAAGAAAAAACATTTTTTTTTCCTTTCTAACGCAGTTTATCTAACAATTTTCTGACAAATACTTTTTGAGCTATTCATTTTTTCAGTAATTTCACATGTTTCAATTTCCAAGATTAATTTGTGGCAACGATTAGCGAAAAACCAGTCGTCAGCAACGCGTAGCTTTTTATTAAAGAGAATGGTTACTCAAAAATTCTCAATGACATGTAGCCTCTAGCATCAAATTCTCGCCAAACTTGGTGACACTTAATGAAATATTGCCAAATCTGGCACCAAAAATCCCCTATTTATGTTGACATCATAATGATGAATATGTATTATGTATTGTATGTGTGATGCATGTATATATAATATATATATATGTTGCGGTCAATATGATTAATCCGGTCATTATGAATAATATCCGGATTAATCATATTGACCGTAACATATATATATATATATATATATATATATATATATATATTTTTTTTTTCAAATAAAATCTGATGTGTGTACATATATATAAAGTTTATTAACATCATTAAAATGCACTTAAATAAATAACAACCGAAGTTTTGCCACACTGACTAGAGCGATATTGCGAGTAGAATACCGACATTTATAATAAAATTTATTTTAAGAAAGTAAAAGATAGAAATGCGGACAGATAAACTAAAAGATTAGCGTTACCAATATTTTCGAAAAAGCATATAAAAATTTCATTCTGTTTGAAACCATGTAACACCTTCAACTTCAGGTTAATTTTTTGTAATCGGGCTTTGGCGACCAACGCTGGTGTCAAATATGAGCAAGTATAAATGATTGTCTGTGCAACTAGTATTACTTAAACGTTTATCGTACAACAATAAACACAAATGGTTGCAACAATGTAATTAGTTTAATTTGCCAATTGAATGTGTTGCAAACTGTATACAGCCAAATCAGCACCTCATATTTGAAGAGTTTAAGGGCAGTTTTAGACTTTTCTGGTTAATTGTACGACAAAACCTACTTACTTGTCAAATTTCATGATTCTACGACTGTTAGACGTACTTTAGTTATTTGATGATCACCAGCCTTAGTTATTTGATGATCCCCTGTGAGTCACTGACAAAAAAGCCCTTTTTCAGAGTTGCATATTTCGAAAAATATTAAATACAAAAACACGAAATCGTGGAGCCTGGTTCAGTTTGATTATATTGTGTGTTAAAAAGGCAAATTCTCTAGCTCTCTCCAAAACGAAGTTATGAGCGTGTGAAAAGTAGGCCGAAATCGTCAGAGAAAAGGTGTGAACTTGCCGGACGCACTGCCGTGCTCCCAGATGTAATTTTAACAGATGATATACTTGTCAAAATAGGAAAACCTCTGTAAAATTGCACTTTCAAACAATTTTAAAAGAAATTTCTAGTCAAATTTAGTTTTTGCTGTTTAAATGAATACAAGGTATGACATCCTTTTAAATAAACATATCAGTGTTATATTACAGTAGAAGACTACTAATCCTCATAGCTTGATTCCAAGCATTGCACGGCTTTGAGACTTTTTACAGATTACAGGCCATGACTATTTAATCTTTGTTTACATTTTTAAAAATTCCTAATTCCAAACAATATAGATTGTTAAATCTTTAAAATAAATAAATTTTGCATTTAAACTTATAAATAAGGAAAGAATTAGTTTATATAACAATAATAAAGTTTTATTATATAAAGAATTTTTTTTATCAATCTAAACGATTTGCCATATTATTTTTCTATATCTCCCCAAAAACTTAAATCGGCTCGAGACCTGTAGCACGAAAATCGCCGGCGCTAGACAGACTATGAAGAATAGTGAAAACAACCAATAAGGACAGAGAAGCAACAGAAAACAAAACATTTTATTGTATTTCATACATTTTCCATTTCACACACGACGACACTTTACATGCGGCAGATGGTGGATAGCACTGAACAATAAAATGTTTTAATTTATGTTGCTTCTCTGTCCTTTATTGGTTGTTTTCACTTTTCTTCTTAGTCTGCCTAGCGCCGGAGATTTTCGAGCTGCAGGTACCGTTCCAACGCTTTTTATGTTTTTTCTCTATGGAGATCACATTCCAATAAAAAAAAAGTAGGTGTTGCCATTTGAAATTTTAAAAATTTTGTCACTGTAACCGTAACTGTTAGAATTTAACTGTTGTTTTTCACATGATTCTTGAGCGCATACCTCAAAGTACTTTAGGCCAGAATTTCATTCAGTTTCTGTGAACGGTATGACAGTTAGGGGCTCATATATCGGGATAGTTTTTTTATAATCACCCTGTATATATATGTATATTATATTTATATATTTTACTGGCGCCGGCTAACCGAAAAGTACCTAATTTGCATACAGTTTTTTTTCTTAATGGGACGACGGGATAATGAATATTTTTGATGGTACCAGAATATTTTTCTGCATTTTATAGTTATATTAAGAAATACATATTTTTAAGATTTCTTGAATCACTGGATTGTTTACTTTTTCAAGCATTTTGAAGGTTGTTAGTTCTCTTATTCTCTTAAATATACCCTACTTATATAAAAATAGCGTGTGTTCTCTGTGGTGTTTCGCATAAACGTTGTAAAAATCAGGTTAGTTTATCTAACTTTGTTGTCATAACTGTTGATGAAGCAGTCATTTTTGGCAATTTTTTTTGTTACCTGTAAAATGTTTGTTTTTGGTATAGCCCGAACTAAGAAAAAATTGGGTATTTTTCCGTTATACGGACACCATTGTCGCCAAGCATACATTTACATGTATGGCATGGTGTCGGTATAACGGAAAAGTACCAAAATTTGCGATCGCTTCAATAATTGAATTTCGTTAAGCATTAAATTTTCTGGTACTTCTCTTTTATCCGGTCGACCACTTTTCATAACAATAAACTCTCGCCAAACTGTAAAATTAAAAGCCAAAAATGCAGTCCGATTTACTTGATGTCAGAAGCATTATACGTGTTTGTTACGTCATCAAGTGGTTTTTAATTCGACATTTGCGTCTATTTTTCATTATGTTTTACTGATTTATTAGTTATTTCATAAATTAAAATAACAATCGTGTCCTTAAATTTTTATATTTTATTTATTTATTTATTTTGATATTCCAATGGCAACGTTCTCCCGTTTATTTGGCGTTACAGTTTGGCGATACTTTTTGTTATGAAAAGTGGTCGACGGGATAATAGAGAAGTACCAATTTTCTTATTTTGTATCTGAGAAAAAAACAATAATCATGGATTTAATTAATTTTGCAATATGCGGTGCAGCTAAAACAATTTTGATTAAATCGATACAGATATCGAAGACGCACCGGGGTTAATTTTTGGCGCCAAAATGACGATTTTTGCTTTGTATGGCAAGCTGGTGTTTTATAATAAAATTGAATATGTGTGTAAATAAATAAAATAGAATAGGTACTTTTATGTTAGCTGGGCGTCAGGGATAACTCTCCAAATATTGTTTCAATTGGAATCATTTAAATTGCAACATTTTACGTGAGATTTGTTATTCATATTGATATGTTTATGTTTAGATATTTTATTATGATTATATTCTAGCTAATTTTAAGTAAGTTTTTTTAAGATTTTATATTACAGTGTTAAAATATTACCTAGTTGATAATGTCAAAAGATTGGAAAACCACAGAGGTCAGAGAATAAACTCTATGCCTAGCAAAAATGGGAGTTGCTGACTTTATGACGTGATAAGCAGAAGTAAAAG
The DNA here is from genome assembly GCA_963931845.1 of Maratus michaelseni. Taxonomy (NCBI): domain Eukaryota; kingdom Metazoa; phylum Arthropoda; class Arachnida; order Araneae; family Salticidae; genus Maratus; species Maratus michaelseni. The sequence continues at coordinate 183,735,157 of OZ007596.1, forward strand.
TTTAATTGAAAATTACTGCTAATTAATTAAATTTTCGAACAAACGAATGCTCGATAACAAATCTGTGTTCAAATATCTTTCATTAAAATAATAAATGGTGTAATTTGATGCAGTAGTTTGTTCTCACGGATTGTCCAAAGAAATCGCTTAGCGTTTTAAATATATAGATACCATAAACGAAACATTTTAAATCAACATCAAAGCACCATTTCTAATTTAGACATGTGAAAAGGTAAAGCTGCTATCAATGAGATTGCGCATGGTTAACATAAAAGTACCAAAACATATACTGTTTCTGATTTCATCCAGAAAAGATTTATTTTTGATGCAGACACCAAACATACTTTACGAAAATTAATACTGCATTAATTTTTACTTTTGAGAAGTAAAATTTGATAATATTTAATTTTATATAGCAACCTTGATAAAACTCATACAAAATAAAATGTGAATTCTAGCCAAATATTATAAATAGCCAAAGAAATGAAGCTGTAAAGAATTAAAAAAATTCAATTTGCACCTATTTTAGATTTCTGCAATTAATAATTTTTTTTTTTCAAAAATTAACATTTTTTTCACGTCTAAAATTTTAAATACGTTTACTATTTCCAATTTGTAAATTCAAAATACATCAAAAACTTCAAAAACACAGTACCATAAATTTATAAATTATAGATAACTGCCAAATTACAGAATTTCCTGAGTGGGACCAGATGAAAAGCACTATTTTAGGCAGACTACCACATCAGCATTTCTTCCTTTAACAGGACCATGAAACTCTCTACTTTAAGCAGGTAACATTCCATTATAAACAGGTTCCATTTTCACACTGCTTACATTGTCCTGGTGAACTACCCGTAATGCAAAGACAATCATTTTTGAAGGCTCTAAGACATCACAAGAGTTCACCGGGTCATCAGATCCGATTTCCTCAAGATTTACTTTAATTGGATAAGCATCCATAATTTATAATATTATACTATATTTTTTTAATATAGTATTTTGAATTCAGTACTAATAATGAATAAAAAAAATATATTTTGTTGCAATTAGTTCTTTTCAGCTTAAGTTAAAATATAATAATAATTAAGAATATAATAATTCAGAAAATAAAATAACTTCAATGTGCAAATTTCGTCCTTTAACAGGTGCATAAAGACCATAAATCAGAAAACAAACACATAATGGGGAAAAGGTACAAGGGATCTGAATAAACAAAAGTTATTATTTAATAAACTGTAAGTGAATAATAAAAACAATCACTGTAATTATTCACAGTAGGAGAAACAACATTGATAAAATTTTAAATTAACATAATTTAAAGACTAAAATTAAGACTGCAGTTGATTCGATTAAAGACATTGTTTGTGAATTCATGAGTCAAACATATACTGACCTTATAATTTGATTACATACTGTTGTTTCCGAGAAAATATGTTTAAAATTAATACTTTACATTTGAAATGTATTAATATTGAAATAATCTTATTCTAATATTTTATTCAAAAATATTTTATAACATTCAAAACTAATATAATACAAATTGATTATCGAGGCTGTATTAGAAATAACTTCTTTATGAATTTGGGCAAAATTTAACTGTCCTAATGTTATTCAGGTTTCCGGAGTTACCAGATTTTATTGAGACTGAAAAACAGCAAGATCTAATATTTGTTTTAAACCTTGTATTGGTGCAAGAAAGCATTTTTATTTAAAATAATATTACTTGTAGCGGCCATATTAAAATGTCCGCTGGTGTGGTAGAGCACGAGGAAAGAAGTACAACTGTTTTAAAACCAAAAACTGGTTTATTAACACAATTAGTAGGGGTTTGAGCGAGCTCCACGAAATTTTCCTAAAAGTTTAAGTTAACTAAAGAGTTTTTGCTAACAACTTGTAGCTTTAACAAAACTGAAACAATATAATTGAACCTTAACCTTTAAAATATATAAGCACGATCCAACACTCTTATCCTTCAAATTAAATAAGCACTGATGCAGGTTCAAATCACCTTTACCACTGCATAAAACTCCAGTATAAAATACTAAGGCCGATTATCAAACCTGAGACTCGATGCGAGGTCTCAAGGCTAAATCTAAATCTCAATCTCAATCTCAATCTAAGTCGCAATATTCAACTTCCCAGGCCAAGTATACTCTAGCTCCCCTGAGCTCTCTCCAGCTCCTCTGAGCTCTGAACTCAAGTCAAAATTCGCTGCTTATATACTTCAGTGTCGATCGACCAGCTCCAGAAAATTTGCATAATTGAAATTACACGGAGACTCACAATTTCAGGGATTCAGCTGTCCATCGAAAGTTAAAGAAAGATAGAGAGCCTTTATAACTTGTACGCACATAGTCGGTTAATGTACAAAACGATCTCATTCACACATTGCCTACTCACGTGATGAGAGTAGTCAATACCTTACATACTTACAACTCATAATAAAAAAAACTCTAATTAGAATACATTATAAACATGTTATATTACCAGCAAACATCTTATTTCAATTTGATTGAGATGTTATCACATTCAAACTAGTATTAGTTTTCATTCTTATTATAGACTAGTGGCCCTCCCTCGCTTTGCTTCGGGTTAACCTTGAAAACCTTCATCTCTTTGTGTTTTCTGTAGACCTTTTTAATGTGTACAGTAATTAGTACATTATTTTAATAAATCTTGTAGGGTTCAGCCTGCGTTTGCAATGTATAAGCGGAAAAAATGAAATTATTTACGACATCACATTAAAAACCTCAAAAATAACAGTATTTCTCCACTATTTAATGGATGTTATTATACATATAAACCTTCCTCTTGAATCACTCTATCTATTAAAAAAAACCGCATCAAAATCCGTTGCGTAGTTTTAAAGATTTAAGCGTACATAGGGATATAGGGACAGAAAAAGCGACTTTGTTTCATACTATGTAGTGATAAGTCATCATTAATCTCGATAATTTCATTCTTAAAAGAATGGGGTAAATCATTAATAGTAAATATCAATCGATCCTTGTAAAGATAATTAATTTGTCAACAAAATTAAAAATTTCCTTCTTAGGCTAACCAAAGATCTCCGTTCCGTTCCACGCCACGCCACGCGCAAGCGAAGCAAGGGGCGGAGTTTTTAAACGCCAGAGCACCAGATGATTGGTCTATTTTTCTCCGTACATGAATCAATGTATGTTTTGTTAGTATGCAACCGGTGGAATCAGGCCGGCCTCGATCCTGCAAACAACTGTCTCCGGCACTCCCCGCCAGGGACCCTGAACCCGGCCAAGAGAAGCACTCATCTTGACTAAGCTCTGGAGTATCGAAAGCAGGACGAGATGAACGCAGTCCGCACGTTGCCGCATCAGTATTGAATCCCCGGCAGATCTTTAGGACAGTTAGACATGACCGGTGAAAGCCGAGCACACCTAATCCCCCGGAAGTGGCACTATGTCGGTACCTGACCCCTCTGGGACCTCGCTTTAGCCCAATCCCGAAAATGGAACCGGCCGCCATGTCACCTCGGCCAGGCTCCCGGTCATCCTCCCGCGCCACTAAGAGGCCGAGTTGAGTCGGAAACACTTGGAGTAGCACCCTGCCACACCTTGAGGGGGGTTGTGGCACTGACATAGAATATATCCTATTTTAGAGCTAGGACTGTCATTATCAATTTGCACCATCACTTTTGAAAAGAGTTCTGTAGTTCAAGAAATTCGATGGAAATTGTAATTTAGAATGTATATAAATTAATGTAATTTAGAATGTATATAAATTAATGTAATTTAGAATGTATATAAATTAATGTAATTTAGAATGTATAAAATTATATTTAGTGTATATAAATTCTATAGATCCTATACAGGACAGTACAAAATATTTTGATTACATTTTCATTTACTGGCACAATTTGCTATAAGGAAATTTTCAACTGTGCTATGCACTTCCTAACCGAACTAAATTTTAGAATACTATGTAGCATATATACAAATCCATATATCCTATATAGTGCTGGACAAAAGAATTCAGATACTTTCCCGTTTATTGACGGTTTTCCAATGTATTATGAGTTTTCCAAATTGTTTTCTTAGACGTCAGCTTTTACCATATTAAGCTGTGAAGTTTTGGTACAGCATTCTGAATGTTTTGAAAAGTGTTTCATAATCTAATGCACGAGGCATTATATTTCTTTCTTACAATCCTTTTTTACAAGCCTTAATCTCTGCACATGAAGTATGATATTTCATTGCAAATTACGTCATAATATTCGAAAAAAAAGTAGAGCTTTGTTAATGAAAGAGCACCTTTTTTTAGAACGTGAAGTCATATTTTTCCCGTGAAAACACTTAATATTTATAAAATTATTATCCAAATTATTATTTTTATTTATATTGATACTTATTTGAATGCAGAAAAAAAAACTATATGAATATTTGAATATTTAAAACATACTTCATACCATTTGAGGTCTCAAAATAATTAGATAACTGAACTTTTAAAATATCAACACTTTTATGTATTTATCAGAATTCTAATAAAAAATTAAATCTTACCTTTCTGGACAGAGGTCCATATCCTCCGTTTTTCTTCCACTCTTTCAAATAATCCATGCATTTAGTGGCATAAGGGGGAGGAAGACTTTCTTTTTTTTCCTGAAATTCATGACAAATAAATTAAATCATGAAAGAAAAATCATGCGTCTAGCATAGATTAAGAAACACTTTCAACGCTCCCAGAATACTGTAACAAAACTTTACCGTTTAAAAAAGTTCTGCCGGCCTGTACCGGTAAGAAATGTTAGCTTCCATATTCCTGGTTTTTAAAATTTCAGCTCGTTTTGCACAAACACATGAAATAAAATTTGTATAACCTGATTATAGAAGATTCAATCTAAGTTTTCATTAATACTGAATTTGACTGAGAATTTTAAATCATCATTAAATCATCTATATCCAATTTGATTTCATTTATGGCGAATTATTTTTTGTCGACAAATTTGGCAATATTTCGACAAGTATGGCCAAGTTTGGGGAGAATTCCACGTTGGCGGACATGGCTATATAACTTTAAATGTATGAGAGTAACATCAATGATTACAACAATTCAAGTAAATTTGCGAGATACTATATTTTCTAAAGATAAACCCAAGTTAAATCCTAATTATGAAAACAACAGCCACACTAGAATTCCGAACTTCTATATCTTAATGAATTATTACGATAGACAAAACCAAAAAAGTTTCTGAATCCTTGTATCAAGGCCGAACCCCCAAGTGTGGGAACCTTTTTTAGTTTTCTAATTCTTTGGTACGAATTTTTGAATTTGAAGTATTGAAGTGGCCAATATTTTAAAAGAAGTGGGCAGATGAAGCTGGCCAATGAAATCGGTCGAGACTTTGGTAAGTCCTGTGCACATGCTCAGTCATATACAAGTCAATTAATAAATATGAGTACTGTCGCTTGACAAAAATCAGATTGTTTCAAAATGTCAGTGACCCTTGAATTTCAAACTACTATAGCTCAAACATTTTTTATGATAGAGGCGAGTCAAAAAATGCTCCGGGATCATTTTATCAAAGTCAAACATTTAAAGGAAACCAAAAACTCAATTTCCAGTTTTCTTGTACACCTTTTAGAATTAAAAAACAAAACAAAATAAGTTACCGCCACTTAAAACAAGTTGGCGGATGAAGATAGACAACTAATTCGGTCGAGATCTTTGTATGTCCTGTAACATGCTCAGTTACATCCAAAATGGTTAATAAATACGAATTCAATCGCGTGGCAAAATTCAGATTGTTTCAAAATGTCAGCGACCCTAGAATTTTACTATATCTCATCCAATTTTTAGTATTAAGGCGAAACAATAAATGCTCATTCTTTGTACCAAAGTCAAACATTTAAAGGAAAATACTTTTATTTATTTATTTATTTATTAATATATTTATTTTTGCACATTTTTTAAATGTATAAAAAAAATTAGAAATTAAGTCGACGCAATATCGAAATAAGATGGAAGATAAAGTTGGCCAACGAACTCACCAGAGATTTTCCTATGTCCTATACACAGGCTCAGTCACATTCAGATCGTCTCATAAATATATTAGTTACAGCATAACAAAGTAAGAATGTTTCAAAATGTCAGCCACCCTAGAATTTCAAACTGCCATATCTCAGTCATTTTTTAAGATGAAGTCAAAACAAAAAATTCTCCGGAATCCTTGTATCAAGATCTAATACATAACGGAAAAAAATATTTATATATATTTTTAAATCTTAAAATATCTTTTTAAATTTTGAATTTTTTTTTCCATTTTAAGTGGCCGCCAATTTATATAAGATCGCGGCCAACAAGCTCAGTCGAGAACTTGGTTTGTTCTGTGCACTAGGATGGTGCGAAAAAAGTGAAGTTGGTATTTTCGAGTCGCTATAGTGCAGAAGAGTTGCGATTGGTAAATACAAGAAAACCAATAAGAAAATTATTCAAATTTAACTTTAAGTTCTGATCCCGTAAACCACCTAAAAATAAAAAAAAAAAAAAATTGAAAATTTCCGATTTCTACAGAGTTAAAAAAAGAAGTTATACGTATATATATGTATTTTATCACTATAGTCAAAAGAATTTGCATATTGTATTGTTTAATTATAATAATTAAAAGAATTGCATTTAAAGGATATCTTAAGATTGTGCAAACCACCTAAAAATTCAAAAAAGTTGAGAATTTCCGATTTTTTCAGCTTAAAAAAATACATATATACATTTTTTATCGCTATAGTGGAAAATATTTGCAGATTGTGCTGTTTAATAACGATAATAATAATAAATTGCGTTTAGAGAATATCTTCCGATCACGCAAGCTCAATAGAAGTCGGGAAATTTTCAATTTTGAGTGAGTTTGATGAATTAAGAATATAATCACTTGAGGTCAATTTGCGTTCCAATGTTAACAGTTGCATATAAATTGTACAGTTTTTTGCTTGTTTAGATATTTGATAATACTTAAACAACCCAGAACTCACCACTGGGAGGTAGCTGCACTTCGAATCCCACTCCCACCCTTTTCTCCGTCCAACCATTGAGAGTGTTTGCTACTTACATTACTTAAATATATAATTTGTTATTTCATCTGTTTAAGTTTGACTTTTAGACGCAAATTTGTACTGCAATTTGGTGGTAAATATTGCTATCATGGACCTTGATTTCAGTGTGGCCCTGATGAATCCAACTGTTGATTGAGAAAAACATGCCTTAAGCGATTCTTCCGTTAGCAATGTGACGCACAGCTTGACAGCTTGCGTGTGGCAGGAAAATGTTTTAGCGTCTCAGTCTGGAATATCACCTGATTAATCGAATAATTTATTTCTTCATTTGTTAGTCTCCGTAAAAGAGTTGGATATACTAATTTTGCTACATTCCAATCAATTAATTCTGTATAATCTGACGCACCGAAGTTTAAAGTAGGAGTGATAAAGTTTCTGATGCCTTTGCCTTTTGAAACAGTCTACCTGGCTTTTAACTCTCTTCTTAGCCCTAGCTATCTATGTGCCTCCTCTTATCAAAGACCATTGCCATCAGTAGGTTTTCCGGGTGGGCAAAGAACGAGTTTTGTTCAATTACATGGAATACCACTTTCTTCAGGTGGTCAGGCAAGTATCTAGATGTTTCTATTGCTCTGTACTACAGATGAATAGGCCCGCCTGTAATGTACTTATTGTATTTTATTTCAAACCAAACTGGCATGTAAGATTTGAAAATAAATGTCACTATGGTTTTTAAGGCATCCGATGGGTTTTCTACGTTCAGGTAAAGTCGAAGGACACTATTTGCACAAGTGAGCCATTTGGCATGTGAATTTGGGCCAGCGTCACGCTTTGATATGTCATTGGGAAAGTTGCCACTTTTAATTGCTTGTCTTACGTCAAAAAATATCTTTGGTCCTTGCTCACTTTTTGAATTTTACAATCAATTAATTGAAAATTTATCGCTGAGAGTTTTTCACGACCAATGAGATTCTGCATAATTGGTCCACTAAATGATCTTGGGGCAGTTGTTTCACCATCCAAATGTTGAAAAAGATAGTGGAAAGGTATTTCAACAAAATGGAATAAACAAAAAATCCACTGAAGTGGTCGTCCGAGATGCACTTCAAGCATTCTGATAGCACTACCTTTCCATCCTGTATTGGTATTTTTACCACTACAGCACTACGAAATCTAAGTATTCTAGCGAAACCCTTGTTCAGTAATCAGCTCAATAGTATCAATTTACATTTAAATCTTAACCTGAGAGCACAGACTTCAATTGATTATTTTCTTAATACATCAAAATCACTCAAAATTGAAAATTTCCCAATTTTTATTGAGCTTGCATGATTGGAAGATATTCTCTAAACGCAATTTATTCTTCTTCTTATTATTAAACAGCACATTCTGCAAATATTTTTCACTATAGCCATAAAAAATGTATATACGTAAAAAAATTTTCAAATGCTGAAAATTTCGGAAATTCTCAACTTTTTGGAATTTTTAGGCGGTTTGTGCGATCGGAAGATAATCTCGAAACGCAATTATTTTAATTATTATTATTAAACAATACAGTCTGCAAATATAAATAGATAATATAAAGCAATGCAAACATAAAGCAATATATATATATATATATATGCAAATATAAAGATAAAGTCCGATTTGAATATATTTTTTTCTTTTTCTTGTATTTACCAATCGCCACTTTTCCGCACCATAGCGACTCATGTAGTTAATAATTTATTTCTTTAATTCATTTGATTTCTAGTACTAGAAATATATATTTATTTATTTATTAAAATTTGCTGTATGTATGCACATGTTTACTTCCTTTAAGCTCAATTCTTCATGTTTTATTATTTCATGTTTTCCCTTTTCTAAATAAATGTTCCAATTTACACTTTCTGAGAATTTTTGGTATTTTAATTAGGTGTTCATTTCGTTTGTTTTGCAAGGTAATTATTAAAAATATGAAATTCCATTCTGATTTTTACCCCTATATAAAATTGATCATGCACAATATATTAATACAATTCTTCATTAATTAAAAGGTTTAATCACAACGCTTTATTTTCTCTTGCTGTTAATTATCAATTATATTTCTTTTTTCAGTTTCTGTAGTTAATAATAATATTGGTAATTAATAGTAAGAACTTTCCCTGTGCATATGGTACCCTTTGGAACCATCATATGTATACAAGTCGCTTAAAGCTACACGGTCGTATTCACCAGTGAGAAATTCTCGCCAAACATGGCGAAATTCTGGCAAAATTGACGACAAAATTAGGTCATCTAAAATAAAGTCAAGTTGGCGATAACTGTCAAATTGTTTGAAATATCCATGAAAATTCAGTATTGACGAAATCTGAGAATCTCCTAAAATAGGTTTCCACTTTAGCTTCGTTTCTTTCAACAAAATTAGCAGTAATCTTAAAAACAAGGAATACAGGTCGGAAAAATTCTTTTATATAAGTCAATATAACTGTTAAACTTGTGCACTAAAAAATAAATCCGTAAATTTTAGACCTAGGATTAAAATTGAAATTAAAAAATGTTCTCGAAGTTCTTCTCTCGGATATACGAACTGAAGTCAAAAAGCTAAATCCTCATAATTTTGAGTCTGCCATAGAGGCAGCAGTAATCGTTCAGAATGTTTTTAATGATCCGGAATTGAATCTAAACAATAATATGGCTTTTGAAATTTCGACTTTAATTAATTCTCAGGTGCAAACAAATTCAAAAATTCAGGAATTAACTGACAAAATAAATGAATTGACCATTTCAAAATCTGTAAACAATGTCACATGTGTTTCTTCGGATTCCAGCACACAATTAGAAATTCAAAATTCTACTCACGGTGATAATGCAATTACTTGTTTAATTCGTGGTAAACCCCATTTAAATATTAAATGCTGGATTTTCCAAAAATTGTTGTAAAAGATACCATGCAAGATACTTCGCAATTTTCTCATAATATAATTTTAAAAAGGTACAGAAATTCGAAAAATTTCTGAAGCAATTCTTTTCGAGGAAATTTCAGGGGCAATTCTTCTCGAGGATATTTCAGGGGTCATCCCTCTCGAGGAAGGTTTAGAAATCAAAACTCCACTCAAGAATTCCAGTCTTTAAACTGACTGACTGACTGAGGGTTCTTGTAGCGCAAAAAAGTGAAAACAAGAACCATAAAAAAATGCTTTTCACATGCAAAATAAAAATTCAAAATTCAACACAAAAGTAAAAAAAGAAATTACATGTGATAAAGAACTCTTTGCTACAATTTAAAATTTCAGATAGAAAAGCAAACAATACAATGATAAATTAATTTAAAAAAATAATTCTATCATAACAGATAATCTGGATAGGAAAAAAACTTGTAATTCAACAGAAACTCAGACTAATGAACAGGAAATTTTATATGTTATGTCATGAAGTCAAAAACAGGCTGATCTACCGATAATAACTTTGAATTTTGTCCAAGAAGAAGTTTTTTCATTACTTGATTCAGGTGCAAATCTGAGCTTAATTCAAACAAATGTATCCTGCAAATTATGAAAGAACATTGTAAGGTTGAATATATATCCAGATATGACAGAATCAACACACTAAATAATTTTTCAATACCTTATTTATCTGCAGTAAAAATAAAACTCAAAATTGACAAAACTTGGTTCGAAAATCAATTTTTGGTTACACCAAATCATTGGCGATGCAAATACAAGATTATCCTTGGATATTATTTCTTGCATATAAATAAAATTATCATGGATGTCGAGAACAAGCAGCTAGCTAATCATGAGTAACAATAACTTCAAATTTTCTGAATCATCTCCCAAGATAATTTCAAATAATATAGTAATGTTTGAAGATAAAATTAATTATACTAAATCAGTAAATAATGTAAAAATTCTTCCTAATTCATTTTCAATTGTTAAACTTCATATTTCAAAATCTTTCGCTGACACTAAACACGTAAATCTCATTCCTGTTAAAACTAAATTGAATTACTTAATCGCTGAATCTGTAAATAATATCATAGATAAGAAATTTATATTTACTGTTGTGCAAAATAAATAAAATAAAGTAATTACTCTTAGAAAACAGATCAAAGTTGGCACGATAGAAATTTTCGACAATTCTGATATTGTGGATCCCAGCAATTCTGAAATTTTGCAAGTAAATTCTTTAAATTTGTCAAAAATTTAGAAACTTAGAAAAGACTATCTTAATGTTGATGACTTTGATTTGAAACATTTAAATGAAAATTACAAGAGTAAAGTAACTTCCATGCTAATGGAAAATTCCCAAGTTTTTTCAAAAAGATACAAAACATTGGGTTCAACAGATGTTGTTTTCCTCAATTCAAACTTCTACATAATTTTCCTATTCAGACTCGTCCATATCCTATTCCCAAAATGGCAAAATTAATGAATTATTAGAAGCAGGTGTAATTGAGCCGTCAGTTTCTAACTACAATTTTCCTGTGATATTTGTAAAAAAGAAGTCTGCAGATAACTCAAAAGAGCAGAAATTTCGCATGGTTGTTTGCGACCGTCTATTAAATTCAATTAAAGAATCTTTTCAAATATGTTTGCCAAAAATTTCAGAAACTCTCCTTCAGATTCCAGGAAAAAATACTATTGTGTTTTGGATCTAAAATCACCCTTTTTCCAAATTAAATTCCAGAACTGTGACAAACCTAAATTTGCATTTTGCTGCAAGTTAGAAAATTATATGCCAACCAGGTTATTTTTTGGTAGTAGCAACTCAACATCATATTTTCACACTATTTTAACTAAATGCATTTGTAATCTTGTAGGTAACAATGCACAACTCTATTTGGATCATATAATTATTGCTGCAGATAAAATTGAGAAATTACTTGTTATCCTTTAACAGGTTTTTGACAGATTAGCAAAATTCAATTTAACACTTGATCCTCAAAATGTACAAATTTGTAAATCTGAGACTGTATATTTGGGCTTTAAGATAAATCAACAACGTTTTTCACTATCTGACAGTAATATTCACAAGGTAACAAAATTTCCAGTTCCAAGAAATATAAAACAGGTGCATGCATTTTTGTAATGAACAATTTTTTCAGGCATATGATCTACTATTATGGAGATCTCATACATCCAATTGTAGCATTAACAAGAAAAAATACACCTTTTGTTTGAACTGAGGCCTGTCAAAATGCTTTCAATAAATCACAAGATGAATTACTTAACAAACCTACACTTAAACAATTAGACGACAGCAAATAATTGTATTTAGTTACTGATGCATCAAAATTTTTATTTGTGGCATTCTAATGCAAAAGCATAATGATACTTTTTTCCAGTTGAATTTTTCTCCAGATAGCTCTCAAAAGCTGAATCGAAATATCTATCCATTCCTCTTGAACTTTTAGCAATTTTTGCATCTTGCAGGCATTTATACGAATACCTATATGTCAAAAATTTCACAATTTTCACAGACGCTAAAACACTGACATATCACGCTCAACTGGACCAGCAGCCTGATATTGTTGCTAGATGGTTGCTGTATCTTGGTCAATTCCATTATGAGTTGGATCACATCTCCGGCAAAAAAAAAATCCAGCAGATTATCTTTCGAGAATGGAGGTTGAAGATTACACAGTAAACAACATCAACATATTTGCCATAGACAATTCTCTCACACAAAGTAACATTAAAATTTCACAAACTGAAGATAATGAAATTAAAAACTTAATCGATAAAATTAACAATAATGACAGTAAAACAAAAGTAAAGTTCTACATTGACGCTCACACTCAACTGATTATGTACAATCACAAAAATAAAACTAATTCAATTGTAAATAAAATATTCATTCCAAAAACTTTAATAAAAAGTTGTTTAGAAATTGCACATTCGCCACATTTTGGAACTAAGAAAACTTATGATTTAGTTAACATAAAGTTTTACTGGAAAGAGCAGTTTTCAGATACAAAACGTTTTTGTGAAAATTGTGTTCAATGTTTGTCAAACAAATCTAAACCAAAGCATACCATTTCTAGGCATATAGAAAAAAGAGATTTATCACCAGGAGAAAAGTTAGCAATTGATGTTGTAGACAAATTGCCAAGATCTATTGATGGAGAGTACTTTATCTTAACTATCATAGATCATTACTCTAGGAACTTAGAAGCCATTCTTCTGGCCAATGTAAAATCTACAACTATCATAAAATGGCTCAATGATTATTTTGCTAGGTTTGGTATCGCAAAAATTGTAGAATCAGATAATGCTCAAAAATCTAATTACAGATGAACTTAACAATTTCTTAGAAAATTTAGGCATAGATCTTAGAAAGTCTTCAATTTACTTTCCGATATCGAATGTTTTCGTCGAACGTGTTCATAAAATTATGAAGGAAAGCTTGGCATCTATGTCTAACAATGTTTGGACAGGTCCAATAATTTACTAAAATTTAAACTTCATTACAATAATTTAGTACATACAGCTACTCAGTTTACACCGGTTGAAAACTTCTTTGGCAGATCTCTGAACATTCCACTTGACTCCACAAATGAATCAAAATTTGTAGAGAGTTTTCAGGCTTATTAGGATAACAATTAAAAATGTTAGAAGAGATGAGGCAACAAATTTCGAAAAATGGAGAACAATATTTTGCTGTATACAACAAAAATACAAAGGGGAGAGCCAAGCCAAAATTAAATGTTGGAGATAAGGTTTTTACAGAAAATTTCTGGCGTTCTGTTTCACTCACTGAAAAATACACTGGACCTTGGGAAATATTTAAATTGTTCGTAATGTTAATTATGTTGTATCTAGAATTCTTAATAATCAAGATGTGCAAAAGAAATTTCATGTCAGTAAACTTTTCTTGCAAAAACCTCTAAGACCTAATATTCAAAATTGTGTATATATCTTAATCTGGTAATTTATTTCAAAATTAAAATGTTGTCATTTTAGTATGTATTTGATCATTTAAAAATTTCTTAATTTTTCTACCATCTTTATTATCAAATTTTTGTATCCTTGCTTCCTGGTAATCTATACTTCTGTAGATATTAAGATAATGAGACGTCATTTTTTTTCTGTACCTGACTTAAGCTGGCTGGTCCATTAGGTTAAGACAGTGGTTTTAATCTCCATGTTGTTATGATGATGCATTTTTTCAAAGATGTGTAACTTCTAAAAGGATAAATATTACTATATATATATATATATATCATGTATATCTAAATGACATCATGTACCTATAAATGAATGTTTTCAAAATTAAATTCTCATGTAACTTTAACTCATGATTTCTTAAATGTTTCACTAGTTATTAAATTTATTTTCTTCTCAAAAAATTTAACTAAAAAAATATTTTAAAAAAGTAAATTATGTAGTCAAAAATTTTCTTCGGGTATCCATGTATTATTATTTCAATTCATTTGCAATTAATATCAAATTTAGCTTAGCCTAATTGACTAACATGTATTTTTTACTCTAGCTTCATTTTCAAATTTTGAATAAATCTCTTCAATCGGTGTCAATGTCTAGGAAAATTCTAGTAATTTTATTTAAATCTTTAACACTTTAATAATTTTTTGCTCTTCATATTCAGTTTGATGATTTATATTTATTGCTTATGTGTTTATATCTATGTATTCAGTACTGTAAATGTTCATTTTTGGTATCAATTGAAGAAAAGGTGTTTCTGAAATGTATAGTGATAGTAGTGTTTCAAAAGTGTAAGTTGGTAGTACTGTTTTGGACAATTCTCAGGACACTTGTTGAGTAACTTAAATTTTGTGCAAGATATTATGACAAACTGTTTCCCATTCTGCGTGGACTCTGCAGTAACTGCATTTTTTTTTCTTTTCGACATGAGATGCACGTCATCTTTTCCGTACGGCGGGAGGAGATGTAGAGAAAAAGTCTCTACATATTTATTTGAAACATATTTCTTCACAAATAAAACCAGCATTCAACGTAAAGAGCACAACCATTCATTAAAAACAAACTAACTGTACGACGGCGAACTACTCCAACTTATAATGGTACTCTATTCTGCAAGCAGTTCATCTCTTTCTCCCGCGAAACGCAAGTCAAGGAGTAAGAGGGAGAAAAGTGAGTTTTTTCTTAGTTCTACCTCCGCGGAACGGAAACTCCAACGAGAAGCAGTTTAGGAGGAAATTTTTGCTCGTGAAGTTAGAGTGGGGTAGCTCAAATAGTATTCCATTTAGGATGCTGTATGTAGCTGACCCGTTATTACTTTTGAGTTGTGTTTGTGTGGAAGAATTTTGTAAAGTTATGCGAGATATGATCATCATTAATTTCGCACTATTTTCTACAGTGCATAGAGATATTTTGTTCTGAAGAAAATTCTCTGTTCGCTGAAGTGTTCAAGCCTTAAAAATCTCATCTAGAGCGCCAACATGCTTGTGTGTAGTTTTCGTTTAATCGATCGAAAAGGAAGCCCAAGATTTGTGTAGAATTCCGTAATTAGTGTTTCATCGAAATAAGTCTGGTGCAAGATATTATTTTGTTAAAGTGTGTTAAATTTATCTTAAATTAAGTAAGTGCGACATGCAAATATTTTTCACAGTCTTTTATCAAAAGCTGCTTAAGAAGATGCAGTAAGATAGAGATATCAAGTATTAAAGTTGAGTTGTGGTGTAATAACGAAAATGAGAGTCTTGCCGTGTAGTTAATAATTTATTTCTTCAATTCTTTTGTATTCTAGTACTAGAAATATATTTATTTATTTATTTATTTAAATTTCCTGTATGCATGCACATGTTTTTTTTCTTTTAAGTTCAATTCTTCATGTTTTATTATTTCATGTTTTCCCTTT
Source organism: Maratus michaelseni (assembly GCA_963931845.1). Lineage (NCBI taxonomy): Eukaryota > Metazoa > Arthropoda > Arachnida > Araneae > Salticidae > Maratus > Maratus michaelseni. The sequence goes on from OZ007596.1 coordinate 183,751,002, forward strand.
TCTAAATAAGTATTCCAATTTTCACTTTCAGATAATTTTTGGTATTTTAATTGAATTGAGTGGTTATTTATTTTGGTTTGCAAGGTAATTATTAAAAATATGAAATTTCATTCCTTTTTTTACCACTATATAAAATTGATCATGTGCAAGATATTAATAATATTCTTCATTAATTAAAATGTTAAATCACAACGCTCTATTTTATTTTGCTGTTAATTATCAATTATATTTCCTTTTTCAGTTTCTGTAGTTAATAGTTGGGTAAATTGGTAATTAATAGTAAGAACTTCCCCTGTGCATATGGTACCCTTTGGAACCATCATATGTATACAAATCTAATACGTTTAAAGCTACACTGTCGTATTCACCAGTGTGAAATTCTCGCCAAACATGGTTAAATTCTGGGAAAATAGACGACAAAATTAGGTCGTCTAAAATAAAGTCAAGTTGGCGATAACTGTCAAATTGTTTGAAATATCCATCGAAATTCAGTATTGACGAAATCTCAGAATCTTCTATAATAGGTTTCCACTTTAGTTTCGTTTCTTTCAATAAAATTAGCAGTAATCTTAAAAACAAGGAATACAGGCCGGAAGAATTCTTTTATGTAAAGCAATATAACTTTTGGACTTATGTACTAAAAAATAAATCCATAAATTGACGGTAACATTACCGGCAACAAAGTAGCCGGACTTTTTCTGTTGCGTTAGTAGATTTTCCGTTTTGAGTCGTAAAAGAAGGAAGAACTCCGTTTAAGGAAGCGGTAACTTTCTGTTTCGCTCTCAGAAACAGGTCCTTCAAATCACGGATATGTTCCTGTTAGCACTGCCAGGAACGGAAATTTTCCGTTATGAATAACCTCGGTTTTGAAATATTACATCTCTCTATGTGTTGCCATCTGTGGACTATTACGGTTCTATTTATTATTTGATAAACTTCAAGAATATTTTCTGACTGTCCTTTGGTGCGAAACATGGACGTCGGTGCCTTGAGGGAAGTGTCTTACCTGTATGACCAGTGGGCGCTAACTGGAATACGAGTTTGAAATGATGATACGGACTGTTTTCAAATGGCGGCGTGGCACAAACAATTCGGGGTTTAGAAACCGGGTAATTTAGAAGTTAATTACGGGGAAATTTTGTTATGAGATGATGTTTGAGGTTTTAAAACTTTAGTATTAATGAAATGAAATGAAATGAAATCACCCGCTCTTGGATATGCAGCCTTTAAGCGTAGGAACTTTTCTCCACGATGGGAAATGTTTATTGAAAATTCATATTTTAAAATACAGATGTTGAATATTACATTAGAGATTAAAATAAAATTAGTACAAAGTTAGTTTTTACAATACTAGTTCAGATCACAACATTTCTTAAGATTTAAAAATGAATAAATAAATATAAAATAAATAAAATATATTATATAAGAAAATAATTACAAAATTTATGAAAAAAATACTTAATCATAACGCAACTAGTAATTTTGCATTGTTCAAACAGTAAACTGAAATAGGAACAGTATGAGCACAAAAATGTGATTAGTATGTGAACTATAATATACAAATTTCAAAAACAAAATATATTCTTTTCATCATCTGTGAACATCATCTTGCAACTTCTTCAACATCCAACATACAAGTTCGACTTAGCCCCAAGCGATTTTCTTCTGTTTAGTCCACTAAAAAATCATCTTGGAATCAAGATGATGTTCACAGATGATGAAAGATTCAACTCGCAGTCCTATTATGGCTGAGGCAGCAACCCAAATAATGTTATGCAGCTGCTTTATGGACACTGATAAATCGGTGATATAAGTGCATAAATATTGGTGAAGATATGTTGAGAAATAAAAATAGTTTTGAAGTGAATATCATTGTAAGTTATTATTTAATTATCTTTTGTGACTTACTTAATGACTTTCCCTCGTATATTTTTTTCATCTGTTTGTTTAGATAATGTTTTAAGTACGAATATTTCTTTATAACATTAAAAATTAATTGCAAAAAATTTTTAAATATTGGGAAAATTAATTTTTAATGTTTTAATTCGAAAGCACTAGTTTGTTGTTGTTGTTGTTGCTGCTTTAACCCCTTCAGGGGCAAAGTACTTTTGTAGCTAAAATATTGAAATGATTGATTGACACCAGGATTCACGAACGAATTTATTTTAAAATAAGTAAAACTTTTTTCTCATGTACCGTATAAATTCAAAATTTAATTATAAAATTCTTGTGTCATTGTGGCATTTTGGGATTAAAATTAAGTGGTCTATATAATATACCGGTGCCCTTCAAGGGGTTAAACAAATTTGAAATTTTAATTTATTGAAATTTTAGTTTTTCTGTGCAGCAACAAGTCAGCTTTTTGAACATTGAAAATAAATATGCAGCCGGTAGCGGAATATCTCCGCTGACCTTTTGTCTCCGACCGCTCCGTTATTTTCAGGAAATATGAGAAAATTTTCTGTTTTTTAACGGAAAATGTCTTTTTGTCGTGAAAAGTGAATTTTTCTGTGAAATTTGGGGAAATAATACTCGTGAATTTCAAATTATTTTAACAGTGTATTGTTGTCATGATCGACTTTTTTTTTAATTATAATGCAAAGTTGTTTGTATCACTTTTTTTACTATAATCCGTGACATATACTTTTAAAAAAAGTGCAAGAAATATCTACATAAGAATTATTTTAATTAGTAATACGACTATAATACAAAAGTTGTCGCCTGTGGCAACACTGGACATAGAGATACCTTCTTATTAATTTATATTTAAAATAACTGGCTTGTATAAAGTCCACTTCAATCTATATTAAACAGATAATTATCTAGATTAAATAAAAATAATATTAAAGGTTAAATCTTTAATAATATTAATCGTGTTGACACTCGATGAGAAAATTTTAATCCCATTTTTTGAAAGTAATCATATTGAAACGTTCTTGTATTCCTTGCAATGAGATGGATTTGTTAACGGAAATTAAACCTAGAAATATTTAAATAATATATAAAGATATATAAAAACAATTAAAAGTAGCATAAAGTGTTTAACTTACCATAGTCACGCGTAACTCGTATGTACTTCCTGCTGTTAAAATTACTCCTTCAGTCATAGGATTCACTAATTTACGTGGATCGTGTAAAACAATCGAAGCTTGAACTAAATCATCATTATTCATGTATTCTGCTGGATACATATTCACGACAAATAAAGGGCCTTAAAAATAAATAAAACCAATAATTTTCAAAATAAAAAGTATACTCAACTTTATATAACTTAGTTCCCTCAAAAAACTTCCATATATATATTTGTTATAATATTCCTACTGAAATGATCACAGAGATTCCAGACTATTAGGTCTCAAACCCCTGTAATCGAATACACCCTAATTTTGCTATGCTAATTGATGGAGAATACTGAGTTTTTTACTCTCTTCATTTAAATTTAACTTTTCATTGTGTGTTCTGTCTTTGTTTATTATTTATTAAAAAAGTTAGACTGCTCTAGAAGCATTTTTATCTCTTATTTTTAAATGCATGATCTCTGTACACATGTATTTTTAAGAGATGGGTTTGATCGTCGGTAGTATTTCGTCTGCGTTTTTGGAACTAATGAAATTTACTTTTTTATTTCTCAGCAATTTTTAAAAAAATTTAAACTGTTAAACTATTTCATTTTTTTTATTTATTTCTATTTTTTATCCAAATTTTAAACTTTTCTTATCTTTATGCTGTTTATACTACTGGTAAACATTTTCAAATTCTATGGGTTCTCATTGCCTCTGGAAGTCGCTTACCGTTAAACTGGGTTTAAAGTTGTACTCAGTAATGTAATCCAAGATGATTCTTATACTGTTCCATTGCTTCGTTTGTTCCTGCGTAGTTTTTCAGACGCCCTTTATTGTTAGCCCTATTCCTTTTAAACCACATTTTAACCAAAATTTCTTATATTTGAGAGGATCATATATTAAAAACTTATATAGGGAAAAATGTTTACATGGTACGACAACTATTTATTTTACCTTAATACAGTACTGGTGAATTTTCTGTAAATCTGTCATCAAAAACAGTTTTCAACCAAATTGCATTTGAAAGAACATTTTTTGTCTCCTCAAAGGTATAAAATTTGAAATTATGCTGTGTCTAGAAGTTATAAAAAATGTTGTAACAGGGAAATGTATTGTTTAGGCTGTCATTTATACCATACATGTAGGTCAGCGTTACTCACTCACATTATTCACGGAATTTTTTTTGTAAACTTTCATAAATGAAGTATTTAGAGGACAAATTTGTTATGTAACTAAATTTAAATTTCGATAAAATGAAAAAAACTTTTTGCATAGAATTTTACTAATTTATTTTCATCTTGATAGCATACATTTGAAATGTTAACAGATGGTACTAAAACCTCTTTGTAAAACATATTAACATTTAATATTTAATATTAAAAAATAATAATCTGTTTTTTCAATTATTAAAGACTAGTTGTAACCCGTCAAAACTTTTCGGCTTGGAAACTGATGTACTTTCAAGGTACACAAGTTGAGAACCACTGATTTATTTTAATACTTTCATTTCGTGTGTGGGGGTGGGTGAATCCAAACTTGATATAAATACATACAACTTCGAAAATTAATTGACAGGTTATTGCTAAATGTTAAAAATTATAATAATAATGGCGAGCAACATACATTAAACAGTTACTATCACAGCGATAGAAAGAAATATCACAGTTTATATCATAACTCAAAACTGAAGAATAGCTTCATGAAGCGTCATACAATACAGATAAACTAATCATTTCATTAAGCACTGGCGACAGTAGCACGAAAAATGTAAATACAATAGAAAATCTATCACAGTTTTCAATACCACTTATGAACTATTGTTTTAAATAATTCCTGATATCCCAAGAAAGATCAATTACCAGTGTCTCAAGAATTTACATTTATACCTGTTGGTCGCGGAAGGTATTTTATTTCTTTTCCCCCCTAACCTCCCTCCCCCACGGAAGATCCAATGGAGGAATTCCCTTTCCGCCACCTGCGAATAGGCTTTCTAATGGTTACAGGCTCCTTCAAGAGAGATATACATATATGTTAAATATGGCATTTCACAATAAAGAGATCGAGTTAGCACTCGAGTATTCAGTAAAAAATTGAGCAATAGCAGTCGTAAACATAGCAGTCATGATTCCAATGGCCATACGATGGATTATCAAAAACTTGGTGTTTTCCCGTGGAAATAAAAAGAGGAGGAGTTGATATCAGTTCTTTATTGACACGATACTAAATATGAGACAATTCCACAAACGAAAAACTTCAGAATTCATATTTGAGGGTATTATGCCATAAGAACAGCATGCAGATGTTAAAATGATTAGAGATAATTATACCAAGTTGACAGGATTCCTCCTCCAGGTGACGTGCTTTTATTGGCAGTAAGAAAACGTCAAATTTTGCTCTCCAAGCCTGTGCAACGGTGTTTTACAGGCAAAGAGCGTATGAATATTTTTGCTATTGCAGGTGAGGACCAGCCAATAAGAAGCTTGGAAAGCCGGGGAACTTATTACTGTATACGGCACAATTTTGAGATGAACCGAAAGACGCACGAGCCGAAAGTATTTATGGGATATCGAATGATAATATTAATAAAAATAAAAATGATACTAACAGACGTTCTAAAGAAATAAAATTTGAATGTTTCAAAATAAGAAATAAATTAATCAAATTTATTCAAATTTTTCAAATACGTGCACCTTTTAACAGATTAAGATTTTTAGAATAATAATTAAAAGAATATTTTGATTAAAGCTATGGAATAAAAATATAATTTAGATTTAAGAGATATTTTAAAAGACAGAGAAAAAAATTTGAATTGTAAGAATTTGGAATAAATTAACTAAGGAAAAATGGTGATTTTTTTTATTATTACATATCCCCCCAACCAAAAAGACGGATGAACTGGTAGGTCATATGACCCTCAAGTTAATATCAGGGAAATATTACAGAGACCTGGGTTACAATTTTGGAGTAGGCCTAAGAAAAATAACCTTTCTAAAAATTTATAATCGTCAAATTAAATGTAATATTAGTACTTATAACGCGAATTTGTGGAATTGTTAATAAAAAATTCAATAACAAGATATTTATCTTGTTTACAATTTTCAGAAAAAACTTTAGAAATATTAAACAAAATAAGAAAACTATTGTAAAAATTTAAAATAATATATAACATATTTCAAGAATATCATATTGACAAAATGTATTATTTGTAGAATTGTTTGCAAAATATTTTGTTCAGTCCTCTTATGAGTGGTAGTCCAATCCGATAAAGTCTTGTTGCATACTTTATTAAAATAATTAACTGAACATTTGACAAATTGAAAAAATGTCCTTCAAACTTTAGACTTTACTAACCTTCCTTATTAAAGTCTATTTTCAGAAGTTCATCTGAAATGCTTTAGCTTTACACTAGCAACAACTCAAAAATACTAATAAGAATAATATTAACAATAATAAAACACAATCTAACCTTCCTTATTAAAGTCTATTTTCAGAAATTAAATGTTCACCTGAAATGCTTTATCTTTATACTAGCAACAACTCAAAATAGTAATAAGAATAATATTAACAACAATAAAACACAATAAATAAAATAACAATAATAATAATAGCAAGAACAATAAAAACAATAGAATTTTAAAATAATACTTAAAAAGAACAATAATTATAAGTTTAATATTTGAAAATTCTGAAAACTCTTAAGAGATTATATATATATATATATATATCATGGTGTAGAATGGCATAGTTTGGTATAGTTTGGCATAATGTGATCTGAAAAATGGTGATTAATTTAATAAGGTAAGTAGTATAAGATACTTATTAGGTATCTAGTGAGTTTAGAAAAATCATTGCATAGATATTTAAACTCATTCTCAAAACAAGACTTTTTACTTTAACAACATCAATTTTTTTTATTACCATTATTACCTTTATAACTTCCATTACCTTTACTACTTTTATTACTTTGATTACTTCTAGAAGTATAATTTACGTATCTCAACGTATTCAAACTCAAGTAATATTCAATTTCAAGTAATATTTAATGTTAAGTATCATCAGTATCAAGTTAATTCATCTAGTTTATCATAGTGATCAGTAGTGTTCTTCATTATAATTGCTCTCTCAATGTCAAATAATAAATAGTATGACTAATAATAGTAATATCCAACATTAAATTATACATAATACCAACATAAATATAAGAGTAAGAAATTTCAAGTTGGGATATCGTTCCTTGTAGCTCAGTGGTAGATCCTCCGATTGTTATTCTGAGGACCCGGGTTCGAAACACAGCTTGGGACATTGTTCAATCTGTCGTTATACGCTTGAAAAAAGCAGGATAAATATACACTTGTTATTATTCAAGGATTACAAGCGTAATTCACTGCTAAAAATAGTGAAGATATAATAGTAGATTGGTTCTAATACAAAATATAATTTGAAAGTAAATATTATAATTATTTCTTTAAAAAAAACCTTTTGTTGTTAAAACAAAGAAAATTCTTAAAATTACACAAAGCAATTGTTCTTTAAACAAAAGTTTTCGTTGCCGAAACTAAAAAGAACTCTTAAAATAACAGATAATTATATTTATTTTGACAAAACTTTCAACAAAAGAATTTTGTTAATTCAAGTAAAATTGGAGCATTTTACTTGAATTTACAAAACATTTTTTTGCTGACGATACAAAACTTTTTTGTTGAAATTGAAAAAAAAAAAATTGATTCAAACAAAATTTCCATTGACCCATATTTAAACAGAAAGTTTTGTTGGGCCAACCAAATTTTTGTTGATTCAACAAAACTTTTCGCTGGGTGTAGTATGGGGTAAGTCTTGTAATCGTTTTGAAAATCGAAAAAAAATGTTGATGGATTTACACGTCTCAGACACTGGAAATTCCGAAAAACATATTTTTAGAAAAAAAAATTGCCGTCCGTCTGTGTGTGCGTGTCTGTAAACGCTCTATCTCTCAAACAAATTGAGATAGAGACTTGAAACTTGGTATGTACTTTGTATGTATTAATAGGAAGAAGCTTATTGAATTCAGTAACCTCGATTCAGTAACCTACAAAACTCAGTAACCTCGATTATCCGGAACTATTTTTTTCGGACTCTCGAAATATTCGTTCTGATAAAAGGTACATACAAATTTTCGAAATTGCTTGATTTAAGGAGTGAATATAAAAGACAATAAAAAAACATAAATTTTGCATAAAGAATGAAGTCGATTGGATAATTAGTTGCCAAGGTATTTCTAATCCTATTTTCAACACTCTTCGATTTTTCATGACCCTGTATTTCATCCAAATTTCAATTCAAAGATATATTTTAAATGGAAATGAGACGCTTAATCCGACGCAATAAACCGTTAGTTAATATGATTAACATTTTTGGAGCTATAAGGATTTTCCATTTACGCAATTCAGTAATAGAACATTTAAAGTTTATGACGTCATCAAACCACGATTTTATTCGAATTGCAATGCATTTTATAAGTAGTTTACACATGTTTTATTTTCATATTTTATATTATACATATAAATATAGGTAAGTATTACGGTGGTCCCCAACGGCTAGTTTTTCTTTTGTAGTATATTTTTTGATGAATTTGTAACACTTTTTACATCTAAAGTTTTGAAATAGAAATTTAAAATAGTGAAAATATTGTTAAATTTTAATTGAATTCATCAATTAATTTTGGATGAAAAAGTTAAGTTAAAAACATGAAAGCAATAAAATGCGAAACCTTAACATATTACTTTACCCAGCTTTCAGCCTAATTCCTGTTCGCGCCTCTGAAATCATCCACTTCATTAAAACTAGTCGTTTGGAGCCACAGCAGTACTTACCCATCATGGATATGCATAATATAAAATATGAAGACAAAACGTAAGTAAACTATTTATAAAATGCATTGCAATTCGAATAAAATCGTGGCTTGATGACGTGATAAATTTTAAATGCTTTATTACTAAATTGCGTAAAAGAAACATCCATATAACTCCAAAATTGATAATAATATTAACGAACAATTTACTGCATCGGATTAAGCTTCTCATTTCCAATTAAAATATATCTTTCAATAGAAATTTGAATGAAATACAGGGTCATGAAAATCGAAGAGTGTGGTAAATAGGATTACAAATATCTCGGCAACTAATTATCCGATCGACTTCATTCTTTATGCAAAATTTATGTTTTTTATTATCTTTTATATTCACTCCTTAAAATAAACAATTTCCAAAATTTTTATATACATTTTATCAGAACAAATTTTTCGAGAGTCCGAAAAAAATAGTTCCGGATAATCAAGGTTACAGAAATTCAATAAGCTTCTGTTCATTATTACATACTAAGTACATACCAAATTCCCAGACACTTTCTCAATTTGTTCGGGAGACAGAGCGTTTAAAGACACACACACAGACACACAGTCACACACACACACACACAAACACACACAGACACACAAACACACACACACAAACGCACAGACAGACGGACGGCAAAATTTATTGTCTAAAAATATGTTTTTTGGAATCTCCAGTGTCTGAATCGTGTAAATCCCTCAAAAAATCTTTTTCGATTTTCAAAACGATTGCAAGACTTACCTTTTACTACATATGATGCGTAAGTAATAAGGGCTGAAATGGAGCCCTTATTACTTACGCATCATATGTAGTATAGGGTAAGTCTTGTAATCGTTTTGAAAAAAAAAATGACGGATTTATACGTTTTAGTTACTGGAGATTCCGAAAAACATATTTTTAGAAAAAAAAATTGCCGTCCGTCTGTCTCTCTCTCTCTGTGTGTGTGTCTGTAAACGCTCTATCTCCTGAACAAATTGAGATAGAGACTTGAAATTGTGTATGTACTTAGTATGTACTAATGGGATTACAGACACACACATACTGAAGCTTATTGAATTTCAGTAACTTCGATTATCCAGAACTATTTTTTTCGGACTCTCCAAATATTTGTTCTGATAAAAGGATATAAAAATTTTCGAAATTGTTTATTTTAAGGAATGAATATAACAGACAATAAAAATCATAGATTTTGCATAAAAAATGAAACTGATCGGATAATCAATTGCTGAGATGTTTGTAATCATATTTTCCACACTTTTCGATTTCTCATGACCCTGACCCTGTATTTCATTCAAAATTCAATTCAAAGATATATTGTAATTAGAAATGAGACGCTCAATCCGAGTCAGTAAACCGTTAGTTAATATGAATATAAATTTTGGAGTTATAAGGATGTTTCTTTTACGCAATTCAGTAATAGAGCATTTAAAGTTTATGACATTACCAAGCCAGGATTTTATTCCAATTGCTATGCATTTTATAAATAGTTTACACATGTTTTATTTTCATATTTTATATTATGCATATCCATGATGGGTAAGTATTACGGTGGTCTCCAACGACTGCTTTTATAATAAAATATGGCAAATTATTTTAGCTTTTGTGCAATTTCAGATTTTTAAAAAAATCTGATCTGTGACAACTAATACACTTCAAAATATCAATTTCCTTGATAGGGAAAATGCACCCCCTAATAGCCTCCTCCAATTGGCCCCCCTGCATTAAAAGTGTCTTTTACTTTTTGAACTGTTAATATTAATTGTAGGTTACTTAAGCGATATAATATAAATGGTTCCATGAAGTATCAACATAAATAAATATATTCGTTTTCGATTTTCTGTCAGTGAAATTTAATATCTAAAAAGTCCAGATATCATTTTGACTTTCAAATGCCTTTTAATGCTGCTCTAAATCTAAAAATATAGCGAAGGAAGATTTATACAAGGCTATCTGCCATCTGTTTTTTAATTTATAGGAGTTTGAAAAAGAAAAAAAAGAAACAGTCGTATAATATATATCTCATCAAAAACAACTCGTTGTAAATGATCCCGCCAAGCCACAAACCTAAAACGTCAGTCACAAAAATAAGTGATATCACATAAAAAGAAGCGATATAGAAGTGCATAATCTGAGTCCCGTGTAAAAATCTATCACCACTCATAATGTTTCCAAAGGACTCGGAGTGAGGTACAGTATGTGAAAACTGCTTGGCGACCTGCAGGCTTTCATAATATATGTAGTATATCAATTTTGAAAATCGAAAAATAAATTTTATATTTTTGTTATACCACTTTTATAAATATTTTTGTATGCGAAAGAACTGACAGAACGGATTTTCCCCCAGATCTATGCCATTCCCTTACGCTAGAATTACTGCAATATATCTCAGTTTAGTTAACGTTTATTATAAGGTTTATATATATATATTACAAACTCAAAATCTTTATACGTTTACTTAAAAAATCCTCTTCGTAAGAGTGGTGTTTTTAGTTTAAGTAATGGTAAATAAAATCAACAAATTGATTTTTCAAGCTCATAAATAAGAAAGGACATGCAAACACAGAAGCTTCAACGTTTACAATTTTATGGGAACAAAATAAAGAAAGAAAGAAAGAAAAGAAAAGAAAAGAAAAGAAAAGAAAAGAAAAGAAAAGAAAAGAAAAGAAAAGAAAAGAAAAGAAAAGAAAAGAAAAGAAAAGAAAAGAAAAGAAAAGAAAAATAATATAGCCATATGCAATTGCAGGAAACGCAAACATTATAAAAGCTTTATGACTGACGTTTTAGGTTTGTGGCTTAGCGGGATCATTTAGAACGAGTTGTTTTTGATGAGATATCACTCCTTTTTGTAAGGTATTTAATTTCAATTATACGGATTCCATTTTTATTCAGAAAAGAAAAGATGAAAGGGGTAAAAAAAAAATAACAGTGATGCTATAAACAGAATTATACAATTTATTGAGTGACTTATTCCAATGTACATGTCGCTACCATAACAACGGGGAAACTTTTATATTAATTTCCTTACATTGTATTCATCAGATTATTTATGACATATTTATTTTCCTTTTTCTTTTGTTTATATCACTCTTCCGTTTATATACATTCAAAAACAAAAAATTAGACAATTTTACAGTAGTTTACAAACTATTTAAAATACTACAGTTTCAGAAAAATGTGGAAAAATAAGAACTTTTTTTCGGTCAACTACAACGATAAGTTTATGGAGCATACTTTACCGAGAATAATCAACATTTTTTATTTCTACGAACCTATTTCTATTAGTATAAAAATTTACAGGGATTTTTATACTAACATATTAAATATATTTTTTTTGAAAATTACTGAGCACCTTAGAAGTTTTTTATTTGTTTAAGTTTTTTAACTCAACGTTTCGAGAATTTGAAAAATATAAAATTCGCAACGTTTGCAAAAGTATAAAAACTATTAAAGTGATTTCTGTTCATATAGTCTGTTCATTCCAATACGGTGATCCTAAAATAAAGGTCCCCAATCTCCGGCAGTCCATGAATTAATTAGGACATACGTATGCAACTGTTAAAATGTTCTCAAAGTTGACAATAGAGGCAGTAAGTATAGCTCGGCAAATATGAAACACGGCATTGCTTCATCATGGCTTTGTTTCGGGAGGTGATTGTTCTCCGAATATAAAAATCTCACGTGAAAGTGTTCGTTAACCGATTTGTTCGTAAACTGAACAGTTCGTTACCAATAACCTATTGTATACGAAATTTAGTATTTTAAGTTCGTCATAGCCGGATATTCGATGAACGGCAAATATTTAAACTCAAAACTTGTAATCTTGGGGTAGCAACATTTTTACATTCTATTACTCAGCGCATGAACGTAAAGTTGGAATTTTGTAATCGCTATTTCAATCAATTCCTGATACGCTAGAATTATATATTTATAAATAAACACAGTTTTTTTAATCGATGAAAATACTATATTTTAATAGATTTAGAGCTTAACATCGACGAGATTTCAGACGGACAAAATGAACTCATATTAAATTTTAAAGCAAGATAATGAAACCTTACAGAGATTGAAACAGTGTAAAATCATTAAAATACATCTCACTCAGTAAATATACATCGGTTGTAATGTAATCAAGATCTTCTAAGAGACTCTGTAAACGAAACGTATATGCTTCAATGCCGCTTTACAATGGAGAGGATGTAGTAACATATTTGAATATCTTGTGTATATAGCCAATTTGACAAAAGTTATGCAATTTACTATTGTTTTTCCTCTGTGTAAAGTACAGGAATCATGTACTTCAACGTAAAAATTCGCTAATTACACAACTTTTATTCTTATTAAAAAATCTTTTGAGTTACCCTGTAAACGAACAGTATATTCTACAATTCTATTTTACAATAGGAAGCTAACTTAGGTCGTTGGTAGTAACATATTTTAACATCATGCGCATACGTTCTTTTTGAAAAGAGTTAGACCATTTAATATTTGTTTGCCTCATCTTAAGTATAGGAATAAATCACTTTAAAGTGGTATACATAAAAAACTAATTAATATTTTTACACGAAATATTAAACATTTGAACTACTCATAAAAACATTTCAAATGCTGCAAACCGCATCAAAATCGGATAATTACACAACTCTTTAGCCCTATATCGAATGATCTTTTGTGAGAGCCTGTAAACGAACCTTAAATGTTACTATTTTTTATAATAGGAAGCTTACTTGGGTCGAGTGTAATAACATATCTTAATATCATGTGTATACGACCATTCCTAAAAGAGTTGGGTCATTTAAATTTTTTTGCTCTATGTTATGTATAGGAATCAATAACTTTAAACTGATATAAATCAAAAACTAATTAATATTTTTACATGAAACTTACAAAGGTCCAAACTACTCATAAAAACGATTCAAATAACGTAAACCGCGTAAAAATCCGACAGTTACACATTGTTGTAGCCCTGTCAACAGTTTTTTGCTCTATGTTAAGTATAGGAATCAATAACTTTAAACTGATATAAATCAAAAACTAATTAATATTTTTACATGAAACTTACAAAGGTCCGAACTACTCATAAAAGCGATTCAAATAACGTAAACCGCGTAAAAATCCGATAATTATACATGGCTGTAGCCCTGTCAACAGTTTTTGGTCTGAACAAGATTTAAAAAGTGCAAAAAACAGCACTTTTAAAATCACATTTACTGAAAACCTTTTCGTCGGATTTTGCTTTACTTTTGAATTCTTAGTCCCCTGGCACGCCCCATTCCATAGAATCAAGAATTTCGTTTCTATCATAAATAGAACGCGAGATATAGATGTGTCAAAAACCCGTTTTGTCCCGTCCGCCAAATATAAACTAGACAGAGTTAAAAAAAAAAAATGTAAAATCATTTGGCATCCATTGGCGGAAATTCCTTTCATTTACGGTTCAATGCATTGCTGTTTCTTATGCTTGGCGAGAAACTCTGTCGAGTTTCTATAATTTTTTAATAATAGCACCGAAACTTTTTTTGTTGCAATATGGATATAAATAATTCAAAATACACTAATATTTGGCATCGATCTGAGCAATTTTCTAAAAGTTAGATAAATGGTAGTAATAAGAGACATACAGACAAATTACAATCATGAGGAACATTTTCTATAAAAACTGACCAAAACATCTAAATATAATAAAACATAGTATAACGATTCCGATGCGAAACCATCCACCTTACCAGTCGGCAATAAGATGGAGCCATGTTAGGCTTAATTTGCATTTGAGATGTGGATGAGAAAACGTATCGGCCTGAATACAAATTTTTTCTACCTCAAATTACTTCTGTTCAGCATATTTTTTTATAAAACATTAAAAAATAACTGATTTTCAATTATTTGGGCAATATTCTAGGCGCTAATAATTTCCATACCAGATTCCATTTTCCGCCAATGGTTTGTTTTAAAAAATCCTGAACTGCGGTTGGATGGTGATTATTACGCACGAAGGTCTGTTCATGTTTCGTAACCGGTCGTATTCACTTGCGATCTGTCAGTATTTCGTGGTGTGGCAACAGTTTACGGACTAAACTATTTTTTTTTAGGGCGTGAGAAGTCTTCAAAGGTTAACTGAATTGAATTTAACATGAAAATTTATGAGAATGATTGGAGACATTGAAAAAAATATATTAATTTGCTGATATTAAAATAAAACTATTTTTTTTCTTATTTAATGATTTTAAATGAAAATTAATTTTTAACTTTCTTGGAATTATGAACAATAATAAAAAGATCGTTTAGAATCCTGAATAGGATAGTTCCAAATGACGTTACAAATCAACCGTTGAATTTCAAACAACCGTTGCAGGGCAGTTGTTATTGGTAGCTGTAGGGATTATGGACGTTGCTTGAGGTCAATCGGGCAGTTGTGATTGGCGTATGAGAAAGTCATCAGCTGATTGCAAGTTCCCTATATAATTAAAAATTAACTGTTAATTTTTTAATGATTTAAATTATTTTTATTATTAATTTTGAAAGGGAAATATTTGATTTTGTGTAAAAATTACTGCATTCTTTTAGATTTGGAATAAATTAAAGATGGTTTTCGTATTATTGAGAGCGAAAATTAATACCTATAATTAACTTACCATAATTAATTATTGAGATCGTTATTAGGATTAAAATGTTAATTACTCAGAAAAATATTCGGAAATTTTGAGCTGAAAAGTAAAAATAAAGACAAAAATTACGTTTAGTAAAATTTACCATTAACAGTAAAATTTACCAATAACAGTAAAATTTACCATTAACCATGAACTTAGCGGTTCAGGTCAGTTTTCCTTATTGTCGATAAATAGTATAGGAATATTTTTATCAATTATTTGAAATTTTAAGTGAAAACCCCGATTTCTTCCCACCGTCTTAGGACGGGTATTTACACTAGCTATTACTAATAATTAGAGACAAATTCAATCCACTCCTTGGAATTTCCAGGAGTATGGAACCACTAAATTAAATAAGGAATCTTTGCCACATATATATATTTTTTTCATATTAAAAATCAGCATTCATCGTTTAACTGCATAATTTGTAATATTTTTCTGTGATTAAATAATGTGAAAAACTCTATACTAAAATTGTGGTAGAATTGTACGTACCCTGTAAACTTCCACGAGCAGGGAAGACTGAGCTATGCTCGGTCAAAATAAGCTTTGAGTTCAACACGATATATTATTAACTTAGCCCAATGACCTGTTAGTGTCCGAAAACCGTAAAATATAAAATTCAATTAAATAGTTGGAGCCTTTTTAGCTCACAGGCTATCAAAGCCTGAGAGCTTATGTGCCCGCCGGTTCTGTATGTACGTACGTATGTATGTATGTACGTAACGCGATAACTCTTGATAGAACTAACCGTTTTACTTTGAATTTTGTTTATAGGTTCCTTGTGATAAGGCGCTTCCCTGATTAGTTTTGGAGGTTCATTGGTTAAGCATAAAGGGGGGAAATGGGGGGCTAACCCCCCATAATTTAGATAAATAGGTTTTTCATGCAGAATTATCCCATTTTCTTCAAATTTTGTATAAAGGTTCATTTTGATAATGCACTGCTGTCAATCGTTTTGGGGGTTCATTGGATAAGTATAAAGGGGGAAAGGGGGTATAACCCCCCCTAATTTAAATAAATGAGCTTTTATGCAGAATTATTCGATTTTCTTCAAATTTTGTATATAGGTTCATTGTGATAATGCGCTTCTCTGAAGAGTTTTGGGAGTTCGTTGGTTAAGTATAAAGGGGGAAAGGGGGGGGCTAATCCCCCCCCTTAATTTAAATAAATGGGTTTTTCATGCAGAATTATCCGATTTTCTTCAAATTTTGTATACAGGTTAATGGTGATAAAGCGTTTTCCTGATTGGATTTGGGGATTCATTGTTTAAGTATAAAGGGGGGTAACGGAGGGCTGCCCCCCCTTAATTTAGATAACTGCGATTTTCATGCAGAATTATGCGATTTTCTTAAAGTTTTGTATATAGGTTCATTGTGATAAGGCGCTTTCCTGATTAGTTTAGGGGGTTCTTTTGTTAAGCATAAAGAGGGTAAAGGGGGGGGGGGGCTTATCCTCCCCCCTTAATTTAGATGAATGTGTTTTTCATGGAGAATTATCCGATTTTCTTCAAATTTTGTATATAGGCTCATTGTGGTAAGGAGCTTCCCTGGTTAGTCTTGGGGTTCATTGGTTAAGTATAAAGGGGATACGGGGGGGTAATCCCCCTTAATTTAGATAAATGGGTTTTTCATGCAGAATTATCCGATTTGCTTCGAATTTAGTATATATGTTCATTGTAATAAAGGGCTTCCCTGATTAGGTTTGGGGTTCAATTGTTAACTATAAGGGGGTGGGGGAACGGGGGGAAGATCCCCCCCTTAATATATTGTCGATTTCTTTATTTTTCGAGGGGCTTATTACAAATTCTTTGAAATAAGTGTATAATATACAATTAGTGTGAATAGCCTGTGAGCTCAATGCCCTCAGTTTAACTGGGCAGTTTTCTTTTTTTATTAAATAAATTTTACCCGCAGTGACCCAAACTTGACTCACGAATCGAAATTTCTCGAACATGTGAGCTAGCCCAATAGTCTTCTCGTTCCCGAAAACCGTAGGATAATAAACATAGTTCAAATCATCTGAGCCGTTTTTAAGTTTGACCCACAATCAAAATTACCCACTAATAAAATTTTCTAGAATATGTAACCAAGCCCAATTGTCTTTTCGCGTCCTAAACACGTAAGACATAAAATTTAATCAAAATTGTTTGAGTAATTTTTTAGATAAAATTAGCTTGACCCATTATCGAGCATAGCCCAATGATTTTCTCGTACCCAAAAACCGTAGGATACAATATTTATTTAAACATTTCTGAGCCGTTTTTAAGATAAAAATAGCTTGACCCATAATGACCCCTGACCAAAATGACCCACTAATCGAATTTTCTCGAACATGTGACCTAGCCCAACACTCTTGAACCTGTAACACTTTTGAATTATTGCATAAATATATCTGTCAACACTTACGATTTCTGGAAGTCAGCTTAACTGGTTCTTCATATTGCTTTCCCAGTAAAGAATTTAATGTGAAACATTTGTATGGATATGAAGATTTAGCAGCTTGTATCATGGTGATGCTTGTACTGTAAAAATAAAATAAGATTAAACATACAAAGAAGAATTACTGCTTAACTATGCATAACGTATATTCAATTTTTTTAAAGAAAAGGTAGTATAAAATTGAAGACAAGAGTTGCAGAAGGCGTTATGTATCAGTAATTCAATTTCAAGGAAACTGAATAGATCTCGTTTGATTTTATTATTTATTTATTTATTTTCTTCTGGGTAGAATTTTTTTAAAATATTAACAAGTGGTACTAAATGCTCCCAGAAAAACATATTAACATTAAATTCTAATATATTAAAGTATTATTATTATAATTATTTAAATATAAAAACATTAATAATTCAGAAGTAAATTTTCTTTCTTTCAAGAAGAATAAAAATCTCCATATTTTATACTCTCCATTTTATAAATTACCTCATGAGAACTTCATCAGAAAATAAAGGAATTTTTGAGAAAAATTTGTCATAACACCTTCATTCACTGGTATCTTAAATTTGTAAAACAAAATTTTGTTTAAAACAAGTATTCCTGCCAACAAGTATATTTTATTTATATTTTACTTATGTCTTATTACTTACCCATCATACGTAGTATAGGGTAAGTCTTGTAATCGTTTTGAAAATCGAAATTTTTTTTTTGACGGATTTACACGTTTCAGACACTGGAGATTCCGAAAAACATATTTTTAGAAAAAAAATTTTGCCGTCCGTCTGTGTGTCTGTGTGTGTGTGTGTGTGTGTGTGTGTGTGTGTCTGTGTGTGTGTCTGTGTGTCTGTAAACGCTCTATCTCCCGAAAAAATTGAGATAGAGACTTGCAATTTGGTATGTACTTAGTATGTAATAATGGGAAGAAGCCTATTTCATTTCAATAACCTCGATTAATCGGAACAATTTTTTTCGGACTCTCGAAATATTCGTTCTGATGAAAGGTGTATAAAAATTTTCGAAATTGTTTATTTTAAGAAATGAATATAAAAGACAATAAAAAAACATAAATTTTGAATAAAGCATGAAGTCGATCGGATAATTAGTTGCCGAGATATTTGGAACCCTATTTACCACACTCTTCGATTTTTCATGACCCTGTATTTCATCCAAATTTCACTTCAACGGTATATTTTAATTGGAAATTTGACGCTTAATCAGATGCAATAAACCGCTAGTTCATAGGATTATTATTTTTGGAGTTATAAGGAAAAACCTCTTTCAAGCAATTCAGTAATCGAGCCTTTAAAGTTTGTGACGTCATCAAGCCACGATTTTATTTGAATTGCAATGCATTTTATAAGTAGTTTACACATTTTTATTTTAATATTTTACATTATGCATATCCATGATGGGTAAGTATTACGGTGGCCCCAACGACTAGTTTATATTTATGTGGGCTGAATAAATAATAAAATAACTTGACCACAAAATATTTATATTAGTAAGCTGGATGGTCATACAATTACAAGCAGTCAACTAAATACTCAGTACATAAAAAAAATTGATAGTTGAATAGTGTGTTATAATAATTCAATATGACCATATGACAATTTTAAAATAATAATTTTGTGGAAAAGTATACTTATTCTTTCTCTCATCAAACAACAGCGATCCATCTAACCTAGGTTTTTCTTAAGAACTAACCGAAAACTGTTCACTTCAACGGAGATGTTGCAGGATTTTCTCACATTTATATATATATTATTTTAGTCAAAATATAAAAATGCATGTTAATCTCAGCGTAGCTAAAAATCTGAGATATTTTTTTGTGGACTCGAGATTTTCCAAATTTTCTCTTTCCTTCGGTTTAATGAGAGGCTTTCGTTCCCTACGAAGTCAATCAATCGTGTGATCGAGTTTGCAGGAAGGTAAATCTATGTCTGTAGTTATGCACCTATGAGCCTGTTTCTCATTTTTGTTAATTTACCTAGATGTTAAATAAAAACGGTAATGTATATCATACAATGGCGTGAAACGTCGCAGCGTTGCGACTGAAACCAAGCTCCGTAGATTTTAAAGCAAAGAGAAAACGAGAGTATAAAACGCTAACTGTTTTGTGTTTTCTAAGCACCCATCGGCTGGACACAACGAAATACGAAAAAATATAAAATAACAGCCGTATTACCGCAAGGATTCATTTCTAACGGTGCAATCCATTTTAAAAAATATGAATATTACCCTCTGAAAACTTTTTTTCGAAAGGACGTTTTTTATTTTTTCCCCTCATCTTTCCAAGACATATCGGCTGAACTACTCAGTTACCAAAAAAGAGAAATATTCACTTAATCCGTGTATTCATTTTTATCTAACGGTGCAGTCTGATTTTAAAAATATGAGTATTAACCCTTTTTTTTAATTTCCGACCGCATTTTCGGAATTTTTGCTTTTTCTGCAATGTATAAAAATATGTAGGGATGCACCGGATGTGAATTTTTGCCGAATACCGAATATCCTGTACAAAATTTTACCGAATATCCGGTATCCGGCCAAATACTTTTTTGTTTTTAATTTCAATAGTAATATTTCTATTTTATGCTTGCTTTAAAGAAGGAAAACTTTAATTTATTATAATTTTATTTCTTATATTTTATTATTTTATTATGATAATTGTTCAAAAAATGCCGATAGAGGATTCTTTAGACTTTGGAGTAACGAACAATTGTTTTTTGTGTCTCATTAAATGTTTTCAAAAGCTTAGACTTAAACTTAAATTTTGAGCCCAAAATGTGAATCGTTGGGAGTGGTTAAATAGCACAAACTGAACTGTGTTCAGGAGTTGAAATTTGAACCTCCTCTTGAACACAGTTCAGTTATTCCCGATCTTGGTATCGTAGACCAGGCAGAAATTACTACCCCCTAAGAGTAAAATAAACGATAGAGAGATGACAAAATTAAATAAAAAATTTATTCATAACAGACATGAGCAATTTCTCCGCGCAAAATAACAAGGAATAATTTACAGTTACGTAGCCATTACGTAATAACGGTCCGTGTCACCCGATTGGCCGGCAATGTGTAGTACAGAAGGACGTAACTTCCAGATGGTGCTGGAATCGAAAGTACTAAAAAAGCGCTGGTTGTTCGCATTTATCGTGTTTTCGAATTTGACCGCTATAGGGATGACCAGCTACACTAATCAGGAAATGGCCGGTATGCACTTCATTTACGGCGCTGCGGATAATGATCGGGAGGCCCGGTGATTGTACGGGGAGCTATTCCCTTCGAGACGCTTGCCGGACCGAAAAAATTTCAAAGCTTGCATATTGGCGTCTGGAAGAAACCGGGTCGTTTGTCAAAGGGATGCACGACACTGGGCGTACCAGCAGTGCGAAGATACCGGAACTTAAAGAGCATGTGTTGCGTTAATTCGAGGAGCATCCAGAGACGAGCTCGCGGGCTGTATCCACCGCGAAAATGTGAGCCAGATGACGGTTTGGCGAGTGTTAGGAGCCGCAGGCCTTCGACCATATCATGCATAGCGTGTGCACGCCTTGAAAGCAACCGACCATCAGCCACGTGTCAATTTTTCATGATGGTTCCTCCAACAGTTGGATGCGCAACCTGACTTCGCCGCACACGTGATATTCTCCGATGAATGCAGTTTCAGGCGGGAAGGCATTTTCAATGCGCGCAATGCACACAACTGGGCGTACACGAACCCACACGCCACCCGTCCTCATTCATATCAACGGCGTTTCAGCGTCGATGTGTGGGACGGAATTATCAACGATCATTTGATCGGGTCATATCTTCTGCCAAGGCGCCTGGACGGCGGTACGTATCTGGTATTCGTGCAAGAGGTGCTCCCAATTCTACTGCAAAGTGTTCCAACCAACATAAAGGCTGTTACGTGGTTCCAACATGACGGAGCGCCTGCACATTTCAGCGCGGATGTGCGAAATGCATTGGATACAGCATATCCAGGGCGATGGATTGGACGAGGTGGTCCGATAAATTGGTCGGCACACTCGCCAGACCCCTCCTGCCTAGACTTCTTCTTTTGGGGCCATAAGAAGAAGAGTCTTGTTTACGCAAGCCCCGTCGACTCCGACTACGACCTGGTTGTGAGGATTGCCGTCGTATCAGGCGATATCTGGGAGATGCCTGGGGTATTCGCTATTGTTTGCAACTCCCTTCGCCGCGGTGTGAGGCCTGCATCGTTTCGCACAAACATCATGCGTGTATAATTTTCTACGTGTAAACCTTCATTCATATTCCACACTACGTAGGTACATCAAATTGTTTCTTGTTATTTTGCACGGAGAAATTTCTCAAATTCGAAAACACGATGAATGCGAACAACCAGCGCTTTATTAGTACTTTCGTTCCAAGAACCATCTGGAGGTTACGTCCTTCTGTACTACACATTGCCAGCCGATCGGGTGACACGGACCGTTACTACGTAATGGCTACGTACAGTCGAAAGCAAAATGAATTGAATACCACTACCTCCGTCATAAATTTTCAAACCTTTCTTTTCAAATTTTGCTTTCCATTATTAGATTAAAATATGAACCCATTAAAATGGATCATAATTTGGGTAATTACTAAAATAGGTGTAAAAATAAAAAGGTTCTAAAACATTAAAACCATTCTAAGATGTTAAAAATCATTCATCGGAGTCCCGAGCGCTTTCGACAAGAACCAAGCCATCATCAAAGGGTGGAAATGAGAAAAAATTCTAGAATATTTTTTCCATATATTTAATTTCATTATTAGATCCAACTTATCATCAAGAAATATATTCAAAGAGGACAATCTTAAAACTATTGTTTTTGAACCCCTTTTCTTCAAAACACTGTTGAAGAACGCTTTCTTTTTTAACATAAAATTTGTAAACGCGGGCAAAAGAGACGTGCAGAGAGGGGACGGATGAACAAATAATTTCTCGACCGACTGTAACTCAATGTGTAACACATTTATCGAAAAATGGAGAACGCTATTCGATTCCAAATTGTTTACAACTTATAATTTCGTATTTTTACGCTGAAAAAAAATATAAAAAATATTTTTACTCTCATTATAATTCCCTATAATCAACGGGCCCGGGGGCATTTCACCTGCAGAAATTTGTAATAAATACTTTAACTACAAAATTTTTATGCCTATCGGAAATTCCTCCGATTTCAAAATGTTATAAAGATTATTGAGTTATGATAAATGCCTGAGTCAAAAGAGACCAAAACAAATGGATAAAAATATAAATAATAAATAAACATAACTATTTTAAAACTTTATAACAGGAGACAAATGTTTCGTACCAAGAGAAAATGAGTGATTTTCCCCTCCCCCCCCCTCCAATTTGTCCGAACATTCTGACAGCGTTAACATATTAAAGCGGTTTTCAAAAAATAAGTTTAAATCAGATATATTAACAAGATATATTATTAAATCAGAACTCCGAAGAGATAGAAAATCTAACCGCCCACGACAATATTACTGAATAACAATGAAATCGAATCAACGCACGTCTTACTAACAAACATCCAATCGCGGAACTTTAATTTCGTATCATTATTTAATTTTTCATCACCAACCGCATTGAATCGAATGGGCTTAGCTATGTAATTATATGGCTAAGAGGCGTGGTGTTGGATGATCTACAAAAAGACCACCAAATATATGCTTTTTCATGTTAAATGCGTCTTTAAAGCTGTTCGAAAATTCAAACTAGTAACATTCTGATACATTTTTCAATTAAGTTTCGTTCGCAAACTTATAAATTGGCAAGTGCTATTATTTAAAAAACTATGTAATCGAATGTTTTTCCCATTTTCTCTAAAAGCAGATTCCTTTCAGAAAATGTTATAAAAGTTAGCGTTTTGAACTTATTTTTCGGAAGCAAAAATTGTGGAAAAATAAAACTGCCATCCTGAGACAATAATCATCTATAACCCAAGTCAGTTGTCAATATTTTTTAAGAATTGCTTTAATATGTTAACGCTAATGTTAAAGTGGCCTCCTACAAACCGCGTCACTTTTCATGCCATCCGAACACAGGGGGGCCCCACCAGTGGCTGAGAGGGTCTGCTCTCAAAGCTGGTAGACGGGAGGTGCTGGGTTCAAACACCTGCCGCTCTCGTCGACCTAACCGTTCGTAGTTTTCCGTGCTTTTCTTCGAACCTTGCCGTAAATACGGGTCAGGAACCCTTAGAAAGACCCCCACTGAAGGCACTCCTCCCTTGAGCCTATATCCCAACAGTAGATCATCGGCCGTCATAAATCCACCCACCAACCACCCGAACTCAAGGTGAAAGCCTGGGAGAACACCGGGAATGTTAGAATCCCCGATTTTTAAAAACGCTTCTCGCCCAATATGGCCCATGTTAAAGCCTATGGGAAATTATATTAAACGCTACCCCCTACTATTAATAGGAATAAATTGTAGAGAATTTAACATCTCAGAGATAAAAGAAAAAGTTTCGACGAAGAGAATGCCTCAATCTTTTGGGATAATTGAATCCGCAAACGGAACCTGATTGGAGGATCCCCGTCGTGACGTAGACTGGCCGCGGAACATGATTGGCCCGTGGTTGTCGGGCATTCTTCACGTTGAAAAAGGTATATAATAAGGATAAATTGTAGAGAATTATCACGTGATCTGTCACGTGACAGATCATGTGACCTGCGAAGTGTACCGGCGAAGAGAACCGGCGAAGAGTACTTGCGAAGAGAGTGCCTCAATCTTTTGGGATAATTGAATCCGCAAACGGAACGTGATTGGGTGATCCCCGTCGTGACGTAGACTGGCCGCGGAACATGATTGGCCCGTGATCGTCGGGAATTCCCCAGGTTGAAAAAGGTATATAGTATCAGACAAGCGGTTCAAATCTGACGGTGAAAGACAAACATACTTAAGTAATAGCATGAATTTATTATTTAACACTTTGTGATTATTTATTAAATTATAACAGTTGCTTATCAATTTGTTTTAGAACCGAATTGACGATAAGAGGGCAGCTTCTCCTGCTAACAGGTTTGTATTAAAAGAGTAATTAGTATGTAGTTTTCATACTGCAGTTTGAAAATCGGATTTATTTTGTCTACACAGGAACGCGCAAAATATGTGTCTTGCGTTCTCCCTGTAAACGAAACATTCCTAGACGTGGTTTAAAAGTGTTTAGGAATTCAGTTTGTATGAGGCTAATTTCTATAAATTGCTTTTTGTATACAGAGGCAAAACGCTAGAAATCGAAAACAAACTTCATTTGAAATAAATGTTTTCCATATTGTGGAACATCATACCATTTGAAAAGAAAGGTTTGAAAATTTATGACGGAGGTACCGGTGTTCAATTCATTTTGCTTTCGACTGTAACTGTTAATTATTTCTTGTTATTTTGCACGGAGAAATTGCTCATGTCTGTTATGAATAATTTTTTTATTTAATTTTGTCATCTCTCTATCGTTTATTTTACGTGTAGGGGGTAGTACTTTCTGCCTGGTCTACGAGACCAAGATCGGAAATAACTGAACTGTGTTCAGGAGGGGGTTCGAATTTCACCTCCTGAACACAGTTCAGTTTGCGCTACTTAACCACTCATAACGATTCACATTTTGAGCTCAAAATTTAAGTTTAAGTCTAAGCTTTTGAAAGCATTTAATGAGATACAAAAAATAACAGTAAAAAATAGTTGTTCGTTACTCCAAAGTCTTTTTTAAACTTTATCTTTAAATTTATTTTCAAGACATACAGACATAAGTAATAGTTTTAGCGAAAACCTCAAACGAATCGACCAAATTTTCCGCTTTTTATAATCATTTGTAATTTTACACCCTATAATTTAATTGCGCCTACCTCCTTCAGAAGACGTTTGGGACCCTTAGTTTCCTATTTAATATTGTTTGTCTTGATGTGTACTATCACCCCTTAAAGTTTTGCCCAAGAGTTTAGATTCACCCTGTATGTGTATACATATCCATATGCACATACATGTGTGTGAGCGTATGTTTAATATTATAGGGCAAAGCGATTTTATTTAACTCTCTCGCTATATGTATATATATACATGTGTGTGTATATGTATGTACACACATGTGTGTGTATGTATGTACACACATGCGTGTGTATGTATGTATGTATATATACATGTGAATGAGTATATGTCTAATATTATAGGGCAAAGCGATTTTATTTATATCTCTCGATATATGCATATGTATGTGCATACATGCGTGTATGTATATGTAAATATATCGGAGAGGTAGCTCTTCATACCAGTCACGTACCGTGTTTTGTAGTAGGTGCAGCTAAAGTTCGCCAGTTAGGGTTCCATCGTAGAAGATGGGTTCAACAATCTGAGTGTCCCATATACCGCACCACACGTTCGTTGACCAGCTTACCTGGTGTCGTACTGTGCGGCGAGGTCAACAGATCATTCGATATGGTGGTCCGCTAGAGTAGCCACTGCGCTCACCGGACTTTACTCCATGGACTTCTACCTCTAGGGATACATCAAGACACAGGTGTATGTGACTGAACCTACTTCTCTGGTTGATCTGAAGCAGCGCATCATCATTGCTTGTCGCACAGTTACACCTGCTATGCTCCCACGTGTCCAGGACTCAGTACTGTTACACATTCAATTGTGCATTGCCACCAATGGAGAACACTTTGAGCAGTATCTCTAATAGATTCCGGTATTTGATGTATTCATTTTTTATAGTAGACAGTTTTCTAATATGATAATAAATTAATAATTATTTTTTCTGTTTAATTTCAATATTTCATTCTTGGTTTTGTGTACGACCCCTGAAAGTCAGCTCAAATTATTAGATGAAATAACCCTCTTTGGTGATACACCGATTTAGCCATACCGGCTAAAGGTTGTTTTGCCGTAAAAAGGACATTGCACCCTGGTTTCGATCTCGAATTACTCTAGTTCATTTTTTAACTGATCCTTGAATAAAAGACAAAATCATGTGAATAAAGCTCAAACTTTGAAATTTAATAACTGTGTCAATTTTTGTCGTACAGAAGTCAAACTTTTTGTGTTGTATTTGTTATGATGGTTGCAAACATTTACTAAATAGGGACTGGGGGACCGTATAAAAAGTTAGATTTCGTAATTTTTATAAAATTGATTTTTTTACTTTATTAACGTTTCAACATGAATATTTACCTCATTTTAAACACTTTTGTAATTGGAACTATATGTCTACAACCAACGGTTGAGAAATTAAAGTTCGGCGATAGATAACATTTTGCACCCTGTATATATATATATATATATATATATATATATATATATATATATATATACAGTAGGTAGCTTTATACTTTTTTGTATTGAAAGCTACCTAAAAATACAGATGTGTTTATTATATAAAAGATAAAATTTGTATTTTTGATGCAATTGAAGACTTACTTTTCATATTAAAACATGAATCGATTTTCTTTCATTTCCGGTTAGAGTCGAAATACGTCAGGTTCGCGTCCGTTCGAGTGTCAACGAAAATTTACTTTCTCCGGTTGTGGGTCGATGAATTTGTTTTGTCCGAGTCGGGTTGCGGATTGACTTCAAATAATATTTTTGGGTCGACCGTAAAAATTAAAACCCAATCCGAAACCGAAATAATGCAAGTCAAGCCGACCCGCAACAAAAAAAGTAGAAATCAACCCCACCAGACTCGACTCGCAGCAAAAAAAGTAGAAATTTACCCGATCCGCAATGATAAAAAAATCCCCAAGCCGACCAGAACCGCGGATCGGATTCGAACCTAACATTGCTCCTCTCCCCCGTCCCTGGAGTCACCCAAGGTCCGCTCTGGGTCTGGGGCTATTAGTCAAGTGTTACGAAAGTTAAAGTTTATAAAATAAAAAAAAGGCATGTAAATATTCAGACAGATAAACTTATCTAAAAGGTGCATTAAAACTTTGTGCCGTTATATTAAAAATAAATGTACAACGTTAAATTAGCACAAATTAAAATCATTTATACTGGCAAACAGCTGTTTCAAAGCCCTTAAGCTTCATCTTCAGTGCCAATTCAAAAGGTAACAAGAACGAAAAATCATGCGTCAAGCATAGATTATGTAACACTTTCCAACGCTTCCAAAATAATTTTACGAGTCATACTCTTTAATAAGCTAAAAGATAACATCTAAGTAATCCGAATACTTTTATTCAGCCCTGTATAGGATCTATAGATTTGTATATATACTACATAGGATGCTAAATTTTAGTTCAGTTAGGAAACACGTAGCACAGTTTAAAATTCTCCGTCTGGAGTTAAATAATACGGAAATGTGTTCCCGAACTTTTGTGCTTCCCTGTATAGGATCTACAGAATTTATACACACCACGTAATAGACAAAAAGCGATTTAAAATTAAAATAGCGTTCAGTAACTTAAAACGCACTTCCAGGAATTATTGTTAACATACAGTAGAGAATTCTTTTGTGTGTCCCTGTAAATGAACGATGACTGCTATACACACAATATTCTGTAGTAAGTCTCTTGTAATGAACCTTATATAAATTTCATTGCGTTTAAAATAGGGAAACATTATTTAAATAAACCGCAGACGATTTTTCTCCATAGACGTAATGTAACGGAATTCTTTTGACTGTCCCTGTAAAGTAAGTATAAGTGCTATGCACACCCTATTCCATATTAAGCTTCTTCTAATGCACCTTAGTGATATATATAAATTTCAGTGCGTTTAAAATAGTGAAACATTATTTAAATAAACCGCAAATGATTTTTCCCCATAGACCGCAATGTAACGGAATTCTTTTGAGTGTCCCTGTAAAAAAACTATAAGTGCTACACACTTCCATTGAAATAGGGAACATGCTATAGATAACGATTATAACATATAAAAATTGCAGGGCAATCCGAGCATATTTACGGGAGTTAGAGCACGGACAGACGGCAGACGGCAGACGGCCAGACGGCAGACGGCCAGACGGCCAGACGGCAGACGGCCAGACGGCCAGACAAACCGAAGTCATAAACACTTTTCAACTAGGTTGGAAAGTGTTAAAAACGAATTAAAAACTCCTAAGCCATGACAGCTTGCCTGCCATCTCTCGTCCGCGCTCAGATGAAATGGCGCTGAACTTTTCAAAACAACAGCGGAGATGAGGAAACACGTGTGACAGAGAGACCAATAGGAACACTCCACCGACCGGGAAAGTTTAAGTGTGGAGGCTAATAAAGGAGGGGGGACGAAGAGAATGAATTAAGCAAAACACAGCCAGACGTTTGAAACGCTTTGTACGGCGGAGAAAAAAAAACAGAAAGGGGGGGGGGGCAATGAGGATGAATTAAATGAAAGGTAGCCAGACATTTGAAAAATTTGGTGTACTGGACAAATCATTAACCAAGCTCCATATTTTCCATATGGGATAAGCTTACCAGAAATTTAGGTCGTAAATTGATGAGCATTTCTGAATTATTGTATCTTCCGAAAAATTAAAACTGTGATTTTCAGACCAACAATTGTTAGCTGTTGCAGAAAGTTTAATATCACAATTTTGAACATAGTTTTTATATTCCCCTAAGTGGACTCTAAGCGGTCTCTTGGTTTGACCTATATACATTTTATCACACTCGCAAGATATTTTATAAATTCCCCAATGTGAAAATCTGTCAATTGGGTGTTTGAGGGCTGTAAATTTGATTTTGTTAAACGCTGCATAAACTATTTTAAAGTCGAAACTTTTCAAAATTCTAGATATTTGATGGCTTATTCTCGGAAAATATGGAAGTATAATTAAATTTTCATTGCGAACATTGTTAACATTGGAATGCGTACGTTTAATTTGTTTATTATGAATTGAATCAACTATTTCAACAGGATAACCCCGGTCAAAGGCTATTGATTTGATGTAGTCTAACTCCGCTTTGAGTAAACTCTCAGATGAACAATTTTTTAGGGCACGATGAACATATGTATTAAAAGCAGCCAATTTTTGATTCGGGGGGTGAGATGAAAGACGGTGTGGCGGTAATGAAACTGCGGATGGTTTACGATAAACTGTAGTTTGAAATGAGTCATTTCCGCGGTAAACCATGACATCAAGGAAAGGTAGTTGGTTGTTATTTTCAAGCTCCGATGTAAACTGCATATGTGCATCTACAGAGTTCATAACAGAAAGAATATGAGGAATATCTATATCAGTAGAATCAACTAAAGTGAAACAGTCATCGACGTAGCGGGTATAAAATGGAAAATTTAACGTATTGAAAAGGTTTGACTCGTAATAATGCATATAGAAATCACTGAGAATTGGGCTCAGGGGCGAGCCCATAGACAACCCATCAGTCATGCGATAAAAATCACCATTAAAAATGAGCGTGTTTTGTGATAGACAACTGTGCGTAAGGTGTAATAATTCATCTATTTCAAACTGT
The DNA here is from genome assembly GCA_963931845.1 of Maratus michaelseni. Classification (NCBI taxonomy): domain Eukaryota; kingdom Metazoa; phylum Arthropoda; class Arachnida; order Araneae; family Salticidae; genus Maratus; species Maratus michaelseni. The sequence continues at coordinate 183,781,434 of OZ007596.1, forward strand.
GAGAAGTGAAATTCCTGAAGGCGTAATTTGAGACAGTTTAAGGCTCCTTGAACCGGTACATTTGTAAAGAGGGATTTGAGATCAAATGAAACCATACGGTGACTTTGAAGGAAAGGTGAAGTTGCGTAATTTATTTACGAAATCATAAGAATTTTTGCAGGTATGAATATTATTGGAGAGTAACGGGGAGAAAATAGAGACAAGATATTTCGCTAATCTATAGGAGGAGGTACCAATGTTTGAAACGATCGGTCTGCATGGAATACCGAGTTTGTGAACCTTTGGAAGAGCATAAAATCTTGCGCAATGTGACACAGAAGGAATGAGGGAAGATTTAGTACTATTGGAAATGGGGGGGGGGATGTTGGATAACGGATTTAATTGTTTTTAGTTCATTTTGTGAATACTTAGATAACCGGTCTTGGTTTATTGCACATAATAAGTCTATTAAACATACTAATACTCTTAATGCTAAGTTCAATTTACTCTCCAGACAACATAGCAATAAAGTGACTAACACCTTACCGTTAGTAAATCAGAACTCTGTCGTTAACCTTTCGGGTGTACAGCTTAGTCAGGATGAACTCCAATGTCTAAAACTAAATAATAATTTTGCACTCTCCAGCAAACAGTCTTTTCCGCATATTATTGCCCCCATTGAAAGAGCTTTCAAATTTAGTGCTTTAAACCCTTCACAAAAGGATTCAATACGTCACTTAACTGCGAACAATGTAAATTTTAACAATAATCTTCCAATGTCAAATATTAGTAAGGGTGCTTCCAGTTGCATGAAGAAACTAAAATCCAATCCAAATATAGTTATTAGCAAAGCAGATAAAGGTGGCCAGATTGTGGTTATGGATAAGTCGGATTACCTGACAAAAACACAAGATTTAATTAATGATGGTCCTTATAAAAAGTTAAAGTCTGACCCTTCACAAAATAAACTAAAAACAATTAAATCCGCTATCCAACATTCCCCCCTTATTTCCAATAGTACTAAATCTTCCCTCATTAAAATATATATATTAAATTTAGAGTATCCGTTTAAATGTTTTGTGTGGATATACATACAGGAAAAAATATTATATACAAACAAAATGTAGAGTTTCCTTCGTTAAGTCGATTAAAATTTATAAGTACCATTAAAATTAAGCTCATAGAAAAAAAAAATCGAAATTTAGTCATTATTAACAAGAGTATTTTACTTAAAGTTAAAAATAACCGAAGTAAAAATAAAGTTCTTACTAAATATCCAATCAGTCTTAAGAGAGTTTTTATTTGCTACTCCGAAATTTGAAAAATCAGTAATGGCCAATCAGACTGTCAAGAGGCGTGTCATAGTTGAGGCGGGCTTTATTAGCTGTTTCAGATGTTTTTGTTAAATTTTGCTCAAAGTTCTTGTGTGTTTACACTCGCTGTAATTGTAAGAGAATTATAAAAAGTATATTATTGGAAAGCTTAAACTCTTAGCTATCGTTGTTAGTTTTTAATTATTTCTGAATTTTGCTGGTATTGATTTTACAAGAGTTTAAAATACAAAACACCTCGATTTTCACTGGTTTTTAAATTGAGAGGGTTCCCAGAATTAAACAACAACAGAAATAGAAAAGGTAAAAACTAACCACGTTAGAGATCGACCTCAGCTATCCTATGCAAAATATCAAAATGTGAGAGAAAAATCGCGCAAGAACCTTCCCATAGACACCGTTTCTTCGCGTGACTAGTGTAGGGTCTTAAGAATTGGATAACAATTTCGAAGCTGGTGAAATGAAAATGTCGACACGTTGTCGAACTTATAGTAGTTTTTAAATTTAAAATTATTTTTTTACATAAAAAAACAATTTTTATCAGATAAACCATTTTACTTTTAATCCCGTTTGTTTTAACACCCATTTTTTAAGAAAAATTAATGGAAAATATTGTATTGTTTTCTTTAAATCCAATTTTTAATAATAGCGGTCATGTATTGTCCACCTGCGTCCAAGGAACTTAAATATGCCTCCTTAGTTGAAGCTCACCCTGAAAAGAGTTACGATGTAATGATTGCTAAATGTTAATATTTGATAGACAAATTTTGATTATGTAGAATACATTGAATCATGAAGTTCGAATGCGCAATATTTTTTTCTTAGAAATTTTACTTTAATATTAACAAACCAGTGGAAACCATTTTTTTTTTGTAAAATTAGGAGCTAAGTTACTTATTTTTATCTTCAAACACATTTAAATAAATGTACTATGTCGTTTAAACGCACTTATACTAATCTTTCTAATATGCGAAAAAAATCTCGTTATCTGCCCAAAATGACGTCAGTTTCTTATTTCAAATTATAGTGAGATAATCTGAATTTTTATTGTTTTATAAAAATATTGTCCATACGCAGTTTATTTTATGGCAACGGGAAAGAAATTACAATAGAAATTGAAAAAATATAGATACTGCAACGATAAACTATGGGAGATGTTTGAAAAATTTGGTAATGAATGGTCTGAGAAATTTTTAAAGTTGACAGTAATTTTACTCGTGTTCTAAAACGCATGTAGGGTGAAACCCCTTGATGCTTTAAGGACCTGACACTTTAAGGATTGTTTCTTGTTCCAATAACTATTACAAAAATTTAAATATATTTTATAGATATCTTTGCTTTTGAAAGTATAGTAGAGATATATTAAAAAATATTGCTTTCAAAATTCTGAAAAATTATACATTTTATTATTAAAAATTTATTTTATTCATAAATATGGTCAAAAACTCCAGTAACAGACACCATCCCTATTTTTAAACACCAATAACTGACAAAAAGTGAACCAATGACTGACACTTTATTTTAAAAGATTAAAATGCTTTAAAGAAACTTTTTTCTTTATTATAAGAATTGGGATTAAGTAATCTGTACTGCATTATTAGTAATGCAGAGTATATAGTAAGAGTATATAGCAGTAATATTTTGTACTGCATTATTAGTAATGCAGAGTATATAGTAAGAGTATATAGCAGTAATATTTAGTACTGCATTATTAGTAATGCAGATATCCAGTAACTGACATTAATGAACCAGTAACTGACATTTATGAACCAGTAACTGTCATCTGATGTCAGACACTGGTAAAACAACATGAATTTTAATGCTGTTTACTACAAGATAAAATAAATTTATTATTATACATTTTTAAACATTTCAAATAATATATTTCAATTTTCTTTAATATAACCAATAACTAACACCTGTGTCAGAGACTGGTAAAATGAAATTCTAGGAACCAATAACTGGCATCCCCCATTTAGCCAAATTGAAGAACTATAAGCCCTAAATCATGGCCCTAATATATCATATGGAATATTTAAACTAATTTCTACTTGTATAACTTTAAGAAAAACATTTAGGAACGCATTACAGATAGATTAGAAAATCACTTCCTTAAATTTAGAACTAATATGGTTGCATCAAAATGACACTTTTTGTATTCTCAAAAGTTTCTTCCTAATTGAATTTCGTCTAGTGGTGAATAAATTGACTCCAAAATAAACATAAGTGTCTAATTTACCTCTAGATGACATTACTTTGTAGAATTTTACAACAAAATGCTTATTTGAATTAAATTTTTGCTCAAGTGTCAGTTACTGGTTAGGTGACAATAACTGGGGGTTTCACCCTACATCAAGTTTCGTTCAAATTGGACAAAAACTATAGATTTTACAAGGAACATACATACCAAGAACGGCTTTTATATATAGATAAATATTTTTCATGTAATATAAATGCTGTTATAACACAAATTATTTTTATTGACTGTTTCGTTAATACAAGAAATTTCAAATGATTTTGAAATAAATAAAGTAATTGATATTTCTATTGCTGATAATGAAAATAAAATCATAGTATTTTCATGATTATTTTTAAGTTCAACACAGTTTAAAATCAAAAATCATTTTAAAAATTTCAAACATAATTTAAAGAAGAGCGTGACCTGGTAGTTCTTACTTGCAATACTCCTCGTAACTCGGTTCTTTAAGACAACCCACCATTACACCTGGTTCTTTCTGTGGTCCTAAAACATTTAAAAATTCACTGCTCCTATCTCTATAGATACCAAGTCTTAAATTTGGGATCTGTAAATATAAAAATATCCATTATTAAACAAAAATACTGTAAATTTTAGGATATTAATATTAATTTATGGCAGCAAGTAATATCTGTGTTGTTATAGGTTTCTATGTTATGTCTTAACATGATTGAAAAAAAAACCCATTGCAATTTGTTTTTAGCTTTCTAAGCTCAAAATTACTTTGGATATCATGATATCTGCTATCGACTTCACTTTGATAGCAAATATCATCGCCTCTAAATATAATATAATTTTAATCTTTACTCCATAATATTATAATTTCAACCTTTACAAAAAAATGACATTCAAATAAAAGTTATTCGAAAATTAGAACGTAATTTATCGATTTTTTAAAAATAAGTTTCAAGCATTTAATATTTTACTCTATCTGTGAAATAAGAATAAACATTTTATTTGTACAATAATTAAAAGTAATATAAATAAATATGTCTGCAATAAAATATAAGAAACAAGGAATAAAAACTAGAAATGTTACCACAACTAGCAATTTTTATTAACCAAGTTGATCAAAAGCATTGTATTTTGTTAGAATTAGTTGTTTAATAAACTTAAAAATATAGAAATTTTTTACAATTTGTTTTACAGGCAAAGAAAAGATTACAAGAATAGCAGTAAGTCCCGTAGGAAATAAAAGAGAGAGGGAGAGTGTGGGGCAGATAGTAGGGAACAGTGATTAGAAAATTGTAGGTTGTAAAGATGTAATGTAAACGTTCGTCGGTCGTCTTTTCAACAAATTAATGATGTTACTTTCAACGTGACAATTTTGTCGTTGGTATCGTAGGAACGCACATCGACCGCCTATTGAATAGTTTCATTGAAGTTCAACCTGCTAAGACTGAACATGCTGTAACGAACTGTATTTCAACTGCAGTCAGATCCGAGGCTATGCTTTAACGTCAAACAAATTTATTCACCTTCACTTATACAACTTAAAAACAATACACAAAGTTTAAAAACACATTACGCCTTTCCTTAAAAACCCCAGCGAAAAAATTACTCCATATTCCACACACAAACAGTTCACAATCCCCTAGCCATAATCTGTACAACTCTCGCTCCATCTCCCTCAGCTTAGCTTGGTTCACTTCCCTTGACCTGCCAACTAACAACTCTTGCAGTCTCTCTGCATATCGAAAACTGTCCCTTCAATTCGATAGCATGGCTACACGGCGATCAACATCCGAAGCTAGGCGACAAACCCGTGTACAAGCTCTGGACAAACCAGCCCAGCAACTTACGAGTCAGGATAGGCCATGGGTTTCTTCGGTCGTTACAGACAACTCACCCCTCCAAATGTTGGACATTTCCAAACGGGGTGATGGACGAGAATATACAGCTGTGACAAGTTCCATTGAACACCAATTTTTTTCTTTTAATTCACAATGTTCAGGAACAACTTGTAACTTTCTCACATACATGACATCTCCCCTCTTTTCCTGATCCATCACAGCAATGTGCCTCCCTAGTTAACTTCCTAAATTTTAAATTTACTAGCAAAATTTTGAAGTACGTGAAAAAATACAGCAATTCACAATACGCCAGTAAAAATACAGATACATGAATCACATTATATAAAATTTACACTAATTTACCATAATTGTAACATACACAAAATTCTGTAACTTCTAAACAAACGCATAACCAATGTAACTTTACACAAATATGAATACAATTAACAGATTGTTTTCCCTTTTTATATAAACTTAACGTGATACAAAACCAAATGAATATGTGACACTGTTTTCTTTATCAAATGAAACAACTTTTCATATGAATCAACACAATCTCAAAAAAAAATTAAATTTGCAAACTAATATTTTTTAGATCATAGATTACAATTTCACAGTTATTTTTGTATTTTTTCTCTTATTCTAGTACAGACAATAACTAAATATAAAAATACACAATTTTTTTCCTTTTTGAATCTTTTACACAAATAATACCATTTTAACATATAGCATTAATAAACTTAATAAATATTACTCAGTGTATAGGTGCCGTCTCAGAGTGTCTGCATTACAGTGATATTTTCCCCTTTTATGCTCAATCCTACACTGTAAAAAAAAACTCGGAAACCTTACTCTAGCTGATGGGGCAACAATGTGGCCCATCGGTTCTGTTATGTTTCCGCATATTTCGGTCAGATATTCGTAATAGTTTCCGCATAATTCGGTCAGATATTCAGAAATGTTTCTGTATATTTTGGAAACTTTTCCGTGCATTTCGGAAACTTTTCTTTATATTTCAGTCAGATATTCAGTAACGATTCTGCATATATCGGAAATGTTTTTGTATACATCGGAAAGAATTCTGCATGTATCGGAAATGTTATTGTATACATAGGAAAGGTTTCTGCATACATCAGAAATGATTTTGTATACTTCGGAAATGTTTCTGTGTGTTTTGGAAATGTTTTTGCGTATTTCTGTTTTATAATTTCTTTTATTTGAGAGAACAATATGCTTTAAAAAAATTATATTAGATTCGCTCGAGGCAAAACCCCACTCCACATCATCGTGATTTGGTTTTCTGTGGGCAAACTCGCTAATCATACTATAGAAATGATCCTATGAAGTATGATCTTGTAGATGAATTATAGTCTAGAATTAACAATATTATAAACTTTCTGTAATTTCTGGTGTGAAACATATATTTTTCTGAACTTGTTTTATTATTCACCTTTTATTATTAGACTGCTACTCAAGATATCACTTTAAAGTTATTAATGCAGGCGAAATAAGATTTGAAAAAACTTAATTCTATGACAAATACTTCTGTCATTTTAAAATAACTTTAAATTTAAGAGTATTTCCTTCTACTGAAGAGAGGCTTCCAAATTTTCCTTTGTAGGAACAGAGTTGAGTCGTCTGGAAACTTCTTTAGTTTACCTACTACAAGTTTACAAGTACAAGTTTAGAAGTTGTTGTATACACAGTTAAATAACTCGTTCGATAGTTTCTTTATACACTTGTTCCATGAATCTATAATAAATATTAGATATTTGATTGATGAATAATAATGTAGTACTAGTGTTAATGAAGTACAGATAGCACCGTATATACGTCTTTAACATCTTTTCGTTTTGAGATCGTTTCCGTTTCATAACTTTTCTAATGATGAAATGTATCGTTTATATGACAGAACAAATTCCTAATTTCAATTATACAATACGTTTTTCACTCAGTTTTTATGAATCAGATATTTGTAAATAAATAACGTTGAAAATTTGATTTATGGATCTATAAATAATTCTTTTTTTAAATGCAGCCTCGTGAGTTCCATCCTCTAAATAGATACTCAATGAAAATATTTAATTTCCCTATACTTATAAATGAATAGATTTTAGTAATACCTTTCAACATTTTTTTTTAAAATCTTGTAAATAGTTATACTATTCGAAAATATTTTATATCTGTGGTAATTGTTTTATTTTCACGAATTGTATACTTATAAATAGATATATTGTTAAAAATGTTTTGTCTGTTTGTAAATATTTTTAATATAGTGTTTTACAACTATCATGCTTCTAAATATATTCATTTAAAGGTATTATTTTATTCGTATAACTTGAGAAGTGCTGAGATAACCTGAGAAAATAAATATATTTTTATAAGTATACAGTTCATAAAATAAAATAATTATTTACAGATAAGAAATCTTTTGACATGATATCTATACTTACAAGATTAAAAAATATATTTATTTAAAGGTAATAAAGCATTTTCATAATGTATATGTATCTGTTTACAGCATGGAATTCACGAGACCGGATTTTAAAAAAGAATTATTTATAGATTTATAAATCAAATTTTCAATTATATTTATTTATAAATATCTGAATCATAAAAAATGAAGGAAAAACGTATAGTATAAGTGGAATTAGGAATTTGTTCTGTCATATAAACGATACATTTCATCATTAGAAAAGTTATGAAACGGAACCGATCTCAAAATGAAAAGATGTTAAAGACGTATATACGGTGCTATCTGTACTTCATTAATACTAGTACTACATTATTATTCATCAATCAAATATCTAATATTTATTATAGATTCATGGAACAAGATTATAAAGAAACTATCGAACGAGTTATTTAACTTTGTGTTTACAACAATAGATTAAATGCAAATATAATATTAATATGCAGTAAAATAGAATCTGATAATATTAATTTTTTTAAAAGCATATTGTTCTCTCAAATAAAAGAAATTATAAAACAGAATACTTACAGCTCATATAAATACGTTGCACCTGCATCTGTTTTAAGCTGTCTTTCCTCTCAAGAACAATAGAAATCACGTGATAATGGCATGTGCAATAGGTCGGAGTAGATGAGCATGCGCAAATACCACTTCATTTCGAATTCCATTTTAAAACTTTACACGGAATGAGTGTAACATTTCCGAATTTTTCAGTAACCATCATTTTACACTACCTATTCGAAAACATTTCCGGTATGGAATGTAACGTTTCTGACTTCTTCAGAATAATTCACCGTTTTCTGAAAATACGTGTAACAATTCCAAAATAACAAGTAACGGAGGATAACACAAAGTTTACTACAAATTTCCGGAAACCTTTCCGCCTTGTGCCGAAACGCTTCTGAGTTTTTTACAGTGTATAATTGAACTGTTGTAATGCCAAGGCTCACCGCAAAAGTCTCTGATTAGATCCTGCATGAGTTTTAAGCCACACCAAAGGGTTGTGATCAGTTTGTATTATAAATGTCAAATGGCCATCCAAATAACACCTTAACTTTCTTTACTGCATACACTACAGCGGCATGCTCCTTTTTAGTGGTACATTATTTCTGAATGATTTACGAACACACCCTCTGACATCTTCAAATTCTTCAATCTTAATCACAAAATCAACCGGCGAAATTATAGTTGGCCATTGATCCAAAAAACTCTCTTTAAATTCCGACGGTACCCTCTTTTTTATCTGATCCACAATCATCAAATCTTTCAGTTGATCATATGTCTCTATCTTCAAACCATTCAACCAACCCTCTAAATGATTTTTCATTTCATAATAAAAATCATACAAAGTACCATCGGGTGGTTTTTGAATCTTCACAAAGTTCTGATGAAACTTTTCTGGACTCAATTTGAAACGTTTTAGCAACAAGGTCTTAACATACTGATATTCATTAGCGTTTTCTACAGGTTCACGAGCTATTAATTGAGAAATTTCAGATGGCAAAACATCAATTAATTGAGAAATCCTCTTTTCGAGGGCAATCTTAAGAACCTTTGCTTGTCGTTCAAAAAGTTCCAAAAACAAACTGATATCATCCTCTTTCACATCAAATTTTGGCATCAACTTCTGAATCTCAACAATCGAGTCGAAACCCATACTAGATTTAACCGAATCGTCAGGGCTCTTTTTGTCCTTTAATTGCAAATCCAATCTCTGTTTTTCCAATTGAAAATTTCTTTCCTCTACCTCTTTGCGCTTTATTCTTTCATTTACAACTGACAAAAGCATTTCCCTCACAAACTCTTCTTCATAATTAACACTTTCCGTTATCAACTCCCGTAAATCAATTATTCTCATGCTATCGCTAACCTCCTCTCCTAATTCCACTGCAACAACTCTCAGGTCTTCCTTTCGGCCTTTTCCAAAATGCGCTATCTCAAAGTTCAATTTCAGCACTCTAGTGCGTAGTTCAAACACTTCCTCAGAGCCAAAGACACCCAACCAACTAACTAAAATTAATTCGATACTTTGAAAACTTTTTACCCAATAGAATGAATGTTACTAACTCAGTAAACAAATATATATTTCACAATATCTAAATATTAAAATTTCAAAACAGCTTTCAACACATCTATAAATACTATTTTTATACACTACACAAGTATATATCATGACATAACTGGAGAACACCAGTTTCAAACAGTAATATTACATTACTTCTCTAGAAATTTACACCATCAGTTTAAAATCTGATAAATTTTTAAAACTCAAATCTCCAATTTCTGCAAATTTATTTTAAATTCAATTTCAAGGTTTAAACCAAACACAATAAATATCAATTTACAATATACCTTTATTTTCAAAATACTGTATAAATGTTTACCAATACAAGACTTTTAAACAATTTTTCAATTTCTGAAATCACCAACTCTCTTTTTTATTTCAACATCTATTCTTAGTTTAAGAATTTGAACCAGTTTGGCCTTGACATTCTATACATCTCATAATACTTAAAAAAATCAGTTTGATTTGTTTTTCAATATAAATGAATCCTTATTTAGTTCATTCCTATTTGCCAGTTTGGCGTAAAAACATTTACTCAAAATCAGTTTGATTTTCCACATATGAATCGTTATTCATTTCCTTCAGCCAGTTTGGCTTCACCTTTATAATTATCTTAAGTTTTAAGATTTTAAATTACCATTTTTTTTTCAAATAAGATACACATTTTTTTTCAATAAAAATACAAGCTCAAAACTAGTTTCTAAATAAATTACACCATGCTGGCAATTGTAAAACGCTGCACTTAATACAAAACAGAAAAAAAAAACCAGTTTGGCACAAAAAACCAAATTTCAACTTTGTTAAATATAAACATATAAATCTACAAGCACCAAAGGCACACTGTAATGGACAAAAGGGAAAATGACATACCTCTCATAAAATATTCGCTGGTTTCACATGCCCACAACATCTATCTCGGTGGAACCTCCAGTTTATCTATATACGACTGCAACGAACTGTAACGAACTGTTATTAGTGAAAAACTTTATTCGCCTTCATTGATACAACTTAAAAACAATACATAAAGTTCAAAAACACATTACGCTTTTCCTTAAAAACCCCAGCGAACAAAATACTCCATTTTCCACACACAACCAGTTCACTTTCCCCTAGCCATCATCTGTACAACACTCTCTCCATCTTCCTCAGTTTAGCTCGGATCACTTCCCTTGACCTGCCAAATAACATCTCTTGCAGTCTCTTCGCATATCGAAAACTGTCCCTTCAATTCGATAGCACGGCTACACGGCGATCAACCTCCGAAGCTAGGAGACAAAGCCGTGTACAAGCTCTGGACAAACCAGCCCAGCAACTTACGAGTGAGGGTAGGCCATGGGTTTCTTCGGTTGTTACAATGCCTGAACCTGTCAATAACGAAATCCAACATAAAACGAAAACTGATTATTTCTTCTGGAATCGTAGAACTAGGCTTCGCCTGTTTCTCCAAAATTTTCATGAACTAATGGCAAAACTGTTAAGACGAAAGTCTTTAGCGAAAATCTGTATAAAATGAAACAAGTGGGTAAATGTGGTCGATGATCTCACAAATGGTTTCGTTTAATATTTCTATCAAAACACCTTGTCCTTTAATTAATGAATCCAATTTCCTTTAATTTTCCAAAATAAAAAGTCATGTTTTTTATAAAATAAAAATTTACCTGTCTATTTTTTCGTTTTATCGAATATCTGAATCAAGGCCCAATAGCGGGCGGAGTCCGCTATTCTGCTCATAATAATATCTGTCATGTGGACAAAATGCGATATTTAAAAAAATTAGCTTCCCTCCCCTCTATATTTCTTTTATAATAATCCCTATTCGCACTATTAATTATATCATTGTCTATGAGCGTTTTATTTCATTTTTCTATACGAAAATCAGCATTTTGTGATAAAATACAATTTTGGTTATAATAATGCTATTTTTAGAAAAATTAGATTTCTGGGTTCACCGTAAAAAAATATGCATCGATTCATAATTTTCAAATCGGTATATGCAGTATTAAAAAAATAATAATAGAGCTTTTAATATCTTACTACCCTGCAGTTTAATCTGCGGTTTACTTATCTCGCTCCCTTCCAAGAAGCCGCTGAGAATCTCCTATTTCCCACACCAGTTGCGATCATCATGTAATAAAAACAAGTGGGTAAGTGTGATCGAAGATCGCACAAAGGGTTTCGTTTAATGTTCCTTTCAAAACACTTTATCCTTTCTTTAATAAATCCAAATAAATTTCATTTTCAAAAAAAAAAAAAAAAAAAAAAAAAAAAAAGTCATGTTTTTATAAAGTAAAAATTTACCGGTCTGTTTTTCTCGTTTTTTCGAATATCTGAGCCGGCCCGATAGCGGGCGACGCCCGCTATTATACTCTGTCATAAGAATATCTGTCATGTGGACTACATGCGATATTTAAAAAAAATTGTTTTCCCGCCTCTCCCTTTCTTTATTAACAATCCCTATTAGCATTATCAATTACATGATTGTCTCTTAGCGTGTTATTTCTTTTTTCTACTAGGGGGCTCTGCCCCCTACGAGCTAAGCTCGACAACCCCAGTTCTGACACCTAAAACTCTAAAAACACGCAAATTTGATTATCTGTGAAATGATTGCGAAAGATTGTATTATAATTAAGCAACCAGTGGCGCCATTCATTTTCCTTTCACTGAGGTATTTTAAGGTCGAATGAACTGCTGTCGAAAGAGCTAATAACTGTTTTTGCGATTGATTAAATAACATCAATTAAACATTTCAAAATCAACATTTGTAAAAGGGCTAAGTAAACAATGTTGCTGCATTGGGGAATTTTATAATGATGTTATAAAAAATGGGTATTTATCCGTTATCCCGTCGACCCCTATCCAAGAAAGAAAAAAAACTGTCGCCATAATATAGGTTTAAAAAAGTGCGTTATCGTGGCGTCACATTGAATTGTCATTGAACTTTCAGTAGTGGACAACTGAATAATAGTTTGTTGTGTTTGTAATTAGTCGGAAACATCGCTGTGCTTTTTAATAGGGCCACTGCTGATGAGGCCACAGCTTTTTGGTTGTTTTTCTTGTTTTTTTTCTTGTTCAGGTTATATCTGTTTAATTTTTTTATGTTTGTTATTTATTCCTAGTTTAATTATGTTGCGAAATTCTGGGTCTGACGAACACAGAATGTGCTATATTTAATCTGTGTAATTATTTGCAGCTATAGCACTTATCGCATGGATTTTATTTTTATTTTTATTTTTATTTTTATTTTAGTTCATTTTTAATCTTTTTTGAGCTTATATATATATATATATATATATATATATATATATATATATATAAATGGTGTGACTCTGCCAATCTTATCATCCGTGAAAGCAACAACAACCAGTAGGAATTTTGGTATGACGAAATTTCTAATCACGTCAATGCATCAAAAATTATTGCAAGAATTTATTGCGTAAGTCCAAGTTTCATTGAACGTTATTGTCTTCGTTTACTCTTGCTTAAAGTTCCTGGTGCAACTAGCGTCGAGAATTTGCGAACGTTAGATGGTATTGTTTTACCAATATTCCTTGAAGCTGCCCGTCAAAGACACCTTTTAGTTGATGACCAAGAGGGGGACATATGTTTAGCAGAAGCCAGTTCTTTTCAGATGCCTTCACAGCTGAGACAAGTATGTGCGTTTATTTGTCTATTTGTTAACCCAAATGATGCTGTAGAATTGTGAACAAAATTTAGAGATTTACTATTTGAAGATTTCAGAAGACATTATGATGATTTGATGGCACAAAAGCATGCTTTATGCAACATTGAATCTATGTTGAAAATTCATGGCTAAAGCTTAACAAAATTTGGTTTTTCACATCCTGGTGAATTACGTTATCATCAAAATCAAAATTACGATCAAATCGCTAAAGCTCCAAATGCTATTGAGCAGCTTGCAACTTTGAACTTACAAAAACAAGAGGCGTTCAACAAAATTAGAGAAGCAATTGAAAATGATAAAGTAGCTGCCCGATATTTTAATTTGGACGGTCCAAGTGGTTCAGGAAAGACATATCTAGAATGCACTTGTGTCATTTGTTCGTGGGCGTGCAGAAAAATCTCAAGCTTATGCAAGATCTGGCACTGCTGCAATTTTGTTGAATAAAGGAAGTACTATACTTAGTGGCTTCAAACTACCTCTGCCAATTTTGGAAGCCTCAACATCGTCAATACGAGTTGCATTACCTGAAGCTACAATTCTTCGTGAAGCTACAATGATGACTGCTCATGCTTTGCGCTGTATAGTTGTTCTTCTGAGATAAGTTATGGCAAGTGATAGACCATTTGGAAACAAAGTTGTATTGTAGGTGGAGACTTTCGGCAAACATTGCCAGTTTTTATGCGAGGAACCAGAACTCAAGTCATTGAAGCATGCACAAAATCCTGTCCACTTTGGAGACATTTTGTTCAATTGAAACTGGCACAAAACATGTGTTCAGAGGCACAATTGAATTTAATCATTGGCTTCTACAAACTGGTGAAGGAAAAAATCCAGCCATTCAAAATTTACCCTGCGACATGATTCAAATTCCACCTCAAATTTTGTGCACTTCTTCGATCGTTTCAGCTATTTATGAAAATCATATTAATCGGAATTTTATTCAGGAAATTTCCCAAATAACTGTTCTAACTACAACTAACAAAGATGCCTCACAAATATACAATGAAGTTTTGAATCTTTTTCCTGATATTTCAATACAGTATTTCAGTTCAGAATCAATTGAAAAAGACTGTTAAGATGATAACTACTACTCTGAAGAATTTTTACATGAACAAACACCCTCTAGAATGCCTCATCAATTATTATTAAAAGTTGGGGCTATTGTGATGCTGATTAAAAATTTAAATCCAAAGAATGGTTTATGCAATGGAAACTAGTTAACAATTCGGAATCTTTATCGACATTTTATTGTTGCCGAGGTATTATTTGTACAAAAAACAGATAGAATGTTTTTACCTAGGATTGACATTGCTCCGTGTGAGACGAATCTGCCATTTAAACTTAAACAGAGACAGTTTCCCATAATTATTGGCTTTGTTATTACCATATATATAAAGCAAAAGAGTAAACATTTGATCGTGTTGGTCTACATTTGAAAAAAAACAGTGTTTTCGCATGGACAGCTTTATGTTGCACTTTCACGATGCAGAAATAAACAATATTTAAATATCCATTTTTAATACAAATATGCAAGGAAACCTTCTACCAGACAACCAAATTTTTAAAAAAGTGTCGTCTCACCTGAAAATATATGATACGCATTTATATGAACTTTAAACAGGATGGCAAGGGGGTGGACTTATAAGATAATTTTATATTTCTTTAAATTATTTTGTGCTGTACGAAATGTAACAGCTTTTTGTTTTATGTTTAACTTTCTTAATTAACCTATGCATATTTTATAATTAATTTAATGTATTTTTGTGAATGATTTTGTGTTTTTAAGAAATGCAACATGTTTTGTGTTCTGTTTATTAAAGCTGAATTTAATATATTTCTGTGAAATATTTTGTGCTATTTAAGAAATGCAACAGTCATTTAGTTTTATTTTTAACTTTCTTATTTAATCTATGCATATTTTTTATGGCTAATTTAACAATGCATAGCTGCCAAATTCCGCAAAAGAAAGTTCAGTACATTTCGAAAATTAAAATCAGTTGATTAAGCTTCTTTCTAAAAAAGACTTGATTCAAAATAACACTTTTTTACATTTTAGAAATGAAAAATAGCATTAATAGAAAAAAAAAATACGGATTTTTTTTTAATTCATAAAATTAACCATTTTTAAATTTTTACGCAAGCTACACTTTTAAGTAAAAATTATTGTTCAAATTACAGTTAAAAACATAGGAAGTGTCATATATTCTTCCTCTCGAAGTTGACTTTTGTAAACACAGTTTTTGGGGTGATATGAATGACTTGCCACTGTTGGAATGCTCGCGCATAACACAAGATGACAGTAAGACAACACTTTAGAAATCTTCATATTGGATCTCCTATTAAAATAACATACAATATTTCAATTTAAATCATCTGTTTAAATGAAATGATGTGTCAATAATCTGGCATAACGTTCTAAACTTTAAATAACACTTTTTCGTCTTTCTTGATGGAGGCATATGCTAGTATATAAATAATAACAAAATAATCAAGCCTGTGTTCATTTCTGGTCTATAGTCCATCTATATGCAAAGATATAGAGCTATTAAATCCTCCGTTATGATATTTACTTCAGCCAAACATTCGCACACGAAATCACATTTATAACATTAATAGCTGTTACCCGTGACTTCGTTCACGCAACATTAAAAGAAGAATAAATACATCAATTAAGCAAAATATTTCACTCCCGATAATTAAAAACGTAAATAATTAACTACCTCTTTATCAAATTTCATAGGAGGCAATACGGTATTTTTTGTTACACGGACCTTGACATAACTCAGTCTTAAAAAAGTGAAATTTTGTGCCAAATAATCGCGAAAATGCAATTGCAACCAATACAAAACGGAGAGCCAAATAAAATCGTGGAAATCGACGAATTGCGTAAAAACAAATGTCAAATTTACCTGATAAAAAATTTTACTTTTAACGCCTTTGTGAAACGTTTTAACATCCATCCATCAAAAATAATTAAATGGAAATAATATATGCTTTTTTCTTTAAATTCAATTCTACCTCCTTGGTTTTATGCGCATAGCTGAAACAAATCTTGTTTTCTAAATTACAATATGTTGACAGACAATTTTTGTTCTCCAGAATAAACTCATTCATGAAGTTTGAATATGTGAAAACGTTTTTATTTTTCGGATAATTTACTGAAATCAAGATTTTGTCTTCACCAGCTAGTCAAAGTAAAAATAAATTATGTTTTTCTGTTTTAATGAGAAAATGCCGTAAAAAAATATACTGATCTGTTTTATTTCTCCTTTGTTATCCACAGACATGGAGTAATTTACTTGCCGTTTTTAGAGAAACTTCGTTAAAATTTACGAAAAAAATCTATATATATATCTTGGCCTTTAATTAAAATTGCTAAATTCTGAGAGTTTGCGTGACATTCTCAGTTCAATGATAACCAGTGTTAAGTAAATCGCGTTGCGTTCGATAATCAAGGAGTAGTTGCTAAATACAAACACACGGTCAGATTTTAATATAATAGATTCGCGTTCATTTTCCTTTTCATGACATTATGATGTGATTTTTAGTAGAAAACTCTCATCTGTATATAATGGATAAACATGCTTAATAATCAGTATAGATAAAAAAAATTAATTTTTCATTTTAAATATGCTGTGAAACTTATCTACTTTCTATACTCAATGATCCTTATATTATTAATGTACGGAATTGATTCATACTCCTTTTAAAACATATTCAAAAAGATAAATATATCCCGAAACATATAATATATATAAACGAAAATAAAATCCAGTTGCCAAACCACGATTTACAACGTATCTTGATTGTAACAATATACTTCACGCTCTGGAGCCTTAATTTCAATACTGGGCATATGGGAAATTATGTTACTTTAACGAAATAATTTTAAATCTTTATTTATTTATTTTTTTTTAAACGAACTATTAACATTTTTTTAAAAAGTTTTAAGAATGAAAATAACTATTTTCTGCTATCCATGACGTCATTTTCGACATGGATAATTTTGCATATTATTGACATTTGCTAACCATTTTCTTTTCAAATTTATTATTATTATTTTTTTTTAATTTAAATTAAAAATACGGTATATTTATATTAAACCGTGCGCAGACGGTAAAACGCCAAGTATTGCTACCATAGAAAAGAAAAAAAATAAAAGAAAAAAATAAAGAAAAAACCCAAGATAATTTTATTTCAACATCAAAGCATATTCGCTTTATTTTCAATTTTTGACGTCATATTCACCTGTTTCCCATAGTTATGCATATTAAAATCTTGTATTATTATCAAAACTAAAAAAAAGTATGCTTTATTTCTAATAATGTTATTTAATCTTCTTTTTAAACCTTAAATGTGTTTTATTTAATCTTCATTTTTCACGTGAAAATTTTTCAATTGAAACTAAATTGTTGAGTAAAAATTATTATTCTGGGTTTTGATTTGGTACTGGCAACGATAATGTATTAGCAACGGTAAAGTAAATTTAACCATTTAAAAATTTATACGAAAAAATATCCATTTATTCTCTATGAAAATAATGAAATTTTGAATTATTAAAAAAACTATTTGAATAAAATAAACAAAAACCAGCCTATGTCCTTTTCCGGGTTATAATCAAACTATATGCAAAGATACAGGGTCATTAAATTATCCATTTTGACGCTGGCTTTAGCCAAACATTTACACACATAATCGGATTTATAATATTACTAGCTGTTACCCGTGACTTCGTTCACGTAACATTAAAAAAAGAATAAATGCATTAATTT
The DNA here is from genome assembly GCA_963931845.1 of Maratus michaelseni. Taxonomy (NCBI): domain Eukaryota; kingdom Metazoa; phylum Arthropoda; class Arachnida; order Araneae; family Salticidae; genus Maratus; species Maratus michaelseni. Next base: position 183,799,786 of record OZ007596.1, read on the forward strand.
AGCAAAACATTTCACTTGATAATTAACAACGTATATAATTTACCAAAGCTTTATCACATTTTATAGGAGACCATACGGTATTTCTTTGCTATAGGGGCCTTGGCATAACCCAGTCTTAAAAAAGTGAAATTTCATGCCAAATAATATATACAATCGCGAAAATGAAACTGCAACTAATGAAAAAAAGGAGGACCCAGTAAAATCGTGAAAATTGAGGAATTCCTCTTCGTAAAACGAAAAACAACACTGGCAGAATTCTTCTATACAACAGTGCATCTTAGATGGTATTTGGTGTACAATTTGTATATGTGTGCATTGCTAAATGGGCATTATTATATTGTTTATTCGCATAGACATGTGTTATATATTTCTTACTACATTATCTTGTTTATGAATATATTAAATTAAGTGCTTCACGCTAAGTGGTGTAAATAGTGAACAAACTGCTTGTGAATTTTATACATTGATATAGCTATTTCACAAAGATATAACAATCTGATGCGATTCTAAAATGTAAATAAAGGTTGCTGGAAAGTACTTTAAATTCTGCCCAATTTAATCTCGATATTTTCTCTATCGCGTCAAGAACACTATAAGCAAATAAATAACGACGACGCAAATCTGATGATCTAAATTTACATATTTTTGTTAGTATATATAAGATTATTTTAATTTATTTCATGCGCTTGAAATTTTTTACCCTTTCTCTAGGGTTAGGTGTCAAATAAATGTACTTTCTTGTTATTTTATTTTGCCATTTCTGTTTATTCTATTTTCCATTCATTCCATTTATGGATATTGATTTAATTTACATATTGGTGTCAAAGAATATTCTTTAAAGTTATTATCAGGATTAGGATAGGATACGATTAGGGTTAGGATAGGAATAAAAATTGAACGACAATGGCATGACCGATTCAGGTTTAAAGTATGAAACAGGATGTCTAAATGATGAAGCAATAAGAAAATTAGAAAATTATCGGCTAATATTTTTTAATGCGTTTTACAGTCATAGTTGACATTAAAGGTGAGAGGGGAAATGATCATCTAAAATACCATTAAGTGTTTACCACGCAAAAAACAAATCTCGTTACAACAATGTATTTAATTTTGCGCCAAATTTCACTTGATAAAAAAAAAGGCAAATTGACTATGGACCTAATTTTAGACCCCTAACATTCCTATTCTCGGAAATTTCCTACCTATATGTTAAAAAAAAATTCTACTATATAGAACGCGCTTTCACGTTTATAATGTTATGAATTGGCACGATCGGCTTGTTCAAGTTTACACAATTCGGCTGGAAGAAAAGATTCATTACTTTTTGATTTCTTCTTTGCTTTTGCATTACGCGAATTTTTTGGTAAAATCGATTTTCTTTTCGATAACATTGTTGTTAAAAAAAATTGTAATTTTACTTAAACATTGCTTTAAAATCTATGCAATTTATCTTATCCTACAAGACTTTACAAAAATCTATTATGAAACAACTTTAAATAAGCTATATTTAAAAACGACAACAAAGTTTTTCCTATTTTAAAACTAAAAGAAATGTAATATTAAATGCCGGTTCGAAACGACGATTTACAAATGTGTTTCGATTGTGGGAAAATGATAGAGAAAAAAATGCTGTTACTTCGACATAATCATATTAAATCTTTAGCTTCTATGAAAAAAGCAACTTTCTTTTAAAAATTATAGTTATTTTTATTAAGATTTTCTGATTTTCGATAGGGATAATTTTTCGATGCATATCATTGACATTTGCCATACAATATATATATATATATATATATATATTTTTTACTTTTTAAAATTTAAATTAAAAATACGGTAACTTTATATTAGCCGTGTGCAGACGATAAATCGCCAACCTATCCCATCATTTGTATTGAATTAATTAAAAATATAAATCTTTCACTCATTTCATTTAAAACACAGAACTTTAATTTATAACACATACTTTTAAAATACATATATTACGTACATTTAAAATAATTCCTTTCATGTGAAAAAGAAAAAGAAAAAAATACGAGAAATTAATCACAAATAATTTGATAACCCAAGATTATTTTATTTTAACATCAAAACAAATCTGTTTTATTTTTCTATATGTGACATCATATTCGCTTCTTTTCCATACTTACTCGTATTTATGCACTTTGTATTATTATCAAATATTTGAAAACGCACGTTTTATTTCTAATATGACATCATTTCATATTCTGTTTAATTCTTAAATAATTCATTTCCTTTTCATTTTTCACATGGATATTTTTTACGTGAAAATAAATTGTTGATTAAAAATTATTACTCAGGGGTTTTATTTCATATTGGCAACGATAAAGTATTAGCAATGGTAAAATAAATTTAACCATTTAAAAAGAAAGCTGCAAAACCAGACCCTTTAGGCCAAACCAAGCAAACCAACCAACCATTTTAAAATATACGAAAAAATGTCCATTTATTCTCTATGAAAATAATGAAATTTTGAAATATTAAAGAAAATATTTGAATAAAATAAATAAAACCTAGTCTATGTTCATTTGAGGGTTATAATCAAACTACATGCAAAAATGCAGGATCATTAAAAGATCCATTTTGACGCTGGCTTCAGCCTAATATTTGCACACAATCAGATTTATAATATGATTAGGATTAGGATAAAGAAAGCATTTATCTATTTTAATATACAAACAGAAATTGTGTTTAAAAAACGTTAATAATATATAGAAAAATAAAATTTATATATATATATAAATAGATAGATAGATAGATATAAATATATATAAATGTGCATAAAAGTTCATTAGATATGGTTATTTGGTTTTCATAGCTGTTTATATCATTTGTAAACAAATTGCTCTTCTGAAGCGCGAATTTAGCAAAGCTTTAAAAAAAAGGACCAAGCCCTCTATAGGAGAAAAGTATCTAGTTACATACATTTCGAAGCAAGAAATTATCAATGTTTGCTTGACCACATCAAATGAACGTTTTCTAGCTCAGCTCAATTTTGTACAAGTCCCGCATGCGCTTCCCTGGTTAAATGTGTGATCTATGCCTCGTATTCTGTCCTTCTAAATGTGAATGCTTTCACCAAGAGAGTTGTAACTGTCTATGCTTATGCAAATGTTTAAGAACGTTTTCTCAGTTGACTTCAGTATAAAAGAAAAGTACTAGTTTTGAGAGGATTTGTTTTGGCGTTTTGAAGTACTTAACTTTATAACCTGAGCTACGTACCTTGGCAAGGTATGGCTAGATTGCATCTGGAATTAAATGTGTGATTGGGTTTACGGAACACATATTACTGGACTTCATGTAATGTATATGTTAGTTCTTAAACGCATTTAAATTGGAAAATGCAATTTGTTATTTAAAGTGGTTAATTAAAAAAATGCTATTGTTTGCACGACTTACTAATCGAATACAGGCTCCGCTAAGTCCAGTAAGCACAGACATGAGCATCCTTTTTTTTTGGAAGCAATACAGGGCACTTTTGACCACCATTTTTGCGCTGGAGTTTCCCAAGAGCCTAAAACTTCGTTTATCTAGTTTATGTGTCACATAGGACCAAAATTTAAAATTTCACTTTTCTATCTTTTCTAGTTTAGACGATATATGAAAACAGAGTCTCGATTTTTTGACACTCACACACTCATTCACTCTCTCACTGATCATGAAAAAGATGAGGTATATCCCGTAGCCCTAGAAACTTGAAATTTGGAATAAAGGTAGTGTTTAGGATGCAAAGAAAGAAGAAATTAAAGAAAATCCGGAAAACTCGAAAATAAAAATCGAAAATTTTAAAAATTCCACCAGAATTAAAAATTAAAAATGATTCAATCTCGTATTCTTAGAAACTTAAAATTTAGTGTAAAGGTGGTGTTTAGGATTCAGAAAAAGAAAAGATTAAAAACACAGTAAAACTCGAAAATAAATTTTAAAAAATCGAAAAAAAACAGAAATTTTGAAAATATTTCGATTTTTTAGCGGTAGAAACTTGAAATTTGGAATAAAAGTTATCTACCCTATATATATAAAATCCTAATGAAACGAATTTGTGAAACGATTTTATGAAACGAATTTATGAAACGATTTTATGAAACGATTGATTAAACGACTGATTATGTTTCAGGACTATTTTTAATAAAATATTAAACGCTTGATGGTGAAATTAATACCAATTGTCCATAAAAATCCGCGGATGTCAAAACTGGTAATAGAATTTTGAAATTGGATTTAGTTTTCGAGATATTAATTTTTTTCTAATGTTAATGACATTTCTGTAATGATGGCAACTAATTACTCAGTTTTTTGTGCACAAAAAAGGGAAAAAAATTGAAAAGGATCCCGATGGGGATTATTGATTTCTTTTTATTCGTCATTTTCAAATTGAAATTGAATTTATCTTTTATTTCAATCGATAATGAAGACAAGATTGTAATTAAATTATGTTTTTCAGGAAAATTTGAAAAAAAAGTCCCATTTCTATCGTTAGGATTCAATCGTCTGTCAGCATTTAATTTAATTTATAAACTGAAAATATTTTGAATAAATTCGTTCAAATGACGTCATTTATGCAAACGCAAAAGAAAGGGGGGAAAAGGAATTAATAATAATTATTATTTATTGATATATTTTTTTTTTTTTTGTAAAATTTAATTAAACGAATTTATAAAATCACTAATTCGGATATTTCAAACGAATATATAAAATAATAATTGCCCAACTGAACGGAAGGAGAATAAAATATCCTGCTTGGTTTTTTCCGCCAAGCTTTTTAAAAAAGCGTCAAGTCCCCTATAATAGAAAAGCACCAAAATTTCATTGGATTTGTTTTCATAACTTTTGGCAACAAATCTATGTATATTAACGAATCTATCCCTTTTTGAAGCTCGAATTACGCCAAACCTAAAAGCAAAGGATCCTATACTGGAAAAGTTACCCGATTTTCTTATGGACACTATTCAAGTGACATAACATGGTGTAAAATTATCGCGGATAGCAAATTTGTTTAAATATCTCATCAATTGATGCCGAGCCCAAAATATTTAATTGATTTTGTATGATAAATAATTATTAGAAAATTCGTATATACATATTAATTAAATATATTAATTTACATATTTAAAATAACATGGAAATATGCATGATGGTGCACTAAAATAGAGAGAAAATTAAAACCTGTTACTGAAAATGTCTATAACATAGTACTTTTCAATACCGTGGTTCTTAATGTTATTCACAAGCAGATGAAATTTTTCTCATCCTTAAACGCAAAGGAAGAATAGAATACAGATCGTTGTTATAAAAGTCCGAGATGTAGCCACAAATTAAACCTAACCATTTTATACAAGCTGATTTTCAAGTTGTAATTAATTTTACTTATGAATCCCGAAAACAGTCGTCAGTTGTCGCAACAGCTGTGTATGATGCCATGATAATCAAAAAAGGCCCCATTAAAACGTTAAAAGCATGGTAACCCAATTACAGATTTACCAATATTTTTAAAATAAAGAACGCTGTCATGATTTTAGAGGCCTCGAAGTCTGAGCGGGGGTTGGCGAGCGTAGCTTGCAGGGGGTAGGCCCCCTAGTATTTAATATATAAAAAAATAATAAGAAATTTCGAAAAAAAAAATCAAAAATTAAAAAAAAAAGAATTGACAAATTCAAATGAATTTTATCCCATAGTCTTAAAAACTTAAAATTTGATGCAAATACAAAGTTCAATATTAAAGAAAGGAAAAAATTTAAAAATTCGAAAAATTCGAAAATAAAATAAAAAAATCGAAATATTGATAAAAAATCGAAAAATCGAAAATAATACGATTGTGTTGTAGTAGAAACTAAGCATAAAGAGAGGATTTAGAATACAAATAAATTAAAAATTAAAAGATCTGAAAATTTCGAAAATATAATTAAAAAAAAAGAAAAAAGAAACAAACGAAGAATCAAATATAGTTTGAATTGTTAGAATTTTCCGGAATTTTCAATTCTGCCTTTCTTTGTATCGTACTAGGGGGCTCTGTCCCCTACGAGCTACGCTCGCCAACCCCCGTTCTGACACCGCATTATTTAAAAACATTCTGATTTGATCAACTGCAAAACGATTACGGAAGATTGTATTATAATTAAACGACCAGTGGCGATCTGCTGTAACCGGGTTTCCTTTCATTTTCCTTTGACTGAGGGATTTTAAGGTCGAATCAACTGCTCTCGAAACAGCCAACAACTGTTTTCCTGATTGATTAAATAAGATAAATTAAACATTTAAAAATCAACTTGTGTAAAATGGTTAAGTAAACTATGTCACTGCATTGGAAAATTTTATAACGATGATATAGAAATGGGTTACTTTTCCATTATCCCGTCGACTACTTTCTATAAAAAGAAAAGAACTGTCGCCAGAATATATCATTTAACACCAAACGTGCATGATCGTGGCGTCCCGTTGCATTCAGTTGGCATCAAACGCGTTACACGTATTAGTTATTTCATCAAGGGATTTTTAATTCAAGGTTTATTTGTCTTTTTGGCACTTCTCCATTATCCCGTCGATCAATTTTCATTAAAAAAAAATCTATTACCAAACTGTAACGCCAAATAAACAAATAGAAGAATTTTGGGCACAGGTGTCATATACGCACCACGTTGCCGCAATTTTTTTCAACCGCCAATTTGGCGATAACTTTGTTTTTGAATAAATTGTTTTTTATTTACTTTTATTTTTTACTTTAATTCTATAAATTTTTTTTATTATGTATATCAAAATTTATTTATATCAAACTACAATTTATTTATTTCCTTTTTTAAAATAATAGAAGCTATTTCATTTATTGTGTTATTTTATTTTTGTATTCAAATAAAAAATCACGTATTATTATTGCATGCTATTTGAAACTAATATTGAAAAACAAAGTTTTCGCCAAATTGGCATTTGAAATAAATCGCACAAACATGGTACGTATGAGGCATTTTTGACAAATTTTGCCATAGGAATCTCAAAAAAAAATTAATAATATAAATAATATAAATAAATAAATAAACAAATAAATAAAATACAAAAAATTTGGAAAAACCCCACTCACCAAAGTGTCAACTATCAGTAAGTTTAAACAATAAAATTTACAATATATTAATGAAAGCAGAAAAAAATATTCTTGGAAATTTATTTACATTATTTTTCTTAATTATCTCTCTTGGCTGGTAAATAAATGTTTGTGACGTCCGTTGAAACTCATCTATTGTATGTAATTGTCCATCGCAACATTTTTCAATGCCTTTTCTTTTTTAATATCATGGCACTGTCGTTTAAGGATGCAATTGCTATCCTTATATATTATTTCTCCTGTCAACATCCCTTTTACTCAGAAAATATGAAACGCAGAACAACGAATGAGATACCATATGAAAGGTTTTAGAACAGGCTTCTGACATAGCCCACTTAACAAATCGTTAAAACATGTTTTTGATTAAAATTTGCTTAAATTGAAAAATTAAATCGGCATTGTTTTCATGAAAGAAATGAAAGGTTTTCCTGAAATTATTGTTGCCAAAAAAATAAAATACCACATTATATGATGTTCATAGCAATTATTATAAAAAACACCGCACGGGTTTATTTTATACTTATGATTAAAAAGCGAAATTGAAATTGAAATGTTTAGATTGATTAAAAAGTCCTAAGTCCCATGGTTTTCCCGAAGCGGATGACGTCATCCTCTAATGCAGTCAAAATACGATTGTTAATTTTTTTTCTCGCGCGTGCCTTTAGCAATCTTGGATCAGTTTTTAGTCTAACTTTGATGGAATAAATTAGATGATATTCTGGCTTGACTAACAACTAAATGTTGTTTGCAGATATTTTTATCCTTGCTTTTTCTTTAGAAGTTTAAACCTGCATCTAATAAATATTACATATTGATAAAAAATTATACTTCTCTATTATCCCATCGACCACTTTTCATAACAAAAAACTATCGCCAAATAAACGGGAGAACGTTGCCATTGGAATATCAAAAAATAAATAAAATATAAGAATTTAAGGACACAATTGTTATTTTAATTAATAAAATAACTACTAAATCAGTAAAACATAATGAAAAATACACGCAAATGTCGAATGTAATACCACTAGTTGACGTAACAAACACGCATAATGATTCTGACATCAAGTAAATGGGACTGCATTTTTGGCGTTTAATCTTACAGTTTGTCGGTAGTTTTTTGTTATGAAAAGCGGTCGACAGGTTAATAGAGAAGTACCTAAAAATATTAGATTTCAGTGCGAAATCTTCGCACGGGCCCTCTGGTCCTTATATATTATTTCTCCTGTCAACATCCCTTTTACTCAGAAAATATGAAACGCAGAACAACGAATGAGATACCATATGAAAGGTTTTAGAACAGGCTTCTGACATAGCCCACTTAACAAATCGTTAAAACATGTTTTTGATTAAAATTTGCTGAAATTGAAAAATTAAATCGGCATTGTTTTCATGAAATAAATGAAAGGTTTTCTTGAAATTATTGTTGCCAAAAAAAATAAAATAGCACATTATATGATGCTCATAGCAATTATTATAAAAAAACTCCGCACGGGTTTATTTTATACTTATGATTAAAAAGCGAAATTGAAATTGAAATGTTTAGATTGATATTTCTAAGTCCCATGGTTTTCCCGAAGCGGATGACGTCATCCTCTAATGCAGTAAAAATACGATTGTTAATTTTTTTTCTCGCGCGTGCCTTTAGCAATCTTGGATCAGTTTTTAGTCTAACTTTGATGGAATAAATTAGATGATATTCTGGCTTGACTAAAAACTAAATGTTGTTTGCAGATATTTTTATCCTTGCTTTTTCTTTAGAAGTTTAAACCTCCATCTAATAAATATTACATATTGATAAAAAATTATACTTCTCTATTATCCCGTCGACCACTTTTCATAACAAAAAACTATCGCCAAATAAACGGGAGAACGTTGCCATTGGAATATCAAAAAATAAATAAAATATAAGAATTTAAGGACACAATTGTTATTTTAATTAATAAAATAACTACTAAATCAGTAAAACATAATGAAAAATACACGCAAATGTCGAATGTAATACCACTAGATGACGTACCAACACGCATAATGATTCTGACATCAAGTAAATGGGACTGCATTTTTGGCGTTTAATCTTACAGTTTGTCGGTAGTTTTTTGTTATGAAAAGCGGTCGACAGGTTAATAGAGAAGTACCTAAAAATATTAGATTTCAGTGCGAAATCTTCGCACGGGCCCTCTGGTTTTAAATAATGAAATAATTAATAAATCATTGCAACATAATGAAAATATATGTATATGTCGAATTAATAACCACTTGATGCTATAAGTGGAACAAACGCATGTAATGCCCCTGACGTCAATTGAATGTGACGCCACATTCATGCATTTTTGGTGTTAAATCCTATAGTTATGAAATGTGATCGTCGAGATAAAGAAAAGGTACCGTATTGTTAATGATATTTTAACAATTTGTTAGTTATTTCTGTATTTTAAAGGTAATTATTAAACTTAAAGTATAGTTTTTAATTGAGAGGAAATATTATTTACGCTGTTATAAAATTTGCAATAACAGGTAAAAGGTTTGTCGAAAAAATAAATCTCTCGTGTAAATATAATTTTTAATTAAAATTGTGTGGAAATATTGCTATTTGAGCATTTTAAATATGACGTAAGTTTCCCTACTTAATGATTTGAAAACGCCTAATAATTTAATTAATTCTCGTTTTAATATTCACGTGCAAGTATATTTTATTACGTAATTTTCTACATTTACTGCTTTTATCACGTGATCATTTAATTATTATTTTAAAGTTTTATTTCTGTTTTTAATATTAACGTGTACTTAAAACACTTCTTAATTGAAAGGGAATATTATTATATGCGCTACTTTACAAATTGGCAACAATTCAAATAATGGATTTTATGAAATATGAAATAAATCTTCATAAAAATAATGAAAATTTTGATTAAAAAATTGAAATATAACCTCAAAAAATTACTCAAATTAAAAAAAAATAATTGCAGTCTGCACACCGCAAACTTGTCAACTATATCCTTACAAATTATGGTTAAATTCCAGCGCATAGTTTTCGTTCCTATAAAATTTGTTTCAGAAAACTGTTTTGACCAACTTTGATTTTAAATATCTCTTAAAATAATGCTTCTATTTAAAAACTGTTTGCTTCAGCGTGTTTATCGAACCTTTTGTTTTTTTTATAAAACTACGAATTTTTAAATTTTTATATGAAATAGTTTTCTGGATATTAGTCCAGAAAGACTTCAAGGCACAAAATCTTCATTGACAGCGGCTGCGGCTGCGGCGGCGGTGGGTAAATTTTTTTAATATAGAGAGAAACAGTACTTTTATGCCAAATATTAAGTATCTAGTGCAGCGAGTAATACCTTAGACTCCCCTCCATCCATTAGGAGAGATGGGGGATGAATGGGACATTTTCACAAAAATATTTATTTTAAATATTTTATATAAGTTATTATCAATATTATATATCACATGTCAAACTTTAAGTGTTTGACTACATCTTACGCACAATATTTGTTCAAGATTATTATTATACAGATATATAAATTAAATTGAAAAAAAAATTTCTTCTATGTCCCAATCATTCCCACAGCAGGGATGAATGGGACACAAACATTTTCCTCCCCGTATTCAATGTTAAGGACTAAAAGCTGAACAAAAATGCCGCCTTGGCAAAAGCTGAGAGATTATAAATTGTAATATGATCTCCAGGATTTTTTGTTAGTCAATGATCTTGGACTCATCTCAGCTTTGCCTTAAAAGGCCCATAAACGGTGGACTGAAGACGATGGCTACAAAGAGGATGAAATGTTAAAAGAATAATTACCATAAAGCATTAATTTATCAACCTATATAATATTATTTATTTAATATAAAAATTTCAGTATCCTCTTGGGACGAATGAAGCAGTCCCATTCATCCCCATTTGAAATGTCCCAATCATCCCCATGATGCATATATTCCATTTTCAGCTATTTTGTCTCAGAAATTATTTTGTCACAATGGTTAATATGCATTAATTTTAACTACCAATATTTTGCCTTTAAATAAAAAACTACAACATATCCTAATTGTTTATATTGCATAAGATATTTAAGTAACTCCAAATGTAAAAAAAAAATACTTTTAAGCAGAGTTTTCAGGAAATGCAAATTTGAAGAAAACTGAAAACAGCCATGTGCTCTTGCTTTTGGTTCTGAAGCACACTATGGTAGTGAAATCTATGAGGATAGGAAGCAACAAAAAAAATGTTTATTGCCTGAAATATTGAGAGCCTCCCATCCATCCCTTATCCCATTCATCCCCCATCTTCCCTACGTAGTTCTGACCTAGGAACCTGAAACTTCTTTATCCTCAGGACTTTGCAAACGGAACTAAAGCTCCAAATTTTTAGTACCTACAAATAATAGGGACAGAATGTGGGTTAAGCGAAAAGCAGTAGACGATGTCCAAAACGAGCCTAAAATCAAGAATAGGAGGATTACTTACAAAAATAAGTGAAATAATCCCATCAAAAACGTCACCTGTAAAAAATGCAGCCAAGTCTCGTGACTCTTTTACCGTAAAAATTTCTGAGATCGTGTAAGGAAAAGTTTAGTTTTTTTTATTAACTCTGAAATTTTTATTTACAAATCACTCTTAGTCCCTACTTCTTTAGCTAATGATTATTTTGTGACGTGGCTATTACGCAGCACAGGGAAGTTATTACACTTTACTATGTTATGGAATGGGATGGGATTATATGATTATGTACGCTACATTCTCAAGCTTAATGATTAAGAAAAGATAGATTAAGAAAAGATTAATAAAAGTTTTAGATTAATAAATATTTTAGATTAACAAATAATTTCTGTAACGTGTGCAACCATATGGGAGTTGAAAAAACAATGGATTTAAATATCGTCAACAAAACGGTCACCAAAATATGTCAAAGGACCACGATAAACGGCAACAATGAAATATTTTGATAGCTAAACTACAGGAAATTCATAATAAATGGAAAATTAAGAATGTGATATTTAAAAAAAAATCCCCTTTTACCAACTAACAGTTTAATATTAATTAATGGTACAGACGCACCAATGTACTTTTTGGCGATTTTATACATGGGAAGCACGGTAAATTTCATGAGATCTTGTTTATCTGGCAACCCAGTAGAGTAGCTTGTGTGTGTTTTATATTAAAATAGCTGATCCACCCGGCGTTGCCCGGTTCCTTCAAAAAAATTAATTAAGGCTAATTACATACAGCTGTCACATTCTCGTGCTACGTAATTACCAAGTCAAAAATAATTATTAACTAAAGATGTAGGGACTAGGAGTTATTTGTAAATGAAAATATCAGAGTTAATAAGATAGCTAACCATGACTTTACATGATCTCAGAACTTTTTACGGTACAAGAGTTACGAGACTTGGCTGCATTTTTTACGTGCGACGTTTCTCATGGGATGACACTTTTTGGGAGGAACTTGCCGTTGCAGAAATAGTAATTTTAAATAACTTCCATTTAAATTCTAATTTAAGTCATTATTCAACATTGAAAAATAAAATAGTTTCATTCTATTTTGATTTCTACTACTTTTGACAACGGTACATGGGAACATTAACAGCCCAGAAAAAACGTGAAACACTTTTAAATAAATAATTATCAGTTTAATACATTGATTAAAAATTCCTATTCTAATACATTGTATTCAACAAACATTAAACGAGAGTATAAACAAAAAGAAAATCATGTGTTAAAGATATATTGTGAAATAGTATATGAAATACCATATTTGAAAGTCCAATTTCATCAGTCGCCCTCTATAGTCGAAAAATATTCCAATTTGTTCGTTAATATGATCTATAGATCCTAATATCTTATCCTAATCCTAATCCTAATCCTAATAATATTATAAATCTGATTGTGTGCAAATGTTAGGTAAATGTTTGAGTCAAAATGGAGCATTTAATGATCTTGTATCTTTGCATATAGGCTGATTATAACCGTTTGATGAACATAGACTGGTTTTTGTTTATTGTATTCAAATATTTTTCTTAATAATTCAAAATTTCGTTATTTTCATTGAGAATAAATGGACATTTTTTCGTATAGCATTTTTAAATAGTTAAGTTTACTTTACCGTTGCTAATACTTTATCGTTGCCAAAACTAATTCAAAACCCGAAAAAATAATTGTTACTCAACAATTTAGTTTCAATTGAAAAAATGTCACGGGAAAAATGAAAATGAAATAAAAAAATTAAAGAATTAAGAAGGATTAAATAATATTATTAGAAATAAAATGTACTTTTTTCAGTTTTTAATAATAATACAAGGTTTCAATATACGTAACCATAGGAAACAGGCGAATATGACGTAATTTATCGAAAATAAAGTGGATATGCTTTGATTGGTGAAATAAAATGATCTTGGGTTTTTTCTTCACTTTTTTTCTTTTTTTTTTCTTTTGTATGGTAACAATACTTGCCGTTTTACCGTCTGCGCACGGCTAATATAACCATACCGTATTTTTTATTTAATTTTTAAAAAAGTTAAAAGAAGTTTCAAAAGAAAATGGTTCGCAAATGTCAATAATATGCTCCGCAAAATTATCCATGTCGTAAATGATGTCATGGATAGCGAGAAATAGTGATTTTTCATTCTTAAAACTAAAAGAAATAACTCGATTACCTGAAAAAATGTCGAATGTTAATAGTTCCATTTTTGTTTATAAAACCTAAAGATTTAATATTATTTCGTTAAAGTAACACAATTTCCCCTATGCCACTATTAAAATTAATTGTCTGGAAAAGAAAATTAACAAGAATTATATCATTAAAAAGGGATTTCTCTGTGGAAAAAGGAGACGTCATATTTGAAATAAAAGGGGAATTTTCCAATATATTTTAAAATGAGTGTGAATCAATTCCTAACATTAATAATACAAGGATCAATAGTATAGAAAGAAGATGAGTTTCACGCCATATTTATAACGAAAAATTTAAATGTTTTGTTATCTATACTGATTATTAAGCATGAGTATCCGTTATTTCGTTCCGCATGAGTATCCGAGTTTTCTGCTAAAAATCACATCATAATTTTAAGAAAAGGAAAATGAACATGAATCTATTATATTAAAATCTGACCGTGTTTTTGTATTTCGCAACTACTCCTAGACTATTGAATGCAATGCGATTTACTACCGGTTAGTTTACTACTGGTTTAGCAAATACCGGTTATAATTGGTCAAAGGATATCACGCAAACTCTCAGAAATAAAAAAAAATTAAATTAAATGACTTTTTTTTTTTTTTTTTTTTTTTAACAAAGTTTCTCTAAAAACGGAAAGTAACTTACTCCATATTTGTGTATAAAAAAGGAGCAATAAAACTGATCAGTATATTTTTTACACCATTTTCTCATTAAAACTGAAAAACAGAATTTATTTTCACTTTGAATAGATAGTGAAAACAAAATCTTGATTTCTGTAAATTATCCGAAAAATACAAACATATTTTCACATATTCAAACTTCATGAATCAATTTATTCTGGAGAACAAAAATTGCCTGCCAATATACTGTCATTTAGAAAACAAGCTTTGTTTCAACTATATATTAAACCAAGGAGGCAGAATTGAATTTAAAGAAAAAGCATATACAATTTCTAATTTTTTTTTTTTTTGAAGGATGTCTGTTAAAAGGTTTCACAAAGGCGCTAAAAGTAAAGTTGTTTATCAGGTAAAATTGACATTTGTTTTTACCCAATTCGTCTATTTCCACGATTTTATTTGGCCCTCCTTTTTGCATTGGTTGCAATTTCACTTTCGCGATTATTTGGCACAAAATTTCACTTTTTTAAGACTGAGTTATATCAAGGTCCCTATAATAATAAATACCGTATTGTCTCCTATGAAATGTGATAAATAGTTAATTATTAACGTTTTTAATTATTGGGAGTACAATATTTTGCTTAATTAATGTGTTTATTCTTCTTTTAATGTTGCGTGAACGAAGTCACGGGTAACAGCTAGTAATGTTATAAATGTGATTTCGTGTGCGAACAACTAGTAATATTATAAATCCGATTGTGTGCAAAGGTTAGGCTGAAACCAGCGTCAAAATGGAGAATTTAATGGCCCTGTATCTCTGCATATAGGGGGATTATAACCCGGAAATGAACATAGACTGGTTTTTGTTTATTTTATTCAAATACTTTTCTTAAAAATTCAAAATTTGATTATTTTCATAGAGAATCAATGGACATTTTTAGATAAAATTTAACCATTTTACTTTATTGTTGCTAGGGCTTTGATCGTTGCCAATAAATAAAAATGCGAAAAAGTAATTTTTTCTTAATAATTAAGTTTCAACTGAGCGACTTTCACGTGAAAAATGAAAATAATTCAAAAGGAGATGAATTTCTATGATATTTGAAACAACAATATGGAGTATTTGTTATTATACATGAAATATGAATATCGGTTACATTAAAAATATATTTTTCTGTCAAAAACTGCGTTATAATTAGAAAGAAGAATTAACAATAATTATATTATTAAGAAAAATATTTCGCTTGAACCATGGAACTATGAAAAGGATCCTTCTTCGCTTGAACAAATAGGACGTCATAAATAAAACGTGTATTTTCAAATATTCGTAATATTACAAAGAGCATGACTATCAGTGTATAATGAAAGTATATACATAATGGACGTAATATTTAAGATGAATAACTGAAATATTTTTTTGATACTGATTAATAATAAGCTTGAATATCAGTTACAAATAGATGTGAGTTTTCTTTTAAAATTCACGTCATTATTGCCAAGAAAAGAAAATTAACAAGAATTATATCATTGAAAAGATATTTCTCTGGGATCAAAGTGACGTCATAATAAAACGAGATTTTTTAAATATGTTTCAAATGCAGCGTGTATCAATTTCATTTCATACATTAATAATCACTGAGTACAGTGAAAGAATAGAGAGGTAATGAAACGTAAAATCGGCTTGCAATATGAAGCCGGTTATCGCTCAAATCATTAGGCCCAAGGACTGACTTCATTGTATGGAGACAGGCTGCAAGTGGAACAATGAATGGATTCATTGAACGGGGAGAGGTTTTCAAAGCAAGCCGCCAGTTGTTTGGGCTGACTGTAGGGTTGAATTTTCAGCATCACGCCAAACATGAACCTTTCATCTCTATTTTTCTCTGAACTCTGTGATTAACAATACAAGCATTAGTAGATTATTAGGAAAAGAAAATTGAACACAAGTCTATTAAGTTAAAATCTGACTGTGTGTATTTCCCAACTATTCCTCTTAATGCAACACAATTTACTTAACACTGGTTATGATTGATTGGAGGATGTCATATAAACTGAGTATTTAAAATTTTGAATTAGATTCTGAGATATTCATTTTTTTTTTTTTTGGTAAATGTTAACGAAATTTCTTTAAAAATGGTACTTAAATTACTCCATTTGTGTGGATAAAAAAGGAGAAATAAAATGGATTAATATATTTTTATGCCCTTTTCTCATTAAAACTGAAAAAAATTATTTTATTTCCAATTTGAATAGTTGGTGAAAAAAAAAAATCTTGATTACAATAAAATTTCCGAAAAATTAAAACATATTTCCACATATTCAAACTTTATGAATCAATTTATTCTGCAGAGCAAAAATCGCTTGTCAGCAGAATGTCAAGAAATCAAGATTTGTTTCAACTACAGCTTAAACCAAGGACACAATTTGCTGTTACATGCAAACGTAACACTTACAATTGCAAAGCTTTTTTGCAACCCAAAATTACATGCAAACGTAACATTTACATGTAATTTGCACCCAAATTAATTTTAATTTGAACCGTAATAAATGTCAATTTGCAAAGAAAATTACATGCAAAAGTAATGTTTACATATAATTTTGGGTTGCAAAAAGCTTTGCAATTGAAGCTCCTTGCATTTAGGTGTAGAATTATTCCTCCCTATTCACAATAATTGAATTTAAAGAAAAAGCATATACTATTTCCAATGAATTATTTTTAAATAATGGCTGTTAAAACGTTTCTCAAAGTCGTTAAAAGTAAAATGGTTTATCAGGTAAATTGACATTTCTTTTTACCCAATTCGTCAAATTACACGATTTTATTTAGCCGTCCTTTTTCAATTGGTTGCAGTTTCCTTTTCTCGGTTATTTGGTACAAAATTTTACCTTTTTTAAGCTGATTTATGTCAAGGTCCCTATAACAAAGAAATATCGTATTTTCTTCTATGAAATGTGATAAATAGTTAGATAATTATTTACGTTTTTAATTATCGGGTGTGAAATATTTTGCTTGAATAGCACATTTATTTTTCCTTTAATGTTACGTGAACGAAGTCACGGGTAACAGCTAGTCCTAATAATATTATAAATCTGATTGTGTGCAAATGTTAGGCTGAAGCCAGCGTCAAAATGAAGCATTTAATTATCCTGTACCTTTGCATATAAGTTGAGTATAACCCTCAAATGAATATAGGCAGGTTTTTGTTTATTTTATTTCAATATTTTTCTTAAAAATTAAAAATTTCATTATTTTCATACAGAATAAAAGGACATTTTTTCGTATATTTTAAAATGGTTGGTTGGTTTGGTTGGTTTGGCCCGAAGGGCCCGGTTTTGCAGCTTTTTTTAAAATGGTTAAATATATTATACCTTTGCTAATACTTTATCGTTGCCAATGTAAAATAAAATCCCTGAGTAATAATTTTTAATCAACAATTTATTTTCAAGTGAAAATTTTCCACGTGAAAAATGAAAAGGAAATGAATTATTTAAGAATTAAATAGAATATGAAATGATGTCATATTAGAAATAAAACGTGCGTTTTCAAATATTTGATAATAATACAAAGTGCATAAATACGAGTAAGTATGGAAAGCAAGCGAATATGATGTCATATACAGAAAAATAAAACAAATTTGTTTTGATGTTGAAATAAAATTACCTAGGGTTATCAAATTATTTGTGATTAATTTCTCTTTTTTTTTTCTTTTTCTTTTTCACATGGAGGGAATTATTTTAAATGTATGTGTTGGAAATTAAAGTTCTGTGTTTTAAATAAAATGAGTGAAAGATTTATATTTTTAATGAATTCAATATGAATGATAGGATAGGTTTTCGATTTATCGTCTGCACACGGCTAACATAAAGATACCATATTTTTAATTTAAATTTTAAAAAGTAAAAAAAAAAAAAAAAAAAAAAAAATTGGATGGCAAATGTCAATGATATGCATCGCAAAATTATCCGTATCGAAAATTAGAAAATCTTAATAAAAATAACTATATTTTTTAAAAGAAAGTTGCTTTTCTCATAAAAGCTAAAGATTTAATATGATTGTGTCGAAGTAACAGCATTTTTCCTCTATCATTTTCCCACAATCGAAACACATTTGTAAATTGTCTTTTCGAACCGGAATTTAATCTTACATTTCTTTTAGTTTAAAAATAGGAAAAGCTTTGTTGTCTTTTTTAAATATAGCTGTTTTTAAAGTTGTTTCGTAATAGATTTTTGTAAAGTCTTGTAGGATAAGAAAAATTGCATAGATTTTAAAGCAATGTTTAAGTAAAATTACAAATTAGTAAAATTTTTTAAACTTAAAAAACAACAATGTTATCGAAAAGAAAATCGATTTTACCAACAAATTCGTGTAATGCAAAAGCAAAGAAGAAATCAAAAAGTAATGAATCTTTTCTTCCAGCCGAATTGTGTAAACTTGAACTAGCCGATCGTGCCAATTCATAACATTATAAATGTGAAAGCACGTTCTACATAGTAGAATTTTTTTACATATAGGTAGAACATTTCCGAGAATAGGAAGGTTAGGGGTCTGTAATTAGGTCCATAGTCAATTTTCTTTTTTTTTATCAAGTGAAATTTGACGCAAAATTAAATACATTTTTGTAACCAGATTTGTTTTTTGCGTGGTAAACACTTAATGGTATTTTAGATGATCATTTCCCCGCTCACCTTTGATGCCAACTATGACTGTAAAACATATTAAAAAATATTAGCCGACAATTTTCTAATTTTCTTATTGCTTCATGATGTAAATAGACTTCCTGGTTCATACTTTAAACCTGAATTGGTCATGCTATTGTCGTTCAATTTTTATTCCTAATCCTAACCCTGATCGCAACCTACCCTAATCCTGATCCTGATAATAACTTTAAAGAATATTCTTTGACACGAATATGTAAATTAAATCAATATCCATAAATGGAATGAATGGAAATAGAATAAATAGAAATGGTAAAATAAAATAACAAGAAAGTACATTTATTCGACACCTATAACCCTAGAGAAAGCGTAAAAAATTTCAAGCGCATGAAATAAATCAAAATAATCCTATATATACTAACAAAAATATGTAAATTTAGATCATCAGATTTGTGTCGTCGGTATTTATTTGCTTATAGTGTTCTTGACGCGAGAGAGAAAATATCGAGGTTAAATTGGGCAGAATTTAAAGTACTTTCTAGCAACCTTTATTTACATTTTAGAATCGCATCAGATTGTTATATCTTTGTGAAATATCTATCAATGTATAAAATCCACAAGCAGTTTGTTCACTATTTACACCGATTAGCGTGAAGCACTTAATTTAATACTTACATAAACAAGTTAATATAGTAAGAAATATATAACATATGTCTATGCAAATAAACAATATAATAATTCCCATTTAGCAATGCACACATATACAAATTTTACACCAAATACCACCTAAAATGCACTGTTGTATAGAAGAATTCTGCCAGTGTTGTTTTTCGTTTTACGAAGAGGAATGCCTCGATTTTCACGATTTTACTTGGTCCTCCTTTTTTCATTAGTTGCAGTTTCATTTTCGCGATTGTATATATTATTTGGCAAGCAATTTCACTTTTTTAAGACTGGGTTATGTCAAGGCCCCTATAGCAAAGAAATACCGTATGGTCTCCTATAAAATGTGATAAAGCTTTGGTTAATTATATATGTTGTTAATTATCAAGTGAAATGTTTTACTAAATTAATGCATTTATTCTTTTTTTAATGTTACGTGAACGAAGTCACGGGTAACAGCTAGTCCTAATAATATTATAAATCCGATTGTGTGCAAATGTTAGGCTGAAGCCAGCGTCAAAATGGAGAAATTAATGGCCCTGTATCTTTGCATATATGTGGATTATAACCCGGAAATGGACACAGACTGGTTTTTGTTTGTTTTATTCAAATACTTTTCTTAATAATTCAAAATTTGATTATTTTCATAGAGAATCAATGGACATTTTTAGATAAAATTTAACCATTTTACTTTATCGTTGTTAGGGCTTTGATCGTTGCCAATAAATAAAAATGCGGAAAAATAATTTTTCCTCAACAATTAAGTTTCAATTGAGCGATTCTCACGTGAAAAATGAAAATAATTCAAAAGAATATGAATTTCTGTGATATTTGAAACAACAATATGGAGTATTTGTTATTATACATGAAGTATGAATATCAGTTACATTAAAAAGATCTTTTTCTGTCAAAAACTGCGTTATAATTAGAAAGAAGAATTAACAATAATTATATTATTAAGAAAAAGATTTCGCTTGAACCATGGAACTATGAAAAGGATCCTCCTTGGCTTGAACAAATATGACGTCATAAATAAAACACGTATTTTGAAATATTCGTAATATTACAAAGAGCATGACTATCAGTGTATAATTAAAGTATATACATAATGGGCGTCATATTTAAGATGAATAACTGAAATATTTTTTGATACTGATTAATAATAAGCTTGAATATCAGTTACAAACAGATGTGAGTTTTCTGCTAAAATTCCCGTCATTATTGCCAGGAAAAAAAAATTAACAAGAATTAAATCATTGAAAAGAGATTTCTCTGGGATCAAAGTGACGTCATAATAAAACGGGATTTTTTAAATATGTTTCAAATGGAGCGTGTATCAATTTCATACATTAATAATCACTGAGTACAGTGAAAGATTAGAGAGGTAATGAACCGTAAAATCGGCTTGCAATATGAAGCCGGTTATCGCTCAAATCATTAGGCCAAAGGACTGACTTCATTGGATGGAGAGAGGGCACATGGAACAAGGACTGGATTCATTGGACGGGAGAGGTTTTCAAAGCAAGCCGCCAGTTGTTTAGGCCGACTGCAGGGTTGCATTTTCAGCATCACGCCAACTACGAACATTTCATCTCTATTTATTCTACAAACTCTGTGATTATTAATACAAGCATCAGTAAGATTATTAGGAAAAGAAAATTGAACACAAGTCTATATTAAGTTAAAATCTGACTGTGTGTATTTCGCAACTACTCATCTTAATGCAACGCCATTTACTTAATACCGGTTGTCATTGAATCGAGGATGTCATATAAACTCTGAGAATTTAAAATTTTGAATTAGATTTCGAGATATTAATATTTTTTTGTAAATTTTAACGAAATTTTTCTAAAAATTGTACTTAAATTACTCCATTTTTATAGATAAAAAAGGAGAAATAAAACGGATTAATATATCTTTATGCCATTTTCTCATTAAAACTGAAAAAAATTATTTTATTTTCAATTTGAATAGTTGGTGAAAAAAAAATCGTGATTACAGTAAAATTTCCGAAAAATAAAAACATATTTCCACATATTCAAACTTTATGAATCAATTTATTCTGCAGAGCAAAAATAGCCTGTCAGCATATTGTCAAGAAATCAAGATTTGTTTCAGCTATAGATTAAACCAAGGACACAAATTTTCTGTTACATGCAAACGTAACACTTGCAATTGCAAAGCTTTTTGCAACCCCAAATTACATGCAAGCGTAACATTTACATGCACTTTGCTCCCAAATTAATTTTAATTTGAACCGTAATAAATGTTAATTTGCAATGAAAATTACATGCAAAAGTAATGTTTACATATAATTTTGCGTTGCAAAAAGCTTTGAAATTTAAGTGTTACGTTTGCATGTAATTTTGGGCTGCAAAACGCTTTGCAATTGAAGTTCCTTGCATTTAGGTGTAGAATTATTACTCTTTATTCACAAGAATTGAATTTAAAGAAAAAGCAAATACTATTTCCAATGAATTATTTTTAAATGATGGCTGTTAAAACGTTTCTCAAAGTCGTTAAAAGTAAAATGGTTTATCAAGTGAAATTGACATTTCTTTTTACCCAATTCGTCGATTTGCACGATTTTATTTGGCCGAACTTTTTTCAGTTACCTTTTCGCGGTTATTTGGCACAAAATTTTACTTTTTTTAAACTGATTTATGTCAAGGCCCCTATAACAAAGAAATATCGTATTTTCTTCTATGAAATGTGATAAAGAGTTAGTTAATTATTTACGTTTTTAATTATCGGGAGTGAAATATTTTGCTTAATTAGAACATTTATTTTTCTTTTAATGTTACGTGAACGAAGTCACGGGTAACAGCTAGTAATACTATAAATCTGATTGTGTGCAAATGTTAGGCTGAAGCCAGTGTCGAAATGGAGCATTTCATCATCCTGTATTTTTGGATACAGGTTGATTATAACTCTCAAATGAACATAGGCTAGATTTTATTTATTTTATTCAAATATTTTCTTTAATAATTAAAATTTTCATTTTTTTTCATAGAGAAAAAATGGACATTTTTTCCATAAAATTTAACCATTTTACTTTATCGTTGCTAGGTCTTTGATCGTTGCCAATAAATAAAAACACGGAAAAATAATTTTTCCTCAACAATTAATTTTCAATTGAACGATGTTCACGTGAAAAATGAAAATTAAAAATAATTCAAAAGAAGAAGAATTTCAGTGATATTTGAAACAAAAATATGAAGTATTTGTACATACATGAAGTATGAATATCGGTTGCATTAAAAAGATCTTTTTCTGTCAAAGGGAAAATGAACAATAATTATATTATTAAAAAAAATAGATTTCGCTTGGACCATGGAACTATGAAAAGAATCTTCCTCGGCTTGGACAAATATGACGTCATAAATAAAACATGTCTTTTCAAATATTCGTAATAATACAAGGAGCATGAATATCAAAGTATAATGAAAGTAGATAAATAATGAACGTAATATTTAAGATGAAAAACTGAAATATTTTTTATCGATACTGATTAATAATTAGCTGGAGTACCAGTTACATAGAAATGTGAGTTTTCCGCTAAAATTTACGTCCTGATTGCCAGAAAAAGAAAATTAACAAGAATTATGCCATTAAAAAGAGATTTCTCTGAGGAAAAAGTGACTTGAAATTTGAAATAAAATGGAATTTTCAAATGTGTTTTACAAGGAGCGTGAATCAATTCCTTAAATTAATAATACAAGGATCAGTAAGTTTAGAAAGTAGATGAGTTTCACGCCATATTTAAAACGATTTTTTTTAAAATCTATACCGATTATTAAGCATGGACATCAGTTACATACAGATGAGAGTTTTTTGCCAAAAACCACACCATGATTATTAGAAAAATAAAAATAAATACGAATCTATTATCATAGTAAACGCGGTAGCGTTTGCAATAATATGTTTAAGAAATAGAAAATGAAGACGTTTTTCTGAAATATCTGGCGAACCAGTTGACATACGACAGTGATTGACTCGACGAGACGAATAAAATGATATGATTGAAAAAATTACTGTAGCTTACTGTAGTTTTTTATTTAACTTCGAACGAAAAAATGAAGACGCAAAGTTCAACAAAGTCTAGCTAACGTTTACCTGGAAGGATTAACTTCGTTTTTGTTTTATTTTTTTCCTCTTGGTGAAACTTAGAATAGGCTTTTTTTTTATCTTTGTATGTTTGAGGGTCGCTGAGGAAATCGAATTTATGTTGTAAAGGTCCGGTTGGACATTGGTTTTTCTTTTCTTTCTTTATCATAGCAAACGCGCGCGTTTGCACGAAAATTTAAATAAATATTTTTATTATGTATGCAACAGAATTCATTCAAATTAAATAAATCACGTGTCAAACATGCTTATTTGTTTTTATTTTCTTACTAGCGTAAATGCCCGCTGTAGGATGGTGGGTAGAAATCGTGGTTTTCTAATTATATTTGAAATAATTGATAAATATATACTCATATACACAAATGACAATGAGGAATCAATCGACAATGAGGAAATACATATATTGGAAAACTGTATCGCCTAACAGGCTCCTGCTATTCACGTGCAAACTCACTAAGAATTTTATATGCTTGTGTAAAAGAATTGTGTCTCATAATTTCATCTAATTCACGTAAAATATGCGGCAAATAGTTTTCAATATCGTCGTTATTATGTTGTTCCTGTACAGATGGTGCTGTATCTTTCATTTTGGTAGTTTTCTGTTATACCAACACCATGCCAAAATGTTTGCTAATGCGCCAATTATTTCAACCCTGACTTAGCAGATGTTGTCTACAAACCGTGTTGTCATGCAAACCGTGCCAAACATTGTGATTTGTTATCATAGTAAACGCGGTAGTTTTTGCTATAATATGTTTAAGAAATAGAAAATGCAAACGTTTTTCTGAAATATCTGGCGAACCAGTTGACATACGACAGTGATTTTTTTTTTAGATAGAAATCGACGAGACGAATAAAATGATAGGATTCAAAAAATTACTGTATCTTACTGTAGTTTTTTATTTAACTTCGAACGAAAAAATGAAGACGCAAAATTCAACAAAGTAGCTAACGTTTAACTGGAAGGATTAACTTCGTTTTTGTTTTATTTTTTTTTCCTCTTGGTAAAACTTAATTTAGATTTTTTTTTTAATCTTTTTATGTTTGACGGTCTCTGAGAAAATCGAATTTAAGTTTTAAAGCTGCGGTTGAAAATTGATGTTTTTTTTTAATTTTATCATAGCACACTTGCGCGTTTAAAACAAACGCGCGCGCAACAAGAGGAATAAAATGGTAGCAGTCAAAAAATGACTGTATTTTACTGTAGTTTTTTTATTTAAGGATCAAACGAAAAAAATGAAGAACGCCCTCCCCCTTCCCCCTATTTCCGAATCTATTGAATCTGAAATTATGAAAAAATCAGAGTTTAATAGAATTTTACTTAAACATTGCATAAAAACTATAATGATTAATCTAGGTGTCCTAATTTTTGAGAAATTCACAATATTCTGTTGTTAACAAACGTTACTTTGAAATTGGTGTTTTTCATCTCCAACATTGCAAGGTGCTTAATGATCATCGCCATTGAATATATAAATAATGCCATATTTGCAGACTTATAGGTCAAAATGTGGTGATTTTATATGTTTAATAAATGTATACTACATTATTTTTTGTATTATTTAGTTTGATTGATTCTATATTATTTACCATTTTTAATGATGAGTCTTTTTATTAGCCGGAAGCAAATGATAAATCGCCAAATATTGTTCCCGTCACCCATCATTCATACTGCATTAATTTAATTTTAAATTATAAACTTTTCCCTTATTTTAGATAAAATACCTAACTTTAATAGCTAAAATACTTAATTTTAAGTTTAAATACTTATATTACATAAATTTAAAATACATGCCGCTCACATTTTTCCTTTCAAATAGAAAAGAATAAATAAGAAATAATATCATAAATCAAAACATTTGATTTCAAAATCAAAGTATCGTTTCTCATTTGCACACGTGAAAAATAAAAGCTGGTATCGGCGATTAAAAAAATGCTATTGGTGAGATTTGCGCCAACTAACATAAAAGAACTTAATGATGTAATGTACTTTATAAATGTATATTAAATTACTGTTTTGAATGCGATTGATCGTTAACAATGGTAAATATGATTGGCGATTAACAATTATTTTCGGTTATCTCTCTTCCTGACACGTATAATACACAAATACCAAATTAACTAACAATTCGTTTCGAAATTTGATTCATTAAATATTATTACCAAGACTCCTTTATTGTATTTCAGACTTTTCCACAATCCGGAGAAATTCTATGGGTGAAAATGTCCGCGGTAATTGCCAACTTATTAACTGACTTTCTCCGGAAAGTATCGCCACCTGGTGCATATTACCGGTACTACTTCGTAAACAGTTGCGTAAGTAAACAATGTAGCTATGAAAAAACATTTTCGTTAATGACAATTTAAAAACACATTTTAAAAACAAATACGTAAATATTATTTCTTAAAATTTTTAGCCTTCAAAAACACTGAAGAAATTGAAGAATCATTATATAATTGAAGAATTAATATATATTGCGGTATTTTAGCTAATCTTCTGAATTCAGGTCCACAGGCTAGGTTAGTGCCAAATATGAACGATGCTGGGACAATGTGATTCCAAGATTTCGTTAATTACAACACTTGTTTAGAAATGAAATTCATTTTGCGCCAAACTAAACATACGATATCAAGCCAATTGGCCCTTACATAAACAATACTCTTAACAATATTTAGAATTTATACAGATTAAACGAAACTATATTTATTATATAGGGTCGTTTTTGTTACTGTTTATAACATATGGCACAAATCGCTCTTAAGTCCGAACTGTGCCGAAGTCTCTATATATAGGAAGTAAAAAAAATTGCTTTGGTCATTTTAAACTATACTCTAATAAAAAATTTAATTAGTTTTGCTTTCACTCATTCAGCTCGACATTTTCATAATTTCTAGATTGATAAAATCCTCAGCACCAGCAGAACGAAAGGCAAGATTATTTAACGAAAATTTGCGATAAAGCTGATATTTTATACTAAATAAAAACACGGGTAATCTTCGGCAATCGAGCTCACAGCCACAGTTGGCATCAAACAGGAGTGATGTTGACAACAATGCGATTTGGAAAGTATGCGAGTTGCAACAAGCAAATTTATTACACGCGAAAACATGCTCACCCAGATATGCCAATTGGCTGTGGTCCCGATTATGGAACGTTTCATGGATTAATACGTACAATCTATCAAAAATAGTGAAGCTTTCCCCTAATGTATTTTAAACTGGAATGATCCCACATCACTTCAAAAATAAATAAAATGATACCTCTAAATAAATAAAATAATGAAACTGTGTATTTAAAAAAATTGAAGGAACGATGTTAAATTAATACTGTAACATGAAATTCGTCTACCTGTGAAAAAAATTAAAACGCCAGTAATAAAGTAGTTCATGTAACATATGAAAATATAAAAGAAAAAATATATTAAATTATTTAATTTTTCAGGATCTAGAACTAGATGCTATCCATTTACTTCGAAGGCAAAATATTACTGAGGAATTCACGAAAACAATATTTCCTGATTATTATCATTTTCTTCTATTTTCATTTATATAACGGAATACAGCAGTAAACCATTTTGTTTTAACAGTAAAATAAGTTCATGTTATATAAAAAAAAATGTCTCGAATGTATGAAAATTTCAAAATAAACAATTCGGATTTGAAAACGTAAAAAAAAAAAAAAAAAAAAAAAAAAAATTAAAAATGGTCTTGCTACTGTCGCTAGTAGCAGAACAACCATGTGGTTTTTAACCACGTGTATAGTGGTGAGTGACACAGTGATTGTGAGGCCTGATGTATGATAAGGGAGCCTTGATTATTACATGGGTTCAACTTACGTCAAGAAAAGATCCGGAAGGAAGTTGAGTTGTATAGCACAGAATTATGGTTAACTTTGATTGTCTCACTGGTGCGAATTATTTTTTTGGCACCAGGCAACAGTCCAAAAATTCATTCGCGGAGAACTTGCTTTACGAACGATTACCTCCATAGTTTAATATTTTAAACACTCACGACGAAAGAATTTTGTTTACTTTTATGGATAGAGAATTTGAATTACGAGCCTAATTTCAACTCACGTTCTTTCAGTTCTTTGAATAAAGATTACTACGGTAAAGTTAAAATTTGTACTAAAATAATGGAGTCAAAACGAGTTGGTAGGAAAAGAAAACGAGGTAAACGATGAGGAAATGTCTACTGGAGGATGGAAAGATCTGTATCAACTATCTAAGATATAGAATGCAGCCATTTTTTAGAATCTTTAGATGTTATAGATGCCAGGTGAATGGACATGGAACGATGGCGTGTTGTAATAACGTAAAATGCGCTAAATGCCCAAAAGAGCATGATGTTAAACCATGTACAGATTCAGAGGAATATTGCTGCAATTGTGGTGAATTTGATCACAGAGCAGATAGTTTCGAATGTCATATTTACAAAACACATCGAACATCTGAGATGAATAAACGGTTATAACACCGGAGGACACAGAGTGCACGAACTCCTATCACAAACCTCTGCAAGTGAAATAAAATTTATACAAATTAATCTTAAATGCTTCATGGCAGCGATGTCCAACCTAGTGACATTCTCATTAGAAAATAATATAATATAAATATCATCATGTTCTAAGACCCGTATAAATGCAATGATAGTGCTTACCAACCCAGTGGCATACATATATATAGATATATACATCAAAAACCAGTATGTTTCGGCATACTTTAAAATAACAGTCTCATACACTAACCCTCTGAGCGTTTTGAAAAAAGGTAAAATTGTAATGTTATTTTCTTTTCATTTTGTTATAAATGCTAAAAAAGTATGATTATTTCATCATTATAAATAAAACTTAATTACAGATATGAATGTAACCCTTGAGAGTATTAATCATTCTTCAATGTTTTGAAAATTCATTAAATCTATAGAATTATATTATCTTAAAAATTTCATATATTGCAGTGAAACCTGAAGCTTAGTGAACGTAATATTACGTTCCACACGCTTAGAGGGCTAAATAAAGATGCAAAATCACAACTCAATTTTTATAGCATCAACACTGAACTGTTCATTAGTGTAGTCACCAGAACCCAATATTCAGACCCCTCCAGCGATTTTAAGAAAGACTGAGAAGTGTAGTAAGAAAATATACAACTGAAAGAACAACTCATCCTGTCAGGTGACTTCAGTGCAGCAGCAACAGTCCATAGATACGACCGAGACAATGATAG
Source organism: Maratus michaelseni (assembly GCA_963931845.1). Taxonomy (NCBI): domain Eukaryota; kingdom Metazoa; phylum Arthropoda; class Arachnida; order Araneae; family Salticidae; genus Maratus; species Maratus michaelseni. The sequence goes on from OZ007596.1 coordinate 183,828,864, forward strand.
AATCCAGTTTCTTCATGAGATGATAGCTCTGGAAAACCAACATTTAATTGTTATGTGGATGGTCCCGTGATATTTCAGAGAGCAGGTAGAGGTTCAAAACTTTGGCAATGAACAGTCGACTATTTGGCGAGTGTTGTAAAAACAATGTAAGAATAAAATTTTGACAGCAGTAAATTTTTTGCTTTTCAATATATTAAAAAATCTTCAGTTTTTATCAAAAAAATCAAATGACTAGTAATAAAAAATGCTCTGACGAGCACCAAAAAAGGTTAATATGTTTTTAAGTATGAAAAAGGATTAGACAAGTGCTTCTAATTGAACAGGAAAAAGGGCAAGGGGTCCCTTCTTGGCTGCAGCTCACTGTCAATGCCAACTTTGAAAAAATCATATTTGCGCTTTTTCCATATAAAATAAATAAGTCACCGTTACGATAAAAATGTGTAGTGTAAACACGTAGCCAGTAAAGACGCAGCCTGATTAAATATGAATTGTAAGGAGACATAGTACCAAAAACTTCAGTTCCTGCATCCTATCATACTCATGCAGTGCCATCAAGCATAGCCGCAGTGTAGAACTGCACAAAAAACTGATTTGTAGTGCAGTGCAGAGTGTTGCAGCACCCTGCACAGGAACAATTCCACATGTACAAGAATTACAGTATAATGCATTCATTGATTGTTGAAATTATATGAAGTGGCTGTGGCTAAACAATGCCCTATGCAGTAGAGCAATGAATATGTAAATCATAAACGAACATTAGAAGCATATACCTTTAATACGGAAGTACAAAAGCACAGTGCGATTGTGCACTGAGGTTCAAAAGCATAATAGGAGTGTACAGTGTAGTATAGTCTGTAAAGCAATAATGGTACACAGTGCACTGTACAAAGTTGCATTGCAGACGCACGCACAGACAACAGTGGAACAGTGCAGTTAACATGTAAAGCACGATGAAAAGTTTTACTAAAGAACCGCAAATTTCTTTTATATGGAAAAAGCGCAAATATGATTTTTTCAAAATTGGCATTGACAGTGAGCTGCAGCCAAGAAGGTACCCCTTGCCCTTTTTCCTGTTCAATTAGAAGCACTTGTCTAATCCTTTTTCATACTTAAAAACATATTAATCTTTTTTGGTGCTTGTCAGAGCATTTTTTATTACTAGTATTAAAATCTGACCGCCTGTTCGTATTTCGCCACTACTCTTTTCAGATTTTCGAACGCAACGTGATTTACTTAACACCGGTTATCATTGATCCAAGGATGTCATAAACTCTCAGAATAAAAAAAAATTAAATTCCGAGATATTATTATTATTATTATTATTATTATTATTATTATTATTATTATTTTGTAAATTTTAACGAAGTTTCTCTAAAAATGGCAACTAAATTATTCCATTTTTGCTCAATGATTTTTGTGGATAACAAAGAAGAAATAAAACGGATTAATATATTTTTTTTCTACTGAAAAAAAAAGAATTTATTTTCAATTTGAATAGATGGCGAACGAAAAAAAAAATTCTTGATTACAGTATTTTTATTTTAATAAAAACGTATTTTCACACATTCAAACTTTATGAATCAATTTATTCTGGAGAACTAAAATCGTCGTTCAATATATTTTCATTTAAAAATTAAGATTTTTTTTCAGTTATAGATTAAATCAAGGAGGCAAATTTGAGCTCTTTGCATTTAGGTCTACAATTATTGCTCCCTATTCACAAGAATTGAATTTAATGAAAAATAATATACTATTTCCACTAGCCGCCACTGGCGACCAGTTTGGTCTCCCTTAAATGTATGTTAAGCATTGTAACACGTTACTTTTATTCATAATTGATTTTTTCTTTAATCCTTCGACAAACTGGAAGATTCTAATAGATAAATCAATAACTTATGCGATCATGGTAGCATTTTGCATATTTTTTGTTGTTATGTATTTCATCTTTCTTGACAAAAACCGCTTAACCCACTTAAGCAATTATGCTTATTGTCCGTTTGCTTATCAGTTGCAATATGTTCGCTAATGCGGAGATTCCTAAACATATTAAGTAGTTTTCCGTAATTGGTTGGGTCCATTGCCAATTGGCGTATTTTAGTTAATACGATTTGATGCAATAAAGTCTATTTTGTGAAAGTCTTTAATGATATCCACATTTACACTGAACCATATTGTTGATAATATTTTTTTTTGTTTCTTGCTAACTTTGGCTGTAGACTCCATTACGGATGATTAGAAAATTTATCATTATTCTCATCTAAAACATCTATAATAATGTGTCATGATCGGTTTGCATATTATTACACGTAATTTTCGAGTATGGTTATTGTATGTTTTATAATAAATTAATTATTGTGTGTATTTAATAATAAAATTGTTTGTATTTTAATATCAGTACAAAAACCCTTAACGGGTTAAAAGTTGTGACGCAGCACTTTGTTTTGGCTCTATAAATTTTAAATATGGGTCTTAAAAGTAATGATATCAAATTTAAGTGACGCTATGTTAATAATTTTTTTTTAATCATAATTTTCTTTTTAGTTTTATTTATATTCACAGGTGCAATTATTATCTTAATATGAAAAAAATATATAGAACTTATTCGCTGATGCTTTTTCATTCACATCTCTCATGAATTCAAAATATGGGTTTTAAAAGAAATGATATCAAAATTTGAGTGACACCTTGACGTGAATTTAATAGGACTCTTTTAAAATTCAATTTAAATTATTTTTGGTTTGTCTTCTAAAGTATATTTACACATACAAACAATACTTTTAATTTTTCAATACACTTTTAAATATATTACTTTCACTGAGCCTATATTATGTATTGAAATGTATTTATTTCAATAAATTGATTTATCTTCTGTGCCACGCTATCCAAAATCATAAGTAAAATTTATGTAAATAATTATTTTGCGTCATATTATCCACTTGCATACATTTCCCTTTGTTTGGATACTATGACGCAAAATAATCATTTACATAAATTTTACTTATGATTTTGGTAAGCGTGGCACAGAAGATAAATCAATTTATTGAAATAAATACATTTCAATACATAATATAGGCTCAGTGAAAGTAATATATTTAAAAGTGTATTGAAAAATTAAAAGTATTGTTTGTATGTGTAAATATACTTTAGAAGACAAACCAAAAATAATTTAAATTGAATTTTAAAAGAGTCCTATTAAATTCACGTCAAGGTGTCACTCAAATTTTGATATCATTTCTTTTAAAACCCATATTTTGAATTCATGAGAGATGTGAATGAAAAAGCATCAGCGAATAAGTTCTATATATTTTTTTCATATTAAGATAATAATTGCACCTGTGAATATAAATAAAACTAAAAAGAAAATTATGATTAAAAAAAAAATTATTAACATAGCGTCACTTAAATTTGATATCATTACTTTTAAGACCCATATTTAAAATTTATAGAGCCAAAACAAAGTGCTGCGTCACAACTTTTAACCCGTTAAGGGTTTTTGTACTGATATCATTACTTTTTTAAGGTTATTGATGAAAATGTCAATTAGTCAAAATTAAGCATAGGGTATAAATTAATCATTAGAATAAAATTTTAAAGAAATGCTAAAAAAGACCCCTTGGACCCCAATAAAAATATGAGGGTGGTGGCCCAGGGAGAGGAATCCAAGACTCAACTTTTAAATTATACAGCGAGAGAGTAACACAATTAGAAGTATGAAAATGCATGGCAAAACCCGATTGTTCCATCTTCCACCGCCAGGGGGGGGCACTCTGTTCTATACAAACATAGCTGAAATCTTTGAGGCTGTCGATTTGGAGTCGAATGAGCCATACCTCGTCGTGATCGGTCCCATAGAACCCGATAGGAAAGCGCCCCCTAGTGGTGAAACTTGGAACTAAAATCGATATATCCTGTCAATGTCGAGTCGATGAATCAAACTACATTGTGATGGGACCTATAGAAATAGAGTTAGCTACAAAATCTGTTAGTTCCACCTTCCACCACTAGAGGGCGCACTGTGTTCTATACAAACATAGCTCAAATGTTTGAGGCTGTCGATTTCAAGTCGAATAAGCCATACCTCGTCGTGTACGGGCCCATAGAATCCGAGATAGGAAAGCGCCCCCTGGTGGTGAAATTTGAAATTAAAATCGATATATCCTGTCGATGCCGAGTCGAATAAATTAAACTGTATTGTGATGGGGCACATAATTACAAAATCCGTTAGTTCCATCTTCCACCGCCAGGGGGCGCACTCTGTTCTATACAAACATAGCTGAAATCTTTGAGGCTGTCGATTTGGAGTCGAATGAGCCATACCTCGTCGTGATCGGTCCCATAGAACCCGATAGGAAAGCGCCCCCTGGTGGTGAAACTTGGAACTAAAATCGATATATCCTGTCGATGAATCAAACTACATTGTGATGGGACCTATAGAAATAGAGTTAGCTACAAAATCTGTTAGTTCCACCTTCCACCACTAGAGGGCGCACTCTGTTCTATACAAACATAGCTCAAATGTTTGAGGCTGTCGATTTCGAGTCGAATAAGAAATACCTCGTCGTGATCGGGCCCATAGAATCCGAGATAGGAAAGCGCCCCCTGGTGGTGAAATTTGGAATTAAAATCGATATATCCTGTCGATGCCGAGTTGAATAAATTAAACTGCATTGTGATGGGACCCATAGCTACAAAAATCGTTAGTTCCATCTTCCACCACCAGGGGACGCACTCTGTTCTATACAAACATAGCTGAAATCTTTGAGGCTGTCGATTTAGAGTCGAATGAGCCATACCTCGTGATTGGGCCCATAGTAACCAAGAAAGGAAAGCGCCCACTGGTGGTGAATTTTGGAACTAAAATCGATAAATCCTGTCGATGAATCAAACTACATTGTGATGGGACCCATAGAACTCGAGTTAGCTACAAAATCCGTTAGTTCCATCTTCCACCACTAGACGGCGCACTCTGTTCTATACAAACATAGCTGAAATCTTTGAGGCTATCCATTTGGAGTCGAATGAACCATACCTCGTCGTGATCGGGTCCATAGAACCCGAGATAGGAAAGCGCCCCCTGGTAGTGAAACTTGGAATTAAAATCTATATATCCTGTCGATGCTGAGTCGAACCAAACTGCATTGTGATCGGACCCATAGAACTCGAGTTAGCTGCAAAATCCGTTAGTTTCATCTTCCACCATCAGGGGGCGCACTCTGTACTATGCAGACATAGCTGAAATCTTTGAGGCTGTGGATTTCAAGTCGAATAAGCCATACTGCGTGGTGATTGGGCACATAGAACCCGAGAGGAAAGTGGCCCCTGGTGGTGAATTTTTAAACTAAAATAAATATATCCTGTCGATGTCGAGTCGAATAAATTAAACTGTATTAGATACCAATTAATCTCGGAAAAAATTGCAAATTTTGTCATTTGGCAGCGTAAAAATCATGAATTTCATCGATCGGCACAGAAAAAACATGTATTTTGTCGATAGGGGGAGAAAAGATCATAAATTTCGTCGAACAGCGATAAAAATCATGAATTTCATTTATTAGCGCATGAAAAACACAAATTTCATCAAACACTCGCATAAAAATTAAAAAATTCGTTGATCGGGCATGAAAAAACATTAATTTCGTCAAGTTTGCACGTAAAAATCACAAATTTCATCAAACGGTAGCATAAAAATCACAAATTTCATCAAACGGTAGCATAAAAATCAAGAAGTTTGGCAATCGGGTGATAAAATTTTTTTTTGTCAATCCGGCCCGTAAAAAGTATGAATTTTGTCGATGAGGTGCGTAAAAATTGTCGAGTCGAATGAATTAAACTGCATTAGATACCAATTAGTCTCTGAAAAAATTGCAAATTTCATTATTTTGCAGCATAAAAATTAGGAATTTCGTTGATCAATGTGCAAAAATCATGAATTTCATCGATCGGCACAAAAAAAAAACATGAATTTTCTCTATAGGGGGAGAAAAGATTATAAATTTCGTCGAACAGGCGGGTAAAAATCATGAATTTCATTTATTAGCACATGAAAATCGCAAAATTCATCAAACGGTCGTTATGAAAATCAAAAAATTCTATGACCGGGTATGAAAAAGTCGTTAATTTCGTGAAGTTTGCACGTAAAAATCACAAATTTCATCAAACGGGTGCATAAAAATCAAGAATTTTGGAAATCGAGTGATAAAATTTTTTTTTGTCAATCCGGCCCGTAAAAAGTATGAATTTTGTCGATGAGGTGTGTAAAAATTGTCAAGTCGAATGAATTAAACTGCATTAGATACCAATTAGTCTCTGAAAAAATTGCAAATTTCATTATTTTGCAGCATAAAAATCATGAATTTTGTTGATCAATGTGCAAAAATCATGAATTTCATCAATCGGCACAGAAAAACATGAATTTTCTCGATAGGGGGAGAAAAGATTATAAATTTCGTCAAACAGGCGGGTAAAAATCATTAATTTCATTTATTAGCGCATGAAAAACATTAATTTCGTCAAGTTTGCACGTAAAAATCACTTTCATCAAATGGGTGCATAAAAATCAAGAATTTTGGCAATCGGGTGATAAAAATTTTTTTTGTCAATCCGGCACGTAAAAAGTATGAATTTTGTCGATGAAGCGCGTAAAAATTGTCGAGTCGAATGAATTAAACTGCATTAGATACCAATTAGTCTCTGAAAAAATTGCAAATTTCATTATTTTGCAGCATAAAAATCAGGAATTTTGTTGATCAATGTGCAAAAATCATGAATTTCATCGATCAGCACAGAAAAAACATGAATTTTCTCGATAGGGAGAGAAAATATCATAAATTTCGTCGAACAAGCAGGTAAAAATCATGAATTTCATTTATAAGCACATGAAAATCGCAAATTTCATCAAACGGTCGCATAAAAATCAAAAAATTCTTTGATCGGGTATGAAAAAATCATTAATTCCGTAAAGTTTGCACGTAAATATCACAAATTTTTTCAAACGGGTGCATAAAAATTAAGAATTTTGGCAATCGGGTGATAAAATTTTTTTTGTCAATCCGGCCCGTAAAAAGTATGAATTTTGTCGATGATGTGCATAAAAATTGTCGAGTCGAATGAATTAAACTGCATTAGATACCAATTAGTCTGAAAAAATTGCAAATTTCGTCATTTTGCAGCATAAAAATCAGGAATTTCGTAGATCAATGTGCAAAAATCATGAATTTCATCGATCGGCACAGAAAAAACATGAATTTTCTCGATAGGGGGAGAAAATATTATAAATTTCATCAAACAGGCCGGTAAAAATCATGAATTTCATTTATTAGCAAATGAAAAACGCAAATTTCATCAAACGCTTGCATAAAAAAAAATTCATTGATCGGGCATGAAAAAACATTAATTTCGTTAAGTTTGCACGTAAAAAACCCAAATTTCATCAAACGGGTGCATAAAAATCAAGAATTTTGTCTATCGGGCGATAAAAAAATGTATTGTCAATCCGGTACATAAAAAGTATTAATTTTGTCGATGAGGTTAAAAATAAAGGTAATATGAGTCAAGGGGTCTAACCTTATGAGTCTCCTTATTTTCTTTCTTGTTCGGATGCAAACAATTCATATTTTTAATCTGCATTTGGTCGAAAAATGAATTATCTTTAATTTTAAAAACGAGAAATTCATAATTACATGTATAAAATTCGATTGGTATTTATTATTGGTATTTATGATTTCAAAATTTTTAATAAGAAATTGTTTTTTAGCTAGTATACAGTGGGCAAAGTCTCTAGCCATGCCAACCAACCAATCGGTTGCTTATGGATCTGCTTATGCTTATATCACTTATTCATATAGTTTAGCTTTGGCTTGCCTCTTATTAGTTTGTCTTGACTGCTAAATTTTTGTATTTCACATTTCATAATTTTTATTGCAATACTTCAGGTAAGAATGCTTTTTAACTTGATTATTTCCTGTATTTATAATAATTTTTTGTTACTAACATTCTTATGTTTTAATGGGTGCAAAATTTAAGATTGGCGAAAAAGCTACTAAAAGGTTCTTTATTTCAATAAATTGTTTTATCTTTTGTGCCATGCTGTCGAAAATTGAAAGAAAAATTTATGTAAAGGTTTATTTTGCATCATAGTATCCAAACTAAGTGAAATGTATGCAAATGGATAGTATGATGCAAAAAAAACCATTTACATAAATTTTTCTTTGAATTTTCGACAGCATGGCACAAAAGATAAATCAATTTATTGAAATAAATACATTTCAATGCATAATACAGGCTTATTGCAAGTGATATATTTAATGATGATTGTACTGAATTTTGTATTGAAAATGGAACATTTTAGTACATATTAATGGTTTAGCATAAAAAATAATTTATGTAGGTCATTCTAAAATTCTTATATAACAAAATCTGTAAAAATGAAGCTCTGTTTTGTCAGAATTCTGCAATTGTTAATTTGTTTTAAAACTAAATAAGCACTCCTTAGGTATTTTTAACTGTTTTTATTATTGGAAATGGTGCGGAAAAACAAAACAAAACAAACTTTAGTAAAATATTTTATGTAGTAATAGGGTGGGTTTTTTTAGGAAACATTTATTTAACTGCGTTTATTATTTTTTTTAAGAGGACAGCTAAGGATCGATGCATGCTTTACACTCACGCTAAAAAAAAAAATTTAATCGGTTAAAAAAAAGAAAAAAGTCTCCAAACTTTGGGGGCTGTTTTTTCTTTTATGGCAACCTGGCTATTAAGCTTGTATTTAGTAGCTTGGCTCAGTCTTGGAAATCGTGCCATCCAAACAGTCGCCAATCTTTTGTTTACATTTTAGCGTGAGTGTAACACATCTGTTCAGTTATTTTTCTTGGGGCCCATTTTGTGAAAAGTAAAGGTTACTTTTGTGAAATTTATTATATTTTAGTGAAAAATAACATTTTGTAACAAAAGTTGAAATTCAGTTACTCAAATTAGAACAAAGTACTTATTAACAAAAACTTTTTACATTTACAATCACTTTGCTGAAATTTTCCTCTCAAGTGAACTTGTTTGTTTACAAATTACACATTTTAAAACATCACAAAATAATAAATATTTAATAAATAGTAAGTTTTTATGGAATAGAATTTTGTGAAAGGAACTATTTTAGTAAAAAGAATTTTGTGGAGAGGCCCATTTTATCAAATTGATTTTTGTGAAGAGGTCCGTTTTATTAAATTGATTTTTCCCCAAATTTTACCTGGATCGACCCTTGACAGAGCAAAATATAAATATGTAAACTTTATTCTTAATAAAACAAACAAATAAACTGATATTTTTTTTATGTATATCAACATTTATTTACATCAAACTATCAATTATTTATTTTATTTTATTTTTTTAATAATAGAAACTATTTCATTAGTTACGCTATTTTATTTTTATATTGAAATAAAAAAAATCCACGTGCTATTATTGCATGCTATTTGTAACTAATATTAAAAAAAAGTTTTCGCCGGCGGAGGAAAAAAATCGCACCAACGTGGTGCGTGTATATATGACATCTGTGCGGTATTATTGATCAATAATACTATATTAATAAAATAGATTAGCAGCTTCACACAGCTTTTTCGCCAATCTTAAATTTTGCACGCATTAAAATATAAGAATGTTAGTAACAAAAAATTATTATAAATACAGGAAATAATCAAGTTAAAAAGCATTCTTACCTGAAGTATTGATATAAAAATTATAAAATGTGAAATTTTAGCTGTCGAGACAAACTAATAAATAAGAGCCAAGCCAAAGACAAACTAATAATAAGTAATAACAGCTAAGCTAAAGCTAAACTTCTTTCTCCGTGCTACTGTGGCTAAACTCAGTCAGATAATCAACCGATTGGTTGGTTGGCATGGCTAGAGACTTTGCCCACTGTATACTAGCAAAAAAACAATTTCTTATTAAAAATTTTGAAATCATAAATACCAATAATAAATACAATCTAATTTTATACATGTAATTACGAATTTCTCGTTTTTAAAATTAAAGATAATTCATTTTTCTACCAAATGCAGATTAAAATTATGAATTATTTGCATCCGAACAAGAAAGAAAAAAAATTTAACCATAATTTAATTTAATACATATTTTGGAAGGTATAATAAACTGTTTTCATATTTAAAAAAAAAAATCTAAATAGTTCTTCAGCCACATATGATTGCGAAATCGCCTTTAACTATAACCGTGATACCCATGAACATCCTGACCGCGCAGGAATAAAAAAGGGTGAAAAGGCCGAAAATCTTTAATGTTAGTCTACCAGAAAAAGCATAAGAAAAGAGTCCAATTTTGAAGCTGGATTATATAAAAAACAAGAGTTTTCCTACGTTAGCTCAAAATCTTACTCTCTTCATCTAAAAGCGATTAATATAATATATTAATTTAAAAAAAATCGTTCGATCCATTTTCAAGATAACACCTCTGTGCCCATTACACCATTACATTTTCCATTTTCGCTTAAAAATTGGTTTCCAGATCTCAAAATCTACTGCATGTAGAAATCTATAAATTTCAGGATAGAGTTAGGCCATAGATATAAGACTAATGTGAAAAAATCGAAACGGTATGCCTCATATTTACTGAGATATTAAATGTCGGCGTTTCGATTTTCCTTTGATGTCCTGCTAACTGTATATATGAGAGTGACGGAATCTTCGGTTTTGGGCTTACGGTTTTCGGTTTTTCGCTGCGTCACTCAAGAGACTACCGTCTCTTATGATAAAATAGACTATTTCATAATAAAATAAAAGTAACATGCTATTTTAGCAATCTCTAACAGGACCTGAAATTGGGGTTTTCTCGCCCAAATAGCGCAAAGCAAATATCGCGCCAACCCCGGTGTGTCTGCGAAAGCTGTTCCATCAGAACATTTAATTTCAAAATCAAAGTATCGTTTCTAATTTGCTGACGCGAAAAATAAAAGCTGGTATTGGCTATTTTAAAAACGCTATTGGCGAGATTTGAGCCCAAATAACATAAAAAAAACTTAATGTTGTGATGTATTTTATAAATGTATATTAAATTACTGTTTTGGACGCGATTGGTCATTAACAATGGTAAATATGATTAACAATCATTTTCGGTGATCTCTCTTCCTAGCCTGTATAATATATAAATACCAAATTAACTGACAATTCGTTTCGAAATTTGATCCATTAAATATTATTACAGAGTTGTATTTATTTACATTGTAGATTCAGCTAACGTCAAGAAAAGATCCGGATGGATGTTGGTTGTATAGCACATAATTATAGTAAACTTTGATTGTCTCACTGGTGCGAATTATTTTTTTACACCAGGCAGCGGTCCAAAAATTCATTCGCGGACAACTTGCTTTACGAACGATTACCTCCATGGTTTAGTATTTTAAACATTCACGACGAATTATTTTTTTAGTTTTTTGTTTACTTTCATGGATAGAGAATTTGAACTGCGAACCTAATTACAACTGAAGTTATTGCAGAATATATTCATAATTGAGCGTAAGTCATCTTTTAAATATTAAATTATTTTGAACGATCTTTCAAAAAAATATAACTTTTATGCAGTTTTATTCGAAAAAATAGTTTTGAATAAAAATGGTCGTCTGGCATATGAAAAAGTGAAGCGGGGGTCCCGGAACTGTTGATGACATTCACATGACTTACGCTTTTATTATATAAAATTATTATCTTTGAAGGATGAATATTAAAACGTTTCACAAAGGCCTTAAAAGTAAAATGGTTTACCAGGGAAACTTGACATATGTTTTTACACAATTCCCCGTCTTTTTTCATTGGTTGCAGTTTCATTTTCGTGATTATTTGTCACAAAATTTCACTTTATTAAGACTTTGTTATGTCCAGGCCTCTATAACATAGAAATACTGTATTGTGTCCTATGGAATGTGATAAAGAGTTAGTTAATTATTTACGTTTCTAATTATCGGGAATGAAATATTTATTCTTCTTTTAATGACGCGTGAACGAAGTCACGGGTAACAGCTAGTCCTAATAATATTATAAATCTGATTGGGTGCAAATATTAGGCTGAAGCCAGCGTCAAAATGAAGCATTTAATTATCCTGTATCTTTGTATATAAGTTGATTATAACCCTCCAATGAATATAGAATGATTTTTGTTTATTTTATTTCAATATTTTTCTTAATAATTAAAAATTTCATTATTTTCATAGAGAATAAATGGACATTTTTTAGAATATTTTAAAATGGTTGGTTGGTGTGGTTGGATTGGTTGGTTTGGCCCAAAGAGCCCAGTTTTGCAGCTTTTTTTTAAATGGTTAAATTTATTTTACCTACGCTAATACTTTATCGTTGCCAATATAAAATAAAACCCCTGAGTAATAATTTTTAATCAACAATTTATTTTCAAGTGAAAAATTTCCACGTGAAAAATGAAAATGAAATGAATTAAGAATTAAACAGAATATGAAATGATGTCTAGAAACAAAACGTGCGTTTTCAAATATTTGATAATAATACAAAGTGCATAAATACGAGTAATTATGGAAAGCAAGCGAATATGATGTCATATATAGAAAAATAAAACAGATTTGTTTTGATGCTGAAATAAAATGATCTTGGGTTATCAAATTATTTGTGGTTAATTTCTCTCTCTTTTTTTTTTGACATGAAAGGAATTATTTTAAATGTACGTAATTTATGTATTTTAAATTTATGTGTTGTAAATTAAAGTTCTGTGTTTTAAATGAAATGAATGAAAGATTTATATTTTTAATGAATTCAGTACGAATGATGGGATAGGTTGGCGATTTATCGTCTGCACACGGCTAACATAAAGATACCATATTTTTAATTTAAATTTTAAAAAGTAAATAATAATAATAATAATAATAATAATAATAATAATAGTATTGGATGGCAAATGTCAATGATGTACATCGCAAAATTATCCGTATCGAAAATCAGAAAATCTTAATAAAAATAACTATATTTTTTAAAAGGAAGTTGCTTTTCTCATAAAAGCTAAAAATTTAATATGATTGTGTCGAAGTAACAACATTTTTCCTCTATCATTTTTCCACAATCGAAACACATTTGTAAACCGTCGTTTCGATCCGTAATTTAATTTTACATTTCTTTTAGTTTTAAAATAGGAAAAACTTCGTTGTCGTTTTTAAATATAGCTTTTTTTAAAGTTGTTTCATAATAGATTTTTGTAAAGTCTTGTAGGATAAGAAAAATTGCATAGATTTTAAAGCAATTGTGACATGTTGAAAATTTCACATGCTCACATGCGTGGAAGATAAAGATAATCTCTTAAGAATGAAAGACCTTTTGTGAATTGTCACTATTCAAGTAAGAGTGCTATACAGAAGGGTGACAGGTGGACGTGAATCAACTAATCAATTACTTGGAAAAAGGGGATAATCTCCTAAGAATGAAAGATAGAACTATAGTTGGGGTCTGTCATTGTCACCTGGAGATAAGCAGACTGGAGCAGGTGTGGTAGAGGAAGCAATGTTTTCTGGGAATTTCCTGGAATGCAAGGAAAGCCCCTGGGAAGGGAAATTGCTGACGGCAGTGGAAGGTGGAAGTAGTTGAATGTTGAATGAGTTGGATTTTGAACAAGCTAGAGAGTGGTTGTCTTTGAGGGGACTTCAGAATCTTAGGATGTCTGAAATGATATTTTTAGAACTTGGATATGTTCACCATATTTTTCATTTTTACTTTTGTTTCTTTTTTTCAATGTGTTAATTTAAAATAAAGTTTTTTCGTTTCAAACGATAAATGGATTTTATTAATTATATATACGAGTGTCCACGTTACCACACAATGTTTAAGTAAAATTGCAATATTTTTTAATCGATTTTACCAACAAATTCGCGTAATGCAAAAGCAAAGAAGAAATCAAAAATGTAATGAATCTTTTCTTCCAGCCGAATTGTGTAAACTTAAACAAGCCGATCGTGCCAATTCATAACATTAAAAACGTGAAAGCGCCTTCTATATAGTAATTTTTTTTTTACATATAGGTAGAAAATTTCCGAGAATAATAAGGTTAGGGGTCTGTAATTAAGTCCATAGTCAATTTGCTTTTTTTTTTTATCAAGTGAAATTTGGCACAAAATTGTTGTAACCAGATTTGTTTTTTGCGGGGTAAACACTTAATGGTATTTAAGATGACCATTTCCCCGCTCACCTTTGATGCCAACTATGACTGTAAAACATATTAAAAACTATTAGCCGATAATTTTCTAATTTTCTTATTGCTTCATGATGGTTCATACTTTAAACCTGAATCGGTCATTCCATTGTCGTTCAATTTTTATTCCTAATCCTAACCCTAATCGTATCCTATCCTAATCCTGATAATAACTTTAAAGGATATTCTTTGACACGAATAAGTAAATTATATCAATATCCATAAATGGAATGAATGGAAAATAGAATAAATAGAAATGGCAAAATAAAATAACATGAAAGTACATTTATTCGACACCTAACCCTAGAGAAAGCGTAAAAAATTTCAAGTGCATGAAATAAATTAAAATAATCCTATATATACTAAAAAAAATATGTAAATTTAGATAATCAGATTTGTGTCGTCGGTATTTATTTGCTAATAGTGTTCTTGACGCGATACAGAAAATATCGAGGTTAAATTGGACAGAATTTAAAGTACTTCTAGCAACCTTTATTTACATTTTAGAATTGCATCAGATTGTTATATCTTTGTGAAATATCTATCAATGTATAAAATCCACAAGCAGTTTGTTCACTATTTACACCACTTAGCGTGAAACACTTAATTTAATATATACATAAACAAGACAATGTAGTAAGAAATATATAACATATGTCTATGCAAATAAACAATATAATAATGCCCATTTAGCAATGCACACATATACAAATTGTACACCAAATACCATCTAAAATGCACTGTTGTATAGAAGAATTCTGCCTGTGTTGTTTTTAGTTTTACGAAAAGGAATTCCTCGATTTTCACGATTTTACTGGGTCCTCCTTTTTTCATTAGTTGCAGTTTCATTTTCGCGATTGTATATATTATTTGGCAAGAAATTTCACTTTTTAAAGAATGGGCTATGTCAAGTCCCTTATAGTAAAGAAATACCGTATGGTCTCCTATAAAATGTGATAAAGCTTTGGTTAATTATACATGTTGTTAATTACCAAGTGAAATGTTTTGCTAAATTAATGCATTTATTCGTATTTTAATGTTACGTGAACGAAGTCACGGGTAACAGCTAGAAATATTATAAATCTGATTGTGTGTAAATGTTAGGCTGAAACCAGCGTCAAAATGGAGAATTTAATTATCCTGTATTTTTGCATATATGTTGATTATAACCCTCAAATGAACATAGGCTGGTTTTTGTTTATTTTATTCAAATATTTTTCTTAATAATTCAAAATTTCATTATTTTCATAGAGAATAAATGGACATTTTTTCGTATAATATTTTGAAATGGTTAAATATACTTTACCGTTTCTAATACTTTATCGTTGCCAAAACTAAATCAAAAGCTGGAATAATAATTTTTTCGCAACAATTTATTTTCAAATGAAAAATTTTCACGTGAAAAATGAAAATGAAATTAATTATTTAAGAAATAGAATATGAAATGACGTCGTGTTAGAAATAAAACTTGAGTTTTCAAATATTTGATAATAATACAAGGTGCATAAATACGAGTAAGTATGGAAAGCAAGCGAATATGATGTCATATATCGAAAATAAAACAGATTTGCTTTGATGTTGAAATAAAATGATCTTGGGTTATCAAATTATTTGTGATTAATTACTCTCTTTTTGTTCTTTTCTATTTCACATGAAATGAATTATTTTAAATGTATGTAATATATGTATTTTAAATGTATGTGTTGTAAATTAAAGTTCTGTGTTTTGAATAAAATGAGTGAAAGATTTATATTTTAATACGAATTCAATGAATTCAACGAATTCAACGAGATGGTGATGGAAATAATACTTGGCGGTTTATCGTCTGCACACGGCTAACATATAGGTACCATATTCTTAATTTAAATTTTTAATAGTAAAAAAAAAAAAGTTTGACAAGATATTGGACGGCAAATGCCAATAATATGCACCGCAAACTTATCCGCACAGAAAATCAGAAAATCTTATTAAAAATAACTATTTTTTAAAAGAAAGTTGCATTTTTTCATAAAAACGAAAGATTTAATATGATTGCATCGAAGTAACAGCATTTTTCCTCTATCATTTTCCCACAATAAAAACACATTTGTAAATGGTCGTTTTTCGAACCGGAATTTAATTTTACATTTCTTTTAGCTTTAAAATAGTAAAAACTTTGTTCTCATTTTTAAATATAGCTTTTTTTAATGTTCTGTTTCATAATAGATTTTTGTAATGTCTTCTAGGTTGAGAAAAATGTCATATATTTTAAAGCAATGTTTAAGTAAAATTACAATATTTTTAAAAACTTAAAAAGACAATGTTACCGAAACGAAAATCAATTTTACCGACAAATTCGCGTAATGCAAAAGCAAAGAAGAAATCAAAAAGTAATGAAACTTTTTTTCCAGCCGAATTATGTAAACTTGAACAAGCCGATCGTGCCAATTCATGATATTATAAACGTGAAAGCGCGTTGTATATAGTAGGAACGATTTTCACATATAGGTACAAAATTTTCGAGAATAGAAAGGTTGGGGGTCTTTTATCGGGTACATAGCCAATTTGCTTTTTCTTTATCAAGTGAAATTTGGCGCAAAATTAAATACATTGTTGTAACCAGATTTGTTTTTGCTTGGTAAACACTTAATGGTATTTTAGATGATCATTTCCTCGCTCACCTTTGATGCCAACTATGACTGTAAAACATATTAAAAATATCAGACGGTATATTTTTAATTTTCTTATTACTTCATGATGTAAATAGACATCCTGGTTCATCCTTTAAACCTCAATTAATCATACCATTGTCGTCCAATTTTTATTCTTAATCCTAACCCTAATCGTATCCTATCCTAATCCTAATAATAACTTTAAGCAATATTCTTTGACACGAATATGTAAATGGAATGATAAGTAGAAATGGCAAAATAAAGTAAAAAGAAAGTACATTTATTCGACTCCTAACCCTAGAAAAAACGTAAAAAATTTCAAGCGCACGAAATAAATTAAAATCATCTTGTATATACTAACAAAAATATGTAAATTCAGATCATCAGATTGGTGTTGTCGGTATTTATTTGTGTATAGTGTCCTTGACACGAAAGAAAATATATCGAGGTTAAATTGGGCAGAATTTAAAGTAATTTCTAGCAACCTTTATTTACATTTTAGGATCGCATCAGATTGTTATATCTTGATGAAATATCTATAAATGTATAGAATCCACAAGCAGTTTGTTCAATATTTACACCACTTAGCGAGAAGCACTTTATTTAATATATACATAAACAAGACATAAAATAATAATGTAGTAAGAAATATATGTCTATAAAAGTAAACAATATAATAATGCCAATTTAAAAATGAATACATTTACAAATTTCACACCAAATACCACCTAAAATGCACTGTTGTATAGAATAATTCTCTCAGTGTTGTTTTTCGTTTTACGAAGCGGGATTCGTCGATTTTTACGATTTTACTAGGCCCTTCTTTTAGGTAGCTTTCAATACAAAAAAGTATAAAGCTGCCTATTGCAGCCGTTCGGAGGAAAGCAGTTCCGGAAAATTTCGATATATTTTGACCGATCATGACACCCAGACCCCAAAACCACCCTCCGTTCAAATGTTGATATATATATATATATATATATATATATATATATATATCTCCATATATATATATATATATATATATATATATGACCTATGTCATACGATAACGCTCGTATTTATAAATCAATTTTGATGTAACTAATTGTGTGTATTCAGCTCACCAATGTCTCGACCGAGTTCGTTGGCCAGCTTGGTCCGCCATTTTGTTTCAAGATGGCGGCCAATTAAATATTTAAAACTAAAATAAATATACAAAAAAGTTAAAAATTCAAATTTATTTTTTAATTCAGTGTTAGGCCTTGAAACGAGGATTCCAGAGCATTTTTTGTTTTACCTCTATCTTAAAAAACGGCTGAGATAGAGCAGTTTGAAATTCTAGGGTGGCTGACATTTTGAAACAAGACAGCACATTACAAAAATTTTCATTGTTGTAATAATTTTCCCAATCAAACGCATAAAACTATATATTCATATCCGTTAGCGCCAAATTCTCGCCAAACTTGGCGATATTTGGCGAAATATCGCAAAATTTGGCGACCAAAATAAGTCTTCATAAATGAAGCCAATTTGGCTATTGCTCAATAATTTGGCGAATTTCTTATTCAAATTCAGTATTAACGAATCTTTTGTAAGCG
Source organism: Maratus michaelseni (assembly GCA_963931845.1). NCBI lineage: Eukaryota > Metazoa > Arthropoda > Arachnida > Araneae > Salticidae > Maratus > Maratus michaelseni. The sequence goes on from OZ007596.1 coordinate 183,847,297, forward strand.
TTTTATTTGCATTTTAAGTTGCTGTTTTCGTGTAACATTAGCTAAAATTTTAAAACGAAGATATAGGAAAGCTACCTTTTCCTCCCGGTACAGGCCGGAAGGACTTTTTTCATTTGTTGCAGTTTCATTTTCGCGATTGTATATATCATTTGGCATGAAATTTAACTTTTTAAAGACTGGGCTATGTTATGGCCTCTATAGCAAAGAAATACCGGATTGTCTCTTATAAAATGTGATAAAGATTTGGTTAATTATACATGTTTTTAATTATCGAATGAAATGCTTTGCTAAATGAATGCATTTATTATTATTTTTTTATGTTACGTGAACGAAGTCACGGGTAACAGCTAGTAATATTATAAATCTGATTGTGTGCAAATGTTAGGCTAAAGCCAGCGTCAAAATGGAGCATTTAATGATCCTGTATCTTTGCCTACAGGTTTATTATAACCCTCAAATGAACATAAACTGGTTTTTGTTTATTTTATTCAAATATTTTTCTTAATAATTCAAAATTTCGTTATTTTCATAGAGAATAAATTGACATTTTTCCATACAATTTAACCATTTTATTTTATCGTTGCTAGGGCTTTGATTGTTGCCAATAAATAAAAACACGGAAAAATAATTTTTCCTCAACAATTAGTTTTCAATTGAACGATTTTCACGTGAAAACTGGAAATTAAAAAGAATTCAAAAGAAGATGAATTTCTGTGATATTTGAAACAAAAATATGGAGTATTTGTTATTATACATGCAGTATGAATATCGGTTACATTAAAAAATATCTTTTTCTGTCAAAAACTGCGTTATAATTAGAAGGAAAAATGAACAATAATTATATTATTAAAAATAGATTTCGGTTGGACCATGGAACTATGAAAAGGAACCTCCTCTGCTTGGACAAATATGACGTCATAAATAAAACATGTATTTTCAAATATTCGTAATAATACAGGAAGCATGACTATCATTGTATAATGAAAGTAGATAGATAATGGACGTAATATTTAAGATGAAAAGCTGAAACATTTTTATCGATATTAATTAATAATTAGCTTGTATACCAGTTACATACAAATGTGAGTTTTCCGCTAAAATTTACGTCCTGATTGCCAGAAAAGGAAAATTAACAAGAATTATGCCATTAAAAAGAGATTTCTCTGAGGAAAAATTGACATCATATTTGAAATAAAACGGGAATTTTCAAATGTGTTTTACAAGAAGCATGAATCAATTCCTTACATTAATAATATAAGGATCAGTAAGTATCAATGCCTAGAAAGTAGATGAGTTTCACGCCATATTTAAAACGAAAAATTTAAATATTTTTTTTTTATCTATACCGATTATTAAGCATGAATATGAGCATACAGATGAGAGTTTTTTGCCAAAATCCACACCATGATTATTAGGAAAAGAAAAATAAATACGAATCTATTATATTAAAATCTGACCGCCTGTTTGTATTTCGCAACTACTCCTTTCAGTTTGTCGAATGCAACGCGATTTACTTAACACCGGTTATCATTGATTCGAGGATATCATAAACTCTCAGAATTTAAAAAAAGGATTTAAATTCCGAGATATTATTATTATTATTATTACTATTATTATTGTTTGTAAATTTTAACGAAGTTTCTCTAAAAATGGCAACTAAATTATTTTAATTTTGTGGATAAAAAAGAAGAAATAAAACGGATTAATATATTTTTTTCTCATTAAAACTGGAAAAAATAATTTATTTTCAATTTGAATAGATGGCGAAAGAAAAACATCTTGATTACAGTATAATTTTTGAAAAGTAAAAAAAAGTAAAAACGTATTTTCACACATTCAAACTTCATGAATCAATTTATTCTGTAGAACAAAAATCGTCTGTCAATATATTTTCATTTAGAAATAAAGATTTTTTTTGCAGTTATAGATTAAATCAAGGAGGCAAATTTAAGCTCCTTGCATTTAGGTCTACAATTATTACTTTCTATTCACAAGAATTGAATTTAATGAAAAAGAATATACTATTTCCATTAACTTTAGAGGATGACTATAAAACGTTTCACAAAGGCGTTAAAAGTAAAATGGTTTACCAGGTAAACTTGACGTATGTCTTTACACAATTCGCCGATCTCCACTATTTTATTTGGCCAGCCTTTCTTCATTGGTTGCAGTTTCCTTTTCGTGATTATTTGTCACAAAATTTCACTTTATTAAGACTTTGTTATGTCCAGGCCTCTATAACATAGAAATACTGTATTGTGTCCTATGGAATGTGATAAAGAGTTAGTTTATTATTTACGTTTCTAACTATCAGAAATGAAATATTTTGCTTAATTAATGCATTTATTCTTCTTTTAATGATACATGAACGAAGTCACGGGTAACAGCTAGTAATATTATAAATCCGATTGTGTTCAAATGTTAGGCTGAAGCCAGCGTCAAAATGGGGCATTTAATGATCCTGTATCTTTGCATATAGGTTGATTATAACCCACAAATGAATATTGGCTGGTTTTTGTTTATTTTATTCAAATATTTTTGTTAATAATTCAAAATTTCGTTATTTTCATAGAGAATAAATGGACATTTTTTTCGTATAATATTTTAAAATGGTGGTTGGTTGGTTTTGACCCAAGGGCCTAATGAGCAGCTTTTTATTTTTATACAGCTGACGTGATCTGTATTGAAGAAGATTGCTTGAGACCTATAGTTGTCTTGAATAATCCATATATCACAGAAACTGATCTCCTAATTTTTAACCAATTCCAGATGAGAGACCTGTATTTTAAAATGGTTAAATTTACTTTACCGTTCCTAATACTTTATCGTTGCCAAAACTAAATCAAATCCCGGAGTAATAATTTTTAACTCAACAATTTAGTTTCAATTGAAAAATTTTCAAGTGAAAAATGAAAATGAAATAAAAAAAATTAAAGATTTAAAAAGAAGTTTAAATAATATTATTAAAAATAAAACGTACTTTTTTTAGTTTTTGATAATAATACAAGGTTTCAATATGCGTAACCATAGAAAACAGGCGAATATGACGTCATACATTGAAAATAAAGCGGATATGCTTTCATGGTGAAATAAAATGATCTTGTTTTTTTTCTTTTCTTTTTTCTTTTTTTTCTTTTGTATGGTAACAATACTTGGCGTTTTACCGTCTGCGCACGGCTAATGTAACTATACCATATTTTTTATTTAAAATTTAAAAAAATAAAAAGAAGTTTGAAAAGAAAATGTTCAGAAAATGTCAATAATATACTCCGCAAAATTATCCATGTCTAAAATTGTGTCATGGATAGAGAGAAATAGTTATTTTCATTCTTAAAACTAAAAGAAATAACTCGATTACCTAAAGAAAATGACGACTGTTAATATTTCTATTTTTGTTGATAAAACCTAAAGATTTAATATTATTTCGTTAAAGTAACATAATTTCCCCTATGTCAGTATTGAAATTATTTTCCTGGAAAAGAAAATTAGCAAGAATTATGTCATTAAAAAGGAATTTCTCTGGGTAAAAAGAGACGTCATATTTGAAATAAAACGGGAATTTTCAAATATGTTTAAAATGAGTGTGAATCAATTCCTTACATTAATAATACAAGGATCAGTAAGTATACAAAGTAGATGAGTTTCACGCCATATTTATAACGAAAAATGTAAATTTTTTTTTATCTATACTAATTATTAAGCATGAGTATCCGTTATATACACATGAGAGTTTTCTGTTAAAAATCACATCATAATTTTAAGAAAAGGAAAATGAAAACGAATCTATTATATTAAAATCTGCCCGTGTGTTTCTATTTGGCAACTACTCCTAGACTATCAAACGCAACGCGATATACTTAATACCGGTTATCATTAAACCGAGGATGTCACACAAACTCTCAGAATTAAAATTAATAAATTAGATGCCAAGATTATTATTATTATTATTTTGTAAATATTAACAAAGTTTCTCTAAAAACGGAAAGTATATTACTCCATATTTGTGTATAAAAAATGAGAAATAAAGCAGATCAGTATATTTTTTACACCATTTTCTCATTAAAACTTAAAAACAAATTTTATATTACTTTGAATAGATGGTGAAAACAAAATCCTGATTTCAGTAAATTATCCGAAAAATAAAAACATATTTTCACATATTCAAACTTCATGATTCAATTTATTTTGGAGAAAAAAAATTGCCTGTCAACATACTGTCATTTAGAAAACAACATTTGTTTCAGCTACTAGGGGGCTCTGCCCCCTACGAGCTACGCTCACCAACCCCCGTTCTGACGCCACATGATTTAAAAACACTCTGATTTGATCAACTCTAAAACGATTACGGAAGATTGTATTATAATTGAACGACCAGTGGGGCGATCTGCTGTAACCGGGTTTCCATTCATTTTCCTTTGACTGAGGGATTTTAAGGTCGAATCAATAGCTGTCGAAACAGCTAACAACTGTTTTCCTGATTGATTAAATAAGATCAATTAAAGATTTAAAAATCAACTTGTGTGAAATGTTTAAGTAAACAATGTCGCTGCATCGGAGAAATTTATAACGATGCTATAGAAAATTGGTTACTTTTCCATTATCCCGTCGACTACTTCTATAAAAAGAAAAGAACTGTCGCCAAAATATATCATTTAACGCCAAACGTGCATGATCGGGACGTCGCGTCGCGTCGCATTCAGTTGACATTAGATGCGTTACACATATTAATCATTTCATCGAGGGATTTTTAATTCAACGGTTATTTGTCTTTTTGATACTTCTCCAATAACCCGTCAATCGATTTTCTTTAAAAAAAAACTATCGCCAAACTGTAACGTCAAATAAACAAATACAAAAAATTTGCCATTGGAATAAAAAAAAAAATTAAATAAATAAATAAATAAAATAGAAGAAATTCGGAAAAACCCCATTCACCAAAGTCTCAACTATCAGTAACTTTAAACAATAAAATTTACAATATATTAGTGAAAACACAAAAAAATAATCTTGGATATTTATTTACATTATTTTTTCTTAATTATCTCTCTCGGCTGGTAAATAAATGTTTGTGACGTCAGTTAAAACTGATCTATTGTATGTTCATCGCAATATTTTTCAATGCTGTACTTTTCTGTTATACGGACACCATGCCAAAATGTATGCTAATGCGCCAATTATTTGAACCCTGATCGTGAAAAGAATTTTTATTGTAAACCAAGCGAAACATTGTGATTTGCTATTTATGAAACGTAAATCACGTGAATAGTTATTATTATTATTTAACCTTAACATCGAAAAGCTTTTTAATTTGCTATTATTCGAATGAAAAATGCTTTTTTTTTATAAAGTTATAATCTACTTTTACTGCTGACACTGAGATTGTCAGATAACTAATATGCACACCGACATTCAAGTTCTTTACTTGATTGAGAATTCTATGAAAACGCAAAACTATAATAAAAATAAATTAAAATGTCTGTATTCAAATTAAAATCTATAACGTTTACACGTTTCGTTAAAAATTACTATTTATCTAATTCTATAGAGACCAGTATTAAAAAATCATTTGGTTTTAGTTTTCAATGGTTTTATTTCACTTCCTACATCTTTGGAACACAAAATAAGTATACAAACATAAAAATATGGTTGCCAACAACATCAAAAAGGTATAAATAAAATAAATGAGATAAAGTTGCTGAAAACCATTCAGTTCGGTTCATTACGTGACATCCTCTCACCTTGAGTTGGTGAGAGACAACTCAACTGGTCACGAAAAGTTCTTACAAGTCTAGCTTTTGAGGCACTTTAATTACCCGCCCACATCGTGTACGCTTTTCAGGTTTATCTTTAGACACCCTAGTTCCTTTCGTTCCTCAGGCCATTTTGAAGATACTTCTAGGGGATAAATTCTCTGAATCGGTCGTAAAACTTCTGATGTTGATGTTCGTAGACGGACTAATCTGGTGACACCATCTTTTCCTGGAATAAGTTCTATGACACATCCTAAAGGCCAGTTAATACGTTTGGTATTATCGCTGCCAATTAACACGACGTCACCAACTTGAATTTGTTCTTTACATTTTTTATATTGAGGACGTTGGATTGACAGTCCCAAATATTCTGAACGAAATCTGTTTCGCAGATCAGTTATTAGTTTTTGTCTGTATTTCAATTTCCTATTCAATTTGTTTTCATCCACAACATCAAAATCTGGTGTACCCATTTGCTTTACATCTTGCATGAAGAAAGCAGGATACAACGGGACAAGTTCACCATTGCTTTCAGAAATATAAGTAAGAGGTCGGGAATTAATTATTGATTCTGTATCGCATAGAATGGTTGTCATTTCTTCATAAGATACATTAGACTTTCCTAAGACTCTTCTAAGAATAGATTTCATAACACCATCTATTCTTTCCCAAAACTCTCCCCACCATGAGGCTGTCGGTGGGTTGAAAAACCACTCTATTTTCCTGGTAGTACTATACTGAACGACTTTATCCCAGTCAACCTCTTTAAGTGCATTTGAGGCTCCAACGAAATTAGAACCGTTATCACAATAAACAGTGGAGGGTCCTCCTCTTCTTGCTATAAATCTCCGAAAACTTTGTAGAAATGCTTCTGTCGACAAAGATGACAAAAGTTCAAGATGTACAGCTCGGTATATGGCACAGGTGTACAAACAAATCCATGCTTTCGAACCTCCTTTAAGGTACAAAGGCCCAGCCAAGTCGAAGCCTATAATTTCAAAAATTGCTGCATCTTTAATTCGATTTTCTGGAAGTGAAGCAACGGGAGCGTTTAGAGATTTTCTTTTGTGTCGTATACAAACAACGCATTAAGATATCACTGATCTGATTGTTTTTCTTGCATTTAAGATCCAATAGTGTTCTCTCAAAATATTTAGTAACATTTGTGATCCAGCATGAGAATTTTTTAGATGCCCTGTGATGATAAGTCTTCTGACAACAGGATGGTTTGAAGGTAGAATCATTGGACGTCGAAAATCTTTAGCATCTTTTCTGTACACAATCTTGGTCTTCAAACTAAGGAGACAGTGTTCGTCTTTATACACATAAAACGTGTCTAATTTACTTTTGTTTTCTGAAGTGAAAGATTCTTCCTGAATAAGTTTCACAATTACTTTCTCAGCTGCATTTATTTCTTCAAGGGATAATTTCCCATTCAACCTCAAAATTTCGGTTATCTTACAATTATGAATAAATCTATAAATCCAAGCCACCAGATGAATAATTCTATCATAATTTGAGAAAAACCTAAAATACCATCCAAGACCATGGCATTTACAAAGTCTGTTCTTCTCATGATTAGGTGAATTGCACCACTCACAAAATGTTGGCTGATTCGTTAAATATTTGACTAATTCTTCATCAGCATAAACCTTTGACTTTCCCTTTTCTTGGGCAATGGCGTTTTCAGCAGTGACTATATTAGATGAAGGCCATTTATCTTCAGGTGCTTTAAGCCAACTTGAACCCTCCCACCATTTTATTTTAAATAGATGTTTCGCAGAACATCCTCTCGTTGGAATATCAGCGGGGTGTTTAGTTCCTGGTACGTATTTCCATGAGTTTGGATCTGTTGTTTTTCTAATCTTTTTTACTCGATTACTTACAAAAATAGTCCACAATTCTTCTCTTTTAATCCAACTCAACGCAGTAGATGAATCTGTCCAGAAGTGCAATTTTACTTTTTTCCACATATTTTGTAATAAAATATTCGGCAACCAGAAAACTGGACATGCCAATCCAATTGGGTCAAACATGTTATGTGCAATGGAGAAAATGGTTCGTTTTGTAATTTTTCCTAGCTCAAAATTCTCTAGCCAGCCGAAATTGAGAGCTAAAGTATCTTCTTTTCGGTCCCATAGACCTAGTACAGGTGAAATTGTAGGCTCGACATTATCTTCAGAATATTGCCAACCTCTTAAATTGAATTTACCTTCCTCCATTACATTTCTAGCTTCCTGTATAAATTTTATCAATCTGTCTTGATTAGAAAAACTCGTTACAACATTGTCAACATAAAAACTGTGAAGAAGTTTCGTTATCATCTCTTTATCATAACAAGGATTTTCGGTGCATTTCAGTAACTGAAATTCAATAATAGCTGCCAAAATTAAAGGACTACACTTTAAACCGAAAACTAATCGTGCAGGACGAAGTATTTTCAATTTTTTTCCATCTTCATCACTCCACCAAAAAAATCTTAATAAATCCGTGCATTCCGGTCTGATGCTTATTTGTAAAAAAGCCTTTTCTATATCCGCAATGACACCGTATTTTTGTTCGCGGAATCTAAGAAGAATATCAGGGATGAGCTTCATTAAGTTCGGTCCACATTCGAGACATTGAATGAACGACGGAGATGACTTTTCTCTCGCAGATGCGTCAAAAACTGGACGAACTTTTGTTGTGCTGTTCTCTTTCACGACTGGTCTATGAGGTAAGTAATGCACAGAGTCTACCTTTGAATCCACGGAAACTTCTTCAATTATGCCCAAAGTCAACCACTGATTAAAAACTTCGTCATAGGATGTAAATAAATTATCGGAGTCAAGTCTTCCAGTCATGGTTTCTAACCTTTTTAATGCTAACATTTCATTGCTAGAAATAGGGAGATGTTCTTCAGTCCATGGGAGAGAGACTTCATAACGCCCTTCGTTATTCACAGTAATTGAATCTATGAAACTTACTTTTGATTCAAGTTCCTTCTCTTCTTGGGACTTCGGAATTATAGGATCCGTTATGTCGATTGCATCAAGACTCCACATGTCTGTGATAGTAAATTCTTTCACAAATAAAGATGTTAACCCTCTAAGCGTGTAGAACGTAATATTCCGTTCACTAAGCTCCATGTTTCACTGCAATATATGCAATGTTTAAGATAATATAATTCTATAGATTTAATGAATTTTCAAAACATTAAAGAAGGATTCATACTCTCAAGGGTTACATTAATATTTGTAATTCAGTTTTATTTATAATGCTGAAAGAATCATATTTTTTTAGCATTTAAAATAAAATGCAGAGAAAACAACATCACAATTTTACCCTTTTTCAAAACGCTCAGAGGGTTAAAACCATTTCATCAGATTTCTCATGAACGTCATTCAACGGAACTTTACCAATCAGTGTCCAGCCTAAATATGTTTCAATTGCAACTAAATTGCAGGATAAATTTCTTTTACGACCAGTTAATAATCTCCCGGCAACATCGGCACCGATTAAAATTTCAGTAGGTCTTGTATCTTCTTCTGTATCACTTATGTTAATTTTCATAGCTTTTAATTCCTCTATCCAAGGACCTTTAGGTATCGAAGGAATATTTTCACAAACAACAGGTTGATCTAGAACATCAAAATTACAAAGGAATTTCCCATCTAAGCTTTCTAAATGTATTTTGTAACTTATGTGCTTACTTCTACTAGTTTTCTTACCCCCAAACAAAGAATGGGTAACTAGTTCTTCTCTCAATGGTTCGTAATTCATATTATCAGCAGTGCGTTTTAAAATATAAGACTTCTCTGAACCTGTATCGATCAATGCTCGTACATGTAAACACGAATAAGGTCATTTTAATTTTACTATCAAAGTTTGCAAAATTACCTTTGGAGATTGAGATAAACTAGATAAATTAACAGCTTTCTGCTCAAGTGTTTTCTGTGAAGATGGTTCTGATCTCTCGTCTTTTTTATCCCTTTTATCAATAGGACCTTTCGAAACGTTTTTATTTGCGGATATTTCTGGACACATCAGTGTGGCATGTTCTTTATTACAAACTAGGCACTTTATGAATGCATTGCACTTATTTACGCAGTGCCCCCTTTTAAAACATTTAAAGCAACAACCCTTTTGTTTTAAAATTTTCTGTTTATAAACCAAATTCATTTTATGCGCGTTAAATCAGTTAAAACTTTCGTGCTGTCCGTTACAAAACACACAAACTTTAACGATCGTCGGACTGGTGGATAATAAACCAGCAGCGGTAGATATTTTTTCTTCTACTGAAACACCCTGTTTTTTAATCTTAGATTTCAGTTCAAAACCAGATAAGGTTAAATTAATTCTTTCTTCCGACTCTACCTCAGATTTTAAGAATTCCATTAAATTATCTAACCTATTTTTAGGTTCCGCCCCATCTATAAACTTAGAACTTCTTTGCCATGCCCTTAAAAATTCTTCTGGCATGCATGATTCCACTAAGGGGTATAACATAGCAGCACACTTTTCTGTAGTAACATTAAGAGTTTCAAGATCTCTAATATGAGATTATAAACTACCATAGAGTGTACTCATGGAATTAGAGTTATTTCGTGAAGACGAATTCTTCAAAACTAATTTTAATAACTCTCTGATATATACTTCTACTAACAGATCTTCCCTACCAAATCTAGTTTTCAAACTATCAATTATCTTGGCGTAATTATCTCCCGTTGGCGGGTACGATTCTACGAATTCTCTGGCCCTGGACCCTTTTACTGTAGCCTGAATAAGATACTGGAATTTATCAGAGGGAACTATACCTGAGTCTTCATGTATTTTTTTCGAACTGGCACCAGAATTGCAACCAGTTTTTTATTTATCCATCAAATTTATAAAGTTCAAGTTTCGGAAGTTTAAATTTTCTTTTAATATTAGCTTCACTAATACTAGAACTGTTATCTATATCATTAGAAGATACAGTAATTAATTCATAAACACTAACCTGTGTTTCAAGAAATTGTCGCACATAACCATCAGCTACTTCAGATTCATCATCCAAATCGTCTGCGTTCGTTTCAATTTTCATAAGAAGAATTTTATAGTTAAGCTCGACCACTTGCTTGTGTTTATCTTCTAACATAGATAACAAAATTTGTAATTTCTTCTTATCTGGCGTATCGTCTTTCATTTCTTCTTTTATGGAATTCAGTTGTTTTGTAAAACCACTTCTAGCGGTTCCTCTTAATTTAACATTATCACTTAAACTTGCCAAATCCATTTTATTCTCAATACAAGTCCTGTTTCGCGGATGCCAATAAATGTCAGATAACTAATATGCACACCGGCATTCAAGTTCTTTACTTGATTGAGAATTCTATGAAAACGCAAAACTATAATAAAAATAAAATAAAATGTCTGTATTCAAATTAAAACTATTTTCGTTAAAAATTACTATTTATCTAATTCTATAGAGACCAATATTAAAAAATCATTTGGTTTTAGTTTTCAATGGTTTTATTTCACTTCCTACATCTTTGGAACACAAAATAATTATACAAACATAAAACTATTGTTGCCAACAACATCAAAAAGGTATAAATAAAATAAATGAGATAACGTTGCTGAAAACCATTGAGTGCGGTTCATTACGTGACAGAGATGGTTTTTACCATTTGGCAATTACCAAATGATGAGAAAGTGCGATAAAACTGTTTCAAGAATTTAGAATCTCCATAATAAAACCGTAAGTCATGTGACTGTCATCAACAGTTCCAGAATGTCCGCTTCACTTTTTCATATGCCAGGCGGCCATTTTTATTCAAAATTATTTTTTCGAATAAAACTTCATAAATGTGACATTTTTAGAAAGATCGTTCAAAATAAATTAATATTTGAGAGATGATTTACTTTCAATTATGTATATATTCTCCAATAACTTCAGTTAAAATTAGCTTCGCAGTTCAAATTCTCTATCCATGAAAGTAAACAAGAAAAAAAAAAGATTCATTCGTCGGGAAGATTTAAAATATTAAACCATTAAACCATGGAGATAATCGTTCGTAAAGTTAGTTTTCCGTGAAAGATTTTTTGGAGCGCTGCCTGGTGTCAAAAAAATAATTCGTACCAGTGACACAATCAAAGTTTACCATAATTATGTGCTATACAACTCAACTTCATTCTTTATCTTTTCTTGATGTAAGCTGAATGTAAAAAAATAAAACTCATGTAATGATATTTAATGAATCAAATTTCGAAACAAATTGTCAGTTAATTTGGTATTTATGTATTATACGAGCAAGGAAGAGAGACCACCAAAAATGATTGTTAATCACCAATCATATTTACCATTATTAATGACCAATCGCTTTCAGAACAGTAATTTAATATACATTTACAACATACATAACATCATTAAGTACTTTTGTGTTGTTTGGGCGCAAATCTCGCCAATAGAATTTTTTAAATCGCCAATACCAGCTTTTATTTTTTGCGTGTGAAAATTAGAAACGATACTTTTATTTTGAAATCAAATGTTCTGATGGAACAGCTGTCGTAGACGCACCGGTGCACTAAAAAACGGGTTGCTGTAATTAGAATTATAGGCGGTAATTTTGGCGGGACGCATTTACAAGTTACGGATCTTTATAGGGCAGTTGCAATTGACGTCAGGTCGGAGGTCACACACTACAAATAGGCAGTTCTGAATGGTGGAAGTACCCTGACCTCCAAGTGAAGTACAATGGTTGATCAGCTGATTGCAACGTCTCTATAGTCAGTAGACATTAAGCAGAAATGCCAAAGTATGGGAATTATGCAGTTATGAAAACTCCTGAACTATATCAAAATAGGAAAGCAGAGAAAAACAGAGTCGAACAGAGATCGGCATCTAGAAGGAAGTTCGTGAATTTTAATCAGATTCTACGCCACGGGTCAAAAGTGCTGACAGCAAATATGGTTTAAAAGGAATGTGATTATCAAAACTGGCTTCCAAAAGTTCAATGTTTCACCAAACCATACTCGAAAATTACGTGTTGTAATATGCACTCCGATTATGTCACATTATTCAAGACATTTAAATGAGAATAATGATAGATTTTCTAATCTCCCGTAATCAAGTCTACAGCCAAAGTTAGCGAGAAACAAACAAACAATCAAAAAAATATTGGCAACAACATGGTTCAGTGTAAATGTGGATATCATTAAAGACTTTCACAAAATAGACTTCAGTGCACCAAATCGTATTAACTAAAATACGCCATTTGGCAATGGATCCAATTACGAAAAACGACTTAATATGTTTAAGAATCTCCTCATTAGCAAACATATTGCAACTGATAAGCAAACGGATATGAAGCATAAATGCTTAAGTTGGTTAAGCGGTTTTTGTCTAGAAAGATGAAATACATAACAACAAAAAATATACGAAATGCTACCATGATCGCAAAAGTTTTTGATTTGTGTATTAGAATCTTCCGGTTTGGCGAAGGATTACGGAAAAAAATAAATTATGAATAAAAGTAACGTGTTACAGTGCTTAACATACATTTAAGGGAGACCAAACTGGTCACCAGTGGCGGCTAGTTCTGTATAATAAAAGGTTATGTTCAAAAAACCATGAAATGAAATTATGGATGGGTTCTGGAAATCCGAAATGGAGATACGATCATGTTTTTCATATTTGTTCACTTATTTTAAGTATATATTTGTGATTTATTAAAATGGTTCGTAAAAGTCTGTAATTTTCAATTGTTATATTTTTAAAAGGCTCACTTTACTATTATCAATGTTGTTTCTTTTATTTTTCAAATGTTTCAGTTCACGTGATTTTCATTTTGCGCCAACTATTTCGCTTTGCGACAATGGTGTCCGTATAAAGGAAAAGTACCTTCAATGCCTTTTCTTTTTTAATATCATGTCACTGCCGTTTAAGGATGCAATGATTATTTTAATTAATTAAATAATTAATAAATCAGTGAAACATAATGAAAAATATATGTATATGTCGAATTAAAAACCCCTTGATGCTATAACAAACACATGTATTGCCTCTGACATCAAGTGAATATGACCCCACATTCATGTATTTTTGGTGTTATATCCTATAGTTTGGCGATAGTTTTTTGTTATGAAAAGAGGTCGTCGGGATAAAAAAGTACCATATTGTTAAAGATATTTTAACAATATGGTATATTTTTTCTTACGTAGTTTTCTATACATTTACTGCTTTTTAACACGTGATCATTTAATTATTCTTTTAAGTTTTATTTCTGTTTTTAATAGTCACGTGTAAACATTTATTAATTGAAAGGGAATATTATTATATACGCTATTTTACAAATTGGCAACAATTCAAATAATGGATTTTATGAAATATGAATTAAATTTTCGTCAAAATAATGAAAATTTTGAATAAAAAATTGAAATATAACCTCAAAACATTACTCAAATTAAAAAAAATGCAGTCTGCACACCGCGAGCATGTCCACTATATCCTTATAAATTATGGTTAAATTCCTGTGCATAGTTTTTGTTCCTATCAAACTTTTTTAGAAAAACTATTTTGACCAACTTTAATATTAAATATCTCTTAAAATAATTCTGCGATTTAAAAACTGTCTACTTCAGTGTGTTTATCGAACATTTCTTTGAAAAGCTACTATTTTTTAAGTTTTTATATGTAATAGTTTTCTGGATATTAGTCCAGAAAGACTTCAAGGCACAAAATCTTCATTGACAGTAGCTGCGGCGACGGCGGCGGCGGTTGTTACCTTTTTTTAATATAGAGAGATACATTAAACCATGGAGGCAGACTTGAATTTAAAGAAAAAGCATATCTTATTTCCAATTAATGTTTTTTGAATGATGGCTGTTAAAACGTTTCACAAAGGTGTTAAAAGTAAAATTGTTTATCAGGTAAAATTGATATTTATTTTTTCTCAATTCGTCTATTTCCACGATTTTATTTGGCCCTTCTTTTTGCATCGGTTACAATTTCATTTTCGCGATTATTTGGCACAAAATTTCACTTTATTAAGACTGAGTTATGTCAAGGTTCCTATAACAAAAAATATACTGTATTGTCTCCTATAAAATGTGGTAAATAGTTAGTTAATTATTAAAGTATTTAATTATAGCGAGTGAAATATTTTGCTTAATTCATGTATTTATTCTTCTTTTAATGTTGCGTGAACGAAGTCACGGGTGACTGCTAGTATGTATATATAATACAAAATATGCTAAAATTTATTTTCGTTTGAAAACGCATAACACAATTGAAAATTGCCTTTCAGCAATTTCCATCAATAATCTGAAGTGTTTCTCAAGATATTTTGTGTAACCCTGTATATGATCCATAGAAATTATAACCACCCAGTTTTCTGCAAAATATTTGTTAAATTAAAAAACGCATATTGCAACTTAAAACGTACTTCCAGCAATTATCGGAAATAAACAGTACTGTCTAAAGTTATTTTCTGTTTGTCTGTAAATTTACGATGAGTGCTACGCACACCATGTTCTTCAGAAGGTATTTTATAGTTCACATCAGTTGTATATTTTCAATGTGTTTGAAATAAAGTAATGTCATTAAAATAATTGGGAAACAAATTGTCCCCCTAGACCGCATTGTAATGGAATTATTTTGAGTATCCCTCTCAACGAACTATCAATGCTACACACGCCACTTTTAATACTAAATGTTCCTTAGAAAAATTCAAAAACATATATTAATTGTATGGCAATCGTAGCACATTTACCTGAGTTAAAACACGAACAATTAGACAGACAGACGGACAGACGGGCAGACAGACAGAAAAACCGTGTTCAGAAACAATTTTGAACTATGATATAAAGTGTTAAAAATTAATTTGAGTGAAATTTATGTTTATAATAATATAATTATTAAATAATAAACACATGTTGTAAATTTATTCTTGGTGTTTCTATATAAGAAAATGCATCATTATTCCACAACGTTATATATTTCGAAAAAAAATTCCAAAAACTCACAGCGTAAAGATGTAAATCCGTTGAAACTTTAAAATAATTTAAGATTTTCTTAAAAATATCGTCGATATTTTAAATTTATTTGATACATTATCAAAAGCAATAATACGTATCTAATTATTCTTACTCCGAAATTGAAAGATGATGGTTTATAAATTGGACATTGCCTTGGGTACGCATCACAAAACTCCTTCCATGTAGTATGCTGAAAGGTACATGATCCAGGAAGTACAATACAATATCTCTGACGCCAAAACCTGAAAGACAAAAATTGATTTTTAAAGTACATTTTTAAAACCAAATATTTATTTTTAAAATTTAGAACATAGTGATATAAGTTTTTTGTTATATTTAGTTCGTTCATAATAACTATATGGTCTTGGCATCGGCTATATATAAAATGCTTGATATTTCTCAAGCAAATATTAAAAAAAATAATATAATATTGCACCTAGCAACGAAATGACTCTTATACTAAAGTGCAGTGTTGCCAGTCCGTACATTTATTATTGAGATTGCTTGATTGTCACCACTTTTAGGTAGCTTTCAATACAAAAAAGTATAAAGCTACCTATTGCAGCCGTTCGGAGGTAAGCAGTTCCGGAAAATTTCGATATATTTTCACCGATCATGACTCCCAGACCCCAAAACCACCCTCCGTTCAAATGTTGATATATATATATATATATATATATATATATATGGTGATATTTACGGCCGAGCTGATTCAGCAGTACCATTTTTTAATAAATGTTTTTTTTAAAAATAAGATGTGTTCTTTTCACATAATCACCGGAAGAGGAAGTTTCAGCACTCGGATTAATGACAGTCATGTTATTACCAGTAGATGGCGTGTGTACGTCTGCATAAGAACAAAACTTCATCGTACAATACAATCAAACTTTTATTTAGAAAAGTAAACGACATCATTTTTAGATCTGGTTTTACCCGAGCCATCTTTTTAGTTTAGATGACCAAATTTTATTTACAGTAGAAGCCGGATGGTTAACTTTTATAAATTTTCATTCCGAATATCATCAGAAAAACTACAGGTCACTTCGCTAATAGCAGGCAGAGGTTCGATTTAACCAAACAAACACCGTTCCAGCGCCCATCTCTTCGAATGCTATTACACGAATACGTCTAGCTTTCATCAGTGCATCAAATCTTTGAATGTTCTCCGAACGAATGCTCTCTGAGGCGGAAAAAGCGACGATATATCCTTTCAGTAAGAGTAGGGATACAGAGATCACGTGAGGGCCTTTGCGCCAATCATGAGCCGGGATCTAACTGGGATTCTTTGCGACGGCTCCAGAATATTGTAATAAAATGGTTTCCGCTAATTTTTGGCGCGAAGGAAGATTCTCGAAAAGTCCATGATGTTCGATGATTTAGCTATGACCCAGAGTGTTTTAGTTTCATTGATTACCGTTAGTTAATTGGTTCGAGAATATGGAATGATTTTGACTTTTTGGGAAAGGAAAAAAGAAAATAAGAGAAATGGTTTATCGAGTTTGGAACATAGCCAGAATGGAATTAGAATAAATGTTTTTACATTTTAATATAAGAAAAAGATTTTATGATCTGGCGAATTATTTTTAATATCGGAACTTATTAAAATAAATACAGTCTTTTTAGGAATTTAGAAAATTAAAAGGGAATTATGCGGTTTTTTTTTAAAGTATGAATATTAGGGAGTTTTATAATTTAAAGATAAAGACGCTATTTATTGAACTAATTAGCAGCCATTAAAATATTGAATTTAGATATGAGGTTTTTTCAGAATAAATAGAGTTAAAATATTTTAATAAACGGAGGAAATAAATATTATAGAGTAAGTTAGATTAGGATGGAATAAAAATATTTTGGCTTATCGCGATCAATTTTAAATTTTGTTATATTGTCCCCCCCCCCCTTAAAAACTCTTGCTTGAACAAGCTGTTTTAGAAACGGCGGTTTCAGACGAGAAAAAAAAATAATTTTTAAAGTTGCTTAGAGTGAGCCTGCACTGGCATTGGCGAAAGAAAAGCAATCAAAAAGAACGAAGTATAATAATTTTGAAGTTAACAATTTTGAAGAAGGGCGTGAAAGAAGATCTCACTGAAATACAAAAATGTTACAATCCCACTTACCATTTGTAAGTGCACAAGAAAAATACAATAACAATAAATAATAAATATTAATAAACAAGAAATACAAAATAATAATAATAAAAATGTTTGCTTTCACCAAGTTCACAAAGTTTAGAATAAGTAGTCAAAAGCAAATTGTTTAAACAATGTTTAAAAAAAAAATTCCACTTCATTCAAATTTGAGTTCATTAGATCCAACTCTTTTATTCAGTCTCTTTCTTGGATAATTATAAGTCCTAATTTTGTTTTTTAAAAAATGATTACTGCAGTCCCTCACATAAAATGCAGTTTATATATAAAGGCTGAAAATAAAGACATTACTCCATCAAATTTTAAAAACTGTAGTCATTTTTGCCAATATTTTATAATGACTTTATAATGACTTTATAATGCTAGCATTTTGTCACAACATCTTTCTCTTAAGTATCACATTAATTTTTCTACATAATAAACAAGTGTTTTGTTAATGATTAAACTACCTTTAAAGGCTTGTTTATCAAATTATTTTCTTGGTCGTTTATTTTGTAGCTGGAATATGTTATCTTTGTTATATTCCTGTGGGATCCCAACATTTTTAACTAATATTTTTCAAATATTTTTTCACTAATAAATAATATAACTCTTCAATAATATAAATAAATACTATAATAAAATTCAATTCATAAACATAACAATAATAACTTTCAGTATAACTAATACTTCTCAAAATATGTAGTAATTCATAATATAATTCAATAGTAGAAATAATAATAATCTAATAACATCAGTATAATTTAAGAAAATATCACAGTTTGTTTATTTATTGTTAGGGAAAATATTGGTTGAGGAATAAAATAATTACACAGCAAATAAATAATTTTCTTATTTTTTTAATTATATAAGAACGTATTTTTGCCAGTCGAAAGTATACAAAAATATATATATATAATAATATTTTCAAAATCCAAATAAATTTAAATCTAAATATTTAGAAAGTGAACTCTCAACCAGTAGTTCCTTACAATATTTTTTTTTCTCTCTGATACCCTTTTACAAAATTATACTGTTAAGTTATAAGTATTCATATACTAAATGTAGAGAGTTGTTTTTTGGCAATCTTAGAATAAATAAAGACAATACATAACAATAAAAATATGTTAATTTTAGTTGAGAAAAGGACTACAAAGGCAATTAGTTTAGATACTTAATTTTCTATTGTCACACAAAACAATCACTGTAAAATCGCATCATCACTATCCAATTATTTATATAATTATAGAAATATTTAACTGTTACTATTTGATTACCTATCGAAATAAATAACATAATATTAAATTTTGAAACAATTGGTTTAAGAAAAAGTAAATAAAGTAAAAATAGTTCATTTTGATATAGAATTAAAAACATTTAATTTCATTTTTCAACATCAATTTGAAAATTCCTAAAATCAAAATACACATCTTATGCCTGCATAAGGTGTCTACTCAACCTCAAAAACTCTCAAAAACAAGTAAATATTTTAGTTGATCAGGCTAAAATATAACCACAATGTTGAAATAAAAGCTGTGACATAATTATAAGATAATTTATTTTAAAATTTTAAAATATTAAACTTTCAAAAATGAGTAATATCTCTGTTGCGCACCAAAGACATACCTGATACTATTGAAAACTATTGTAATAAGACATATTTAAAGAATTAGAATTTACTCTGTTATTTTTACTTTAGTTTGATTTTGTGATGTTGATTGTGATGTCTGTTGTGGTTTTGATTGTTGTTTGGGTTGCTCATGAAATAGTCTGAAATTATCTGGTGAAAAATATGGTCGCGAATAGTTCCATGTTTCCAAACTACGACCATATATACCCTTCTGACAGAAACATAACTGAATTCAAACCTTTCCTCTTGAATTTTTAAGAATTATAAGAATTTGTGAATCCAAATTAAGTACTAACCAGAACATTTATTCAATAAAATACATAAAAATCTCCTAAATTTTATTTATTAGTTTTGCTAAATTTAAATTTAATATGTTGCATTAATTACCTTAGAATAACTTTTTTATCATAGTAATAATAATAATAACAATTGTATCATCAGCAAAAGGAATAAGAAGATCAACATCATCAACAAAATTTTATTTACATACATCATGAATTTTTTGAATATAACTTACCTAAATTTTTCCAATTTCTCTTCAAAATATTTTTTTATTATTTGTCATCAAGGAAAGCATGACTTTATCTTCATATTTATCATCATCACATCATAATTATTCTGAGTATTCAAATCTAGTAAATTTATTAATACTAAGGATATCAGTAAATAATGAACTTATTTTTACCTAAGCTATGGACAAAATGAGGTGTAAAAAAATTCCCTATTGGTCAGCTTAAGATTTATTAAAATTCAAATTACCTAATAGAGCAATTCAGCTAGGTTAACATAGTGCTAATTGTCTACATGTTTCAGTAAATTAATTTCTACCTGACCTAGCATTTTATTTAAGCATTTTATTAATATTATAACACCATCAAAAATTTCAAAGTTTCTATATTAGATATCTTAGAAAGTTGTTAAATGCATCATAAATCCTACATTAAATGAAAATAAACAATAACATACTAAAATTATTTTTATATATTCACAGTTTAAATAAACAATAAAATACTAACACTCTATTTACATATTTACATCATGAATAATCTTTCAGTGGCTCATTAATTTACCTACAATTCAAACCACCAGTCACTTTTATTATTCAACATTTTTTTTCTCATAATAGCTGTTTTGTAACTCAGGTTAGCATGGTGCCAGAAATGTTTCCTTAGAATAAAAGTTGCCTCTTTAAAAAATACAGATCAGATCTCAGTAACATATTGAAAAACAATAGAATTCTCCTTAAAAATCTCTGATCTTAAAATGTGAAAGTCTAAAATCTATACCATTGTTTATAATATTATGATGACGTATCTTACTAAATAATAAATTAACCTTAATAACATTTAAATATTTGTATACAACTATATTTGCAACAGAAATAAATTTCTAAAACAAAAATTTAATCAGTATAACGTGGTATATAGAATATTTAAATTTCAGAGTAAACAACGAAGAACAAGATAATAAAACATTTTAAATATAACATGAAATAATAAATATCAATAAATAAAAATACCAACTTACAGTTACTCTGTACATATTTCACAAGAAGATTTCGCAAATCTAAAAAATCTTTAATTTCCTGACAATACCAAAGTCTTACACTTTTTGAATCAACTTAGAATCAACATTGCAAAATCTTTTTATCACCGAAACTTTCTTGCATTGACTTACTGTAAAAACACGTCTCCGGTCAGAACTGGTGTTCCATGACAATGTTCCATCACTCGCATCCTACGTCGCACATATAAATCCACTCGATAATTCCTTCGAAAATTATTACTCGCATCCTTTGAAACACAGATAAATCCTGTCCGACTCCATAATTCTGCGGTGATATTTAGAGCCGAGCTGATTCAGCAGTACCATTTTTTAATAAATGGTTTTTTTGAAAATAAGATGTGTTCTTTTCACATAATCACCGGAAGAGGAAGTTTCAGCACTCGGATTAATGACAGTCATGTTATTACCAGTAGATGGCGTGTGTACGTCTGCATAAGAACAAAACTTCATCGTACAATACAATCAAACTTTTATTTAGAAAAGTAAACGACATCATTTGTAGATCTAGTTTTACCCGAGCCATCTTTTTAGTTTAGATGACCAAATTTTATTTACAGTAGAAGCCGGATGGTTAACTTTTATAAATATTCATTCCGAATATCATCAGAAAAACTACAGGTCACTTCGCTAATAGCAGGCAGAGGTTCGATTTAACCAAACAAACACCGTTCCAGCGCCCATCTCTTCGAATGCTATTACACGAATACGTCTAGCTTTCATCAGTGCATCAAATCTTTGAATGTTCTCCGAACGAATGCTCTCTGAGGCAGAAAAAGCGACTATATATCCTTTCAGTAAGAGTAGGGATACAGAGATCACGTGAGGGCCTGTGCGCCAATTATGAGCCGGGATCTCACTGGGATTCTTTGCGACGGCTCCAGAATATTGTAATAAAATGGTTTCCGCTAATTTTTGGCGCGAAGGAAGATTCTCGAAAAGTCCATGATGTTCGATGATTTAGCTATGACCCAGAGTGTTTTAGTTTCATTGATTACCGCTAGTTAATTGGTTCGAGAATATGGAATGATTTTGACTTTTAGGGAAAGGAAAAAAGAAAATAAGAGAAATGGTTTATCGAGTTTGGAACATAGCCAGAATGGAATTAGAATAAATGTTTTTACATTTTAATATAAGAAAAAGATTTTATGATCTGGCGAATTATTTTTAATATCGGAACTTATTAAAATAAATACAGTCTTTTTAGGAATTTAGAAAATTAAAAGGGAATTATGCGGGTTTTTTTTAAAGTATGAATATTAGGGAGTTTTATAATTTAAAGATAAAGACGCGATTTATTGAACTAATTAGCAGCCATTAAAATATTGAATTTAGATATGAGGTATTTTTCGGAATAAATAGAGTTAAAATATTTTAATAAACGGAGGACATAAATATTATAGAGTAAGTTAGAATAGGATGGAATAAAAATATTTTGGCTTATCGCGATCAATTTTAAATTTTGTTATATATATATATATATTGACCTATGTCATACGATAACGCTCGTATTTATAAATCAATTTTGATGAAACTAATTGTGTGTATTAATCTAACCAATGTCTGGACCGAGTTTGTTAGCCAGCTTGGACCGCCATTTTGATTCAAGGTGTCGGCCATTTAAAAATTTAAAACTAAAATAAATATACAACAAAATTAAAAATTTAAATTTATTTTTTAATTAAGTATTAGGACTTAATACAAGGATTCCAGAGCATTTTTTGGTTTACCTCTATCTTAAAAAATGGGTGAGATAGAGCAGTTTAAAATTCTAGGTGGCTGACATTTTGAAACAAAACAGCACATTAACGCGATTACTCGCAAATTATTTTCTTTCATTGTTGTAATAATTTTCCCAATCATATGCATAAAACTATATATTCATATCCGTTATCGCCAAAATTGGCGACATTGGCGACATTTGGCGAAATATCGCCAAATTGGGCGACCAAAATAAGTCTTCATAAATGAAGCCGATTTGGCTATTGCTCAATAATTTGGCGAATTTCTTATTCAAATTCAGTATTAATGAATCTTTTGTAAACGTTTCTTTGCATTTTAACTTGCTGTTTTCGTGTAACATTAGCTAAAATTTTAAAATGAAGATATAGGAAAGCTACCTTTTTCTTCCGGTACAGGCTGGAAGGACTTTTTTAAATAGTATATTTCGCTATATTTTCGCATTATTTAATCTATATATTTAAAACACTAAGCGATTTCTTTCGACAATCCGTGAGAACAAACTACTGCATCAAATTACACCATTCTTTTTTTAAATGAAGGATATTTGGACACAGATTTGTTATCGTACATTCGTTTGTTCGAAAATTCAATTAATTAGCCGTAATCTTAAATTAAAATTTTACTTCTGCTTATGACGTCATAAAGTCGGCAATCGGATTAACGCCCACTGTTGCGACGTACAGAGTTTATTTTCTGAACTCAATGATTGCGAGCATAAAAAATAAATATTAAATACTAAAAGCACGTGACTTTTAGGCCAAATTTTTTAATTTGTAAGTTAAAATATAGTTAAAATGTTTAAGTATTTCGGTAAAAATGTTTATCCGTGTGTTTTATAAGTAAATAAAAATTCATATTTACTGTGACGTCTCGGAAATATTGTCCATTGGGTTTATTTTATCATTAAGCAACTTAATTTGTATTAACTTTGTTGATGCCATTTTTTTCATTACAATTAAATGCAAAATATATTTTTATTTGTATGCATGGTGCTTAAGCATAAATGTACGTGTGAAAAGTTTGTACCGGTGAAAATGACGTTATGTTTAGCTTGAAATGCATCTTAACATTGATAAAACTAAAAAGAAAAATGTATATGATTGTGTCAACATGGCGTAATATTAACTGATATTTCAATTTTTAATTTTAAAGTTTAGAACTGGAGCCTTTATTGGTTGCTTCATCTTGATTGCATACCTTGATTACATGTTACCAATTACTTTTTTTAAATTATAGGATTAAGTTATAGGAATTATAGGATTTAAATTATTAAGATTTCCCTTTTTAATAAAAAAATTCACAAAAGTAAAGAATTTCAGGAAAAAAAAAAAACTTGAAATAATGATTGTATTTTTAGCTAGAATAAACAATGTAAGGCTAATATTTTATAGGAATTATTTTGGTAAGTTTGTTATAAGTTCATTTAACAGTTCCTTATTAGTGGCAAAGTCTTATTTCTTTCACTGTGAATTTTTCTTTCGATGTCAAAAAATGGTAGTCTACTTTTGGACGCCAACCAAAACACAGTGGCAATATTTACAAATGTATAACGGTTGTGACAACAAACGGCACTATCGCTTTAGCTTTCATCGCGATTACATCACTTCTAAATAGTAAAAATTTAATTTTTTTACTACATTTTACAATTTCAATTCTTACATCCTCAATTAGAAACAAAAATTAGCTTTCGATTGAAATTTATTTGAAATCTGCCACTTAATTTAACGACTTTTTAAATAATTTTCAAGCATGAAATATTTTTCAATTCTATCTAAACAATGACCATCCGTTTGTTTTAATAATGTAAAATAGCCCCTTGGAAAGTTGCAACAATTGAAAATAGGTATCCCTAAACTTCATGAAAAGTGGAAAAAAAATAATAATAATAAAAACCTGATAAATCATAAGATCAGATTATCCATAAGATCTGTCAAAAGAAAAAAAAACTATTTTTAGTTTATGATTAACATAAAATTCATATGTTGAATTCATTGATGTATATGTTGAATCAGAATATGCTAGGAACTGTTATTTATTTTTTTTAAAAGATCCATTAGATATTTAACTGTATAAGAGACCGACTGTGATGGAAAAGGAATAATCATCCTTATTATGTAAAGGGATAGAAGAAACCATACAAATAAATTACAATTGAAAACATTAAAATTCTCCCTCATCTGCATATTAATTTTTTTCACCAAAAATTCTTCATTTTTACATAAAAATTGATTAGCTTAAAACAATGGATGCGTTTTAGAAGATATGGATTTGAAACGAACAATGATTAAAGAGAGCATTTTAAAACTTTTAATTTAAACATTTTAAAACTTTTTTTAACGTCGAATTTCAACAGTACCTTTGGGCAGATGTAATACATATGCACATAGGAGCTCATTCGATTGCATTATCACAGGGGTGGGGTGCTTATACTATGTTCTTTTATTTATTTCATATGAGATGAAAGTAGGAAATTTGTATGATACTTTATGATAGGACTATTTGTATGATATTTTATAGGTCCATGACCTTTTTTTTTTTTTTTTTTTTTTTTTTTTTGCCGTGGGGAATATGATGGTAATGTCAAACTGAAAGAAACTTATTTTACTGATATTGTTATAGTATTTTTTTCCGTCACGTTTTGACGGGTTCCATCTAGTTTATAATTAATTAAGGGAAAAGTTTCATATTCTAAAAAGTTTTGGCTATCAAGCAATCTAAAAGAAAAAAAAATGTATCGAACTGGCAACATTGCTGAAGCTTAGAGAGCAACAGACGAGTGAAGCTGCCCATGCGTCCAATCTAATCTAACTATGATATGAAGAGCATATCTTGGAAATGGATGTATCAATGACAATGAAATTTTCTAGAAACATAGATCTTAGACATAGGTACACTTACACAGGTAATAACGTGGCCCGATTTCTTAGATTCGATCTGTGGTTTCAGTGATCGAAGGTCAAATTTTTAATGGAAACCATCTCAGCGATATCAATAAAATAATAATAATAATAATAATAATAACTACCTAATTTTTAAGCAAATACCAACTCACAATCCTTCATGATACGTAATCAGTGTAATTATTTAGATTCATTGTAAGTAACAATTGAAGGCTTTTAAACTGGACGTTTTAAAGTGGCGTCTTATGTCAATTGCACTCTACATTTACTGGAGCTTCAAATTAATGTCACTGAAAAAGAGAAAAATAAAGCAGTTGAACAAAGTTCCAAAGATCTGGAAAACATTGGCAGTTACTTTTCCGCAGAAAATACGAGTAATCAAGGAACGTTCCATTAGGAATGTTTCATTAAGATGCCTCGAAAGTTTTCGAACATTAGATCGATTCTTGTGGAAATTTGGAAACAAGAATGATACAATTTCTTCTACGGTATTCTTTAAATTATTTCTTCCCTTAAAAACTATTCTCAGCTATGGTACGAAACGTTTTGCGAATTTCATGGACACAAGGCTGACCTGCTGCATTTAATTATGAATCACTGATACAATTTGGATCATTCTGTCTAAATTCAAGAAATTAAATCAAGAAATACTGTCAAATTAAAATAATGTTACATTAAAGAGGAACTGTGATAGTATCTTTAAATCGCTTTAGAACCAGCAGCAAAGGTGTTTCCCAATTTACATATGTGTATATATAATTCAGGGGGCAAGACCTGAAACAAGACAAGTGAAATGGAGTTTCAGCTACAAAATTTTAAATTTAGTTCCAACATTTTAATTTAGAATACAACTTCTTTGCCCTATTACGAAGTGTTTTCTAACATATTTTCTTTGCTTATGACTATAAAATTTATATTTCCTCATATGCTGAAAAATTTCATTAGATATATCTGAACATTGAGAATCAAGGTAATTCCATTTGCCTTCTTACAGCAGAGGGCCCCTCAATTGTTTGTTTAGTGAAACAAGAAGGGTGTTTTCTAGGTTAAAAATCTTCTCTTTCAAATAGATTGTATTTTGCTATGATTATTCTCAGATTCATCGTGAATTTATTTTGCACGTCCCGCTCTCCAAGCTAAGTAAAATAGTGAAGATAGTTATATGAGGATACTGTTACAATTGATTAATATTGTCTTTCCGATATTAAAAAAATAATTGTATACAGACTGAACAATAAATGTTCCCAGTTTAAAGGAAATTATATTTGATTAATTATGGTCAGTGAAAAAAGGTATGTTTTCTTCATGTTTGTTGAAAAAAGTGAAGATGTTGTTTTCATCATAATAAATCTACTCTAGCAAGCAAGTCGCATATTTTATGATTCCTCTAATGGCCCTTGATGTAGATCGAAATTATCCTTAATTCCTACGTAAGTTAAATCATTAAAAAAATGGTAAGATATTTTCCTTCCTTGATTAACATTACATTAACAGGTGTACGAGTGAACGAAACGTGGGAATTGCCACACACGCTTATAAAGCCTGTCTTCTACTGGCTTCGTCTATACACACTAGGGTGGAGCGCTCACCTACGGAAAAATATTTTTTTCTTCAAATCAAAATGGGACAGTGTGGGAAAGTTGCTCTATCATATCATCTTTCTGAATATAAAATATCTTTGAAAAATATTAATATTAAATACTGCCCCAATGTCATTGAATATTCAGAAAAAACGTAAAAGCGCTCGCCTCGGAATTTTTTTTTTCACCAAATCAAAATGAGGTGGTGTGGGAAAGTTGCTCTGTCATATCTTCATTTTAAATATAAAATATATTTGAAAAATATTAATATTAAATACTGCCCCAAGGTCATTGAATATGGAGAAAACACGTAAAAGTTGTGCATTTTTCCATTTTTTTCCTCAAATATTCAAACTATTAATAATAATTTAATTTAAAAGGATGATCATCGAATTATTATTATTATTATTATGTGTTTATAGTATAATTATGTAATATTTATATCAAATTCGCTTTTATTATACTAACTCAACGACTATACTTTTTTTAAATATATGAAATTTGGGTAATTGTAATTGTTTTATATTTTTTACTTAACTTATGTAAGAAAATATAATTTCTAATTATTTTTAAAGAGCTATTGTTATAAGATAAAAATAATTTACTATTACAATTTACAAGCAATGAAGTTACCATTTTATAGTAGTCCATACTGTTTTTTGGTTTCAAAAACTGGCATTTTTCTCCGAGACTCCAGATAAGTTTTAATGAACCCATCGCGCCTCAAAATGACCGCAAACAGCTGAAGTAGCCTACGTAACAAGTTTCACACATATTTCAGTGGGTTGATTGTGACAAGGGAATAGTTTAATCTTAGGTAAGATGTCTTCATCTATTGCCTTTGAATTTAGTATACACTTTTTAAGAATATTATGATCTAATTACTTAGTTAATGGTAGTTCTGTCACGGTCACTTCAGCCCAATTTATAAAATCTATATAGTCTTTGGCTTCAAAATTGATCTCAGGTAACTTGAACGTACGTAAAGAATTTCTTGACTTTCGATATTTTATTATTCTACGTAGTGCCAACTCTCTTACATAGTTCCTATCGTCATCCAACATGGCAATCAAAATATTTTCCGGATGACAAAAATAACCATTTCGTTGAATTACGGGATCTATTATTGTTTGTAATTCCTTTGGTAAATATCATGAAAACATATCTGTTTGATGCAAATGCTTAGCTCCGTAAATACATGAAGGCTTAGTTTTAATTTGAAACCATATACTTGAATAAACTCTTAGTATAAAATTTGTCAGAATTAACAAATTTTCAGACTGTTCATTTGTTGAAACTTATAGCCTAAGAATTTTATTTGCCACTGTAAGCCCCCTAGAATGCACAATTTTACTATGATTTCTTTTATACAATTTTTCGGGACACAATCCCGAAGAAAGTGCTTCGCATATCTCAAGCAAATAGAGTTGATCCGTGCTTAAATCCTTTTTATTAGTAACTTCTAGAAAAGCACAACTTATTCTCTTATAATGTAAAAGAGGAATAAGTTCACAATCTTTTAGAGGTTTGCCAATAGATCCTGTTAAACTTTGAGGCCCAATTGTTGTACCGTCAAGATACTAGAGCAAATGGCTCAAGGTAAGCTCATTGGCATGTATTTAGCAAATAAGCCATTGAAGTGGTTTTCCTTGTTTTTCTTCTAGAAATCGCATGACACCTTCTTTGTAACCCGTGTTAACTGTAGTTCCGTCACAGCCAATTGCAACAAGCTTACTGGTATCAATATTTTTTGTAGTTAATTTTTTTTATTTCTTCACTTAAAATTAAAGCCTTTCCAGATTGTAACGAAAGGTGCCCTAAATACTCAGAACCTGGTTCTTTTATTAAGCTTATCATGCTTGTAAATTGTAATAATAAATTATTTTTTCTTGTTATTCCTCATCTTCAAGTATAATTAAAAATTTATATATTCTTACGAAGTATAAAATATAACACAATTTTGTTGTTTTGATTATGCTTTACAGTTACCCAATTTTTATACATTTTTCAAAATTTTGAAGCCATTGGGGAAGTATAAGACACCTGGATTTGATATAAATATTACATAGTTTCACTATAAGCGTATAATAATAATAATTTAAGAAGAATACTTTAAAACTAGGACTTCCCTCAAAGGGAATAGTCTGAGTGATATTGCTGAGAACATGGGGTTAACAATTACAATATAAAGAAGATACAATATATGAAAAAGAGCAATTTTAAGTGATAGAATTACAAAATATCATATATAAATTCATATATACTATTATATTTTCATATATATATTTTTATAACATTTGGCAAAACATCTCATTTTCTTAAGCGGGTATTGCTCAAAACTGAAAAAAGCCGGATCTTTTAAAACGCCAAGCTTTTTAAAGTTTCGTAATCGGATTTGCAGCAAAGAGCGTATTTTAGCAAGCGTAGTTCAACGCAAATTTAATTTCATTGATGCAACATTTCCTTTGTAGCAAATATTTACATTTCAATTAAAAAATATTCCTCCTTGTTTATTTGAATAACTATTTATAGAAACTCGTACACTTCAAACCACATTGATAACATGCTTTGCTACAAACCTGATTACCAAATTGTAGTCTAAATTACTACTAAAATACATAAAAAATCATTCGATGACTTCTGTAAAAATAAATTTTACATTAAATCTCCATATCGGCGAAATTGAAAAAAATATATTTCAAAGATAATGCTTCTTCGTTACTTTCTAGGAGTTTCTCCCCTCTGCGCCTTTACTACTTCAAACCCCAGCCTTTTCTTCTGCCTGCCTGTCTGTCTCTCTCTACAATCTGTATGTTTCCCTATCCGTTCTTCTACCCATCTCGCTACCCGATTGACTCTCTCTCTACATATCTCTCTACATGTCTGTATATTTCTTTACTGGTCTCTCTACCCGCCTATCTGTTTCTCTAACCGTCAGTCTACCCTTCTAACTACCCGTATGTCTAGCCGTGTCTCTATACCATGTCTCTCTCCGTACCCATCTGTCTACTGTCTCTCTACTAGTCTTTATACACATCTCACTATCCGTCTGTCATTCTACCCTACTCTTTAACCTTCTCGCTACCCATCTGTCTATCCGTCCCTCGAACTGTCTCGCTTCCCGTTTCACTAACCGTCTCTCGACACATCAGTCTGTCTATATACCCCTCTCTTTACCCGTCTGCAACTCGAACCTGTTCTCATCTCTATACTCGTGTATCTATCCACCACGCTACCCGTCTCGCAACCCTTCCCTCTATAACCTGTCAACCGGTCTCACTACTTGACTCGCTACTCGTCTCCCTACCCATCTCGCTACCGCTCTGTCAACCCTTTTTTCCTGTCTTGTTACCCGTCTGTCTATTCGTTTCGCTAACTGTTAGCTTATCTGCGTCCGCTATCCGTCTCTCAACCCATCTGTCTACCCGTTTGTTTACACGTCTCTCTACCTCTCGCCACCTCTTCCCAATATTTAAACAATTTAGTATACAGAAGCCGTTCATCTGTTATTAAATGCAAACAGGAGTAATTTATCTAATTAGAGTAATCAGATGCAACTTTTTAAATATATACATAAACCAGCAGAATAATTCATCAGGTTTATTTTCATAGTAGTTTATGTCAATTAGTAGTAAATTTCAACTTCTTAAAATCGAACTGCGTCAAGCTTTTTAAAAAAGCCCCAAGCTCAGTATAACTGGGAAGGGAAAGTACCCTCAGGGCTATTAGATACATGTTATTAAGTTATGTGAAAGATTCGTAATCGGGTTCGCAGCCAATTGCTTGTGTCAGAAAGCGTGGCTTAACGCCATTTTAAATTAATTTCTGTAACTTATTTTTCTTTGGGGGGGAAGGGGGGGAGGTTCCAAATATTTACACTTAAATTCAAACTTTTGCCCCCATATTAATATTAATGTTGTTTGTGTTATTAATTAATACTTTGGTGACAGAGCTTCATTCGAAACAAATGTAAAAGACTTCTACTACAGTTTTTTTTTCTAGGAGAAACATCCGTAATCGGACCCAAAGCTAATCGGAGAATTTAATGTCCTTATTGTTTGTAACTCTTATAGAGTTAAAAAAATATTGTTGCTAGCATTACTCTCAGCCTTGTCTGTGTGTCTGAATGGGGAAAAGTTCCGTAACATGTGCTGGTAGGCGCTATTGGGGGGAAAATTAAAAATGGTGCTAATAGGCAGTTTTAGCATCTTACCAAATATTTTTAGAGAGTGGAAAAACATGTTTTTCAAATATTTACAAATATACGTTTATTAAACCATGTTTTTCCGCCATCTTAAAAAATTAAGTACGATGGTAAAATAAAATTTTATTGCCATTTTTGATATTTTAACAAGTAATGAAAATAAATACATAACAAACATATTTAACAAAAGTAAGAGACATTTTTGTGAGAAATAATTGTTATTGTCAGGGGGGCAAATTGTAAACAATTAATAAGCGAACTAAAAAATTACCAAAAAAAACTTGTGGGAATCTCAGGAAAGAAATATCTGATATAAATAGCATTTAAAATCTTAAAATGGAGAAGTGGTCCATATAAAAATGCAAAACATTATACGCCTGATATAAGTATTTTATTTTTTTATACTTCCGAAAGCACAGATAAAAGGGTAAAAATCCCGGCACAGATGTCATATACTCACCACGTTGGCGCGATTTTCTTCCTCGCCAATTTCGTGAAAACTGTTTGTTATATTTATTTTCTTTTACTTTTTATTTTAATTCTATAGATTATTTTTATATGTATATCAATATTTATTTATATCAAACTATTATTTATTTATTTTTATTTTATTTTTTTTAAATAAAAGAAGTTATTTCATTTATTACGTTATTTTATTTTTAAATTGAAATAAAAATTCACGTGCTACTATTGCACGCTAATTGGTAACTAATATTCAAAAATAAAGTTTTCGCCAAATTGGTGGGGGGAAAATCGCGCCAATGTGGTGTGTATAAGACATCTGTGCCTTGTTTTCATTTCACATATGTATTGGTACTTTCATGTTAACTTGGCGCAGTTGATAAATCGCCAAATAGTGTTTTCATAACATCATAATATTTCATTAATTTCATTTAACTATAAACCTCTCACTCATTTCACTTGAAATACATGCATTAAAAATACATGTATTTTACTCATTTAATTTAAAATACATGTCTTTTACTCATTTAATTTAAAATACATGTATTTTACTCATTTAATTTAAAATACATGCCTTTCACTAATTCCATTTAAAATATTAAAAAGGAAAAGAAAATAAGAAGAAATAATGCCACAAATCAAAACCTTTTATTTAAACATCAAAGATATGTTTCTTATTTACACACGCGAAATAAAAAAGCTAGGCTAATGGTGAGATTTGCGCCAAATCTCTTATACTAAGTTATTGCGGGGGTTTTTTCTTTCAAACAGAAAAAAATTCAGATTAATTTTCCATTTTTATTAAATGGAAATATGCTTTATTGTACTGATTTGATCATTGTACTGATATTGTATTTCACTGTGCGTGCATATCTTTTTGCTCCGTGTTACTTGATGAACTTTTGAAATCCTATTATTTACGAAAATCTCGCCGGTGAAAATGACGTATGCACTAAATATTTCGTGACATATGTACTTTAATTGTGCTTTTTTATTTATTTTTTAATATAATTTCCAAACGGTTTGACATTTATTCTTGGTAATAAATAGACATCGATGTCACCTTTTTAGGTATCTGCTGTAAACATTTGAACGAAATCCGTTAAATATTTTTTGAGTTATGCTTGACGAAATGTTTTAATATCCATCGTAGCTATATATGGGGTAAAGTAATACTGCGCTGTGTATGAGTCTTCGTGTTCACTCAGACAAATTTAATATTAATAATATTTGTGCATTTTATATGTTTGACAAGAAAATGGGAAAATGCACACCTTTTATAATTTTTCTCAATTTTTAATGACCTTAGGGCAGTATTTAATATTCATATTTTTCAGATATGTTTTATATTCAGAATAAGGATCTGATAGAACAACTTTCCCACCCCGTCCAATTTTGATTTGAAGAAAAAAAAATTCGCTCCACCCTAATACACAAGTGTACGCTTACGTAATCGACACTAAAGATTTGCATCTTTGTTTCGAAGCATTAGTTTTTCCTTTCGTTCAGTACTTTCATAAAATTCAACAAAATAAGCAAATTCTAATAATTTTGAGCATGAGTGTATTCTGAAGTGATGGAGTGGAATTAAATAATAGAGAAAGAGGGAGAGTTCGTCCTTCTCTATCTCCACACAATACTTTTTTTAGTCATGGCAATACGTAAACTTAGAGCAAAAAATCCTGTGTTGTAAACTTAGTAGATACAGAAACAATTTCATCAATACTACATTTGTATAATTTTATTGCTGAGAAGAAAATGTTAAAAGCACATTCTGAATTGATCGATGATATAAATGTATAATGTAAATGCCATATAAAAGATCTCAATATCTATTTCGCTTTTAGTGTAATCACTGAAAATCTAGAAACAGTATTTTGTGTATCTGAAATAGCTTTTTCATTAAAGCCACTCTGTCATCGCCACAAAAACAGAAAGAAACAAGAACGAAAAATCATGCTTCAAGCAAAGATTATGTAACACTTTCCAACGCTTCCAAAATAATTTTACAAATCATACCGTTTAAAAAGCTAAAAGATAACATCTAAGTAAACAATTTGGAAAACGCATAACATATTTAAAAACATAATTTCAGGAATTTCCAACATATACAATATTCGGAAAAATATCCGAATACTTTTATTGAACCCTGTATAGGATCTATAGGTTTGTATATATACTACATAGGATGCTAAATTTTAGTTCAGTTTGGAAGCGCGTAGCACATTTTAAAATTCCCCTTCTAGAGTTTCTATCAATAAACGGAAATGTGTTCGCGAACTTTTGTGCTTCTCGGTATATGATCTACAGAATTTAAGCACACCACGTAATAGACAAAAAGCGAGTTAAAATTAAAATCGCGTTCGGTAACTTAAAACGCACTTCCAGGAATTATTGTTAACAGACAGTAGAGAATTCTTTTGTGTGTCCCTGTAAATGAACGATGGCTGCTATACACTCAATATTCTGTAGTAAGCCTCTTGTAATGCACCTTAGTGATATATATAAATTTCAATACTTTTGAAATAGTGAAACATTATTTAAATAAACCACAGACGATTTTTCTCCATAGACGTAATGTAACGGAATTTTTAGACTTTCCCTGTAAAGTAACTATAAGTGCTATGCACACCCTATTCCATATTAAGCTTCTTCTGTTGCCCCTTAGTGATATATATAAATTTCAATGCGTTTAAAATAGTGAAACATTATTTAAATAAACCGCAAATGATTTTTCCCCATAGACCGCAATGTAACGGAATTGTTTTGAGTGTCCCTGTAAAAAAGTATAAGTGCTACACACTTCCGTTGAAATAGGGAACATGCTATAGATAACGACAATAACATGTAAAACTTGCAGAGCAATTCGAGCATATTTACGGGAGTTAAAGCACGGCCAGACGGCCAGACGGCAGACGGCCATATGGCTAGACAAACCGCAGTCATACACACTTTTCAACTAGGTTGGAAAGTGTTAAAAAAGAACTTATTCTGCTATCCTGTTACGATGCTCGTGATTAAAAAAAAGAGCATGAACAAAGTATTTTTTTTACTCATATGAAAGGAATATCCATTGTCTTCAGCGATATTTGTAAAATATATTTTTGCATTTAATATAACTTTCTATGTGAGCTATTTTAGATATTTTACACTTCTTTAAAGTTATAAGTAGGGAAAGAAAGTAGGGAAAGAGCCAAGGATGTCCGTTAAATTTTGAGGACGGAAAATATTTGAAAAATCCTTTTCTGTTAGCACTGATTCTTTTCTGTTACTTCATTGTACGGCAAAAGTATTGTTGGAGAGATTTAAAACATATATATAAAACTTGCAGGGCGTTACTCAAACCCATAATAATTAACTCCTTCTGTCAGAGACACACCAATTATCTTAGCGGCAATTTGAGGGGAAATTGTGATCGTGCAACCTGGGATAGCTTTTTTGTATTAAATAAAAAAGGATGTACGGCGTTGTGTTATTTTTTTGAAGAAACTTATCCTTAAGGTTGACCCCTCAAGCCCGCTGTAAAATCTTACTGAAAGCAGTAGTTTAAACCAACATATATATT
Source organism: Maratus michaelseni (assembly GCA_963931845.1). NCBI lineage: Eukaryota > Metazoa > Arthropoda > Arachnida > Araneae > Salticidae > Maratus > Maratus michaelseni. The sequence continues at coordinate 183,882,816 of OZ007596.1, forward strand.
ACTCTAGATTAAACATCACACTATACACTAAATAAATGCTGGAGTCTAAATTAAGGGTAAAATAAAAAGTGTTTTATTTACAGAAGATAGATATAAAACATAAAAAAAAGCAAAGAGTAAAATAATCATACAAAAAGGTAATACACATTATATTCACGAGACTTCATTTTAACAATATAATATATTAATCAATTGAGTTATTAATTTCTTATTTTAATTATTTAAATTTAAGTAAGTGCTGAATAAGTTTATGATAATAATTTAACCTTTACATACATCCTTGATCCTGGGGATGGCAAGAGAAGCATAATCTTCTTAACGTTAATTAATTAATTAAAAAATATTTACACAGTATCTGGGTGAATAATATCTACCTGTACCTCTCAAGAGAATAGCAGTCATAGAGTAGTTCACCAGTAGTTCTTGCTTCCATGGGCACATATTTAAAAAAAGGTTTGAATGACTTAATTATAATTGTAGGCTGTTGCCTATAGCACTGCAGCCTATATAGAAAAGCCAACTTTCATGTTGGTAGCAAGCTGCTGAAAAAGATGTCCTCCTCTTAAGGATTTTCTGATGGAAGTGATTTTTGAGTTCTAGTGAAGTTTTCGTTATTTTTTTCCTTCAGAGGAGTGTAAAAAGTATTTACCTCCTCTTAAGGATTTTTTATCCAATGTTGATGTTGGCGGTCAATTTCCCTGCTCTCTCGAATCACTTTTACTGGTCGCCGCGTTTATCTGATCATCACGATGTTTCTGATTCGCTCCAGCCATATTCCGTCTCTTAGGGACTCCTATGTATCACTCCTCTCCTTGTTTTCCTGGAATCGCCGGTTCGATGTATATCTTAGCACATTTTATGACCCCTCTGGATTGTCTGTCATAAATCTCTGTTTGTTCAGCATTGCTGAACTATCAGTTTCGGCGCCTGTCTGCTTTCTGCCCTCGTAAACACGGCCACCCATATCGTTGCCGTTGTTTTGATTATTTTAACGTGGGATGCGGGATATACCAATATCTTAGGTTCTATCCAGCATTATCTCCCCTCTTGAAAAAAAAATGTAATCGGAGAGGACATTTTTGTGTAAATTTGTTTCCGGAAATCACTGCTCATGTAGAGTGTCCAAGCTGATTCTAGAAGATTCAATGACAAACTCGTATAAAGTTGACATAACACATGAGTCCTGAGAACTGGAGGTTAAATGTGAATGTCTGTACAAAGTCCACAGAAAATTTGAAAGTTCGATATAGAACACTGTAGAAAGTTCACAAAGAATGAGAAAGTGTGATGTGGTGCAGACTGTGAAAAGTTCACAGACAATGGGAAAGTACGATGAGGCGAACACTGTGAAAAGTTCACAGATGATGAGAAAGTACGATGAGGCGGACATTGTGAAAAGTTCACAGATGATGAGAAAGTACGATGAGGCGAACACTGTGAAAAGTTCACACACAATGATGAGAAACTTGCCATTGCGTCATTTAACTTTGAAGTGTTGTGATTATATTAATTGTAAATCCAATATTGTCATTTACTGACCCAGTACTGAACCGCCAAAATATATAACCAAAACGCAAAAACGTGCCAAATTATGCGCAATGCTATGAAATATAGCATAATTTTGTATACAATTTCACAGGAAAGTAATATAAATTAGCATACATAAGCATATAAAAAAAAGATTGGCAGTCATTTGCATTTTAGACACTGTAAATAACACATTAATACAATATAAAAAATAATATGTGAGGATTACAATTCCATTTGGCCCATTACATATACTATATGTGAGCGAGTACAAAAATATAATGCAAACTTTTCTTATATATACATAAGAATGTAATCTCATTAATAACATATTACTGTTTCTTTTAATTTTGCATTAAGAAATAACATACTTTAACTCATGAACCAGAAAAATATACATAAATATACATGTTTTCATTTATATTGATTTGTTGGGATAGAGAAAAAAAAAAAACATATCAATGTAGTCAAAATTTTCCCATCTTTCCTTCTTTTCTTTTTATTGAAGAAAAAAAAATCGTTTAATAAAATATTCTCAATTTTATAAAATGAAAACAGTTCTAGCATTGATCTTTTAATAAATTTATGTAAAGAAACAATTTATTCTTCGCATTATATATACAATTCCGTCGAATTATTAATTAACAGATAATGAATTGAAATAGAAGAGAAAAGGCAAAAAGATAAATTATTCGTCTTCATTTGATAATATTTATTTCTATTATTATTTCCTCTTTTTTTTAAACTTGCCCAAGTTTTGTATGTTTCCTAAAAAAAGTTCAGTGTAATTTATCCTCCATATAAGGTTGATATCAAAAACAAAAGAAAAAAAAATAAATTCCTAATCCAAAAACATTTCTATAATTTTCGTCAATTTTTATTATTATTACAATAAACAAAATAAAAACTGGATGATGCAATCTCCCTTGTTTATAAAATGAGCATCGTGACTGAAGAAAAAAAATATCAAAAGCAACCCTTGCCTTTTAATCTAACCAGGGATAAACGAATTTCTCTTAGCTGAAAAGATGATGGAGAGCAAGTCCCTTGCCCTTTTCCTCTACCTTTGAGCATCCTCATCTGACCCTGTAATACGTCGCGCTATCTCCCTTACAAATTCTCCCCGCGTCGATCGTAAAAATCGATTGTACCAGGTGCGTTTGGTACACTACACCGGAGAATCTTCGTCACCCTTTTTTTTGGAACACGCCCACGGAACGAACCCCTTTTTTTTGTCCCTGCAGGTGCATCGGGATTTGCGATGCGATCTTTCTTCCGTAACCTTAACCTTTCAACTTTGTTCAATCAGAAGCAGGTAGACTGGTGTGTTGCCTGTTTAAAACCGTCACATGGAATATGCCGCTAATTATAAAGTAAGTTTTCGAGTTATTATAAGAATTATTTATTTATTTAGTCCTATAACATATTGTGATCATATTGTGTTGTGTTTGTACACAAGAAACTAGTTTTAATTTCTTATAGAGTTAACTTTAAGATGTAAATAATTTAAGACATACTGCGCGCGTTAGCACGTGTTTCAAACCATGAAACTTTTGCATTATGTGCTTAAAAATCCAACTTCCCTCTAGAGACCAAGCATAAGATTTTAAAATCTCATTAATAATCTGAAAGATAAATTTAATTACCTTTATTTATCGAAAACCAGTTTGAACTGATGTTTTTTTTTTTTTTTTTTTTTTTTTTTTTTTAACACGAAGCTTAAAACATGAAATATACCTGAACGCACGTGTATGTCAAATGCATAACTACTTTCCCAAAAACAATATTCATGTCTGTCAACATTAATTAATAATAATTTAAAATATATGTAATTAAAATTTTCTTTTATTTCTTAATATAATCGTTAATCTTAAAAGTTAATGAGGTTGAATATCAAGAATGTGAAATAGCGGTGTCGTGGCTATAACGCATGGTAAAACAATAGTTTATTTAATCATTTAAATAAAAACTGGTCAATTTTTTTATTTAGACCGAACTAAATTATTTATTTAGACCAAACTAAATTATTTATTTAAATTAAACTAAATTATTTATTTAAAGTAAGATCAATTATTTTTTATTTTATTTATGTATTCTTATATTTGAGAAAAAAAAAAGTGTGACTCATACCCGCCGATCTCAACTAAATACTGCAGTTAGGATTTTATTCGCCCGCGAATATCTTCCATTTAAAAGAGTCAGAACGGATTAAGTCGCAATGCTTATTTAAGAGAATACTTTAAATTAAATAAAGTTTATAATATATGAAAATCTTTATCTATATCTTACTTTATTTAGAGGATTCTTAAAATAAACGTTATTTTTATTTATCTATACAATTTATTTTATTTTATTTATTTATTTATTTATTTATTTATGTAATTTAAATCATTATTATTATATATTTAATTTTTTTTTTTTGAAATTTTAAAATGTTAAATATTTAGAAGAGGAATCACTCTATTTATATATTAAGATCGCGAACTTTATGCTTAAAATCTGATTAAATCAAAATGTAATACATTTATTTTTATTTAAATTTTATACTTAGCTTTGATGTCCTGTAAAATTCCTTTCTAGTTAACCGACACTCCTGTATTATATTTCATTGTTACTTATCTCTGTTATTTTACGTTAATCACAATTTATTTATTTACTTAATTATTATTATTAGTATTATCATTTTAAATCTCCGCTTAATAATTAGCTAACGAGATTAAGTTTTAAATCCAAATTGTTTATTTAAATTAAAAAAAATGAATAATGTAACTTGTTATTATTATTATTATTATTATTATTATTTTAATATTATTTATTTATTTATTGATTCCGTTTCTTTATTTCATGATGGAATCCTTGCCAACCTGATGACGAAGTGGACGAGCCAGAAACCATCGTCGTCGTCCCACGTTCCTTGAAGAACAGATTTTTTTTTTTTTTTTTTTTTTTTTTTAAATGTGGTTCTAAACATCCATCCGTGAGAAGACAGGGGGACGCAAAAGGAGGAACCCCCCCGGTGTGTGTGTGTGTGTTTTATATATATATATATATATATATATATTTTTTTTTTTTTTTGTGAAACTGTGGATTCCACCACTGTGTTTGGTGTGTTTGTCTGGGACGCCTGTGGATTATCCCCCATGGAATAGACACACACCTCAAGAGTGCACCATCGCGACGAAGACATCCACCTAGTAAGTTTATTTATTTATTTGTTTATTCGTTATTATTTTTAATAAGTGAGGTTGATTTTCATTTTATTTCCTGCCCTATGCGACCTGCCCTGATGAGAAAATTAAATTGAATTAAATTAAATTGAAATCTAACAATTTTATGTGATTAATTTTTTTTTCTATCTCCATCCCTGTGTATTTTATGCCGGCTTACACAGTTTCTTGCGAAGAATATCTGCAGAGATATAAACGGAAAAAAAATAAACATCCTCAAATTAAATCTTAATTATATGACATTATTATGTTTTGTTTAGTCGTTAAATGTTTTTAGTGATATTTTATGTGGTTTACTTGTCTTGCATGTTATGTAGAGTTTGCGTTCCGTGACTGTAGCGTTAGTATCTCCCCTTGAGATAAGATGCTTTACGACCCGATATTTGTGGGTGGTCCCCTGTGTTGTACGGCAGAGAAGGCGAGTAGAAAAGGGAGTGCAAAAACTTCGATTGCTCCCCCTCCATTCGAGTGCTGAATCGAATCTCCGCGAACGATTGTAACCTTGGTTACGATGGCTTTGTTGTTCAACAGCTTCGTATAATCCTGATATTAAAAGTTTCCCTTCGTTTTTATTATTTATTTCTTTTTTTTTTTTATTATTCTTAATATATATCAAACTTTTTATATATTTATTTTAAATTTATCCTTAATATATGGATATATATATATATAATTTTTTTTTGTAGTTAATTATTTATTAATTTTTTTTTTGTTACCTTTAGCTGAGTATGCAATAGTTTGTTTCCTGATCATTTTTAATTATTACTAATCAATGAATATATTATCCCGTTGACCTAGGCAACTTATAAAGTTTTTGCCTGCATAGTTTTGTTATATATTCATGATTATTATCTTTTTTTTTTTTGTGAGAAGTAGGAATGAATAATTTAAAATGGCAAAAATGTTTTTTGTTTAAATACCGAAAACCCTTTTGAATTTGTTTATAATGTAGCTAAACAGTGTACTGTCCTATGAAACAAATATAGGTGTAGTATTTAATGCTAAATATAAAACATAAGTTGCCCCTTGTAACAGAATCAATCCTTAATTTCCCTGTAAAAAAAGTATACTTGTTTTTCCTTTTTATTTTATTTATTTATTTATTTTAATTATTTTGTGGAGTTTCGTATATGTATATTTTTTGTATTTTGCTAGTATAAATAATGCGACCTCTTCTCGCACTATTTTGTGAAGTCTATGGGGATGTTTTTTTATACATATATATTTATTTTTGTTACCGATTATCTGTACATTTTAACTCAGTACAAATTTGGCTCAATGTTAGTCCTGGGTGACTTGTATCTTTGACTTGATAGTGTCCCAGTATACACTTATTTTTGAAACATAATTATAACAGTATGAGCTAAAAAAAATTTTTTTTGAGCTTCAAAATAAATTCTTGACTAAATTTTTGGGGAGAATAAAAAAAAAAATTATTTACAAATTTTTCCTATATTATACAATTTGTTATGTTTCCTCCGTAGATTCTGTATCAGAAAGTGATTGTGTAGACTGATTGTCTATGTCCTCGTTACATGGTGTTGCATGCTTGGGTACGAATAGCAAATCAATGTGTCTCTTAATGTTGCTTTTATATACCCCTGATAAATCGGACATTAAGTAATTGTGATTTCGCAGTTTTCTGATTACTTTCATTGGTCCGTCCCACTTTTTTGCTAAAGCGTGTGGGTTGATGCATTTGAGGTAAACAATTTGGCCAATTTTTAAATCCTTCACCGTTTGTAAGTCCTCATCGCGAACATACTCTTTCATTAATTTTTCCTGATTTGCCAGTGCTTCAATCCTGATTTGTTTAAGATGCTCCATTCGATTTTTAACATATTGTTTGGTTGCAATATCCTCCGAGGGAATATGCGTTGTGAAAGGAGTTCTTAGATTTCTAGCAAAGAATAATAATGAAGGTGGGAAACCTGTTGCTCTGTGTTTAGATGTGTTGTACATTAATTTAAAGAACTCAAGTCGGATATCCCACTCGAGGGTATTATTACTCATGGCAGTGAGTGAACTCTTCAAAATTTTATTGAAGATTTCTGCCAGCCCATTCGCTTTTGGCCTGAACGGGCTTGAGAAATGTGGTTCTATCCCTAGAACCTTCATGTATTCCGTGAATACATCACTGCGAAAATAACGTGCGTTGTCTAAATAGACCTCTTTTGCTAGACCAAACATCCCGAAGTATTTATTTAACACGTTCAAAATTGTTTGTGATTCCACATTCCTTAGTGCAACCGCTTCTAAGAATCTTGATGTGGAGTCAGTTATAGTTAGTATAAATGCGTTCTTTCAAAATGTTACTGGCAGTTTTCCGCATATATCTATATGCAGCCTACTCCCAATTTCGTGGTCTTTTACTACCCTCTTTATAGGAACCTTGATGGTTCTGTGCTGTTTAGCTGTCTGGCATGCAGTACAGTTAGCACAAAAAGTTTTAATATCCGTATACATACGGTACCAATAGAGTCTATCCTTTATCAACTCGTAAGTTTTTTGAAAACCAAAGTGCGGAGCATGTGCATCTTCCATGATAGCAATTTTAAGAGTGTCTGGGGCAATTAATAATTCTTTGTTGTTCTGTCCCGGTTTTAGAACGAGCATCCTGTTCGTGTTAAGTGTGTATCTATTTGTGGTTTTGTTGTTTCTACCCGTAATAATTTTGTCAATAATTTTCTTTAGTTTTTCATCTCTGTATTGTTCATTTTTTATATTTTCATTTGAAAGTGCAGAATTCATTTTGAATAAGTTATTTTGTAAATTGTTATCTGCAATTATGTTATTGATATTCCTGGAAACATAGTCAGCTGGGTTGTTTTTGCCCTCTATATATTCAAACGAGTAATTATATTCGGCTAAGTCAGTTAACCATCTTTTGACTATGTCTGATTGCGTTTCAAGGTTTAAATGTCTTGTGTTTGATTGCGAATCAGTTTGTATTGTAAATTTTCTGCCCCATAGAATGTGGTTGAAGTGTTTTACTGCTTCATGTATGGCTAATAGCTCGAATTTCACACTCGGGTAGCTTTTCTCAGGTTCTTTGAGTTTGCGCCCAAAAAATTCAATGGGTACCAAATTGTCCTGATGTCTTTGAGCCAAAATGGCTGATATAGCTACTTTTGAAGCATCACAAATTAATACGAACTCTTTTGAGTAGTCAGGTGGTTTGAGAGTTGGTTTTTGCATGATATTTTGCTGTATGTTACAGAATGCTTTTTCTGCATTTTCATTCCACTTGAATTTCACTTTCTCTTTTGTAAGCTCAATTAAAGGATGAACTATGTCAGTGTATCTGTGAATCAGTGATCTAAAGTAATTCGCCAGTCCTAAAAGTGATCTAACTCCTTTTTTTGATTTTGGTCTGATGAAGTTCTGTATTTTATCAATATTCTTTTTAGCCGGAGAATATCCCTCCTGATTTAGTTGGAATCCTAGGAAGTCTATTTCCTGTTTACAAATTTGCATTTTGGCTGGCTCAATTGTAAGGTTGTGGTTAATTAATGCCTCGAGTACTTCCTTTATAAGTTGTAGCATTTCTTGAATATTATTTGTTGCAATAATAACATCGTCCATAAAATAAGCGACTTTAGATTTGTCAAAGTGTCCTAGGACTTTGTCAATCAATTCGGCGAAATAAGCGCTACTATTTTTTGTGCCAAAACTAAGCCTTAGTGGGTTAAATTTACCAAACTCTGTTATGAATGCTAACTTTTTTCTGTCTTCTGGTCTGAGGTTTATCTGGAAAAAGGCACTGTGTAGATCAAGCACAGTATAAAATTGTTTCCCACTGATATTATATAAAATGTCTTTGATATCTGGTATTGGATAGTTGTAAGTCTGTAGTATTTCATTTAGGAGTCTATAGTCAATTGCCATTCTGTATTTTTGCTCTTGTTTATCTTTTTGTGTTTGTTTTTTCTTAACAAATACGACAGGAAAAGAGTAGTTTGAATCTGATTTTTCAATTATGTTTGCTTTTAGTAATGTTTGTATTTCCTTCCATGCTGTTTCCTTTAAGGTTTGGGGCAGTCTATATGGTCTTGTTTGTATAGGGAAATCGTGATTTAATGTGAATTTGGGACATACAAGTGAACTCTGACCTAACGTGTCATATGTTTTAGAGAAAGCGTGAGCTTTGCTCATTAATAATTCTTTGAATGTTTCTTGTAAGTCCTCTGTGAGATGCTCTAAATCAAAGTCATTGATGCTAAGTTCTGCCTCCCGAAGTTGTCTGACTTCCTGAATGTTTAGTTGATTGATCTGGTGAATTTTTCCCTGATCAATATCAATGTCTGAGTCATCTTCTTTGCATTCTATGTCTGTGGTGATTTTGACTATGTTAGTGTTTTGTTTTAAGTAAATGTTTTTATCCGTATTGTTATGTATTATAATATTTATTAAGTTGTTGCGTTGCACCTCATGAATTGATGTTTGTATATTATACTCGGTATTGTCTCTAACTGGCTCTGCTAGAATTATGTCTTTTTCATTAATTTGTTCATCACAAGTAAGTGTAATGATTTTTTTAGAGTGTGGGGTTAGAAATATTCTGCGCTTGTTCCTTGCATACAATTTATTTTTTTTATTGTGTGCTCCCCCCCTTTTTTTAATTGTTTTTTTTGGGTTGTTATGAATGACATCATCGTGTTGAGCTGTGTTTTGTTGATTTTCAGTTGCTAGATTATTAATTTCTTCATTCTGTTCTGTCATGTAAGTGTTAAGTTGAATGACTTTGTTTTTTAGTTTAAGAACATTTTGTGAAAAGTCTAATGTGATGTTGTTGCCCCTTAAAAAATCATACCCAAGTAGGATCTGATAATCCCTATCAAATTCTTTGTTTGTCACATAAAATGTACCAGTGGTGCAAATGCCCTCTAAGCGAAAAGCAATTTTTATACAGTGTTTAAAAAAAATAGTTGAGTTTGTTAGGGTTTTAATTTTAATTTGGGTACCTAGGTATTTAAATTTTATGTTTTCTTGCTTTATTTTGTCAAATATACCTGGGGACAGCAGCGACACAGCTGCTCCCGTGTCACATAATCCTTTTAATTTAATATTATCAATGCTCATGTCAATTATGGGTAATTGATTATCTTTAGAATTATTGACACTGGCAATAGTTTTATTTAAAAATATTCCATCCTGTTGTGTTTTGTCCTTATTATCACTGTTAATTGCACTTCCATTTTGAGTGCTAAATTGCATGCTTCTGTAAAATCTTTCGGGGAGTTTTTGCGAACATCTAAACTGAAATCCGCTCTTAAACTATCCAGAAATCGTGTCAATTTAATCAAATCAATAAATTTGGTGGACCCATTTTGACCTTCTTCGTTGTTTTTACTGATGTACTCTTTAGCTATTTCGTTGAATTCGGTGATGAATTCCTCTACAGTTTGCGATGGTTTCTGCTTAAGCGTAAAAAATTTGTTTTGGATTTCGGAAAATTTCGCTTTGGATTGAAAGCATTCTATTAGTTGCTTTTTAAATTCTCCGTAATCTGTTTCACTGTTTAATTTGATGTTTGTCGCCAATTTTTCCCTTGCGTTTGCAATTAATTTTGCTTTCAGAATGATTAATTTACAATCATCTTTTAGCGAAGTTTGTGCTATTAATTTCTCGAATTCTTGCAGGTAGAATTCCACTCTATTTCCCTTTTTTCCGTCAAAAGTTGGAATCAACGACAAAATAGTGTCTACACTTGGTGTAGATTCCGCCATTGTTGCGTTTAGTATAGATTTTTCTGCCTGATTTCGTTTGTTTTTATGTTGATTTCTTGTTTTTGGTGACAAAATATCAGTTTGTCCCCGTTTATTTTTGTTTTTTTTTCCTGAGTTGTTTGTTTGTATAGATGAATCGTTGAGATTTCCACTTTTTCTCTTAAATTTTCTTTTATTATTTGCCATGCCCCAACGCAAAATAAAATTTGTAAGGCATTTTAACAAGAGATCAGATTACTACAAAACTTGTTCAATTTTAGTTATTTTTAACTTTACGTTAATTCTGCTGATATAAGTATTAATAATTATTTAAAAATCTAATAATTCCTACACCTATTCTTTCCTTTATTATTATTATTATTTTTTTTTTTTTATTAATCAGCAGTTTAGTAAAAAAAAAAAACATCTCAAAAATGAACTTTTTTTTTTTTTTTTCAATTGTTCACTTATAAGTATGCAAGAAATACACATAAAATAAATAGATAATAAAAGTTTATCAGCTTATCACTGGTATTATCATTAATTTTATCTTTTATTTTTCTTTATATGTATGTATATATATATCTTTTTTTTTTTTTTCAAGGATTAGAACAAATAATAGTTCATTTTTTTATCACTTTCAAATATATTTGCATGAATAAGTCAAATAAATATTTCAGAGACAAAAATAATATGCAATCTTTCAACAAAAATGGTCTAGTTCTTAGGAATTGACCTTTGAAACCTTTGTTTTCATATGAAGATTATTTGCTTGTAATTACAATCGCGACATATAAATATACAATATAAAAGACAATTTTAATTATGCAAATGCAATTGAGTGCCAATACCTTTTTATTATTTTTTTTATGTATAACCCATACCCTAGGATCAGGATTTTATACTTTACAGCTGATATTATTTATCATTTATTTTGTATTATTATTGTTATAATTGTAATTATTCTTATTATTCATGCAATTACCGAAATAAATTATATTAAGTAGTGTGATGTTAGCTTACAAAAAAAATATTAAATACTACTAGCAGAATAATATGAGAAGTAAAAAAAAAATATATATCTTATTATTATTTTTTTTTTTAAATGGATATGTTTAGAGTAACTAATTATAAAAATTTATGTAAATAATAACTTCTATACATTTATTGAGTAAATTTATCAATTCTAAAAGAGAATATTGAATATAAATAAATTTAGTTTCTTTAAATGTCCATCATTATTATTACTATTTAAGTTATTTCATTAGATCTAAGATATAAGTTCTTAATCCAGTACAAAATATTTAATTATCTAAAATAAGCTATAAATTGAATAATTAAAAGGGCTGGATATGAAGAAAGCTGAACAACAGAGAAATTCCTGTGTCACATGCACCAGTAATAATTGGGGTTTCTATCTGTTGGAGAGATTTAAAACATATATATAAAACTTGCAGGGCGTTACTCAAACCCCGTAATAATTAACTCCTTCTGTCAGAGACACACCAATTATCTTAGCGGCAATTTGAGGGGAAATTGTGATCGTGCAACCTGGGATAGCTTTTTTGTATTAAATAAAAAAGGATGTACGGCGTTGTGTTATTTTTTTGAAGAAACTTATCCTTAAGGTTGACCCCTCAAGCCCGCTGCAAAATCTTACTGAAAGCAGTAGTTTAAACCAACATATATATTACTCTAGATTAAACATCACACTATACACTAAATAAATGCTGGAGTCTAAATTAAGGGTAAAATAAAAAGTGTTTTATTTACAGAAGATAGATATAAAACATAAAAAAAGCAAAGAGTAAAATAATCATACAAAAAGGTAATACACATTATATTCACGAGACTTCATTTTAACAATATAATATATTAATCAATTGAGTTATTAATTTCTTATTTTAATTATTTAAATTTAAGTAAGTTCTGAATAAGTTTATGATAATAATTTAACCTTTACATACATCCTTGATCCTGGGGATGGCAAGAGAAACATAATCTTCTTAACGTTAATTAATTAATTAAAAAATATTTACACAGTATCTGGGTGAATAATATCTACCTGTACCTCTCAAGAGAATAGCAGTCATAGAGTAGTTCACCAGTAGTTCTTGCTTCCATGGGCACATATTTAAAAAAAGGTTTGAATGACTTAATTATAATTGTAGGCTGTTGCCTATAGCACTGCAGCCTATATAGAAAAGTCAACTTTCATGTTGGTAGCAAGCTGCTGAAAAAGATGTCCTCCTCTTAAGGATTTTCTGATGGAAGTGATTTTTGAGTTCTAGTGAAGTTTTCGTTATTTTTTTCCTTCAGAGGGGTGTAAAAAGTATTTACCTCCTCTTAAGGATTTTTTATCCAATGTTGATGTTGGCGGTCAATTTCCCTGCTCTCTCGAATCACTTTTACTGGTCGCCGCGTTTATCTGATCATCACGATGTTTCTGATTCGCTCCAGCCATATTCCGTCTCTTAGGGACTCCTATGTATCACTCCTCTCCTTGTTTTCCTGGAATCGCCGGTTCGATGTATATCTTAGCACATTTTATGACCCCTCTGGATTGTCTGTCATAAATCTCTGTTTGTTCAGCATTGCTGAACTATCAGTTTCGGCGCCTGTCTGCTTTCTGCCCTCGTAAACACGGCCACCCATATCGTTGCCGTTGTTTTGATTATTTTAACGTGGGATGCGGGATATACCAATATCTTAGGTTCTATCCAGCAAGTATAAATTTCAATTTTGTGGTTGGTCAGTCTAAAGATTTTGAATTTCTTCTCTAGTGTAACCAGTTGCAGTTTCAACATGGCCAAAGAAAAGTTTCAAAAACTTTTCCCTTCAATGTTGGAATTTTGCATCAGCGAGCTTTAACCCTGCTGTTTTGTTCGTATTTACTACACGTATATTGTGTTCGGGTCAATATGACCCGATTCAGAATAGTATCATTTCTAGCAGTAAATGAACTGTGCCATTTTAGAAATAGCTTAAACAATAGTAAAGTAGTTTAAATACAGATCAAATAATATAAAACATCTAAAAAATATTTGAAATTGAAATTTTCCTTCATTTGAAATTTGGATAGTAATATTTTACATGAAATTTGCAAATGTGTTATAATTATAGCAAAATATATTAGTCCTGTAGACATCTAGGACAGAACTTTCACCTTGAACATTTTATACACAATGAAGTGTTCACAGCAGATCCTGAGAGTACGTTTTGCCTTTTATTCTGTATTTTTTTCACTAACTTGATTGCTTCCTCACTTCTTGGCAGATGTTGTCTTGTTTCAATGTCTGGAAAAATGAGCGATTTTCCCAATACATTCAAAAATTGCCTTGGTTTGGTCAGTTTTTTTAATTCTATTTGCTGAATATTGAAGTCCATATATAATAAATATATCGTAAGCAGATGTATGAAGCATGTTATAGAATACTATCATGGGCCAGCGATTTGCTTTTTTTTTACAAGTGTACATGTTCAAAAGTTGAACAAGAATATCCACTGCAACTTTAGTTGCATTTTAATCTAATATCATTTGTGGATTTTTGTCAGGTCTGTTGCTAATTGCCATAATGCGACGTGCTAATAAAAATAACATTCTTCCTTTTTTTGGGGATGCAGTTTACAACTGTTGTTTTAGATGTTGTCCCAAGTTGTTGAATGTGAAAAAAGTATCACATATACAACTGTGCTCCGAATACTCATAAGTAAGATCACTCACTACTCGAATACCGTGATTTTTCTCTGTCCTTAATACTCATTCTTTTACATTATAAATTTGTGTTTTCAGTGCATACGAAGTTTCACTACCACATAAAGTCCATATTTTTAATCCATACTTAGATGGTTTACTTAGCATATACTGTTTGAATGATCATCGGCCCCGACACCCTACTAGTTGTTCATCTACAGTAACATTTTCATTCGGATAATGCAAATTTGGTAGAATTTCTACCCACTTTTTTCAGATATCTCGAGCAACAGCTATTTTAACATCAGACCTTCTTTTCCGGAGAACGACAGAAACAAAAGAAAACAAAAAAGGGAAATTAAATTAATGCTTTCGGAATACTTGGAAAATCAGGAGTACTAGATAAGTCATTGGCTAAGGATTGAGAATTTTTAATGATATGGTAAGCTTCCCCAAAAAATCAAAATCAATATTAGACGAACATTTTCGAATAATTGTGGCTGAGGAAAAGTTAAGCCTTTGTTGAGAAACACCACCAATGTTGAGCAATTATAGAACATTTAAGTTCCGGCTTTTTAACATAACCTTCCTGCTCTATATTTTGTTTCTTTCGTTGTCTGGTAGATGTCTCTACTTGTCCACTCAGTTGTTTCATGCTGCTTTCTTCTCATTGGTTGTTTTTTGCCGCTTTCTACTCGCATCGGTATATAAGCCACCGCCTCTCTGTCCTTTTGCCCAGCCTTGTTTTTCTAGTACATTTTGCTTTGCTATTTGTCGCACCGAAGAAAAATCTTGCTAGGGGATTCGAAACGGCTGTTTGCTGCTTTTTGTGTATTATTTGTGTTTTTTAACGTGGGTTTTCTGCCTTTTCATATTACTGCACAAAGATTTCATGTACTATTTTTAAATACATGTCTAGTTCCATTTTCGCAACACTGTATTTATTTCAGTAAACATAGAATATAAAATGTAACTAACTTTACTTTATTTTACTTTACTGCCCGAGAGGGACTGCTCAAACTAGGAACAAATTCTGTAGAGCATAGATGTCCCTCACCCGATGTCTTGTATTGAGACATAAAAAAATACAAAATCCTGCCGGTAAGCGTGACAATTGGCAAGATTTTGAACTATAGATAAAATAATAAAACGTAAATAACAGAATATTTTAATTTATCAGGGTGGCGAAATAAGGACAACAAAATGCGATTGATCCAAAGAGGATTGTAGACTAAAACATCGCATGCCTGTTATTTTCCAGGGGGTTATGTTCGCTTAATTACATAACTCGTCTAAGCGAATTCATCCCAGCGTATCGCAATGTTATTTAATGTGGGTTGTAACAGTTTAATTGTCAGAAAATGTTAATTCTGAATATGTATCATGTGCATATGTCATCATTGTTTATAAAGGCAATGTAATCCTTTAATCCCCGATGGTACTTAAAGTAGATAAAAAAGAAAAACGCGTTATAAAATTCATATCGATTAGCAGTAATTCTATTTAGGAGGATTTCTAGATCTTTAACATGATCATGTTCCATAAGCATTATTTTTTATACAAAACAAAAACATTTGTTAATGGATATTTTCTAATCCAATTATAGCTGTTTAGCTTCTTTGGAGTTGAAAGACATGGAGTGGAAAGTTTAATTTCTGAAAAAGAAAATCCATACTCATATAAGGATTTTTATATTTTCATGTTTTCTAATTTTCAAAATTAGAAATATAATATTTAAAAAAGTAATTTAGACAGATTTGTAAATATGTTTGAAAACCCTTATAAATGATTATTAATTCTAATAAATGAAACATTTAAAATTTTATGTAAAGAAATTGAAATCATATTTAAAAAAAAATCAGGGAAAATGCTTTCGAAAGTGAAATTTTCATAATTTTTGGGACGTAAAGAGTTAACTACTAATAAAGTGTGATGGTGAGAAATACCACCATCTAGATCTAAACTAGCACACACTATAAAAAAAAAGTATTTGGTTTTTTTTCTGCATATTAACAGAGTATTTGGTATCATTTTAATCAGTGAACAGTGAACAATACAAATTAATGATCCATTTTAGGATCAGCGCATACAGATAGATAATTATGGAACAAAGTGAACCACGGCAGTCAAGGAAATATTTGGTTTTCCGTTCCCACGAATGATTTAACTACACCTAATAAAAATGTCATGGAGAAAATTGTCAGAACAATAATATGACACATTTATTTATGAGAGCTTAAATAGGCACGAAGACCTCCGAAGTCAAAGCATCTTTACCTCCCAGACGCAGCACGGCGTCAAGAGGAATCGCTATTGTACCGACGGACCTATGAAACACTCAAGGGGAGTACCAAATTTCTCCCGCCTGCCAATGGTCATCTCTCTAAAATCAGAGGTATGGCCGAAACATGCAAATTTTCAAGAAGTTAAAACGTATAAGGCCTTAATTTTATGTGAAAAGGGAAAAATGGTTCCATCCCTTTTTTTTTGCTCCACGAAAAGAATGATTTTTCTTGAGAGTTGAGATTAAAAAAAAAATGGAAAAGTAGAAGGTTGACTGCTCTCTAACTAAAAACAGATTTTGAGTGTGTGTGCCAATAGATGGAAATGTACGCGCTAATAAAAAGCGAAAACGCGTCAGCCATCACCTCCTGCTGTCAACGTTATCTAGTAATATAAGGTAACAAACAATCTTCCTTCACCATTGTTCCATTTTATTTAATTAAGCTATATTCTTTTAATAATACGAATTTACGTGTGTATGAAGATCCTACCCCGATCTAAACATAAAAAGGCTAATCAAATAAATACTTCTAGGGTATGGAACTCTGCCTTTCAAAATCGAATTTGTTAATTCAGTATGATAAACTGTAATTCTCAGAAAATAAATGTTGAGAATACAGTTCTGAACTAGGATTGAATATATTTTTTTTTAACATTTATGTTTGTTTTTAATTATATGCTTATAATTACCTTGTAAATAAACTCAATTTTATATTCAATTAATTTTAGTCAGTTTTCCTTTTGTTTACTTAATTTATTGAATTAATATTAAGTCTTTTATTTTAGGAAATGTTTTCTTTAATATTACAATCTAGGTTTTAAAATAAGCCATTATTTATTTAATGTTACATAACTCTCTGCAGGTAACCTTTGATGATTGTAATTGGCTCAAAGAGGATCCGAACTTCAAAAATAATTCACAACGCAACTTTTTCTTTTCTATAATTAATTGATAATTTGTCTAATAAAATTCTCTAAGTATAAATTATCATATCAGATCCTTAGAGTCATAGGTGCAAAATAAATACTATACGTCTCGGATAATTTAAAATACTCATATTAATCAATAAACAGCAATATAGTGGTAAATCCTATGCAGTCAGACTTAAATTCCAATGATCACTCTGTAGCATTCCATCAAAGTGATTCCTTGCATACCGATGGAGAACATTGAAACAATTAATAAAAAAAAATTATTAAATAAACACTATCTGGGCTATAATGAAATGTCGGGCATTTATAGTTTTCTTCAAAATCTTATCAAACCATATGTCACCAAGACATTAGCAGACATTAATTTATTTTAAATCACATCAACGTGTCCAAAAGTTTAAAAATCACTTTTAAATTTACACTAAAACTAGTCAATATGTTAAAAGTTGTAACCATATTTTCAATTCTCGTTCTCGATGCATCCTTAGTTACTGATATTATGTTTGTTTCTCGTCAGTCAATCCGTTAGAAACCCTCATTTTTTCATTTCCTAATACCATTTGGCGCCATCTGTTATGGATTTTTGGATGTAAAATAGCATTGCATTTTTCTGAGATTGATGTAAATATGTGTATGACGTCCCTCTGTAATGTGTAGTTTAAATTATTATAATTGGCTAGTTTTCCGACCTTATTGAAGTTTATTGTAAATGGAGATTTGTTGTTTATTCGTGCTATTGGAGTCGTTGATTGATTTAATTTTGTATGCCTTCCGTGTTCTTTAATTCTGTCTTCAATTTTCCTTTCTGTCATACCTATATAGGAAAAAACTTTTCCTTCATTATCATTGAAATTAATCTTGTACATAACTGATGTCTGTTGATAATTAAATTTATCTGCGTCTGATCTGATTAATTTGAAAATCGATGACTCTGGCGTGATGGGAGTATTTATTCCAAGTTCATTGAATTCTTTTTTTAGGGGCGTTCGTAATTATGTAAATACGTAGCACCTATTGTCGTCGCTTTGTCCGTCCGTCTGTCTGTCCGCCTGTCTGTCCGTCCGTCCGCATATAACAACGCAAAAACTACCCAACCGAATGGATTAAAATTTAAGATATATTATCTTTGCAGAATTTTGATTTCAAATTTCATTTCAATTTTTTTAAAAATCGAATCAACACTTTTGGAGATATTAATAAAAATATTTATTAAGAAATTTAATTTTTTTTAATCGGTTCTTTCTTGTTAGAGGAGCTTCCGATGTTTAATCATCAAGCGACCGAGATATTTATTTTATGACAGAAATGAATCTGCAGACGATATAATTCATTTCGCAGAATAAAAAATCAGATCTGAATATTTATATGACTAGCTATAGTACGAATCGTTTGTCACGTTTGACGTACAATTTCCAACTTGTTTAAAACAGGGTTCGTGATTTTACTTATTTATTTAATCAAAAAATCATATGTTTTTTTAATTATTTAAATCAGCTATTTTTTTTTAAATTCAAAATACAGTTTTGACACCAGTTATGTACCTTTATGACACCAGTGTCATATTATTAAAGTAAATCTAAAAACTTTTGAAGCCATGTAACTTATAAGAATACACAGAATTCAGCTAATCCTAATAAATAGTTTGATAATAAAAAATTTTTAGAAGCCATGCAATTTGAAGACTTTGAACAAGACTTTGAACTTGAAGCTCAACTGAAAATTATATAACAAAAAGCCTTGCTAAATGAAAATCTTTTTAGGTGCGTTCGTAATTATATAAATACGTAGCACCTATTGTCGTCGCTTGGTCCGTCCGTCTGTCTGTCCGTCCGTCCGCATATAACAACGCAAAAACTACCCACCCGACTGGTTTGAAATTTAAGATATATTATCTTAAAAATCTTAGGATTAAAAATCACCAAGATCTGAATATTTATATAACTAGCTATAGTACGAACGCACCTCATTTGTCACGTTTGACGTACAATTTCCAACTTGTTAATTTTAGGAAAATACCCTTCATAAACGGAATTAAATTTGTAAATTTTATTTCTTTTTCAGCTGGTTGTACTCTATCATATCTTGACGTCATTTTTTTGATTAAAACAATACAAAAGTTAATCGATCATATAAGTATTATCTTCTAGTTACTCACCTGTTTCTGTTGCATACCGTGATAGCTGGGGCACTAAATGATTGAGGATATTCCTCACTGACATCTTGTATTGTTGGATAAGTTCGATAAAATTCTAGAAAGGTACATGTGTCGTACAAGAACCCAACCGTACAAATGACAAATACAAACAGCTTAATTGCCCTTCGAAGACAACTTTTGGATGTAGAATTTTCTGCAAAACCTAAAATTAAAACAGGAAAAACATATATTTTTAAAGTAACAAATTCAATAACCTTTTTAACTTTTACTGCGCCATTAACAATTATAGGTATATGAAATTATATGCAACGCTTTGTATGAAATCTGAAGTAAAAGTGCTGAAACTTGATATGGTTATAATTCATTAAATCTGGTCATATACACTCCGAATTGTCAAAATGATAAAAATAATATATGTGCATTAATTTTTTTATCTGATCTCAAATCGTTTCCTGAGTATAATAGAATTTATCCTATCAGACTTATTTATCAAAAAAACAAATCATCCTATTAGTAAAGGAAAATTGGTTAAAAATACTTTTTATTGGTATCCAATATCGATGTAATATAAAGTCCCAATATTGAGCAATACTGCATAAATATTGATGCAAAATATTTCGCACATCCAATATACTTACAGTATAAAGAGTTCTAGCTCCAATATCAGCCGATGTTACTGTATTAAGTACATTTAATTTATTAATAAATTGATCGTTTTTGTGTAAGCGTGCGTGGGGCCGATGTACAGGAATATCCATCGCACATAGAAATCAGCAAACTTGAATGAAGGCAGTTCACAATTTTTTGCTGTTAAATTTTTAAATAGAATTTTATGTCAAATTATAATTATTATGGTATTAATACAGGTATAATTTAACTATATAATTTTAATAAACAGGTATAATTTTATGTATTGAAGGCGAAGTTTCGTTTTTTTTTTCTATTTTTCTTCCGGTGATTTTACGGTATTCCTAAAAGCAAACTAATTTAAATATTTTGTCACAATATACTAAGCTATTCTTTTTCATACAAAGATTATTCGGAACTTCTGCAGAGAATATTTAATTATTTGCATCTTTTTAAAGCTACATTTTTGAAAAATTATAATTCTTTTCTATTAAACGATTTCGGTATCAAATATTTATCATCCAATCTTGAATTTTATATTCTTGATTGTAGAGAACATACAAAACGCTATTACAAATATTTAAAATTTGATTTTTCATTGCACATTTTGGAAATATTTCTATAGAAATATTTTGAATTTTAGTTTCCGTTGATTTTCGGAATAAAGACATCTTATTCTCACAGTTTTTGTCCTCCAATGCATTTCTATGATGACTAAAGTGTATTTCTTTTATTTTTCCTTAGTGATTTATGACATCATGTTAATTTAATTTGATAATATACCATAAAATATCTAATTATATCGTTATAATGAATCCCACGTTACACTGATTGCCGTTTTAACGTCTTATTGGTGGGAAGAGCATAGGACCCAATCTAATGGAGTTTCAATTTTCATTTTTCTGTTTATGGGCGTGAAATGCACAAGACGCCTCGGAGTGAGGCCCCCAAATTAAAGCAAATGCAAATTTAATGACCTATGATGTGAAAACGGAGCAGAACATAATTACAGTGATTACTTTATTTTTTATGCTATTTAATTTTTGCTTATCTTACACGGCCCCAAGACTATCACGGGACATGCCACACGAATCTGCTTTATGCAAAAAAAATTAAATGTAAAATAAATATTCTCCCGGTTTGGAAATATTTTACGGAAATACTGCCAATCAATACAATATTGGCGAATTATATGTTTCTGTATGCCTAAAAAACACACATATATATATAAATTAGAGTTGTTATTAATTTATATTCTAATTTTTAATAATTCTTTGTGGTGAACATGCGGTTACGACCTTTTAATTTTATTTTTCAATCACCTCCGTGGGCATTTATTTGTGATTTCGTTGGTTTAAGATCAAGATTGCAATTTTTGTATAGCGCATATTTTTGATTATTAAACCAGTCAGATGTGCCAATCCCAAAACTTTCTTCTATATCAGTCATGTTAATACTTCAAAATTCGCTATCACATCGCCGATAAAATCAATATTTTTCGTCATTCTGTTGTACGTCAGCTGCTTGCGAATCGTCGGGTTACAGGGTTGCGAACAACCGATGTATACTAAACTACGAAAAGTCCTTCTGGCCTGAACCGACAGGAACAGATAGCCTCCTTGGTTTTACGATTTTAGCTAATTTTACTGGAAAACACGAAGGTAAAATGCGTGGAACCTAAATAAAGAAGATTCAATCACAGTTTTCGTCAACATTGAATTTGAATGAGGATATCACCAAATTAGTCCTCTACAGCCAAGTTGGCTTCATTTATGGCAACTTATTTGGTCGCCAAATTTGGCGATATTCCGCCAACTGTCGCCAAGTTTGGCGAGAATTCGACGTTGGCGAATATAAATATATAGTGATAAGCATGTAATAGGATGAATGGTTACAACAATGAAAGAAAATTTGCCGAAATCATGTTAACTAAAACTCATAAATTAAACCCGTTTATGGATGAAATTCCGCTGTCTTGTTTGAAAATGTCAGCCTCCCTAAAATTTCAAACCGCTACATCTCAGCTATTTTTTAAGATAAAGGCAAAACAAAAATTGCTCCGGATTCTCCGGATCAAGGCCGAACATTTAACAAAAAACAGTTTTAGGATTTCTAATTTCTTTGAATTTGCACGTCTTTTTGAATTTGAAATCTTTAAATGACTATCACAGCGCCCCCTTTCGTCGAAATATCCCCAAATTCTAATAGAACCTGCTTGCTATAGCGAAAAACATAGAAAAAAATGTGGTTCAATTTGAAGTATAACTTTATACACTTTTCGATGATACAATAGTGAAAAGGGAACAAAAATATCGATCACAGCGCCCCTTTCGTCGAAATATCCCCAAATTCTGATAAAACCTGCTTGCCATAACCAAAAACCTAGAAAAAAATGTGGTTCAATTTGAAGCATAACTTCATACACTTTTAGATGGTACAATGAAGACGGACAGACAGAAATTTTGTAAAAACATGTTTTTCGGAATCTCAGACCCCTAAAACGTGTATATCCGTCAAAAACCTTAGGTCGAAAAAATTTCTATTACAATACTTTCTTCTATTATAGATAGAAGAAAGTAAATATAAAACATACAATAGTATTGCTTGTTTCTTTTATGTAAATAGAATCGTTGTTAGCTGATTTGACATTAAAGGTAGACATATTAAAGAAGCTTAAAAATACAGTTTAGTATGCGCACGCAGCTTCATATTACAGCAAACATTGGTATGAGCATAGTGATATAGCTTCATACATAAAAGACGCCATGAATGAAAATTGTATATTCCGATCTGGTGCGTACAGAGCCACAAATGCCACCAAAAGGTTTCAGGCATGCCGTCACCACATACGCACGAAATCACTTGATTATACGCAATATTACACGGTATATTATACCCCGTTATTATATCATTTCTATTCACTCCTTTATACAATTATGACGTTCTTGTTCGTTATCAGAATTTGCTTGAATATGACACTGCATGTCCATCGGGAGTCTCTATATAAATTGATTGTAGGGTGAACCCCCCAGTTATTAACCCCTCACCAGTAACTGACACTTGAGCAAATATCTAACTCAAATAAGCATTTTCCTGTAAAATTCTGAAAAGTAAAGTCATCTAGTGGTAAATGAGACACTTGTGTTTATTTTGGAGTTCATTTATTCAGCACAAGAGGGCCAAGAACATATTCAATGAGAAAGAAACTTTTGAGAATTTAAAAAGTGCCATTTTGAAGCAACAATTTTATTTCTAAAATTAAGGAAGTTCTTTCTAATCTATTTGTAATGCAACCACCCTAAACTTTTTCTTAAAGTTATACTTGTAGAAATTAGTTTAAAGATGCATATGACATATTAGGGCCATCATTTAGGGTTTAGAGTTATTTAATTTACCTTAATGAGGGGTGCCAGTTATTGGTTCCTAGAATTTCATTTCACCAGTCTCTGACACAGGTGTTAGTAATTGGTTATATTAAAGAAAATTGAAATCTATTATTTGAAATGTTTAAAATGCATAATAATAAATTAATTTTATCTTGTAGTAAACAGCATTAAAATTCATGTTGTTTTACCAGTGTCTGACACCAGATGTCAGAAAAGTTTTTTAAAGCATTTATTTTTTTTTAAATAAACTGTCAGTCACTGGTTCACTTTTTGTCAGTTATTGGTGTTCCAAAATAGGGAAGGTGTCAGTTACTGGAGTTTTTGACCATATTTGTGAATAAAATTAATTTTTAATAATAAAATGTATATATTTTTTATAATTTTGCCAACAGTATTTTTTTAATATATCTCTACTATCCTTTCAAAAGCAAAGGTAAGCATAAAATATATTTAAATTTTTGTAATAGGAATTTGAACAAGAAAGAATCCTCCAAGTCTCAATTACTGGGTGCTTCAGCATAATACCTGTTATTGAGATTTCCTTCTGTAACTGACGGCCGCAATTCTCATAGTCTTTGACTTCATGTGATTCCTCTTTCTTAAACTTCTCCAAACACCTAAAAAATAAATAAGTTTTGCTGACAGAATAAATTTTTCTATCAATCGCCCTTAAAAGAGTGTCTGATTACATTTTAGAAAAAAATAATTCATTTTTAACTTTTGCGATTTCATTTCCTTATGTCGATTTAACATTGACACTGTAAGTTATCAGATCCTGTAATAAGAAAAATTATTTGTGATGTGTACATACCTTTTTTCTGCGAGCATACAAAATACACAACGATGAATAAGTTGTGTGTTTCGAAATGTTTTGAAATACAGGCTTTGTATAAAAAGTAATGAGACGAAATATGCGAAAAAAATGTGTAGAATATATTGCTACAAACAATTATAATTCTTCAAAATAAGACACTTGGGCATCGCCCCAGTTCAAAACATCGAACAACGAGTCTTACACCCAAGGAAGACGCTCAGGAAGTCCTTTTCTGGGACGACCTGCAAGCAGCGCGTTGAAGCCGTTTTGATCTCTGCTACAGTCCAATGGCGGTGGATGTTCTATATGAACAGTCTTCACTTGGAGGAACAGGCGAAAATCCGCCGGGGCTAGAGTTGCAAAGAACCGGTTTATTTCCAGGTTTATTTCCAATTGACCCGGTTTATTCCTGAAAATAACTGGTTTATTCCCAAGAAACCTGGTTCATTTCCAAAAAACCCGGTTTATTCCCAGGTTTAAACCGGGTTTATTCTAGTCTTTGCAACTCTAGCTGGGGCCATATCAGGAGTGTAGGGGAGCTAGGGAAGCATTGCGATGACGTTTTGGGACAGTTTATCGTTGACTAGGGAGCAGGTGTGGCTTGGAGCATTGCCATGATGCTGCCTCCAATTGGCGGCAAGGCTTGGCCTCAATGCATATTCCCTTCCCTCAATATATGCATATTCCCTTCCCTCAAATATTCCCTCAATATATATACCCTTCCCTACAATATGTTCTGTATTTCCACGTTGAAAGCACCCGTGATTTCCCTCTTCATCTGATCCTAGTAACGGGGGTCCAGTAAAACCACGATACGAACTGCATGGAAGGTGGTAGGCGAACTGATGATCGGCGGTTGTTGAAGCTGACTTCCGTCACCATCCAATCCGGTTGGAGTATGCGCGCTGTGACGTACAGTCGCGGCAAAAAAGAATAGGTCTCATTACTTTTTATATAAACCCTGTAGTACACTCACATTTCCTTAAAGCGCGCAAAAAATATCGATTTTGGGCTTTTGATCCGACCTATTGAATCCTACATTTCTATTATCTATATATTTAAATCGCTAAGCGATTTCTTTCGACAATCCGTAAGAACAAACTACTGCATCAAATTACACCATTCTTTTTTTTAATGAAAGATATTTGGACACATATTTGTTATCGTGCATTCTTTTGTTCGAAAATTTAATTAGTTAGCCTTAATTTTCAATTAAACTTTTACTGCTTCTTATGACGTCATAAAGTCGGCAACTCCCACTGTTGTAAGGCATAGAGTTTATTCTGTAATCTCTGTAGTTCGCCAATCTTTTGACATTACCCAGCAAACACAGAATTGTCAGAAACGTCACGAATTGATATAAGAAATATCATTATTGTCAGGTACATCGATTTTCATGTAACAATCCGATATATTTTTCATGGCAAAATACAGTTTTATCATATAAGTGGTGTCCGTACTGTAAAAGAATGGCGATAATCTTACGCAGCACAAAACCCGTATCAAATACTAGGTATCCATTAGCTATACCTACATAGGACGACATGTCGTCGTGCTAACATTACGTCGAATGCACAGTTTCCATTTGACACCATGGATATGATAATTTTTTAACACCCATCGATACATCGCCGATACACTATCATCGGCTGGCATTTATCTAAACCGGAGTGGCAACACATTTGACCTTCAATTCAATGGCCGCTGTGTTGTGAGTGTTTCGTAGCGGCGATAAAAATTCTTCTATAGAACATCTCAGCTAAAGTAAGTTATTTGTCTAATATATTGACTGTTTAAGTTGTAAATGTTATCTAAGTTTTCTTTTTTTTAATGAATTAAGTATTTAATTCTTTTCATGCATTTTAAATTATGTGCTAGTGTACGTATATAAACAAACACGTGTAGTGTTTAGCGTTTGCATTAAATATTGAAAACAAAATTTGTACCTTTTTACGATTGGCTTTCAAATTACTTAATTCATGTTTTTTTATCTGACTAATAAGTATTGTTTAATGGGGAAATAGGAAATATAAAAGTATAACTTGCTTATTTATTATTATTATTTTTTTTGTTTGTGTAAGGTTGGAAGATTTTTTTTTTTTTTTTAGTAGTTTACTAGTCTGCAAGATGCAATATAGGGCAGATGTGCCAGTAATGGACATCTTTCAAAGTGGAAAAAAAAAATCAATAAAATTTTAACTTGCATTATTTTTTTCTTCATAAATTGCATGTTTTATTTATAATCTATGTTACTGTTGACACTTTTAAACAAAGCAATCTGAGGCAAAAAATGTTTCACAGTTCCATTGTTTTTGAGTGAAAATCTAAATTAACATGCTAAGAGCTGGCTTGAATTAAATTAATTAAATCTTTTTAATTTTCTTGCAAAAATTGTATGGTTTTGTTTTGATAATAATATAAAACTTTGAATTTTATATATTAATGGCCAATGGCCATTTAGAAAATCGTATTTATTTTTTTAATTTTTAGGACCCATGCCCATTACTGGAATACTTAATTAGTCGATTTCTAGTAATGTACATCACATTACTAAAAGTGCAATTTCAGTAATGTTCATAGTGTTTAAAATCTTTTAATTTAACTGAACAGCTAAGTACTCTAATTTAATTTTTAAATTGTACTTACCAGAATGTTTGTAATAACCTTTTTCTATATATATATAAATAGACGCTTGTAAATAATTTCATGTAATTAATAAAATTTGGTACTGTTTGGTTAGCCGGGCGGCAGTGATATATATATGCAGAGGTAGTACTTGTCCTGAAATTCCTGATATTCCTGAAAAAAATAAAAACGTCCTGAAATGTCCTGAAATATGGTAGTCTGTCCTAATATTCCTGAAATTTTGCAAGTTTTGTGCTATGTCGGTATTTGAAATCATCAAATTGGGGGTAGGTGTACTTTTTTACTGATGCAAAACGATCACGAAAGTTGCAATTTTCTTTAGTCTATCATTAAAAATAATTTTCATCGATTTGAAAAAAAAAAAAAAAAAAAAAAAAAAAAAAAAAAAATCGCAATTTTTGGTGATAAATTACCAAAAATCATTTTTTATAGATTAGTCATTAAAAAAAGTTTGCTATTTTCATCTGTCATTCACAAAAAATCCCAATTTTTACCAGTCAGTTATAAAAAAAGAAACCTTTTGCAATTTTCGTCGATCAGTGAAGAAAAAAAAATTGAGATTTTTGTCTTTCAGTAATGCAAAAATTGCAGTTTTTTAGCAGTTTGGTCAAAGAGTTCTGGTAAAATTACTTTTCTTTTAAATGTATACTTTTACAACAAAAAAATTGTGTATATAGTGTATTATTTATGATAATAAAATGTATTGAACAGGGAGTTAAGGGTTTTTTTTGGTTTGGTTTTCAATCAAATGTGTCCTGAAATTGTCCTGAAATATCGTAAAAAGTATGTCCTGAAATATTTTCTGGGCTAGTACTACCCCTGTATATGTGTATGTACATATATCACTGGCGCGCCCGGCTAACTGAAAAGTACCTAAAATTTTTATCATGCAATGAAATTAAAGTTTTTTAAAAACGGTGACTTGCATATTTTATAATTTGTATTTAAAGTTTTTTTATATCATGTTTGAAATTTCATGTATCTTTAACACATTTTAACCCCCCCCCCCCCCAAAAAAATAAATAAATAAATAAATAAATAGGTACTTTTCCATTATACGGACACCATGCCAAAATGTAAGCTAATGCATAATGTATGTATGTGTATGTATCAGGGTTAGAAATAAGCAGTCGTTAGTCGCCAAATGCAACTAAATTATTGCATTTGACAACCACAAAATTATACCTAATCGTCAAATTTAACACCTAGCTTTTCTTTTTTCTTTCTTTTTTTTTTTTTTTTTTTTTTTTTTTTTTTTTTACACAAATGCTTTTATTCCTATTTTAGTATAAGTTTGCATCCACACCCCTTCCGCTGCCTGCACTTGAAACACCTGTTTTAATATACTGTATAAAGAATGTTTTAAAATTTCAGTGTTTTTCCTCAAAAAAAAAAAAAAAAAGTATTTTATAGAAATCAATATCTTTAAATGCCATACAAATATACATTAATTGGTATCCAAAAGTTCATTTATTTGCTTCTTTTTTCATTTTCTGATGTACTTTCAATCATAAGATTTTTTTAAAAATTAATACCTGGTTGTATCTAAAAGTTCAAATTTTCTTTCTATGTATATAAATGCTTGATAATCTGTTTTGTATGTATATTAGCTTTATATAAAGAATTATTTAAACATTTTTCTAGAATCCAAATATTGTAGTTTAATGCTGTTTTAAAATTTTATCGAAAGCCAATTTTTATTTTGTTTTAGTGATTAACGCAGGGATAAAATGTTTAATATGTACAGCCCCCTTGCCCTTAACACATAAAGGTAATTACAATATTATTGTTAACCTGGGTTCGAAAAGAAATGAAAAAATATCATATAACATGAAATGCAGTTTGACACCTAGGAAAAAAATTGCAGGTGTCATTTGACGCCTTACTTAGAATTCCCAATTTCTAACCCTGATATGTATGCTTGGCGACAATGGCGCCTGTATAACAAAGAAGTACCATAAAAAAAAACTTTCCCAAGTTTTATATTTGAAGCTGAATTTTTAAATGTAGAATCAATAATTATGTTGGACAATATTTACTTAGAAAAGCTATTGAAAGATAAACTTGCAGCTTCATTAGAAATATTTTTTTCTCGTTTTCGTTTTGTTCAGTTAAGAAGACCAAGCTTACTATATTTATGTTAATTTTTTTTAATAAAAACAAATTATTTTGTTGTGTAAAACAAAATTTTCTTGAAACTTGTTTACTAAATCTTAATAGTTTGTTTTTTGTGAGTGTAAAAAAGCAAATTGTGTCTGTTTTCAATTAGTTGATCTTAAATTTTGTTAAGTAAAAAAGAAAAATAGAAAAAGACATTTTCTATTAGTTACATTATCTATCTATAGCATTTTCATGCTAAATGACGTGTTTTAATGTCTAATTTATATTAACTCTGAAAATATTTATAATCATCAATAAGTTAACTATTTTGAAAATATGGGACCCAGAAGCAGAAAATTCTCCAAGTGTCTGCGACGGATATTTCAGCGGTAGAAAATAATCTGCAGGTAAACTATGTTACAATTCAGGATTGGCAGGTCTTTGACATGTGTCCGTTTTTGAGTTTTAACTGCTATGTCCAAAACCATCTTATGTCAAAAACCTGAAATACTGCATTGATATGTAAAATTTTACATTAAATAGTACTTATATTAGATGAAACAGTACAACATTATACGTAATAAATAAGTCATTTACTGTATATCATCAATAATTAATATCTAGTAAAGTATTACTGTTACATACAATTTTTTAACTTGATTTCTCGATATTTACCAGCAACCTATTGGTGAATTGAGCTGTTTTTTTCCCGCGAGATATTGAAGAATTTCACGTTTATTTTTTGTAACCAACTGATGAATTTCGCGATTGTTTTCCTGTGATCGATTGAAGAAATTTGTGATATTTTCCTGCTACCAATTGACAATTTTTTTTTTTTTTTTTTGCCAACCGATAAGCGAATTTCGCGCTTGTTTTCCCGCGTCTTACAGGTGAAACTCGCGTGTTTTTTTTTTTTTTTTTTTTTTTTTTTAACACATAATTGGACAAATTTCACAATTGTTTTCATGACCGATCGGCGAATTTGGCTATTTACATGCAATAGCTTGACAAAATTTACAATTTTTCCTTGCGACTGACTGACGCATTTCGCAATATTTTCCGCTATCTATAGATGAATTTTGCAATGTTCTTCTGCAGCAGATGGAAGAATTTTGGGGTTTTTTTCTGCAACTGACTGAAGAGATTCACTATTTTTTCCCGTAACAGACAGATGAATTTCTAGATAGTTTTCTAACGACTGATTGACTAAACTCGTGATATTTTCCTGCAACTGATTGATGCTTTTTTTCGGATTTTTTTCCACGTCTTGCTGGCAAAACTCGCAGGGTTTTTTTCACATGATCGTAGACGAATTTTGCTATTTCCCCCCTGTTATCGACTGGGGAATTTCGCAATTTTTCCCACAACAGATTGGCAAATTTTTCGATTTTTTCTTCACACGATCGATTAACAAATTTCGCAATATTTTCACATGACTGTTTAACGAATTTTGCGAAATTTTGCTGTGCCCGATTGACAAATTTTTTGGTTTTTTTCCGCAACCTATTGGTGAAATATGCAGATGGAGATTTTTTTTCGCAAACCCAAAATGCTATGCAGCTATTAACAAAAAAAACAGGCAGAGTGCATTTGCAGCTCTAAAAGAAAATATAGGGTCTGCTTTTTGCTGATTTCTTCAACCGCTTTTCACAGATTTTCTCTTTTGAACTTTCTGCCGAGATGCAAGCACGGTATATGAGCAAACGCTGTTGGTCCATTGAGCAAGGATGTCGGAGGGAAAAAAATGATATTTAGCTTGCAAAGAATGAGACAATGCACAGAAGATCATAGCGCTCTGCCAGATGCGAAGCGAAAGTGTGGATGCGGCACCGCACTCACTGACAAAGTAAAAAAATGTGCAGAAGGAGGGAGAAAAAATCTGAGCCGAAGAAAATTCCATGGAAAAAAATCTGCTGAAGAGGGGAAAAAATCTGCGACATACGTCGCCAGTCTCTATCTTTCTGCTACTGGGATATAGTATATTAAAAAAATATTGTATATTTTTGAAAATGCCATGATATTTACGAACCCTGATTTTTGTATATATAAAATAAGACAAAATGCCTTCAGTATGAAATAAAATGTTTCTAGTTGGTTATATATCGGTACTTTTGGGTTAGCCGGGCACCAGTGATATCTATACACATATATATCTACACAGATACATATATACATATGTATATATATACACATATATGTATGAATATATATACATATGTTTATACACAGTTTCCCCCAGGTTTAAAAAAGGGCAGGGTGCTGATGATGAGAAAAAAGCACTTTTCAGATTCTTATTGGCACTTTTTTTAATTTTTAAAGTTATTATTTTGGTGTTTAAAGCCACTTTTAATATTTAAAAGTCAGGGCATTCTTTTTAAGACAACATTGAGTCAGTTTTTACTCTGGAAGGAAATTTTTTAATGCAAAAAGGACACTTTTTCTACTGAGGGGCAAGAAGTGTGCTAATTATTTTTGTGAAGGGCGAGAAGGGTGCTATTTTGTAAACCAAAGGGCAGGCAGGGTTCAGCACCCTTCTGAAACCGTCTGGGGGAAACTGATATACATATATATATGTACATATATCACTGGCACCCGGCTAATCGAAAAGCACCCAAAATTTTTATCATGCAATGAAATGAAAAGTTTTTAAAAAACCGTGACTTGCATATTTTATAATCTATGTATAAAGTTTTTTATATGTTTGAAATTTCATGTTTTGTTAGCATTGTACCCCCCCCTCCCCCCCAAAAAAAATAATAAAAATAAAATAAAAAGGTACTTTTCTGTTATACGGACACCATGCCAAAATGTATGCTAATGTATGTATGTATATGTATGCTTGGTGACAATGGTGTCTGTATAACAGAAAAGTACCCTAAAAAAACTTTACTAAGTTTTATATTTGAAGCTGAATTTCTAAATCTAGAATCAATAATTATGTCAGACAGTATTTACTTAGAAAAGCTACTGAAAGATAAAATATCTCATTTAGATAAACTTGCAACTTCATTAGAAATAATTTTTTTCTCGTTTTCGTTTACTTAAGAAGACCAAGCTTACTATATTTATGTTAAAATTTTTTAATAAAAACAAATTATTTTGTTGTGTAAAACATAAAATTTTCTCAAAACTTGTTTACTAAATCTTAATAGTTTGTTTTTTGTGAGTGTAAAAAGCCAATTGTCTGTTTTCAATTAGTTGATCTTAAATTTTGCTAAGTAAAAAAAAAAAAAAAAGACATTTAGAATATTGTTTTATATAAGTTTTCATGCTAAATGACATATGTTTTAATGTCTAATTTATATTAACTTTAAAAATATTTATAATCATCAATAAATTAACTATTTTGAAAATATGGGATATAGTACATAAAAAAAATTCTATATTTTTGAAATCATGATATTTACAAATCCTGATTTTTGTGTGTATAAGATAAAAATGCCTTCAGTATAAAATAAAATTTTCTAGTTTATTATATCAGTACTTTTCAGTTAGCTGGGTGCCAATGAAATATATACACACACCCATATATATGTGTATATATATTTTACTGCCCCCCCCTGGCTAACCGAAAAGTACCGTTATATCTTACCATTTTTATAATGGGCTTAAGTCTAATTTTTAATAGACCCAATTACATGCGATTTTTTTTTTTATTGATATGTTTATTTTTACATGTAAGTTTTTAAAGATACTATATTGCAATGTTAAAATATTGGCTATTTGTTTCTAGCTCATGTTGAATTATTGGCAAGATTAAAATTAAAAAATATGGCTATCACTGGTCAAAGTATATCTTCATAAGCAGTCTACTAGTGTGGACAAAATGGGAGAAATAAAAGTAAGTTAATTTTTGTTTATTTATTTGATAAGTATTGTGTTATGTGCTTAAATTATAAGCACGGCGGGATTCGCGGTGAAAATTTTGAAATACCGCCCAAAAAAGATTGTGGGCGGGAGCCTCCCGCCCAAAAAATTTCACAATTTTAGGAAAAATTTGCATTATTTTATTTACCTGCAACTGAACGATAAATTTCGTGATTTTTTTTTTTCCCGCAACCGATCGACGAACTTTGCGTTTCTTTCGCGACAGATCGACAAACTTTGCTGTTTTTTCCGTGACAGATCGGCGAACTTTGTGGTTTTTTCTAGATCGACGAACTTGGCGTTTTTTCCACAACAGATCCACGAACTTTTAGTTTTTTAAGCGACTGGTCGACGAACTTTTCCTTTTTTAAGCGACTGATTGACGAACTTTGTTTTTTGGTGACAGATCGACGAACTTTGTGTTTTTTCCGCGATCGATTGACGAAATTTGCTTTTTTCCCACGACTGATCGGCGAACTTTGTGGTTTTTTTTGGCGACAGATTGACGAACAGCGTTTTTTCCACGACAGATCGACGAACTTTGTTTTTTCCAT
Source organism: Maratus michaelseni (assembly GCA_963931845.1). Classification (NCBI taxonomy): domain Eukaryota; kingdom Metazoa; phylum Arthropoda; class Arachnida; order Araneae; family Salticidae; genus Maratus; species Maratus michaelseni. The sequence continues at coordinate 183,916,337 of OZ007596.1, forward strand.
GACAGATTGACGAAATTTGCGTTTTTTCCGAGATCGATCGGCGAAATTTGTATTTTTCCCGCGGTCTATCGACAAAATTCGTGTTTTCTTTTTCACAATCGACCGACGAAATTTGCGTTTTTTCGCGATCGAACTACGAAAATCGCGTAACTTTCCAAACACTTCACAGAATACTGTGGGCTCAAATAAATGGCAATAACAAAAATGAAAATCCTAATTATGAATATATATGAATTAATAAAATGAATTTCATCAAAGTATCGCAAAAAAAAAAATCCGAGAAATTAGTCAAATGATCGTGGGAAAAATTGCGAAATCTGTCAAATGAACTCTGGGGAAAATCATGAAATTAGTCAAACAATGATTTCAGTAAAAAAATCACAAAATCCATCAAGTGATTTCGGGGAAAAATCGCGAAAATAATCAAACGATCGCAGAAAAAATCATGAAATTCATTAAACGAATGAGAAAAAAAATCGCTAATTTTACGATTGTAAAAATCATGAATTTTATCGACCGAGCGTATAAAAATCATGAATTTTCTAATGCATAAGTGCAATTTTTTCTTATTTTCTGTTCAGTTGTTCCAAAAATGCAAAATATTTATTCAAGGGAATTTATTTCTGTTTCTGCACTTGATAAATTTTAGGAATGTGTGTGTGTGTGTGTGGGGGGGGGGGGTACTGAAACTTTGCACAGGGCGCAAATTTTCTTTTGCATGATCCTCTTTTTTTTTCCTCTCCAGTCGCTCCCCCTCTCCCACACACTTTCCTCCCATAAAATGGACTTTTGAAAACAGAAATTCTGTTGTTCTGATTGACTTACGTGTTGTGAGTTCTAAATAAATGTAAAAAAAAAACAAAAAACAGATGCATCAACTGCATAATTGCAATATGCATTTTCCATTTACGGCACGTTTCTATAAGTGGAACATTAAAAAAGTGAAGTTATTTTAATCAGATTATTATGAGATTCTTAAAAGTACAGCACGATTTCAGCTTACCTTGATAATGTGCACTAGTGAATCCAGAGTGTGGCGTTCTGGGGAGGGGGGTAATTTCCCCCCCCCTTAGTTTAGATAAAATGGAGTTTTCATGCAGAATTATCAGATTTCTTCCAAATTTTGTATATAGACTCATTGTGGTACAGAGCTTCCCCGATTAGTTTTGGGGGTTCATCGGAAAAGTTTAAAGGGGAACAAAGGCTAACCCCCCCTCCCTCCCCTTAATTTAGATAAATTGGTTTTTCATGCAGAATTATCAGATTTGCTCCAGAGTTTGTATAGAGGTTCATTGTTATAAGGTGCTACACTGATTAGTTTTGGGTGTACATTGTAAAGGTGAAAATAAGCAGTCTCCACTCGTCGATTAAACTTTAAAAACTGGCGATTAAAAATATGGAAAGAACCAACCAAATTCAGGATTTCCTGATTACCATTTTCCCCTAAATTTCACGATTTTTCCGCGTCCGTTCGACGTAATTCGTAATTTGTACGCACCGTTGGAAGAAATTTATGATTTTCTGTACATAATCGACGAAATTCATGATCTTTACGCGTCCGATTGATAAAATTCATGATTTTTATGCGCATAATCGACGAAATTCATGATTTTTACATGCCCAGTTGATAAAATTCATGACTTTTACACGTTTGATAGACGAAATTCAAGATTTTTACTCTCCCGAATGACAAAAATCAAGATTTGTATTTAGCTGTTCAATGAAATTTAAGATTTATACGTAGCCGATCGACGAAATTCAAGATATTTATGTAGCCGATCGACAAAATTCAAGATATTTACGTAGCCGATCGACGAAATTGAAGATTTTTCTGCACCTGATTGACAAGATTGAAGATTTTTCTGCACCTGATCGACGAAATTGGAGATTTTTGTGCACCCAATCGACGAAATTGAAGATTTTTATGCACCCATGCGACGAAATTCATGACTTTTATGCACTCTGTCAATAAAATTCATGATTTTCATTCTCCCGATCTACGAAATTCATGATTTTTACGTTGAATGATGAAATTTATTATTTTTACGTAGCTGATCGACAAAATTCATGATATTTTTTTGCACTTGATCGACGAAATTTAAGATTTTTCCTCATCCGAAAGACGAAATTCATTATTTTTATGCACACTATCGACAAAATTCATGATTTTTATGCGCTTGATCGACAAAATTCATGATTTTCCATGCGATATTGATGAAATTCATGAATTTTACGCTCTCGAATGACGAAATTTGCAATTTTTTCTGAAACTAATTGCCGAAATACACACAATTCCTGAATTTGTGGAGATTTTGGCCTGCTGGCCACAAGTTGTGCATGTGTAATGCATTCATGATTCATATCATGTTGTGGGTTATTATTTAGTACATAAACATACCTATTTATTATTGTCAGACCTTCATTCTATACAAATAATTTTTTTTGAAAAGTACTTATGTAGTTAGTTAAAAAGTACCTAAGCTAGTGTGACTTATGTAGTTAGCTACATAAGCATGTTGTGTAGAACTTTACTGTTAACTTATTTTAAAATTTAAAATAGATTGGAAATTAATATCTGAAGTTTGTTCAAAACAATATAAATTAAAACATTTTTATTTAGTACATAAATTACTTTTTTACTGTAAAGTCATTGTATTTAAAAAAAATAAATATTCAGTGACATACGTGTATTTACTGGCTACTAAAGAAATTATTCTCATTAGCCAGTAACTGGCTACTAAAACAAATCAACCTACCGGCCAGTGGCTACTAAGCGAAATTCCTTATTTTCTCCTTTAGTTCATTGGTTACAAAGGGGGAACGAGGGGCTAATCCCTCCCCCTTAATATAGTAATAGCCTTTGAGCTCAATGCCATCAGTTTAACTGGACGCTTTTCTTTTTATTTTAATGGTACTATCAAGTTGTTTGCCGTCAAATTTTGGTGGGTTTCATCTAGTTTTCTTTTATTTATTAGGGTTGAGTGCGCCAGGTTTTGTTTTAATGAAAATGTTTGTCTGATTCAGGTTGATGATTTTTAAGTTAATAATTTTTTTTTGTCTGGTTCAGTTAGAGTTGTAGGTTTACTTGATATAATGTTTAGCAGGCTTATTTTCAGGTTGGTTTGTTGTCTGGCTTAGTTTATTGTGGTCACTTATGGGTTTTGCGGGGCTGATTGCAACTGTTTTGATCCAGTGCAGTATTCTATTTTATGTGCATTAATTCCAGGGAAATAATCAAATAAAAGTATGGTGTCATTTAAAAAAAAAGAAAATCCAATCATTGTTAACAATAGATTATGCAATCTGATGCAGAATTTCACCTAAAAGTGTTAAAAGGAAATTATAACTACAATCATCAAAACTTACTCAAACCAGGGTTGGCAGGTTTCTGACAGTTTAAACTGTCACTTCAAAAACCTAATCAGAAACCTCGAATACTACATTGATATGTAAAATTTCACATTAAATGTCATATATATACAACATTAGATGTAATGTTTAAAATGTTACTATTACTGTAAATCAATAATTAATATCTAGTAAAGTGTTATTGTTAGTGTAATTTTTTAACTGGCTAAAATTGTTTTTAAGTAATTGAAACTGCTCACATGAGCTGCACATTTTTTCCCTTACTTAAAATATCTTAAATGTGCCCGTAATTTAAAACAATGATATCATCTTCCTGCAGCATGGCTTAAAGAGTGTAAAGAATCATAGAATCCCAGCTGCCAAGTGATACCTGCTGGAATAGTCAACTGAACATTTTATGGAGCCCTGAAACATTTTATGGAATCGGAATATTTCAGAAAATTATGGAAGAGCATAAGGAGGATGCAAGGAATATTAGAATTTCCCAACTAGTTAATGATTTTAATTTATGCAGTGCAAATATCTTATTCTTCAGTTAAAACCCATAGGTGTTTCATTGCATTAGATATTCTTAAACGAGATACTGCTACAATTGTTAATGCATGTCATGTTTGATCAAGTCTTCAGAAAAAAAGTTCACTTAAGCCCCATATGGAAAATGTGCATAATAAGAATGGATCAAATCATGAAACTTTGAATTTTTTTTGTTTGATTTTGCATCTCAACCATAACGGTGAAGGGTTGGCTGATGCAGAAATTTATTCAGCTTGCACATGGACTACAGAAAGCAAGGGTCGATGCAGGTTTTTTTTCTTGGGGCCCATTTTGTGAAAATTAAAGGTTATTTTTGTGAAAAATATTTTTTAACGAAAGTTGAAATCCAGTTAATAAAATTTGAACCAAGCATTTATAAACAAAAACCTTTTAAAATCCTTTTGCTGAAGTTTTCCTCTCTGGTGAACTTGTTTGTTTACAAATTACACATTTTAAAACATCACAAAATAATAAATAGATAATAAATAGTAATATTTTATGGAATAGAATTTTGTGAAGGAAACCTATTTTATCAAATTGATTTCTGTGAAGGGGCCCATTTTATTAGATTTTTGTGAACGGACCCTAAATAGGCCCCAAATTTTTCCTGGATCGACCCCTGGAAAGAATAGATAAACAGAGCTCGCATTCCCCCTAAAATTCCTAAATTTCCTAAATTTCCTAACTATTATTTTATCCCCTAAAATTCCTAAAATTTTCTTGTTCCTAAAAATTTGAGATCGGCAAAATTTCACAGAAAAATATTGCGAATTTCGACAAATGGTCGCTGAAAAAGATGCGTATTTCGCCAAAAGATGACTAAAATAACACAAATTTCGTCAAAAGATCGCTAAAATAACGCAAATTTCATCAAAAGATCGCTAAAACAACACAAATTTCGTCAAAAGATTGCTAAAACAATGCAAATTTTGTCAAAATATTGCAGAAAAAAGCATATTTTGACAAAGAATCAGGAAAAAAACTTAAATTTCATCCAAGGATATCATGGAGGGGAAAAAAAGCTAATTTCGACAAACAATCCTGAAAAAAAAAAAAAACTCAAAGTTCATCTAAGGATCGCGACAAACATGAATTTCTTCAAAGGATCGCAAATTTAAAAAAAAAATCTCGGGAAAAAAAACCCCTAGAATTTCTTAAAAAGATCGCGGAATAAATGTGAATTTCGATAAAATGAATCATGAAAAACCCTTCAAATTTCATCCAAAAATCAAGGAAAAAAGATAATTTCATATAAGAATTGTAGGAAAAACGCGAGTTTCATCAAAAACTTTTGCAAAAAAAACGGCAATTTCGTTGAAGGATCGCGAAATTTTTTCAATCAGTCGTGCATATAATGCGAATTTCGTCAAACAATCGCACAAAAATACAAATTTCATCAAAAGATTGAATTTCATCTAAGAATCGCAAATTTTGTCAAAAGATTACAGAAAAAACACTAATTTCTTCAAAGGATCGCGAAAAAATGTGAATTCCATCAAAAAGTCGCAAAAAAAAGTATTTTGTCACAAGGTCGCGGGAAAAACACGAATTCCGTCAAAAGGTCGCAGAAAAAAACGTGAATTCCGTCAAAAAATCGCAAGGAAAACGTGAATTCCGTCAAAAAATTGCGAAAAAACGCAAATATCGTCAATAAATCGTGAAAAAAACGTGGAATTTTGTCAATAAATCGTGCAAGTAAGGCGAATTTCGTGAAAGAATCTCGAAAAAATGCATGTTTTGTCAAAATATCATGGGAAAAACGCAAATTCCGACAAAGAAGTGTGGAAAAAAATCTTTCAGAAGTTTTTCTGTGAGCCTCAGAATTTTTTTTTTCTCATAATCACCTTTGCTTCCTGCCTCTTGTTCTCTAGGTTCACCGAGAACATCCAAAAGAGAGAGGAGAGCATTCATTCTGGTTAGGCTCAATGATCCAAGAACTCAAAAAAATTCTAATTAATACAATTGCAGTAAGCATAAGCTGTCAAAACGGTTTGTAATATGAAACCGGTTATTGCACAAATTTAAATGCCCTTATTCGCAACAAACAACACAAGCACATGGAACAAGGGCTGAATTCATTGGAATGATGGGAATATTTTTTGGCAGTGTACCACATGTGCCTGACTAGCACAAAAATACTGTTATTACATACTTGTAATGTTAAAAATATCGCAAATGCCCCTAAAATTTTCCTAAAATTTGGGAAAAAATTCCTAAAATTCCTCCCTAAAATTTTGAAAAATCCTAGTGCTAGCCCTGGATAAATGTTTACCTGTATGCTGGTAACATAAATCACATTTCTTAATAAGGGTGTATAATTTTAAATTAAAAATTAAATTTAATTACAACTATTGCAATTTAAACTTAAATTAGTTACACTAGTTTGTATCTGAAATAGCAAAAACTTTCTTCTGGTCTTTGATAAAAATGCATTTGTAACTTTTTTTTTTCAGATTCTCCTTTTTTCAGCCTATGGTGGCAAAGATGCACATAGTGCAACCAGGAAAATGATGTCCTAATATCCAGTATCTTCGCAGAAGCAGAAAATTCTCCAAGTGTCTGCGACGGATATTTCAGCGTCAGAAAATAATCTGCAGGTAAACTATGTTACAATTCTGGTTACAATTCAATAAGTATGAACCCTGAGGGGGTAGTTGAACTGTTTGGAAGGGAGAAAAATAATCTATCCCACTATTTTATATGATATTTGAAGAATTACATTAATACAGACATGACAAAAAGTTTGAAAAAAAATTAAATCTAGAACCGAGAACTCAGAATGATTATATGCAAAGTGTTTATTTTTAAAAAAAGGAAGAACATCAAGCTCTATATATACACAACATCTCTACGTTTTTCAACTTTCACCAATGTTATGGACCTTTAACAATTGGGTTGCTAAATGAATTTCTGATTTTTTTTTTCGATTTTGTGCACTGGAGATGAGTTTCAGAACCTTTACAAAATCAGATGTCTTTATTTTTAACTACTTGCATGAAAAATACATATTTAGGATGATGGCATCAATATCCATTTCTGAATAAAATTGTTTTATTATATCCTTAATGAAGTATAGGTAAAACTTAAATCCCTGGTATTTTCTTAGGTTCTATGTGCATTGAAATTTTAAACTGATGTCCAAAGTTTGAAAGGGAAACAGTCAATTCATTTTTTCTGTTAGATGAGAAATGTTTGTTGACTTTAAAGCTCTTCTGAAATCCAAAAGAACTACTTTCTGACTTCTAAATTCATTTTTCTTCGCAAATACATGAAATTGCCAGGTGTTCTTATTCAGAAACTATGTATTCAAAAGACATTTTCCTTTTTTTTTTTTTGGTAAAGGCAGAAGTTTTTTCAGAAAAAACAATCAAAGTCAGCAACCTAATTCTGATGCACAAGAAAGGAAAAAACATTCTCACGTAACAAGATTCGCTGACAAGTTGATAAGTAATTTATTTATCAAAAAACACTATTTGATTCCAAATTGCTTTAATAGTCATGCCTGCCAATTGGGTACCTTTTATGTTTAAAAATGAGTAAGAAAATTTAGCGTTGTTGAGCAGGGAATTTGAGAATTACTTTAAATTGTCAAGTCCTAATTTCTGTAAATTGCAAGGATCAACTAGTTTGTTGTTTCTAAATGTTTCCTTGGAGTTCAGGAAAAATAAAATTCCATGTGCACTACAAGTTCTGCACAGTTCTAATCTCATTTCTGCTTAGTGCTGACTAGGCGAATTTGGTGGGGCGCAGCACACGGTGGACCTTACTGTCCTTTTGGTTCTTTTCCTTTTTGGTAGCAAAAAAAAAATCTTGAAATACATCTGTCTGTCATCGGAATGTCAGTAGGTCGAGGAAAAAAATTGCAAAATTTCTTGATCAGTTGTGGGGGAAAAAATACAAAATTTGTTGATTGATTTCATGGAAAAAATTATGTATTTCGCCAATCTGTTGCGGGAAAAGTTTTTAACTACTTGCCTCTGTTGTGAGAAAAAAACCACACCATTCGATAATCGGTCAAGGGAAAATATCAGTAAATTCGTCAATTGGCCACGGGAAAAATATCGTGAAATTTGTTGATCTGTCGGGGGGGGAGGGGGGGGTTGTAAAATTCACTGTTTTGTCACTGAAAAATATCGCAAAGTTTGTCAATTGGTCTCGGGAAGAAAGTTGTGAAAATTTTCGATCAGTTGCGGGGAGAGGGATGGTAAATCATGAAAATTTTCAGTCTTAACGCAAGGAAAATCGCGAATCTTGTCACTCTCGCAAGAAGAAACCATGCAATCAGTCGAGCAAAATATCACAAAAATTGCCCATCTATCACGGAAAAAAATTGCAAATTTGTCAATTGGATGCATAAAAATATTTCTAAATTCGTGAGCAGGTTGTGAAGAAAAATCCCAAAAATTTTCATTCAGACGCAGCGAAAAAAAAGTGTTCATTTTGTCAATCTATCGGTCAGAAAAAACCATGAAATTCACCAATCGGTCGTGGGGGAAAAATCGTGAATTTCTTCAATCTATCTCAAGGAAAAAATCATAAATGTTGTTGGTTGGTTGCTGGAAAACATCGCAAAATTGTCAATCAGTCGCTTGAGGAGGAAAAAATTACAAATATTTTCAGTTGAACACTGGAAAAAAAAAATCATAAAATTTGTAAATCATGTTGGAAAAAAAAAAGCATGCAAATCACCGATCACTCACGGAAAATATCGCAAAATTTGTCAATTGCTCATGAAAAAATATTGCAAAATTTGTTGATATGTTGTGGGAAAAAATTGCAAAATTTGTCAATATGTCGTGGGATCCTATCGTGTCAATCCCCACAAAATTTTTTGATCGGCATGAGAAAATATTCATCAGTTGGTTGCGGGACTTGATCTTCACTTTAAAAAACAAATTTCTTCGGAAAATGGTAATTCTTTTTTGGGCCGGAGCCTTCCGTCCTCAACATTCTTTTGGGTGGGATTTCAAAATTTTGGGCATGAATCCCATCATCCGACCCTGAAATTCAAGCCTTGTATAGATTTATTATTTAAAGTGGTTTTTCTGTAATTTTCTACGTTATGAAATGAGACAACTCAATGTAATTAACTCTTAACAAAACTCAATACAATTAAATATTGAGAGTGTGCTATTGGAGGGTTTAGAAACAAATCTATTGGTAAATACTGTTTGATATTAATTTATATCCGAACGGAATAGCTGCTGCAATAATAGTAAATATTTATGCACTGTATGATTGTGCATAAATGTTATATACAGTGTTGTTATAACTAAAGTTACCCTGCTTAGACCTGGTTGACAGATATCGATGAAACTTGGAATATAAGTTATATGAGGGGGCGGAGGGGAGTTGCAAAATTCACCGGTCCATCACTGAAAAATATTGCGAAATTTCTGAAAAGAAGCCGACTCAGACTCCGGCTGTTTTTTTGTTTGTTTGTTAGACTGTTTGAAGTGAAATTAAACCAATTCTCAATATGCTGCCTGGTGTACATTGTAGATGAAAACTGTAGTTATTTCTGAACTAATAAAATTTTAATCTTTATTTTATTTTATTTTTCCTTTCCATCAAAAATTTTTCTGCTCTGGGGAACCTTATTAATCTACTTTCCCCTTTTCAAGTCCACAAATCCGAAATAGTAAAATTTCTGTTTTCTTTTCTTCTTTAGATTTCGATAGTTGGAATTTTTCGGGTTTGTGGGATATGAAATTGAAAAATTAGTAAATCATTTGAGAATTTCTAGCTGAGCAAGTTTATTGGCAGGCATGCCCAAAAAGCTGTTGGCAATATTGGAAACTTCATCATTTGATTGCGAAAAATAATTGTGAATTTCATCCATAGATTGAAAATAAATCATGATTTTCGTCAATGTATCTCAGAAGAAAAAAATATGAATTTCGTCTATCGGTCATTGAAAAAGTTGCCAATTTTGTTAATCGATGGCTGATAAAAAAACGTGATCTTAGTCTATGAAGTGGTTATAAAAAGAAAGAAAAATTCTCCAGTCAATTGCATTAAAAAATTGTTGATTTTGTCAGTCATTGTAATATATCTGGAAATTTGTCGATCAGTTGATAAAAATCGTAAATTTCGGCATTCACTTTTCGAAATATCGTTTTTTGTCATTCATCTGTCTAAGAAAAAAAAAATCTAATTTCTTCAGTCTCATCAATCAGTCCCTGAAATGAATCTCAAAATTTGTCGACCATTGGTTGATAAAAAAAAATCTCGAAATTTCAACAGTCACTCGCTGTGAAAAAAAAACATTTTGATTTTGCCAGTAAGCCATAACATATAATTGCGAATTTCTTCTGCGTCTTCAATTTCGTCAGTCAAGCAAAAAATCACAAATTCCTTCAGTTAGTCGTGGTGAAATATCATGCATTTCTTCAATCAGTCTCTGCAAATATTACTGATTTTGTCAATCTGTCATTGAAATATATCATCAAATGTGTCGATTGTTCATTGATTAAAATCTTATTTTTCAGTCACTTATGGCTTAAAAATATCGCTGATTTCGTTAGTTGGTCATTGAAATGAATCAGGAAAATGTGTCGATTGTTCGTTATTAAAAAATGCATATTTCGGCAATAGTGGAAAAAAATCTTTTGTCAGTCGATCATCGAAATATATTACGAAATTTGTCAATCATTTTTGTCAATAAAAATAGTAATTTATGGCAATCAGTCACGGTAAAACAAAAATCTCAGATTTCTTTCTGTAGCTTTCCGATATTTTTTAAATTTAAACCCTATCTTACCAAAACTAATTTGTCTTGTTAATTTATATGCAAATAATGTACTAATATTGTATTCTTAAGTATTTTCTAGCTTCAGTGAGACACGACCAACTGTTTGAAGATGCTGCTGTTAGTGACATTCAAAGCTGGATAGCCAAGTGGCTGCGATATGCAACAGATAGAGAGTTGGGCTGTCGAAAAAAACAACCTAATGTATCAGAAAATTTTGATTTTAATAAATAAATAAATAAATTACCATGTATTAGTATTGTCATTTCTTTTTTTTTCCAAATCTTAATATCAAAATTTTTATTACATACAATTTCAAAGGTTTTGAAATATCAATATTTGTATGGAGTTAAATAAAATTTGTTCCAAAGTTGATTTTTCTTTTTTTTTTTTTTTTTTTTATCATTGCAGAGGATGAAGTCAAAAAAGGATCTTTCAAAGTTTATTATACTTTAGCCAAAAATCTAAAATACTTTATAAAAATTATCTCATGTTTCTTTTAAGTATATCAACAGTTTTAAATTATCTGCACAAACTAAAAAAGTCAGTTTTTATAAATAGCCTTGACTTGACAATAGCTTTTGTAAGGTAGTTTATCAGTGAAGCTAATCTAAAAAATAAAAATCAAAGTACAACCAATATTATTGCCGTTTGACGACAAATTTAAACTTTTAAAGTATTGTTAAGTATGTAAACAATGTCATTTTTGAAAAACAAATTTTATTTTTGGCATAAATACTATTTTCAAATCTTCAATTATTACTAATTTGATACTGTGCATTTTGTTTTGGAGCAGCTTTTCAGTGTTCTTAAGGTCGAAATATGAAGCAGCAGAGATGTTACTATAGTACATTTTATGATGAATGTGATCAAGTTATTCATGTGAAATATAAATAACATACACAGACAGGTGTGGGAGAATTAACAGAAAATTTTATCAGACAATGATTTACTTCACTAGCCAACAAGATGCAAGATACAGTTGAACATTGTTATGACAAGATGTAAGTAACTGAAAAAGAAATAGTTTCATAATCTTTTGAATAAAAATATTGAAAAAAAAAACTTAGTTTACTGAAGATAATTGAGGTGGTCAGGGCAAGAAAGAGATAAGCCACATTTGTAAACTTCTGAGATATCAGTTTGAAAGTTATATCAAAAACTCAAATCAAGATATATAACCTAAAGTTTTTTCGCCAATGTCTTAGTAACATTTGAGATACTGAGCCACAATATGGCATTACTTTAATTATATTAATATTACGTTTTTTGTAAATTAGCTATCTTTATTGGGGTAAAAAACGAAACTTGTCACATAGGCTGCCACCAAGTGACATTAGAAACAAATTATATGTTTTATATTATAATTTACAATATTGAGCAACAGATTACAGTACTATATTTATTTCACTAAAAATGTGGCTTGGGACTTTCTTGCCCCGACCCCCTCAATTGTTGGGTAAAGCCAGATCAACTATTTAAAGTGTAGTACATTGGGAAAATTGTAAAGTTTTCTGAATAAACATGTTAGGAAGTCTGCCATTATAATTTTAGAAAAATTTAGTGTCTAGTGGCTAATTAAGCAAACATCACATTTTGCATAGTTTGTTCAAAATATCAACTTTTATCAAAGATAAATAAAATGTTTAACTGTTTTATTGCATTTTAAAAGTACAACTAAACTTAATGTAGAAATTTTTCTTTTAAAAAAAATGGTGGTATGTTCATTTAATACTAGTGATGTGAGAAATATAAGTCAATTTTTTTACAGTAAACTTGTAAATAGAAAAGACCGGCTAGAAAGGTAAAAGGGAGATGTATCATTTATTGTGTTGTCCTCTAAATGTTTCTTAATAAAAACCCACGACCCGTACTGCATCAAATATTTCACTAAAGTCAATTTTTTTTGTTTTGTTCTCTTTTTCTGCACCATTTATAATAATAAAAATACCTAAGAAGTCTTATTTAGTTTTAAAATGATTTAAATTAACAATTGCAGAATTCTGGCTAAGCATGAACTTATAAATTTTCTTGTAATAGAATTTTAGAATGATCTACATAATTTTTTTTTTTTTTTTTACGTTAAACCATTAATATGTAACAAAATGCTCCATATTCTGCTGATTATGTGTGTGTTTTTTCAGGTAACAAAGATTATATATATATATTTTAATTCTTTATTAGATTTTATACAGAAAGAATTTCAAAAGTTTTTTTTTTTTTTTTTTTTTTTTTTTTTTTTTTTTTTATAGATGACAGCAAAATATATAATAATAATATTTAAAAAAAATCAAAGCATTAAATATTTTTTCTGAATAGCTTGAAATTTGATTTGCCTTAAAACCTTTTTTAAAAAAAATTCTGTTATGTATGTCAACTAGGAGTGATAAATGACAATAACGGAATAAAATAATTTTTTTTTTTTTTTTTTGGGGGGGGGGGGGGTCTGAAAACTTTAAATGCATTTTTAGAAGAACTTTGATTTCACTGATTTTAGTATGCGGTAAATTAGGTTACTTGGAAATTTTACAGATATTCTTAAGAAATGTTTTTTTTACATTGATTTGCACATAATGTAGTTATGCCATGAAAGTGGAAGTATCTGTCGTAAATTTTTAATTTTGAATCATTTATATTGAAAAATAGATTTTTTTAATTTAAAATTGGTCTTTTTGCTAAAAATTTCAAATTTCTAGTTCATTGCACAGAACAAGAACAAAAGAATGTGGCAATGAAAAAATTTTTAAATGAATAAAGACATTTATATAAAAGATTTAAAGAAATCGAAAGAACAAAACTTGGTATCTGTATTTAGTTAAAGAATTGAAGTTAAGTACAACACCATAAAATGATAAATTGAGCATGTGAGTGGAAAAAGCATAACATTAGAGCTGATGTAAATGTTGAGGAAACGCCAAAAAAAAAAAAAAAAAAAAAAAAAAAAAAACGTGCATTTCAAAGTAAAAAACTGATTAATTTTATTTATCAATGAAACTATTTCATTTCATTTTTTGTTTTTAGAATGTTATTCTTTTTCCACACACCTGTTCAGTTAACTGCAAAATGTGAAAAGGAAAAAAAAAATCTTCAGTTAGCTTTTGACAATAAAAGTTTAATTATTTTTATTTATAGAACTAGGATAAATTAACTTGCGTATTTTCCATTTGTTCCTTTCTTTATATAACAGTAGAGGAGAATAAGCTACTATAAATAAACTTGATTTTATAAGCTAAGAAATTTTTTTTTTAGTTTTCAATACTATGAAATTCAATATATTCTTTACTGTTCAATATTAATTAAATCGCAAATATTCGCCGACATGCGTATAAATGTCGATAAATTGTCACAAAATCGATATTGATCATAAATATACGTCGAATATAAGGCACAAGAACGATATTCATCGCATATACGTCGAAAATAAAAGGCGAAATGATAACAATTGGATATAAGCAATACCAAATTAGTGTCATTTTGTTTACGTTCTTGTGTCTGTCAAATCTGAATTCAAGCATATTTGTATCGGATATATCGCCGGTGGCCGTCGTTGTGTCAGATTTTTGGCGGCAAATCGATAACCAGTCCACGTATCGCTAAAGATACCAGAAAAGTTGACAAAATCGAAACAGTTCTGTTAAGATTTGCTGTTATCGGTATAGCACCTCTAGTATTTGATGATAGGTATCTTTCTTGTATCAATCTGTCAGCTCTGTGTTTGCTGGGTAGCTAATATCAACTAGGTATATATTTTAACATCTATATATTTAAAACGCTAAATGTTTTCTTTCGATAGTCCGTGAGAACAAACTGGTGCATCAAAGGACATCATTCTTTTTTTTAAATGAAAGACATTTGGACACAGATTTGTTATCGTACGTTCGTTTGTTCGAAAATTTTATTAATTAGCCGTAATTTTAAATCAGTACAAAAACCCTTAACGGGTTAAAAGTTGTGACGCAGCAGTTTCTTTTGGCTCTAAGAATTTTAAATATGGGTCTTAAAGACAATGATATCAAATTTGAGTGACGCTATGATAATAATTAAAAAAATATATCATCGTTTTTTTTTTGTTTTATTTACATTCACAGATGCAATTATTATTTTTGACATGAAAAGATATATAAATTTTTTTCGCTGATGCTTTTTCATTCACATCTCTCCTGAATTCAAAATATGGCTTTTAAAATAAATGATATCAAAATTCGAGTGACACCTTCACATGAATTGAATAGTATTGTTTTAAAATTAAAATTAAATTATTTTTGGTTTGTCTTCTAAAGTATATTTACACATACAAAAAATGCTTATAATTTTCCAGTACACTGTTAAATATATTACTTTCACTGAGCGTATCTTATGTATTGAAATGTATTTATTTAAATAAATTGATTTATCTTTTGTGCCACGCTATGCAAAATCATAAGTAAAATTTATGTAAATGATTATTTTGCGTCATATTATCCACTTGAATACATCACCCTTTGTTTGGATACTATGATGCAAAATAATCATTTACATAAATTTTACTTATGATTTTGCATAGCGTGGCAAAAAAGATAAATCAATTTATTGAAATAAATACATTTCAATGCATAAGATACGCTCAGTGAAAGTAATATATTTAACAGAGTACTGGAAAATTATAAGCATTTTTTGTATGTGTACTTTAGAAGACAAACCAAAAATAATTTAAATTTAATTTTAAAACAATACTATTAAATTCATGTGAAGGTGTCACTCGAATTTTGATATCATTTCTTTTAAAACCCATATTTTGAATTCAGGAGAGATGTGAATGAAAAAGCATCAGCGAATAAATTTTATATATATTTTCATGTCAAAAATAATAATTGCATCTGTGAATGTAAATAAAACAAAAAAAGAAAATGATGACATATTTTTTAAATTATTAACATAGCGTCACTCAAATTTGATATCATTGCTTTTAAGACCCATATTTAAAATTCTTAGAGCCAAAAGAAACTGCTGCGTCACAGCTATTAACCCGTTAAGGGTTTTTGTACTGATATCATTACTTTTTCGTGGTTATTGATGAAAATGTCAATTAGCCGAAACCAAGCATAGAGTATAAATTAATCATTAGAATAAAATTTTATTGAAATGCTAAAAAAGAACCCTAGGGCCCCAATAAAAATATGAGGGTGGTGGCCCATTGAGAGCAGTCCAAGACTCAACTTTAATGTTATGCAGCGAGAGAGTGACATAATTAGAGGGATGAAAATGCATGGCGCAAAAGAAGTTCAAGGGTCCCGGACCGGTTACCAGGTGGCCAGTGTCCAAAATGGGATGTAGAAATGATGGAATAACTAAATGGAAAAAAGCTCCCAAAAAACGAAGAAGATTAGATTAGAAGGAGTCAAGTTATTAACAATTTAGGGAACAAAAAATTCATTGGGCCACGTACCGGGCTCTAGGGTCTTAACTAGAATGTAGAAAGGGAAACATAACTAACTGGAGAGAGGCCCCATCAACGAAGAAAATCTGACAAAAAAAGAATCAAGTGATTAAAAAATTTAGGGCACAAAATCTTAAAGGGGGCCAACGGACCCTGGTTTTGTCCGAGAATTTCTTTTTGTTCATGTAGCAGCTGAAAGTCCTAAGAAGTTGTTAGAAAAAAAGGCCAGTGAATTGGACGATTTTTAAGGGAGCTATAGTAGGGGGCCCAAAAACGGCCAGTTGGTAGTTTTAAGCAGGGACTTATGATGAAGGATCTGAACTGGAATGCAGAAAAGGGGGAATAACTGAATGTAGAAAGGGGCCCCAAAAACTAAGATCATTGGTGAAAAGAGGGCAAGTTATTAAAAATTTAAGGCACAAAAGCTTGGGTACAGGAAGACCGGGTCTTGTTAGAGAAAATTTTGTGTTGTTCATGTATTAGCTGGAAGTCCTTAGAAGTTTCTAGAAAAAAAGCTAGTGAAATGGACAATTTTTAAGGTAGCTATAGTGAGGGCTACAAAAGGTGCCAGCTGACAGTTTTGAGCAGGACCTTAAGATGAAGGGTCTGAACTGGAATGTAGAAATAGGGGACTAATTGGAAACATAAATTGGAACTATAATTGATATATCCTGTCGATGTCGAGTCGAATGAATCAAACCTCATTGTAATGGGACCCATAGAGCTTGAGTTAGCTGCAAAATCCATTAGGCCATAGAACCTGCGATTTGAAAGCGCTCCTGGTGGTGAAACTTGGAACTAAGATCGATATATCCTGTCGAGTCAAATGAATTAAACTGCATTGTGATGGGACCCATAGAACTCAAGTTAGCTGCAAAATACGTTAGTTCTATCTTTCACTACCAGGGGGCGCACTCTGTTCTATACAAACAGCTGAAATTTTTGAGGCTGTCGATTTTGAGCCAAATGAGCCATATCTCGTCGTGATCGGTCCCATAGAACTCGAGATAGGAAAGCGCCCCCTGGTGGTGATACTTGGAACTAAAATCGATAAATCCTGTTGAGTCAAATAAATCAAACTGCATTGTGATGGGACCCATAGAACTCGAATTAGCTGAAAAATACATTAGTTCCATCTTTCACCACCAGGGGGCACACTCTGTTCTATACAAACATAGCTGAAATTTTTGAGGCTGTCGATATTGAGCCAAATGAGCCATATCTCGTCGTGATTGGGCCCATAGAACCCGAGATAGGAAAACGCCCCTGGTGGTGATACTTGGAACTAAATCCAATCTATCCTGTCGATGTTGAGCCGAATGAATCAAACTGCATTGTGATGAGACCCATAGAACTCGAGTTAGCTGAAAAATATATTAGTTCCATCTTTCACCACCAGGGGGCACACTGTTCTATACAAATATAGCTGAAATTTTTGAGGCTGTCGATATTGAGCCAAATGAGCCATATCTCGTCGTGATTGGGCCCATAGAACCCGAGATAGGAAAACGCCCCTGGTGGTGATACTTGGAACTAAATCCAATCTATCCTGTCGATGTTGAGCCGAATGAATCAAACTGCATTGTGATGAGACCCATAGAACTCGAGTTAGCTGAAAAATATATTAGTTCCATCTTTCACCACCAGGGGGCACACTCTGTTCTATACAAACATAGCTGAAATTTTTGAGGCTGTCGATATTGAGCCAAATGAGCCATATCTCGTCGTGATTGGGCCCATAGAACCCGAGATAGGAAAACGCCCCTGGTGGTGATACTTGGAACTAAATCCAATCTATCCTGTCGATGTTGAGCCGAATGAATCAAACTGCATTGTGATGAGACCCATAGAACTCGAGTTAGCTGAAAAATATATTAGTTCCATCTTTCACCACCAGGGGGCACACTGTTCTATACAAACATAGCTGAAATTTTTGAGGCTGTCGATATTGAGCCAAATGAGCCATATCTCGTCGTGATTGGGCCCATAGAACCCGAGATAGGAAAACGCCCCTGGTGGTGATACTTGGAACTAAATCCAATCTATCCTGTCGATGTTGAGCCGAATGAATCAAACTGCATTGTGATGAGACCCATAGAACTCGAGTTAGCTGAAAAATATATTAGTTCCATCTTTCACCACCAGGGGGCACACTGTTCTATACAAACATAGCTGAAATTTTTGAGGCTGTCGATATTGAGCCAAATGAGCCATATCTCGTGTTGATTGGGCCCATAGAACCCGAGATAGGAAAACGCCCCCTGGTGGTGGAACTAAATCCAATATATCCTGTCGATGTTGAGTCGAATGAATCAAACTGCATTGTGATGGGACCCATGGAACTCAAGTTAGCTGCAAAATCCATTAGTTCCATCTTTCACCACCAGGGGGCGCACTCTGATGTATACAAACATAGCTGAAATCTTTGAGGCTGTCGATTTCGAGTCGAATGAGCCATACCTCGTTGTGATCGGGCCCATAGAACTCGAGATAGGAAAACGCCCCCTGGTGGTGATACTTGGAACTAAATCCAATATATCCTGTCGATGTTGAGTCGAATGAATCAAACTGCATTGTAATGGGACTCATAGAACTCAAGTTAGCTGCAAAATCCATTAGTTCTATCTTTCACCACCAAGGGGCGCACTCTGATGTATACAAATATAGCTGAAATCTTTGAGGCTGTCGAATGAGACATATCTCGTCGTGATTGGGCCCATAGAACCCGAGATAGCAAAACGCCCCCTGGTGGTGATACTTGGAACTAAATCGATTATATCCTGTCGATGTTGAGTCGAATGAATCAAACTGCATTGTGATGGGACCTATAGAACTCAAGTTAGCTGCAAAATTCGTTAGTTCCATCTTTCACCACCAGGGGGCGCACTCTGATGTATACAAACATAGCTGAAATCTTTGAGGCTGTCGATTTCGAGTCGAATGAGCCATATCTCGCCCATAAAACCCAAGATAGGAAAGCGCCCCCTGCTGGTGAAACTAAAATCAGTATATCGAATTTCCTTAATAATTCGCGAGAAAAATTTGCAACATTTGTCCATGATCGTAGGAAAACATCATGAATTTCATCAATCGGGTACATAAAATCAAGAATTTCGTTGACTGGATGCAAATTTTGTCTGAATGGGCATGGAAAAATCACAAATTTTGTCGCATAACGCAAATTTCAATAATCGGTCGACAGAAACCAGACATGCCAAGATTGGAAATTCCGGAGTTGATAATTTCGTCCATCACTCAAGGAAAAAATAAAAAATCTTGAATTTTGTAAACCACTGGAAAAAACCCGTGTATTTCGTCAATAAGGCACGTAAAATCGTAAATTTCGTGGAACGAGCACGGACAAACAGCGAATTTCATCAAAAGGGCATGGAAAAACGCGAATTTCAACGAACAGTCACAGAAAAAATTTGCAAATTGTCCTTAGATCATAGGAAAACATCATCAATTTTGTCTATTGGGTCTGTAAAATTATAAATTTTGTCGATAGGCATGGAAAATCATGAATTTTGTCAACTGGGCATGGAAAAATCAAGAATCCCATCGAATGTCTGTGGAAAAATTGCAAATTTCGACCAACGGTCGCAGAAAAAAAAATCGCAAATTTCACCATTGTCAAGAGAAGAAAAATTGTGAATTTCATCAATCGGTCGATGGACACCGTAGATGAAAAAAATTGGAAATTCCATAGTTTCGAATTTCTTCGGTTTGCTGTGAAAAAAATAATTTCGTCAATCACTCACGGAAAAAATAGCAAATTTTATCAATCACTCTTTTAAAAAAATGATTAATTTCGTTAACCACTCACCGAAAAAACTGCATATTTCGTGAATCATTCATGTTAAAAAATTGCAAATTTTGTCAATCAGCTGCAGAAATGTGAATTTCATCAATGTTTATCAGTTGAAAATCATGCATTTTTTCAATCCGGCACAAAAAAAACAGAATTGAGGGAGGGGAGATCATAAATTTTGTCGAATGTGTGCGTAAAAATCATGAATTTTGTTTATCGGGCACATAAAAATCAAGAATTTCGCCAAACGGGCGCATAAAGATCACGAAATTCATCGATCAGGCATCTAAAAACCAAAAATTTCATCCATTGGGCACGTAAAAATCATGAATTTTGTCTATCAGGCATGTAAAAATCGTAAATTTTGTAAAACGAGTGCGTAAAAATCATAAATTCAAGTGGCCACATGAAAATTACGAATTTGCCAAGTTTTTTTTACGCGTGGCAACCGAAAATCAGCAACCTTGAACATAAAAATCACGAATTCGCAAAGTTTTTTTGACGCGTGCCAACCGAAAATCGGCAACCTTGAAATTCTACCCAATCAGAATGCGTGCTTACTACGACAAGCTTTTTCACAAAGTAAACATCGATTTTATTCTGTTTTGAGACTATTTACAAAGTTTTAGCAAGTTTTTTTTCATGATTTTTCGATTTTAACAAACTTTTAGCAATATTTTACTCTTTTTTTTTTATTTTTACAAACTTTTAGCAATATTTCCTCCGGATATTTCGATTTCTGCAAACATTTAACAATTTTTTTTCCTCTAGATTTATCTATTTTTACAAATTTTTAGCTATTTTTTGCCCTTGCTTAAACTTTGTAAATTGCAATAAACGGAACAAAATAAATGTTTATTGCGTAACAGAAATTCTCATAGTAACTGTGTAAGTAGTGCTTTGTGTATCTGCCACAAAGCACACAGTTTATAATTGGGTAGCATCTCGAGATTCCTGATTGTTCAAATGCATGAAACTCATACAGGCAGCGGCTAGTGACTTACATATATGTATGCTTCGCATACATTAACAAAAAAACCCCTGGATGCATGTAACTCGCCATGTAGCAGTCTCTAGAATGCACAAAACTCATACAAGCGGCGGTTAGTAACTTATATATATGTACACTTTGTGTAAATTAACCGAAAAAAACAAAATAAATAAAACCTGGATGCATGAAACGTAATTTTACATATTTAAATTTGTTTGAGCAAATATTATTTCAGAGCAATGAGTGTTCATAGAATACAGAAAAAAAATATTGACAACGCTTTTTCTTTGCGTACCCCAGTTTATATATTTATTTATATTCCACAAATTTCTATTTGTCTACTAAATACAGTTCAGCAGAAAAATGCGTAACACAATTATAAACTAACATTCAGAAATTCACTCCCACAGTCTGTAATACTTACGAAATCCCTTGTGTAGCCCTGCGTATGATTAACCGAGTTTATAAAAAACACGTTCTATGGAAAAATTTTGTTTTAAACTTAAAAACGCAAACCAAAGTTGAAAAAGCACTTATCACACATAGACTGTAATATCGCATATCTGGTGTAACCAATATCTTTTGCTTCCCCCTGGAAATAAATGCAATGCACACTACACTTTCGAGAGAGGAATATATAGTGCATCTCAGTAATGCATATAATTTTCATTGTGTTTGAAATAGCGAAATATCACTAAATTACACTGCAAATGATTTTTCCTTATAGAACAATGTGTAAAAGAATTATTTTGTTTGACCCTGTAAATGAAATGAATTGAACCCTATATTCTACAAAAAGCATGTTTTAATGCACTTCATAATTATATATTAATTACATCATGTTTTAAATGGCGTAGAACTCTTGCTATGGGCATATTTCTTTTAAAATAGTATTAATGGAGAAATTGAGCGCATTCAGCAGACCTAACCAAAGTGACCGGTTACTTACAGGGGCAGTAAGTGACCGGTTTCTAACTGGTCAACAGACATGCTGGACGAAAATGGTATTATTTATTTGTAGCGCCATCTGTATTACATCATCGTAAATTTTCATGTAACCGATCACGTGACCCATCTAACCAAGATTTTTCTCCGGTTAGTTCGGTGCCTTACCGGTCGCTTCGGTTACTTCTGCTAAACGACGTTGGTTGCATATCGGTGAGCAGCACTGAACTCCTTGGTAACTAACCAAACTTACCGTTTACGTACCAATGACATTACTGGACGCACTCATTGTTTATTTCTTTCATGTAGCGCATAGTGTGCATAGATGAACATTAACAGTTTGTAAACAACAGAGGAATTGCTTTTTTATTCACAAGTAAATTTAATGTTTTTCAGAGTTTCGTAAAAATCTAAATTTTTTATATATCTATGTAGTTTTAACCATTGTAATTCAAAATAGAATATAAAAAATACTTAATGCCTGATTTTAATGAATTTAAAAACCTGACTTCACAACTTTTGTCTCTCATGACAAAAAATTTTACCTTTTATCAGTTACAGAAATATTTCTGTTTATTTATTTATTTATTTTGAAAATAATTTTATTTGTATTCTACATTAAACAAAATTAGTAGTCAGATGAGTCTTTAAATAAAAATAATAAAAAGACTATTTTTGCTTTCGAAGTTTTGCAGTCACATATTAAATTATAATCTATAAATCTAACCTCCATATGGATTTTTCATACTTTAAAAAAAAGAGAAAAAATCATCTTTTATCAAACATATTTCTATGACTGATAGAACTTTAATAGCATTTACTTTCATTTCAAATTTGTTTGAATGAATTGAAAAGGGGGCGACTACATTTAGTCTAACTATTTTTTAATGTAACATCTTTTTCGCAAGGGAAAAAAAAGTTTTATACAATAGCAAAGAGGGCAAAGTTTATAAATACTTTTCAGTGCTCCGTAATCTTAATTTTTAGATATGCTTAGTATTTAATTATTGTAATACAAAGAAGAAGCACATTTTAAATTACTGTACAACTTTTTTTTTTTTTTTTTTTTTTTTTTTTTCGATAAAGATGTTACATTAAAAAATATTTAGACTAAATTTAGTCGCTCTCTTTTCAATTTATTCAAACAAATTTGAGGAGAAAATAAATGCCATTAAGGTTCTATCAGTCATAGAAATATGTTTAATATTAATTCTTTATGTTCTTTTTTTTTAAGTATAAAAAATCCATATATGGTTAGATTTACAAATTATAATTTAATATGTGACATCAGATTGATCCAGTGAATCAGATTTTATTCATTTAAATATAAATATTAATCTAAATGAAGTTAAATATAAGCAATAATTATTATTTATTTATTTATTATAATTTTAAAATATTTAAAAATAATATCCATGGCTATTTATTTTAACTTCATGCTTTCATATTAATTAACTTTAAAATACATTTGAGACATTCTGCGATATTACCAGGGGTAGTACAGCCCTAGATGATATTTCAGGACATACTTTTTTCGATATTTCAGGATAATTTCAGGACACATTTGCTAGGTATACTAACCGGGAAAAAACCCCTTAACTCACTGTTCAATACATTTTATTATCATAAATAATATAATAAATCATTTAATATCATCTATATACACTTTTTTTAAGTATACCTGTAAAAGAAAAGTAATTTTACCAGAACCCTTTGGCCAAGCTACTAAAAAATTGCGATTCTTGCTTTACGGAATGACGGAAATCTTTTTTTTTCCCTTCGCTGATCTAAAAAATTGCAAAAAAAAATTTCTTTTTCATAACTGATTGGTAAAAAATGCGATTTTTTGTGACTGACAGACATAAATAGCAAAAATTTTTAATACTGAGCGAGAAAAATTGTGATTTTTGGTAATCGATCACCAAAAATTACAATTTTTTAATGCAAATTGACAAAAATCTCTATTTTTAACGATAGATGGAAGAAAATCGCGACTTTTATGATCGTTTTGCATTTGTAAAAAGGTATACACCTACCCCCTATTTGATGATTTCAAATCCGATGTAGCACAAAACTCGCTAAATTTCAAGACAGACTACCATATTTTAGGACATTTCAAGACTTTTTTTTTTTCAGGAATTTCAGGACAAGTACGACTCTTGTATTACACACACCCTTTTTTTTCTTTTGTTATCAATAATCAAAAGCGAAAATAGTCATCTTATTATTTTTATTTAAAGACTATCTGACTACTAATTTTACTTAATGTATAATACAAATAAAATTCTTTTTAAAATAAATAAATAAACAGACACACTAAACTGATAAAAGCTAAAATTTTTTGTCATGACAGACAAAAAAGTTATAAAGTCAAGTTTTTAAAGTCATTATAATTAAAATCCGGCATTAATTATTTTTTATTCTATTTTGTATTACAATGGTTAAAACTAAATACATATATAAAAAATTCAGATTTTTACGAAACACTGAAAGCTTAAAAGTTACCTGTGAATGAAAATGAAAGAGCAGTATTCCTCTGTTGTTTACAAAACTACGCACTACGCGGATGATTACGAGGCGTTGCATGTTGCAGCGAATGGTTGGCTGATGGTTGGTTGTAAGAACGATATTCTGCTGAGCAATGGGAAATATTATCTAACCAACCGCAAATATATTATCCTTAAAAAATTGAAAACTTATTATAAATAACAGTAAAATTGAATGCGTATAATTAAAAAATATTATAAAAGTATAAAAAATTAATCTAAATAGTTTTTCAACGAAATGCAGATATATAAAATGTGAAATATATTCTGAACAAAAAAGAAAAAATATATAAGCGACAATTTAATTTAATACATCTTTATACAAATTAAAAATATATTTTTGTATGAAAAAATGAGTCTAAATAATTTATTCGCTACATGCAAAAGGCTTAACTGTATCCTGTGACGAGATATTTAACCTTATCTTAGAGCAGTCAAAAGAGGTGATGCGATCCAATGTATTCCTATGAGAAATCTCGTAGGAAAATAGTCCGATTTTAAAAGTGGATTATATAGAAAACAAGAGTTTTCCTACGTTAACGCGAAACCACATTCGCTTAGTCTAAAACCGATTAATATATTATATTAATTTTTAAAAAATCGCCTGAGCCATTTTCGAGATAACAGTCACGATATTTTCAGAGATCTTACATTTACCCAAATTTAGTTTAAAATGGACTTCCAGTTCTTAAAATCTACTGCACGTAGAAATGTATAAATTTCAGGATTGAATTAGACCATAGATATAAGACTAATGTGAAAAAATCAAAACGGTATGCCTCATATTTGCTGAGATATTAAATGTCGGCGTTTTGATTTCTCTTTGATGTCCTTCTAGGCGTATATATAGAGTGACGGAAATCTTCGGTTTTGGGCGTTCGGTTTTTGGTTTTTGCTGCGTCACTCGAGATATTGCCGTCTCTCATGATTCAAATTTCCCTTCTGCTATGACGTCATAAAGTTAATCGTCAAAGGATACTGCAACTTTTCATAAAATTGAAGTCTGACCGTAACTTCAAGCTATCTGGGCAAGGTAGAATTGTAAACAAAGATCGAATACGTTATAAAAATATCGATGTCACCAATTTATTTACTTTTAACATTTGCTGAAACATTAAAACTAATACAAAAAGGTTAAAATATATTAAATTACTCATAAATTAGTTTTTAAACGCTAATAAATTTTATTTATTAAATAAAAAAATTTCGCGCATTTGTGTAACGCATTTGACGTAAAGTGAGTTTGACGCCACGATCATACATTTTTGGCGTTAAAATCCTATAGTTTGGCGATAGTTATTTTCTTAATGGAAAGTGGTCGACCGGGTAACGGAGAAGTATAAAAATTCTTATAAATCGTAGGAAATTGAAGGGCATATGTATTTAATGTGTTTAAAAATACGATTAATGTTTCTCAAACTTTGAATCTGAAAAACAAGTGAGTACGAGATATTATTACGTATTACGTAGGTCGCGAAAGACACCATCTGGACAGGGTATATACCGCAGATGCAATTTTTTCAGTACAATTAAATACAAAATATATTTTCATTGTACGTGTGAAAAGTTTGCACCTGTGAAAAAGGCGCTATGCTTATCTTGAAATGCATATTTACATTGATAAATCTAAAGAGAAAAAATTATAGGATTGTGTCAACATGACGTAATTTTAACCTGTTTTTAAATTCTTCATTATAACGAGTAGAATGTATAATGATTGTGACAACAAACGGTGCTATCGCTTTTGTTTTTATCGCGCTTACATCACTTCTAAATACCGTACAATTTAAATTTATACATCATCAATTATAAAAATGTTAACTTTCGAATGAAATTTATTTGAAAACTGCCGCTTAATTTAACAACATTTTAAATAATTTTCAAGCATGATTTTTTTTAAAAATCTATCTCAACAATGGCCGCCAGTTTGCTTCAGTCATATAAAATAGCACCTGGGAAAGTTGCCACAATTAGAAATTGATTTCTCTAACTAACAAAAAAAGTGAAGAAAATAATAATAATAAAAAAAAAACCCTCTGAATAAATCATAAAATTAGATTAACCATAAGATATAGCATTTTGGCGCTAAACTGAAATCTTTCAAACAAAAAAACCAATTTTCAATTTATGCTCAACATAAAATTGATATCATGTTGAATTCGTGTTGATGTATGTGTTGCATTAGAATATGCTTGGAATTGTATTTTATTATTATTTTAAAGATCCATGGTGCGTTTCACTGTATAAGAGGGAAAAGATCACGACTGTGGAAAAGGGATAATCATGGTTATGAAAGAGCCCGAAAAAACCATACAAATAAATTATACTTGAAAACATCAAAAATCTGCATCATCTGCTTGTATATTATTATCTGATTGTATATTATTAGTGTAAAAAAAATTCTTCATCTTTACATAAAAAATGATTAGCTTAAAACAATGGATTCATTTTAGAAAATATGGATTTGAAACGAACAATGATTAAAAAGGACATTTTAAAACTTTTTAGTATTTAAACATATTAAAACTTTTTTAACGTCGAATTTCTAAGGTGCCTTTGAACAGATGCAATGCATATGCAAATAGAAGTTCACTCGGTTGCATTATCACAGGGAGAGAGATGTGTGCTTTATTTACTGAATATGATATGGACGTAGGAATATACTATTTGTATGATACTTCATAGGTCCATGAAATTTTTTTTGTAGTGGTGAATATGGCGATAATGTCGAACTTATTTGCATTAAACAGCTGTTTACGGATTGTTTGTTTGGAGTTTGCATCAGAAATGGTACTGTATTTCACTGGGGGAAAAAAAACTTAAAAAGTAAAATATTTAAGACTTTTTCATACGCACCCCTTCTTAAATAATAAAGAAGCTTATTTTACTGATATTGTTATAGTATTTTTTTCCGTCAAGTTTGACGGGTTCCATCTAGTATTATTTTTAATATTTATATTATATTTTTCTAGAAGTTTGAAAAAATTAAGTAATTCCGTTGGTTACATCTGATTATGCTTTTCGACCACGCTATTCAAACTCAGTTTTATCAAAATATAATTTTTTTACACTTCAATTTATTTTTTTATAAAAGTTATTATACATTAATATTTGTAATTTTGTCTAAAGATACTACATATATGTAGTTTTAATCTTAAGTGAACTATTTTACGTAATATATTTATTATTTTTCTTTCCTTTTTAACTTTTCTCTGAAAAATTATTTTGCTATTTAATAGTGGTTTCTATTTCCGATTTAAAATAAAAGCAAATAAGAAAAAAAGTAAAAAGGGTTTGTTTGTGTAAGTATCGTCTGCAGCTAGCCAAAGCTGCATGTTCCTTGGTTTCATGTGCTCCGAATTTATGTAAGTTTCTTTTTCTTACTTTCCGCGTTTGGCAACACTCAGTGTTCTGTTTTGCTTCTTGTTTTTGGAATGTAAAAAATGTTATAGAATAAGCCGTGTGATGGCTCGCATTTTGTTGTTTGTGAATAAACCGCTTTTATACAGTCCATTAGTTTTAGTTAAGTGTTTTTAGTTAAGAACCAGCTTATATTTGTGTGTGTATAGTTTAAAACGCAATAACATGGTTTAAAAAAATACTCCTTTATAAGTATTCGATGATTATTTTGATGTTCGCGGTTAATTTCATAACTCTACAATTCATGTTTTTTACCATAAAATTTCTATTACAATACATTGATTTAAAGTTGGGCACAAATCTCGTCTATGGAAAGATCACTGTTTTTTTTTCTACGTTTGGCAGAAATCGCCAGCTAGTGAATTTATTTAAAGAAATTATAATTTCGCTCTATTTTTATTAACGATATGGCAATGTAAAAAAAAACATTCTTTAAATTATTTTTGTATGATTTCTAAATTGATTTTTGACTTTTAAACATAATTTAATTAATGTGAAACTGTTGATTGTCTAAAGCAAATTTTTTAAAAAATAAATTTTACTCTTTATATTTTATTTATATATTTTTAATTTTTAGTGTCTAAATTATCTCCCCAATTTTCTGAACTTGATTTCATGTTTGCAGTTTCACAGCCATTTGGCCTTCTTTTGGTGATCGTGGTTTGCAGCGAAATGAAATTCATTGTTGTTGTAACTCGTGTCAAATTGTAAAAATAAAGAATATTTTGTGATTCATCATACATAGCCAGCTGACAAAAACTACCTTAAAATTAATTAATTTACTTATAATTAAATTCTAAAATTAGTCAAACGTTGTATTATCATCTGGAACTACACCTGTAAACATAATTTAAATTTTAGCATATAAACAATTGTCTGATAAAACGATTACAAAATTCCATCTGTACATACACAACTAAGTTCGGTTATGTAAAAGAGTGTAAAATATCTGTGTAAAATGTATATTTTCGGTAGTTTTATATAAGTACACAAATTTAATTTTGCCGGAATAGGACATTTCAAGTACTCTTAAGTTCTATCTGAAATAAAATATTTTTAAATGCAACATAATGTACAAGAAATGAATAATTTTTTAAATAAAATATTTTTAGATAATATTTTAACGATGGTAAATTGATTTTTTTGTATTTTTTATTATAAAATATTTCTTTTTGTAATATTGCACATGACTTTGTACGATGTAGCGAATCCTGATCCTAATAAGAGGTGTAACATCTCAGTCACTGTGACGTGAAATAAAATCTGCAAATAATATTTTCTTTTCAGACATTCTTGTTTATTGTCATGAATGCTACAACTGATATTTAACTTTTATCTGAGTGTTTAATGCTATAAGGCTTATCTTTTATCTAAATTGTAAAACATTATTTATTTCTTTAACCAAAAAATTTATAGTAATCGTGAAAACTAAAACATCATTAAACTGAATAAAGATAACATACACAACCAAAAGACAGTGTTTCTGTATTTAATACTATCGGAGCTCCACCTGTTTCGCTGGTCGGTTATTCCAAAAGAACGTCGAAGAAAACGAACCACTTTCCAAACAATTCTTTTCCATCGCCTTAGGGTTTTCCCAAACTAACCTCCAATTAAATGAAGCTAGATTTGGCGTCTCCGTACCTTTGGCAACGTATAACTATGTGGTTAACGCCTGCTTAGTTCTTGAATCAAACGAACCTTGAAATAGTGTTTTTTTTTTCGAAGAAAATCTTTCCAAACGAACCGAGGCTGCTCTTCAGAACTGTACACAAATTATTATTAATGAACTTTAAAAAAGCGTAAATATCTACACAAAGGTACCCAACGATCTTCAAAAATTCAACTCGAATTTCAACATATTCGTTCATGTTGCTGTGAGAACCAATTTGGCATTCTTCTAAGTTGAATTTGAGAAATAGCAAAATGCATCAGAAAGTCCTTTCCGTTTCAAATATAAAATGTAAAAAAATAACCGCGAATCACGGTAAAATGCTAAAAATTTCAAAAAATCTTCCAAAAACTTCAAAAGTTCCAGAGAACAAAATGCACTATATTGGGAAAACAGAAGCAACAATATTATTTTTATGAATATCAGAAAAATTGTCGCAAAACGAGAGAAAATGAACAATTGAGGGGTCGGGGCAAGAGAAGTGCTAAGAGCTATTTTAAACTTTTGAGATATATCAATTTGAAAATTAGATAAAAACTCAAATGAAAATATACAACATAAAGTATTTTTGACATTTTCTGAGTAACACACATTTCAGATATTTGAATAACAATATGCATTACTTTAATGATATTACTGAATGATATGTGCTTTAACTCTGGTAAAAATGTTCTAGAAACATCTGGGACAAAAACGAAACCTGGGACATATGCTGCCACCTAATGACATTAGAATAAAATAATATGTAGGATATTATAAATTACAATATTAAGCAGAAAATTACAGTGTCAGGTTTATTTCACCAAAAAATGGCTTGGCGCTTTTTTGTCTCGACCTTGTCTAATTTTTCTTGTCTAATATTTTGCACGGTATACCGCTATATAACAAAGCTTTTCAAATGATATAATTTAACAGTACTTCGGTCTGATTGTTGGACGTAGATACATGCTTACATTCAAAGTTCAAGGTCAGATGTACCATTGATCATATAGCTGTTTTCGTATCAATACGATTATTGCAAATTTCTACAGAATTGTTCTGTACGTCGATAGTGTCTTAGTTAAATCCAAAGTTAGTTAATCCTTAGTTAATCCTTAGTTAAATTTCAATATATCTAACATTTGCATAACAGTTATATACAATATTTTAAAACTGTTATCGAGAATAATCTAACAAATGCATCTGACATCTGATGATATAAATTGAGACCAAACTTTGATCGAAAGAAATAAAACATACTAATAACTGATCTATTACTATTTCATTGCAATGATGCATCCATCAGTTATTTTGGATTACTTTTACTAACTGGTGTGAATTTAGAATTTAACACTACTGAATACTCTAAACATTTTCTATGTATATATTTATCTTACGTAGCGCAAAAATAAGGCTAAATTTGTAGTTTTCCGTTTGGCAACAACCGTAGTAACATAAAGTTTATTTGCCTTATTACATTCCACCAATGAGAAGCGTGATTTTATAACTGAAATTTGAGTCATATTTAAAGGAAAATTTTCAATGGTTTTCATAAAATGTAAATATATTAAAATGATTTCGTTTAATTGTGCACTAAGCGCAGATGAGCATAACACAGATAATGTACTGAGTTGGTTGGTTGGTTGAATGCGGCTTTAAGGCACAAAGTCCCTTTAGGGACATGCTGCTCCAAAAAAGATTAAGAAAGCCAAATTTAAAATTTAAAATTGATTTAAAACTTTGTCATAAAAACAAGATGAATAAAAATAACACAGTTAAATGAAAAGAGGGATGTGATGATAGATGTATAATTAAAATCATTCAATGAAAATATAACACAGCGTCTAAAAGAGATAAACTCAAGTTTTCACAATTAAAATATATACAATCTTTAAACTAACAAGTTGGTAAAATGTCCAAAGTCTCTAGCAGAAATATATTTAACTTAAACAATAGATCACCAAAAGAAACATAGTTAAAACCAGTGGGACCCGTGCGAGGATTTCGCACTACAATTCAAATATTAATTAATAAAATTTAAATATGTGTAATAAAAATATTGTGTATGTTAAATAAAACTGTGTGTAATAATAAAATTAAATGTGTGTGCTTTAAAGTAAAGTTATAATACAATTTTATTATAAAAATAAAACTAACATGTTTCTCACGCTAGGCCTAACATGTATTCGAAAATGGGGTTTTCTCGCCAAAATAGCACGTCAAAAAAATTGCGCCAACCCCGGTGCGTCTGCGATATCTGTTCCCTAAAATTAGTTAGTCAAGACAGAATATTAGCTCATTTATTTCATCAAACTTACAAAAAGGCATGTGCGAGAAAAAAAATAACAATCGTAATTTAACTGCATCGAAAAAAAACATGAGACAATCCAGGGTGTCTTTTTCTCCTAAACATTGAATTTCAATCTTGCTTTTTAATCATAAATATAAAATAAACACGTGCGGAGATATCACACTTTATCTTTTTTGTGCTATTTACTTTTGTATAGTCATTGTTGAGTATGATATAATCCGGAATTTTATTTTTGTGACAACACAAATTTAAAGAAAACGTTTCATTTCGTTTATGAAAACAATGCCAATTTAATTTTTAATTATCAGCAAATTTTAATCAAAAGACATGTTTTATAAAAATGTAAGTGTACTATGTCAGAAGCCTGTTCAAAATTCTTTCATATGGTATCTCATTCGTCGTTTTGAGTTTCGTATTTTCTTAGGAAAAGGGATGTTGACAGAAGAAATAATATATATGATAATGTAGGTTCGAATACCTCAAAAACAGTATTATCGTCTTTTGAGTCAGAACTGTAAGACTATGATTCCATAGCTTCCTCTGCATAGTGCAGCAGTTGTTTGGAATCCTTTGTAGTAAGAAGTGATGTATCAAGACACGGTTTCTTGTTTTTTCTCTTCACAGTTTTTCACTGTGAAGATTCTTGGGTTGATGTTTTCTTTCTCTCTTTCGGTGCACATGATTTTTGTTTTGCTTCTTGTGTAGGGGAAACAGGATTTTCCAATTTGTTTACAGATGAAACAGAAGTTTGATCTAACTCATGTTCGGTTGACTGTTTAGATTGACGATTAGAATATTCTATTTTCACAGGTTCTCATAATGGTGGCAAAAGGTCTATTGCATTCAAAGGTCTTAACCTAGGGGAATAATACATACTACTGATTTTTTTCTTTACAGTGCTGATTAGTGTAATAGACGAATCATTTGGTGTTAAAGAGAATTCAGTTAGGGTGCTTATATGTCTTAACGATTTTGATTGTCGCTTGAGTAAACTAGAATAAGAAACTCCTACAGATGGAGCTCTGGAGATTATTTATTCAGAGATAATATTAAGTAATCTGTGTAAATAAAATAACAGTAAATAATCTATAATAAGTAATGAGAAATGAGAAATTTTTCTGATGAAGAATATGACGTCATACGGAAATCAAAAGATGAATTTTCATTCATCAGTATAAGATATTTACTATAACTGTGTCAGAGATGACGTCATATTAACTGACCCTTATTCCTGCACCTAAATAGATTGAACTCTTGATATTTATTTAAAGATCCTTGGTATGCACAAAATACAATATTTCTGAAACTTACATATTTTCCAATTAATTATAAAAAAATATTTATACTCAGGAATTTTAAAACAATTGCTTAAATGATGCTCTGTTCTCGGAAGGGATGAATGGTACTGATGGTGAAAATGATGTCGTATTTAAAATAAAAAATGGATACTCATATACACTCAAAAAGTGTGATGGTACACTGTAGATATAATACAGCCTTTTTAAATGAACAAACACTTTATACATCTTTTCACAGATCAATAAACATATACTAGTAATTCATATATTCTGTAGCACATTAGCTCGGCAAAACTACACGGTAGAACTACAACCCGAAACTACAACGTAGGACTTACTAATATCAGGAAGCGCATTCGTACGTCAGCCGAGCCTTTCGATAAATCAACGCACAAATTTGAGATGCCTGGATGGACATAACTGAAGGTAAATGATAATTCCAACCTATACTTAATAAAACTATACTACATCTCAAAATATTTAAAAACCAATCTTCTTTTTACTAACATTAAGGTTCTTCCATTTTAAATTAAGGTGAAAGTTCACCCTAAAAAAGTGAAATCTACTCTAAATTAAATTTGAGCAACAAATTTAACTGGAAGTTTGAACTTGGTATGTTGCTAATGAAAGAAGAGTTATTCTATGTAATTACAGAAGATCCAACGATCCCAGTAACAATTGAAAGGAAACAGAAAAATAAGGAAGCAAAAACTCTAATAAATTTAAGCTTCGAAAATTGGTAATTGATGTATGTGAAGAATCTTACTCTTGTCGCGAATACCTGGGCACACTAAACAAAAATGCACGAACGCGCAAATCCTACATGTAAACTGGGCTTTTTAATACAACTATACGGCACTAAATAAAATGTAAAAACAATACAAAATACCTAACTTCTATTACCCAATGAGTTGTGTATCAAATTTGCAAAACGTTTGATTTAATTTTTAATAAATATAAATCAAGTTATTTATTAACCACTATATATATAGAAATATTAATCCTGTAAAAATCACATAAGTCATATAAATATGCTACCAAATAAAAGTTAAAAATCTATCTTAAAATTTCTGGTGTCTAATTCTTAATATAGATATTGCGTTGTCCGGAAAGTTTGTGCCAGTTGAGAAAATCAAATCGTACTGGAAAATTATATCATTTAATTGTTATACATTAAATTCGATATCAAATGTCTAATAATTGATGGGCAATTTTCCCAACCGGCATGAACTTTCTGGACAACCTAATATAAAAAAAAACATAATTATAAAAGAAAAATCATGTATTTAACTGTCTAATAACATGATAGAACTTCACATCGTGAACCTCCTCTGAATAACTTGAAAAGTAACTTATTCCAAAATATAATAAAATTTCAAAATTACCTACTCTGAAACATAACGAAAATAATATTATTAATATTACATGTTGAACTATTTCAGAATGCAAAATTACACAATATTTAACTATATATTAACCTACCTTGAAAAAACAGCCTTTATTAAACGGGAGAATTTTTTATACATTCTCAAGTTTTATTTATTTTCAATAAAAGATATAAAAGACAGCCACGTCAATAGTGTAAATCGTTTGCCCTCCCTGAAAAAAAAAAGTTATCAGTTATTACATAAAAAATAATATTTTCTAAAAGTTAGACTATACAAATTTTAGAAATTTCATTTTTAAACAATACTTTAAATTAAAATATATGGTAGGAAATAATAATAAAAAAATATTTAAGCAAAATTCATTCGAAAGTACTCCCCCCCCCACTCTCTCTCTCTACACACACACATATATATATATATACTAGGGGGCTCAGCCCCCTACTCGCTAACGCTCGTCAACCACCCGTGAATTGCAAAGCAATTCACATTGAAACCGCTACGCGGTCCCAGCTCGCTTTGCTCGCTCGCCCCTTTTTATTTTTCAGCAATTCTTGCCGGGATAAGTTCTACCATAAAACATTTGAACATATGAAATTGACAATTTTTTCTTTAATGTAAAAAAGTAATTCTCCGTTGAAAACAGAACTAAAAATGCATTTAGATGACGCTACCAATGGGCATATAAATCATTTAAATACTATGAAAAAAGGATCTTGGAAACATAATTAGTTTAAAACTTATTGCGCGACATTTTTTTAATGTAAAAAAAGTAATTCTCCGTTGAAAACATAACTAAAAATGCATTTAGTTGGCGCTACCAATGGACATATAAATCATTTAAATACTATGAAAAAAGAATCCTGGAAACATAATTAGGTAAAAACTTGTTGCACCTATAATATTGTACAGCACGACTTAAATTCATTAAAAAAAAGGAAGAAAAACGAAAAAAAAACGTGGTTTTTACTTCAATTTATAGCAACAGATGGCGGCAGGTGGCAGATGCAATCTAGACAGTTGATATATTTTTTCCCCGATTTTTGAGTGAGTGAAATTCGTAAATGAATTCTAAATAAGACTTAAGAATTCATTTGAAATTAACGATATTACTCATAATTAAAATGAGGAATCATCCCAGACGCTTTGGATTACGTACATGTTATTTTATTTTTAATAATTGCTAGTTAGAGTTTTATTTATGGTTTCACTCAGGGAGATAGAAATAATCTCTCTATCTCCCTGGTTTCACTGCTCTCACACTGACCGCCATATTGAATTGGAGGCGGAGCTGATCTAACACAATCTAGTCTGTTCATTGGTCTGAGCTCTGGAAACTACTTTACAAATTTAGCCCTATTTCCGCACCACGTAAGACAAATATATATATATATATATATATATATATATATATATATTCGTATTCGATAATGTAAAAATTCAAATGTATTTTCGTTAATAGATCTTAGTTTAGTGTCAAAGTCGGTATGTTATGGTTAATCTTTCGTAATCAGAACCATAGCCAAAGAGATTATTTCAGAAAATGTAATTTAGGTTGAAAAGAAGACCTTTCGTTATCATTTTGTGATATTCACATTTATTTTAAACTATATTATAGCCATGATTACAATGCTCGGAAGTGGAAACAATTTCCGAAGATTAATGTAAAAAACAGATTATTTTTCTTTTGATTTCCCTTGTAATTTACTTTTTAATTTGTTTATAAATATTCATGTTATCGTGTAACGTATTTTTAGAGGGACATTGTGGGGAATTATTATAGATATATATATTATTCTGTAAACAATTCCTGATTCTGAAGCATTTCTTCAACTGATGAACTTCTGCATTAAATCTCGTGAAAATCAAGTAGGGTTAAATAGGGTAAGATGACGAACTCAGTTTTTTCCCCATCCAGTCATACATAGTGCACTAAAAAGCCTTACTGGACATTTATTTAACTCATTATCAACAATTTTAAACAGATCAATGTATGATTAGTTTTTAGTGTTTAGCAGAATTCCGAATTTCAGGTTTGTTGAACTTTTGGGTCACAAAAGGTAAGGAATTGCTCATCTTTGATAAGTTATTTTAATGCCTCACTGAAATATTCTTTTAAAAAAAAACGTAAACATAAAAATTCATGAGAAATATATAATATTTACAAAGAAGGATAAATCTAGTTTAAATATATATGGTGACGTAGTGCAAGATGTCGAATATAACAATGACATGGAAGATTATGATACAGTGGACGCTCATTAATTTGAACTTTCGGTTAGTTCGAACTAATCCAAAAGCGCCCAAAACCTGTATTGGAATTAATGTTAAAAATATCTCATCAATTCGAACTAATTTTTATCATTTCGGTTAATTCGAACTAAAAATTTTACGAAAAAACTCTTTTTCCTCGTTTAACTGAGAAAATACACGCTGTATATATATATATATATTTTTTTTTTGTCAAAATCATCTGTATTTCTTTTCCAAGCGCGTTATCATTTGTTTATTTGTTACTGATTTTCTTAAAATTTCAGAAAAACTAGTCTTTATTACAGAATCCAGGGAGCTGCGTCAGTTATGGCTGCAGTGCAGACTAGTTAATTTATTTTAGTTTCTTTTCCTCAGTGTGTGGCGTGACTGTGGAAAGCTTCAGGATGTCTACACGTGGAAAGTGCAAAACCCTAAATTTGGAGACAAAGGTAGAAATGTTAAAGAAAGTGGAGAATGGCGAATGTAAACAAATTTAGCAGCTGACTATGGAATTATAAAAAAAAATAGCTTGCCAATTTATTTGAAAAACAAGGAATCAATTTTAGATTCATGAGAAAAATCTAAATTTTCTAGAGGAAGAAAACACATGAGAAATGCGTCCCAACAAGATCTAGAAAAATCTCTACTGCTATGGTTCCAGGATGGTAGATCTCGAAATTTTCCGATAAATGGATCTTAGTGCAGACGAAGGCTGATGAATTGGCAAGTCGAATGGGAAAGAAAGATTTTAAATGCAGTGATGGATGGCTTTCTCGGTTTAAGTCAAGGCACAATATTTCTTATCAAACGGTATGTGGACAAAGCTCTGATGTAAACTAAAACGTATGCACTAATTTCGGCAGGAAACTGCCAGAGCTTTTATCTACTTACCCTCCAAAATATATTTATAATGCGGACAAAACTGCACTTTTTTTATAAACTCTTGCTAAACAAGACATTACATTTTAAAGGGGAATCTTGCGTAGGAGATAAAAGCAGTAAAGAGAGGATTCCAGCTTTTGTTTGCGCTAATATGGATGGAAGCGAAAAGAAATTATTAGTGATTGGAAAGTCCAAGTATCCACGGTGTTTTAAAGGAATTAAAACTCTGTCAGTTGATTATGTATCCAATGCAAAAGCATGGATGACACTAGATATCTTTAGTAGCTGGTTAAAAGGAATAGATAAGCAGTTTTCGAGGCAAAAAGCGTACAATTCTCTTATGTGTAGATAACGCAATCTGCCACAATAACCTTCCAGAACCGAGTCCTATACAGGTTGAATATTTTTCGCCAAACACAACTGCAAAGCTACAACCAATGGATCAAGTAATAATCCAGAATCTTAAAACAAATTATCGTAAGAGACTCTTAAAAAAATATTTTTTTCATGAGATTGTGGTAAAAATAACGACATTACTCAGCTGACAGCTATAAATGATCTATACGCCGCATAGGATGCTATTAAAGATAGCACAATTAGTAATTGCTTTCGTCATGCAAATTCATGCACGCGGAAAAGAAAATCATATCGAAGAATGTGACGATATTGATACCAATTTTCCTGAATTCAAAAAATTTAAATGTGATAACGTTACTTTTTCTGATTATTGAAGGCTAGATGAATACGTGGAAGAATGTGGAAAACTGAGCAACGATGACGCAATAAAAACTATCTGAGAAGATGAGAGAGCAGAGACCATATCGTATTTGGAAGAGCATGCAGAGTCTCTTAAACGTCCTTGTTTGCATCTTATCAAACAGTATGATGGGTTCGATATATGTTAATATTCAATCCTTTTAATTATCACAAAATTTATTTACACACTTATAAAATATAGATAGGGACATTCGACGAGATGATGATATAGACAATTATTTACATATGTACAAATTCTAAATTAATTTTACCTTGGTTCTGATCATCGTACTATATCAATAAAAGATTATCCTAAATTATTTTCTTCTAGTTACACTTTATTCCATGCCGTCATTCTTTTTTCTGGAACATTAGTCGGTATTCTTTTTAATTCACATTCGTAGTTACTCCTTCACAAAACATACTTTTTCACTACACAACAAAAAACAGATGCCACTTTTCCCTAAATATTAACCTCTTCTCGAGATAATAAAATGTAAAAAATAGGGAAAAGAAAAAACAACTACATTGCTATAGCAACGAGCCGCATTTTACAAATAAAATAAAATATAAAATAAACAATTTTATCGGCGTTTGCTAAAATCGTCTGCATAAATAAAAATATTAATTCACCGATTCCTAACATACTGCCACCTTTAATTTAGGTGGAAATCAAATTAAACCTACGATCACTTATTATCAAAGAACATACTAACTCAAAATAAAAAAGCATAAATATAAATAAAATAATAACTAAACGCAAATAAATAATAAAACATTTAGAGTTCCAGAAAAATGTCAGTTCAGAGTTCCAGAAAAAGGTCAGTTCAGAGTTTTAAAAAATGTCAATTCAGAGTTCTAGAAAAAAGGTCAGCTCAGCGTATTCATACAAAATCATTTCACAGGTCTTTTTGCTTCTCTACCACTTCTAGCTGTACTATTTTTCACTACCTGGATTATAGGATCCTCGGGACTTGATATGTCTAAAGGGTAGAGTTTGCGAAGTGGACGCGCTAATGTTCCTGAACTTGTTTTAACTTCAGCCGCTCTAGACGCTCCATCTCGACTTGGGAAAATTTTAGTTATTTTTCCTATAGGCCAATGAAGTCTTTCCTTGTTTAATTCGATTAAGACGACTTCACATTGTCTGACAACTTGTCCTTTCTCTTTTGATTTCTGAACCAATTCTGCCAAATATTCGTTTCTGAATCTATTTCTGAGCTGTTGCCAAATATTTTGACAATGTTTGTATCTGGATTGAAGTTTACTTGAATCTATTCTATCTAAATCAGGAACACCTATTTCCTCAGTATCTTGTAAAAATGATGATGGAGTCAAAGGTACAAATTTATCTGTTTCTTCGAAAATATAGGTTAGAGGCCTTTTATTTACTATTGCTTCGACATCACATATAACAGTCATAAGTTCTTCAAAAGTTAAAGTTGCAGTACCGAGCGTTCTGATCAAGAGAATTTTAACACATCTGACCAGGCGCTCCCACCATCCACCCCACCAAGCTGCTGTTGGAGGAATGAACTTCCATTTAATAGGAGACAGTTCTTCAGAAGGAACTAGTTCCTTCCAATCCAGTGATTTTAAGAGGTTATTTGTGCCTCTAAAGTTGGTGCCATTATCACAGTATATAGTGGTCGGCCTTCCTCTTCTGCATATAAATCTTCGGAGTGACTGAATGAAACCTTCTGTTGAAAGACTGGATACAAGTTCCAAATGTATTGCTCTGTATACTGCACATGTAAAAAGTACAACTCAAACTTTAGATCTTGACGTTTCGAAAAGAGGACCGAATAGATCACTTCCAACAACTTCAAATACTTTAGAATCTCTGACTCGATCTAGAGGTAGATGAATTGGGGGTATAGTGTATGGTTTTACGGAATATCTTTTACATTTGTGACATTTAGACAGTTGACTTCTAATCTTGCGTCTAGAAGAAATTATCCAATATTTTTCTCTTAAAATGGATCCAACTGTTTGAAGTCCAGCATGACAGTTCTTTAAATGACATTCTTGAATCAGACAATTGACTACATGATGTTTTGATGGTAATAAAATTGGATATCTGAATGAAAACTCGTCATCTCTCTCTAAAATCTTTGTTTTCACTCTTAACAATCCTTCTTGGTCTTTCATAACCTTCAATCCTTTTATTGCATCAGTGGTATCTCCAAAACTTTCAGATTGTATTCTAGACCAGAGTAACTTTTCCGCATCTTCTTTCTCTTCGGAGGACAGTTCTTATGGAAAAGATCTATTTCTATTTCTGCACTTCAATATGAATGTCTTAACCCAACATATGATATTTATAAATCTACCTAATTTCGAAATTCTACTATATATCATAAATTCATGTGAATTAGAACATAGAAGAGTAGATATTGAAGTTTTCTTCTTTTCCTTCATCACTAATTCTTCGTTGGTGTTTATTTCTGATTGTGGCCAATTTTCTTCCGAAAACCTCAACCATTCTGGTCCCTCCCACCATCTCATCTTCAGCAGCTGTTTAGGATTACATCCTCTAGAAGGTAGATCAGCAGAGTTCAGATGACCAGGTACAAAATTCCATAGTTGAGAATCAGAAAGTTTACAAATTTCTCGAACTCTGTTGCCCACAAACGTTCCCCATTGATCATTTCTTCGAATCCAAGCGAGAACAGTTGAAGAGTCGGTCCAGTACTTTACTGGTATGGAAATACCATTAAAGGCTTTCAAAACAAAGTTAGTCAATCTCACTCCTAAAACACAAGCACGAAGCTCTAAACGCGGGATGGTTATACTTTTCTTTGGTGCAAGGCGAGACTTAGCTCCTAAAAATTGTACAAAAATTGTGTCTTTATCTTCACAACGCAAGAAAACTGCTGTTGCATAAGCTCGGTTACTCGCATCACAAAATGTATGAATAGACCAGTTTTCTCTACAACCATAGCCTACACGTCTATCTACCTTCACGTTATTTAAATATTTGAGCTCACTATATCATTTTTGAAAATTATTTCGGATTTCATCAGGAAGTGGAGCGTCCCAATCTAATTTCGTTGACCAGGCCTCTTGAATTATCAGTTTGGCTGACAACAATGCTGGGGCTAAAAAACCAATTGGATCGAAGATCCCCTGAGTTATAGCTAATATCTTTCTTTTAGAGAGATTTTCTATTTCATCACTAAATTTATGAGCAATCTTCAAACTATCATCCATTATATCCCACTTCAGCCCTAAAACCGGAACCGTTGCAGTTACATTTTTGTTGAGCAATTCTTTCTTGCTAAAGAAACTGCTGTCTTCTATTTTAACTGGCCCGAATTCCCACATTCTCAATTCCATTTTCGCGTCAGCCATGATTTCTGTAGATTTTGAAATAAAATTTTCTAGTTCAGGCACACTGTTGACTGAAGTAAGGCAATTATCTACATAGTATGATTTCATAAGTTTCTCTGCTATCTGTTTATTTTCTTCATCAACATTACTCAAATGATATCTTATAACTGCACCAAGTACAAATGGACTACAAGTGGCTCCAAAAACTACTCTATTGTGTTGATAAACCTGAAACTCGTCAGGATTCTTCCACCACAAAAATCTTAAGAAATGACGATCTGATTCTTTGACTTCAATTTGAAGAAAAGCTCTTCTTATATCGGCCACTACCCCAATAGCTTTCTCACGAAATCTTACTAACACTGCAGGAATTTGTTCAATGAGGTTTGGTCCTTTAAAGAGACAATCATTTAAAGAAAGTAACCTCCCTACTTTACACGAGGCATCAAAAACTGGTGTAACACTGGTAGTAGGACTATCTGGTTTGATGACGGGAGGATGCGGTAAAAAATGTCCTGGAATCTTTAGTCTTTTATTTGAAACTTTACTGATGACACCTTCTTCTTCCCATTCACAGAAAACCTTAGCATATTTTTCAAATTTTTTCATAGATTTTAATTTCTTCGTTGAACTTATCAATCTTCTTTCATCTATATGTCTATTTGAAGGAATCTCACGTTTGCCGTTTATCCAAGGAAGAGCTACAATATAGCGACCTTCTCTATTTCTATCTACTTCTTTTATGAAATTATCATGAGCTAATTCTAATTCTTCTACTTTAGACAAAGTATGACTGGGATCTGTTATGCAGATTGTCTCTAATTTCCATAAATCGGGAATCTTCATCTCTTTTAACGCAAGGTTCGTAATCAGCATATTTCCATAATTTAAGCAAGATTGCGATTTACTTTCTAAACGACCACAAACTGTCCATCCAAGCTTCGTCTGTATTGCTGTAAGACCGCTCTTTAGTTGTTTCACTCGACCTGTGAGAAGTTGTCCATAGTAATCGCTTCCTGTCAAAATTTCAATTTTGGGACTCCTGGTTCCTATATCTGTAATCCATAGCTTATTTTCTTTAAGCTCCTTAAGTATGGATTCTTTCGGTATGCGAGGAATATTACTGCAAATTATATCTTGATCCAAAAATTCTAAGACTTCTTCAGTTTGGTTCCGACTACCGGAAGTGCTTAACTCAACTTGGAATTTATTGTGAGATTTGGCTTCTGTTTGTGTACCACCAAATAATGTGTGTACAATCTCTTCAGAAGAAATGGGATGTAAACCTAGTTCTTTGGCTGTACTTTTTTAAAATATAGCTCTTTTGTGACCCACAATCTAACAGTACTCTTACGTTTTTTGCTATTTGACCTTTAATAACGATTTCTAAAATCATAGGAGCCACTTCACCAGAACACTTATTATTAGCTATGGTGCTTTGGATTACTTCTGTGGCCTTAGCTGTATTTTCTGGTTCTTTACGTATTGAAATTTTAGGGCATAATAACTCGGTATGGGGTTTAGAACATACATGGCAACGAATAAAAACTTTGCAAACTTTAGCTTTGTGACCAAAACGAAGACACTTTAGACAGCATTTTTTATCCCTAATTTTAGCTTTCCGTTCTTCAAACGAAAGAGAACAAGCCCTAATACAGTCCTTGCTTTCATGTGATTTATCGCAA
The DNA here is from genome assembly GCA_963931845.1 of Maratus michaelseni. Lineage (NCBI taxonomy): Eukaryota > Metazoa > Arthropoda > Arachnida > Araneae > Salticidae > Maratus > Maratus michaelseni. The sequence goes on from OZ007596.1 coordinate 183,959,674, forward strand.
AATAAACATAGGCGTTCCTTTGCGCTAAATAGCCCTGCTACCGTAGGTAATTTATTTTCACCTTTTCGGAACTTTTTTTAGGTTTGTCTTTAGAGACTAACTCTGCAAAACCCGATTTAGCTAATTTTAATCTTTCTTCTCCTGCGACTTCTTGTTTCAGGAATTCCATCAGTGTTACTATATTTGATTTTGTTGCCAATGAATTACTTGCACAATCAACGCTTGATCTGTTCCAAATATTATACCGTTGCCATGCTTTCATTACATCTTCTGACAAGCAAGATTCTATCATAGGATAGAGCCAAACGGAATTACTTTCTAAACTTAAACCCATGGATTCTAAAGATCGTAAATATGCCTCGACTTTTGTGAATAGATCCGATAACGGAAGTTTATCTTTTCCGTGTGCCTGTACATTAGCGACAACCAATTTTAAAAATTCTCGAACATATACTTCTATCAATAAATCTTTATTCCCAAAACGTTCTTGAAATGCCTCTACAGCTTTTGGGTAATTTACCGAAGTCATTGAATAACTTTCTAAAAGACGCCTGGCACTCGTTCCTGGTTGTAACGACTGTATAAGATACAGAAACTTATCACTATTATCCAAATTTATGTCTTCATGAATTTTTTCAAACTGGGAACAAAACGAAAGATAATTTATTAACTGCGAATCGAATGGCTTGATAACAAGCTTAGGCAATTTATAAGTCTTAGGTTTAGAATAACCGTAATCATTTTACCTAGCATTACCATCTTCTTGATTATGCATATTTATGCTCAATACCTCACTAACTTTACGCTTAATGGCGATAAATTCATCTGAGTTACCTTCCTTTTCTACTACTTCCTTTTCAATTTCTTGTTCATCGCATTTATCATCATTCACCAGGGCCTCTATCAGAGCTTCATCTATCGCTTTTATATCATTCATCAAATTTTCTAATTTCGTAAAACCGTCTAGAATACCACCCTTATCTATCGGGTCTCCGGTAATTTTTTCTTTTAATATATTTAAGGTCCTGGTAAATGATGAACGTAGCGGTGTACGCTTTTTCTTTAACTGATTCATATTATAGAAGGTTGTATTAGAAATGAACTCAATGAAAACGATATATATTATGAAAATAATTCAATCACTCATCATCTTTATTCAATAGTCCCTCGTTCGGGCGCCAGATGTTTGCATCTTATCAAACACTATGATAGGTTCAATATATGTTAATATTCAATCCTTTTAATTATCACAAAATTTATTTACACTCTTATAAAATACAGATAGGGACATTCGACGAAATGATGATATAGACAATTATTTACATATGTACAAATTCTAAATTAATTTTACCTTGGTTCTGATCATCGTACTATATCAATAAAAGATGATCCTAAATTATTTTCTTCTAGTTACACTTTATTCCATGCCGTCATTCGTTTTCTGGAACATTAGACGGTATTCTTTTTAATTCACATTCGTAGTTACTCCTTCACAAAACATTATTTTTCACTACACAGCAAAAAACAGATGCCAATTTCTTTTCCCTAAATATTAACCTCTTCTCGGGATAATAAAATGTAAAAAGACGGCAAAAGAAAAAACAACTACGTTGCTATAGCAACGAGCTGCATTTTACAAATAAAATAAAATATAAAAGAAACAATTTTATCGGCATTTGCTAAAATCGTCTGCATAAATAAAAATATTAATTCACCGATTCCTAACAGTCCTAATGATTAAGCCATAATGGACTCTATAAGAACTCTGAAAGCATTTATTCAGATGGAACCTTCCTCTGAAAATGAAATGAAATTTTTACTTGAAATCGAGTAGCTATCTGAAAAATGTAGGTATAATAAACAGAACCAAACATTCATTTTACAGTTTTTCCCAAAAGTGTAATTCATATTTTAAATTAATGTTTACTTTCTACTGCGTATCTTCTGCTTCATTTTATGATTAAGGTAAGTCTTTATTGCTTTTAATATGTTTAATTTTAAATAGCATTAGTATAATATATTTTCTGGGGTTATACATACTAGGAGATTTTTCATAGTCAGTGTTTCTCTTAACATCGGATAATTCGCATTTCGGATAATTCGAACTCATTTCTGAGAACCTTTGAGGTCGAATTAACAAGTGTCCACACTAAAAAAAAATCCAGAAACTTTCCTGGAAAAAATGGGCAGCTGGGTTGCCCATTTTTTCTAAGAAACATTTCTTGGAAATAACATAAACCTTATTGAATAGTTCTGAAACGTTCCAAAGAAATGCCAGTAAGCTTCCTTTGAAATACCAGGAAGGTTCCTGTCGATAACAAAAACATTACTCATATTTCACAGGGAGCTTACTGGCATTTCTCTGGAACGTTTCAGAACTATTCAATAAGGTTTCTGTTATTTTCCAGAAACTTTTTATATAAATAATGGTCAACCCAGCTGCCCATTATTTCCCAGGAACATTCCTGGATTTCTTTTCACAATGCAGGAACGTTTCATGTATTAAATTTTAATACATTTTTTTTTTACATTTACTAGATTAGTTACCAAGACATATTAATCCATTTTTAAGTATTAAAAATAATAATTCTTTTTGTTTACTTTAGAAAATAGTTGAAATAACTTATGAATTTTAGTCAATTTAAAATTTTAGACATTTACATACAATCCATATCTGGGAATATTTTGTAATTCTACTTTTTCATATATTCAATGTAATTAGATACAAGTGGAGATTTTCTCTCCCCTTCAACCTTTTTGACAAGATAAAAATAATGATATTTCAAATTATTATTTTTTTCTTTTTTATGAATTTTTCTATCTCTAATAATGTAAATCATAACATATTTTTATATCTCATTTATAATTCAAGGAAAATGTGTAGAAACACAAATCCAGATACATTTTCATAAACAAACATTTGAAGCATATTTAAAATTTCTGGTAACACTATTTTGTTTTTTTTTTGGGGGGGGGGGATCTAAGATGAAATTAAATTAATCATTTGTGTATTATTAACACTTATTCAGCTATCGTAAAATAAAAATGGGTTCAGAAAAAAGTAGTAAATCATTTTTTGATACAAGAGTTAGTAATTTTTTTTAAACAGAAGTAATTATTTTTACTAGTTTTATACATCATTTAAAATATATTATTAAATTTCACCGCTCATAGTTAAATATTTTCCATCTGATGGTTAGGAATATATGAAAACATTGCATATATTTCTGCTTCCATATAACATATAAATATATTTAATTAAATTTGTCAACATTTTATATATTATTTAATTCCTTTAATAGTCTCTAATTTCCTTTTAATAGTCTCCTTTAGGAAAAACAAACAAACAAACAAACAAAACATGTCATTTATTATCATATTAGTTATGATCTTAGTTATGTAGTATGTAACTGCAAATTTGCTTTATGCATATTTACATAAAGGAAGTTCTTAAGGCTCTGTTTTGGTTATAAATTAATTATAAATGATTAGCAATAAATCACATAAGAAATTTGATAATTTTAAACTTTGGTCGAATTTTATAAAAAATTACACGTATATTTTCAAAAAGAATAGCCATTATTCAACATGACTATAAAATACATATAAAATACATTAGCGGAATAAAATTAAATATTATATTTTATTGCCACTTACTCATTAGCGTATATATTCTCTTTCTTATAATTTATATTCCTTCTGGTGTCGAAAAAACTCCAACAAGGTCTAACAAGGATGGTCTAGATAGCTGATTTACTTTATTTTAATTTCAATATAACCACGCTACCTTCCCAGTTATACTAAATCCAAATACTCGGCGTTTTTTAACACGTGCTATACTCGTTAAACCTTCCACAGAAAAGTACGGAGAAGATAATCTCTTTAGAGATGTCAAAATAGTATTGAATTTGAACCTGAAAGATCTTGACAATAGAGGCGGAGAATATTATATTCATTTATTCGCATTCCACGATGATTTTTTGACATTCGTATAAGGGATTCATTTTCTAGCGCACAACAGACAACAACAAATAAAATGGCCGCCGTGAGCATTTTGCGGTTTGAAACATTTCAGATATAAAAACCAGAATTTACCCGGTAAGTGCTACCTTATTCTGAAAACCTGTGAAAAAGAGAAAGGTTTCTGGAATTCACATGGAACGTTACTATTTTTTTTACAGTGCACTGTACTAAGGACTACATTATTTAAAGGGAAAAGGTCAACTATGAAGTCTGTGCTCCAATGCTTTATATGCAAATCTTGGGTTTATGCAGATTGCTCTGTTTGGAATGTAGATAGAGCCAGGCACAAACACTGGCGATAGGACTTTTTTCAACAAAAAAACCTGTTTTGAATACATCGTGAATGCGTGTGGGATGTTGTAATATAAATGGAATAGAGGTTTATAGGCACCACGATAAATATTGTTATTCCTTCGTCAGATTTTCCCCTATGTAGCGTAAAATGATGAGTGTGACTTTTTTTTTTTTAAGTTTATTTTTTCAGTACTATGACGAAAGATGAAGGCATTATAAATATTTTCATGTAGAGATAAGGTTTCTAAGAAGTGTTTCATGTCAATTATAGATTTTAAAGCACATTGTGTGTTAATGAAAATTCGTGGGAACTAAACTCGTCATTTTATTCTACTTTGTCCTATTGGTCATAATGTTAAATTTTGTATAATAGTGTTTGTAATGTTTAAAAATGAATTAATATTTTTGTACGTATCTTTGAGATAAACAGCAAATCACACAACGAGTTTATTTTTAGATTCTACTTTGCCCTATTGGTCATAATATGAAATTTGATATAATGGTGTTTGTAATATTTGAAAATGAATTAAAATTTTGGTATGTATCTTTGAGATAAATAGAAAATTACTCAACATTTTTAGATATTATTTATATAAAGTAAGATTGTATGTTTTATGCACCTATATAATATTCTTTTACATTATTTATTGGAAATGGCATCCGTGTTAGCAATATATTCCAGTTTTTAATTTCAATAGCACTACCAAATTGGTGTAATAGAAAAAAAAATTATTATTTTAAAAGTATATTATTGATTAAAATATATTATATCATGTGCTGTTGTTTTTAACCCAGTGCAGTCATAATTATGCAGGCATTCTAAATTAACTTTGATTTATCATATATGTGTTATAAAAACACTTTGAAACTAATTCAACTTTGAAAATCGCAATCTTTGTATGTAAATCATGCGATAAATAAACACGTGTCAAAATATGAAACTTGATATGATAAATTTTGTTATGTTTGAAGATGAATTAATCTTTTCTTACATATGTCTGAGATAAACAGCCCATTTCAATGTTTGTTTATAGTTAGCTATTTCTTATAGCTGAAAGGTTTGTTTCTTAACTTGAAACTGGATAAAATGTCCGAACATCTTCTCCGAGTTAGGTCATTATTTTTCAAGATTTTTATGGTGCTACAAAATCATTACAATAACGTAAAAAATGTTATTTGAAAAAAAGCATAGAATCTCTAAAATATTTTAGATACAGCTTTTTTATTTTAACGCCATTACAAATACAAGTACGCTAAACTTACTTCATTTAAATATCCGGTGTAAACACTTATCCGATTGTGTTGTATTGCATGAATGAATGAGTTGTCGATCTATGGAACACAAATACCAGTCCGAATGTGTAAATTGATAATACAGTGTTTCTAATGTTCTAAATAATTCGATGTGGTTCATTCAATAACTAATGAATTGCTGATTTTATTAAATAGCAGGATGGATGAATATCTCTGAACTGGAAAAAAATATCCTAATATTTTTTAACAGAAGGAAAAGGCGGAGTTGTGGAATATTTGTTTTTTATTTCTTGTTGCCTTGCAAAAGTGTATAAGAATACCTTTGATGAAAAAAGGGTTTTGTTGCTCTTTACACCGAATTTCGACATTTTTTTTTTTTTTTTTTTTTTTTTTTTTTTGTCGCACCATTTTTGTTTTCACCATACTTTGTAAACGGAAACCTATGTAGAAAATAAGTTAAAGTTTTTTATGTAAAGGGATTAGAGATTGTGATATTACAAAATGTAAAAGTATCTTACATATATTTAGAACTAAAATGAAGAAATTTAAGATTTAAAAAGTTCTGAAATCTGTGTATTTTTTCTATTAGATCATGCAATTGGATTGGAATATTTTGTATTTTTTTTAATCAGTACTTTAAAATACATATAATTATTTTTTTAAATGCCAGTTTAATATATATATATATCATGAAAGGAAAGACATAACAGCATGCATTTTTAAAGCTGTTATTACTACTTCTGAATATGTACAGAATAAAGCAAGCTTTATTTATGTTCTCTTCTGAATTAGAACAATTTAAATATTTAAAATTTTCAGAAGTTCCATTTTTGACAGTTTTTAATTTATAAGGAGGGGGGGGGGGGAGTGGTATTCATATGCGATTTGGCAAATAAAGACACCTGTATGAACTGCCTGTAATCTGTAAGTCGTTTTCTGTTTTTCCATCATATCTATGAGATACAGAACTTTGAAATAATAGAAATGTCAGCTAGCCACAATTATTTCAATCTACAGTTAAAATTAAGAAAAATTTTATTAACTAATTTTTCTCAGTTTAACCTAAAATATAGTGATTTCCAGATTTTTTTAAAACTTAGGTAGTTCAATAAAGTATAGTTCTTACTTCTATTTCATGGTTTTCTGGAATTTCTTTAATATGAAGCCGCTTTATCTCATAGACCAGTTTTTAAAAACAAGAAAGGATTTACTGATTACAGTCAATATATAGAAAGGTCATTCATTGCCAAATCTAAAGATCGACCGAAACAGGTTTTTAAAACAGAAATCTAAACCAAAACCGAAACCGAATTTCGGTGATCTTCCCACTTTCGGCCGAAACCGAAACCAAAACCGAAAGTGTAAAAAAAATTAAAAACTGATTAATACATTCATAACTGCATATAATTATTAATTATCTAATTATTTAATGACAAATACTTAATAATTACTTAATAATAACTAATTACGTTACTAATTAATTTATTAATTATACGTGTATTGAACCACATTTCTAACAAACAAACGTACATATATATGTGTGTGTATAAGTTTCAAACAAAAATGAACATAAATAATACAACTTTTATATTTTATCATTTTATAACAACCAACTTTTGAAATTTAAACGACTAATAACAACTAAATTTTGAAAATTACACCGCTCAAAACAAGTTATAAATTTATTTTAATTTAAAACGATCTCTCTTAAGACTTATGGTTGATATAGACCTCTCAAGAAAACATTCATGAATGAAGAGCTTTTGTCTAAATTGATGCCGAATATTGCATTTACTTTGCTATGCATGTTACCTTAACAATATTTTGCATAGAAACGGCAGTATACATAATTATTAATTAAGCGTTAATTTTGTTATAAATGAATTTAAGTAAAAATTATTTATTGAAATTAATTAAATATAAGTTTTTATACACATATAAAAATAATATAAAATAATGTAATTTAAAATAACGCATTTAATCATTATTATTAATAGCTTTTATGCCCTCATATGTGCGATTTTTTTTACAAACAGGAGTGTCATTTGGGAAGGTTAGGGGGGGGGGGGGCAGTTTTCCCCTGAGAGAATGTGATAAGAAAGTATGAGTCATTATAGGTTAGTTTAAGTAAAGGACACAGAAACTAAAATAATTTGTTCAATTTGACTAAAAAAAAAAAATTAGCATTAAGACAACAATTTGAGCCTAGAAATTATTACTTATAAACTTTATTTTCCATTTCAATATTTTCAAAGTGAGATATGTTTAACATTATTTTGTACTTTAGCTAATTTTAAATATATATATAAAGATAAAAATTTAACAGTTGTCAAATTTCTTTTAGGATGTGCACAGTAAGATCAAAATAAATCTGTGCTCACACATCGCTTCCCCCCCCCCAAAAAAAAAGTTTTACCACTCCCTGCCTACCCTAGAAAGTATTAAAATAGCAACCCTGCTTGACAATTTTACATCCGGTGCCAAGTTGATTCTCTGTGCCTCTATCCAAAACTATTTATTTTCATATACTTAATACTCAAATAAAACTTAATTAATTTATCAATAAGACAGAAATAGATTCAAACTATACAAAATTCATCTAATAAAAAATATTTTAAGTATACATACCTCGATATATCTTTTGTAATAAAGTTTGTAAATCTTCATATGTTTTAATAACACCTTTCTCATAAAGCATTCGAAACAATCTGGAGTTTCAAAGTAAAAATTTTCTATTACTGTTAAGTTTGCAGCATTTAAAGATCCCGTGATAAGCGTCTTTTAAGTTTAGTCATATATGCATTGCTTGCTTTAAAATTTACACTCGCATCATGAATCAGTCATGACGAATAAGGATAAATAGTGGAGTTCACAGCAATAAACAGTGTCTCATTTGAGCCAATACAACTCATATCAATGAGTAAAGTAGAAAATTTCCGAAAGAAGGAACGAGATTTTGAAATATAGATAGTTTCGGTCGAGTTTCGGTCACGCCGAAAACGAATATTCGGCGAAATTCAGATTTTGCGCCGAAACTGAAACCAAAACCGAAATTTCGGTTGAACTCTAGCCCAAATCTCATATGAATACCAGTTTAACTTTTTGAGTTACCAACTGTCGAAAATACTGGCTTTGGAAAATTTTCTATATTTAAATTGTTATAAGTGAATAGGTAAATGAAATAACACACTGCTTCTTATTTGAAAATATTTGGAGGGATATTAGGAAAACATTAAAAAAAATATTTGTAAAACATATAAAAATGCATGCTGTTATCACTATCTCTGCATGAGTTATAATCTTTCAAAAAATCTCATTTTCTCTAATATTTAAAAATATTTTTAAGTGTTAAATTTTTTAAAAAATACAGACAAATCCAAGTAAATTACATGATCTCATGAAAAAATTTGGGCAGTTATTGGATTTGTAAAAATGAAAACCTATTTTTTGAATACATCCTAAAACGTGAGAGATGCTGTCACAGTTCCCGTACAGAGCCTAATTTAGAAAACATTCCAGATTTTATAAAACTTTGATTATTGTAAAATCACAGCTTTTGTACGGCTCTAAAAAAAAAACGTTTTCAAGATAGATTTTTTTTTTTTATAAATTAATTTAATTTATTTTCTAAATACATTTCCACATACAAAGTATGTGGAAAATAAAAAAGAGTGTGGTAACACATGTTTGTTGAAATTCTGTTGAAAGACCCTCATCTAATTAGCATATTGTATCCTGGAATTTCTATGACTCTCTAATACAATAATAATTATAAAAGTAGGTTAAAATTACCTTGATTTATATTATCCGCCGTAAGAACATTTCTGTTTCTGATGCATTTTACAATTTATTGTGTTTCACCCCTAACATGTAAAAACCGAATGCTAGTCAAAATATGTAATTAGTTATAAAGGTTATTCTAATGTTTAATACTGAATGGATGTTTTACGTAAGTAGTAGGGGGTAAAAAATTACGAAAATCAATAAATAACAGGATTGATGATTAATTTACTACTAGGTAATGTAACCCAATTGAGGTGGTTAGAATGGTAATGGTGTAAGTCAAAATTTTGAAAAATCGAAATAACCGTATATTTACGGAACGCATATTAATTTCTGCTCAGTGTGACATTCAAATAAGTAATAGTTCACTTCGGGAGTCTCTAGAGGGCAAAACAAGTTGGACCACTTAATGCAATGGTCATGGGCGTAGCTACCGTAGAGCAGTTGGAGCAAACTGCTTCAAGCACTAGAATCCCAAGAGCGCAAAATTAGAAAGAGCGAAATAAACTTTAAAAAAAAATATTTGCATTTTTTTTATTATTATTAATCAGATATTATAGTTGAATCTTGTTGCAATCAGCATATTCCTATGACATTTTAAATTGTTTTTAATTTCAACTAGTTCGTACTAGTAATGTTCAACTAGTTCTAGTTATACACATGTAAATAAATTACTTCTATTCGTGAAGTTTTAATTTCAATTCACACCAATTTCAACCTCAAGTAAATTTTTCAACACCGTTTCAGCATACCTGATTTTCTTTCTTTAACTTTTTCCGTATAGACAACAGTTAAAGATTTTCAAATCTTAAAGTAATCAAAACTTATTTACAGGGTTCTCATCGGTCACTTTATTGGCTACCACTATTTCCAAACAAAAATATTCCTATGGTATTTTTCTATTGAAAATATTTTAGAAATTTATTATGATGATTACAGTACGGAAGTAATGGTAGCGAAACAAGTCACCGCTGAGAAACTTGCACTCAGAAAAAGAAACTGATTAAAACTACAAAATATATTTTTTGAGTACATTTTGTTGCTTTAGCAAAATTGGAGTAAAATTGAACCATTTTACTTCAATTGACAAAACATGTTGCTGACGATACAATTTTTTTTTTTTGGAATTGCAAAAAAAAAAAAAAAAAATTGTTGATTCAAACAAAATTTTTATTGACCAATATTTAAACAAAAATTTTGTTTAAATATAGGTCAATGGTGTTTGTTTGAATCAACAATTTTTTTTTTGTTGAAAATCACTTTTTTTTTTTGCAATTCAAAAAAAAAAAATTGTATCGTCAGCAAAAATGTTTTGTTAATTGAAGTAAAATGGTTCAATTTTACTCCAATTTTGCTAAAACAACCAAAATGTACTCAACAAAAATGTTTTGTAGTTTTAATCAATTCCTTTTTCTGAGTGTGTATTTAAGATGCAACATCAATGCCTTATCTATTTAGTTATTTTTCGATTTGAAAAAAAAAATAATAATTTGAGAAGTTGAAGAAAATTATTGACCTTTTTATTAACGAAAAACCAAGAAAACAAAAATTCTGAAGTATGTCTTTTTGTTTTGTGGAAACTAAATATTTATATGCTTTATCAATACAGATTACAAAACAATAAGAGCCAGATTTAGGCATATTAGAGTAGGGGTGGAAGCGGCAAATGAAATTTTGTGCGGTTTGTTTCGAGATTGTGAAAATATGGCAAACCTCAAATGCAAAATTGATAAGCATTTTCTTTCAAAAAGAGAGAAAAAGTTAGGTATCGAATTTGGTGTTCCTTAGTACCTGATTATAGCCTATGAAAATTTACATTATTTTTTTCGAAAAGTATTTTTCCGCATTAATCCTTATTTTATCGTAGAATTTTAAGATTAAATAAGGTAAAACATTTACATACATATTGAATCATTGTAAAATTGTGCGAACGAATTCAGGGTATTTGGAAATGTAAAAAATATACCACTATTGCCATTTATTACTTTCTTCTATCTATAATAGAATAAAGTATTGTACATCGAAGATTTTTCGACTTCCGGTTTTTGACGGATTTACACGTTTTAGGGGTCAAAGATTTCGAAAAACATGTTTTTACAAAATGTCTGTCTGTCCGTCTGTCCGTCCTCATTGTACATCGAAAAGTATATGAAGTTATGCTTCCAATTTAACAGATTTATTTCAATGTTTTTGTGTATGGCAAGCAGGTTCTATTAGAATTTGGGGATATTTCGACGAAAGGGGGCGCTGTGATCGATATTTTTGTTCCATTTTCACTATTGTATCATCGAAAAGTGTATGAAGTTATGCAGATAATTAAACCAACTTTTTTCTATTTTTTTGACTGTAGCCTGCAGGTCCAAGTTGAATTCGGGGATATTTCGACGAAAAGGGGCGCTGCGATAACGATTTTTGTTCGATTTTCACTATTGTATCATGGAAAAGTGTATGATGTGATGCAGATAATGAAAACAATTTTTTATATGTTTTTGGCTGTGGCAGAATTCATCCACAAACGGGTTTAAGTTTTAGTTAACATGGTTTCGGCAAATTTTCTTTCATTGTTGTAATCATTGTTCCTATTCTTATGTGCTTAACATTATATATTTATATTCACCAACGTCAAATTCTCGCTAAACTTGGCGACAGTTGGCGAAATATCGCCAGATTTGGTGACAAAAATAGGTTGCCATAAATGAAGCCAATTTGGCTGTAGAGGACTAATTTGGCGATATTCTCATTCAAATTCAATGTTGACGAGAACTGGGAATGAATCTTCTTTAATTGGGTTCCACGCATTTCAGCTTCGTGTTTTCCAGTAAAATTAGCTAAAATCGTAAAACCAAGGAATAGGGAGGCTATCTGTTCCTGTCTGTACAGTCCAGAAGGACTTTTCGTAGTATAGTATACGTCAGTTTATCGCATCCCGGTAACCCGACGATTCGCAAGCAGCTGACATACAACAGAATGACGAAAAATATTGATTTTATTGGCGATGTGATTGCGAATTTTGAAGTATTAAAATGACTGAGATAGAAGAAAGTTTTGGGATTGGCACATCCGACTAGTTTTTATTGTGGTTACAATACTTTCCTTTTTGCTTCCTTACATTGTATGCGTATGGAAAGTAAAAACTGCAATTTTGAGTGATATTTCAGGATGTCAACCAGGGGTCTCGCTGCCGATCGCCATTGCGCCAGAATGTTTCATTTGGCGAAAAAACTAAAGATTGATATTACCAAGATTGCAAGAGATTTTTTTTCTTTGGGAGACACTCGCAACAATGTTATTGTACGAATAAACCTTTTCTGTGTAACTCATTATTTGTGTTTTGATATTCTTTGTGTTTCACGATGAATCTCTTACTAACATTATTTGACGTTTTTCTTTAGTGATTAGCCAAATTGCAAAGATTAGTCAAAAGCCTGTGAGGCGGTGTCAACTTTTATCGTTGTCCATGGGCCAATTTCTTAAACCATTAGATTCAGAAATACAGTTCTGATAGTAATAAAATTTCAAAGTTGTTCTTCATCCTCTTAAAAGCAATCCATGGCTAAATAGTTTTGGAGGTTTGCAGTTTTATGCTGTCCCGGTGTTCTATACGTTATATTGAGAAAAATCTTCTCCGTACTTTAACAGGTAAAATAATAAAAAAATCTTTTTTGTGCGACCAAAACTTACCGAGTTATGATAGTTTGCATTTTATGGAATTTTAGTATTTTCTGGCAGTAAAAACCGAAAAACGCATTTCACCCATATGTGAAATATTCTTAAAAAATCTTGACAAAATTGTTTTCTTTTATAATTATTATTATTAGTATTCTATAATGCTTCAAAACCCTTGTATAGAAAAACAGATATTAAGGGCGGAAGATTGCACTGGCCCTTGGCGCATTTAAGACGAAAATTCCGTCCAATTTACAATGAATATTGGTAGATAATCTTTACTTAAAGAATTATATAATTAATTTCATTATTTATTTTTAATTGTTTGTATTTAATAAGTTATTTAAATAGTTTGACTATCAAATAAAAGTAAGGTTTTAAATCGAATTAAGAATAGTATATAAGTTTTAAACTACAAAACAAAATTGCGCAGAACATTTTCTTTTGACAAAAGGGCGCATAAACTTCACTTGCTATAGGGCGCTGAATATGTAGCTACGCCATTGGCAATGGCAATACGAAAAGTTTCACGAAACCCTTTATTTCTCAAATTACTAAATATTGACTTACTCCACTGTCCTTCTAACCCCCTCAATTCACAGTTTTAGTATATTTGTTGTACATTTAGTATTGCCTTATGAAACCTTTGTAACGATAAAAAGATGCCTAATCTTTTAGAAAAGTGAATTATATTTTAAAGCATTTTAGATTAATGTAAGAAAAAAAAACTTAATTTATTTTCTTAGTTACTTTTATTTGGCATGTGTTTATGAGTATATTAAACATTGTTTGTGAATTATAGTCACTATTATTGGGATTGGAAAACAGGGTCCTGTAAGACCTCTAAAACGTATTTACTAATTCCATGAAATTCTGACCTCTGTCTTCAATCGATCCATATTTTCCGAACTTTTAGATAACAACTCTCAATTTCGGAACGCTAAAGTTCTGTGTTTAGTTATTTAAAAAATTCGATATAATGTTTGAAAATCCTCCAATGTAATACCGAAAAAAAAACCTTTATTCTTTTTCATTACCGTACATTAAGTACTGTAGTAAAGTTTATTAAAAAATGTCAACAATTCCCAACATGGCATTAAAAGATAGATATCATCTTATAACACAAATAAAAAATATAATAAAAAATAAAAAATTGAAGGTCATGAGTTGTATAGAAACCTTACCACAGGCTAAAATGGGTTAAACATATTGTATCATGATTTTTATTGAGAAGCTTTAATTCAATTATAATTATACAAGTATAAGAAAACTTACTTTGATTTATATTATCGTCTGTAAAAATATTTCTGATTCAGATGCATTCCATGAATTAAAGAGCTGCTGACCTGTCCTAAAATAAATGCGAGTCATGTATAAATTTAGGTAACAGTGTTTTTAGTGTTCAAAAATTGAATCGATGTGTTTCATGTAACTAAGGGGTAACTAACAAATTACTGAGTTTTTTAAATAACAGTGTAGATGGCTATCACGCAACCACATGACGTTCTTGCCAATACTCATTAGAAAACATAACCATATTCGACTTAATTTCTTTGCGAGATGTCGCGTAATGTTTCAAACTAATAAATATTTTATAAAAGCAATATCAATAAAATCGACTTTTCTAAATAAGTGGTTTAGTATTGATCTGAACAATTATATTTTGCTTTATTCAAAGCCCCATTTAATGCTGAACATTTTCAAAACCTAGATAATTGAAAACACAATTTTTATTTATTTAATCGACAGCTTGTGCACCATTAAATTACATTAAACAATAAAGATATGATATACAGATATCTGATTTTCCAAAATATTGACCAGAATATTTTTTCAGATGAAAAATCTATGTACGTAGTTGCATCAAATATAAATGAGAAATTTGTAATATACTATTTTCTAAATATTATTTACTAAAATTGTACCAACAGTTATTCCTATAAAAATGACGGCTTGGTAAATAAATGTACAACTGAGCACATATCATGTTAAGAAACACTGTCTTAATTTAATACATATTATTTCAAAGGGGATGCAAACTTGAAAGAAATACATATAATTTTGAAAAACATTGATCAAGAGACTATTGTTAAATGTGAAAAATCATAATATTGAAAACAGTGACACACATTAAAAAGTTACTCTCAAACCAATGAACAGAAAAATAGCAATTTATCAAACTTAAAACTACTTAATAAAAGCTTATGAAGTTCCAACCACGGATTAGTGATGCACTGGATATTCGATATATAATGGTATCTTGTATCTTGAACCGAATTAGTGAGAATTCGTTCAAAAGATTTAATGAGGGTATTCAAAAGACTTGGCAATTTAAAAAATGGTAGTGGGAATATTTATAATAATACGTCACCAGAGACAAGTTATGATGAACAAATGTAAATTTTTAAAAGTAAAAATTTCTTTCGAATATTTTTTTTTATTTACTTGATATTTTAACTGTCAATAGATTGATATTACTTTAAAAAATAAAGTGGATTGATATTAAAATGAATTTACTTTAATAACATTATTGTACTGTATCAAAAGTGACACTTAAAAAATTTGATATACTATTTATAGGAATTAATGATGCTTAAAAATAGCAGGATTTTTTAGAACTACTATAGATAGAATTCAATAAATATTTTGTTAACTTTTCCTTAACATGTACTAAAGTTGGTGGGAGTAAAATAAACTTTTTTATAACTGTTTCTTTTAATATTGAAAATATATTGGGTTCTGAGTTTCTGAAAACGGGAAACGATTTTCGTACTCATGTGTAACTCGGGAGAGGTTATTATATAGTTCCTTTCGTCGCGTCGTTATGTTATAATTTCGTCGAATAAGAAACAGTTGTCTTTTTTTAACAGCGTGTAAGTAAGGGAATGTTATTCTTGTCTGCAATTTTCTTAGCTTTTCTCCTTGAACACAGCGAATACAGTTTATCTGACTTCATATGCCTTTAAATTGGATACAATTTCTATCAATATTTGAAGCATATATCTAAAATAATATTGTTAAGTCATAACCACAATAACATATTTTTGTATTCAAAACTAACAAAACTAACTAAAAATCAATACTTTAATGTAATAAAAATTGCTTCAAAAAAAGATGCAAAGTTGTTGCTAATTTATTACGCGCAATCTGTATATCTTCACAAAGGTTTATTGTACATGTCTCCTATTTCTACAGTTCAATTATTTCTCTAGTAACAGATATATAAAAAATAAATTAAAGTTCTTTCCAGGGGTTTGCATCATATTTTGATGACATTAGTGAGCAAATTATCAACTTAAAAATATATAATGGCCATGTATTTTACAAATAAAACAAGAATACAAATAATACAATAAAAAGAAATACAAATAATTAATCTTTTTTTAAAAAACTAGGGGGCTCTGCCCCCTACGAGCTTCGCTCACCAACCCCCGTTCTGACACCACATGATTTAAAAACTCTCTGATTTGATCAACTCTAAAACGATTACGGAAGATTGTATTAAACGACCAGTGGCGATCTGCTGTAACCGAATTTCCATTCATTTTCGTTTGACTGATGGATTTTAAGGTCGAATCAACTGCTCTAGAAACAGCTAACAAATGTTTTCCTGATTGATTAAATAAGATGAAATGAAAATTTAAAAATCAACTTGTGTGAAATGGTTAAGTAAACAATGTCGCTGCATTGGAGAATTTTATAACGATGCTATAGAAAATTGGTTACTTCTCCATTAATCCGTCGACTACTTTCTGTAAAAAGAAAAGAACTGTCACCAGAATATATCATTTAACACCAAACGTGCATGATCGTGGCATCGCGTTGCATTCAGTTGGCATCAGTTGCGTTGCACGTATTAGTTATTTCATCGAGGGATTTTTAATTCAAGGTTTATTTGTCTTTTTGATACCTTCCATTATCCCGTCGATCAATTTTCATTAAAAAAAACTATTGCCAAACTGTAACGCCAAATAAACAAATAGAAGAATTTTGGGCACAGGTGTCATATACGGACCACGTTGGCGCGATTTTTTTCAACCGCCAATTTGGCGATAATTTTGTTTTTGAATAAATTGTTGTTTATTTACTTTTATTTTTTATTTTAATTCTATAAATTATTTTTATTATGTATATCAATATTTATTTATATCAAACTATCATTTATTTATTTCCTTTTTAAAATAATAGAAGCTATTTCATTTATTACGTTATTTTATTTTTCTAGTAAAATAAAAAATCACGTGTTATTATTCCATGCTATTTGAAACTAATATTGAAAAACAAAGTTTTCGCCAAACTGGCGGTTGAATAAAATCGCGTCAACATGGTGCGTATATGACATTTGTGCCGAATTTTGCCATAGGAATCTAAAAAAAATAAAAATAAAATAAATAAATAAACAAATAAATAAAATACAAGAAATTCGGAAAAAACCCATTCACCAAAGTGTCAACTATCAGTAAGTTTAAATAATAAAATTTACAATATATTAATGAAATTAGAAAAAAATAGTCTTGGATATTTATTTACATAATTTTTCTTAATTATCTGTCTCGGCTGGTGAATAAATGTTTGTGACGTCAATTGAAACTGATCTATTGTGTGTAACTGTTCATCGCAACATTTTCAATGCCTTTTCTGTTTTAATATCATGGCATTGCCGTGTAAGGATGCAATGGTTATTTTAATTAGTGAAATAATTGATAAATCAGTGCAACATAATGAAAAATATATGTATATGTCGAATTAAAAACCACTTCATGCTATAACAAACACATGTATTGCCTCTGACGTCAAGTGAATGTGACGCCACATTCATGCATTTTTGGTGTTAAATCTTATAGTTTGGCGATAGTTTTTTGTTATGAAAAGTGGTCTTCGGTATAAAGGGGAAGTACCATATTGTTAATGATATTTTAACAATTTAATAGTTATTTTGGTATTTTAAAAGTAATTATTAAACGTAAAAATATAGTTTTTAATTGAGAGGAAATATTATTTACGCTGTTTTAAAATTTGCTATAACAGGTAAAAGATTTGTCGAAAAAAATAATTTATCGTGTAAATATAATTTTTAATTGAAATTGCTTGGAAATATTGCTATTTCAGCATTTTAAATATGATGTAAGTTTCCCTACTGAATGCTTTAAAAACGCCTAATAATTTAATTATTTCTCGTTTTAATATTCACGCGCAAATATATTTTTTATTACGTAAATTTCTACATTTACTGCTTTTATAACGTGATCATTTACTTATTATTTTAAAGTTTTATTTTTGGTTTTAAGAGTCACGTGTAAATACATTTCTTAATTGAAAGGGAATATTATTATATGCGCTATTTTAAAAAATGGCAACAATTCAAATAATGGATTTTATGAAATATGACATAAATATTCATAAAAATAATGAAAATTTTGAATAAAAAAATGAAATATAACCTCAAAAAATTACTCAAATTAAAAAAATTATTGTAATCTGCACTCCGCAAACTTGTCGACTATATATTCTTACAAATTATGGTTAAATTCCTGTGCATAGTTTTCGTTCCTATAAAACTTTTTTTAGAAAACTGTTTTGACCAACTTTGATTTAAAATATCTCTTAAAATAATTCTTCGATTTCAAAACTGTTTGCTTCAGCGTGTTTATCGAACATTTCTTTATAAAACTACCAATTTTTAAATTTTTATCTGTAATAGTTTTCTTGATACACCCAGGAAAAAGTTTTGTTGAATCAACAAAAATTTGGTTGACCCAACAAAACTTTTTGTTTAAATATAGGTCAATAAAAATTTTGTTTGAATCAACAACAATTTTTTTTTTTTTTTGAAATTCCTAAAAAAAATTTTTTATCGTCAGCAAAAAATGTTTTGTTAATTCAAGTAAAGTGATTCAATTTTACTTGAATTTTGCTAAAACAACCAAAATGTACTCAACAAAACATGTTTTGTAGTTTTAATCAATTCCTTTTTCTGGGTGTATTAGTCCAGAAAGACATCAAAGCACAAAATCTTCATTGACAGCGGCTGCTGCGGCGGTGGTTACTTTTTTTTTTAATATAGAGAGATATTTTACAAATAAAGGTCAATCAATTGTCTTTTGAATCAAAGACGATATAGTAAATTTGTACCATAAAATGATTAATTTGAAATTTCATTTTGCATGTTTTGTATATTCCTAAAATAAGTTTAGATCGCTAGATCGCTTTTATAAATTTAGTTAACAGCAATGCACCTTTTTAAAGAGATTTTTTTATTTTTCCTTCAGTTACACTAAGGTCTATAAAGTGTTCTGCGTAACGGCATTTTTTTGTTTTTTTTATATAGTTGTTGTTTTTCGGCTGAGTTACAAAGGAAAATCAAAGATATTAATAATTATTTTAAAATGTTCTCTGATAAAACATAGAATAATGACCTAGATATTCTTAGGATTAATAAAAATTACAATTAATCTGGTATCTGCACCAAATTTAAGGATTTAAATCACACTGAAATGTCATATATAAGCAATAACATTTTAAATGCTGTTGCATGTAATATTTACAACCCTTGGCAAAAAGTTTCCGATCAGTGTTATCAAGTTTATGATTTTTGCATTTTGAAGCATATATTTCGCGATTTATGAGCATAGGGGCGTTTTACAATATGCCAAATAAAAGATCACTTATTAAAATATAAATGAAAAGTGAATTCAATATAACAATCATCCTTTTTAATAAAAAGGTATGTGTTGCTGACGACTGGGATTTTCGCTAATCGTTGCCACATATTAATCTCGGAAAATAAAACATTTGTAGTTACTGAAAAAATGAATAGCTCGAAAAGTATTTGTCAGAAAATTGTTAGACAAACTGCATTAGAAAGGTAAAAAATTATATTTTTCTTGATATAAATGTCAAATCTAATGATTATGCCGTTTTTCAAATATTGAATTTAAAAAATTACCAAATTTTACAATGGAGTACCATAGCGAAATCTTCACATATAAAAATATAATGATAACGGCATTGTGTCCTGACGTATATATACTGACTACAGCAAGAGTCACAAATTATAGTAGCCTTATTATTCTGTTAAAATATAAAAGTGAATTATGATGTCGCGAGTGCATGATTTTTATTTAATTCTCGACGAGTACTATATTTTTGTCCACCTCAGTAAGGCATATCAATTGCATTATATTTGAAGTATTATAAATTGTAACTTCATTCAAACCCAATTTGAATCCGACGGAAATGATTTTCTCCCATAGACATCATAATGTAAACCCCATAGACACCATAATTTAACACAATTATTATTTTTTTTAAAGCTGACCTATTCCATAATAAAGTCTACAGAGAATTGGCCTAATTTGTCCTTAACAGCCCAAATTTTGTCTGACACATTAAAAATGTAATAACGCAATTGCGTTCGTATCGTTTTCAGAAATGCAGAAGGACATTCCAAGTAAAGATCCATCGGGTTTTAAAATACAAGGTCAAATTCAAAGTCAATATTTCACTTGATTAAAGGTGCATTAAGCGAAATTGACCAGCGTAGCGGGCGTAGCTTGCTAGTATCATTTATAATTATACTGCAGGTAAAAGTTTCCTCGTGAGAAAAAAAAATCCGATCAAGACGGAAGTTGGAAAATAGTAATCCACCACTGAGGAAACAAGTTTGAAATTTGCATATTGAAGACAGATAAGAGTGCCTACGCAAGCGTACAACATCTGAATTTTATTTAAAAGAAGAAATCTTCCAGCTGAGAGATCAAAAACAGCTCTGAAGCCCTGGACAATGGCTCGTGGGAAAAACCTGCCTCGCGATTTAAAAATCCACATGATTAAATTGTTGCAGGAGGTAAATTCACAAAGGAAAGTAGATGCTTTATTAAATTGTGCTCAAAGTACGGTATGCGATAGTTGGAAAAAATATCAGTTGACTAACAATGTGGAAAATTTACCTCGAAGTGGACGTCCATGAATGAGAACGCCTAGGGAGGACCAGACACTTGTGGTAGTAGCGAAAAGAAACCCGGGAACAAACCTCAAAAGAACTCAATGCCGAATGGTCTAAGTATAACGTAAATTTATGTGACCGCACTGTACGTAATCGTCTAAATGCAGCATGATTTTAATTCTGTAAAGCTAAAATTAAACCTTACCTGACAAAGAAGCATAGAAAAGAACGCTTGCAATGGTGTAAAAAACATGTACACTGGCCACTTGATAAATGGAATAAAGTTATTTTTAGCAATATCTCTCGGAACAGGTAATGACTGTGGAATATTTGTTTGGAGAAGAGTTGGTGAAAAGTTCAATGATAAGTGTGTCTGTACGAGGACTAAATTTTATCTGCATTTACAGTTTTCAGTTGTATGACATCACAAGGCGTCGGCAAGTTGTGTATTGTGTTACGTACAGTAAACTCTGAAGTTTACATTGTCATTTTAGAAAATTTTTTGATTCCCGGCATCGATCAATGCCTCGGAGATCAAAATGACTTCGTATTTCTAGATGACAACCAGCTCCCCATTGCACCAAATCAGTGAAGAAATTTCTACAAAATGTAGGTAATAATCCAATTAAAACCATGACTTAGCCGCCCAATAGTCCGGAACTTAATCCTATCGAAAATCTGTGGAATATATTAAAAAGAAAAATCGAGTTTCGAAAGATCACAAATGCCATAGCACTACGTCAAGCTATAAGGGAATTCTGGTGTGAAATCGCTCCCAATGAGTGTAAAAAAACTTAATAGTCCATTCCACGAAGAATTTCGGCTGTCATCCGATCTAAAGGTGGATTTACTAAATATTGATTACAGTGATCGGTTATTTTTTTCCAAATCAAAGCGTGATTGGATAATTTTTTCTTTGGTGTTTAAATGTCAATCACCATTTTTCTTTTTATAAATTGATGTATAATGATTTTTCTTTATTGCTTTTATTGTTGTTGTTCATTATATATAATACAAATGTATTATCACTAATAATCGGTTAATTTTTATGCAGTGAGAATAAAAAATACTTTCGTACAAAAAATGGTAGTGTTGGTGTAATGGTCAGAAACTTTGTGCCAAGGGTTGTATACATATTTTTATAGTATTTAAACATGCATACTCTTGCCGTTGTTTAATTTCGTCGAGGAGAATTCAAACAAAAGACCTTTAAAAGTACTTATTTTCGAAATATATGTTCTAAATAAGCAAAACATAGCGTGGTATTCGTGAAGGACATGGTTTGGCTTTAATTAACAGATATTTTTTAGGTATTATACCAAAACAGAACAAAATAAAGGAAGTACTTTTAAATTGCAAATTTTAAATATTCAAAATGATATATGTTGATATAAAAAAGTTAAAATAAAGTCATAACTATTTTAAGAAGAAATTGAAGTAAATATATTCATGTTTGGGGCAAAAAACACCTGTGTTCATTCAAGTCAGTTCTACACATTCTTTATATACATACTTCTTGCGCTTGAGAAAAGGCATAT
Organism: Maratus michaelseni; assembly: GCA_963931845.1. Classification (NCBI taxonomy): domain Eukaryota; kingdom Metazoa; phylum Arthropoda; class Arachnida; order Araneae; family Salticidae; genus Maratus; species Maratus michaelseni. Next base: position 183,982,177 of record OZ007596.1, read on the forward strand.
ATCTAAGACATGTTACGTTTGGCAAAGGAAACAATGATTTTTAAGGGGTCTTCTGATTTTCACATATTCAATTTTCAAACATAAATAGTATTAGAAATAAAGATTATTTCAATATACATTCGAAAACCATTATCACGTACATAATGCAAATACTGTAAAATTATATCAATAATTTGCCCTTAACTCTTTTGAAAGTTTACTTACTGTTTTTAACACCGTCGTCGTGTCGTATAATTTAGTGCTTTGAAAATATCAACATAGCCGGTTATTGTCGGTTGTGGCAGAAAATATCAGCACATGAAGGAAACATGAACTGTCAAGTATGTGGTTCGACATGCACTCCCGAGAACAGGGCTTTACAAATTTTGATAAAATCTGGTAGCCAAACAAAAATTCTATTCGCCAGTGCAAAATATTACCCCCCCCCCCCCATCATTGATTTTCAAAAAGCACATTATGAATGAATTAAAAAAAACAAGAATAACAAGTATAGTTTAGACTTACTAGGTGCATAATTTAGAATAGTACATAATTTAGAAAGGTAATATAAACTACGTTTTCTTATAGAACTTAACAAAGTTATATATTTCTGAAAAAAAATAAACATTGTAAAGGCTGAATTAACGGCATGTTTGGGAAATGCTGATTGTCGAATGCTTCAAAAGTTGAGTGATACAAAATCTGTATCTCATGAGTGGAATTAAAAAACGGAAATTCAAATGCAAAAAGTGTCTAGAACTTCATGGGGCGAGGCAGAACAAAATATTTCACTAGCGAAATAAAATTTTACCAAACGAAAAAGGAATACGTAAGAATTTATTTTCAATTATTTTTCCACTTTACAAAGAAGTAGTACCCTCAATATTTTACGTCATATAGACTACATAATCGTCTGCAAACCAGACTGGCGCATATGTATTGTGCAATGTGTGTGGTGGGCAGAATAATAAAAGCTTCTTGCATTTTACGCGAGGGAGAAATATTTAAAAATACATATTTAATTTTATTGAAAACAGTTATTCTTGAAATCTTAATTAGGTTTTATAGATTTACTTCAAATGAATTACTTATAATCACTTAACTAAGAGATGTTGTTATTCTTTAAAATGAATGTGATGGATTAATCAGTTTTAATTCTGAAATTCAAAAATCTGATATGGAACAAACAAAAACCTTGAACATTTTTCAGCATTATATCCAATTTTAGATGCAAACACAGAGGCTAGATTATTACGATTTTTTACTGTTGAATTAAAATCTCCCTCCCTTTTCCCTCTTCTAATGACATGACATACTAGCTGGCTTTAAAGGAAAAACATTACTTTTTCTGAGCATTAGATGAAAAATAAATACCTTTTAAACTTGGCTCTTCCATTAATAGTACGATAGAAGAGCAAAATCAATGCTTGCCGCGCATGAGTAAGGGTGGGAATGGGTGAAGGGAAAACCATTTTTGATGATTTATTAGGTCAATTTTTGTAAAAAAAAAGTATAAATAAATAAAATAAATAGAAAAATAAAAAGCCATATTTAAAAACTTGGTCGCCAGTGGCGACTTGAAGACCGCATTTGTTAAAACATGCCAGAAACCGTTGTATACAAGATATAAGCAGATAGTCTTATTCAGATCAAGACTTTATTTGGTACAAGTACCTTATATTTATAATAGATTTGAAAAATATTTATTAATTTTTATGATAGATTGAATAGTTGCACAGAACAGTATATTAATCCAATAACATAATATCTTTTTAGGCAATTTTAAATCTTTAAATCTCAATAATAAGGATAATGTATCATGAATAATCTATAAAGACTAGCATTGCATATATAGAATTCCTCACCATTTTTACTAAATAAATCTTTTCTAGTTAAAAAAATACATATGAAATATGTATTTATTTTATGAACACATAATAAATGGAAATGCGAGAAAAAATTAACATGATTTACTGATTATATAGGATAGGGGAAGTACACGAAGTAATACGATATCTGCGTGAGATAAAATTGGTACAATTATACTCGAGTCAAGAATAAATTATACAATAAAGTATAATGAAAACAACATTTATATTATGAAAAAAAAATTCGTTGTAGATATAACTCATAAAGAAAATATTAAATGTTTGAAAGCAGAAGGTGCTTCTTTTTGCCTGGTACATCGACTTTTAGCTATACGTAATTAAAAAAAATCAACCTGTCTTTCAACGTTTCATTAATTTCTTCTGTATTCAATAAATTGCTTAATATGAGAATAAATTATTTTCTGAATGGAAACATGCGAAAAATCCTACTTTTTTTTTTTTAATGTCTGGATGTCTTACAGCAAAGTGCAGGCAAACAAACAAGTGCAAATGCTTTACATACAAATATATTTATTATTTCTGTCAAAACATTATTACCAAAACCAATGTCGTGCATATGAAATTAATTTCATTCATGTTTTTTTATGGGATATATTCCATATTTCAATGCTTAGTAATTCCTCTTCAAGTTAATACTAGTAATCGTACTGTTGTTTAGTAGACAATGTATTTTTGAAAGGAAAATGTATTTGATATATAAACATAATATGGGAGGTTCAATATATCTGTAAATGTAAAAAATATATTTGAATTTATTATGCTCTATTTTGAAATTTTGCTGAATGCTTTGTACCCAGTTCTTTTTCTGAAACGCAGATTGGGGTAATGATAATTGTGTATATTTAAGTATAAACAGAAAACATATTCTTTTTAAATATTCCGCTTCAAATTTTGAATGTTAATATTTTAATTTTGATTTTATATTTAATTTAATCATAGTTTAGTGTTTCTAGTGATAGAGTTTGTATATGTTTGTTTGTTTCAAAATCATTGTTACCAAAAAGTGGAAAACTGCGAAATTTACTTTGTTTCAACTGATTTGCGATAATGGTTTTTAATAAATTTTCATTCGAATATTTACAATGTTGTTATTACTAAAAATATTAATATATTAATAATCTTATTGTTAAAATCCATATCACATACATGTAAACTATATATGTATGTACTATGCACTGTATAATGAACGCATTGAAATGTTGTATGAAACTATGCACAGTCGTTCAGAAAAAAAAAAAAGATCTACCCTCTACCTCGTAATCTATTTTATTGGTAGATAGACACATAGAATAAAGAAATTAGCCAATCCACTGGGTATGCCTTTTTAAATATATGTTAAAAATTTTAAACTTATGAGACATCTTTATGTACACATTGTGTCAAACTTTAACACTTCAATGTGAACACCTGATTTTAATATCATATTTGGATTATCCGGCAAATTGTATTATAGGATACCAAACGGGAAGTCGATGAAGTGATTTCGGAATTATAGCGTTTGAAACTTTTGAAACAATAATGTTGAATTCATTTTAAAAATTATTTGCAATATCGGTACTGTTTTCATAAATAACTTAAAACCTACTTTGCGGAATTCGCAAATGTGAAGCTTCTAGAAATCGATTTATGTTAAAAAAAATTCATTTGTTACATCCCACATACATATTTTGATATATATTTCAAAAAATATATATTTTGTAATTAATTTTCAAAAAAAAAAAAAAAAAAAAAAAAAAACACGAGTCATAACTTTTAAAAAATCCTACAGAAATCGATATTTAAAATCTTTAAAAAAGCGACTCAAAAATTACAGCACATTCCGCCAATTAGATTATTAGTTTTTACTGAGAAAACTATCGACATTTCTGTATATTTTGCGACGATTAAAAACGAACTTATTATTAGGAGTTTAAATCGCTCTAATTCCTAAATTATTTAGCCCTATGATTTTCCCTTTGTCTTAAGTTAAAATTGGAGGAAAAAGGCAAACATGATATATATTTTTTAAGTGCTAAAAGGTGTAAAATAACAACAAAATACAAATTAAAATAACTTTTATTAGATTGTTTGACATGTTTCGACTCACTCCGAGTCATTTTCAAAAACAAATGAGAATATTCCATAATTGGACGAGCTTTGAAGTTATTATTTAAAATGCTATCATTTAATTTTCATGTACTTTTTAAAAAATTACGCACGTTATCTTTTATTTCTACTTGGTTGTTTATTTTCATATCTCTAACCATGAAGTAACTCGAGCTACAATTTCGGTAAGTTAAAAGATGCCGTATCGTTACATATTGTATTTTTTCGAGTTAGTATCTCTATGGTTTCTTTTATTATGGATGGATAGTATAGACTGGAGGGAAAAATTATTTTACTTTCATTGAAATTTATTTGGATGTTTTCTTCTTGATTTAATCTTGCCAGGGCTGTGTTTTTTCTATTATACTTAATATCAGCTATATGCTCCTTTTTTCCTGTAACTAAATTTCCCACTGGTCATGCCAATATAGTAATTATTGGATCCGTCTTCTTTCATAAAAGGTATTTCATATACACCTGGATAATTCTCGAAATTAATTGGGTCAATTTTACTGCAAATGATATTCTTTAATTTCTGAGGGGGTTTGGTTATTAAGCAGATATTAAATCGTTTAAGGCTGTGTTTTAATTTTTCAAAAAAGCAGATATGAATTATGAAGAAGTTAAAAAAGATCCAATTAATTTAATCAACTATAATGTTATTTGCATCATTAAAAATGGAACGTGGCCCATATATATGAAGAAAACTTTAAAACAGCCCTGGCAAGATTAAATCAAGATGAAACCATCCAAATAAATTTCAATGAAAGTAAAATATTTTTTCCCCTCCAGTCTTTACTATCCATCCATAATAAGATAAACCATAGAGATATTAACAAGCAAAAATACAATATGTAACGATACGGCATCTTTTAACTTACCGAAATTGTGGCTCGAGTTACTCCATGGTTACAGATATAAAAATAAACAATCAAGAAAAAATAAAAGATAATATGCGTAATTTTAAAAAAAGAACAAAACCATGCGTCAAGCATAGATTATGAAACACTTTCCAACACTAACATAATATTTTAGCAAACCATCGTTGTTTAATGAGGTAAATAAGGTATCTAAGTAAACATTTAAGAAAAACATAAAACGCATTTGAAAACCAGATTTCAGCAATTACCGTCCACAGACGTAAAAGCACTTGAATTCTTTTCTGCTGCCCTATATATAATTTATATAATTTATGTACTCTTTAGTATGCTATAATTTAGTTTAGTAATAAAACACATAACACAGTTGGAAATTCATCTTCAGCAGTTTCTACCAATAGACCGAGACATACTTGAATTATTTTGTACTGCCCTGTATATTACCTTAAGCTTTTTATACACGCCACATATTAAGGTATAGTTCATTTCAGGCAAATCACATAATCACACTTCCAGAAATTAACATACACAGGCAGCCATGTATTCAGTTCTTTGTGTGGCCCTGTATATAATTTTATTTATATTCTATAAACCTTTTTTGGTATACTAAATATATTTCACGTTCAAAATTCGATTAAAACTTATTTCAATCAATTTACGCTGATGCATCGTAATGGTTACAATTTTTTTCTGTAGTCCTATATATGATCTGTAGCATTTATACATACCTCATAGCATTCAAAAATTTAGTTAAACGCATACCTTACTAGTATCCCACTTCCAATTATGGCTTATAAACAATACTTCGGACACAGTACTGTACCCGAAATATTTTGTGTGTCACTGGAATTGAAAGATAAATGCTATGCACATAACAAGTATCTTGTAATAAACTTCAATAATCTATATCAATTTCATTATATTTGAGATGGCGCATCATAACTAAAATACGCTGTAAACAGTTTTTCCCCCATAGACCATTATGTAAAAAAATACTTTTGTGTGGCATTGTAAATGAAAGAAAAAAGCTTTACACGCCATACTTGACAGAGAGCATGTCTTAGTGCATCTCAGAAATTTATATCAATTTCATTATATATGTAATATTGTAACCGGATTAAAATGCTCCGCAAACGATTTTCGACGTTAAATGATAATGTAATAGAATTCTTTTCAGTATCCCTGTACACTAATTATAACTGCTAGACGTACCATGTTCGATAGTAAGCATCTTATAGTGTATTACAGTGATGTATATCAATTTCAATATATTTGAAATAGTGTCACATCATTAAAATGCACTGCAAAGGCTTTTTCACCGTAGACCACAATGTAACGGCATTCTTTTGAACATCCCTGTAAAAAAAGTTTAAGTACTACCGAATTTAATTTCAATACCGAACTTGCTACAGTAAACTTCACTAACATTTATAAATTGCATGACTATCCAGAAATCATACACTGCAAATAGAGGCGTTTTAAATTCAGACACATATGTGTCTGAAAAAGTAATTCAGACACTTATGTGTCTGAATCTGATATTTCAGACACCATAGATATCTAAGTTTAAGACACCTAAGTGTCTTACTATGATCATTGTATAAACGAACTGAGAAACATATCTGAATAACGATGATATGTCTGAAATTAAGACATTTAGAAAGTCAGACATTTAAGTGTCTGAAAAGTGATATAATTCTAACATATGTGTAATGACTGTGTTACAATTGTATCTTTATGTATGCCAGCACCACCAGGGAACGTTTTGAAACAGATAAAAGGTGTTTAAAATACTATCCTACACACTAAATTTGGTATTACTTTATAAAAGGAGTTTGATTAGAGCATAAAACGTGTGTTAAAATTGTACAAATTTGCTTACTCAGTTATTTTTAGTGTATTAAGTAGTTAAAGAATTTGTTTTCACAAAATATAAAATTCTCCAAAAATTACATACATTTGTGGATTAGGGAAGGGTGCAGTGAAGGGTTGCCTCCCTCTCCTAAATCCTGAATATATAGTTTGACATACAAAGAAATGTGAGTGCTGACAGAAAGATAAATTCAGACTATAAATATGAAACAAACTTACAATTTTGTGTCAGAACTCTTAGGGTAGAACAATATTTAAACTTTCCGATATAAAAATACAAAAATTTAACAATTCAGAAACATTAAATATTCAAAAATAGATTTTAGCATTTTTTTTTCAAATCGGAGAATTGAAATAGTTGATTTTTTTTTTTCGTTAGAAGGTTTCAGTCCCCCCCCCCCCCAGCCCCTGTTTCAGATAAATTTTAAACTCATGAACGGGCTAAATAAAATTAAAAATTGACTTCTACGGTGGATTCAATCTTAGTCCCTTATTTTCTTGGTGTTTAATTATTATAAATTAACTGGGAAATAGTAAGTTTTATCATTTTTAAAAACAATTTAATATCAGATTTTTAAAATAATAATTTTTAGCTGATATTTTAAACAGAAACGGGATTCCAAATTTCCAAAAACGATCGCAAAATTCCAATTATGATGTGATACTGATTAATCTCTATGATGTTTAACAACAGTGATTTCAAAGTTCTATATACAAAGTAGTGACCATTTTAGTATATTAATAATGTATGAAAATACAGATTAAGTTATAAAGGCTTTCAAAAGTTAATGAAGGAATAATATTTTGGATTTTTACATCTAAAGCAAAAATCTGAAGTATGAAATTGCTTTTAAATTCTTCAAAATTCGAAATATTATTTGCAAGTGTTACGTCAAAATCTTTTTTTAAGCTATTTTCCCTCTCGCTCAAAGAAATAATAACTGTAGTAATTATATTTAGATAACTGATAAATGTAATGCCAGAAAATGAAAAGTTTCTGCCTGCTGATAAAAAATTTTAATGAGTCGATTGGGTCAGAGATCACTTCGTTGGAAATGCTGACGTAGTTATTATTATTATTTTTTTAACAGACCGCTGATGACGACCATGTTCTGTTCCTGTTCTGTGTTGGCAGACGTGTATGGCGATTGGTTGACGTGTTATTATTTCGAGTTAAACGTTTGTTCAACGAATTCGTTGTTTGAAAAGATGTTCCTGTTCTTAACTTTTATAGTAAAAAATTGTGATTATAATTTCTGTTATTTCCCTTATGTGTGGATTACAAGTCATTTTCTTCAATCATGAGACGATATAATGAAATAATATAAGCCCAAGAAAATGCTCTTATAATTTATAAAATGTTATAATTGTTAATTATGTGTAAATTATATTAATTTTTTTTTCTTCTGTTCATCACCAAGATTGTGCTTTTTAAATATTTTATTTTTATAAAATCTGACTGGTGAGGTTTTTTTTTTCAGTCGGATGTGTTTTTTTTTTCTTTTCAAAAGGAATAAATGTTGGATTTTTTATCAATGAAGACATCTATTTTCGACAAATCGTGTTGCAAAACCGTGCTTTTTTTATGTTTTACCAGAAATGTGTAACTGCCTTTATCTATTTTTATGTTATATTTAAATAAATATTATTTACGATTATGAATATGACTAAATTATCAAACGTAAGTACGATTATAAACAACTATTAATTTTCGTTTTCAAATAAAGCTTTTGTTTGAATATAATTACTTATGTAATAGTATTTAATTACTATTTAGATTAATTTGATAAGAATAATATGTATTTATTATATTTGTATCTTTTTTAATCCAATAATTATATTTTAATGTTAAAAGATTTGTGTTTTTTTTTTTTATGATTTTCAAATAAATTCATATGATTTTCAAAATTAACAAATTTGTTTAATTTATCTTTAGATCTCCACTTATCAATAAAAGTTTTTTATTGTAAAGAATATGGATTATTGATTAACTCACAGGAATGATTTTATTGCTTATGTATTCAACACATAAATTAATCAACAATTTTCGTATTATATTTTTTCCACCAACCCGTAAAAAAAAAAAAAAAAAGTTCAGAAATATATATATTTTTTTATTATTATATGTTGTTACTCTGACTGTAAAAATATCAGTAATATTATATTTAAAAAAAATGCTTACTTTAAAATATGCCTTTAAAAAAAAACAATAACAGAAAATTATCAAATCTTATCTCTCTATATAAAAAAAAAGTAACCACCGCACCAGCAGCCGCTGTCAATAAAGATTTTGTGCCTTGAAGTCTTTCTGGACTAATAGCCAGAAAACTACTGCAAATAAAAATTTAAAAATTGGTGGTTTGATAAAGAAATGTTCGATAAACACGCTGAAGTAGACAGTTTTTAAATCGAAGAATTAATTTAAGAGACATTTAATATTAAAGTTGGTCAAAATAGTTTTCTTAAAAAAGTTTTATAGAAATGAAAACTATGCACAGGAATTTAACCATAATTTGTAAGGATATAGTTGACAAAGTTGCGGTATGCAAACTGCAATTATTTTTTTCAATTTGACTCTTTTTTTGATGTTATATTTCAATTTTTTATTCAAAAATTTTCATTATTTTGAAGAAGATTTATTTCATATTTCATAAAATCCATTATTTGAATTGTTGCCAATTTGTAAAAAAGCGCACAAAATAATATTCCCTTTCAATTAAGAAATGTATTTATTTACACGTGACTATTAAAAACAGAAATAAAACTTTAAAATAATAAATAAATGATCACGTGTTAAAAGCATTAAATGTAGAAAATTACGTAATAAAAATATACTTGCGCGTGAATATTAAAAAACGAAATATTTAAATTATTACGCGTTTTCAAAGCATTAAGTAGGGAAATTTACGTCATATTTAAAATGCTCAAATAACAATATTTCTAATCAATTTCAATTAAAAATTATATTTAGACGAGAGATCAATTTATTTCGACAAATCTTTTACCTAATATTGCAAATTTTAAAACAGCGTAAATAATATTTCCTTTCAATTAAAATCTATATTTTTGCGTTTAATAATTACCTTTAAAATACCGAAATAACTAATAAATTGTTAAAATGTCATTAACAATATGGTATTTTTCTTTTATCCCGTCGACCACTTTCCATAACAAACAAGAACGAAAAATCATGCGTCAAGCATAGATTATGTAACCCTTTCCAACGCTTCCAAAATAATTTTACAAATCAAACCGTTTAATAGCTAAAAGATAACATCTAAGTAAACAATTTGGAAAACGCATAACATATTTAAAAACATAATTCCAGGAATTTCCAACATATGCAATATTCGGAAAAATATCCGAATACTTTTATTCAGCCCTGTATAGGATCTATAGATTTGTATATATACTACATAGGATGCTGAATTTTAGTTCAGTTATGAAATGCGTAGCACAGTTTAAAATTCTCCGTCTGGAGTTTCTGCCAATAAACGGAAATGTGTTCGCGAACTTTTGTGCTTCCCTGTATAGGATCTACAGAATTTATACACACCACGTAATAGACAAAAAGCGAGTTAAAATTAAAATCGCGTTCAGTAACTTAAAACGCACATCCAGGAATTATTGTTAACAGACAGTAGAGAATTCTTTTGTGTGTCCCTGTAAATGAACGATGACTGCTATGCACACAATATTCTGTAGTAAGCCTCTTGTCATGCACCTTAGTGATCTATATAAATTTCAATGCGTTTCAAATAGTGAAACATTATTTAAATAAACCGCAGACGATTTTTCTCCATAGACGTAATGTAACGGAATTCTTTTGACTGTCCCTGTAAAGTAACTATAAGTGCTATGCACACCCTATTCCATATTAAGCTTCTTCTAATGCACCTTAGTGATATACATAAATTTCAATGAGTTTAAAACAGTGAAACATTATTTAACCGCAAATGATTTTTCCCCATAGACCGCATTGTAACGGAATTATTTTGAGTGTCCCTGTAAAAAAAACTATAAGTGCTACACACTTCCGTTGAAATAGGGAACATGCTATAGATAACGACAATAACATATAAAAATTGCAGAGCAATCCGAGCATATTTACGGGAGTTAGAGCATGGACAGACGGCAGACGGCCATCCGGCCAGACAAACCGAAGTCATAAACACTTTTCAACTAGGTTGAAAAGTGTTAAAAACTATCGCCAAACTATAGGATTTAACACCAAAAATGCGTGATCGTTTCGCCACAATCACTTGACGTCACAGGCATTTAGCCCAGTCAAATTGTAGTTTGAGGTGGAAAATTCTGGTGTAATTGTTTTTAGTGGCTTATTTTATGTTTTTTGGGGTGCTGAATACGAATCTGAAGTTTTCCAACAAAATTTCGTTCGGCAAATTTGTTTTTTTTACAAAAAACCTGTAAAAACACGGACTTTTTTCGTTTTTTTCAAAATAACTCCAAAAAAGTGCATTTTGCGTGAAAGTCGGCAAGATATGAGTTAAAGAGAATAAAATTTCCTACATTTTATGTACTGAAAGTTTTTTTCTATGATCAATGGTTTAGCCGTGAGAGTGCCTCAAAAATGGGTATTAAAAACAAAAACTGTAAAAAAACGGGAATTACGGCATTGTATGTCGATGTAACATGGAAACAAACCATTTAACGCAAATATTAACCATCAGTGATACTAAAGATTATATTATTGACTATATTTTATGCATTTAAGGTAGGGGAAAAGTGTGGATCTGGCACCAGTGGAAGTTTGAGCAGTGGAGTATCTCCACCTCCTCTCAAGAGTCAAAGGTGCTCCTCCTCCGGAGAGCTAGTACTCTAAGAGAATATAAAATTTTGAAAAAGGGGGTAAAATTTGGTACAGGAGATAAAACTATCTAAAATCGTCGAAAAACAGTAATTTCTGGAAAATAGCAATAAACACTTAAAAAAAATCCATTGAACAATTACATAAATATAATAATGAATCCTCTTCAGACACACAAACAATATTTTTAAGTTTGTTAAGTACAAATACAAGGATAGTGCTGTAGTTGTGTTCGATGGTTACCCTGAAGAAAGTTGCAGAGGTACTAAATGTATTGAGCAAGCAAGAAGATCACGCAAACAAACTTCTATAGATTTGATGTTCAACGAAACAATGGTGCCTACAGTACCACAAGATAAATTCCTAGGCAATACAAAAAACAAAGAGCATTTGATTTTAATGTTGAAAGATAAATTTGCAGCAGCTGACATTCACACAAAACAGGCACGAGAAGATGCAGATACGCTGATTATCACCACAGCAAGGGACCTTGCGCAACAACATAACTCTGTAGTTATCGTGGGTGAAGACGTAGATTTGCTGGTGATCATGATTGGTCTCTGTAGGGGCATACATTCAAATGTATATTTTTTAAAGCCAGGCAACGGGACAGTTTCACCACTCATTGTTTCTCCTGACTGCAAACTTGAACAATCGGTTGCTGACAACATATTATTTTTACATGCCATGAGTGGTTATGATACTACTTCAGCCTTTTTCAAAGTAGGGAAAATGAGGTTTCTTCAGACTCTCAAAAGAAACCCGGCATTAATTAAAGCCATTGAAATTTTTAAAGACCCTATGGCAGATGCTGATGCAATTACTGATGCTGGCAATCGTTTTTTGACTTCCTTGGACAAATTATCTGACAAGGAAAGCACGTCATTAAACAAATTGAGGTATCTATGCTACCTTAAGTCTGCATATAAGCCATCAACCCATTTGGCGTCCCTACCTCCTACGGAGGCTGCAGCTAAACAACATTCTTTAAGGGTGTATTTTCAAGTTCAGCAATGGCCTGGTAATGAAAAAAATCCTGAACAATGGGGTTGGAAAAGCACCAAAGATGGTCTAGAGCCAATAACCACGCTAGAGTCACCAGCACCTCAAGCCGTTCTAAAACTCATTTCTTTCAAATGCAAGAAGACATGCCGTAAAAACTGTGGATGTAAAAAAGCAGGCCTCAGCTGCTCTAATATGTGTCTAAACTGCGAGAGAAGTTGTAATAACATGCCTAATATTGAAATAGAAGAAAACGAGGATGACCCGGAATACCCTGAAGTACTTGATGGTAATTATACATAAATCATTCCGTTTCACATTTTTTTCATTCATTTTTAATTTGGTGTGGTCAAAATATGTATCCCAATAGACTGTGCATAACTATTTAGTTTTTAGACAATTAAAACTATGTCATTAATTATTTTTTAAAACCCTGATACGTAGTATAACACCTTTTTTGCTCCCTGATTTGGGGTCCAAAAGTGACCGATTCCTGAAATGAGCTGTAAAAGAGGGCTGATATTAAAAAGAGGTAAAAATAATGTTATGATAAAATGCTGTATGAATCTTAACTTAGTTATAATTAATTCCACCGTTTAAAAAAATATTATACACACCAGTTCTTCTCCGGAGCATAAGTTTCGATCCCCGGGACAAAAACGGCTTTTCGCGCCCGTATGCGTAAATAGCGTAAATAGTGGAAATTATATAATTAATTTCTTTTTTATAGGTGTAGAAGACCTAGAAGGCATACCCTCAGGAAACATGAAACCATTGGCCAAGAGGACTCGGTTTGACTGACAAATTCCTTTCAATGTCCATAATAATTATTAATTAATATTGTATAAATACACAACTACCTATTTTACTATATTATTTAACATTAAACAGTTTACATACTTATAAATCGCGAATCATTTATCATTTTTTGTACCTATATAACCTAGCATCAACGTTTTACATATCTGCACACATGTATAATGATGCATATCAGTTATATGACTTTAATAAGGAGGGGGATGACTACTTCGTGCATTCGTCATTGCTTTTTTCATAATTATTCAAGGTCCAAGAAAATTACTTGCACATAAATTGTAGAGAATTTTATCTATTTTTTTAAAGCATAGTATAATGTATACAGTGAAATGTTTATTTTTAGGCCTTATGAACAGAAAGGCTGTAAAAAAATGTGTTTTTTGCTATTTTCCGAAAAGTACTGTTTTTCGACGATTTTGCCTAGTTTTACTTCCTTTACCTAATTTTACGTCTTTTTAGAAAATGTTATCACCTCTTAGAGTAAGAACTCCCCGGAGGAGGAGCAACTTTGACTCATGAAAGTAGGTGGAGCTGCTCCACTGCTCCCAACTTCCATTGGTGCTGGAACCGCACTTTCCCCCTACTTTAAATGTATAAAATATAGTCAATCATATAATCTTTACTATAAATGATGGTTAATATTTGCGTTAAATGGTTTGTTTCCATGTTACATCGACATACAGTGCCGTAATTCCCGTTTTTTTACAGTTTTTGTTTTTAATACCCATTTTTGCGGCACTCTCACGACTAAACCATTGATCATAGAAAAAATCTTTCATTACATAAAATGTAGGAAATTTTATTCTCTTTAACTCATATACTGCTGACTTTCACGCAAAAGGCACAATTTTGGAATTAATTTGAAAAAAACGAAAAAAGTCCGTGTTTTTACAGGTTTTTTGTAAAAAAAAAACAAATTTGCCGAACGAAATTTTGTTGGAAAACTTCAGATTCGTATTCAGCACCCCAAAAAACATAAAATATGCCACTAGAAACAATTACACCAGAATTTTCCACTTCCAGCACTTTTTGAGCACAATTTGACTGGACTAATTACATGTGTTTGTTATGCCATCAAGTGGTTTTTAACTCGACATATACATATATTTTTCATTATGCTTTACCGATTTAATAATTAAACTAAAAATTTCATCCTTAAACGGCAGTGATATGATATTAAAAAAGAAAAAGCATTGAAAAATGTTGCGAAGAAGAGTTAAATACAAAGATCAGTTTCAACTGACGTCACGTCACAAGCATTTATTCACCAGGCGAGAGGGATAATTAAGAAAAGTAATGTATATAAATATCCAAGATTATTTTTAGTCTGTTTTCATTAATATATTGTAAATTTTATTGTTTATACTTACTGATAGTTGACACTTTGGTGAGTGGGGGTTTTCCGAATTTTTTTTTGTAGTTTATTTATTTGTTTGTTTGTTTATTTATTTTTTTATTTATTTATTTATTTTGCGATTCCAATGGCAAAATTCTTCTATTTGTTTATTTGGCGTTACAATTTGGCGATAGTTTTTTTTTTTTTTTTTTTTTTTTTTTTTTTTAATGAAAATTGATCGACGAGGTAATGGAGAAGTATAAAAAGACAAATAAACGTTGAATTAAAAATTTCTCAATGAAATAACTAATACGTGTAACGCATCTGATGTCAACAGAATGTGACGCGACGCCACGATTATGCATATGCACGTTTGGCGTTAAATCATATATTTTGGCGACAGTTACATATCTAAGCTGTTTCAACAGCAGTTGATTCGACCTTAAAATCCCTCAGTCAAAGGAAAATGTATGGAAACCCGGTTACAGCAGATCACCACTGGTCGTTTATATATAATACAATCTTACGTAATCGTTTAAGAGATGATCAAATCAGAGTGTTTTTAAATCATGCGGTTTCAGAACGGGGGTTGGCGAGCGTAGCTGGTAGGGGGCAGAACCCCCTAGTGCTGAAAAAAAAAATGCTGTGTTTATAACTTTTTTTTTTTCAACACTTTGATATGTTAAGGAATTTAATGCTGCTTTGATCAATATGCGGAATTCTAAACATTTTCAATCGCGGTCAAACTCTTGTGGTGACCTATTTTTTTATCCTCTTTAATAAAAAGGTATGTGTTGCTGACGACTGGGATTTTCGCTAATCGTTGCCACAGATTAATCTCGGAAAATGAAAGATTTGAAGTTACTGAAAAAATTAATTGCTCGAAAAGTATTTGTCAGAAAATTATTAGACTAACTTTGTTAGAAAGGTAAAAAATTGCATTTTTCTTGTTATAAATTTCAAATCGAATGATTATGCCGTTTTCCAAATACTGAATTTCAAAAACTACCACATTTCACAATGGCGTACCATAGCGAAATCTTCACGCGTAAAAAAAAAAATAATGATAACGGACATGTTACCTGACGTATACTGGCTATAGCACGAGTCACAAATTATAGTAGCCTTACTATTCAGTTAAAATATAAAAGGGAATCATGATGCCAGGAGTGCACGATTTTTATTTAATTTTAATATAATTATCTTAGAAACAAGATTTTGGAACATTTTTTCGAATGGGACTAATAAATTGGCCAATACTGTATAATTCTTTAAGTTTAAAAGAGGAAAGGTGGGGTAGCGCTTTATATTATTTAGGTTTCCTCTGAAACTTTTGGCCAGAATTGAAAGTTTAATATATCAAAACGTCAGAAATTAAATCGCCAATAACTATAACGATTGTCCTTCAGTTCGTTTGGATAGATTTTCATTTAAAAATATAAAATCATTCAACATTGATTTTAGGTATTTTTAAGGTTATTATCCCGGGACGGACAACGCCGGGCATGTCACCTAGTATTTTATAATTAGAGATGTACAATTTTCTTTTTAACATTTTTCTTCTTTTTTTTTGTTTGGTGGGGGGGGGGGGAGGGGGATGGATTTTTGTTAAATCTAAAAAAAAAAACTTCAAACTGGCTATTTTTTTTTTTTCAATTTGAGAATGTGAACTTAAAAAAATCTTATAAGTACCACATAATATTACTTGGTTTAAAAGTAAATTTTAATTGTGATAAAATAATTGCATAATCCATTTATATCTTCTAATGTATATAAATGACAGTTAAAAGAATCAAATTATTGCGATTTTTTGATTATGATTAATAAAATCAGTTTTCAAATTTACCTTTTTTTAAATAGTTAATAATTGTATTATGAATGCATTTTTCACAGCTATAATTTAATTTCTTCTAAAATAAGTAAACAAATATACATTATTAACTTTGATTTATTGCTCGAAACTTTAGCTTTCAGTTTTGCAAAATTGAGATATTGAAAACAAATTTTTTGTAATTATTTTTAGTAAAAAAGTAAAAAATAATATGAAAAATAAAAAAAAGCTAGATATTTACATATTTACATTTTTGTATATTTGTGGTCCAAATATTTTTCTAAGTTTCATTGTGGTAATAAAATTCGGGATATAAATTTGCTGGTTCTATTATTTTTCTTTCTTTCTTACTTTCTTTTTTTCTTTCTCTTTTTTTTAAACTCTAGACTGTTTAACTGTGCTGTACAAGACCTAAAATAGAGGTTATATATATATATATATATATATATATATATATATATATATATATATATATATATATATATATGTTTATATATATATAATGTTTATCCATAACATAAACCTGGTTTTTATATATTTAAATGAAAATATGAAACATTCAGAGTATGAAAAAAAGCTACAGTTGCTATTATTTTATTATTATTATTATTATCATTATTGAACTGTTCTATTCAAGTCTTAAAACTATTCAAAACTTACTTAAAGGAAAGAAAGTTGTACTTTCTGCTAAAAAAAAGAAATATTGTACAAAATATTTATTTTATATCAATTTTAATTTGATGCTCCTTTAAAACAATTCAGCAAAAGTATTTAACAGTTATCCATTTGAAAAATGCTCCTTTGAAGAATAAATAGCTAATTTTGATGCAAAGTTGCATTGTTCTTCTAAAACAAAATTACAGTTTTAATCTAATATTGCAGTGTTAAATGATTCTAAAATGATTTTTTTTTCTTAGGGTCAATTTAATGTGCGCCGCGAATGAAGTCGTTGCCGACAATGGTATTCAATGACTTCATTCGTGTAATCGGGTGGTCCAGAAAAGTTGTAATCAATATTGTGCATAGTTTTAGCGTAGAATGAAGTTGAATACAAAGAATATTATATAAAAATTTATGTACTCAGTAATCGAATATGAATTTAATTTTTTGCGATAGTATGTGAAGAGGACGGGAATGGTAGTCACTGTCCCTCGAATTGTTTTAGTGCCTATCTTCTATACTATACAAAAAATTAAGCACTTTCATGCTTTATAATACATATACATATTTGGCCATAAAGCAAGATTGGGTTTCTTCCATAAGAAATTTGATTATAGCACGAGCAAACTGGGCCGTAGCCATGGCCACTCTGATTTTAGGGGTTCTCAAATTTAGTATGCAATTTTCGTAAAGCTGATGATTTATATCTTTTTCGACGTTGCACTGACTATAATCAATATTTTAAATATTTAGAGTAGGATAAGTTTAAAAACAAAAATATATTTATCTAAATACAGTAAACCTTTTCAATAGCGGACACTCCAGGACGTTATTCGGAAGAGTCCGCTTTCTCCGAATAGTAGACAAATTCTATGATGATGCGGTGTCCACTATTGAAAGATTTTATTGCATTTAGATAAATATATTTTTTGTTTCTAAACGTATCCTACTCTAAAAGTTCAAAATATTGATTATAATCAGTACAAAGTCGAAAGAGATATAAAATATCAGCTTTACAAAAATTGCATACCAAATTTGGGGCCACCTCGAATCGGGGGAGGGGGGCATGACCCAGTTTACCCCTGATTTAAGCAGGTTCTGCTTCCGGAATAATCCCCAGCCCTGCTTTATGGTCAAATCTTTTCCCATTTATTCACGATTCACTGTGGTCAAACGTGGCTGTATTTAATGCTAAAAAAAGTGTGGTCAGAAATGGCTGCCTATTGCTCACAAATCAAAGCACAAAAATGGCTGCTATTAAGACGTTTCAAGTGTCTGAAATTCAGACACATTTAAGTATCTTAAATTTTTAAGACACTTTAAAGTGTCTCTTTTTTTAACCATCCGTTTCAGACATTTAAGTGTCTGAATTTCAGACATTTCAGTTTACAGTGTAAACACGTTTCAACTACGTTGGAAAGTGTTAAAAAATAAAACAAGAACGAAAAATAATGCGTCAAGCATAGATTATGTAACACTTTCCAACGCTTCCAAAATAATTTTACAAATCATTACCGTTTAATAAGCTGAAAGATAACATCTAAGTAAACAATTTGGAAAACGCATAACATATTTAAAAACGTAATTTCAGGAATTTCCAACATATACAATATTTTCAAAAATATCCGAATACTTTTATTCAGCCCAGTATAGGATCTATACATTTGTATATATACTACATAGGATGCTAAATTTTAGTTTAGTTAGGAATCGCGTAGCACAGTTTAAAATTCCGCTTCTGGAGTTTCTGTCAATAAACGGAAATGTGTTCGCTAACTTTTGTGCTGCCCTGTATATGATCTACAGAATTTATACACACCAAGTAATAGACAAAAAGTGAGTTAAATTTAAAATCGCGTTCAGCAACTTAAAACGCACTTCCAGGAATTATTGTTAACAGACAGTAGAGAATTATTTTGTGTGTCCCTGTAAATGAACGATGACTGCTATAGACACAATATTCTGTAGTAAGCCTCTTGTAATGCACCTTAGTGATATATATAAATTTCAATGCGTTTAAAACATTGAAACATTATTTAATTAAACCGCAAACGATTTTAAAAAAACAATGTTTAAAAAACTTTGCAAGGCGCGGCGGGATGTTCGGAACTGGCATGTAGCCAAATCCGGCAACCTGTTGTATTTCGTCATTTCTGTTGTAAAGGTCAGAGTGTGTTTTGTTTTAGTGTAGAGATGACGTATAAAATTTACTTTGAGTTGTGAAAATTAAAATTGTTTTTACAGTCCACTAAAGTGAAGTTGATTGAGTTAAGTGATTTATTAAGAATTATTCCTCGAGTACGAACCTATTTCAATGCGTTTATAATCGTGAAACATTTTTTAATTAAACCGCAAACGATTTTTCTCCATAGACGTAAAGTAACGAAATTATTTTGACTGTCCCTGAAAAGTAACTATAAGTGATATGCACACCTATTCCATATTAAACTTCTTGTAATGCACCTTAGTGATACATATCAATTACAATGTGTTTTAAATTGTGTAACATCATTAAAATAAACCGCAAATGGTTTTCCCCATAGACCGCATTGCAACGGAATTATTTTGAGTGTCATAAAAAAACTATAAGTGCTACACACTTCAGTTGAAATAGGGAACATGCTATAGATAACGACAATAACATAAAAATTGCAGGGCAATCCGAGGATATTTACGGGAGCTAGAGCACGGACAGACGGCAGACCGCCATACGGCCAGACAAACCGAAGTTATAAACACTTTTCAACTAGGTTGGAAAGTGTTAAAAAGTGCATGAAAATTAACTGATAGCATTTTAAATAAAAACTTCAAAGCTCGTGCAATTATGGTTGGTTGGTTGATTATTGACTGCCAATTATCTGCACTTGGGATATAGGCCCGGGGGGAGTGCCCTTCGTGGGGGTCTTTCTAAGGGAACCTAACCCGTATTTACGCATGGATAAATCCACGCCTCGAAGAAAACCACGAAAACTCTGAACGATTAGGCCGACGGGCGCGATTGGGTTCGAACCGAGCACTTCCCGTCTACCAGATTCGAGAGCAGAACCTCTCAGCCACTGGTGGGGCCGTGCAATTATGGAATATTCTCATTTGTTTTTGAAAATGAGTAGGAGTGAGTCGAAACATGTGAAACAACCTAATAAAAGTTATTTTAATTTGTATTATGTTGTTAATTTACACCTTTTAGCATTTAAAAGAAATATTATTAGAAGGTGTTATAATTTATTATATTGTTAGGCAAACATGATGTCAAAATTAAATGTTCGTGTTGAAAATTTCGACGTTTGACAGACTTTCTCTGTAGAGACAATGTACCCTAGGAAGACCCCAAAGCTTATTTTTAGGTAGCTTTCAATACAAAAAAGTATAAAGCTACCTATTGCAGCCGTTCGGAGGAAAGCAGTTCCGGAAAATTTCGATATATTTTCACCGATCATGACCCCCAGACCCCAAAACCACCCTCCGTTCAAATGTTGATTTATATATATATATATATATATATATAAATATCTCCATATATATATATATATATATATATATATATATATATATATATATATATATATATATATATATATATATATATATATATATATATATATATATATCTGACCTATGTCATACGATAACGCCCGTAATTATGAATCGATTTTGATGAAACTAATTGTGTGTATTAGGGTCACTAATGTCTCGACCGAGTTTGTTGGCCAGCTTGGTCCGCCATCTTGTTTCAAGATGGCGGCCATTTAAAGATGTAAAATAACTTAAAATCTAAAATAAATATACAAAAAAATTAAAAATTCAAATTTATTTTTTAATTACGTGTTAGGCCTTGATACAAGGATTCCAGAGCTTTTTTTGGTTTACCTCTATCTTAAAAAATGGCTGAGATAGAGCAGTTTGAAATTCTAGGGTGGCTGACATTTTGAAACAAAACAGCACATTAACGCGATTACTCGCAAATTATTTTCTTCCATATATAATAATTTTCCCAATCATACGCATAAAACTATATATTCATATCCGTTAACGCCAAAATTGGCGACATTGGCGACAAATTTGGCAAAATTGGGCGACATTTGGCGAAATATCGCCAAATTTAGCGATCAAAATAAGTCTTCATAAATGAAGCCAATTTGGCTATTGCTCAATAATTTGGCGAATTTCTTATTCAAATTCAGTATTAACGAATCTTTTGTAAACGTTTCTTTGCATTTTAGCTTGCTGTTTTCGTGTAACATTAGCTAAAATTTTAAAACGAAGATATAGGAAAGCTACCTTTTCCTCCCGGAACAGGCTGGAAGGACTTTTTAAGTATATTTATGGAAAAAAATAATTTATCTATTCTATCATGGCTATGTTTGGTCTTGTCTGCGTCTATCTGTCGATAAAATAAATAGAGGGGGGTGTTTTTTTACACAAAAATAATGATGTATGTAAATGCAAATAATTTACATATTGAAAAAATGTTTATCATTCTTGATAACTCTGACGCTTACACGCTTACATCTTCCAAAACGGATTTTTTTTTTTTAATTAACCCTTAAGTGGTATATCATCCTTTTAAAAGTAATTTTATCTTGTAAGAAATATTTCAAAAACTTTAAAACAAAATGATTTATACTGTGATAATAAAGGAAATTATAAAAGCAACGTGATATTTAGAACCCTCCAAAATAATAATGATGTTAATTGTTACTTTAGATGTAATAAAATAATGTTGCAGATCTTGCTAATGAAATTGAATCATTTGATTCTGAGTGAAATTATACTTAATAAAATTATTTAATTTGTTAAGCATAACAATAAATGTATCTTGATAGGTTCTTTTTTAAATGTCTCGGCATATATTGTGTATATAAGTCGAGTTTTATTTGATTTAAGTTTAAAATTCATTTCAAATATTCAATAAGAATGTATTTATCAAGAATATAAATGTTGAATAAAGCACAAACCATATTAAAATATTAATAATGACCTTGAAGGAATATAACATTACAATGCGTAAACATTACAGAAAACGTGGTGCATAATATTAAATACAATTTATGTATTATATTATTACATTGAATATCATTTTAGCATGTACTTGCAATTTATATCATATTTTCTTTTTACGAGATATTTAAAAATTGCTCTTCATTTAAAGTTTGTTGCTACGAATATAAAATGTAATACTTTTCCCCAATTTGCAAATTTAATTATCATTTTTTCAAACAAACTACTTTTAATATTTAAGTGAAAATATTAACTTATTTTGTTGTCATAGTATTGGTACAGTATAGTATGGTATCATAGTATATTTTTATTTCTAGTCTTTAACCTTATTTTATAAATATAAATCTTTTTCTATCAAGTTTTACTTCCTTTATAATTTAAAATTATATAAGGTTTCTTAAATTTAAAGTAAGCATTATTTTGATTGGATTGTTGAAATTTTATAAGAGATATCAATTTTAGAATTACACGCTTAAAATATTAAAAATATTCTATCATATTTTTAAATGTACACCCAATTTTAACATCCAGAATTATAAAAATATGTTAAAGTGATATCATCTCACATTATCTTTATTTGTGTTTTAAACTAATTTTTTTTTGTAATTTTACAGTATAAATACGATTTCTTTAACCGGCTGTCATAATTTCTATCGAATGAAAGCTGTTATCGATAAAATTACACTAATACATAATTTATATAATGTATCTTAAAAAGACGTGTCCGGATTTTCAATAACAATTCAATAATTAAATGACAATGATAAAGATGAAGATGAAATAGATGACATGTTATTTAGTTAGCTCGTAAATTTGATTCACAGCAATTCTTGCATAGTTAAAATTTCAGTCAGCACATAGCTTTTTAGTGCTCTAAACTTTTAAAAAGCTCAGTATGATGCATAAAGCTGAATCATAAATCACTCAGTCTTATTCGTCATTCTATTTAACTGTTTTCTAAAAAAGTTGGAGTTCTAAGGACAGCCTGGACATTTTTATTAATTAATGTAATTGAAATTGAAAACTCATTTAAAGCTACAAAATATTGATTTTTTAAAATTCGGGAGTTTTATTTTTATTCTCTGTACATTTATATGTAAATGAAACCTAAGCAGGCCGGAAAAAATGCCTTGGATATCAATAAAATTTAACCTATATGTGATGTCAAAGAATGTTTGGTTTAAGGGATAACTGTAGTGAGGGGAAGAAACTTGCAAGCTAATATTGAACCTTTGGGGGTGTTATTTTTTAATTTCTTATTGCATTTTGATATATTTAAAAGGTTTTTTATTGCATAGGATCCAATAGATCTATATCTGACGTTGTTAGTTTGTACCTTTTTGATTGTGGTTCCAGTTTTAGGTAGATTTCGTAAGAAATACTACCTATTACATTCTCCCCTAAGTTGGAATTTTTGAAAAAGTTTTGCAGATCTACGCCGATCATGACTCCCAGAACCCAAAACCGTTCAAAACTTTATATCTATCTATCTATCTATGTCACTTTTTTTTGGACACAATAACTGCAATAATTCTGCACAGATCTCTTCGAAACTGATACATAAAATCAAGGGGCATAAAATCTCGGTCAAGTTCGTTAATGGGCAAAATCGAACCAAGGGGGGGGGAGGGGGTGGCTTTTTGTGAAAACAGAAAAACTCCCATATTTCTTAATTATGATACGTATCGAATCCGTTTAAAGTTATTATTACTTTTAGGAGAAGGGCCAAAAAGGTATGTATGACAGATTTTTGATATAATTAAAAATGGCCCCAAGGGGGGGGGGGAAGTGGTGTTTTAGAAGAAACAAATTCATAACTTCGTCAATTCCCAAGATATCAAATCCGCTTAAATTTATTATAGATCGTTTTAATATTATCTAAAACTTTTATATTGACAAGTTTTTTATAGGACCAACCCTTATAGCAAACAAAAATTAAAAACAAAAAAAAATCCCTGCCGGTTCGCCTGCAAACAAGTTATTTTTCGAAGTAGGCGGTTCCAACTCTCGCATCTTTTCGAAACTGATACAAAAAATCAAGGGCATAAAATCTCGGTCAAGTTCGTTAATGTGCAAAATCAAACCCAGTGGGGGATAGGGGGGCTTTTTGTGAAAACCAAAAAAAACCCATAATTTCTTAATTATGATATGTATCGAATCCGTTTGAAGTTATTACTACTTTTAGGAGAAGGGATGAAGATTTATGTATGACAGATTTTTGATATAATTAAAATTGGCCCGAAGGAGGGGGGTTTTAGAAGAAAAAATTTCATAACTTCGTCAATTCCCAAGATTTCAAATCCGCTTAAATTTATCATAAATCCTCTTAATATTATCTAAAACTTTTATACTGACAAGTTTTTTATAGGACCAACTCTTATAGCAAAAAAATAAATAAATAAATAAATAAATAAATCCCTGCTGGCTCCGCCTGCAAACAAGTTAGGTTTTGAAGTAGGCGGTTTCAACTGCCGCATAATGGCAAAAAGGTAATTTCTTCCGCAATACCCAACTAACAGGCGTCCCACGGTCTGCGTCTTCGAAATCTACCTGTGCCTGTAGGCCAAGCCGTCAGGGATTTTTTTTATGAGGCTACTTTCACTTTTGGAATCAAAAGAAGAAAACAATCAAAATTAATTCTTTCAAATACATCAGTGCTGATGAATGGATCATGGTTGCCATCTGAGTACTAATATTTAAATAGTAGGATAGTATTTTTTGCATTACATAATCCTAGATTTTTTTTAATGTATATTGCGAATATTACTATTCGTAAATAGTGGTACTAAAATTCAAATACACGTGGAAGCCCTATTCATTATTTTCATATTTTCCACTCATTATTTACAGTATATTCCCGACTTAATATTTAGAGTAACTGTTACTATCTGCCAGGCTATTCAATTTACCATCGAACATGACGTTAATCACTGAATACACTAACTCGATATCCTTCTATATTTAAAAAAAAAATCTGGAACTGAGCCAAAAACGATTTAGAAATGGACCAATCAAATTCTGCGTAGATATTCCGGGTTATTCTCATCGTTTTTTTGCTAGGGACTTTTTTGAGGAGCTATTACTTTTTTTTTCTAGCCATCCTACGGATTCAAAAACAATACCACCAGACGCGAAATATAACAGACTTTTAGAAATTAAAAAAATTATCACGGTCGGACAATAAAAACTCAAAAAATCCTTAAAAATCGAGTAAAAAATCTTTTATTGAAAAAGTCATTTTTTTTATATTGTTGCCAATTTCTAAGTAAGCGCAAAGGATTATGTTTTATCTCAAATAAAAAATATATTTGCGCGAGACTATTAAAAACAATAATGAAAGTTTAAAATAATAATTAAATGATCACGTGTTGAAAGCAGGAAATAAAGAAAATTACGTCATAAAAATTGTGTTTACACATGAATATTAAAAATAAAAAAGATGAATTAAATGAAAAAGAATTATACCCAGTTAAATGAAAAAGCATTATAACCTGATTACAGAAGATAATCGCCGTTCGTGATATCATCATCATCATCTTTTTAAAATAGGATACATTACCAGGTTTTAAGAGGCTGTGAAATCAGGGGTTGGTGAGCGTAGCGAGCAGGGGGCAGAGCCCCATAGTACATAATAAAAGAAAAGATGACGCCATCTGTCAATGTATCTACAATTCAGCATATCGAAAAAACTCCTCCTCTGGACAATGTCTAAACTTCAGTTCAGAATGCCCCGTTTTTCATCAGATTGGTGGTGGTTAAAACTTTGCTAATAATTATTAGCAAAGTTAGCACTTATTAACAAATCTTAACGAATTTTCTGTTCCTCTATATACATTGGGTGTTTCTTATTATTTTCAAGGTGCTGAAAAAGAATATGTTTGTAAAAAGTTTCTATCACCCTTCAATTTTAAGGAAATTCATTTATACGTTTTAGATTATATAGGCTATCGTATAGCAGTATAACCTGTCTTTCGGCGTGAGTGTACTGCTGTTTCTTTGCTGTTTAAGTCTTTTTATGTATATTTTGTTTATAATTATAATATTTTCCTCTAAAATATGTGAAAAGTATCTAGAGGTTGTGTTAATGAACCTGATTATTTTCATTATGTTTGCAGGGAGCTAACTTTGATAAAGCATGAATGCGCTTTTACGCCACTAATAAAGACTGCCTATCACATATACTTTGGATGTAAAGTAAGTGCACAAAATAATAAATGGGCACCTCATTCTTGTTGTACACGATGTCCTAAAAACCTCCAAGCGTGGGTGAAATATACAAGAAAGTGCATGCCATTTTCTATACCTGTGATATTGCACAAACCGAAGGATCATATAAATGACTGCTGCTTTTGCATTACAAAAATTAAAGAATTCTTTGCAAAAACTAAACATAAATTTAAGTACCCGAACTTACATTCAGCAATGTGACCAGTATTTCATAACTACATTAATTGCGAATACCGAAACCTCCGAGGAATTTTAGATATGACGATGCAGCAGTAGAAGTGGAAATTGATGAAGTTGAAACTTCTTTACTTCATCTGATATAAACTACTCTCCCGACATAAATGAAGAACCCCGCCTAATTACTCAAGAGAATTAAATGATCTTAAATGACTTAAATTTATCAAAAAAAAAAAAACTCAGAATGATTTGGATCCAGATTGTAAGGTTGGAATCTCCTCCAAACGTACACTATCATATCTATTTACTGAGATCGACATAGGAAATATTCGGGTTTTTTTCCACAAAAGATGATTTATGCTATTGCAATGTTATAAGTGGTTTAATGTCTACTTTAAATTGTCGCATAACTCGGAACAACGGTGATTGTTCATCGGTGGCTCAAAAGCCAGCTTAAAGGCTATGCTACTCCATAATGAAAATGCCCCGCCGTCTTTTCCGAAAGCATATTCTTGCTTAGTGAAATAATCTTATGAAAATATGAAGACACTGCTTCATGCAATTCATTACCCACATCATAATTTGAACATATGTGCAGATTGTAAAGTAATTGCCATTCTCATTGGTATGCAACTAGGTTATTAAAAATACTGCCGTTTCCTATGAGATTGGGACAGCAGTTTAAAAGATGAACATTAAATCAAAAAGAAGTAGCCAGAGCACCCACATTATATTGCAGGTGAAACGTTCTTGTGATTGTTAAAATGAAAATTATTCTCCTATCTTTACACATAAAGTTGCGATTGATGAAGAATTTCATTAAAGTGATGAATAAATAAGGGCGAGGATTTCAATATCTGTAAGAACAATTTCCATCGATAAGCTTCGCAAAAATTAAGGAAGGTATTTTTGTTGTCCTACAAATTAGGCACCTTATGATGGACAACAATTTTGAAGATACATTAAGTGATTTAGAAAAAGCAGCATGGATTGATTTTAAAAATGTTGCTACTCATTTCTTAGGAAATAATCAACGTTCTAATTATGAAAAATTAATTAAAGACATGTTAAAAAATTATAACATTTAGGATGATTAATGTCATTGAAAATTCACTTTTTAGCGTCCCATTTAAATATTTTCTCTGAATGTATGGGAGCTGTTAGCAACGAGCATGGAGAGCCCTTCCACCAGGATATTTCTGCAATGGAAAGAAAGGTGTACATCTAATACGCTCGGAGATTACTGTTGGTTCCTTGTTAGACAAGCTAGTGATTGTGTCTATAGTTAAGACATTTACCACTACATAATATATGAAATTGGGAAATTTCTTACGAATATCATTCCTTTTCACAAAAAATTATCTTACATTTTTCTGAAACTTAAAAAACAATGTATTGTTGTGAACACGGGGTTCGAAAGGATTGATGCCAAAACGTAAAAACAATCAACAAGCTTTATTCACTCTAAACAGTTCGATGAGAACACAGGATTCACAAAAACGCCAATTATCAGCAATCTTCAAATAAAATCAAAACACAGCAAATTTTCACACAGAACAATACGTTCAATACGGCGTATCGAATACAAAATTGCTCAGAGAAATGCAGTCTCAATAGAAAAGCTTCTAGTGTGGATTCAATCGCAGCTGACAGTGAACTAACTCGCTGAGAACCGGCTCGTCCTTTTACAGGTTTTTAGAATTCTCCAGAATTTTCGAGAGCTTTCGGAAGTTCAGAAATTTCGAGCAGGTACAGGAATAGGGGGGAGGGGTCACACAAAATGTCGCCAAATCCGTCTCCAACTTGGCGTATTTGGTGACAAAAAAATAAGTCACCAAATAAGTCATAAGCCCATTCCTTGGCGATTTTTACATAGACCTCCATTGAAAAGACGATGCTGTAAGGTTGCTTTTCTTGCAAAGCACACGAGGCCTTTTGCATTGAGTTACATAATTCTCGACAGGAAATACATTAAATAATGCTGCAATTTCCCAATAAAAAATGTTTTTTTTTTTACAAATGTACAAAATTCATAACATTGCTCCTCGCTCAAGGACTGCACTTCCCACACAGTACAACCCACGATCGGGAGCAAACCTGCTATCAACAAATAATATACCATTCAAAACACTTAAAGTACACATGAAAAAAAAACAATTAAACACATTCATAATGCTTAATTATACAAAATAAACACTTATTTAAAACTAAATTGAAACATAGACATAATTATACACAAATATTTAAATTAAACAAAAAAAATAATAATAAACAAAATAAATAAACACATTAACTTACATACGAGATCATGGTCCTACTAATTTACACTATGCACAATTACCTCACTATGCCATATGAACGAGGTACTATGACCATAGTATGGAGCTAGCCTGTCGTAATGAACGACTCTAGGCGTCGAATTCGGAGTCTTTCGGATCCGAATTACGACACCGTTTAGTCTGTTTAGGACTGTATAAGGACCGTCCCACTGCAATTGCAGTTTGGGAGAAAGTCCTTTGCGTCAAGTCGATTATAAAACCAAACCTTGTCACCTTCTTTAAATTGATGTTCCGTGGTTTTCTTGTCGTACAAGGACTTCATATTCTCTGTCTGTATATTGATCCGCTCTCGAACCAAGTTATGGACGTCTTCAGATCGTACCTGGAGATTCTGCACGTATTCTTCTGGCGATGAAAGCGCATCTGGAGTGCGACCAAAAAGCAGTTCACAAGGTAGACAAAGATCACAACCGAAAAGCATCAGAGACGGGGAATAGCCGGTTGTTTCATGGACTTCGCTGCGATAGGCGAGAAGAAACAAGGGAAGTTTTTGGTCCTAGTCTTTTTGGTTTCTTGAGACTAGCAGTGAGAGGTTGTTGAGGATGGTACGATTAAACCTCTTAACCATGCCATCAGACTGTGGATGTAAAGGCGTCGTCCTAGTTTTGTCCATTCCAAGAAGTTGACAGAGACCCTCAAACACAGCGGAGATGAAATTTCTCCCCTGGTCAAAATGCATTTGAAGGGAGACTCCATACCTTGATATCCACTGGTGTACCAAGGCATCCGCAGCCGTAGAAGCTTCTTAATCAGGGATGACATAGACTTCAGGCCATTTCGTGAAATAGTCCATGAAAAAAGGAGATATTTGTTGCCATCAGCACTTCATGGCAAAGGACCTATGATGTCAGGGGCGATGCGTTCGAAATGTGCTCCTACATTGTAACGATGTAGTCTTCCTCGGCTACGTTTCTCGGGTCCTTTTTGAGCTGCACATGCATCGCAAGATTTGCATCATTGTTCGACGTCAGCTCTCGCTTTTCCCCAGAAGAAGCGCTCTCGGACTCTGTGTAATGTTTTCATTATTCCAAAATGGCCTCCTGGGGAACTGCTATGTAATTCCTTGAGGACCTATGTCATTTGGGATCGAGGAAGTACCAACTGCCACCGAGTTGTCTTCCCATCTTCCGATTCGAATTTTCGAAACAGGAAACCATTCCTGACGTGGAGGGAGTTACATAGAGCCCAATATTGATTTGTCGCAGGACTGTAAGTTGACATGTCTTTCCAACTGGGCTTCGTGCCAGAAAATTCTAATAACTCCAAAATTGGTTTGATGTCAGAGTCTGCCATTTGATCTTCTCGAATCTTCTCATCACTCCAGGGTTCTGGTGGCGTTGATAGTGAAGTCTTCGTCTGGCGTAAGACATGTTCGGTATTACACTTGTTCTCCGCTCTGGAATAATAGCGACAACTTTCGGAACACGGCCTTCTTGATAGGGTTTAAGCGTTTCCTTGCGATGAGCCTTTGCGATGTTTAACGTGCAGTTGAGCTATAATTATTAAATTGTCCATTTATAATTTTCTCAATTAGTCTTATTAAATATCTTTTAAACATTTTAGTATAAATTGGCATATATATGTGATTTGTAATGTAGCTGCCCAAATGGAACTGCGTTTGAGTCTTACCAATGATTTGCGAATTATACATTTTGATTTTTAATGCTAGCCATGTATAAATGTGCAAAAATAAATAGCAGTCTACATCAACATCCTACTGAAATTCCGGGTAATTTTGAATGTTGTTTTAAATATTTTATGTAATTTTGAACTTTGATTTTCATAAAAAAATGAATGAAAATAAAGATTGTCTTTGAAATTACCGTAATACAGAATGAATGCTAATCTTCAGACTGAACGATTACAAATAAACGACAGGTTTCAAAAAGCAGAAAAAAGTAAAAACTTTATTGGTAAAAGAAAGAAAGCTTATTAAAAAATATTCCTATTAATTTTCAATTTTCCAAGACAATATATTTTATTTCTTGTATGAATCACTGTAAATAAATTTCTGAAATTTTATACAAATTGTTAGTTTAAAATGACAGATACCATGTAATTCCTTAAATTTCGAGTTTCAAAAGATCATTAAATGTTTTTAAATTATTCAGAGTAATATCGACGCTGCAGACGCCTATATGAAATGAATAAAAAAGTTTTAATGAAAAAACGGCAGTAATTCATTCTCACTTCTCTAAATATTAATTAATGACACTTTCGTCTGCCAATGTACTTTTCCTGATTTTCCGAAAATATAACTGAAAAGATTTATACGAGCATTTAAAATATTTTAATAAGACGAGTAGGGAAAACCTAAGAAGGAAATTAACTTTGAATTCAGGTATCATGACCCATGCCCAAAATGACCCACAAATCGAAATTTCACGAACATGTGACCTAGCCCAATAGTCTTCTCGTTCCCTAAAACTGCAGGATACTAAATTTAGTTAAGGTTATCTGAGACGTTTTTAAGATAAAAATAGCTTGACCCATAATGACCCATGACCAAAATAACCCACTAATCTCATCCGCCTCGAAAAAACGGAAAGACAAAGCAACATAAATGGAAATACATTAAAGTTGCAATTTAATTTAATAAAATAAATAACATATTTCAGATTTTAGGCTGCACGTAAAATACCACTGCTTCGATATTTCGACGATATCTTTGTCTTCTAAAAGTTTCAATGTAAATTAGCTTTTCAGTTATGAACAGGGCTTAACAAATGTGGTCGCCACTGGTGTCCAGATTTTTCTATTTGGTGACCAAGTTTTTAATCTGGCTTTTTATTTATTTTTTCGTTTATTTTATTTTATTTATTTATATATACATATTTTTTACAAAGATTGATCTTGGAAATAAACAAAAACGGTTTCCCTCCACACCCCGAACCTTACTCGTCCATGGAAAGCAGTGGTTTTTCTCTTTTATCGTTCTTTTAAAGGTTAAAAGGCATTTATTTCTCATCTCATGCACAGAAAACGTCATTTTTTTCCGTTATAGTATGCCACGTGATTAGAATGTGGGAAGAGTGGGGTGGGGGGGAGGGGAGAGGTTTCAATAAAAATTAAGAAATCGTGATAATCTAGCCTCTGTGATGAAATCTAAACTTAGATACAATGCTACAAAATGTTCAAGGTCTATTCTTGTTTCAAATCAGATTTTTGCATTTCAGAATTCAAACTAATTAATCTATCACATACATTTTAAAGAATAAAAACATCTATGTTAAGCGATTATAAGTAATTCATTTGAAGTAAATGTATAAAATTTTATTAAAATTTGAAGAATAACTAATTTTAATAAAATTAAATAAATTAAATGATATGTATTTTTTAAATATTTCTACCTTGCGCAAAATGCATGGCGCACACCGCACACATTGTACAATATGTAGGCGTCACACTGGTTTGTATACGACTGTTTACGTAAAAGATTGAAGGTATTACGTGTTTGCAGAGACTGGCTCCATTAAAAAAGAAAAAAGAATTAAACAAACATTAAGTATCCTTTTTTTTTTTTTTTTTTTTTTGGTAACAGTTCATTTCGGTAATGAAATCTTTTGCGCTGCCTCACCCGATGGAGCCCTAGAATCTTTTTACATTTGAATCTTCATTTTTTAGAGTTTTTTCTGTTATAATACTGCTGTCTGGATTTTTTTATTATGGAGAGTAAAAAACAAAACCAAAATTGTATTTCATTTTTCATTAAAAAAAACAAAAAACGTCATCGGGAATTTATAAAAGTGATAATAAAGAACAAAAGGGTGGCATACAATCAAAACCAAATGAACCAGAACAAATAATTAATTGCACTTCAGAAGGGTAAGTTTTTATTCCTATTATTATTATTTTATTCATCCACCAATTTTTATCATAGATTGTTGCATCCAAATAAACCTTCCTTCTTCCACCCCAAGCCGGAATACGAGCGTGAATGGTTTATTTTAGCAATGCATAATTTACATAATAACTTTTGTGTAATTTTGCAAACTTAACTAGTTTTGATATTTCTCATATATGGATTTATTTTAAAAGCACATAAAGTTTTTTATTATTCGAGCCAATTCATGTATATAAAAAAGCTTATTTTTTTACAATTGTAGTTGCTTACAATTTCTATCTAAAGCAGCATTTGTTACTCATTTTAATCACAATCTTAACTTAAAATTCTCATAAGATATTTCCTTATAGATGTTGCAAAAATATTAAAAAATAAACTTAGAAATTATATTCAAGCAAAAAACATTTGTAACTTTTATTTCGAATTTGGCAAAAATAAGTTCATCAAATGTACATTTTAAAATAATAAAATCGGAATTATTTGACTGATTTTGACCGGAAAATAAGCAAAAAATTGTTTTACTATTTCACAATTTCATCAATTCCCCCATCATCACATATAGATTTTGGAGTAACTCAACTATCCAGACATTTGAAGCATTCAGCAATAGGCATTTACCGAACCTGCCGGTTAATTCAGATCCTTACAGTATATTTTTTTTTTCAGAGATATATAATTTTGTTAAGTTTCATTAGAAAACTTGGTTTATATGTGTTAAATGTTAGTGTGTTCTTAGTTTATATGTTAGTATAATTATGTACTAAACTATGTAACTAATAATTCTAACCTCTGCTTGTAATTCTTTTTTGAAATATTTTTTTAATCCATAGAAAACTTTTGTATTTTTTGAAAAACAATGGCAGAAGCAGAGGGTTGAAGTTAAATATATATATATTTTTTTCTGGCGACTAGAAATTTTTGCTGGCTACCAGATTTTATGAAATTGGTAAAGCCCTGCTTATAGTGGGTTTTCTAACTACCATTATTCTTAGGCCCGTGTGCAATTTTATGATTAAGTATTGTGAGTGGACTCACTTTTTCCCTCATGTATTGTAGATTAAGAAAAGTGATGGTGGACATCCGGGACCCGTCATTGGGGAGGGGAAAAAGCTGAATGGAGGAAGAGAATTTTTTTTTCTTTTTCAATAAAATATATGTATATATATTAATGTTTAAAACTATTTTATAGAATGAGAGAAGTGATGGTGGGCATCCGAGAACTGCGATTGGGGTATAGAATTGTATATCATTTTTACAATTCTCGTTACTTAATGGAATTTTACTTTTCTTAAAGTGATAAAATGAATTTCACTTTTTTAAATATATTACAATGGTCTTTTCGAATGGAGATTTGGTTAGTTTTCTTCAAATATAATATGAACAAGTTCAGGGTAATCACAAAAATAATATATCTACATTTATTATTATTATTTTAATTTCGTGTGTTTGATGTATAAAGGAAGATATGGAAACCCAAGTGCCAAATGTTTTCTTTTACTATTTAGGTTTTGAAAAAGAAATTAGATATTGGATAGAATTGCGTTAAACTTCAACCGTTATATTTTTTTCAAGAAAATATAGTTTACATTTTCTTGTGTTAAATTAGTTAGGTCTTTTACGCAATATATAGTTACATAAACACTTTTCCCAGATTAATTTTACATTTAATAATTTTAACTATTAGGAAAATTTGTATGTAAGTCCGAATCTGCGTATTCTAATATCACGCTAAATAAATTGCTTCCTTTCCCAAAATGGGGATTCGTATCAACTGTGTTCAAGAATAAAATAACATTATATAAAGTCACAGTTTTCTTTTTGTTGCTCTCTCCTGTGAATCAAGCAAAAAAAACAGGAAAGAGAAAAATCTTACGTAGATGCCTTTATTTCCAGTTTACAGTCATAGAAATATCTCCCCCTCCTCTCTTCAATCTTAAACCTCAACTCAAAGTAGTGGTCTTCTACCACCGTATCCCACGGCCCGCTTCTGACGCGACCAAACTATTTGAGTGACCCGTCGTGTCGTTGCA
Source organism: Maratus michaelseni (assembly GCA_963931845.1). Classification (NCBI taxonomy): domain Eukaryota; kingdom Metazoa; phylum Arthropoda; class Arachnida; order Araneae; family Salticidae; genus Maratus; species Maratus michaelseni. The sequence continues at coordinate 184,016,968 of OZ007596.1, forward strand.
TATACAGAAAAATAAAGGAACTTTGCCGATATATGAATCTTTAGCGGACGCTCCGCTTTCATTGGTTGAAACTAATAAAATTAAATGTGAACGTCTGCGCTCGAGATTTTGATGCACACGAACAATGGGGTCTGCAAGGTTAATGTTACTGTGAAATAATTTCGAAAATTTTTGATGGCAACAACTATTTTTTCCAATCGTAAAATGATCAGCGTATTGAAAAGCCATAAATGGCGTTGGAATGATTCGTGTAGCACAAAAAACGGTGACATAAGACACATGCAAACAACTAAGCACTGTAAACAGTCAAAAACAACAGAGAGACGATGCGTTTGTAGAAAACCTTTCGAGAGCAGTGTGGAAAACTTGTAATCTCAGTGAAACCTTTTATTTTCCCCTCGTCTCTGTTGATGTTAGTTCGTCCCTGTTGCTCCATTGTTCTTGTTCACCACCATCTCAAGCGCATATCTCCAAATAGCTATATCTCGCCTTTCATTTTGGTTGTTTGAACCGGGCAGCCATTAGGGGTTCATATATATCGGCAAAGTTATTTTATGGCCACCATCTATTAAGTAAGAAAGATTTTTGGCATTATTGAAAAAGACTTTCAAAAGTTACTTAATTGCTATTGTGTAAAAATTTTGTTGTTAAAATTAAATTTTGCGTGTAAAATTAAATAGGTTAAACGTTTCTTTTTTGTGTGTTTGTAAATCAAAATGAAATTGGAATTTTGCAATCTTCAAGATTCTATATATAATTCGGCCCTAGTGCTGTAACTTATGTGTGCATGTATTATTTCACTACGTTTTTTAACTGACTTATGGAGGATTAAGAAACATTAAGAGTTGATTAGTGTAACCTCCGAAAGTGAAAGTTTGAGTAGTACTCTGGACAAAACAAATTGACTTAATTTAATTATTGCAGAAATATTAATTATATGTTACATGTTACAGATTATGTTTCACTGATTTCTGAAAAATTCATTTAAAACATATTTTCGCCATTCACCATGCATTTCTGTTTCTAAATTAATAAAAATTTCAACAGGATTTAGAGAGAACAGCAAGCAATGCAATTCTGATATAAAATGTGTAATCTTAATTAGAGTAAACTTTAAATAAAGAATAATTTTAAATGTTACAAATTATGCTTGCTCCCTTCATTTATATTTCTTAATGAGTAATTTTAATTAGCAGTTTTAATTTATTTTTAAATACTATTTTTAATCTCAAACCTAACTTCGTAAAACTATTTCCCTCGAAAATAACCTATTCTAACACATATTTTAAACTGCATACTCTAATTCGAAAAAAAATCTCGCGAAAATTCTGACGTTCCTTCATTAACATATCTCTTAATTAATAATTTAATGAGTATTTTTAATTATTATTTCTAATAACTATTTCTGTTCACAAACCACACTTCGAAAAAATATTTCCCGTCCAAATACCGCATCATACTATAGTTTTAAAAAAATGCTTCAAAATTTTTGTCTCCCAATTAAACTTAAAAAATTAAATTTCATTAAACAAAAAAATATATATATATTTTTTATCCCACCTTGTACTCAAGTCGACAATTATCCGCGAAAAAAATTTACTTCAAAGTTTTCTAAGTCTCCCAATTAAAATTAATTAAAATTAATCCGAAATAATCCCCTCGTCTTATAGTTGACGCTCCGCATGTGAGCATCCTCCTCCTCCAAGACGCCAGCACCCTCCTGCTCCCCCCGCTGCTCCTCCGCCCTCCTCCTTTCTATTGCTCGACTCAGAGGGCGCCAACCCGGCATATATACACTACTAACGCTAATTATTGTCTCGCGTATAAAAATCCTATAGTCGCCTGTGATTGGCTGGCGCTGTTCTTCTGTTAATTTTAAAAGACCAGCGGTCTTGTTTCTCGGCGAAATGAGAGAGATATGACTTTAAAGACTATCCCAAAAGGGAACTTATGATGAATTTCTAAAAGCAAGTGCTAACTTTAAGTTTAACAGAGAAGCGAATATGCTTTTTGTAGTAGTTGTGCATAGTTATAAGTTGACGATCTCACCATTAAGTCTTGTAAATTATTCTTTTTAAATGGCAATGGTTCTAGTAGAATGTGGATAGGAATGTCAGCATTCAATACCGATATGCGGAGCTCAAAATAAAATTATCAACTGTAAAGTCCTTATTATTTCGGAATATAAGTAATGCTCCTAGTTGTAACAACTCTCATCTTAATAAATCGAGTTTAACATGGAAACTTTGTCTTTTATGTAAATACATTTTCTACTACAATATTTTCAAGTTATCAATATTACGTTTATCTGCATATTGTGTATTTTGAGCAATTATATATTTTAAACAGTCACCATTATCAAATTAAACATATTTATTCAGTAGATGAATAGCGTGTTATGGCCCAGTATTTTAATTTGAACTGGTTGTATTTGACAACCGACCATTTTTAACGCTTTCAATCCACACTCTGCTTTATCGCCGCTTCTGAAGCAAGTAGCTAGTTGTACAAGGCCGTGTCCCCGTAAACCCACAATATTCGTTGAACATTTTGTACTCATGGGTCAAATAATCTTATGATAACAAATTACTTTTGACATCTTAAAATTATACTGTCCTATTCTGAAAATGAATTTGCTATTCACTGAAAAATTGCATGCAGATAATACTTGAAATAGTGTATGTAAATTATTTTATGTTTATTAAATGTCAATTTTTGTAGTATACCATGAATCTAATATCCCGTTGACAGCATCTTTATTGCAATAAGCGCGTTCATGCTCATCAGGGAAATTACCAGGTTATGGAATGATACAAAACTTCATGTGACTCAAGCTGGAGACATTAAATACCTACTGAGAGGAGGGCTTAAAATAAGGAATCCACAATAAATATGAGAAAGCAGTTAACACCAAGTTTGCAATAGAAAAACCTAAATAATGTATGTATAACAGCAATTAAATATTATATAAGTTAAATATTTGATAATTTTTGATAATTTCTTATGCGTACGTTGTTCCAAATTAAATGATATTACTAATAGAAAATTGCAATAAAAATTTATTAAATCTATTGTTACTATTTATGAAAATATAAACTAGCTTTACCGTACCTGATTACAAAAAATAAGTATTGCTTGTTTCAAATAAATTATTTTTATCTTGAAAACTATAATTAGTTATAGTCAATCAATGATGTTTTTTTTATTTAAGCACGACAGGAAAATTTAAAAATAAAGATAATATTTATGAATTTATAAGACTTCTAAAAATAAAGCTTTAAAATAACACCATAATATTAAAACATTAATGAAAGGATAATTTATACACAATTATGTTTCACACATTTATCAAAAATTAATTGTTAATATATTATCTTTGTATCTGTCTACCTTTATTGTTTAGAATTAATAAAATTTTCTATTAAAATATATTAATTAAATTCATTTTATTTGATTAAATTTATTCACTGTAAACCAATCGTTCACAAATAATGACGGAGGAAAATCCCTAGTTTTATTGCACTTGTCCTTATTGTTTAACATAAACCGATTTATTTTTAAAACAATGCATGCAGGTTCTTTAGTTTGCAAGCATTAAAACACCAATAAATGACATGTTTTATTTAAATACGGCAAGATTAATTTAAAATAAAGGAATAAAATAGAATGATAAAATATTCTTCCATTAAATTAACCAGAATTATTCAGACTTATTTTATAAAAGAGTAACTTGAAATATTTTATTAATGATTTGAAAAGTTTTATTTCTCTATAAAGGGGAAGAATATTAGAATTTTTAATTAATTATTTTTTCGACATTTTTTGTAGGTTGCAATGCATAATTAATTGATCCTAGTAAGAATTATATTTTATAAAATACACTAATTTTACACTGTTTTATATTTCGAATTAAATATCAAATAAAATGTTTGTTTCTAAAAAAAATTTTTGTATATTTTTACGAAAGGTTTTTTATAAGCTCTAAGTTCGTGTTTTTTAAGGAAATGACTTTTAAATAATACACATTAGCAGATTAGACAGTACTGGATAACAATGTATTAAAAATATTTCCATTTGTGCATGATTTTTTTTGTGCATTTTTTTGTTTATACAGGCCTTTTTAATTATGAAAATATCCATATCATTCAATGTATGTTAAAATCGTATACTTCAATTTTGTGTTTTAGGTAGCTTTCAATACAAAAAAGTGTAAAGCTACTTATTGCAGCCGTTCGGAGGAAAGCAGTTCCGGAAATTTTCGATATATTTTCACCGATCATGACCCCCAGACCCCAAAACCACCCTCCGTTCAAATGTTGACTTATATATATGTAGATAAATGATATATAAATAGTCACTTTACTGGAATTATATGACAAATAATCGATGAACAACATAATACAAACTTTAATTTCAACTAATACACTTTTAGTCGAAACTATATAACAACAATTTAGCTTACAAATATCCAGCCAGGCCTAATAACACCTTTTTCCGGCTATATTCCTTTTATATCTTGCTTCCTAACAAAAATTAGAAAACTGGCTCTTAGCCAAACCTCGCGATTCAAACCATGGATAATAATAGTAGTTAGTTCATTTGATGAAGTGAAGCGTCTAACCATGTATAATAACACTAGAGTGTCAGTTCATATCGTTTACATGAATTGTTCAAACTGGAAATCCTACATATATATATATATATATGACCTATGTCATACGATAACGCTCGTATTTTGATGAAACTAATTGTGTGTATTAAGGTCACTGTTGTCTCGACCAAGTTCGTTGGCCAGCTTGGTCCGCCATTTTGTTTCAAGATGGCGGCCATTTAAAAATTTAAAACTAAAATAAATATACCAAAAATTTAAAAATTCAAATTTATTTTTTAATTACGTGTTAGGCCTTGATACAAGGATTCCAGATCCCAATCATACGCATAAAACTATATATTCATATCCGTCAGCGCCAAAATTGGCGACGTTGGCGACAAAATTGGCAAAATTTGTGACATTTGGCGAAATATCGCCAAATTTGGCGACCAAAATAAGTCTTTATAAATGAAGCCAATTTGGCTATTGCTCAATAATTTGGCGAAATTCTTATTAAAATTCAGTATTAACGAATCTTTTGTAAACGTTTCTTTGCATTTTAACTTGCTGTTTTCAAGTAACATTAGCTAAAATTTTAAAACGAAGATATAGGAAAGCTACCTTTTCCCTTCCGGTACAGGACGGAAGGACTTTTTTTTTAATCAGACGATTTCTATCAAATAACAATAAAAAATTCTTAATGAGCCAACTAACAATGAGAAAATAAAAAAATATTGATATAGATGTCTAATTTTTGAGGTAAAAGTCGTGAAACCCTGTGGTCTAGAAAATATCAATACACACAGAAAAAAAAACATATAATAAAAATTTTAACTCATAAGTAAATGAAACCATTAATTACAGATAATTGAAACAAATTATGTTCTGTCAGTTTAACAATAATTTGCTTTGAATACATTTCTGTTGTCTTCATGCCTTTTATGGTACTTCAGAATTTTACTACACAAATGTTAATACAGATCATTTCATTTTCTGTTTGTAGACTATTCTTTTGCACAAATGAAAAATTTTTTATTGATTTTATCAATAATAATAATAATAATATAAATAATAATAATAACAATAACTATTCGTTAGAAATAAATCCTCAGGAATAATGTCTATATTTTAATGTACATATTATGCACTATTATATGTATGGAGTTTTGTGGCCATCATCATATTGAAAATGTGTCCAAAATTTTAGGGTTGATTATTGACGGCCAATTATCTACACTTGGGATATAGGCCCGGGGAGATTGGCCTTCGTGGGGGTCTTTCTAAGGGAACCTAATCCGTATTTACGCATGGATAAATCCACGGCTCGAAGAAAACCACTAAAACTCCGAACGATAAGACCGACGGGCGCGATTGGGATCGAACCCAGCAACTCCCGTCTACCAGCTTCGAGAGCAGAACATCTCAGCCACTGGTGGGTCGTCCAAAATTTTAAATGTATGTAAATTTTACACATGTATGCCTCTCAGTTTTTATATAAAAAAACTATTTAAAAATTGGGGTTTCGTGTGATACACAAACTTTTATTACTTGAAAACCACCACTTTGATGCATCTCATCCTGTTATGCCATCATTAGCCTCTGTATAAATGATCGTTGTATGACTTCTGTTATGATTCCGTCGCCTTGCTCGATCATTGTAATAATTCTCCTAGAATTGATACCTTAGTTTTATGGTATTTGCTGCCGCCACCGGTATTAAACTGATACCGGACGTTGGAAAAGAAGTTTTCACATAAATAACTAATTAATAATTTATTGACTAAATTAATATACAAGAAAAATGCTACAGTGATATTTATTAATAGTCAATACAGCTTATTGTCACTTGCCGTATGTGACTGGCGAATGGCAATTTCCCTGATCGCACGTTTTACTATATTTCATATGCACTACCTGTATATAATATTCTGTCTACGTAGTAATTAATTCACTCTGGACCAAACTGTCCAATGTACATTCTCTCTGCAATTCAATACACTCCTCTGCGCTCTTAACTCTGCACATCTATCCTCTACGCACTGCACTGCCGACCCTCGCGTCCTACGCTCTTCACGGCACACCAGCGACTGTGGCGTCCTACACTCTTAGCTGCACCCCACGATTGACACGTGTGTCGCTCTCCAGGCCACACTCACAATCAACGGGGCTGTCATTTTTCTGTCACGGAGCTTCCATATCTGTAGAAGCGTTTCTTCTCGACCATTCCACCCCTGCTTTCTTTTCTGAACTTCAACTCGCTAGGAATCCGGTGTCCATTGTATTTTTTTTCTGAAGCTAGATTACTACTTTCAGAATGATCTCATGAACCTTCCCCAAATATATAATCGGATCAGGGAAATTCCAATGTCAATCACATACGGAAGTTTTACAGAAAAAGAAAAATATATATCAGGATACAGTAATATATAATAATGAATAAATATAATTACTTAAATTAATTAGAAATATACTATATAAGTTTTGTTAAAGTCAGAAACCTGACAACTACTTTGAAATGTAATATGCTAAATCATAAAAATGTTTTGTAAATACTGCGTATTAAGGAAATATTAATTATTATTGTTAAGTTTTAGTAGAATAAAATCTGTTTGATTTACTTCTTAATATTTCTAATTAATTATTTTTTCTCCAGTAAACTCGGAGTGAGCGTGTTACATGAGGACGTGGCGTATACGATTAAATACGGTATCAATTTCAACTTTCCAGTAAAATATTTCTAATTTACAATAGAAATTAAGCGTAACTGTCTATTGCCTAGATAGCATATATGCTGGCATTAGTTTTGCTAATTTAGGTGATTTTTTTATTTGCATATACCAAATTCATACCAGAAAATCGGAATGGCAATCTTTGCTTTATTTAATAACAGACATTCCGTGATTAAATGAAAAAGAATTGAAATTTTATTATTTTAGGAATTTCTAGAATGCATTATACCATGTGCAATAGGGGGTTAATACAAAATTTCAAATTATTTAATGAAAAAATATTTCGATATTAAATTGACACAAATACTTGATACGCTACACTGTTAAAAAAAATGCAATAAAATTACGAGCAGAGGCCGGCAGCAGAGATTCCAATCATACCCCGTAAAAAAAAAAAAAAAAAAAAAAAAAAAAAAAAAAAAAAAAAAATCCATGGCTATCCTTTTGTGCGGCCCGTAATTTTACGGGCAAAGTAATGTAGCATTATAATGCGCAGGTTCCATGCACTTTAAAACAGAATAACACTTTGCTTACTGTTCCGTAACACGTAGCACGTTAGATAATCCTCACAGAATCGCTGTTTTGGCGGGTTAAAATTTTCGAAACACGAGTAAAATGAAGGGTTACACCCTAGCGGAGGACAATGTATGGGGTCGTACCGTATTTTTGCTAACATAGGGGCTAGAACTGTAAGAATATGCGGATTGCTCTTAATTTTCTCAGTATCTAAGGGATAAGGCCGCTTATTTAGTGGATCAGACCGTTTTTCATCAAATAAGGTTGTTGACCGTGAAAATTGAAGGGTAAACGCTCATAAATTTAGTTTTTTCTGAGAGTGAAGGCTTTAATTGCTAATAAATAGTTTCTTCATATGTCCTTATAATTTAATCTTTTCAAGCTGGATTTCATTTGTACAAATATAATGAAAGTGTAAATGTATTAGTATATTTCTATTTTTATAATCCCGGTATCGAATAGAAATACGAAATAAAAAAATATAAAATATATAAATTTTAACTTAAGTTTTAATATCATATCATACATATACTTACTAAAAGCGTATATAAATTGTCCTCTGGTAGTAGATTATTATGTTTGAAAAATGACAAATCTCTCATTTATGGGCTAATATATTATTTTAAAAAGTCAGATTTGATAAAACATTTTATTATATAATTTATTTTGAAAATTGTGTCACACTTTTTCCTTAGATTGTATTATATGTGTGCAACATAAATACTTTTATCATGACTTCCTAGAACCTAAAAATAATTTCTTCTTTGTTTTATCATACGTGTGTATTACATTTATCATAAAATGTTAATTCCTATATCCTAATAAAACGATATATAAAAATCAATTAAAAACTTACTGTATTTTAACCCTTTTTAGGGTTTTTGTAAAAGTATCAATACCACTTAATTTTATTCCCCAAATGCGACAATGACGTCAGAAGTTTGGAATAAAACTTTGCTTTTATAAAGTACGTGAAGAAAAGCTTTGACATATTATCAAATAAAATTTTCGTAAATTCAGCTGTCATAACTTAATAATGTGTTACCCTTAAAAGATAGGTTCGATTGATGCAGAATACAGTTAAACTTATTATTTAAAAGACGAGAAAATTAAACTCTTCGATTGATGCAGAATACAGTTAAACTTATTATTTAAAAGACGAAAAAATTCAACTCATAAATCAAAAATTTAATTTGTCGTTAATAATCACTAACACGGAAAATAGTTCCTGTCAGTTGATTCATCTTCCATTTTGCAGAATGTAACGTAAATTTAAATCCGTGACAACAGTTACGTGAGACATTTTTCAGCTTATTTATCATCATACTGGAGTTATTCGAGTGGTGTATGCTTATATGTGGTATTTAGGTTATGCTAGCAGTTGAAAGTAATTTTTTTCCCTTTTGGTTCATAGATTTGAATAAGCTGTTATTGAGATATGTTTTATTTTTTAAGTAATTAATGTTTGAGACTACTTGTGTTTTACTATACACTAAAATTCATCTTTATATATGAACGCATGTTTACACTATTTTCCTTATATGAAAAGGCATGAACAAATTGTCAGATTAATTGTTTGTGCAGTGATATTGTTACGATTATTTTTTACTACTACTTAATTTTTTCGATGCATGAACTTTAACAAACTAAAAAATACTGTTAGAGATAAGTACGAAAATAGAATCGAAAGCGTAAAGACAACTTCTTTATAGAATAATCTTCAAATTATAAAACATGAGGTAATGCCGTGACCACTACATTGCATCATTGCTCACTATAACACATGTATGCGCTTTGCATCGATGTAAAAAAATAAAAATAAATAAAACGCTGCATGCTTACGGTAGCATTCAATAACTTTATTTTATATGGATCTCAAAAATACGCGAAATTCGGTAATACCTCAATCATTATAAAGATTGTATATGTGCTTTGCGCTGATGAAAACAGTAAGACATAAACTGGATTCAGGAATATTGTTGTACATGAATTTAAACAAGAACGAAAAATCATGCGTCAAGCATAGATTATGTAGCACTTTCCAACGCTTCTAAAATAATTTTACAAATCATTACCGTTTAATAAGCTGAAAGATGACATCCAAGTAAACAATTTGGAAAACGCATAACATATTTAAAAACGTAATTTCAGGAATTTTCATTATATACAATAATCGGAAAAATATCCGAATACTTTTATGTAGCCCTGTATATGATCTATAGATTTGTATATATACATAGGATGCTAAATTTTAGTTTAGTTAGGAAACGCGTAGCACAGTTTAAATTCTCCTCCTGGAGTTTCTGTCAATAAACGGAAATGTGTTCGCGAACTTTTGTGCTGCCCTGTATAGGATCTACAGAATTTATACACACCACGTAATAGACAAAAAGCTAGTTAAGATTAAAATCGCGTTCAGTAACTTAAAACGCACTTCCAGGAATTATTGTTAACAGACAGTAGAGAATTCTTTTGTGTGTCCCTGTAAATGAACGATGACTGCTATACACACACTATTCTGTAGTAAGCCTCTTGTAATGCACCTTAGTAATATATATAAACTTCAATGCGTTTAAAATAGTGGAACATTATTTAAATAAGCCGCAGACGATTTTTCTCCATAGACGTAATGTAACGGAATTATTTTGACTGTCCCTGTAAAGTAACTCTAAGTGCTATACACCTACTATTCCATATTAAGCTTCTTCTAATGCATCTTAGTGATCTATATAAATTTCAATGCGTTTAAAATAGTGAAACATTTTAAAAATAAACCGCAAATGATTTTTCCCCATAGACCGCAATGTAACGGAATTCTTTTGAGTGTCCCTGTAAGAAAACTATAAGTGCTACACACTTCAGTTGAAATAGGGAACGTGCCATAGATAACGACAATAACATATAAAAATTGCAGAGCAATCCGAGCATATTTACGGGAGTTAGAGCACGGACAGACGGCCAGACGGCCATCCGGCCATCCGGCCAGACAAACCGAAGTCATAAGCACTTTTCAACTAGGTTGGAAAGTGCTAAAAATACACGAGTATTTTCTCATGTTTTTCACTATAAGAGATTTCTTTGACGTCATATATTCTACGTTATGTTGATCATATAATTAAATTGGAGCGACGTCTTATTTTGAAAATACTGTTTGTTCACACTTGTTCTAGACTGCGCCTACTGGGAATAATACTGCATTGATTTAAAAAAAAAAAATCTGAGTATTTGGCAGTCGGGGGAAAGATAATTTATTCATAGAAAAGTAGAATGAGCATGAACATTTTATATTTCACCAGGTTTATACTTCTTGAGTAAGAAACAAGAACGAAAAATCACGCGTCAATTATAGCTTATGAAACACTTTCCAACACAGCCAGAAAACTGTAACGGAACTTCACCGTTAAATAAAGTGAAATAAGATATGTATGTAAGCAGAATGAAAACATATATCACATTTAAAAATACAGTTTTCGAAATTACCTTCCAGTGTCAAAAAAGTAGTCGAATTATTTTGTGCACCCCTGTATATGATCGATAGATGGGGATATATAACATGATGAAATTTAGTTCAGTTAGAATATTCACATTTAGCAGTTTTCTCCGATCGATGGAAATGCACTCGAAATCCTTTGTACAGCACTGTATATTATCTGAATACTTTTGTACACACAACATATTAAGCTAAAAGGCAAGTTAAAACTCACTCACAGCAATTACCAACAGTAAACAACAATGTATCTTTTTCTTTGCGTATCCCTTTATATGAATTTATTTATATTCCACAAACTTATATTAGTATACTATACATATTATTGTTCAGCAAGAAAATGCGTAAAACAATTAAAAACTACCCTTAAGTAATTCAATCCCTTAGTCTGTAATACTTACGGATTCCGTTGTGTCCAAACTTAAAAACACAAACCAAAGTTGAAAACGCACTTATCACAAATGGACTGTAAATTTCGTACATGTACTGTAACCTATATCTTTTGTGTGTCCCTGTAAATAAACACAATGCACACCACACTTTCAAGAGAGTAATTTATAGTGAACTTCAGTAATGCGTATAATTTTCATTATGTTTGAAACAGTGAAATATCACTAAATTACTCTGCAAACGATTTTCCCCGTAGAACAACGTTTAACAGAATTTTTTGCTTGACCCTGTAATTAATGCTTTATACCACATATTTTACAAAAAGCATGTTTTAATGTGCTTCATAATTATATATCAATTTCATCATGTTTTAAATGATGTAGCATCATCAAAATGCACTTGAAATGATTATTTCCCACTGACTGTAATGTAACGAAATACATTTGAGTGTCCCTGTAAAAAAAAACTATAAGTGCTACACACTTCATTTGACATAGGGAACATGCTATAGTAAACGAAAAACAAAAAAAAAATTGAAGGTGATTCGAATATTTTTACGCGAGTTAGAATACGGACAGACGGCAGCCTATAGACGGATTCAAATATTTTTACGCGAGTTAGAGCACGGACAGACGGCAGACGGCCAGACAAACCGAAGTCATAAATACTTTTCAACTAGGTACGAAAGTGTTAAAAAATAGAAACTCTTCTGTTTATTTTATTATTATATTTTTTTATAAGTAATTATAGTCAACATTTGGAAATGATTGCTATATACACCTATGACTGAATCAGGATTCAAACCAAAACTTTTTGAGTAGCAGACAGAATCTTAATTATTATAGTCAATCAGGCAGGCACTGTAATACTGTTAAAAAGTTTTTTATTTATTGTAGTCCTAAAGTATTTTTCTAGCCATTTTTTACAATGTATTTATTTTAAAATGCTAATTAACTTTTTTAATTTAATTTCCATTTTTATTTTTGGTAAAGCAACTTGGCTGAAAAATAGAGTAAATTATAGATATAAAATTAACAAATGAAGTGAAGAGATAAATGTAAGACCCGAATTTCCTGAGTTTAAAGGATAAAAATTTTAAGGATACAAAATTTTAAGGATAAAAATAGTCGGTATGATAGTGAGTTTTCGTTAGTGAGGAATTTTTCTAACATGTTTTCTACAAAAGCACGCAATGTTCATTCTCATTACAATTAATTTTGATACTTAATAGGTCAAAAGTTATTTATTAATGCTCAACGAAAACTTTACAGAAGAAATAAAACAAATCATGTATATTATTTCTCCTGTCAACATCCCTTTTTCTCAGAAAATATGAAACGCAGAACAACGAATGAGATACCATATGAAAGGTTTTAGAACCGGCTTCTGACATAGCCCACTTAACAATTCGTTAAAACATGTTTTTGATTAAAATTTGCTGAAAATTAAAAATTAAATCGGCATTGTTTTCATAAAAGAAATGAAAGGTTTTCCTGAAATTATTGTTGCCAAAAAAATAAAATACCACATTATATGATGCTCATAGCAATTATTATAAAAAACACCGCACAGGTTTATTTTATACTTATGATTAAAAAGCGAAATTGAAATTGAAATGTTTAGATTTATATTTCTAAGTTCCATGGTTTTCCCGAAGCGGATGACGTCATCCTCTAATGCAGTCAACATACGATTGTTAATTTTTTTTTCTCGCGCGTGCCTAAAGCAATCTTGGATCAGTGTTTTGTCTAACTTTGATGGAATAAATTAGATGATATTCTCGCTTGACTAACAACTAAATGTTGTTTGCAGATATTTTTATCCTTGCTTTTTCTTTAGAAGTTTAAACCTGCATCTAATAACTATTACATATTGATAAAAAATGATACTTCTCTATTATCCCGTCCACCACTTTTCATAACAAAAAACTATCGCCAAATAAACGGGAGAACGTTGTCATTGGAATATCAAAAATAAATAAATAAATAAAATATATACAACTGAAGGACACAATTGTTATTTTAATGAATGAAATAACTAATAAATCAGTAAAACATAATGAAAAATACACGCAAATGTCGCGTTAAAAAACACTTGAAGACATAACAAACCCGTATAATGCTTCTGATATCAAGTAAATGGGACTGCATTTTTGGCGTTTAATCTTACAGTTTGGCCATAGTTTTTTGTTATGAAAAGTGGTCGACGGGATAATAGAGCAGTACCTAAAAAGTATTAGATTTCAGTGCGAAATCCTCGCACGGGCCCTCTGGTAATTTTATATTACAAGACTTCTAAACTCGCTTTTTATATTTTATTTAAATTTATTTAAAGATATGTAAACGATTTTTAATAGTTTCAGAATAATTTAGCACATATGAATTAGGAACCGCTATTTGATGGAAAACAGTAAACTAATTTGATGATCAATAAACTATCTTCCGTATGCAGTTTTGAATATTTTTTGAAGGTGTGCCTCTTTAGCGTCATCTGAAATCCTTAATATATAAACATTTATTTGTGCTCTTTAATTCAATATAATGCGAATGTGTTTCTGAATGTATATTTTTCTGTTTCAAAAAATACGGAAAAAGTATATGTATCATTTGAGTACATATAGCGTTTACTTCAGCAGCAAAATTTCGATGCTATGATATACTAAAATTCCTCTTGTATAGACGTGTTAAAATATTATTTTTCTTATAAATGAGACATAATATCTTTAAACGCTACTCATATGTTAATTTTGAAAAGCCTTGTGTGTGAACCTTCATAAGTATTTGTGAATTCAAAAATAAATTTGATCCTTTGAGATAAAAATAACAGATTATTAAATTATTTGTTACTCTATAAACATAATATTGTTATAAGAGAAAACATATTAATTAAAAAAAATCTAGAAAAGTTTTAACATTGTCTTATTTAATTACTATTTAGTTCGTGTTGCAATTAAGTAGCTAGCTTAACGAAATTCAAAGGAAAAAAAGGAATTAAAATAGGTTAAGGCGTCTACAATCGAAGAATAATGCTTCTACAATTTTTCATTTACTTATATAATAAATAAAAATAAATTTTATTTATAAATGTTTACTGTATTTTTCTGTTTTTATACGTTCGCCGTTTCAGGCAAACAAAATTAAATCAGTGACACTAAGCAGAGCTTAATTGTTAAGAATGTCAGGTAAATGATCAAATGGAAATCCATCATTGAATATATTCCTATTTTGATAATTTCAAATACTGTATAGGCTTATTGGGAATTACACTATTAGATTGATTATGATCATGAGATAAATGCATGTAAAAGCCATTAAACATACTGGAACATAGAAATCTGTATGCGTATTTGGACGCATTTATCTTTCGATACGTATATAGAAGTGACAACTGGAAAATAATGAGGTGTTAAATTAGAAATTTTCCTCATTACTTGCATCATCAATTTTGCTTAATTAACATTTAAATGTTTTCCTGCTATAGACTTATCTCTCTTTGTTAATTATCAAAACACAATAACTTTTTGTTTCTCATTTATATATTTCATATAAGACAAGCATTAGATGTGGAAATATAAATATATTATTATATTTATTCTATGTTTTTAAAGCTGATTTTTGTGTATAGCTGATAATTACTAATGCATTGTCGTGAAATATACATACATGTTACGAATATTTTATTTATGTGCAGAACATATAATTGCACACGGTATTAATCATGCAGCTTAACACTTTAATAAATAGAAAAAGTTCCAGGATGAAAAGTACAACAAGTTACCTACTGTAAATGATAGATGCTGATAATAATCGTGTTTTATATTCCAACAGAAAAAGCATGCCATATGGCGTGTTTCGTTATCAAAAGGGTTAAACAAATACTTTTTTAACTTTTTTTGATTTGATTAACTTGCAAAGCTGTTTTAAATGCATATATTTTCACCCTTGCTACCTTCTTATAAGAAGAAAAACAAATCGTTCACCAAATGTATGTAAAATGTATTGTTGGGAAAATTTAGTTTCGATCTATTACATTTTTAAAAAATATCAATTTAATTTCGTTTTAATGAAAAAAAATGTACCAAAAATAAATTACTTCAAGAAAAAAAAAATAGTAAAAGAGTAAACATATACAAAAGAAATGCTTTTGTTTACTTGTATGTTATGATGCGGTCATATATTTCACTTCTAATTTCAGCTTAAAATATTATTTCAGAAGTTAATATTTACACCCTTTAAATTAAATTATATAAAAAAACATTTTTGTTTTAATAGTTTCTATTCTTATTGAATGCTCGTTTCCAAATTTCCAAATAAGTGAATCAGAGACAATAGACTAGCTTTATAATGTCATTTCTTTCCTAGTTATTTCTTTTTTCATTTCACAGTGGACGAAATTTTTAAAACAATTAGATTTTATATTTCTCATTTTCATAACCGTCATATTTATTTCGGTCGTCTCATTTCCTTTCAAAACGAACTTAAGTTTACCAGTGGTATGCAATAACACATATGTTTCTGGCCTCTACTATAGGTTTGTAGTAATGCCATGCACATTTCACCAAAATCGATAATTGAACAAGGTTTTAACTCATTGATTTCAAATATTCACATTACTTCTTAACTAACGATAATTTTACCCATACATTAATCACATTGGGTTGGGAATCTATTTTTATACCAATAGGATATTGGTGATATTGTCTCATCAAAATCATATTTAATAACGTAGTTGATGCGGTCGCGAGAGCTCATGCGCTTCTGGCTAACAAAAAGTTATTGCCTGCTGTTAGTATTTTGCTACTCATGCTCTGGCACCATCCCATGTGTCATTTTTCATTTCTTCCTTGATCTTAAATAAAATCTTAGTCAAGAGTGAAATAGGACTTATTCTTCTAATTTAAAATGACATTTATTTCCAGTATAGATGTTTCCATATGTGGGATGATCTAACTATACGAATTTAGCATTTTAGACGGCCAAGCGTCACCATATATATTAATATTAAAATATTTTTGAAGAATTAATTTCATTTCTGTCTGTACTAAATACAACATATCCATATTTACAGACTTTTTTCTTATGCATTTGCTTTTATACACGCATTGTATGATATAAATACATATTTACATACAATTTTCCAGACTTACTTTTTTACTTTTAGGGGATACAGAAACCATTTTATCAACACGTAAAAATTATTAATCTGTAAGGTGACCAAGCGTCCTCAAGTTTAGAGACTATAGTTTACAAAGATTTCACAGTTTTTGATTTAAAACATTCATTATATTTTAAGACTCAGCTAAATTCGTGAGACGAGAAAAATAATTAATTTAAATTATTATAAAGTTTCAAGTTATTGAATGTTTTAAAATATTTCGTTAAAAAATCGTTATAAAATGCAGTCACCATACTCATGAGGGATTTTTCCTTGATGTTATTTAAAATAAAACATAATAAATGTACTTAGGTTTATTAAAATTTGGTGTTTTATTTCCTATGTATAGAATCTATAAATGAATCCGTAGCAAATTCCTTCCAACAATGCAACAACGATATGAGAATGGTTTCTTTCAACAATAGACTTGTTTATTAACACTTTCCAACCTAGTTCAAAAGTGTTTATGACTTCGGTTTGTCTGTCTGGTCGTCTTGCCGTGCTCTAACTCCCGTAAATATGCTCGGATAGCCCTGCAATTTGTATATGTTATTGTCGTTAACTATAGCACGTTCCTTATTTCAACTGAAGTGTGTAGGACTTATAGTTTTTTTATAGGGACACTTAAAAAATTCCGTTACATTATGGTCTATGGGGAAAAATCATTCGAGGTTTATTTTAATGATGTTACACAATTTCAAACACATTGTAATTGATATATATATATCACTAAGGTGCATTACAAGAAGCTTAATATGGAATAGGGTGTGCATAGCACTTATAGTTACTTTACAGGGACAGTCAAAAGAATTCCGTTACATTACGTCTATGGAGAAAAATCGTTTGCGGTTTAATTAAATAATGTTTCACTATTTTAAACGCATTGAAATTTATATATATCACTAAGGTGCATTACAAGAGGCTTACTACAGAATATTGTGTGTATAGCAGTCATCGTTCATTTACAGGGACATCCAAAGAATTCTCTACTGTCTGTTAACAATAATTCCTGGAAGGGCGTTTTAAGTTGCTGAACGCGATTTTAAATTTAACTCACTTTTTGCCTATTACTTGGTGTGTATAAATTCTGTAGGTCCTATACAGGGCAGCACAAAAGTTCGCGAACACATATCCGTTTATTGATAGAAACTCTAGAAGAAGAATTTTAAACTGTGCTACGCGTTTCCTAACTAAACTAAAATTTAGCATCCTATGTAGTATATATACAAATTTGTAGATCATTTACAGTGCTGAATAAAAGTATTCGGATATTTTTCCGAATATTGTATATGTTGGAAATTCCTGAAATTACGTTTCTTAAATATGTTATGCGTTTTCCAACTTGTTTACTTAGATATTATCTTTCAGCTTATTAAACGGTATTGATTTGTAAAATTATTTTGGAAGCTTTGGAAAGTGTTACATAATCTATGCTTGACGCATGATTTTTCGTTCTTGTATTATTAATGACACGAGAGTAGTATCATGAATATATTATTCGCATGTTGGGTCAAATGATTTTGGAAACTATTATTTCTGAAACGGGAGAGGAATTGAAATAGCAAAGTCAGATAAGGAGTCACAATTTCTACATTAAGTTCGGAGATGACAAGATATCCTCTTTTAAATATGCTATATTGAATGATTTTATATATATAAGAAGAATTTCATTCTCTAAAAGTCGATGTACTCAATAGAAATTCATATACATGCAGTGAATGATTCAGAAATTGTAAACATTTTTATGAAGTTTGAGGCAGACATTCTTTACAAAATTTTATGCTCCTCACGAGCCTATACATTTGAATGTCATGTACTGATGTTTTACAACCTTCTCTCAATGTATACATAAAATGTAGTAGTTAATTTATTCAAGGTAATGGTATGGCGTGGCACTAGGGATATCTCAATCATCGAATCCGTATTTTTGGACTCGGTCTGAATTTCTTAGCGCTATCTTGAAATGTTTTTAGAAACATTTGTTGCATGCTTAGTGCAGATAACAGTTTTCTTAGTTATTATACGCAGGACTGGTTCCTCTAAGTTACGGAGTAGTTTTCACTAATTTATCTAAATTTAATTTTGTAGTCACTTTGTTCTCCAGCGTGTAACATGTACTGTTTACACACATCACCTGATCCAACTCAACTTCTTAAGTTTATTTATGGGATTTTTTTTAATTATCTTATACAGTTAATAAAAATCCAGACATTATCTTTATCAGAAGATTATAAATGTCCGTTTTAGTATCGAGATCATCATCGCTTATGCTTTCAGTTCTGAATTCAATAGATAAATAATAAATTGAACTTATTATATAATTCTGCACCACACTGTTTAAGAGTCCTATATTTACTTTCATTACTCCTAATGCATTGTTGATCTTTAAAATATGATTCAGAAAATCTATGACACATTTTCGATTTACAAGGAATTGACTTCAATCAAACTACGAATTTCAAGATTGCTGCAATTTTCTAGTCATAATCTAAATATGTCAACTCTTTGTTTTTCGCTAAGTTAGTAAAACATGTTTCTTTATTTCCCGATTTTTAGTGCAAACGTGTCTATTGACGTTTGACTCATTATATAGATGTTTTTAAACAGTTTTGATTAATGCATCCTCGTAATTTTCTCTCCGAGAATATATTTATACACTCATGTTTGTGAAAATTGCAACACCATGAAGGAATTGTCAGAAATTAATGAAATTTTTTCCACATATTACTGATAGGGGTACAAATAAACGATCAAATTTACCGGACAAAAAAAAAAAAAAAAAAAAAAAAAAAAGAACGTCAGAAATTAGCACTTTGTAATTCCGCCACGTTGAGCGATGAGAGTCTGTACACGTCGTGGCACTGAATCATGCAGGTTCTGGATGTCCTGGGGAATGATATTCCAGATGGTTTCAAGTTGAAGACAAAGTTCAGTCTTACTGTGTACCCAACCAGCTGTACGAGCGAAACGCCGACCAATGAAATCCCAGACATGCTCGATGGGAGACATATCCGGGTAATAAGCAGGCCATGGATGAAGCGAAGCCTGTTGAGCACAGAAGAAGACTTGTTCAGTCTGAGAAACATGGGCACGGGCATTATCTTCTGAAATACAGTACCCGGAATGCGTCGAAGAAGAGGGAGGACCTTTGGCTCCACAATTTCTCTTATGTAACGATCACTGTTGAGGTTGCCCGCAATGTGCACTAGGTGGGATTGACAATTTCACCTAATAGCACCCTACACCATAATACCAGGCGTTTGTGCGGTATGACGCTGGATAACACGCTGTGGGAGTAGACGTTCCCACCTGTAACATCTGACGTGTACTCTTCCGTCATTGTACTCCAGATTGTAGCGAGACTCATCCAAAAAAGGAACTTGTTGCCTCTGGAAACGCCATGCGCTGTGTTGCTGAGTCCATTGAAGTCGGAGGCGTCTGTGATTCAGCGAGAGGAGAATCCTGTACAGAGGAACCCTTGCACGCAGTTCATGTTGCAGTAGACGGCAACGAATTGTTCAGCTAGACAACAAAACACATCTAGCTCTGCTCCAGCGTTGAGGTAACACACGAGAGGACGCTGTACGGTCCGTCATAGCCATGCGGATGAGGTGTCTGTCGTCCCGTGCCGTTGTGCTATTGCGTGCCCCACTGCCAGGTTTTCACCTTGTTTTATTCTATTCTGTCCGTTTCTTCCAAACACGCATCACTGTGGTGGCATTACACTGCGTGCGGGCTGCAATTTCACGATACGAAAATGCACCTTCTCGCATACCGACGATGCGGCCTCGTACGAACCCCGTTAGTTGTTGGTATGGCTTCCTCCGCTTTTGACGAGGAATATTGACCACCAATGAACGTTTACCGCAGACATAGGAAGACAAACAGATTTCAACGCATCTTTACAGTCCTTTATATACATGGAACAAGCGACTGATAAGGAGCCGGTTCTCATTCCACGCATGCGCAATCGCTTTATAATTCTAATCATTTGCATGTCTTACCTCACTTTACACTTCCTGTAAGTTAGGTTCAATTTGCATAATTCCTTCATGGTGTTGCTATTTTCACAAGCATGTGTGTATATATATATATATTATAAAAAAATACCCTTCTGAAAATCTGGGGTATAAATCTCCACTGAGTAACTGAAACCCAAAATAGGTGTTGTAATTTTCCAATTGACTGAAAACTGTCCTGGGCAGTATTTTAACCAAGGAGCTTTGAATTAAGTTGCCAATACTCAGCAAACTGAGGAATTCTGGACAAATCTGGCAGCTACAATTCACTGAGTCTTCCTTTTAAATAAGGGAATCTGGTCTGTTCTCTGAAACAGCTCAACAAAATAAATTACAGGTAATGAAACTTCAAGTAAACGCTGGATAGTAATTACATTTTATTAATTTTAACAGAATTATTCCAATTGATAAATAAATAATTGAAGTTGCAGTTTTCCAACTGAATAAAAAGTGTACAAGACAGGATTTGAACCAGTGCCCTTTGTCTTAGGCTTCCAAAGCTTTGCATATCTTGCAAAAATATGTAGGGAATAATTATTAGATATTATATTGGTCAAATATTAGATATTTGTGTAAATAAACCTCTAAGAAAGATAAATATTTGTATGTAAATTTATTTTATTCCAGAAGCACTTTAAACATCATAATGGAAACCGTTCTCTTCCTATTTTATAAACAAGATGTATCCTTTTTTATATAAATTTAACATGTTAATCATAATGCAGCCTGAATATGCTGATCCAACGCAAATATATTGAAATCAAATACACATAATAGATTGTGTGTAAATAGTCATTTGCAGTAGGCATTGACAAATGAATATATTATTTCATTTATCGTGCAATAATAAGATGTGATTTCATATTATCGTACGTGTTTTGTAGGAAATAAGAGTAAATCTGCAAAATCTTACAAATAAATTAAATTGTAGATACTAGAAAAACAAAAGTATTGAATAGATAAAGTTTATTTACTTTAGCCGTGTTATTATATCAATAGAAATGGATCGCTGACAATTTGCGCGTAGTTAAACTTTATATACAAAACAAGCCTGATTTTTTGAAAGAAAGAAATTATTTTAATCACTTATTAGTTCATAGGGGAATCCGAAATAATATAATCAGTACATGAAATTAATTTACTTTAAGCATTTTATTATATCAATAAAAGTAGACACCTGACAATAAGCTCTTACGTAAATCTCACACACACAAAATAATAAGTTTTATCCAAACAGCAAAACATTTAAAAAAGGTTCCAATTTCGCAACATTTTTTTAGATTGTAATTTTCGCCATACTTAATCATGCGTTAAATTCGGCAAAAAACTACTCAATAATACTGTAAAATGGTGTAAATTTTCCCTAGCGCTAATCGGATCTCAAAAATTCACAGCTGACGACTAATATTTCAAGTACTGTTTTAAAACATATAATTTTGTATGTAAAACAGAAAAACAATTCTTTGAAATCTTTGATGACTATCATACGAAAATCAGCTATTTTGGTATTATAAATGACTAATGTTGGTTATAACTTGATACAAGTTATAATTTATACAACAAATAAAATGTAGAGGGAAGTATCGTAAGAATGAAAATTCTGGTGAATCCAAATATCTCAATATCAGATAGAGGCTGACATATATCGATGAAAGCAAGAGGAAGAATCGGTACTTTTGTGTTAGATGTGCGTAAATCTCTCCAATAGAATTTTTTCTTCTCGCCAATAGCATCTTTATTTTTCTTGTGTGTAGATTAAATACAATGTTTAGATGGTGAAATAAAATGTTTTTATTTATGGTATTCGATGTTTTTCCTTATTATTACCATAATTCAATCAAAATTGTATAATTTTGTAATAATTTTCGTGCGAAATATACTGTTATTTAGTATTTCGTACGAAATAAATGAAAAGTATCTATTCCCTTACAAAAATATATTATTCTTATAGAATTCTATAAAAAATATTTTAATAAAATGCATTATAGTATCCTATAGAATTATGGCCCTTTTTCTATAAGCTTGTGTAACCTAAAGCTATAGAAATATCTGTAGAAATTCAATAGAAATGTCTGTACAGCTTCCATAAAAATAGGAATAGAAAAAATATAGAGCTTCCATAAAAATATGTATAGAATTTTATATAGAACCCAGGTGGTCACCCTCTCAGGTAGTAACCCCGCTCGATGCTGCTTTATTTCAGTGATGGGACGAAGAGCCAGTACTTTCAGCATGATACAACCATTGACAGTTTTAAAACTCTTATTCCACTATTTCAACTTTATTTTATTTTTTGTTTTTGTGATTTACATTTCCAATTGTATATTGTCTTGTAAAAATGTTTAAAATTCTAATAAATTATTATTTGTTAAACCTGAAACAATTATTTAAATATTCGAACTGCAGATTAAAATATTTGAATAAAAATTGCATTACTATTAAAGAGAATAAAGTTTATTAAATTAGATGGATGGTTTTATACATTTAACAGAAAATTAATATAAATGATTATAAAATTAACCAATAAATTAATTAATCATAATTTAATTCAGTAGTTCGACTAATATATTATTACATTGACAACTGATCACAATGTATTAGAATTGAATTAAATTATATATATATATAATCATATTAAATCTATGGAGTACTATTATATATTAAACTGATATATTACAAAATTATTTTTTTTTAATTTTAATGTATAGTTATAAATAAATTACTGCACACATAAATTTAAAAAAAAACTTTTTTTTATATAAAAACAAAAAAAAAAAAAAAAAATTCTATAGAATCATTAGTTAATAGAACTCAATTGGGTACTTTTAAGTTATCTGGACACCATGCCATAATGTATGCTAATGCATAATGTATGTAAATGTATGTATGTATGTATGTATGTAAATGCATGTATGTATGTAAATGTATGTAAATATATGTATGTAAATGTATGTATTAAATGTATGTAATTTGTATGCTTGGTGACAATGGTGTCCGTATAACAGAAAAGTAGCCTTAATTCTATTATTATTAATTACTACCTTAGTTCCTTAGTACTCTTTAGAAAAACTGTTCTATGAAAAAAGAAGATCTACAGAACGTCTAAGAATTCTATAGAAACATTTTCTTTAGAAAAAGTATTCTATAGAACTCCTCAAAATTCTATAGAAAAAGTATTCTATAGAGTGGCTATTCTATATAACTTGTAAAGAATTCTATAGAGTTCTATTTATATGTACAAAAAAGGTATTAAGGCTCTATGAACTATTTTCGTCAGGGTTGTAAATATATGTAATATATGCTTTTAAATGTAAGTGTTTTATATGTATTTTAAATTAAATGAAGGAATGGTTTGTTCTTTAAATGAAATGAATGCAATGCGAATGATGGCGATTGGAACAATACTTGGTTATTTATCACCTGCGCTTCGGGAGCATAAAAGTATCAAAGAAATGGTCATTAATGCATTTAGAAACAGAGATTTGTATAGTTTGAATGTTTCAAAGTTTATTTTATCTTTTTGGTTTCAATGTTTTCTAGATTAAAAAAAAATATGTATATGAACACATTTAATATTACTAAAACTTTTTTATATTTTTACATGTAGTACATTTAGAAAGCATTTTTTCTTACAACGAAACTGTCACTAACATTTGTAGATACTATTTTATCGCGTGCACTCCAGCGATATTATCTTGTGATATGTCCGGATACCCTAAGTGGTGTTAAAACGGGTATAAAATTTTGAAAATAAAGTTGCAAAATAAAAATGTTGTTGTTTTTCATCATAAAATCTAAACTCATACATTTCTTATAACGATTAATATAGCCAGGCGATGTAATACTATCATTGAAGTAAGACCAGATAATTTGACATACACTATAAAAACATTCATTAATAAAAATGTGTTAAATAACGCATATAATAATGATGGTATAATAGAACAAGTATAAGTGCAATTTTTTAAAGCATTGTTTCCTATTATTTTGTCAAAAATTGTTGCTTCCAAAAGAAACAAGCAATGAGGTATCCGATTTTATTCTACTTTTCCTTATAGTTCTGATTAGTGAAGCAATAATGCAAACACGAATTATATTTAGTTAAACAGTTTGACAGGATTATGGGCATAGTTGGGAATAAGAATATTATTTGATGTTTGTTCATTTTCTTGTTTGTTGGACATGTACATACTGCATTTTTCTTGACCCTTTGAATTATTTATCCAAGTATCTTGTAAGACTATATCTGTCAAAAATGTTAATAGAAAAAAGAAATTGTAATTTCAACTCCATACTTTCTGTACGAAAATTATAATACATATGTTACCTCAATCGTTGCTTGAGATATTTTTTTTGCACTTTCTAGTTAAAACTCTTCTTTTTGGTGAATTTTTGGTAGTTTTTATGTGGCATGAAACCGCAAGTGATAAACAGTACAGCCAAATTAAATCAAAGTGTATGGAATAACAACAATATTAATAACTAGAATTTTTTCAAGGAAAAACGTATTGAAATTGTATGTAGCTAAAAATAATCGGCAAAATCAAGTACTGTTTGTTTTTCTAATATACATATTGGAAAAGAAAGTGAGCAGAAATTTTTGCCATAGGGATTAAGAGGGTTTTAATATATTAAGTTAAATGCTAATTGGAAATTCCTAGCCTATATTGTATCTTTTTAGATATAATACGGCGATTAAAAATATATGAATGTATAGTTAATAATAGTTAATAATTACTGAAATTAAAATAAAATTAAATCTTCATTTAATTTATTCCTATATATCATTTAAAAAAATAACATTAAATTACTTTAAACACAATATTTTAATTATAAATGCATTTAAAAATTCTATTCCTTTACTTGTTTCAATTAAAATTATTTTTGAATATAAAACTTGATACTTTTTTATCACAAAATAATCTTTATTATAATGTTCTAATTTAGCAGTTACGGTTAATTAAATTATTAATTTACACCTATTTTTGAAAAGACAAATCTAACTTGATTCACAATGATTGTTCAATAAAAAATATTAAATTATGCAGCTAACATAATAACTTCGTCTGATAAACTGTTTGTAAAAGAAACAATGCTTAAAAGGGAGAAGGTTGATAAACATAAAACACTGTGGCAGAAAATATTTCGATAACTTTTATTGACAAGATTCTTTAAGCGTGGCTTATCTCCTGGAGATTCATGGAACATGCCAGTAGCAGATTTCTAAATCGTTCATAATCAAGCTTCGTGTGAGATCAAAGAAATTAACATGATAAAGAGCTATACGCAGAAGATATTGAGCTGCTTTAGAAAATGTTAAATCTGAAACCTGAATTATCAAATTGCAGTAAGCTATTGTATCTGTCGTATTTATTTCAGTCAAATGTTATTAAATATTGTGATTTTAAAATTTTACATTTTAGTTTTTCAATTTTTAAAGCTGATTAGCTAGACAACACAGTAACGGGGTTTTAAGATAAAAAATAAATGCCGATTAAACAGTTTTTATTTTTTGATGTAACTCAACTTGTTTAATTTTTCATGCGTCCAATAACTGAGATATACAGAATAAAAATATTGTTTGAATTATTTTATAACTTATACATATATTTAAACTTTGAAATTGAATTACATATTTGCATATTTATACTTGAATATGCATTAGAATATTTAGCAAAATTCAAAATGCAAAGTAAAAAAAATAATTGAAACTAAAAATGAAAACTAACTAAATAAATAAATTTGTGTATGAAAAGAAGAATATTATTTTTATTTCAAATTTTAATTGCTTAAAATGCGTTTAGTCAACATAGTGAAAAAATATCCAAGCCAGGACTCGAACCCGTGTAATCAGTATAGCGCACTGACGTTCTTCCAACTGAACCACTTGGAACGATACCCAGCCTGGCACATATCACTATCACATGTTGGGAAGGCTACAATCGCAGCACAAGATGGAATATTTTTCCGTGAGCGACCAATCCTGGGGCAGACACGAAACTAAAGAGAATCCAGCATAGATAATTGAATAAATCTATTTTTTAATACTTGGAAATTTTTCCAAAGAAAATTTCTCACGCCTTGCATTCATAATATTTAAAATTTTAATTGCTTAAAAGACATATAGCCAACATAGTGAAAAAGTATCCAAGTCGGGACTCGAACCCGAGTCATCAATATAGTGCACTGACGTTCTACCAACTGAACCACTTGGAACAATACCCAGCCTTGCACTTCTCACTGTCACATGTTGGCAAGGCTACAATCGCAGCACAAGATGTAATATTGTTCCGCGAGCCACCAACCCTGGGGCAAACACGAAACTAAAGCCATATTATTTAAAATTTTAATTGCTTAAAAGTCAACATAGTGAAAAAGTATACAAACCGAATAAAGTATTCAAGTATGAATGCAAGTAGCGAGAAATTTTCTATGGAAACATTTTCCAAGTATTAAAAAATAGACTTATTGAATTATCGATTATGGTTTCTCTTTAGTTTCGTGTTTGCAGCAGGGTTGGTGGCTCACGAAAAAATATTCCATATTGTGCTGCGATTGTAGCCTTGTCAACATGTGATAGTCAGAAGTGCCAGGCTGGGTATCGTTGCAAGGGATTCAATTGGTAGAACGTCAGTGCGCTATATTGATAATCCGGGTTCGAGTCCCGGCTGGGATAATATTTCACTAAGTTGACTATACGCCTTTTAATCAATTAAAATTTTAAATATTATGAATGCAAAGCGTGAGAAATTTTCAAGTATTAAAAAATAGAATATTTTTTGTCAGCAGTCACTTTTGCTCAAATTGCTGTCGATTTTTCAAAAGAAGAAAATCTAAATTCCCTTGATTTTTTTTTTTTTACAAACATTAAATTACTTTTAAAAATACTTCGTTTTTGATCCTGTGTAAAAAACATAATCAGAAAACATCATACAGAAGTTTACATAATTATGCTTAATTGGATTTTTGGATTCAATTAATCAATCTGATTCATAGCTATATATGTTACATTATTAAACATTCCTTCGTGATGTTTCTTAGTTTTATGCTAAATTAACACCAGCTTCACTAATTCCTTATTCCTTAATAATACCTATCGTTAATTCTATTAAATTCCCCTTAAATTCATTATTTATTTGCCCAATTTACTTAAATATAAAGCTTTTCGTTATTTCTAAATTATATCATAAATTCTGATCATTTCTGTAAATTCGAATGTTTTTTCGAAAGCTATTTTTTTTTCCGTTTTTCTCTTTCCGAGTTTTCGCGCGTTGATTTATTTTTACTATAAATGTGTCCGCTTAGATGTATCAGAACTCTTTACTGTATCTTTCTCATTAGTCATAATGTAGATTGTACGCGTATTCCATATTCTCGCAATGGCTACAGCGCACGTTACGTCATGATTTGGCATCTTTTCGCTTATTCACAAAAATCTAGTTCAATCGTTCTTCAAGTCGGTTTTGTCTGAATTTCCATTTGCTAAATAAACCCCTGGCTGTGCGTTCGAAGGACCATGTATTCTAAAGGAT
Organism: Maratus michaelseni; assembly: GCA_963931845.1. Taxonomy (NCBI): domain Eukaryota; kingdom Metazoa; phylum Arthropoda; class Arachnida; order Araneae; family Salticidae; genus Maratus; species Maratus michaelseni. Next base: position 184,045,386 of record OZ007596.1, read on the forward strand.
AATATTAAGCTTAATATTTTGTTCGACGTATTTGGTAACAACTTCAGACAACTAACTTCTTGAAGATGGTACTGCCCCTTTAAAGTATGTGTGAAATGCTTCCTTGGAGATTGTTAAATAAAAGCATGGAATTTCACCACCTTGTTTTTTTTTAATCTTGGAGAAACCACCACTAATTCAATTCATTTTGCCTTGTACAGCCACGACTCGACTGTATGTCCGTAGTATTGCACTTCCAACGGCCGACTGACGTAGCGCTGCTTTCATCCGGTCTCAATATTACATCGTATCAATTTCGGGTGTTGTAGTACACAACCTTCCATTTCATCGAATTCAGCGAATTTTTACATATATATCCTAGCTGTATAAAACTAAGAAAAATAGGAGTACCAAGGATTTTAGGTGAAACTTTTCTAGTGTATTGTCTTAGTCCACAGCACCACCATGAAACACACAAATCACATATTTGATTTCAAGATAACTTTTTGCTCATCCTGAATACTGTTCTTTTTATTTGAACAAGAACTCAATACTTTTTTCTTATTACATAAATAACATATCTAATTTTATTTTATATTTAGAATAAATAATATTTTTGACATTCGTTAAATCCCTAATTGGATTAGTTTTTCAATAAATTGATTGAAGCGCATTAAATAGTTATAAATCCCTTCATCATTTCAGATTCATCACTTAATTTCATCAATTGATTAATTAATATATATGTTCAATGAAAAGAATCGAATGTTTTTTGTTCTTTTCTTTTTTCTTAATAACGTAAAGTGACCATTTTCGTTGAGCAAGAGAAATTAAAAATTAATAATATTCTATAGTATTTTAACCTGAAATATATTTCAAATGGCTAAATTTTCCATGTCAAATACTATACTAATATTTCTTCCATTTTGTATGTATATTTAGAAAATTTTATAAATCTCTTTAAAAAAATGGATTCGCTTTTTGTTTATTTTGAAATTATTAATTTGAGAATAGCTGTTATAGTGTTGGATAAAAATTAAATCGTCACTGAAATAGGATTAAACAGTTTGGTGACACAAATAATTCTGCTAATTTCGTGCTTTAGTTGGTGTTATACTTCTTTTAGATTTTTCTATGCTATTATTTGTATAATTCCTACGAAAACGAAATCGTAAAGAAAATAGATATTTAAAAAATAGTAAAAAAATAAGCAATAAATCATGTAATCTTCAGAGAAATAAAGTAATCATGTGGAACAGATTTTATTTTAAATTTAAAATTAAAAAATTCTATTTTCAGCACCTGATTAGATTTACAAATTAAGAAAAAATCGAGTCTTATTTAAAACAAAATAGTAAATAAAAATTTATCAGACACAAAGTTAAAAGGATTTTGATTAAAAAATGACAATATATTTTTTTTACATCTCAGACTATAATAGAATGTAGTATAACTCTTCTATTAGAATAAATGTTAATTCTTTCAATATTTGAACCTTTTATCGATTTTGAAAAGCTTTTATTCTAAGCAAACAGATGCTAGATTGTCGGAGACTTTAATAATTGTAGTTAGTTTAAATGTATTTTTCTTTAAAATAAACTACTCACTCTAAAATTTAAACACATCAGAATAAACTTCATATACTTTTTGCTGTAAACGTTAATGATCATTAATATGGAAGATAAATGACATTATATATTCTAAAGATAATTATTATTTTCGACACAAAATTTAGAATATACAGTTTAATAAGAAATGCAATTATATAACGTCTCCGTTTTTTTTCATGTTGCTCATTATTAAATATTTCACCAATTCAGCTAATTACAAATATCTGAGGAAAATATTTCAATAAAATATCGGCCGTTCCTTGTAGTTTACAAAATGTAAGTAATGTTTCTTTTTATTAAGAAAGATATTTATAAAAAATAAATGAAACTTAATTGCTAACGTAACGATATTTATGAGAAACACTGAAGTTTAATTTTTTAATAAGTTATAAATGAAATATTTCAATTAAATTTTGATACAGCACTTCTGAAGTTTTAAAAAACCCTTATTGGAGGAAAAAATTTAAAAACTATAATTGTCTTTCCTCAATAAAATATTACAAAGATACTTTTTAGAGTTTAATTATGCATACAAATATCTAAATAATTATGTACTCATCGATAAATAAATTTTTTCCCGGTTTTATGTATTATAGTTTTTATTTTTGTTATTCTATTAACGATTTATTTAATTGATTGAAAAATAAATATGTCAATCTCTAATATATCGCAAACATATGAATTTAATTTTTCTTTTATTTAAAACACCCGTTCATAACATGTTTTTCTTACTTATCCCGTACTTAAGCTTTTCATTTATACGTACCCCATCTCACATAAACCAACTACTAAAAGTATTTGTTACTTACCCATCATACGTAGTATAGGGTAAGTCTTGTAATCGTTTTGAAAATCGAAAAAAAAATGACGGATTTACACGTTTCAGACACTGGCGATTCCGAAAAACATATTTTTAGAAAAAAAAATTGCCGTCCGTCTGTCTCTATCTGTGTCTGTAGACGCTCTATCTCCCGAACAAATTGAGATAGAGACTTGAAATTTGGAATGTACTTAGTATGTAATAATGGAAAAAAGCTTATTGAATTTCAGTAACCTCGATTATCTGGAACTTTTTTTTTTTTTGAACTTTCGAAATATTCGTTCTGATAAAAGGCATATAAAAATTTTCGAAATTATTTATTTTAAGGGGTGAATATAAAAGACAATAAAAAAACATGAATTTTGCATAAAGATTGAAGTTGATCGGGTAATTAGTTGCCGAGATATCTGTAATCCTATTTTTCACACTCTTCGATTTTTCATGACTCTGCATTTCCTTCAAATTTCAATTAAAAGATATATTTTAATTGGGAATGAGACGCATAATCCGACGCAGTAATCCGTTAGTTAATATGATTAACATTTTTGGAGTTATAAGGATGTTTCTTTTACGTAATTCATTAATAGAGCATTTAAAGTTTATGATGTCATCAAGCCACGATTTTATTCGAATTGCAATGCATTTTATAAATAGTTTACACATGTTTTATTTTCATATTTTGTATTATGCATATCTATGATGGATAAGTAAAGTATTATGGTAGCCCCCAACGACTAGTTTTCATTCGTTAATGATATTCTTATACTAGTTACTAAAGCTATTTAAACATTAACAATCTTAAGACTTTCATTTTTGAACTACATGTCCTACATTTTGAAACACAAAACGATATCAACAGAAAGTGAGTGAAAAAAAATAAATAATTGCTAAAACTTCCAATTTAGTACACATAAAAAAGTGTGAAGCTACACACATTAATACACACGTTATTAAATTGCATCTGCGCTGTTGAACACAAAAAGGATGTATTGCTTTCAAACGGGTTTTAAACGAAATCTTCTCATTCATATGTTCCCAGATAATTCGTATTTTCCATACACTTCCAGAATTACCTAAAAGAAACGAAATGTGAAATCGCAAGGATACCTTTAACAGTTGGTGTCGATAGATCCTTTTCTTGAAAAAAAAAAGTCTACCTATTATTAAGTTTAGGCATTTTCATTTATTTTTAGAGTACCCTATTTTATTTTCTCATGTGTCTCTCTTTGTAAACAAAAATATCACAACTTAGTTTTAGTGTTTCGTTTATTTATTCATTTATTTATTTATACTTTAACATAAAAATTAATCTTGTGTACTATTATTGCATATATTTTTCTCTCATCATTTTGTAAGAGATTAGACTGCTGGATAGGTAACAAACGAGGGTTGCAGCACTTGTTTCAAGTTTCTCTCTTGAGTAATCGTAATTTTTAAGAGTGCAATAGATGGCGATGACATTTTTTTAGATGAATCCGAAAAATAAAACATAACGTCATTTCTACAAAATGAACAATTATTTTACATTTCGAGAATGATAATTATATATATTTTAAATATTATAAATGAAACAAATCTGGAAGAAGCTACAAAAACTCGGATAAATGGAAATCAAAATTAACTTATCAGGAAAACTAATCAAATATTTCATCGTCATCAAAATTAAGTGAAATATAAAATCCTAAATGTAAGGGTTAAGAAAATAATAGGCTACATTTAAACACGATTAAAAAACTAAACTTGTAATAGATTGAATGTTCATTAATAAATTTTAATTTCTAAATATCTGAAAAATGTACGCTATTTCCGTAAATCAGAATTTCCATTGCAATATGAAAGAAATTTTAACTATCCCATTTTAGGCCAAGGTCAGAAAAATTAAAACTAACTTAACGATTTTTTCTTAGTTATGTTTTATGTGACAATTTTTTAAGAATACAATCAAAATTAGTGTTATATATATGCAATATTATTCAAAATATGGTCACAGGGTCGTGTAGGTTCCAAACATTTATTTACACGTTCTATGAAATTCTGAGCTTTGTGTTCAATCGATCTATATTTTTTTGCACTTTTATATTACCACTGTCGGATTAGAAACTTTAAAGGTCTATGTTCTTCTGTCTAATCAAATCGAAATATCTATTGGAAAACAACCTGAATCTCATACTATTTAACTCCCCCCCCAAAAAAAAAAAAAAAAATCCAAAAAAAATACTAAAAAAATATTTATTCCATTACTATACATTGAATACTGTAGTAAAGTTTATTTATTTATTTATTTATTTATTAAAATGCACACTACAGACGAATCCATTTACAGTGTTGCAAGAACATCATAAGAAAAAGCAAAACATACATATATATATAAACACATATTATATACACAAATACATCACATACAACACGAATACAAACACAAATTAAGAGATTAAAAGTTCTGAACATTTATCTTTGAAGACAGAAAAGAGCATATTAAAAATATCAAAAGGAACAGAAAATACATTATGAATACATTGTTCTCCATGTACAATATTATGAATAAATTTTCTCGTTTTACTCAACATGCCATTCAATGACAGACATCATCATAACACCCCTCCCCCCCAAAAAAAACAAAGAAAAAGAAAAAAAACAGGGAAAAAGAAGAAAAAATAATTGCTCGTATATGATAACCCGATCGAAAATGGACTGTTAAAATCATTGCATTGTTTTGAAATTTCATAGGAATTTTTTATAAATATTTTTAAGACATTGATAGATTGTTAGTATATGTAAATCAATATGGGTCGATATCCCTTAAGAATCCTGTCTTTAAATGACGAACTACAAGAGACACTGATATGGATAACTTATTGACTTATCTGAATTTAGAGCTTTCTCTTCTTCTGCAGAATAATAATTCTATTTTACTCGTTTGGAAGTTGTTAAATATTTTCTCTAAAGGGAAGAAAGTATTACTACCTATTTCTAGGAAAATATAAACCTTTATTGGATACCTAATGAATCCGATACACCCCTAAGCATATATCAGTCTTCAGAGTTACAGATATCAGAAAAGAAAATCCAATATTTGAGACACTTGTGGCATTTAGATGCCAAAAAGTATTGAATAATCTATGCAAGTGTTTCCCTTTTGCTTGATATATTTTTCTATATTTATTTCCGAGGTGTAGAGCAGTATCTTTATTTTATTTTTCACAAGTTGATACAGGTGTTTTTTTTTTTAAATATCCATAATAATTTTAAGGTATATCACTACTATGAAAAATGTACTGTACTAATGCAAATATGTAAATGAATGATTTTAAACATTTTAGTAATTATTTTTTTCGTTTAAAAAGTACAATGATCAATTTTGTATTAGGATTTCCATTTTTTTTTTCATAGATACCAATTATTTATGATATTTCACAAAATGAAAATAAATGACAATTTATAGCAATTTCACCTTACTGTAAAAATCTTGTTTTATTCTGTAAACTTAACGAAATCTCATGAAATGTTTTTCGATTTTTATCCGCTGAAGTGTCTATAGAAATACTGCATTTTGAAGCGTCTTATAGAGATATTATCTCTAGAACCCCACTTCCATTCTTAAACTTAAGATTCTTAAACAATTCCGTATGTATAAAAATAATAAATATATTGTTAATTGTGACTTTGTTATTCCCACATTGTCAGATTGTTGGCAATATTACGCATAAACTTCCCTTTCTTTATTTCTATTAACATTTTTCCACACTACCAGCTCCTTTCCCTACACAATTTTCTATTGGCTGATCCTTATAATTTCCTGTAATGCTACTGGTCAATAAACACATTTCTGGAATATGCTTCTCCTCTTAATATATGGGGGAAATCCCCTCTCTGCAATTAGTTAAAAAATTCTGGTGCGTTGTTTTAACTATAAAGTTAACATTTGTTTCATGGAAATTCTTATTCATGAATTATATTCACTAATTAAAATAGGAAAACGAATATAAGAACGATACATTTTTTTTATCAGAATTTTTTTTTTTGTCTATATGACATTCACAAGAGGAAGTAATGTAATGTTCGTATATATCTTCAATTTAACTTATTTATGTAAATTAAAAAATACCTCTTCTGGGTTTTAATTTCAAAGTTTTAACTTAGTAGAGGAATATTTTAGAGCAGTAAAGTTTATGTGAGACATTTTATATTTTAAAACATTACATTCTGTTTTGGGGACAGTTTTCTCTGTCCTATTACACTAGACAACATTTAAAATGAAAGAATTGTATTTATCTTTTAACACCCTAGTCTAGTCATGCGACGACAGAGGCAAGTTAATATGAAACTTGTGGGAGGTTTATTTTCAAATTTCTCTTTTTCATTTCAATATATATATATATATATATATTTCCACAGAACAGATGAGGTCGATGTCTAATCGGACCCTTTTTTACTTTTCCGAATTTGGTTTTTTATTTTTCCGAGTTTTCTCTGTCCTATTACACTAGACAAAATTTAAAATGCAAGAATTGTATTTATCTTTTAACAGCCTAGTCTAGTCATGCGACGACACAGGCAAGCTAATGTGAAACTTGTGGGAGGGTTATTTTCAAATTTCTCTTTTGCATTTCAATATATATACAGGGTGTTTTTTTAAAACTGACGCTATTCAGAGCCGCCTGTAGCTCATTCTAATAACTGGATTGATACAAAATTTTGTGAATGGACTAAGAAAACCATGGGAAAAAAGATTCCAACAAAAAAAAAATAGTTCCAATCACCACCGATAGGGGGAAATGTGGCGCTGTGGTAATTTATGCAACTGAGAATTAGCATAAAATACGGGCAATAAATGAAAATGCAAATTTTTACTTACGTAGCGCATATAGTTTAAGTTATAAATGCATGCGAAAAACACCGAGAAACAATTTCAGCTCAAACTGAAAATGAATCTCACGTTACCGCAGCGCGCGATACTTGTGAAGTTCTATTACTGTAACCAGTGCAATGCACCAGCCGCTCTTCGTTTACTTAGAACACGTCATAAACTGCGCAAAGGACCTTTATCCGTTAATGTATTGAAAGCAATGATTCTGAAATTCGAAGAAACAGGCTCGCTAGCAGTTCGGTCAGGCAGAGGACGTAAACCGGTGGCAGAAAAGAGATAATGGATGTTTCAACTGCAATCAACAAAAGAGAAAGTGTAAATGATGAATAAAACATGGCATTTTATCCAAATTATTAATTTTGTCTGTTTCTGATGTTTTTTTCAATGTACAGCGCCACATTTCCCCCTATCGGCGGTGATTGGAACTATTTTTTTGTTGGAATCTTTTTTCCCATGGTTTTCTTAGTCCACTCACAAAATTTTGTATCAATCCAGTTAGAACGAGCTACAGGCGGCTCTGAATAGCGTCAGTTTTAAAAAAAACACCCTGTGTATATATATATATATATATATATTACGCTGATCTACCGTCATATGTTGTAGTTGCAATAACGTTGATTATAGAAGGAGCACACATGGTCGCACAACGAAGTTAAGAACGTTGGTTACTATTGATGATATAAATATTTAGAAGCAGTCGTAGCATTTTAGTTGCAGTTTCGACGTGGCCATAGCGGCAGTAGAATTTAAAACCCAGAGGCGTTTCTCCGTGAATTCAAAACGAACAAGGCTTTCAATTTCAATTCTTTATTAAATATTTCTCTTGGACAGTTTCCACCATAACCATAATAGCCGTGCATCACTACGTCATCAAGGAATAGAGGGTAAGTATCAGAACATCTCAATTATTCTCCAAACGAGCAGCCAGGGAGTTGTTTACAAGTGAAAATACGACTTAATTCTGAGGAAGCGCCGCAGGTAGCTGCTTTTTGTTACCCAGCGCAATAACACAAATTATGACGTAGAACGCGTACTGAACCAATGAAGAATTAAAGAAGACGCGTCATGCTACGTCACGACCAATGAAAGATAATTAGTAAAAGAGTTCGGACAGAGAGGAGTGGATTAATTTTGTAGTAAAGTGACTTTAGAGCGGGAAATTAATATTCGGAATAAAAATGAAAATGGCTCTCAAAAAACATTCTAAAACCCAGAAATGATCGGGGATCATGATAGCAATTAAGAATAACTAAAAGCTTTATATTTAAGTAAATTTGGAAAATTTAGAATTAAATAAAAGGGAATTTAATAGAGTTAACGATAGAGCTAAATTAAGAATAAGGATTTAATGAATATAGAGTAGTAAATTGGAATAAAACAGTAAAAAAAAATAGAATTGTAAGAATTTGGAATAATTTAACTAAGGAGAAATGGCGAAATTGTATTATTACATATATATATATATATATATATATATATACTTCCACAGAACAGATGAGGTCGATGTCAAATCGGACCCTTTTTTACTTTTCCGAATTTGGTTGGAGATTTCTTTTTATGAGGTTTTTTTCTATTTCGGAACTACTACCACCATAAAAAAAATCTGAAACTAAAATCGAAAATTAGTAAATACAAGGTTATAGATTGATCTCAACTATTCCATACAAAAACAAATAATTTAAAATCTGGAAATGCAAACGTGAAATTTGAAAAGATCTTTAGAATAGGATTAACATTAGTTTGCAAGACTTATCGTGTAGCTGATGTGGGTTCTTACTGTCTGAAACATCAGTGGTGACTGCGGATAATGTAGTAAGTATTTAAGTGAAATAAACATGTTACTTCCAGTAGCATACAATCTTTTATATCTGTCGCTAAAAGTATTTTGCAACTTGTGAAATTTCTAAAAAAAAATTTGTTATTGTACAATTTATTTTTAACGGAGTAATTTATGAACAAATTTATATTGTTTTCATCTTTAACGAGGCTAACGAAAAAGAAAGGCTACCGCGGTGCTTTACGCGTATCTTTTTTTACAGACCGCCGGAGTCACGTGTTGCTCGAAATCACCAATGTAGGTGTACGAAAAGAGTACCACGTCACTCTAGCGGTCTGTAAAAAAAAGATAAGTTGAATGTACCGCGGTAGCCTGTCTTTTTCGTTAGCCTCGATCTTTAATTGCTTACATAAAGCTCGTTTCATTCCACGAAATTTCTTAGGAAACTTTTAGGAACAAATATTTACTATGATTTTTAAAAAAAATATTTTGAACTTCTAAAGTATATGGAAAATATTATATACTTTGAAAAATTTTAAGATGGTCTTTCAAAAATGATTTTTCTGTATCTTATAACTTGAAGTAAATTTTAACTCAAACTTTTTGGAGTTTTATGTATATGTTTAATATAAAATATATTAGTAGTTAATCATTAGAAATTTTGATCCATTGCGTGTATTCACAAATCAAAAGCAGAACATGAATAAAATATATTTTTAGGAAAAATAGAAATGATTAAATTATTATATCAAGATGAATAAAAGTAAATTTCATGTACATCTCCAGTTTAATCTTTATTTAATATCTTTTTCTATTCTGTATATTTAAAAAAAATCATTGTCACACTTTACCTTCAACACCTTAATTGTCTAATGTCTATCTTAATGTACCTATCCTAAAGTTTATCCAAAAGTCCTATTTTAAACTGCTTATGTTTATGTTAAGCTTGCATAGCTTGAATGCATAGCTTGATAGCATTTATGCATAGCTTGAAACATTTTAAAATATGTGCATTCCGAAAAACTAATTTAAATTTGTAAAAATAGTTTATTATTTTTAACTGTCAATGTAAGTGTTACATATGCAACGTGCATTTCTAATGGATAAGCTAAAATGTTGATGTTGGGGTATGTTTTAATTTTGTATTTTAATAATACTCAACATCAATTAATTTTTCACATATCATGTTCAGGTACTCTATATTTGTCCATGTTTATTAAATTCTCTTTAAATTTATTTTGGTAATTGATTTCTCAATTTGGGTAAAAAAATTAAGCTCATGGCTATTACCTCAAACACAAATCAATTACATTTTTTAAAAGACTCAAAAAAGGAGGAGGTTATCAATTCGACGTGTATGTATTTTTTTTTTAACCGACTCAAAAAAGGAGGAGGTTATCATTTCAACGTGTATGTATTTATTTTTATTTTTTTTATGTATGTTCACCGATTACTCCGAAACTATGCGTCCTATTTATGTGATTTTTTTTTATTCGAAAGAGAATACTCTCGAATTGCTCCCATGTCAATTTTATGAAAATTGGTTCAGAACTTTTTCAGAAATTCAACAAAAACGAAAAAAAAATAAGCATTTGAAAAATAGTTAATTTGTTGGGCAGACGACTTTTATTTAATATCCTAAAATATTCTATTACGTGATTTTGCAAATAAAAAGACTGACATATTTAAATCAGCTTTAACTTATCGGATTATAATTCTGCATAAATAAATAAAGGGGGATTAGCCACTGCCCCCCCCGATCTTTATACCTAAGCAATGAACGTATATACAAAATTTTAAGCAAATCGGATATTATCAAGAGTTATTATGTTCGGGTCTCCAGTTGTTGGGCAGACGACTTTCAAGTTGCAAATAATAAAAAGACTGACATATTTAAATCAGCTTTAACTTATCGGATTATAATTCTGCATAAATAAATAAAGGGGGATTAGCCACTGCCCCCCCCCCGATCTTTATACCTAAGCAATGAACGTATATACAAAATTTTAAGCAAATCGGATATTATCAAGAGTTATTATGTTCGGGTCTCCAGTTGTTGGGCAGACGACTTTCAAGTTGCAAATAATAAAAATACTGACATATTTAAATCAGCTTTAACTTATAGGATTTATTTATAGTAGTAGTAGATGTAAGTAGATGTTCTGAAGTAGATGTAATTTTGCTTTTCAAATTTGGCAACACTCAAAAGTGTTGCCAAATTTGAAATGCAAAATTACATAAAATTATGAATTGGTTGAATATAATACAACGTACGGATAAAAACTATAAATTATGCCACAACAAATCTACTTTTGAATCTTTTAAAAGTTCCATTGTTGCAGTTTTAAAGCGGTTTGGCATATTTTGACGAGCGTTTATTGGCGCATAATGAAATACATTGTTGTTTTAACTCCCATACAAATGTACGAGTTACAGAAAATATTTAGCGATTTATCACCTGTGGTACACAAGTTGGAAACTGCCTTTAAAATACTCAATTATCTATATTATATTATACAATACAGTTGTATATTATATTGTGAATTTCTGCAATTGTCTTTTAATATTTCTACTACATAATATTAGCTATAGAGTGACAATATAGAAAGAAAGAAAGAAAAAGTTACTCCGAATAATATTACAGGCGACATTGTTAGCACAGTGTCTTTACCTTGTACGAATCGTAAAAATCAATACACATTAAGCATAAGCACCGAAATCAGTGAGTTACGTAGTTATCAAAACTGTAGTATACAGCCCGATTATGACACATTATCCAAGAAGATTAGGTGAGAATAATGATAATTTTTCTAATCTTCCGTAATCGAGTCTACTGCCAAGGTTAGCGTGAAATAAAAAATTTATTAGCAACAATATGGTTTAATGTTAATATAGATATCATTAAAGGCTTTAAAGACATTAGAGGAGAATAATGATAAATTTTCTAATCTTCCGTACTCGAGTCTACTGTTTTAAATATAGATATCATTAAAAGCTTTAAAGACATTAGATGAGAATAATGGTAAATTTTCTAATCTTCGATACTCGAGTCTACTGCCAAGGTTAGCGTGAAATAAAAAAAAAGATATTAGCAACAATATGGTTTAATGTAAAAATGGATATCACTAAAGTAATAAATAAATAAATAAACTTTTACCAAAAAAAAAAAGAACAGACTTCAAAAACTACTAAAAAGCGAAAAATAAACTTTTTAACCAAAAATTGAGCCGACTTCAAAAACTACTATAAAGCGAAAAATAAACGTTTTAACCAAAAATAGAACCGACTTCAAAAACTACTACAAAGTAAAAAATATTTTTTTTTATATAATAGTTAATAAGAAATTAAATTAAGTGCATTGTATTTACCATGCATATTGATATATTTATGTACATTAATTTGATTTTTTGAAGTCCGTGCCAGCCAAGCCAAGTACAAAATTCAAAACAAAATTTCCAATATAAATCGTAACACGCGTATAAATTATATCTACATAAATACGAGACAATAAAAAAAAATACACATAACTCTTCAAATGGTAGAAAATACAATGATTTAAACGATTAACTAATTTCCAAAGCAATGTTTGTCAACATATATAGTTGCTAATCTCATTTGAAAATACACATTTATAACATCAGATGAAATGTTTAAAAATGGTAACATGGCTTTAATTTGGCTTGGCTGGCACCGACTCCAAAAAATCAAATTAATGTACATAAATATAATAATATGCATGGTAAATACAATGCTCTTAATTTAATTTCTTATTAACTATTATCTAAAAAAAATATTTTTTACTTTGTAGTAGTTTTTGAAGTCTGTTCTATTTTTGGTTAAAAAAATTATACTTATATTAGTGGAATATTGTCCTTGAAAAAGTGTTCCAATATATAAGTTTCCAATTGCTTTTAGTAATAATGTTCACCTTTGTGCATATTGGATTTTTTCTCTACTTATCTTTAAGTCTTTTTCCCCACTTATTTTAATTTTGAGAATCTTAAATTTTTGGATATATTTATGTATTGTATTATAATTATCGGTTTATCTATATATAGAGGGTGTCCCAGGATTATTGGGACAAACTTTAAGGGGAGGTAGGGGACATCACAAGGATTCAGATTTGCATAAGAGTCGATGGTCGGAAACGGCTTCGTTCGCCGTTAGAATGTGTTGTTCACAAGAGCATTGGAGGATTAGCATCGGCAGATTATCGCATCTTTTTGTAAGAGGTGCTATCAATCTTACTTGACACTATGCCACAACATGTCAGACGCCATATGTGGTTTCAACATGATGGGGCACCTCCCCATTATGGCAGATGTGTTCGTGAATATTTGAATCAGGTGTTTGGTCACCGATGGATTGGCTGTGTTGGACCGGTTCCCTGGCCACCACACTCTCCTGATTTAAGCAGCATAGATTTCTTTCTTTGGGGTGCTCTGAAAAGTGCTGTGTACGCATCGCCTGTGGATTCCGATATGGATCTGGTTGCAAGACTCGTCTGTGATGTTGCGGATATCCAACAAAATCCAGGTGTATTTGAGTGAGTCCGCCAATCCATGGTCCGACGGTGTACTGCATGCATCGCTAGCAATGGTAGAAACTTTGAACATCTTTTGTGACATTTTCACATATCATCTACCACAGAACATGTAATATCTTTGACCAATAAATTATTTCAGATGATCTCAGTCTTGAGTCTCTTCGTTTCTTTTACCTGTCATGCTATTTTCCCTTGATATTTCCGACCATGGATTTCTAAGCAAATCTGAATCCTTGTGATGTCCCCTACCTCCCTTTAAAGTTTGTCCCAATAATCCTGGGACACCCTGTATATATATATATATACATATATATATAAAGGTTATACATATATAAAGATTATAATTTGTTTATTAGATATTTTTATCCATTGAATTTATTCACTGATAAGAAGACGAACATAAATAAAGAATGCGAAATATTTTTAAAAATAAAATAGTTTTGACTGCAATATTTTCACAAAAGGAAGTAAAGTAGTATTCGAATAAATATTTAATTATTTTTTTAGTATTTTATCATTAAGTAAACTTATCAAAATCTTTTGAGAGATATTTTCTTCAGAAACGTATTGCCTAAAAATATTTTGAAATGCTTAAGTTTATGGGAGAAAATTAATTTTTTGAAACATTTTAATAATGATATTTCGTGGAATTTTTTCTAGATTCTACACATTGGCATGTATTGAAAATACAAGAATTGTTTGGACGTTTCTCTATATTTTGGATATATTATCCTTATATATTATTTCTCCTGTCAACATCCCTTTTACTCAGTAAATATGAAACGCAGAACAACGAATGAGATACCATGTGAAAGGTTTTAGAACCGGCTTCTGACATAGCCCACTTAACAATTCGTTAAAACATGTTTTTGATTAAAATTTGCTGAAATTAAAAAATTAAATCGGCATTGTTTTCATGAAAGAAATGAAAGGTTTTCCTGAAATTATTGTTGCCAAAAAAAATAAAATACCACATTATATGATGCTCATAGCAATTATTATAAAAAACACCGCACAGGTTTATTTTATACTTATGATTAAAAAGCGAAATTGAAATTGAAATGTTTAGATTGATATTTCTAAGTCCCATGGTTTTCCCGAAGCGGATGACGTCATCCTCCAATGCAGTCAAAATACGATTGTTAATTTTTTTTCTCGCGCGTGCCTTTAGCAATCTTGGATCAGTTTTTAGTCTAACTTTGATGGAATAAATTAGATGATATTCTGGCTTGACTAACAACTAAATGTTGTTTGCAGATATTTTTATCCTTGCTTTTTCTTTAGAAGTTTAAACCTGCATCTAATAAATATTACATATTGATAAAAAATGATACTTCTCTATTATCCCGTCGACCACTTTTCATAACAAAAAAACTATCGCCAAATAAACGGGAAAACGTTGCCATCGGAATATCAAAAAATAAATAAAATATAAGAATTTAAGGACACAATTGTTATTTTAATTAATAAAATAACTACTAAATCAGTAAAACATAATGAAAAATACACGCAAATGTCGAATGTAATACCACTAGATGACGTAACAAACACGTATAATGATTCTGACATCAAGTAAATGGGACTGCATTTTTGGCGTTTAATCTTACAGTTTGTCGGTAGTTTTTTGTTATGAAAAGCGGTCGACGGGTTAATAGAGAAGTACCTAAAAAATATTAGATTTCACTGCGAAATCTTCGCACGGGCCCTCTGGCCCTATATATTATATATCCTGTCAACATCCCTTTTTCTAAGAAAATAAGAAACGTAGAACGACGAATGAGATACCATATGAAAGGATTTTGAACAGGCTTCTGACATAGTACACTTACATTTTCCTAAAACATGTTTTTTGAATACAATTTGCTGATAATTAAAAATTAAATCGGCATTGATTTCATGAAAGAAATGAAAGATTTTCCTCAAAATTACTGTTGCCACAAAAATAAAATACCACTTTATACGATGCTCAGCAATGATTATAAAAAACACCACATGGGTTTATTTTATATTTATGATTAAAAAGCGAAGTTGAAACTGAAGGATTTGGATTTATATTTCTATGTTCCAAGTTTTTTCCGAAGCGGATGACGTCATCCTCTAATGCAATAAATGTACGATCGTTAATTTTTTTTTTTTTTCTCGCGCTTGCCTTTTGCAATCTAGGATCCGTTTTTACTCCAACTTTGATGGAATAAATTAGATGATATTTTCGCTTGACTAAAAAAATACATGTTGTTTGCAGATATTTTTATCCTGACTTTTTCTTTAGAAGTTTAAACCTGCATCTAATAAATATTACATATTGATAAAAAATATTAGATTGTAGTGCGAAATCTTCGCACGGGCCCGCTGGTTAGAACTTGTTACTGGTATATTTTTATTCATGGAAATTATTCACTATTTTGGAAAATAGAAGTTTATTATCTAACAAAAATATATTTTTAGAATTAAAATATTTTTGATTAAATGAATTTATGAAGAAATGTAAAATTCGTAACTATACACAATTTAACTATTTTTTTAAAGTTTTTTTTTTTTTTTTAATCTCTATAGTGAACACACTAAAATCTGTATAGTGAATACTGGATAGAGTCACAAGTGTCACTTGTGACTCTTTACTTTTTAAACCTCTGCTGTCTATAGAAATATTTTTAATTGCTTATATTTATGTGAGACTTTATATACTTTGAAATATTTTTAAATATTGTGTTTAAGAGTCGCTTTTTACTTTTCTATAAAGTCAAGTGGATTTAAAATTCAAGAATTGTGTTGCAACATATCTTTAACGTCTGAAACATCAGTGTTTTTTGAAGTAGTAAACAGGAGTATTTAGTGGAAAAAAATGAAGGAAACAGAAGATTTTAAAAGTTTTTTTGCTTAAAATGAATTTAGACATAATAGGATCTGACAAATTTTCATGAAGAGGCGATAATTGAAAAGTAGCATATAGCTGCTATATAGCATTTTTCGCGATTTCCGCAATAGCTCTATTTCAAGAACTAATGCTCGGAATTTTATAAAACTCTAGATTCAGTTAGTCCCTGATATAAATTGGTGCTGATTAGTTTTTGGTAGATATCGCCAAGTAGGGAGCGCTGCTAAGCAGCATTTTCCATGATTTTCGCAATAGCTCTATCTCAAGAACTAATGCTCGGAATTTAATAAAACTTTATATTCAGTTAGTCTCTGATATAAATTGGTACTGATTAGTTTTTGGTAAAAATCGCCCAGCAGGTGGCTCTGCTATGCAGCATTTTTCGCGATTTCCACAATAGCTCTATCTCAAGAACTAATGCTCGGAATTTAATAAAACTTTATAGTCAGTTAGTCTCTGATATAAATTTGTGATGATTAGTTTTTTGTAAAAATCACCCAGCAGGTGCCGCTGCTATGCAGCATTTTGCAGGATTTACACGATTTTAGCGATAGTCATATCTCAAGAAATATTGCACGGAATTTAATAAAACTTGAGTTTCAGTTAGACCTTGATGTAAATTGGTGCTGATTCTTTTTAGTGTATGCGAAACCTGTGTGATATAAAAGAAAGTTTTGGGATTGACACATCCGACTAGTTTTATTATAAAATGTTAAGTAGTAATTTTTAATACTTTCCAACATAGTTAAAAAGTGTTTATGAATTCGGTTTGTTTGTCTGCCGTCTGTTCGTGCTCTAACTATCGTAAATATAGTCGGATCGCCATGCAATTGATATATGTTCCTGATGCTTACAATGGCATTTTCGGTATTAAAAATGAAGTATGTAGTGTTTTTACTTAATTTACAGGGACACTCAAAATAATTCCGTTACATTACGGTATATGGGAGAAAATCGTTTGCTTTTTTTAAAATGATGTTATACTTTTTCAAACATATTTAAATTGATATCTATCACTCAGGTGCAAATCAGGTGCAGTATAAAATCGATTTTTTTTTCAATTTTTCGAATTTTCGATTCTTGTTTCGAATTTTACAGATTTTTTATTTATTTCTTTTTTTTTGTATCCTAAATACTACCTTTATTCCAAATTTTAAGCTTCTAGCTTTACAAAATCGAATTACTTTCCAATTTTCGTTTTTTTTCGATTTTTTGATTTTATATTCAATTTTTGTTGCGTTTTTAATTTTTTCTTTTTCTGAATCCTAAACACTACCTTTACATCAAATTTTCAGTTTCTAAGACTACGAGATCATATTATTTTCAGTTTCTCTCTTTTTCTTTCTTTCTTTCTATTTTTTTTTAAATTTTCGATTTTTTTTTTAATTATCCATTTTTTTTAATATTTCCTTATTTAGTATCTTAAATCCTTTATTCCAAATTTCAAGTTTCTAGCGCTATGAAATCGAATTAATTTCAAATTTTCCTTATTTTTCGATTTATTTCGATTTTTTTTTTCGAATTTTATTGCGTTTTTATTTTAACTTATTCTGAATCCTAAACACTATCTTTACCGCGAATTTTAAGTTTCTAAGGCCAAAAGGTCAAATTATTCAAATTTTTTTCGAATTTTTCGAATTTTTTATTTTTTTTTTCGAATTTTCTGGATTTTTAAATTTTTCCTTATTTTGCATCCTAAATACTACCTTTATTCCGAATTCCAAGTTTCTAGCGCAACAAAATTGGAATATTTGGAATTTTTCGATTTTTTTTTGGATTTTTGGATTTTTTTTCAATTTTTTTTTGTGTTTTTGATGTTTTTTTTCTGAATTCTAAACACTACCTTCACACCAAATTTTAAGTTTTTAAGACTACAAGATCGTGTTATTTTCAATTTTCAATTTTGTTCGATTTTTTTTAATTTTCGAATGTTTTTTTTTTAATTTTGTGGATTTTATAATTTTTCTTTCTTTGTATCCGAAACACTAGCTTTATTCCAAATTTTAAGTTTCTGTGGCTGCGGGATCTACCCAATCTTTTTGATGACGCATGAGTGAGTAAGTGTGTGCGTGACAAAGAATCGAAACTTTGAGTACATATATCGTCTGCACTAATTTATGGGTATTTTTTTAATTATCCATATTTCTTAATTTTTCCTTATTTAGTATCTTAAATATTACCTTTATTCCAAATTTCAAGTTTCTAGCGCTATGAAATCGAATTATTTTCAAATTTTCCTTATTTTTCGATTTTTCCGATTTTTTGATTTTATTTTCGAATTTTATTGCGTTTTTTATTTTAACTTATTCTGAATCCTAAACACTATCTTTAATGCGAATTTTAAGTTTCTAAGGCTAAAAAATCAATCTATTTTAATTTTTTCAATTTTTTTCGAATTTTTTAATTTTTTTTTCGAATTTTCCGGAGTTTTTAATTTTTCCTTATTTTGCATCCTAAATACTACCTTTATTCCGAATTCCAAGTTTCTAGCGCAACAAAATCGGATTATTTCAAATTTTTCGATTTTTTTCGATGTTTCGATTTTTTCAATTTTGCTTTCGATTTTTTTGGTGTTTTTGATGTTTTCTTTTTCTGGATATTAAACACTACCTTCACACCGAATGTTAAGTTTCTAAGACTACATGATCGTATTATTTTCAATTTTCAATTTTGATGGAATTTGTTGAATTTTCGTATGTTTTTTTTTTTTTTCGAATTTTCCGGATTTTATAATTTTTCCTTTCTTTGTATCCTAAACACTACCTTTTTGCCAAATGTCAAGTTTCTAGGGCTACGGGATCTACCTAATCTTTTTGATGACGCGTGAACGAGTGAGTGAGTGAGTGACAAAAAATCTAATGTTTGAGTTCCTATATCGTTTGAACTAGAAAAGACAGAAAGTTGTAATTTAAAACTTTGGTCCAGTGTGCCAAATACTCTAGAAAAACGAAGTTTAAAATTTTTGGGATACTCCAGCGCGGAGATATGGGGGGGTCAAAAGTGTCCTGAGTTGCTTCCAGAAAAGTATGCTTACGCTGTCCTCTCTCGACTTGGCGGAGGCACTACCGTGCCTCCAGATGCAAATGGGAAATTAGTTTTTTTTTTTTTTTTTTTTTTTTTTTTAATCGCATGACTATTACGAGATAAGGAAAAGTAAAATTTGTAATCATCTCATATTTAATATTAAAAATAAGTATTTCTCGTACTATTTGTTTAACAAAATCTCGTAAGACTGTTTATTTTCAAAAACGTAACTCTGTAAGTATTATTGCAAACTGCTTATGCTTTTGTGAGGCATTTCATTTTTTGGAATATTTTAAAATAGTCTCTTTAGGAATAATTTACTTTTTCGTATATACAAAAGCAGATTTCAAATTTCAAATGCAGCATTTTTGTTAAATTATATCTTTAAAGTCTACACAATCAGTGCGTTTGGGGAGCGAATAGAAGCTGTGAACATTTAAGTGGATAAAATATGTTATTTTTATGGCTCTCATATCTCAATATTTCTTCAAAAGTATTACACAAGCTCCAATGTATCGAATGAAACAAATATTTATTTTATAATTGTGATACACGGAAAAAGAAACTTAACATACAAGCTATTTGGTTGTGTAAAAAAAAAAATCACATTTCTATAATGTATAAACATTTCCCTTCTAAAATATATCCCTTTATTGCAAAATTGCTTCAATATTTCCAACATTTAATTTTTTTATGAAATATGATTCTAAACTCATATATGATATATTAATACGTAGCCATATTACCTAATATATTAATAGTAAACTCATATATGATTTATTTATACGTAATTATATTACATAATATATTTATAGTAAATAATATGGAAGATCTGTGAGTGAGTATTGTATGCAGAGAGAGAACATTATGTACATAATGTGTTTAAATCCACTGTACAGTTTAATGAATTTTTGAAAGAAATTTATAGAAGAGTTACATCATAAACTTAAATAATTTATGATTAATGTCAGAAATATTTGGAATTACAAGCAAAATTAATAAAGGAATTAAGATACTCGGTGTTTTCTACACTGTTAAAAATTTGCAGCAAACTGTCCAGTCATTTGACCGTTTTTATAGAAAATGGTTACATTACCGTAATTTAATTCTATACTAACCATAATATGGGCAATAATATGGTCAGAATACAGTTAAATTACGGTTATGTAACCATTTTCTATAAAAACGGTCAAATGACTGGACAGTTTGCTGCAAATTTTTAACAGTATAGAACATGGTATTCAAAGTGTAAATGTGATTTCTTTAATTAAATTGCATCTTATACTCTGTGACGACATACCTTGTTAATATAACAATCTTCTGTAATGTATTTTTTTTCTTCAAGAACTAACACATATTTTAATTTCATGAATTTTTCATGTTAAATATCCATGCACTCTAAGGGAAGAAAAAGTATAAAATCACAGCAAAACTGACCGTCGCGTCGATTTGGCATGGTTACCATGGTAACCATTTTTGGCATGGTAACCATTTTCTATGAAAACGGTCAAATGACTGGACAGTTTGCTGCAAATTTTTAACAGTATAGAACATGGTATTCAAAGTGTAAATGTGATTTCTTTAATTAAATTGCATCTTATACTCTGTGACGACATACCTTGTTAATATAACAATCTTCTGTAATGTATTTTTTTTCTTCAAGAACTAACACATATTTTAATTTCATGAATTTTTCATGTTAAATATCCATGCACTCTAAGGGAAGAAAAAGTATAAAATCACAGCAAAACTGACCGTCGCGTCGATTTGGCATGGGCCATTTTTCTCCCTTCTATCTACATAAAAAGAAAGTATTGGAATCGTGATACTTTTTTTTACTGTTGGTTTTCGATGGATTTACAAGTTTTGTGATGTCCTGAATACGCTTTGACTATTTTTCAGAAATGCTTACTTGTCTATCTGTCTGTACATATGTATGTGGAACAAATTTTATGGGCTCTCTATCGCAAGATCTAGCTCGCGGAATTTAATCAACTTCTTATTCTCTTAGACCTTGATACAAACTGGTGTTGAATCAGTTTATGTGTATACATATCTCTCAAAAGGTGGCTTTTTCCCGATTTCCATGATAGCTATATCTCCGTATCTACGTGACGGATCTTTATTAAAAGTCTATTCACTTAGATCTTTGCAAATACAGGTCTCATAAGATTTTGGTGTATATAGAGCATTATGTGACGCTGTTGGGATCCGCTATTTATGATTTTCGTGATAGCTATATCTCATCATGTATGGTTATGGAATTCAGTCAAATTTTGTATTCATTCAAACCTTGACATACATTGGTACTGATTAGGTTTGGGCGTATCGTTATAAAAAGGTAACGCTAATGTGCTGTGCTTTTCATGATTTATGCGATAGCTATATCTCTTAATCTATGGGATGGAATTTCAATAACTTTAGAATGTAAGACTTTTATTAAAACTTGTATTGTTTCACTTTTTGCTTTTTTCATTCAACTGGGGCGTTCATGTAAATTGTGTTTCCTGATTCCGTGATTGCTATATCGTGACATCTATTGGAGGAAATTTAATCAATTTCATTATGTAAAATATTTATTCTAAAGTACAGGGTGGTTATAATATAAGTATCTCTATTTGGAGCTGTCTATAGCTTTAAAGAATAACCCGGATGGAACCAAAATCGGTACACTTACTATTCGAGAAGAGAGAAGAAGAATGGTATAATAAAAATAGTTGCAATAATCGCCGACAGATGGCGCTACGAGGCCTGTCGGTGCAAACGCCGGTGTGTGTTATGCAGTTGTCGCAAACCTCAATGACTTAAAAGATCTCGCATCACAACATGTCGGAAACATCACTCCTGATGCGTTACATTACGCAGTTGAGCATGTCGAGCACAGCCTGGATTGTGTCCTCCAGCACAATTGCCATGTGGAACATGAAATTGATCGACTGAGTCATGCGAAAGCGTAACCACATTCCCTGTGACACTTTCCAATAAATTAGGTTTGTTATGCTGTTTTACGACTTAATTCTTTGTTCTTGTATTACACATTACATTTCACACTCAAAAGCGCCATCTTTCGGCGGTTATTGCAATTATTTTTTTATTGTTCCATTCTTCTTCTCCCTTCTCCACTAGTAAGTGTACCAATTTTGGTTTCATTCGGGTTATTCCTTCAAGCTACAGTCAGCTCCAAATAGAGATACTTATATTATAACCACCCGGTATGTTGATTCAGTTTTGTCTTTGTTCACTCAATAGAGACCTTGCTATCGTATATATTATTTCTCCTGTCAACATCCCTTTTTCTAAGAAAATACGAGACGTAGAACGACGAATGAGATACCATATGAAAGGAATTTAAACAGGCTTCTGACATAGTACACTTACATTTTCCTAAAACATGTTTTTTGATTAAAATTTCTGATAATTAAAAATTAAATTGGCATTGTTTTCATAAATGAAATCAAAGGTTTTCTGAAATCAGTGTTGCCACAAAAATAAAATACTGCATTATCAGATGATGTCATCCTCTAATGCAATTAAAATACGATTGTTAATTTATTTCTTGTGCGTACTTTTTGAAACAATATCAAGCTTTTAATCGGGTGTTTATTAATTTTAATGCGTGCGTCACCAATTGTTTATTTGTTTAATCCTGGCTGTGTATATGCGTACTGTCTCGGAGCTCCAGTAGATTACGTAATTTAAGGATTATATTCCGCAATTAGGTATACAGTTCATTAGGATTTACAAAAATTGTTAGTATTTATTTTTTAATATTTCATTAGCTGTTTATACGCCAGCTAAGTCTGACGTCACTTAAATGGCTGTCGGACCACAAAGTTTGGACATCCCATGTTTTATGTTCCCATAGGCTTGCAAAAAAGTGGCGTACCAAATATGGATTTATGTATTTAAGACATTTCTGGAACAGTTTTGCAAAATCTGAGATAATGCTTTCATATGCATTCTCTAAACGTCTGATTCAGTGTTTCATTTTTTTTTATAATTCGGGTGTTTTTTTTTTTTTTAGTATAGGGGTCTAGGCAACCTAGAGAAATGACCTTGGTGAGAGAAGAAAATTTGGCAACAAATTTTCTTATACACAAGCAATCATCATACATATATGATGTCTGTTGTCAACATTCCTTTTTCTAAGCACATACAAAACATATAACGATGAATGAGGTATCATTCGAAAAGTTTTTGAACAATTTCTAACATAGTGCACTCACCTTTCGTTAAAACGCGTTGTTTGATTTAAAAAAAATCAGTTAATTAAAAATTAGTGCTAAAACATACCAGGAAATAATCTCAAAGATTGCAGTGCGAAAGCTTCGCACGGGTCCTTCTGGTGTTATATTATTTCCGTGATGGCTATATCTCGGCATATATGAAATAGAATTCGATCAAATATCTTATTGATTTAAACCTTCACATAAACTGATAATGATTAGGATTAGGTGTATTGTTATAAAAATGTAAAGCTACTGTACTGTACTTTTCATGATTTCTGTGATAGTTATATATAAGCATGTATGGGATGTAATTTCAATTAACATAATATGTAAGATTTTTATAAAATATTATGTTGATTCCCTTTTGGCCTTTTTCACTAAATAGAGGCTTTGCTATGTTATTTTTTTGTTCAACATTGTAGCTGTATATCAATTTCTATTGGGTAAAAATACACCATATTTTAAAGTTGTTAATTGAAAATATACATTTATTTCTAAATTTGTATTTAAATACTCAAAAAATGTACGGTTGAACTATATCCCTTTTTATTCACTGATCATTTTAACTCCAAATTAAATTTAAAGTAAAGCACTACACTAGGTAATTGGCGGTATGTAACAGCATTTTTAAAATAATATATTAGAATAATATAGAAGAAATGGTTTTGGTATTCCCAGCAGACTATTTATTGTAAAACTTCCGATGATCTGCGAAATGTTTACTATAAACATGCAAAGAAAATCTATTTTTAAAGTACATTTTTCGATCAATTTGCAGCAAAAAGTGCTTTTAATTCAACTGATAGCAGATGTGTATGTGATTTACTGTGTTTTCTCTTACAGTTAATTAGTAAATATTATTTTTACAATGCAAAAATTGTTTTCATGATTTGAATAGAGAATTATTCTTATTCTTATTCTTATTCTTATTATCATTCTTCTTACTATTATTTAACATTGTTTAATTTTAATAACGAGATAGTTGAAACTGCATGAAATACCTCCCTTTTTTCATATATATATATATATATATATATGCTATGTTTAATGAGTTGCAAATAGAACGAAATCTTAATCGTATAAAGCAGGAGTCGTCTGTCACCCTTTAACACACTTGCGCTCATCGAATTTCTATCGAATTCGCGCTCATCATTTTATCTTTTCTCTAATAATATACAATTTTCTTGGAGGTTGAAGAAGAACGACTCAATGTCTATACTACTAACAACGGAAGGTCCCTAACTGCCAGATCGGGAATTTGTCGAGAGTGGTGTCGTTGGAAAGCTCTTACCATGAGGATCAAGGAAATGTATACAACTACCCATCCGAATGCAACTGGTGAAGAATTATAGGCCGATGTATTTCTGTTATGTATTGATTTCTTCAGGTCGCTAGCTATGCAGGAAAGACAGCTTACAGTACAGTTATGTAACCTGTTGTTGCCAGTTTGAAGTTGGTGAAGGTTCCATGTTCCCTCTAGTAAGAAACAGAAAATTGTAACCACATTTTCACAATCATATATAACTAATTGGACTCCACTGACTTGGAGTATGCTTTAAAGGACATCAGGAACTAACTCCTCTCTTGATCCTACGGAATGAAATCAGGGCATGGGCACGGCCAATGGGGACAGTTTCCATATGGACAGTTCCCATATGGGCGCCCAACCATTGAGAATACCCGTACATTGCAGTACCCGTGGCTCACGTTCCAGCCGCGCTGGTTCAGAGGAGGTGACATGCGAAGTCGGGCCCAGTTCTGAAGATGTCGTCGGGTCTTCAGGCTGTAATTCTATCGCCGAAAAAGCGAAGATTGCAAAACTCTTGTTTAGATACATTGTAAGTACTGTTATACATTTTTAGAAGACCCCCGTATCTCAATAAATTTCAGCGTGTGCCCCCTTTGTAGCTCAGAGAATGGCTAAGCGGTATTCCAGTTCTCCCCAAGTGTTCTTTACCATGTCTTCTATTATAGTACACACAGCAGCTTGTATCCTAGTTTTCAATTCTTCGACATCAACAATTGGTGTGACAAAGACTCCGTCCTTGATATAGCCCCAAAAGAAAAAATCCAGAGGAGTAATATCTGGAGAGCGCGGAGGCCAGGGTCTATCCCTTCCAATACGATTCGGGCCACCTATTGCACAAAAGACTACTAAAACTGACCTATTCAATTATACAACAAGTTACATTATTATAAAAACGGTTATTTTATAATGAATTATTATAATCAGGGCAAGACTTTTGACTCACCCTGTATATTTACACATATTCATATTTTTAAATATCCCTCTAAGTGGTTTGTCCGTATTATTCCATTTCTCCAAAATGCAAAATAAAGAGATATGGAATGTATTTTAGAAACAAAAAGACAAAGAAAATTTAAGTTATTATTTGTTTTATGAACAGTTTTATGAAAATGTACGAAAGCTTCAGACGCTCGAGGGATATACACCCGTCCAAATATTCACATATGTATTTAATAAAAACAGTTCATTGTCCATCAATAAATATAAGTATGTTATGTTTTCTTTAAGATATTTATTCAGCCTGAAACATATTGTATTATGTGACTGTATATCATATACTATATATTAAAAGCTTTTCTATCCAACGTCCATAATATCAATACAGTAATAACGATATGGTTGCCCAGAAAATTTTAAAATGTCTTCGGGAAAATATGAGATATACACAATACACATTCCTTAAAAGTTCACATTAATAAATAATCTGTGCAATTTTTCAAAACCCAAGAAAATGATTAATGCGGATATCACGACAAAGTACAAAATTCCATGTACATTGAAATGTACATAAGATAAAATAAATGTCTCAGAAGTTCTTGGAAGTAACATATTCATACCTACACTCAAAAAGGTGTAAGCAATTGTGACAAAATAACGCATAAATGCTGTTTTTGTAATTTGAAAGAGAGAATTGTCAAATGATTCACGATTTTTTTCATACAGTATTATGTTTGTTCGAAGTAAATACTTTATTCTAAAAAAAACATTTTATGCAATAAAGTATTCAATTCTACATCATATATTCTAATAAGAGCAAATCTTGCGTATGGTTATATATATATATGCAAATTTTATCTTAAAAACGGCTCTAACAATTTTGATGAAATTTTACATCCTACCGTTTTGGGGCACCAGAAAACCATTGGGCTAGGTCAGGTTTTCGAGAAAATTCGATTAGCGGCGGGTCATTTTGGGTCATCATGGGTCAGGGTCAAGCTAATTCTATCTAAAAAACGGTTCAGACGATTTTGACTAAATTTGTATCTTACCATTATCCGGCACGAGAAGACTATTGGGATGTGTCACATGTTCAAGAACTTTCGCTTAGTGGGTCATTTTTGGGTCAACGCGGATCAAGTTAATTTTATCTAAAAAACGTCTCTAACGATTTTGATTAAATTTTGTATCCTATGAGTTTCGGGTACGACAAAATCATTGGGCTAGGTCACATGTCCGAGAAAATTCGCTTAGTGGGTCATTTTTGGGTCACAGTAGGTCAAGACAATTTTATCTAAAAAACGGTTCAGACAATTTTGACTACATTTTGCATACTATGGATTTAGGACACGAGAAGACTGTTGGGTTAGGTCACATGTTCGAGAAAATTAAATTAGTGGGTCATTTTGGTCATGGGAAATTATGGGTCAAGCTATTTTAACTTAAAAACGGCTAGTTTTTAAGTTAAGCTAGTTAAATGGTCTGCCATTTACACTAAATTTTGTGTCCTACAGTTTAAGGGAAAGAAAAGACTATTGGGGTTCAGGTCACATGTTCGAGAAATTTCAATTATTGGGTCATTTTGGCCATGGGTCTTTATGGGTCAAGCTATTTTTCTCTTATCAACGGCTCAGACGATTTAAACTAAATTTTGAACCCTACGGTTTTGGGGCGCGAAAAAATCATTGTCTAGGGCACATGTTCTTTAAAATTCGATTAGTGAGTCATTTTGGTCATGGGTCATTATGGGTTAAGCCATTTTATCTTAAAAACGGCTCAGGGGATTTTAACAAAATTTAGTGTCCTAAGGGAACGAGAAGACTATTGTGCTAGGTCACATGTTCAAGAAATTTCGATTAGTGGGTCATGTTGGTCATGGGTCATTATGGGTCAAGCCATTTTATCTTAAAAACGGTTCAGACACTTTAGACTAAATTTTGCCTGCTATGGTTTTCGGGCACGACAAGACTGTTGGGCTAGGTCACATGTTCGAGAAAATTAAATTAGTGGGTCTTTTTAGTCATGGGTCATGATATTTGAACTCAAAGCTAATTTGTACCGAACATAGCTCGGTCTTCCCTGCTCATTATTTATAAAGGACATAATTAAACAATTTTTTTCTCTTATTTGCCATAGTATTGTAAATATACTTTGATAAAAATAAAAGCCAGCTTGGAATTAATTTATTTGCTTCATTGTGGGTGTATAGAGCATACATAATTTTAAATACATTTAAATGAAGAAAACTTTAGTATACAAAGTATTACAAAGTATTTATTTTCATAGTTACACTACACATACTCTAGCTTTTTTTTTAAATAACATTTTTTCATAAAGAAACATTACATGGCATTTATTTTGCTTGCTTTTATTTCCTTTAAGTGTATCATTTCAATATTTACACAAAACACGCAGTGGATAACATATAAATACTAAAATGTACTCCACAGAAGTATAAACATTATATCATATATTGCAGTAATTAATAGGCTTTCCATAAGCAGAATATGCGCCAGGAAAATCTCGCTTATAAGTTCTTGTGCCTGACCCAGCTTATAATATGTCAGTAATATGTCCTCGAAAAGCGTTTTTGAGACTAATGCGTTTTTAAGTTCCGATAAAAATCTTACTTAACTCTTACAGACTCTAAAATAATTTTATAAAATGAAAACATATCTTCATCAAATTGAAATCTACATATCACAAACTCCAGATTGTAATTTAAAATTACTGAAGTGGTAACACTATTTAGTTTATCGCAACTGTTTACAATAATAATAAATAATATAAATTCTGGTAAAGGTTTATTTATTAGCTCAAAACATTCAATACATCCCATGATATGTATATTTAATTTTTCTACATCAACGATTAATAATCAAAATCTTAACTTAATTTGCAGATACTTTTTTAACGTTTCTATACCTGACATTGCCATGTCAGCATTCAATCACGCATGAATTAAATCTTACATGGTAAGTGAAATTGTTTATTTTATACTAAGCGAATGATTACTACAGTTTTATGCTGTAAAAATAGGTTGGTTGAATAGGGTTTGATGGTGCACGGTCCATTCCGATACACGCGGCTCCAAAAAATGAATTAAAACAAAATACATGTTGTAAAAATTGTTTTAACACCATGTCTTAAACATAAATTGGAATAAAACAAACAAACACAGAGAAAGATTAATTAGCAATATAGTGTTAAGATAAATGTAATTAAAACCATTAATGCAGTCATAATATCTTGTTTATAAAAGATAATTTTTCATAGTTAAAATCTAATAAATCTGCTAAAAATGATTGTTTTAAAAATGAGGTATAAATTTTTTAGATTATGTAGCATAAACAGGTTTAATTTAAACAATAGATAATTTAAAAAGAAACCAATTTAAAATCACGTAGACACAAACTTACCAAATAAGTATTTTATTCACTTCTATTAGGTTCATGACTGTAAACCTCGGAATCCATAGCTTCTTTCGCTAGCGGGATAGCTTTTTGCAATCCATTACATTAGCGAAGACTTTATTTTATTTTATTTTATTTTTTGAGATGAAATTTACTTTATTTTTTCTGTTCTCATGACTATTCGTTTATACGCTGTCTCATATTCAAATAGTTTCGATGTATAACCTGAGAAAAATACATTACGTACTCCTATTCATGGGGTGAAGATTCATGGTGCGTACTCCCTTCAGATGAGTATTTTGTAGTGATCTCTCATAATCGTGGTGAAAGTTTAGTTAGGGATAAATTTGTTGGTCGGCAATAACAAGGCAAAAAAGCATTTTCTTAGCAATAATGTATGGAAATGTGAGAAAAATCAATTGGAGGTGAGGGAGATATAGTTTGGTTGATTATGTGCATTAGAGATTCAGGAGGTTATTTTAGCAAACTAGAGTATGAAATCCCAACAGGTGGGGTGTTGGTTTAATCTATTTGAGAACTTCGGGATAAGACAGATCTTGAGTAATTTTAACAGCCAGAATCACATTTCAACGATTCCAGTTTGGACAACAATGGTTACATGTTACTCTGTCACACATACATTTGGCACAACATCCAGTTTTTTCACGAAATTTAACGTGATGGCTGTCTTCTGTACATCGTGCACAGATATTGCTAACATGAAAGTAAGATTTAGCATGACGGTAACGTTTGCACTAAAAGGTGTAATTCTTAAAAGCATAGTTGTGGCATGCTGCTTTGATTTTTGCAGGTTGAATTGAGCTAGTAAAAGTCAGAATGAGGTTATTTTTTTAAAGCATGTGTTCATTTCGACGTATTTAAGTATTGCGCGGCAGCGCAATACTTATTTATTTCCAGTGTGACATCTTAATGTTAATTTAACACAGCAAATCCCATTGAACGAGTTAATTTACTAGAGTTTTCCCCACTTTTTGTACGCGTTGCCACAAAATATTTACTCTATGCTAATTCTAATAAAATTTGAAATTTGAAATAGTGAAATTGTTTGGCTGACGTCAGGATCAAAACGGATGATTAAATGTCATTGAATATAGGTGGATTATAATCCAGGAATTAACATAGGCTATGTTTTATTTACGTTATTCAAATATTTTTCTTAATAATTCAAGATTTCATAATTTTTATTGGGAATCAATCGACATTTTTCCTATAAAATTTAACTATGTTTCTTTATTGTTGCCAACAATTCAGAAACCGTAATAATAATTTGTCTCAAAGCAACTAATTTTCAATTGAAAGATTTCCACGTTCAAAATAAAATTGAATTAATTTTTTTTTAAGTTAAAAAAAAGGGATCAACACGACGTCGTAATCTAAATAAACGGACATTTTCTAATATTTGGTTATAACTCAAGCAGAAAGCAGGCGAATATATCGCCATATTTGGAACAAAAAAAGCATTTCTTAGTTCAGCAGCAGTCATACATTTGTCAATAATACAAGGAACATCAGTATGAATAAATACAGGAAACAGGTGTATATAATGTCATATTTATAATAAAAAATTAAAATAATTTTTACCAATACTGAGATTAATAAGGATGAATATCAGTTACATACAGGAGAAAATTTTCTGTCAAACAGTTTATAAGAGATTTCGCTGGGCAGAAATTTGACGTCTTATTATACATCAATTGCGTAGATGCTTATTATGAAATAGGTTGTACTTGTTCAACATAATTTACTTGTTTATTTATAGCGCCCCTGGGAGGAAATAATATATTCAATTTTAAATAAAATTGATTTATTTTATGTTTCATTGTATAATAGCTATATTGAAATTTAAAGTAGCTGGCACAGATTCAACACAATTTTCTTTTGTGTTTATAGCGTCTCCTGGTGAGAAATAAGGTAACTAATTTTTTGGTTAAATTGATTTTTTGCGGGTTTGTATAAATTATTTGAATAATGTTCTGCCATGATCAAATTTATGTTTAATAAAAAATTTCACAGGATTTTTTTTACGATGGTAGCGCTTATGGTGGAACATTGCCTAACTAAAACTTTAAAATTGATTTTTCTTATGTTTTCTCATATGCCACCCATGTTCCAAATTGAAATTAGTTATTACTGATTCAACAAAATTTATTCTTGCATGTATGTATAATGCCCCGTGGGTGGAAATAGCGTAACCAATTCATATATTATAATACGAGCAAATCGTGTGTGTGTATGTGTGTGTGCGTGTGTATATATGGAAATTTTATCTAAAAAATGTCTTTTACGATAATTTTGTATTCTACCGTTTTGGTGTACGAGAAAACATTGGACTCGACATGTTTGGAAAAATTCGATTAGTGGGTCATGTTGTGATCTCTACGTGTCAATGCATTTCAATGGAAATAAAGGTTGAAACAGCTGCTGAACATTTGGCAGTAAACAAATTCGTAAAGTTAGCAACATTTCTCCAAATTTGGCGACATAGCCGATTTTTGGCCGACTTTCCAGATTATTAATGCCAAAACACATTATTGGCGCTAAATGAAATAATGTCGCCAATATGGTGAGTTTTCGAGGAATGTTGGCGAAACTTGGCGAAAGAATTGGTATGCAGAATCTGAAGGAATTTTCTAGAAATTCTCAACAGGAGCTAAGATACATGATTCAACCAATCAGAGTCCATAGAACGTTCTCGAAAACAAAATTTAACCAATCAGATTATATAGATCTTTCTCGCAATTAATCCCACACCTTTAAGGGAGTGCTTCGGTCGAAGCCTAAAGTCTCTGAAGTTGGACAGAAATCTTGCCATCTGCAAAACACTTAGAAGTCTACGAAAAGAATGAAGTTTGGCGAGTTGAACACAAAGCTGATTTTAATCAAACACAGCCCGATCTCACCAGCTGGTTTATTTTTTGTTTGCAAAATTGAATTTTTATGTTTCATTGTATGACAGCTATACTGAAGTTAAAAATGCGTAGTGCAGATACGACATATTTTTCTTTCGCCTTTAAACTGTCCCCTTCAGGAAAATAGGGTAAATGAATATTTATTTATTTATTTTATAATAAACTTCATAATAAACTTCCGACAGGTTGAAATTGGTGTTTTGTTAGAAATTTTCACATGGTATGTTTTATTTTTATTCTTGAAGCACCAGCGTTGGGAAATTACATAACTAACACTTTAAAATCACTTTTTTATGTTTTTTTATATGACAATCATATCCCAAGTTAAAGTATGTTATATACATTCAACCAATTTTTCTTTTGCGTTTAAAGCCCCCCTTGAGAGGAAATAAGATAACCAAATATTAAAAAAATTGATTTATGTTTTCCTTTTTTAAATATATTTTCAGAAAAAGTTCCTGCCTCGGTAAAGTTTACATTTTGATAAAAATTTTCACAATCTTTTTTCACTCTACGTAGCGCTCCTGGTGGGAAATTGCTTAACTAAAACTCAATGGATTTTTTTACGTTTTCCAATACGGGAACTATACCCCAGTTTAAAATTATGGAATAATTTTTTCTTGCGTTTATATCGCCACCTGTGAAGAAATAGGGTATCCAAACTCAAGTAAAACTGTTTTTTAAATGTTTTACTGCATGGCAGCTATATTGTTGTTAAGTATAATCTCTAAAAATTCAACCCAATTTACTTATGCATTCATATCGTCCTTGTTGGGAAACTGAGTAACTAAATTTAAGTAAAATTGATTTTTCATGTTTTTATTATTGATTTTTTTATCCTCAGATTGGAAGTTTTTGTCCAAACTACAAGAACCTGCATTACTGCACTGGTGAAACATTTTGAATTTGCCATTGCTAAATTTACATCACAAATTGTGATGCCATACCGCATAAACGAAAGCTTGATGATGGTACGCTCTATTAATTTTGAAATGAGTTCGTCTGAATGCAGTAGTTATTAAAAAAACGTGGCATATTAAATAAAAACATAATTTGCCAAACAAATTTAAAAAAAACAGTTTATTTCCCAGAATGTTTAGGCCCGAGAAGGGGCAGATATTAAGATATTTAATTCAATTGGTTTTAGATTAGATTTTAAATTTTTGGTAATAAATAAGATTAAACTAATTGAGCTTTAAAAAATTAAAAGAAAATCAATCAATATGATATTTAACCCACCCGTAAAACTTAGATCTGTTCGAATGAAATTGAAATAAATCTTTGACTTTTTCATTTCTAAGCTTCACAAGCTGCAAACTATTGTATTACAGATTAAACTTTAACATGTTTATGATTAGTGTATGTAAAATCTACAAAAACAACTTTTCAAAAGTAGAAAAAGCCAAGCGTAAAAAAAAAAA
Organism: Maratus michaelseni; assembly: GCA_963931845.1. NCBI lineage: Eukaryota > Metazoa > Arthropoda > Arachnida > Araneae > Salticidae > Maratus > Maratus michaelseni. The sequence continues at coordinate 184,079,122 of OZ007596.1, forward strand.
AGTTGTGGCTAAAAAATGGTGTGATATCAAATATCCAAGCTATTATATTACTTATTTAAATTTTTTCCATTAAATAAGTTATCATATATATAAGTCGAGTGCCTACGTATATGCTAATAGAAATCGTTTTCTCCTGTACTAAATACATCCTAACGAGTTTCTGAAAATGCAATTTTTTTCAAATTATGCATGATGGGCTTGGCGGCCATCTTTGCATATTATTCACAAAATTCTAAACACTCAAATCCGTAGTTCAAAATTATTATTTAAGCAAATGTTTTAAGCGTTTAATTTATAGACTTGTATGCTCTGAAAATTGTGTCTTAAGATAATGATGACTTATCTTAAAGATTCATCTTATGATTTATTTTTTAGAGTAATTAATAATTTCAAACTAGTAAAAATCAATTTCTCAAAATATCAGTCTTATCTAATTTATCTGTCCGTAGTTAAAATCTGAAGTTCGAAATTGTTATAAACATATTACAGTGCAAACATACAACTCTTTTACTTTAGAAATTTGGATGCTTAGAAATATGGAAAGGTGGCCGCCAAGCCCATCATGCATAATTTGAAAAAAATTGCATTTTCAGAAACTCGTTAGGATGTATTTAGTACAGGAGAAAACGATTTCTATTAACATATACGTAGGCACTCGACTTATATATATGATAACTTATTTAATGGAAAAAATTTAAATAAGTAATATAATAGCTTGGATATTTGATATCACACCATTTTTTAGCCACAACTTTTTTTTTTTTTTTTACGCTTGGCTTTTTCTACTTTTGAAAAGTTGTTTTTGTAGATATCATTTCTTTTTTTTAAAATAGATTAAACATAATTTAAATAATCTAAACATGAGAAATAATTTAAAATTACATTTTACTTTCAGTCATTGTTTAAAGGGTTAACTAGAAATACCAGTAGATTTTTCAATTAAACTAATTGCACTCTTAAAAACAACATACTAAATGTGGCTTGTTATAATACTTGTTATCCTCCGTTAAAAAATATCACTGATTTATCCATGAAATGAATAAAAATAGAATACGTACATAGCGTGTCAGGGCTGCATTTGATATGAAACGTAATATCACGCTCTTTTATTATTAGCACTAGCTGGCTTCGCCCATTAGCGGGCGCTTAATTTACATCGGGGCCTCGAATCTTGTAAAACTTCGAATAAGATAAACCTCGAACCGAACGAACCTCCGACCAGGTTCCCCGCTGCCTTCGGCACTGGATAATCCCTTAATTTGCACATCGAACAGCATAAACCTCTAACCGAACGAACCTCCGACACGGGTCCCCACTGCCTTCGGCACAGTATAGCAGTCGTGCTGCGCACGCTCCAGTTCCATCTTCCATCACCAGGTAGCGCAATCGTTCTATATGAACCTCGGGCACTGAAATCGTTAAGGCTATAGATGTCGAGTCGAATGAGCTATACCCCGTCGTGATCCAGCCCATAGAACCAGAGATAGGAAAGTGCCCCCTGGTGGTGAAAAAACGAACTAAAATCAGAAAGCTCTATCGATGTCGAGTCGAATGAGCCATACCCCGTCGTGATCCGACCCATAGAAACAAAGATAGGAAGGCGCCCCCTGATAGTGAAAGCTAATCACGTTTAGGGGCAAAGTGGGGGGATGAACACCGGAGATGCATAATAGGATTAAGCGGTCACAGACCTTTCCAACGATGTATCACATGAGGGGTATGTGCAAAATTTAGAAATCCCCCCCTCCCTGCATAGTATGATTAAGCGTTCACAGACCTTTCCAACGATATATCACATGAGTAGTGTCGGGGGAGGGCGCAAAATGTGAGGGTGACACCTGTGATGCATAACAGGAATAAGTGGTCACAGCCCTTTGTAACGATATGTGACATGAGGGATATCGTTAAAATTTAGAAAAGTGTCCCCCCCCCCTTGTGTAGGCAAAACACGCTCCGCCCCTCCCTATAATTTTTGACGCGGCTTTATTTTTAAAATTTATGTTATGTGTTATAAAATATCGTAAAGTTTTAAACAGATAGCCTTATTATACTTCCTAATTTTGTTCACGCCCCTCCCCATCTCCTCCCCGTAATGTGACGCGCCACTCTTTTTATAATTTTTTTTATCATGTCTTATAAACTATCTTAGAGTTTAAATCAGATCGCATTTGAATTTAATTTATTTGCTGAAATTACTATTATATATAGAATAATATAGAAATAAACCCTCCTTTAGCTTTTAATTAAGATATACGAACAATTTTTAGAATTTCTGAAGGCTGATTTTTATTTATTTATTTATCTATTTATTTTTTGTTTATTTATTTATTTTTTTTTTTTTTTGCGTTGCCCTGTGCATGTTTGGAATTTCTTAGCAATTTCTTAGATTTACATTATTTTATTCAATTAAACATTGTACTGTTACAATAAATTTAAATGGAAACTTCACTTCTAAAACAAAAATAACACAGGCCTACAAAATTTAACTTTTTATCTGGGGTTTTCCTGAATTTATGTGAATTGTAAGAAATCTGCTATGCTTATTTCAAAATAATATCCATTTTTATATATCACGTCAGGATTTCTTTCAATTAAGAAACTAAGAATTTGGAATTTGAGAATATACAATTTGCACAACATTCATTTAAAAATGTACAAAAAAAATCAGATAAATAAATAAAATCATATATACATATATAAATGTGTGTGCATGTTTTATAAGAAATGATATTCTAGTATATACAGTAAAATTACTTTTCTTTATCATCAAAAGAACGCTTGTATCCTTTAGATTTTGAAGCTGGTTTAGTGTCTCTTTTTAGCCCCCAGCAGTAATCTGCCAACATATTTACATTCCAGTGTCCTTGATAGCGTTTTTCCATGCATTTTATGTCCTGGTGAAATCTCTCACCTTGTTCTTCACTCATTTCACCAAGATTTTCAGGAAAACATTCAAGATAGGGGTGCAGAAAATGCATTTTTAAACTCATGTTAAAACATAGTTTTTGAAAGTTTTGAACCATTTTTTTCAATGATCGTTGCGTAGTTAGGATCTTTGTAATTTCCTAAACATTTCTGAGTAACGTGTTTGAAACTAACCCATGCATCTTTCTCGATTAATTTAATTTTCCCCTCAAAATTTTCGTCCTTCATTAACCATCTCATATCTGGGCCAACGATTGATTTTACCTTCCGATAAATGTGGAAAAACTTCATTTAAATATCGAAAACTATCCCCTGTTTTATCTAAGGTTTTTACGAATTGTTTCATTAAACCTAATTTAATGTGCAGGGGAGGCAAGAGGACTTCTTTTGGATCAACTAAGTTCTGCCGAATCACTCTTTTTTATATCCTGGATTTATACAACCTCTTGATGCCATATTGCTATAAGAAACTGACAAAACAAACGTAAGATATAAATAAACGAATAAAATAAATGCATGTTCTCACTACAAATCTTCTCAGGCAAATATCAATACATAAAGTGGCGCCATCTATATTTATATTTCACATCCTTTAGTGCAGTATTGTATTTTAACATTTATTAATGTCACTTTACTGAGAAATTAATTTTTGTTTTTATTAAAAATGTATCTTATTTAATAAATATTACATATTGATTTTATTAAGAGGCACTCCCTTCTTTTTTGTTTTGTGAAAAAACTGTGGGTGTTAGAAAAAAACTAATGTCATATTTGCGATCAGCGTGACTGATTTACTAAGAAAAAAGTGCCATTCTTCAAACCCCAGATTTGTGTTGAGCTGTGTAATTTAACAACTGGATTTCATTAATTTATAGGAAAATGACGTGAAGGGTATTCCTGCGAACAAAATGCCTGTCCTTTACCGTGTTTTTTTTTTTTTTTTTTTTTTTTTTTTTTTTTTTTTTTTTTTAAAGAAATAAATGAATCACATTTAATTCATTTCAAAAATTTTGTTTACGTTTTGAAAGAAATTTTAAATGCCGATAAGTCTTAATGTATACATTTTAGAAAGTACATCTTCCCTCAAAAACTAATTTATTTTTAAAGATCTTTCTAAAAACGTAAATTATATATTAAAAATATTTTTTAAAGCATAAACACTACGTCTGATTAATTTATTTTACAATATTATAAGAACACGCATTTTATCAGACAATTAAATACACTAAACAAACATGAGTGAAAAGCTAACCGTGGGCAGGACTCGAACCTGGGACCTTGTGCATGCCGTGTTGACGCGCTGCGACAGAGCCACCCAGATCCTTGAGCGGCAATTTCTCATACTTATTCATGTTCGAAACAGTCATCTGCTACAATTTGCAGTCATATTTAATTGTCTGATAAAATGTGTGTTCTTATAATTATGAAGTTTTATTTTTTTTTAAATATCTTCAAAAGAAAATGGCTGACTTGCAGATGAAATTTGATGTGGTTATATTATAACCTGTAACTGATTTGTGCTATTTTAATACAGATGGTACATGGTCGTTGACGGGTTTTATCTCTGTTTTGGCATAATTTTTTAATCGCCAAGTTAATTAACAGTTTTTTGCTAATTAAGAATAGAAAATAATTCTTTTTTACACTGAATTTTATAAAAGCACATAGATTACGTAATTACTTGTCCAAAAATGCAATCCGTTTTTTGTTCTGCCCAATATTAAGGCCTGTAGCTTGTTTGAAAAAAAAAGTTTGACGAAGAAAAAAGTGATCATTTTAAGTAACTCGACGTTTTTTAAAAAAAGCTATATCTCTGTTTATAAATCGCTTTTGAAGATGAGTTTGGTCTTAAATTGAAGAAATTCTTCCTTAGATTCTTCTAGTTTTCGTTTTTTTTTTCTACGACGCTTGGTTTGTTTGATATCTGATATTTTAATCTGGCATGTTTTGTCGATTTAACATTGCGAAGTTGCTTTCTGTATATAAGCATTAGCGGTCTTTATTCCAGTTCTTGGCGTTGTTTGTGTGGCGTTTTTTTTTAAGCTTGGCTTGGCAGAGCGACCGCCCTGCTTGATGACAAGGTACATGCAAAATACAAGCCTTTAAAACAGCCAAAGATTTATTTCAATTTCATTCGAACATATCTAAGTTTTACGGGTGTATTAAGTATCATATTGATTGATTTTCTTTTCATTTTTTAAAGCTCAATTAGTTTAATCTTATTTATTACCAAAAATTTAACATCTAATCTAAAACCAACTGAATGAAATATCTTAATATGTGTCCCTTATCGGGCCTAAACATTCTGGGAAATAAACTGTTTTTTTCTTTTTAATTTGTTTGGCAAATTATGTTTTTGTTTAATATTTATTCGGCGTGGAGTTTAAGAGATCCGGTTGAAAAATTAAAACTCAGATAATATTCAGAGTTGAGTGGTTCTGGACAGATACAGAGAAAGAACCTATAATTTTACAATTGGAGAGTCGCTGTGATTCATTGTTTAATGGAGCCTCTACCAGTATATAAACATATTGCAGTTTTTTTTTCAATAAGCAGATATCACAAAGTTCGACCTCACACTTGCACAACACTCGCAAGAATCAACTGTATCGATTGGCCGGTACTCGCGCTGAAACGCGTGAGCTAGAACCTGTAAAGTAATAAATTTAATGCATGTCGTTAGTACACTTTATTTAATTACATACTATTATTAAAAATGAATTAACTTATACTTAAACGTTGCTTACTAGACCATAATATAAAAAGTCAATACATTAAGTTAAATACACAGGAGAAAAATGGGGTAAGGAATTATATTTTAGCATAGTACATATGAAACTTAAACTATAAGCCTGTAGAATATTTGCTAAGATAGAAAGACACTTAAAAAATTACAAACAAGGCATTCATACTCTCATACATGCTTACATATATGCAGTGTTAAAAATTTGCAGCAAACTGTCCAGTCATTTGACCATTTTTGTAGAAAACGATTACATAAACACAATTTAACTATATTCTGACCGTATTATTGCTCATTTTATGGTCAGACTATTGTTAAATTACGGTAAAGTAATCGTTTACTACAAAACCGTTCAAATGACTGGACAGTTTGCTGCAAATTTTTACAGTGTGCAATCTTACAGACATGTAAAAATGCATGCATGGATAGTTATATACATACGTGCTTACATGCTTACATCCATACAGACATACATACATACATACATGTTACTTCAGGTGAAGTTTCTGGAGGTAATTCTGGAAATATTCAACAAAGTGCCCTCTCACTTATATGCGTTGAAAAGGACCTATATAAAATCGCGAGAAACAAGGTGTCGCGTATAACGCAGAGGCTTTTATGTCCTATTTTTAAAACACATTATTTATTAGGCGAGACCAAGAAAAATAATTAAATATCTTTATGACTAGTAACATTTCAAAATCTACTGGATGGAACCCTTCAAAACTTGACGGAAAAAACTTACTATACCAATATTAGTAAAATAAGCCTCTTTATTATTTAAGAAGGGATGCGTATGAAACAGACTTTCAAATACTCTATTTTAAAAGTTTTTTCCACCAGTGATATGCAGTACTATTTCCGATGCAAACTCCAAAAAAAAACAATCCGTAATCAACTGTGTAATGTAAATCAGTTCGACATACGCCATATTCCCCACGGCAAGGAAGAAAATTTCATGGACCTATGATTTATCATATAAATAGTATATTCCTACGTCCTCTCATATTCAACAAATAAAATAACATAGTAAATAGAGCACACATCTCCCTCGCCCCCCCCCCTGTGATAATTAAACCGAATGAGCTCCTATGCACATGTGCATTGTATCTGCCCAAAGGCACCGTCCAAATTCGACACAAAGTTTCGAAAAAGTTTTAAAATGTTTAAATTAAAGTTTTAAAATGTCCCCCTTTAAACATTGTTCGTTTCAAATCCATATCTTCTAAAACGCAGCCATTGTTTTAAGCTAATCAATTTTTATGTAAAGGTGAAGAATTTTTTCACATTATAAATCAATCTGCAGATGAGGGCGATTTTTAATGTTTTCAAGTGTAATTTATTTGTATGGTTTCTTCGGTCCCTTTACATAATCAGGATGATTATCCCTTTTCCATCACAGTCGGGTACCTTTTCCCTCTTATATAGTTAAATATCCAATGGACTTTTAAAAAAATAAAAAATAAAAATACAGTTCCTAGCATATTCTGATGCAACATAATATACATCGTCGAATTCAACATATCAATTTTATGTTAACCATAAACTGAAAATAGTTTTTTAGGTAGCTTTCATTAGAAAATGCTACCTATTGCAGCCGTTCGTAGGAAAGCAATTCCAAAAAATTTTGGTATATTTTCACCGATCATGACCCCAGACCCCCAAATCACCCTCCGTTCAAATGTTGATTTATATATATATATATATATATATATATATATATATATATATCCATATATATATATGACATATGTCATGCTGTAACTCTCTTTTTTATGAACCGATTTGGATGTGATTGAGTATGTGTGTAGGACATACCACGGTCTCGGCCGAGTTCGTTGGCCAGCTCCATCAGCCATCTTGTTTCAAAATGGCGTCCAGTTAAAAATTTATATTTTTAAAAATTCTAAAATATGTACAAAAAATTATAAATTGAAAAAATTGTTTGTGTTAAGTGTTGGAACGTAATAAAAGGATTCTGGAACATTTTTTGTTTCTGCTATATCTTCAAAAATGGTTGAGATATGGCAGTTTGAAATTCTAGGGTGGCTGAGATTTTGAAACAAGCTGATATTTGTTATGCTGCAACTCTCGTATTTATGAACCGACGTCGTATTTTTGACTCCTCATGTGTACAGAACATATCAAGGTCTCGATCGAGTTCGTTGGCCAGCTTCATGCGTCAACTTGTTTCAAAATGGCGGCAAGTTAATTTTTTTTAATCTTTTTAATAATTCAAAAAGATTTATATAAAATTATAAATTGAAAAAGTTCTTTCCGTTAAGTGATCGTGATACATGGATTCCAGAACATTTTTTGTTTTAGCTTTATCTAAAAAAACGGCAGAGTTATGGTAATTTGAATTTCTAGGGTGGCTGACATTTTGAAACAATCTGATTTTTGTTATGCTGTAACTGTCATGCTGAAATTCGCATTCAAATTCAGTATTAACGAAAACCCGGTTTGAATTTTCTATAATCGAGTTCCAAGCATTTTAGCTTCGGGTGTGTTGAGTAAAATGAGTTGAATTTCTAAAAACATGGACTATGAAAGCTACATTTTCCTCCCGGTACAGGCCGGAAGGACTTTTTTCCCTTTTTTTGACAGATTTCAGTTTATCACTAAAATGCTCTTTCTTATGGATAATCTGATCCTATGATTTATCAGGTTTTTTTATTAATTTTTTTCACTTTTCATGATGGTTCAGGGAAATATTTTTTCAATTGTGGCAACTTTGCCAGTTTTTTTTTTTTTTTTTTTTTTTTTTTTTTTTTTTTTTTTTTTTTTTACATTATTAAAGCAAACTGATGGTTATTGTTGAGATAGAATTGAAAAATATTTCATGCTTGAAAATTATTTAAAAAGTCGTTAATTTAAGCGGCCGTTTTCAAATAAATTTTAATCGAAAGCTAATTTTAGGTAGTTTTCAATACAAGAAGGTATAAAGGTACCAATTGCAGCCGTTCGGAGGAAAGCAATTTCGGAAAATTTTGATATATTTTCACCGATCATGACCCCCAGACCCCAAAACCACCCTCCGTTCAAATGTTGATATATATATATATATATATGATCCTATGTCATACGATAACACTCGTATTTATAAATCAATTTGGATGAAATTATTTGTGTGTATTAAGCTCACCAATGCCTCGGCCTAGTTCGTTGGCCGAATTCTTTTCAATTTTTTGATTTTTTTCGATTTTTTGATTTTATTTTCGACTTTTATTGTGTTTTTGATGTTTTTTTTTATTTTCTGATTTCTAAACACTACTTTTACACGAAATTTTAAGTTTCTAAGACTACAAGATCGTATTATTTTCAATTTTCAATTTTGTTGGAATTTGTTGAATTTTCGAATGTTTTTTTTTTTTTCGAATTTTCTGGATTTTATAATTTTTTATTTCTTTGTATCCTAAACACTACCTTTATTCCAGATTTCAAGTTTCTAGGCCAACGGGATCCACCTAATCTTTTTGATGACGCGTGAGTGAGTGAGTAAGTGACCAAAAATCGAAACTTTCAGTTCATATATTGTTTGCACTAGAAAAGACAGAAATGTGAAATTTTGGTCTTATTTGCCACATATTCTATATAAACAAAGTTTCGGGTTTTTGGGATACACCAGCTCAAAGATATGGGGAGGTCAAAAGTGTCCTGAGTTGCATCCAGAAAAGGATGCTTAGGGCTGTGCTCTTTCGACTTGGCGGAGCACTGACGTGCCTCCAGATACAAAATTAAAAATTCAGGAAAATTTCAACAAAGCAAACTTTTTTCTATTTTTTTTTTTCGATCTTTTCAAATTTTCGAATTTTTTTTTTCAACTTTCTGGATTTTTCTATTTTTTTTTCTATCCTAAGTACTACCTATATTCCAAATTTCAAGTTTCTAGTTCTACAAAATCGAATTATTTTCAAATTTTCGATGTTTTCCGATTTTTCCGATTTTTAAATTTTATTTTCGATTTTTATTGTGTTTTTAATTTTTCCTTATTCTGAATTTCAAACACTACCTTTACGCCCAATTTTAAGTTTCTAAGGTTAAAAGATAAATTTTTTTCATTTTTTCAATTTTTTTCAAATTTTTCGAATTTTTGAATTTTTTTTCGAAATTTTTTTCTTCTTTTTTTGTATCCTAGATACTACTTTTATTCTAAATTTCAAGTTTCTAGCGCTATAAAATCGAAATATTTTCAAATATTCGACGTTTTCCGATTTTTTCGATTTTTTAATTTAGTTTTCGATTTTTATTGTGTTTTTAATTTTTTCTTATTCTGAATTCCAAACACGCAGAATTTTAAGTTTCTAAGGCTAAAAGATCAAATTATTTTAATTTTTTCAATTTTTTTCGAATTTTTCAAATTTTTGAAATTTTTTTTCGAATTTTTTAGATTTTTTTCTTTTTTTCTTTTTTTTTTGTATCCTAAATACTACTTTTATTCCAAATTTGAAGTTTCTAGCGCAACAAAATCGGATTGTCTTCAAATTTTCGGGGTTTTTTTTTTTTTCATTTTTTTCGATTTTTACAATTTTGCTTCCGATTTTTTTGGTGTTTTTGATGTTTTCTTTTTCTGGATGCTAAACACTGCCTTCACACCAAATTTTACTACAAGAAGACTACAAGATCGTATTATTTTCAATTTTCAATTTTGATGGAATTCGTTGAATTTCCGAATGTTTTTCTTTCAAATTTTCGGATTTTATAATTTTTCCTTTCTTTGTATCTTAAACACTGCCTTTTTTCCAAATATCAAGTTTCTAGGGCTACGGGATCTACCTAATCTTTTTGATGACGCGTGAATGGGTGAGTGAGTGAGTGACAAAAAATCGAATGTTTGAGTTCATATATCGTCTGAACTAGAAAAGACAGAAAGTTGTAATTTTAAATTTTGGTCTTATTTGCCACATTCTCTAGAAAAACGAAGTTTCAGACTTTTGGGAAACTCCAGCGCAGAGATATGGGGGGGGGTCAAAAGTGCCCGAGTTGCTTCCAGAAAAGTATGCTTACGGCTGGCTCTCTCGACTTGGCGAAGGCACTGCCGTGCCTCCAGATTTGGTATAATTGAGAGGCGCGTATAACCATGAGGTGCAAACGTGAGAGATCTAAATTGAGAAATTGATTTAAATTGAGCAAATTATAAGGACAGACTAATAAATTAAATCCATTACGGTAAGGTTCAAGATTTAATAAAATTTTGATCATTAATTGTGGGTACGAAATCCCACTAATGATTAATAAAATGTACTAAATAAATCATTAAATTATTTGAGATTCCAGATTTCTGTTATGTTTTTAAGCAGCTTTCGAGAAAACATATTTTTTGTTAAATTATTGTAAAGATAACTTTAATATAAAGTGATATTATTAAACATAAATTAATGGAATTTATATAGCTGAAAAATTGTATGCCTGTATAAGAAGCCTTTAAAAAGTTATTTTTAAAGGTTTCAAAATATTTATATTAGAAATCTTATTATTTTTTTTTAATAATTCATGTTATATATATATATATATATATATATATATATATATATATATATATTCATGAAAATAAAATTTTTCAGCCATTTAATCCTAACATAAAAGTATTTAAAACCCCAAAAATTATTAAGGGAAATATGATTGAAAATATTAAAAATACATTTAATATTGGGATCGGAAAATTTTTGCAACTGCGTATTTTATAATCTTCTTTGCCGAATGAATTAAAATTTTGTATCTCGTACTAAAATTTATCTTTCACCCACATCACATTTACGAATTTTAAACAAAATAACATCTGAATAATAACAACTTAAGTAAGTTAATAATAACTAATATACATTGAAAAAATATTTTAAATAATGCAGATAACCAATATAGTACGATGTACAGTAATTTGTTCCTAAGTGAAGTTCGAAAACTTATCGGGATATAAACATGAGCGATTTTATATTAAGAAGCGCACAAAATAACTTAACATCACAACGCCCACATAGACACCATAGACTCAATAATCACCGAATAGACATTAGTCGGGGGGGGGGCGGTTATAGTCATAAATAGCTAAATCACAGTTATTCACTGCTCAACCTTTTACAAGATCATAGCAGTTTTCACATTTCTTCACTTTTATGCCAACTGAGTTACTTAAACTCTGATCTTTCAAATGACATTCATTCTTCTTTGCTTTTTATACCTCTACTCAACTATGATTTTCAAACTATTACTTTCGTTTGTGCATCGACCAAAGGTTGACAAAATATTTCAAGCTAGCACTTCTATCTCAAATTTTGCGAAATATATATATATATATATATATATATATATATATATGCAATAATTTTTGTAATTGGCACTTTAATCTAATTCTAAATTTAACAGATATGTCAGTTTTCTGCTATGGAGAACGACAGCATATTTTATTCCAATAAAATAATATTACTTTAACATATCGATAAAATACCGTAATTGTAGCTAAACAAGAAGTTACTTTTTTGTTGTATCCCTAAGGAGAAGTCGGAAACATGGTATAAATGAATTACATATTATCTACAGAAGAAAAGTTCTTTCAAGAAGAAACAAATATGTGACTGTCATTAACGATAATTTTTGCCTCATCGTTTTTACTTGACAAGTAGTAAATGCAGCTAACAGTAATTACCATTATTAGAAATAAGGAATTAAGCGTAATGATACAACGTGGGAAATAAGCCGAAATCATTAATTTTTTCTCTTTTTTTTTTACTGTATCTTTATAGTAAGAAAATATTACCTTTTTCTTGAGGAAAAAAATATAGTAGTAATATATATTTTTTAAAATTATGTACAATACAGGTACAGGTGAAATTATGTACAATAACTGTATATCTTATTTTGAATACAAAAAAGAAAAAAAAGTCATAGATTCGTTTTTGATATTCTTACAATAAAGAAGTTTTCAACAAAATTACTTTCTTTTATTCTACTACCTACTATTTTAACTATATTTCCTTCATGGCTCTTTACGTATACATTTTTATACAGACATTGAAGCACTATAAATAAATTCCAACCATTACGAACAGTTGTAATTGTTTTCTTTGTTTGATTTACTCTAAATTTATATTTCCTCAGCTCTATATTGAAATGTGTTAAAATGTGTTTGAGAACTTTGCGAATATTTAGAAACGTTTTTTGAACAAACAACTATATTGCAGCTAAAACTTCTTAAAAGGTAATATAACAAAACACTGGTTTACACGGTTTATATACTTTCGCTGAAATGTGTATTTTTTAATAGTTTCTAGTGCACTGATTACGGGAAAATTATTGTAAAAATTCTGTCACGTCTAGTTTACAAAATATTTATAAAATGCTTAAAATAATAATAACATGAAATATAAAATGAAAAAATTAGAAATGATTGATTTCTCTCTTCATTTTATAATTTTCTTGATATGTTTCTGTAAAAATAGACCAACAGACTAACATACTTTTGTCCCAAAAACCTTTGTGTCTGTCTTCAAAAAGTTTAAGGTCATGGTGAAAACCCTCGCCCTCCTCGTCACTCACGGCGCCCAAGTTTTCAGGGGGAAAATCCAGGTGTGAATGGAGAAAATGTATCTTCAGATACATGTTCACATGCATTGCATGATAGTTTTTTAATAAAACAGCAATATTTTTTTCATAATTTTCAACTTTATGATTTCCTAAGAATCCATGGACGACCATTTTAAAGGAATCCCAATCATTTTTTTCATTAGTACATAAAAGTTTTTCAAAGTCTTTAACTTGCATCAGTTTACGTACCTGTGGACCGATAAAAATTCCCTCTTTTAATTTTGCGTCTGAAATACTTGGAAACATTTTGTGTAAATATTTAAAAGCAGTACTGTTTTTATCCATGGCTTTGATGAAATATTTTATTATGCTCAATTTAATGTGTAATGGTGGCAAAATGATATTTTGCGTATCTACTAAAGATGTCTATTTCGCAATTATTTTTCCTGGAGAAAATTCCTTAGGACAGGCCAATATTTTTTTATGTAATTGCTCTACTATCCCACATGCACAAAAAACATGAATATGTGGTATACCCGCCCTGTAAGCCCAGTAACATACTAACTACTTTTAAATCACCACATATTTTCCAGTTGTGCTGTTCATATTGTATCATTTTCATTAAACGAGACATTGTTTGATAGGTTTCTTTACTGTTTACGGCATGGCCAATTGGTAAAGATGGTTTTATATTACCGTTATGCAGTAATAAAGCCTTCAAGTTATATTTAGATGAATCGATAAATAAACGCCATTCATTTGGATCATAATTTTGATTTATCGCATTAAAAAGTCCACAAATATCATGGCAAAAAAATCCTCCTTTTTGGTGAAATAACTGCTGAAAATGTGACTTCGATTTCGGTAATGAGTTACTTTGGTATTTGGTGTCAAAAAGCTCCACTGTGGTAGACGGGAGGCAAAAATCTCTGCCTTAGATCTAGATTGTTGCAAGTTTCGCACAAGGTCGTTTAACTCATTTTGGTTTATTAAATAGAGCGTTTTATCATCTTCGATTACAAACTCGTAATCATTTGAATCCTCCATAAACAGATCGTCACTATCTTGGTAACTCGCGCTTGACATACCTGGACATACGGGATGTGGGAGAGTTTCCGAATGTGATATCGGTTTTGAGACTGATGGAATTTCAGGGTATTGAATTTTATGTTTATTTTTTTGAATTAAAGCTTGCAGTTTTTGTCAAGCAAAAATAGCAGTCATTTTCGTGTTTTGAAGGTTCTCTCCACAACATTGGTGATCTAAATTGAAGATAATTTTTTTTCCTGAAGTCCAGCATATAAGAGTAAGCCTACAGCTTTCGTAAAAACATGTGGGACCCACTTTTTATCTTGATTACTCACTGATAATCCAAATTAATGCAAATATGCTGCTTTAAGACATTCCGATAACGGTCTTCTTTTTTTTTTTTTTTTTTTTTGTAAATAAAAATTGTCTACAAACGTAACAAAAACAATCAGAATATAATTTGCACACTCTATTAGACATTTTATCAAAAACAAAACCACTTTAGTTCACAAAAACACAAGAAAACAGAATTTAGAATCCAAGTTGACAATGCGGGTAGGTTGAATGTGACGTGATAGATATATTATAGAATTAAAAATGTGAATATTGAAAAATTTAAAAATTTTAAAAATGTGACGTGATAGATTTTTTTCAAATACCTACTTTCATTCGTAAGAGGTAGTATAATACGAAAATAGGTGTTTCATCAAAAGTATATAAAAAAAGTTTAAATTTGTTGTTATTTTTCACGTGTAATGTGTAGGGAGGTTGAGTGGAAATTCATGAATATTTATCATTTACTATTGCACATTTATAACAAGCAGAAAAGAGATTTTCAACATCAATCTATTGTATTGTTGCTTGTAGTTAACACATTTACTTGTTTGTTGAAAATTTCTGAGCTAATAAATAGAACTAAACAAAATATTTTATTTGGAGGTGGAGGGGAGGATTTTGAGTTTAACCATGAAAAATGGTAATAACTTAAAGCACATTAGTATTTATGAATTTTTCATAATCGCATTTTATTTTGAAAATCAATATTCCAAACACAGTTTAATCTAAAATATGCTTAGTTGTAATTTTTTTGCTTTACCTAGTATAATATAAAACAAAAATGACTGATCTATTTAAATTGCTTATCGCCAAAATAACTGACATTATTATTTAACATGCATTTATATGTAGCTGTTATATTTTTATATGTACATTTTTGTATGCACATTTTTATATAGAGATAATCGCTTTCAACAAAATAAATTACTAATATTTTATAAAAGAAAATTCTAGAAGTTTTGTTTCTTTTATGCATCAATATGAACTGATATCATTAATAGAGTTCAATTATTCGGCACTGAGCAGTATTTGTGTAGTTGGAGTGAGACGTTCAAAGCTGAATAGTTCAAGAAATTCATAATAATATCCGATAGTTAACTAAATTGATTTGTTGTTTTAATTAAAAAAAACTGTTAATTTTGAAATATAGATAATAAATGTTTATTTAATAACAAATAACTTTAAAAAAATCAACTTCAAGGAATTGTTTTTTAACGTCTGTTTCTTTGGCAAGCTTATATTGTTATCCACATTATAATCCTGCATGACGTACACGAAAATTCTATTTGAAGTCAAACTAAAACCAGACTTGAACTCAAAGCACTTCAAATCCAAATGAAAGAAAAATAGTGCATATTTTATTTCACTTATTAAGAGTAAATTAACAATTATAACTCTAATATCAATTTTATGTCTTATGTAAAGAAACATGTATATACTTATTTATATTAATAAAATATATATTTAATAAAATTTTAACAATATTGTAGACTGATGTTTGAAACAACGGAGTTACCAAACCCAACGTGTAACAGGCAAAACTCAACCTGAAATATATACGAACCCAAATCACATGCCGTTATCCTTTCCCGAACACGACCTATAACAAAAATGATTTCTTGCCAACACGACCTGACACGAAACAAGTCGGGCACCGGTGAACCATTGTTATATGTCCTGTTGTAGGACTATAATCCACATTCATTTTGGCAATAAACCTTTTTTTAGACACAGAGTAGAGTGTATAATATATTTAAACATTTTGAGGCGTTCCTGTAAAAATTCTAAAGACGATACCATGAATATAAATTAGTTCTGTGCACCTTAAAACAATACTCAAAATTCGTTTAAGACAGACTGTTTCATTTTTACATTAAAGCCTTTCCAAGCATTTTCCAACCTTAAAAGAAGTATCTTAAACGAAATATCTATTTCAAAGTTATACGCGGACATACGAAGAAAAAATAACTATACATGTATAGAATTGTTTAATCTTATTCCAAAGGAAGTCTGTAACAAATAAAACACTTATTCTGACTTGTATCTTCAAATGGCATTCGTAAATATGTTAGTATTAACTATTACATATGGAAACAGTGATTTTGCCGCATGGGTTTGGACAACGGATTTAGAGTGATTTTGGTGTGATTAACACGAAAATAATAACAAGTTTTATGGATTGGCTCTCCTTTTTGCTATAAACCAACAATCCGATAACGGCACAGGTACAAAAAAGTAACATTAAATATAAGACTTTTTTTATTTTACATATTTTGCAACATTGTACAGGGTGATTCATAAGTAAGTATACAACTTCTAGATGCTGTAAAACAGGAACAGTTTAAAGTACGTTCTTCAAATTCAAGCCGTAAGGTAAGTGTACTCATAAAGTTTTTTTCCCGTTGCTGTGCGAAGTGACATAGGCGATAGCTAGCGTGTCACGCGAATATCAGTAGAAATGGCTGCGACTGCAGTGGAGAAGGTATTTTGTGTTCTTGATTTGAGCAAAACGGAATCTGTCAACATTGTGCAAAGGCTTTTCGAACACGATTTTGAAAAGAACCTCTAACCAGAAAATCCATTTAATTATATTATTAATTATATGTAA
Organism: Maratus michaelseni; assembly: GCA_963931845.1. Classification (NCBI taxonomy): domain Eukaryota; kingdom Metazoa; phylum Arthropoda; class Arachnida; order Araneae; family Salticidae; genus Maratus; species Maratus michaelseni. The sequence goes on from OZ007596.1 coordinate 184,096,284, forward strand.
TAGTTGGCTATAAAGACAACAATCCGATAATAGCACAAGTAGAAAAAAGTAACATTAAATATGTAAACACTTTCTTTTTAATTTTACATGTTTTATAACATTGTATTTTGAGTTTCATTGGTATTGCAAAACAGAAATATATAGATTTAACATTACTATTAAAACCGTTTCCTGTATGATTTTGTTGAATGTTTTTTTTTTTCAAGGCAATCTCCTTTTAAGGTCCAGCAGTATTCAGCCGCAATGTAGTGATCGCGACGCCCCTGGTACATTTGCCTCATTGATCTGATATCTTCGTGGAAACGTTCATCCTGCTCTTCACTATAATCAGACAAGTTTTCAGAAAATATGTTTAAATGACTGTGTAGAAAATGCACCTTAATGTTCCTACTAACTCTTATTCCTTCAAAATTTTTCAAGAACTACAGCCATTCGCACTAATTACTCTATATTCCATAATTATAAATTTTTGTATGTATCAAAATCAGCAAAGAGATATATAAAGCCGCAGAAATTTTTTGTTCCACTGTGTTATCAATAAACCTAAACAGCCATTTGATTCGAAAGATAACAAGTTGGAAATTGTACATCAAACGTGACAAATGAGGTGCGATCATACTATAAATAGTTTCAGTGGAATTAATTATATAGTCTGTTATTATGATATGATTCGTTTCCGTAATAAAATAAGAACATTTTAAGTTGGCAACATTTTATATTTTGTTGACATTTACTGAAAACTCCAATGGGAAACTTAAGCCTAGCTCTGAAAATTTCAGATATTTAGAATCTTATTTTCCATTTAATATCTAATTCTCCGGAAACATCTATCCAAAAACTGTCAGTAGATTATATGATTGTTATAATTAAACAATTTTAGTATACAAATTCGGTTTTTAAATTCAGTAATACGGAAATAATATGACTCCATCTTAAATATTGGGTAATCATCGTGAGACCTAGAATCATTAACTTTCATGGGATATCATTGAATTAATTACGTATGATAGGATTTAATAGAATGATGAAAACTTTTATTAATTTTTTTTTAAGTTTTGATTTGATTTTCATAAACTTTGAAATGATTCGACAAAATTCTGCAACGGTTATGTATATTAAATTTCAAACTTTTCGGTTGGGTAGTTTTTGCGATGTTATATGTGGACAGACGGACAGACGAACGGACGCATCAGACGACGACTCTAGGTGCTACGTATTTATATAATTACGAACGCACCTAAAAACGTGGGAAAATCCATTATCTGAAACATTGATTTGCTAATTAATTTCATATTTAGTGTTTGAGTCACTTTTAACAATATATTATTATAGAACCCTTTGATTACGGGCCAGGATTGGTGACCAATTTCATATTCAATCGTACTACAATTTACAAAAATATTTCTTTGTGGATTATGTCTGTTGAAAATGTCCTAATATAAGTGTGCGAGAGAGATTATTTCTCAAAAATTGAAAGGAATAGAATAAAAAAATAGTGACTGGAACGTATATGTCACAACCTTTAAACAATTTTAATATAATATAAACATTTACAGATTTTCATATGTGTGCATTCATATTTGTTAATTTCCAAACGCACTACTCTTTTAAAATTCCGTAAATGAAACTCTTCCTAAGATATAACAAGATCAAAAAATGCATTCTGCGTAGATTAAGAAACATTTTCCTGCACTAACAGAATATTTTAAAGAAATTTCATTTTTTCATAAAATGAAGTAAGATATAAAAATACACAATTTAAAAAACACGTAATGCAGTACAAATTCCTTTTCTGAAACAGCTGTGCATATCCGGTAGTACGTTCAAACTCATTCCTTAATGAGATTAGTCTTAGCGATATTGCTTAGAACATATACAGTGGTGGCCAAAAGTTTGGACATTTTTTGAAAGTTTCATGTTTTTCAACTTTGTGTGCTTGTAGAATATATTAATTTTCTCTTAAATACAAACGTTTATATATCAAATTGAAGGCAATTTAATGTGAAATTTAATAATAAAAACAGTATTTTAATATATTTATTACAAAAAAAGTTATGCCCTTTTAGTAGAACAAACAAACACAAATCGTTTTGAATAAGGACGTGTTTTGTAATAAAAGCGTACTATCCAATCACAAACACTGTTCTAAGGACCAATCAAATGTCTGTAACTATAGTTTAGGTTATTTGGATGGTAAAAGAGTTATTGTTGTGGAAATATTTTGCCGAATGATGCAGACTAGTACAATTAAATAGAGTATTGCTGTTTTTGAATATTTAAAGTCCTTTTTTTAATTAAACTAATTTTAAACAATGTCATCAACAAGAAGAACTAATTGGACATCTACAAAAAGAAGCTGAATTGTCATATTAAGAGAAAATGGCCTCTCTTATGCTGAAATTGCAAGACAAGTTGGGGGTTCAGTGACTTGTTCTGGTGTACGAAAGTTCTGTTTACGTTATGAAAAAACGAAATCAGTGGAAAATAAGGCCAAATCAGGCCGAAAAAATGCACAAGTGCTACTGTCGATAGAAAAATTAAACGGCTATGCCTTCAAGATAGAAAAATTTCATCAGATGCCATTAGATGTGAAATGAATGCAGCGGGTATTGCAGTACGTTCAAGAACAAAAAGAAGAAGGTTATCAGGATTTGGACTACAAACTAGAATTCCAAGGAAAAGACCATATTTAAATCAAAAGCAACACGAAAAACGAGTTAAGTGGGCAAAAGAACACATTAAATGGTCAGAAAATCAATGGAAGCAAGTAATCTGGAGCGATGAGAGTAAAATATCGCTCCAGATTCTTTTTATTCTTTGGTAGTGATGGTAGAAAATACGTTAGACGTAGAGTAGGAGAAACACGTCATCCTGATTGCATTGAAGCAACTATAAAAAACCCAACAAATGTCATGATTTGAGCGTGTATGTCTGCAGATAGTGTGGGCCGAATTCAAGTGATTGATGACATCCTGAATGCCAAAAAAGTACATCGAAACTGTCCTGGAACCAAAATTGATACCTTCCATCAGGGATCTCTTCCCCAACAACGCACCATTTATTTTTCAGCAGGATTCAGCTCCATTCCACACAGCAAAAGTATGCAAAGCATGGTTTCAAATTAAAGGCATAGATGTATTACCATGGCCAGGAAACAGCTCTGATCTCAATGCAATTGAAAATTTATGGCGACGTTTGAAAATTCTTGTACGAAAAAAAAGTCCATCCAATAAAAGACAACTTATTGAAGCTATAATTGATTCTTGTCACCATGTGATTACAAAAGATGAACTCCAAACAGTCGTTCACTCGATGAAAAGACGCTGTGAAGCTCTCTTAAAAAATAAGGGTTATCCTACTAAATATTGATTGTGTAAGTATCACTTTAAAAAATTGCAAATCTAAGATAGATCTTACTATTAGTTGCATAACTTTTTTGTGATACAGATATTGTAATACTGTTTTTATTATTAAATTCTACATTAAATTACCTTCAATTTGATATATAAACGCTTGTATTTAAGAGAAAATTAATATATTCTACAAGCACGCAAATTTGAAAAACTTGAAACTTTCAAAAAATGTCCACACTTTTGGCCACCACTGTAATTAGCAATAACCTCTGACAAGTTATGAAAATGAGATGCTATCTTTAATTATTTATATAATGGTACACATTCCTATAATGAAAATGAGCGAATTAAATAATAGAATTTCGAAATACCATATATAAATTTATATAAACTGTCTAACAAAATTAAGGAAACAAATAAACAAATGTTAAATAGCATGCAATACAGTCATGCATGGATATAAAATTGGAAGTACACATACCTTAAAAGTAATAGAGAAAATAAGACACTAAAACATTCTGCAACGGAAATTTAACTCTGAAATTATGTAAAGAACATGAAAAGACACTCCGCACCAATCTGAGCATCTGTAAATGACAAAAATGTGTCTGTTGAAGAGAATGAAGAATTTTTTATGTGGTGTGCGGTCACTTCGAACAGTTAAGACTGTTTACACATCTGTTACACATGGATGGAGTGAGGGTTGACGATATGAGTTTGGCGAATTCTGTTCCCCTCATCAAAAAGTGCTATCACAAAGTTTCGAACTGTCAACAAACGCAATTGGTCTCGCTGTAATGCACTGCACAGCAGCGCCACGGATAGTTTAGCAAAAAACATTATTTTGTGTACTAAAATCGTTAAATTATGTTAGAAGAAGTGAGGAGGGCCTGCTGGTTACTACATAAGATCTATTGTTTCCGTTTCAAAAGATATCCACAAGTCGAGCTGTATTACGAATTACCATGGATTAAAAGGAAAGAATCGACAATGGCTGCAGCGTAAGCCATTGTCGATTCTTGAGATTCTTGTCGATTCATGAGATCAGAATATCTCATCTGCATGTCTTTGGGCTGTCAAAGTGTCGTTCCGGGTAATATATAAATGTCCGTGAGTATTTCTCATCAAATCAAGCTCGCTGAAATACGCAACACTAACTCATAGAACTTTCTCAGAATAAGTTATTATATAAACAATTTGCTAATGATGACTGAGAAAATTACCTTTCGTAAAATCTCTAGAATAGTTAAGCTGAAAAAAATACTTATCAAATTAAGACGGTTCTTTCCTGTGTTAGGGGCCTGAAGAGTTAGAGAAAAGGCAAGAGAAGGAAAACTTTTCGAAGTAGTTTCCAAAACATATTCAGTATTTCATACAAACAATAATTTTTTCTACTTTTACGCAGCATATACAGATTCCGTTTAACTCTTATTATATATAAACAAAAGTAATTTATCTAATACATGTAATCAGATGTAATTTTTTAGATGCATACATAAACCAGCATTACAATTCATAATTTTTTTTCATAGTTGTATAGAGCATTTGGGAACAAATCTCACTTTCTTAAACGTATATTACGTTAAACTTATTATATAAGCGCTAACGTCCATGTATGTTAATAATTCAAGTTGGGGAGGGAAGTTTCGTAATGGGTTTGTAGACAATTTGGTATTTTAGAATATGTGGCTTAACGTCAATTTAATTTAATTTCTTTGTTTATCTCCTTTTTATGGGGGTTGCAAATATTTACATTTGAATTTAAACTTTTGACCCATGTTTCTATAAATGTTATTTGTATAATGAAATAGTACCGTGATGACCAAGTCTCACTCGAAACAAATGAAAAAGACTTCTTCTGTAGTTTCTTTCTAGGAAACACATCCGTAATAGTGCTTAAAGGCAATTGGAGCATTTAATATCATTATTATAACTCTCATACGCTGTAGAAAAGTACAAACTATTCTAAATGTAAGAAAATATAATATAACCATGAATTAACGGATACAATAACCTCTTCCGAGTTACTCACGATTCCAAAGAAAATATCTTTAGAAAACTCAGAAACCATTATATTTTCGAGATTTAAGGAAGCATCTATAAAAACATTTTTTTTACTGACACGGATTAATGTAAACGTATTTAAAGCCTTTCCAAGCTTTTTACCAACCTTAAAGGAAGTATCTTAATCGAAATATACATTTCAAAATTATATGCGGACATACGAAGAAAAAAACTATACATGCATACGAATTGTATAAACTCCTTCGAAAGGAAGATGGTTAAATGTAAAACCCTTATTCTGACTTGTATATTCATATGTCTTTAGTAAATATGTTTAGCATTAACTATTACATCGGGAAACAGTGAGTTTGCGGCTTGGGTTTGGAACACGGATTTAGAGTGATTTTGGTGTGCTTAACACGAAAATAAAAACAAATTTTCTGGAATGGCTCTCCTTTTTGCTATAAACAAACAATCCGATAACGGCAGCGGTACAAAAAAGTAACATTAAATATAAGACTTTTTTTATTTTGCATATTTTGCAACATTGTACAGGGTGATTCATAAGTAAGTATACAACTTCTAGATGCTGTAAAACAGGAATAGTTTAAAGTACGTTCTTCAAATTCAAGCCGTAAGGTAAGTGTACTCATAATTTTTTTTCCCGTTGCTGTGCGAAGTGACATAGGCGATAGCTAGCCTGTCACGCGAATATCAGTAGAAATGGCTGCGACTGCAGTGGAGAAGGTATTTTGTGTTCTTGACTTGAGCAAAACGGAATCTGTCAACATTGTGCAAAGGCTTTTCGAACACGATTTGGAAAAGAACCTCTAACCAGAAAATCCATTTATGATTGGTTTAAAAAATCTATGAGTCACAGCTTAGTCACATGACACACATCAAACAGTTAATCCATTTCTGCCCACTTTTCACAAACAGCGGGTAGTTTAAATCAATTATAAATTGATTTTCTAGTTATACCTTCTTTTCCAAATCGTGTACAGAAGTGCAGTTGCACAATGGTGAAAGATTCCGTTTTGCTCAACTCAAGAACGCAAAATGCCTTCTCCACTGCAGACTCAGGCATTTCTACTGATATTCGTGTGACACGCTAGCTATCGCATATGTCACATCGCATAGCAGCGGGAGAAAAAACTTTATGAATACACCTACCTTACGGTTTGCATTTGGGGAGCTTGCCTTAAACTGTTCCTGTTTTACAGCATCTGGAAATTGTATGCTTAATTATGAATTACCCTGTATTTTGAGTTTGATAGTAGTATGAGTAGTAGATAGAGTTGTATTGTAAAACAGAAATACAGGGTGATTATAAAGAAACTTTGCCAACATCTGCACTTCTAGCGCCCGTTCTATTTAACCGATCAAGAGGAAATTTTAAATATAGTTGTTTGAAGGTATGCGCTCGAGATTCTGTGAATGGCAATACAGTGGTGCTCACGGTTACGGTTATAGTTACAGAAACTCGAAAATTTCGAATGGCAACGCCTACTTTTTCCTGTCTCAAAATGTTCAGCGCATGCGAAAACCCTAAATAGCGTTGAAACGGTACCGATATGTCCAAAAACAAACGTGTTATGCATACACAAAGAAGAGTTCTGAAAACCGGCCAACAAAACACGATCTGTGCGCACGCAGTAACTTTGCATATGACACAGGCAAGATACCAATCACAGAACGCCGTTCGCCAGATATTCAGCGGAGGAAGCCTATAAAATACCAAGCGGGTATGCGAAGTCGTCATTCATGAACTCGCACATGCCGACGATATGACTCTTCCTGGGAAAGTTCGCGGTGAATTGATCAAACTCTATTATCTAAATGGGATGAACGCTGCGGAAGCCTTGCGTGTGTATCGCCGCAATCATCGACAACGACGTGGGCCATGTACTCTGCAAGCTGTGCGTGATTTAGTGCGCAAATTCGAAGATACAGGCTGCACCTGTGACAAACCGCGCTCCGGACGGCCAACAGTTTCTGAGGACGTTGTCATGGAAGTGCATCATACAGTGACTACAGGGCACACAGAAACTGCAAGAGGATTATCGCGCTTGTTGGATATTCCGAACACAACGGTCCGCAAGCTCTTGCGCTCAGTACTTCACATGTTTCCCTATCGATTTCAGCGCGTCCAGATGTTGCAGCCGGGTGACCCACAACAACGTCTGGACTTCGCAAATGAATTTTTATTACGATATGATGCTGATAACGACTGGCCACTTCGCATACTATGGACGGACGAGGCGCATTTCACCTTACATGGCAACATTAACACAAAGAATTGTGTGCACTGGGTAGAGACGAATCCTCACGCTGTGGCACCAGTACCATTATTTGACGACAAAGTGACTGTGTGGTGCGGCATTACAGCTACATTTGTTCTCGGCCCGTTCTTCTTTGAGGAAACGACCCCAGCGGGTCCTGCAACATGTTCTGTAACAGGCTCTCGGTATGCAGCCATGCTGAAAAATTCTGTACTACCGGAGTTGCGTCGGCGGAATGCACTCAATGACGTTGTTTGGATGCAAGATGGTGCACCTCCACATATAGCGAGGTCAGTTAAAAGGCTCCTAGATCAGCATTTTGGTGATCGCATCATCTCACGCCATTATCCTATTCCGTGGCCTGCGCGATCCCCAGATCTGACGCCTATGGATTTCTGGTTTTGGGGATATCTCAAATCCAGAGTTTACCTGTGCAATCCGCAAACATTGTCGGGCTTGCAGGATTCTATACGGCGTGAGATTAGAAACATTCCTCGCGTCATGTTGCGTTCAGCGGTATTGTCCGTCGTCTCCCGCATGCAATGCGTAATTGCTTGTGATGGCACCCATGTGGAAAATGTTTGATGCCAATAAAGGTTTTCTTTTGTCTGATATGTGTTCTCATCATTCAGCAGTTTCTTGTCTCTGTCGAATGCATTATTGCTCGGTGCGCCTTAAAGAACGGTTTGTATGTCTATAACACGTCGGTTTTTGGACATATCGGTACCGTTTCAACGCTATTTAGGGTTTTCGCATGCGCTGAACATTTTGAGACAGGAAAAAGTAGGCGTTGCCATTCGAAATTTTCGAGTTTCTGTAACTATAACCGTAACCGTGAGCACCACTGTATTGCCATTCACAGAATCTCGAGCGCATACCTTCAAACAACTATATTTAAAATTTCATCTTGATCGGTTAAATAGAACGGGCGCTAGAAGTGCAGATGTTGGCAAAGTTTCTTTATAATCACCCTGTATATAGATTTAATAATACCATTAAAACCGTGTCCTGTATGATTTTGTTGAATGTTTATTTTCAGGACAATCTCTTTTTAAAGTGCGACAGTAATGTTAAACAATGTCGCGATCCCAATGCCCTTCGTACTTTCGCCTCATTATTCTGATATCTTGGTGGAAACTTTTTCCTTCTGCTTTTCATTAAAATCACCCAAGTTTTCGGGAAGTCTGTCTAAATGACTGTGTAAAAAATGCACCTTAATTCTCATATTAGCTCTTAGACCTTAAACAATTTTCAAGAACTAGAGCCTATCGAACTAATTACTCTATATTCCATAATTATAAATTTTTGTATGTATCAAAATCAGCAAAGAGATATATAAAGCCTCAGAATTTTTTTGTTCCCTTGTGTTATCAATAAACCTAATTAGCCATTTGATTGGAAAGATAACAAGTTGGAAATTGTACGTGAAGCGAGACAAATGAGGTGCATCCGTACTATAACTAGTTTCAGTGAAATTAAATATATCGTCCGTTATTTTGATATGATTCGTTTCCGTAATAAAATAAGTGCATTTTAAGTTGTCAAAATTTTATCTTTTGTAGACATTTACTGAAAATTCCAATGGGAAATTTAAGCCTAGCTTTGAAAATTTCAGAACTTGAAATCGATATTTAGACTCTTTTTTTTCCTTTAATATCTATTTCTCCGGAAACATCTATCCAAAAAACTGTCGCTAGATTATATGATTGCTGCAATTAAACAATTGTAGTATAAAAATTCGGTTTTTAATTTCAGTAATAAGGAAATAATATCACTCCATCTTAAATATTACATAATCACCAAGAGACGTAGAATCATTACCTATCATGGGATATCCTTGAATTAATTACGTATTATAGGATTTAATAGAATGATGAAAACGTTCATTAATATCTTTTTAAGTTTTGATTCGATTTTCATAAATTTGAAATTACTCGATAAAATTCTGCGACAGTTATATATATTAAATTTCAAACCATTCAATTGGGTAGTTTTTGTGATGTTATATTTTAACAGATGCAAAGACGGACGGACGGACAAGACGATGACTATAGGTGCTACGTATTTATATAATTACGAGTGCACCTAAAAATGTGAGAAAATCTGTAATCTGAAACATTGATTCGCTAATTAATTTTATTTTCCCTGTTTATGTCACTTTTAACAATACATTATTATAGAATCCTTTGATTACGGGCCAGGATTGGTGAACAATTTTATATTCAATCGTACTACAATTTACAAAAATATTTGTTTGTGAAATATTGCTCTTGAAAATGTCCTAGTATATGAGTACGACAAAGATTATTTTTTAAAAATGGGAACGAAAAGAATAAAAAAAAAATAGCGACTGGAACGTGTATGTCCCAACCTTTTAAACAAACAGTTAATATATACCTTTCCAGATTTTCCTTTAATAAGTGCATCGCTATTAGTTAATTTCCTAACGCACTAATCTTTTAAAAATCCGTAAATGAAATTCTTCCTGAGATACAATAAGAAAAAAATGCATTCGACTCAGTTTATGAAACTCTTTCCTAAACTAACAGAATAATTTAAAGAAATTTCATTTTTTCGTAAAATAAAATGAGATATTTAAATACACAATTTAAAACACATAACACAGTCAAAAATACTTTTCTGAAACTGCTGTCGATATAAGGTACACTGTAAAAAATAATGGGTCGATCTACTAAAATAATTTTAGTTTTTCTCATTGATTTTTGCAATTACTAAAAAATGTTTTGTATTCTTACTCAGCAACAAGAAAATCTGTAAGGATTACTGGAAAACACCTAGCAACATTACTAGAAAACAGCTAGCAACGATTCCTGTTTTTAGTACCGGTTACTAAAAAAATCTGTGGAATACAAATATACTAAAAAAATTTTAGTAACCTCAGGATTTTTTTTTACAGTGTAGTAAGTTAAAATTTATTCCTGCAACCCTGTACGCGATCTAGAGAAATTATATACACCATGTAACACAAAAAAAATAGTTATGTTTAAAAATAGGTACCACAGCTGAAAATGCACTTCCTGCAATTATCAATTAAAGTCCGTCATGCAATAAATTTTTTTGCATCACTGTAAATGAACAATAAATGCTATGCAGTCTATAATCTATAAAAAACATGTTGTGGTACAACACATCAGTGATCCATATAAATTCAATATAATCAGAGATATTGAATAATTTAAAATTTCACTTTAATTTTCAAAGTACTTACATTGTTAAAACTTAAGTATGTTATGAATAATTCAATAGACAGTCTAGACAATATTAATGGAAGTCATTTTTATTTTTGTATCGTTTATGTATCGTGTTGTATGTTTTATTTTTGTTTATTTTTATTTTTGAATTTCATTTCCGCTTTTATATAACTAAATAATTCCTTTGCAAATTTAATGTACCTGTTTCTAAAACACGTAATTTTAAGATACACTTTAACTCCATTTAGTGGAATATAACGTTGCAATAACTTCCTTGTTATGTTTAAAAATTGTGTTGAATTTTGAAAAATTAACTCAAAATGTTTGCTTCAATATTTATTTCAACTAGAAATAAACATTCCACATACCAATAAATGCTACATCATTTTTATTGTGAAATAAATTTGCAAAAATTCTGACCTGTACCATATCTAGCATTTACAGACTTCAGGTCTATTTTGTACACTTGGTGGCATTATATTACTAATTATTTTACTTAATTCTAAAAAAGAGAAAAAGTTGGAATCATATGTTAGGCTTTCTAATTTACTCAATGGCATAAAATAAACAAATATTTGAAAATTAAATTGTTCTTTTTAGCACGTTACAAAATAGTTGAAAATGTTTATTGCTTTGGTTTGTCTGTTTGTTTGTATTTCCGCCTGTCTGGCCGTGCTCTATGCCTGGTAAATGTGCTTGGATTAACACCAAATTAACATTATCTGTATATTCGGACTTTGTTAAAGCATGTTATTTTTTTACAAATGAAATGCGTTTTATTGATAATGTGTTTGGAAGGACACTATAAATATTCGTATACATTATATTCTATGGCCGAAAATTGTTTTAATTACATTTTAATGATGCTCCCTTACTTCAGACGTTATTAATTTTTGACATGGACTACACGATATTTCCTACGGGAAATTTCGTTCATAATATTTATCGTCCATTTACAAGAACTCTCAAAACAATTCGAAAATATTGAGGCCTATATAGAGTGATTTTTTGAAGTTCATTTTTAAAACTACACTATTTCTCATACAATCCTATTTGTATACGTTACTGTATGTTCACGAAAAATATTTTCTATAAAAAATGTTACATGGAATGTTAAATGTGTTTTTTCAGAGCTGCGCGAAGTAATTATGATGAATTACGTCTTAACATTATTCGTCTCATTCTATCGTTCATTATACGTCTTAATATATACAGGGCTTAAGAAAATACATAGAATGCACTACTGACAACATGCAAGAAATCCTGAAAGTGTGTTTTTAACTGTGTTACGCGCTTTTCAATTAAAGACAATTTTTGTGAACCATCAGGTATGTGTACTGTAAATAAATTCATATACAAAGCTGTACAAAAGATTTTTTCCCCATTAAATAACCGTTTATTAATCTTATACTCCTGATGTTTCTTTTCTGTTGTTCACTGTGTTTTCCACTTGCAATTTTTTTTTGTTTACCAACTGATGTGTATAACAATCCTTAGATCATATTCAGATCATCACAAAGCATTTCGAATACATCCCCATTTATGTGCAGTAACTGCTGAAAATAAGGTTTAAACTGTGTTACGCGTTTTCAATTTAATTGGTTTATATACCTCTCAACATAATAAAATTTGAATTTTTGTAACAATATTTATGTTGTTTTGGAAAATTTTTAAATATCTATTTGTGGAGCATGTATATTTTCTTGTTATAGACATTGAATATATAAATATTCATATGTAAATATGAAGATTATATTTTAACTAGGGGGCCTACCCCCTGCGAGCTACGCTCGCCAACCCCCGCTCAGAGTTCAAGGCCTCTAAAAACATGACAGCGTGCTTTGTTTTAAAAATATTGGTAAATCTGTAATTGGGTTGCCATGCTTTTAACGTTTTAATGGGGCATTTTTTTATTATCATGGCCTCATACACAGCTGTTGCGACAACTGACGACTATTTTCGGGATTGATAAGTAAAATCAATTACACCTTGAAAACCAGCTTGTATAAAATGGTTAGGTTTAAATTGTGGCTACCTCTCGGACTTTTATAACAACGATCTGTATTCTATTCTTCTTTTGCGTTTAAAGATGAGAAAAATTCCATCTGCTTGTGAATAACATTAAGAATCCACGGTATTGAAAAGTAGTATGTTATAGACATTTTCAGTAACAGGTTTTAATTTTCTCTCTATTTTAGTGCACCATCATGCATATTTTCATGTTATTTTAAATATGTAAATTATTTATTTTAATTAATATGTATATACGAATTTTCTAATAATTATTTATCATACGAAATTAATTAAATATTTTGTGCATGCATGCCTGCATTTATTCGGCATCAATTGATGAGATATTTAAACAAATTTGTTATCCGCGATAATTTTACACCATGTTATGTCACTTGAATATTGTGCATAAGAAAATCGGGTACTTTTCCAGTATAGGATCCTTTGCTTTTAGGTTTGGCGTAATTTGAGCTTCAAAAACGGATAGATTCGTTAAGATACATAGATTTGTTGCCAAAAGTTATGAAAACAAACCCAATGAACTTTTGGTGCTTTTCTATTATAGGGGTCTTGACGCTTTTTTAAAAAGCTTGGCGCAATTCGGGCATCAGAAAGTGAGATTTGGTGCCAAATGACATAAACAGCCATGGAAACAAATTCGACGATTTTTTTGTTTATATGCGTATTTTAATTATACGTATATTATTATTATTATTTCTATACAAATTACTTCTGATTATATATAGAATAGGATAAATGACATTTTACGCTAAACAAATTGTATAAATATTGAAAAAATGCTTCTGTATACGAAATGACAAAGTGAATAGGTTTACAGAAAGTATGTTGCCAAATTTCCTTTTCCGCCAATGATCCTATTCTGGAAAAGTACCCGATTTTCTTATGGATAATATTCAAGTGACATAACATGGTGTAAAATTATCGGGGATAGCAAATTTGTTTAAATATCTCATCAATTGATGCCGAATAAATGCAGGCATGCATGCACAAAATATTTAATTTATTTTGTATGATAAATAATTATTAGAAAATTAGTATATACATATACCTTTTAATAATAATTTCCTTTCCCGCCTTTCTTTTGCGTTTACATAAATGACGTCACTTGGACGAACTTATTTAAAATATTTTCAGTTTATAGGTTAAATTAAATGCTGACAGACGACTGAATCCTGACGATAGAAATGTGATTTTTTTTTTTCAAATTTTCCTGAAAAACATAATTTAATCACAATCTTGTGTTCATTATCGATTGAAATAAAATATAAATTCAATTTCAATTTGAAAATGACGAATAAAAAGAAATCAATAATCCCTATATGGATCCTGTTCAATTTTTTTCCCCTTTTTTGTCACAAAAAAACTGAGTAATTAGTTGCCATCATTACAGAAATGTCATTAAAATTAGAAAAAAATTAATATCTCGAAAACTAATTCCAATTTCAAAATTCTATTACCAGTTTTGACATCCGCAGATTTTTATGGACAATTGGTATTAATTTCACCATCAAGCGTTTAATATTTTATTAAAAATAGCCCTGAAACATAATCAGTCGTTTAATCAGTCGTTTCATAAAATCGTTTCATAAATTCGTTTCATAAAATCGTTTCACAAATTCGTTTCATTAGGATTTTATATATATAGGGTAGATAAAACAAAAAATATATACAACTGAAGATTCAAATACAAATATATAACTCTACTAGCTGTTACCCGTGACTACGGTCACTTAACATTGAAAGAAGTATAAATGCATTAATTAAGCAAAATATTTCATTTCTGATAATTAAAAACGTAAATAATTAACTCCTTATCACATTTCATGGGAGACAATATGGTATTTCTTTGTTATAGGGGCCTTGACATAACTCAGTTTTTAAAAAGTTAAAGTTTGTGCCAAATAATCTCGAAAACGAAACTGCAATCAATGGAGAAAGGAAGGCCAAATAAAATCGTGGAAATCAATGAATTGGGTAAAAAATGTCAATTTTACCTGCTAAACCATTTCCCTTTTAGCGACTTTGTGCAACGTTTTAGCAGCCATCACTCTAAAATAATTAATTGGAAATAGTATAAGTTTTTTTCTTTAAATTCAATTCTTGTCAATAGGGAGCAATAATTTGTACACCTAAATGCATAGAGCTTAAATTTGCCTCCTTGGTTTAATCGATAGCTGAAATAAATATTGATTTCTAAATGGCAATATGTTGACAGACGATTTTTGTTATGAAAATAAATCATAAAAATATGCTGTAGAATAACTTGCTTTATAAAGTTTGAATATGTGGAAATATTTTTATATTTTCCGAACATTTTATTGTAATTAAGATTTTGTTTTCACCACCTATTCAAATTGAAAATAGATTCTTTTTTTAGTTTTTTTGAGAAAATGGCGTGAAAAATATATTTATCAGTTTTATTTCCCATTTTTATTCATAAATGGAGTAATTTAGTTGCCGTTTTAAGCGGAATTTCGTTAACATTTACAAAATAAAATAATAATATATCGGAACCTAATTCAAAGTTTTAAATTCTGAGAGTCTGTATGCCACCCTAGGGTCAATGATAACAGGTGTTAACTAAATCGCGTCGCGTTCGATAAATATAAGAGGAGTATTTACGAAATACAAACAGACGATCAGATTTTAATATAATAGGTTCGTGTTCATTTTTCTTTTCGCATTAATCATGATGTGAATTTTGACAGAAAACTTTCAGCTGCATGCAACTGATATTTTCATGCTTAATAACCAGTATAGTTAAACAAATATTACATATTTTCGTTTTAAATATGGCGTGAAACTCATCTACTTTCCAAGCGTACTGAACCTTGTATTATTCATGTATAAAATTTATTCACGCTCCTTTAAAAACATATTTGTAAATTCCCATTTTATTTCAAATATGACGTCACTTTGTTCCCAGAGAAATATCTTTTTAATGATATAATTTTGTTAATTTCTTCTCCTGGCAATCAAAACGTGGGTTATGGCAGAAAACGCGCATCTGTATCTAACCGTGACCTACGTTATACATGGCCCGATCACGGTTTGACGTCAGGGTAATGACGTGACGATTATTGGATCAAACTTCTCAAATTTTGAATAGGCTTTTGCGTAATGAAATGTGTGTTTACATTTAAACCCACGTCTTATCGATGAAATAAAGCTTTGAAAATTGTATTGCTTCCTGTAAAGCAAGGTAAAATTCTAAAGCTTTTCGTTATTATCATATTTGTATTCTATTACTATTAAATTAAGGAATTGTTTGTAGCAAAGTTGTCATCTACGTTGTTTTTTCTGAAACGAAAGCTTTACAACTAATCTGATTACAGAAATCGGTGCTTTTCCGTTATACGGACACCGTTATACGGGAAATTTAAAGAAACGGAGTATGGCAGGAACTGGACTATCGCATGGATGTATGCCGTGTGACCAAGGTTCACACATAGAACACCTGTAATGTATGTAAGTAAAACTTGAATACTTTCGGAATAATTTCATATGTTTCTTTTTTTCATATTCGTCTTCGTTTTTTTACTATAACGTTTCGAAACCCCGGAGGGAATTATGAATGACCCTGTATAATGAAAAAGGGGAATTTCGATCTGGCCACTTTTAACTTGAATTCGGCTGAAGGGATTTTAGATGTGAAATTTCATAAAATTGTTGCTTTTTTATCTCATTGTTATCTATCAATTCCAACATTTATATATATATATATATATATATATATATATACGTGTGTGTGTGTATACACACATATATATACACACATATGCACACACGTGTATGCACATACGTGTGTGCGTGTGTGTGTGTGTATACACACACATATATATACACACATATGCACACATTTAATATACACACATTAATATACACACATTTAATAATATAAAAATATATAAAATTCTGGAATATACAGAATTTTTGTCTTTGAGGTGTCTTTGAGGTACGAATTAATTTAGCACGATTATATTTGAAGGATCGTATGTATCCAAGTTAACTCGAAATAACTATGAAAATGAATAAACTAAATTTAAATAAAATACTGATAAGTTGAATCTCCCCAGGTGAATATTGATAATAATACGCATAAATATTCTAGGGTTATTATTTTTTTATTATGTCTGAAAAAGAGATTACCAGTTATAAGAGAAGAAAACTATGCATAATGTGCGTGGGTGAATATCCATATTATTTATAAATATTCCTACACAAGAATTGAACTAATGGAAATCATTGTATATTTTGAATGATTGTCTTTTACTCTACATGTTGAGTCCCAAAGGAAGGAAAAGTTAGAAACAGAAGATAAACGAATTGAGAAAGGGAAGTTTTTCGAAGGAAAAATGTATAAACGTTGTTAATAGTATTTTGTTAGTTTGTCTTCCCTTATTTTGTTTCTCCAGTAGGTAATGACGCTTACACTAATTGTCCATCCCTGGGGATGAAAAGATATCTGTTATATAATAAGAAAAATAGAAAGGTGTAAAGGCCTATTGGTTATTTAAGAAATAATACATTTCTCTAAACTTTGTATATTTGAGAAGTAAATATTTGTGTAACAATTCTTCTACTGTTAATTGTGAAAACGTTTTAGAGAATGACTTTCTAAATAGAAATTTCAAACATAATTTTCTTTTTCTAGCTAAAAAATAAAACAATAAAATATTGAAGAATGCTGGTGTACAAACATTATTTACAAAAATGTCATTAAAATATTAAAAATGCAAAAGGGAGTTTTTTTTAATCAGGTATATGATCTTCTATGTAATTTTAATCGATTCTAATCATATTAAATCATATTAATAGCCGTGTATTTTCGTGTGAATTAGATTCGAATCCTAGTTTCAGATTGGATGCTCGTAGAATTTACAAAGGCAACAACTTGTTAAAACAAACTAAATAAAAAGAAAAGTGCCCAGTTATTACTGATTGCATTAAGTTCACAGGCTATTCACACTAATTGTATATTTTACTCTTATTTCAAAAACTAATGCCCCTCGAAAGATAAAGAAACCGACAATAAATTAAGGGGGAATTAACCCCCCGTTCCCCCTCTTTATACTTAACAATGAACCCCCAAAACTAATCAGAGAAGCGCCTAATCACAATAAACCTATATACAAAATTTAAAGCAAATCGGCTTATTCTGCATTTAAATCCCAAGTATCTAAATTAAGAGGGAGGATTAGCCCCACCCCGTCCCTCACTTTATACTTAACCAATGAATCAACAAAACTAATCAGGAAAGCGCTTATCACAAATGAACTTGTATGCATAATTTGAAGCACATCGTTTAATTCTGCATGAAAATCCCATTTATCTAAATTAAGGGGGGGGGATTAGCCCCCCGTTCCCCCCTTTATACTTAACCAATGAACCCCCAAAACTAATCAGTGAAGCGCCTTATCACAATGAACCTATAAACAAAATTTGAAGCAAAACAGATATTTCTATCAAGAGTTATCTCGTTCCGTACATACGTACATACGTACATACATACATACATACAGAAAGAGCGGGCACATTAGCTCTCAGGCTTTGATAGCCTGTGAGCTAAAAATGAAGCTCAGAATGTCATCTACATAGACAAAAAGAAAATGCTTTATTAGAGATACCATTTCAAATTGAACCATGGTGAATCCATTAGTGAATCCACATAGGCCACATTTCAGGCTTTATAAAATAAACACCTATAAAAATAAACACTAATTATATAATATAATAAAAAATACAGTTTAGTTCGTATCGCAAAATTTTCAGAATTTTTTTAATCTAGTATGCCGGGATCCGTAAGATAACTTAATTTTAAATGCATATATAAACATAAAACGTATGTTGAAACGCCATTTAACCCTTTCAGGGGCAAAACACTTCCATTTCTGAAATGTTGAAATGAATGATTGACACTGGAATTTACGAACAAATATATTTGGAAATAAGAAAAAGCTATATTTCACAGACATAATGAACAGAAAACTTTATACCAAAATTCTGGTACCATTGTGGCACTTGGAAATAACAATGAATGGAGTGGTTTCATAAACATACCACCGTCCTTGAAAGGATTAAACTATTTTTAATAGAATGAATTAATGGTGTTATTTTATTTGATAGAAACCATTTTAAAATGTCAATCAAATTTGAATAAGGGAAAACATTTTGTAAAAATAATTAATTAGTTAAAAAAAACATAGTGTTTAATTATCTTAATAATATTAATTCATTCTATAGATAATACATTGATATAGCCACATATACAATTTTAGACTGATTCCTAAAAGAGTTTTTTTTTTTTTTTTTGTAAATCTTACGGATCGCTGAAAAGAATTCTGAAAAATTTTCCATATTAACTCAAACATATATATTTTTTCATTATATTATATTAAAAACATTTACTTTTGCATTTTATAAAGTCTAAAATAGGGGTTAAATATGATACAGAGGTTTGTGTAATTTCAATAAGTATTTAAAAAATTATCAGAACTTGAAACCGCATCACATTTTATTAG
The DNA here is from genome assembly GCA_963931845.1 of Maratus michaelseni. Classification (NCBI taxonomy): domain Eukaryota; kingdom Metazoa; phylum Arthropoda; class Arachnida; order Araneae; family Salticidae; genus Maratus; species Maratus michaelseni. The sequence continues at coordinate 184,115,687 of OZ007596.1, forward strand.
CGGTGGAAAGTTTCAAAAGTTATGAGTCCCCCCCCCCCCCTAAAGAACTGAAAAGAAATATGAATTTTGGATAATCTTCAGGATTAAACTAACTAAAAAATGTTCTGCATAACCATTTTGCATGTTATTTTTGAGTTCATGCTACATTAATGAAAAATACTGCGAATTCATGAATACTCAAAAATTTTATCCCATGTTCTTCTTTAACTATCTTTACAATATTCAGAAGTATGTTTCCATTTCCTACTCTAATATGCATGAAAACGTTATTAACCAGGGAGAACTCGCGCTAATTTACGTTACACGAGAGCTCGCGCCGGGCTTCGTAGGCCCGGAGCGGATTTTTGCTTAAGAAAACTGTAAAATGAGTGTGCTAAGCATAAAAAATTTATGTTTTTAACGTAGTAATGGATAAATAAGAAATTAAATTTTAAAACAAAAAGTTTTAAATAGATTAATGATATATTTATATATACACATTAAAGTAAAAAAAAAAAGATTTTTTTAAGTTATACATGCAATTAATGTTACATTATGAACAATTAAAAAATCCTGAAGTATTTTTCAATTAAATAATATTTATTACACTTATTATAATTAAAACCAAACTTACATTTCACTGGCATATTCTGCAAATAACACTGCTATGCTCACTGCATACATTTTTGGAACATTTAGCACAAGAAATTTGTGATTTTCTGTCAAGTTTGCTGGGACAGATATGCCACCTTTTTCTTGAACATTTTTGTTTTTTTGCAGGTGGTGCTGCAATCTTTTCATTGCGGTCACTATCTAATTTTTCATGCAATTCGCGTGGAAGCGTCGGCTGCAAACGTCTGTTTTCCAAATTCTCCTTCAGAAGCTCTAACGCCAGATCTTTCAAAAAATAAACTCCTTTTTCTGTATTGTAGCTGTGGTGAATTCGCAGATAATAGTAAAATTCGGGCATTTATGGCTGCAGTATTCAAAATACTGAAAAATTCTGTCTTCGGCCACCTGTTGCTCATTCTCGCAATAGAATAAGTAGCTGACATTTCATCTACAACATCTACAGCTCCCTTCGTTAAGTTATAAAATGTTATTATCTCTGGTTTCTTGGCTTCTGCAGTTGAAACATCAATAGCACCATCGTTGTGCATGGTAGATAAAAGTAAAACACATTTATTTTTTTGGGGTACGTAGGATACCAAAGTCATATTCTTTTGGAATCCAAATAACGAGGAATACACTTCTCGTTTCTTCCCAGAAGCGAATTCTTCTGGTAATTCTCTTTTATTTCTCCTCACAGTTCCAACAATTGTTATTTTCTTTTGAAGGAGATCTTTAGCTAATGCATAACTGGTATACCAATTATCAACTGTGCGATTACGTCCAGAGTTGTAAATTGGTTCCCCTACCCTCTTGACAATTTTATCTGGAGCATTTTCTAATTTATACGGACCTTCTGGTTCAGCTCCTGCATAAATTTCAAGATTCCAAGTATAAAATGTCCTTGAATCAACTAAAGCAAATATTTTTATCCCGTATTTTGCAGGTTTACATGGAATATACTGACAAAAGGAACATTTACCTCTAAAAGTTTCTAACTTTTCATCTATAGTCACAAACTCTCCGAGACTATATACATGCTGACAATTTGTAACAAATTTTTCAAAAACATATCTTATGGGAGCCAATTTATCCAATTGAATTCTAGAAGGACGATCAGTTATATCATCGAATATTATGCATCTCATAAGAAATAAAAAGCGATTATATAACATAGTTCAATGAAAAATTTCAAGCCCTATGCCATCGGTGTTCCAAATATCACGAACATTTACATGTGAGGATTTATGAATACCCCCTAAGTAAAGAAGGCCAATAAATGCTCTTATTTCTGCTATATTTGTCTGACGTGCATCTCTTTCTCTTTGGAAATTGGTTGCAATTGATTTTATAAAAATATTTGTGTATTCCACAATACTCGTTATTATTGTTTCGTCAATAAGCAATTGCCAAGAATCCATAGGGCAGGATACGTTCCTTGCATCACTAACGTTTACGGGCAATTTTGATACAATATTGTGAGCAGGAGTTCTGACATTTTGTCTTGGTTCTGTTTTATTCCATTTCGTTATTTTATCTTTGCCAATATAGCAGTCAACGGATTCAATAATATCCGATTCACTTGATGAATCTAAATCTTCTTCTGAACTTGACTGATGGTCACTATATTGTTCTTTGTCATCTGCTTCTTCATCTTCCTCATTAATAGATTCTTCATCAGTAGAAACCTCAGCTAACAAGGTCTGCAATCTCTTCATTTCATCGTCACAGCTTAAATAGCGATACATTTTTCAACCTATTCCTTCACATTCACAATCTAAAATGAAAAGCGCGAGCGCTTGCTCCGGGCCTCAGGGGCCCGAACCAGTATTTTCTCAGAAAAGGGGCATCCTACATTCTTGAAATGCCTGTGCTCAGTATGTAGGTGACCTTCAATGCAGCTACCGTGCAACTGGTCCATTTTCGTTGAAGGGGTGACTTCGCTGAAGTATAGTTTTCTAATGACCGGGCCTGAGAGGCCCGATGCGAGTCTTCGCGGGTTAATGTAAACATCTAAATATTTCAGAATACTCTCATTTGAGGACTTTCTCAAAATATACTTACGAACTACATTAAAGACGTGAGTATAAAATATCAGAAATTTACTAAATGGTGTATACAAATGTCAAATTTAAAACTTATACACACATTAAAAATCTAATTAAAAATATCAACGTTTTGACCAACTTCTACAGTCATTCTCAGGAAAAACCTGTTTTTCCTGAGGAAACTCGTAGCACAGTTTAAAATTCTCCTTCTGGAGTTTCTGTCAATAAACGGAAATGTGTTCGCGAACTTTTGTGCTGCCCTGTATATGATCTACAGAATTTATACACGCCAAGTAATAGACAAAAAGGGAGTTAAATTTAAAATCGCGTTCAGCAACTTAAAACACACTTCCAGGGATTATTGTTAACAGACAGTAGATAAATCTTTTGTGTGTCCCTGTAAATGAACGATAACTGCTATACACACAATATTCTGTAGTAAGCCTCTTGTAATGCACCTTAGTGATATATATATAAATTTCAATGCGTTTAAAACAGTGAAGCATTATTTAATTAAACCGCACACGATTTTTCTCCATAGACGTAATGTAACGGAATTCTTTTGACTGTCCCTGTAAAATAACTATAAGTGCTATGCACATCCTATTCCACATTAAGCTTCTTGTAATGCACCTTAGTGATATATATAAATTACAATGTGTTTGAAATTGTGTAACATCATTAAAATAAACCGCAAATGATTTTTCCCCTTAGACCGTCATGTAACGGAATTCTTTTGAGTGTCCCTGTAAATAAACTATAAATGCTACACACTTCAATTGAAATAGGGAACGGGCTATAGATAACGACAATAACATATAAAAATTACAGGGCAATCCGAACATATTTACGGGAGTTAGAGAACGGACAGACGGCAGACGGCAGACGGTCCGACGGCCAGACAAACCGACGTCATAAACACATTTCAACTAGGTTGGAAAGTGTTAAAAATGGTACTTTCAGTTAAATATAAATTTATAACTGTCATTAACATGCATGTATAATTCTGTGTATTAGTAAAACAAATTCACATACAAAGATAGATATAAATTACAAATCGCCACTGATAGTTAAAATTTTATTGAACCCTGGATAGTACTATTTTTAGAGTAGATATGAAAGGGTAGCTTTGGAGAACTTATATAAAAGTTCATATTTTTTATTTCATGGAAATTTTACTGACCAAATAAAGTTAGAATAAATTAAAAATTCTGTAAACATAATTTCTTTTGTATTTAAAAGGTACGTATTTATGTTGGTACACTCATACTGAGGGAAATAAATTAACTTAAATATTGTTTACAATGTTAAAAAGAAGTTTATGAAAAATATTATATGAAAAAGAAAAATGAAATGAAATGAAATAGAATTGACAAAATAGGGTTATTTTCATGGAGTATGAAATTCAGTAACCTAAGGCATAAAACACTTTTATCAGAAAACAGTTATTACATTGCAGACATATGTAACATTTATAGCTGCAGAAACCTGGTTTACTGCAAAATTTAAATTTGATTTGTTTATCATTTTCATATTAAAAATTCCATATTAAAAATTAAAGTTTAACCTTACCACACTTACATATATAAGAAGAACATATAAAAGAAAGTAAAATGTATTTACGCGATATTTTACCCTGAAATCGTATACCTGCTGAAGTTTAAGTTGGTAATGAGTTAAAAACTATAACTAAAGCTAGCATGACCTCTTTTGTTCCAAGCACATAAACTAAACTAAATAAACTAAGGGTTATAAAAAAAAATGCTGGTTCATGGAACAATTTTTTAAATACCAGGTTCTTAAGCACCGAACAATCCACAATATGCCAATAGTGTTCTTTGCCACACGTTTTAAGATTATATAATATGAATAACTATCATGGAATTTAAATAAATGGATATTTTTTTACCTCATATAAATTTCTAATGATATGGAATATTATATATTTATTTCAAGATTTTTACATTATTCTCGTATGTCGTATATATTTCTGGGTTTTGAACGATGGGAAATGTTCTATAAAAATCTTTACGAAATCTCTTTTGTAAACATTTTTGGACTTTACACATATTTTCTATTTCTTAGCTGAATATATTTGTATCAATAACAAAGTGAAATTGCATTTTTTAATGTAAATTCACATTATGTACTACTTTTCTGCAAAATAAATACCTTACGAAATAAATCTTGCTTATATTTGTTCTTACGCATCTTGCTGTCTCTATGGAAATGTACTGTATACATAATAATGCGTAAATGAGTTTAAATAACGAAATGCGTGCATGCGTGAAATATATGTGGATATTCTTGTGTAGAATCCCATTCATTGACCAGGATTGTGCTATAGAAAATGCGAGCGAAATCTACGTTTGCATAATCGAGGGATCAATCTACCCTGTTGTTTTATTCGTATATATAAATATAACATATTTTCTGGATAATGTAGATGAATTATTCACGGTGAACACATTAAAGGATAAGGTATTTGAAAATTTGGTATTTAGTTAAAACTGCTTTAGATTTCGCTATCGAAATTCTGAACCGGATTCACTTTTAATGGATAATGTTTTTTTTTAGATATTTATTTCCATCCTTCCCATGAATTGACATGAGCATATTGCATTTCTCCAAAAATGCTAGAGCTATCACTACATCCCACTATAAAAATATTTATAACTTCAAAATTTTCTAAACTCCGCATAATCAATTATTATGTACATGAAATAAGATTTCTTTGAGGTATTGTTTAACAAAAATAAATTATGTTTTTTTATTATTAGTTGTACGTTATGAAGTATTTATTATAATTAACAGTATTAATTATGAAATTTTAGTTAAAGACTTAGATGATGTTTCATTAGAATGAAGCGATAAATGTATTTATGAATTTTAATGTCTTACAGTTGTCTATGGAGCACAATTTTTTTAAAAATAATTGATCCCATAATCTAATTTCTTGAGGTTTCGCATCTAATTTAAAGTTTAAACCTTATTAAATTAATCAACAAGAGCGAAAAATCATACAAAACGCATAGAATATGAAACACGTTCCAGCAGTATCAAACTTTATATTTTTTCCATACCGCATAGTGAAATTGAAATTCAGAAGAAAAACGCATAACACAACTAAAAACGTTTTTCTGTTAATTGTCTGTAACAGATGACAATATGTACATATGCTTTTGTTAAACTTTATATGTAAATGTCTATTATAGTCACACAAGATATTATTGTAATATTTTGTTCAGTTGAAAAACAAGCAACATATTTGCAAACGAATTTTTTCAAATTCGGTCCACACAACATAATTAATTGCAAATGAAAATAATACTTTTGGGTGTCCATGTATATGTTCTATATAATATATAAGCACCATATATAATGCTAAGATTTAGTTAGAGTGAAAACGCTTACCACAATTGATAACGCACTTCTTGCAATTGTTGTTGATAGATAAATTCTTTTGTTTGGCTGTGTAGCAGAACGCCGTACTTTTGAAGATGTTGCCGTGCACTTTCATAATGTATATCAGTTAAACAAAGAGCACTTCAAGCAAAAATTGTCTAATCAAAGTAATGTAATCGAATGATTCCATGTGTACCTGTAAATGAACAATGAAAGCTACATGCATCCATTTTTAATCGAAAACATACTGTTGTGTGTATCAACATACTATATCCATCATATATATTATTTCTCCTGTCAACATCCCTTTTTTTAAGAAAATACGAAACACAGAACGACGGAGGAGACACCAATATGAAAGGATTTTTAACAGGCTTCTGACATATACTTACATTTTCCTAAAATATTTTTTTTGAAAAAAAATTGCGGATAATTAAAAATTAAATCAGAATTGTTTTCATAAATGAAATAAAAGGTTTTCTTCAATTTAGTGTTGCCACAACAATAAAATTCTGGATCATATCATGCACAACAATGATTATAAAAAATTAAATAGCACAAAAAGGATAAAGTGTAACATCTCTGCTAGAGATGAGTTCAGGCTCTCTTTTCGGAGCCCGGGCCCAAAAGAGCCCGATGATTTTAAATCCGAGCCCGTCCGAGCCTAAACCTTTTGTATAATTAGATCCCGAGCCCGATACCGAAAAAAATTGCATAATAGTTAAAAATTGTTTTAAATGTAATATCACGTTTTTTAAAACTTCGTACGCGAAAATAATTGTTCATCCCGTACACATAATTAATTTTATGAAAATTTACATTCTATGTTATCAAAGGGAAGTTTGGTATCAAATAAAATATACTTCCTTAAAAGGATGTAAATATTTTTCTCTCCCAATAAATAAATCTGATGGACACTTTAACGAAGTGCGTTTTATAAATAAATAAATGAAATTTGTAGAAATTACTATTTCTATGCCGAAGAATCGAACAACGTTTTCTATTTCCTATAATAGGTGTATTTCGTAAATTAGAACTGATTCTTAAATTAAAACAATATTTCGTGCTCCTGAAAAACAGCTTAAATTAAAAATTTGACGCAGTTATCTGAAAGATCCTGTGCTTTATTAGAAAAAGTTGAAACACTCTTCGATTGCTTTCTATCGGAATAGCAATACATAACAATTATATGTACTTATGAAAGTGACTTCGTAAATCTGCAGAACAGAACTTTAGCATGAGCAGAGTTCATAATTAAAAATAGAATCACTAACGTTGTTTTCATATGAAGAAGTAGTATAACTCGCACACAATAAAATACTAAAAATTTGCAAACCTGAACTAATGCTGATTGACAAAAAACGAAATAAAATAAAATAAAATAAATTTTTCAATTAAAAAATATCATACTTCACAAACGAAAAAATAGCAACAAATATTATTGGTGCCACTTCGCATTTTCGCCATATCACCCAATCGTCAGACATGTCGTGAATATAGTAAATTTTCTTTTAAAGTAACATTCTAATACTAGAAAAGAAAAATAAGATTTCTATTTCCCCTTCTATTCATTCTGCTCAAAATAACATTAAAATTACTTGTAATGGAATTTGCAATTTTTTAGAGGAAAAAGTTATTTTTATTTTTTCTTTATGAGAATAAATAAAATTGTCAGTTTCAGAAGGAATGAGCCCGAACCCGCCCGGGCCCGAAGGCTGGTATAAAAATTGAGCCCGAGCCCGTGTCGGGCCCGGGCCAAGGCTCGGCTAAGCCAGTCTCATCTCTAATCTTTGCACGTGTTTATTCTATATTGATGATTAAAAAGCAAAATTGAAATTCCAATGTTTTGAAGATAAAGACACCATGGCCCAGACAACACAAACACATCCTAAAAACATCCAAAAGATGTCATATTTAGGACAAGCTGATATCCTGTGGACCGATGAAATGGTCCTCTCGACAGTTACAGGACATCCCCTAAGTTTCGACATGTCACACCTTTCAACGTCCTATGGATGTCATCTCATGACACATTTTGGACGGTTATAGGACACTTGCATTACATCCTCTGGATGGTCCTATTGATATCCTTAAAGCATCCACATAATGTCATATTTAGGATAAGCTGATATCCTGCGGATGGATGAAATCATCCTGTAGACAGTTATAGGATATCCCCTGGGTGTCGAAATGTCACACCTGTCAATATCCTATGGATGTCATTACACAACACCTTGTGGATGGTTATAGGGCATCCTCTGGGTGTCAAAATGTCACACCTGTCAGCATCCTGTGGATGGTTTTCATGATATTACTGCCTTCAATTTGCATTTTTGAAATTCATATGTACATAAACATATGACAATGCATAGATCTATTGTTACTGAAAACATTTATTTAATAAATTTTATAGTTTAAAAATATCTTCATTTATTAGATTTATTAGAGGGAATAAAAGTTTTTATTTTTTAAGAAAGGTTATTGAATAATCTTTCTTTTAAAAAAAATATCCAATCTAACAAAGATCTCATACACTATATAATTTATTTAATAAAAAATGTTTTCAGTAACAATATATGGAGGTATATATGAATTTTAAAAATGCAAATTGAAGGCAGAAGATATCTTATATTCTCGATAAAATTCAAGAAAATTTGTAAAATTCCTTACTTATATATAATTATTTTTTACATATTTTATTCTTAATTTGAGCAAATATTATATAAAATGATGCAATTTAAAATTTTTTCATGACCTTTTTTTAAGTGCTATGTCTGAAGTGGAACTTATCATTCTTGTCGTAAGAAGTCATATAAAAACTTAAGGCAGTATTCAAAAAAAATATTTTTCCATGCTCAACAACTCAAAATTTTATGACACATTTTCAAACTCATTTTTAAAAGTAAAAACATGAAACTTGGCGGCGTGATTTATGAAGAGATTTATAAGGGACCTACTTTTTTATTTTTCGTTCAATTAATTAGAAATTGATTTACAAACAAATATTTTCGAAGTACTTTTTTTTTTTTTTTCCAGCGCTATCGCTTCGGGAAATTCGGTTCAAAATGTCCACTTTGACAGCATTTTTAAAAATATATTCTGCCTTTATCAAAAAATCGAGACAACACGGACATTATAAAGTTTCTGAATAAGAGAACCTGCCAATTGGATGCATTTTCGAGCAAAAATGAATTTAAAAATGTGTCTCAAAATAAGCAGTTTGGATTTGAATACAGCCTTAAGTTTTTTTTAAATAACAATTTTTTTTTTACTTTGCAATTATTTGTTTTACTTACTAAAAAAAGCATGTAAACACCTGATCCACTTTAGGAACACCCGGTATATACAACAAATGTTATGCATTTGATTGTCCTCTGATAAGGTGCCACATGAAATTTAAAAGTATCGTTTTGTCCCTCTGATGATGGTTTTACATTGTTTTTCTAGAATAAAGCTACTGCATAAGTCATCTGTTAATACTTTTGCATTCAAAACAAATAAAGGACAGAAAAGTATGCCCTTTCATATTTAGTGACCGAAGCACACATTTACTACTGTTATAATTTGGCTATACAGCTTCAGATTCAATTTGTTTTACTTATCTTTGTACTTAAATACATTACCTTACTTTAACAAAATGAGACAGTACCATGATTATGTAAATGCTAATGGCCCAGAAAGTGCATTTGATATATGTCACAAAGTATTAACACAAATTTGAGCAATATTAAGATATTGTTTGCTTTCATTGTTCTAACTTTAATGAATAAACAACTTCTGTATTTTAAATAATTGCACATATTACACTAAGTGCTTAGTATAAAATAATAAACTTAAATTATATGACATACAAAAATTAAATCTTTATGCAAAAGTCATCAGAAGTGAATACCTGAAAATTTTAAAATTTTACTCCCAATTTAATTGGAAATCAGTAAAGGAATAAAAATAAAAATATAAATTTCACAATGTCATGAAAGATAGTATGGGGAAAATGATAACCGCTGTTGAATAATCTTATTATTTTTAAAAAATTCTATAATGTTACAAATTGCACAATAAAAAAATTCACATTAAAAACAAAACAAATATTTATTTACAGCTTTCACGATAAAATACAAAACAAATATTTATTTATAACTTTCCACAATAAAATACAAAACAAATATTTATTTACAACTTTCCACATCACAAAACATAATTTTTTTTTTCTTTTCAACAATCTGGTTTCTTCCACCTTGCTGTTGTCACAGAAATTTCTGCTCGGCATACGTCTGTAAAGAAGAAAAGAAAAAATATACATTTCTACCTAACTTTATAAGTGCATCACATTCATTCAAAATGAATAAATCAGCATATATACACAAGATATACAATAATTTCTTACCGTTTGTTTCTTCAAAAGATCTTACAGTAAAATTTATTATGTTTAGGAACTTTACTATTTAAGCCTTATGGGATATTTGAACAACTATGAAAAAGTAAAAGCACATCTTATTTTATGTCGAAAAACGTCATACAGCATGAAAGCACCCGCCTTGTTTTGTGTCGAATAAAAAAAAAATCTTAATATTTATAACTGATGGTAATGTCATATTTTTAATAATTAAAAATGATGGTAATTACAAGCAAAATGTACTACAGTAGACTCCCCAAATCCACATGAGTCCATCATAACACTGAAATTGTGCAAATTTTTGAATTATTTGCAGATTTCTGGTTTATTTACATTTTTTAAGCAGTAATACGAATGTAATAATGCATTTGAAATTACAATGAATATGTCTATAATAAAGTAAATTATTAAGTAAAACAATAAAGTACTAAATATTAAGAAAATGTAAAACTTGATTAAAATATAAAAAGTAAAGATCAAGTATGTATTTAGTAATGTGTAAGGCGTAAGTATGCTAAATAAAGATTAGATATCATCATCATCAACAACTGTTTTCAATCCACTGCTGGATTCTCACCCAGATTTTTCCATTGTTTCTGGTCTAGTGTTTTAGTCATCCAATTAACACTGACCACTTATCTGATTTCGTCACTCCATCTTACTTGAGGTCATCTTCTTGGTCGTTTTACATCACTGGGATACTACTGTAGGGTGTTTGTGCTCCATCTACTGTCTTACCTTTTTGCAATGTGCCCCGCCCATTTTCCATTTTAGACGTTTAATTCTTTCAATGACGTCAAAAACTTTCGTCTAACTTCTCATCCAGGTTATTCTCTTTCTGTCTCTTCTAGTTATGCCTAGCGTACACATTTCTATACTTCGCTGTGTTCGGGTCCGGATACCGGGTTGCGTTAGTGAAGGAAACACTCGATGGAGAAGTTTCTGTAGAAGCACAATTTTAGTCATCAATATTGGTTTGACACTAAACGGTATTTGCAGTTCCGCTGCACCAGATTTAGTACAGCAATCCTATACTTTAGAGATTAACAAACTACGACTTGTGTGTTCAGGGGTCGATGCAGGTTTTTTTTTCTTGGGGCCCATTTTGTGAAAAGTAAAGGTTATTTTTGTGAAATTTATTATATTTTTGTGAAAAATAACATTTTGTGGCGAAAGTTGATATCCAGTTAATCAAATTCAGACCAAGCATTTAAAAACAAAAACCGTTTAAAATCCTTTTGCTGAAGTTTTCCTCTCTGGTGAACTTGCTTGTTTACAAATTACATATTTTAAAAATCACAAAATAATAAATAAATAATAAATAGTAAGTTTTTATGGAATAGCATTTTGTGAAGGAGCCCATTTTATCAAATTGATTTTTGTGAAGGGGTTCCATTTTATCAAATTGAATTTTGTGAAGGGGCCGATTTCATTAAATAGATTTTTGTGAAGGGGCCCTAAATAGGCCCCAAATTTTTCCTGGATCGACCCCTGGTGTTTCATTTTAAAATGCTTGTTGCACTTATGCTGAATTGGTGTTTGTTATGAGAACATAAGATTTATTTTTATAAAAGCTATGATTTATCAAACTTATAAGTTATAATGCTCTAAAATAAGACTTATTTTTGTATGGAGTAAAAAATTCAAAAAGAAAATAACAATGTGTGCAGTATTTGAACACACGGCAAATGTAATATGGTGAGAAAATGCTTTTTTAACCATTAAAATAATGTCAGGGCTTAATATACTTACATATCTACCGTATTATTGGGAATATCAGCCATACCAATGAATATCTGTTTCAAAAAAAGTATATCCACGTAAGCGGCACACCTGTAAAAATCTCTTTTTTTAAAATGTATAGTGCCGCACCCAAGGAACTCAAATTTACGTATAAATATTTTCACTTAAATGCCACACACAAAAAAATTTAAACTAGTAATTAAATATAAAGAACTATTGTAATATTAGTTAGTAATATATAAATAATTTAACTTAAGTGCTGAAAAAAAAATGTATGTATATATATATATATAAGGATATCATATAGAGACTTTGTGCCGAAACTACTGTAGCATAACTAGAGCGGTGTTCCTGTAATTTTTTTTTTTTTTTTTTTCTTAAGGGTGGAGGGAGATTTTTTTTGACAAAAGACATGTTAGATTTAAGGTATGCAAATGACAAAAATATTTAAACAAGCAAAATATTACTGAAAAATGTTATGTAATAAACCATTATGAAAACATTTTTAAAATATGTAGTTTTATGTTAACTCCCCTGACTACTGCTAAAAGCACCTTTTCGTCACCGAAGCAATAATCAAACAGAGAAAAATACAGTATTTAATCTATATCATCAGAAGCTGATGATCTTATTCTGATAACGTTCGGCGACTTCCGACTGCAAATAGTTTAATAAACAAAACAAAAACCACAGATAGTTCTCTCCTTTTTCTTTGCAGTTGCTTTTTTGTGGGGATGCTCTCATTTTCTAATAATTGATTATTTTTTAATAAAAGTTTGTTACACAGCCTAATTTACTATTATTGAACTTGCTGAAAACTTGAACAAATTTCGTCAATTGACGATGGAGATATCAATTATTTTTTTTAATAGTAAGGTAAAAACAGGTTTTGCTTTTCATTCTTTTTCTTTTAATTATTTTTTCCGTTTGCTTGAAGCTCAATTTTTTTTCCCATTTGGCTCTAACTATTACGCTTGACGACAATAGTGTTGATATAACACAGTTTAGAGATACCTAGAATTTAAATATTCAGGGCCGAAATTAGCTTTTTTTTCACAGGGGCAAACAGGGATTTTGGCACCCCCACTAACCCTACCTTTCTCGCAAAGTAAATTTACAAAGATAATTTTACTAAGTTTTTAATAGCTGACTTATTTTAAACTGAAAAATATGTAATCATAAAATACGTAATAGTGAACTCTGTGCTTTGTCAAATACTTATTCAATAAAACCTGTGAGTACAGAATCAAAAGGAACAAGACAAAATTCAGTTTTATACAAGTTTTCGTCTTAGCAAATAGAATTGATGCTATTGTTACTGTTGGATCCGTGTATTTTTTTCATTTAAGACAGGATTCTATTACAGAAAGATTTTACTGTAGTTATAGTATTACATTACAATTGAACAGATGTTTAAAGTCCTAGTGTTATAAGTCACAATGTCTTAAGAACTGAAAAACCAGAATTTTCTGTAAGAATATAGCAATGAATTCTAATACTGTAAAACATCTTTGTATGTTATCTACATACAGTTTCATGGAGCTGTCATTTATACTGCACTTCCTATTTATAGACTAATATGTTTAGATACTTTCCTGAACCTAAATTCCAAATTATAATAGTGACTCGGAACAAAAAAAAAATTAAGTTTTTAATAAGTATTTTATTATGTGAATTTTCTACCTTTTATTTTTTAGTGTCCCATGAATTCTCAGTTTTTCTTTTGAATTTTCCAACTTACAAAACATTTTTGCCCAAATTTCATATACTTTTTTTTGTATCAAGCAACAAACCAAATGGTCATTTGTCGTCCCCCATGCCTTCCATTCTGGCGCCCGTGGCACATGCCCCCTCTGTGCTGCCTTTAGTTTCAGCCCTGAATATTAATGATCAAAAAGTGCTGCAGAATGTTTACATTTAAAATAAATGTCAATATACTTAAAATCTTGCTACTTTTCGGTTAGCCAGGCACCACTAATTAGAGATCTGCACAGGCCGGGCTCGGGCCTATTTTCCTTCACTGCACTCGGGCTAGGCCTGGTCTCCACTCGTTTTGGGCCGAGCTTGGGCCTAGTGATTACTCTTTATGGCCCGGGTTCGGGCCTTTCTTTTTTCCTGAAGGATCAGGCCGTGTCTAAAATTATTTTTTCCGTACAGAGCCGGGACTGGTTTCATCCTTCCTAATCTTCACACCCCAAAATTTTCAGTCCTGGTTTTGACCCTATAAAAATCATTGTCTCGGCTTGGCCTTGTCCATTCGAAGGTCAGTAAAATAAGACCTGGCACAAAAATCTTTGAAAAAAATGCAAATATTTTTAAATTGCCATTATTCTACAATTAAACATTAAAATTTATTATTTTTAAAGATAAGTAGATTTGTACACTTATTAAAATATAGCTAAATTAAAATATAGTGAAACGTGTGAAAAAGAACCTGCTTATGACGGAATCCTGTCTTAAACTGAAAAATGTGTTGATCCATGCAAAATGAATATACGAATACGTAAGAAAAGAATATATAATATATTTACACCTGCTAAGAAGGCAAATTGTCTATAACTCATTTTTTTTCCCTATGCAATTCCGTCTTAGAAGAAGATTTTAATGTATAGCATTTTTCTGATTTTTAACACTTCAATACATGGAATATGGATTAACAATATTAATGATAACTTAAACACATACATACAACAAATAGAGATTTATTAAACAAATAAATATCGCAGACTGCGGCACTTCTATAAAAATGAAGATTGTAAACATGAAAAAAAAAAAGAGCTTAGATAGGAATTTTTGGTTAGATCTACTCCTACAAGGCAAATTTTTAACCAAATCATCGTAAAAATCAATGTTTTGTGGAAATTAACTTGGGCCGGCCTTTTAGCTTTTATACCGGGACGAACTTACTTTTAAATCGGGCCGGGTCAGGCCAATATTTTTTTTTGCTCGGGCCGAACTTTTGATTTTTGTATCAGGCCAGGCCTGGAAATTTCGGCCCGTGCAGACCTCTACCACTGATATATGTACATGTATATATATACCATATATCTGCAAATACATATTATATATATGTATATACATATGTATTTATATATGTACATATGTCACTGGCACCCGGCTAACCGAAAAGTACCAAAAACTTTAGCATAAAATTATGGTTTATTTCTTCTGAAAAAAAAATAGTTTGAATTAAATGTACTTTAAGATAAAATGAAGATTTTCTATACTTATATGACTGCTAAAAAGATATTTATTGCCTTTTGACAGGTATGCTAGTAGAACTTTTAATTTTTGTATCAGGCCGGGCTGAATTTTTTTTTGTATGGGTACCAATACAAAAATTAATTTGGGTGATCTATCAATGTTAACTGAATATTTTAGAAATTACCGGAAAAAAAATCAGTTTTCAAAAACAAGCCATGGAATATAAACATTTGGGCAATTCCAAGCCAATTTACCATTTCTAGAATTTTATATTTTAGATCAAATAGGTAATATATATTTTTTCTGATAGTATTATACCTATATTTTTTATATTTGCAATGCATTTTATAAAATTTTGAATAGTCAAAATCAATAAAATTCATTATAATCGCTTCTGTTTACATGTTTATTTGTTTGTCTGTTACATGTTAAATGTTGGTCTGTTACAGGTAAGATTACATATTTTTCATGACTATCTTATGGCAACAGTCAAATTTTGAGAAAGATATGTTTCAGAACGTCCTCTGAATGAAAATACATTTTTATAATAATAAATTGTAAATTATTTTATAAGTAATATATCGATAAACATCAAGGTATCTGAAAAGCATGGTAATTCATGTTTGTCTGTTACATTAACATTTTTTTAACCATAATTATTTACATTAAATAATTTATTCATAATAACTATATTAATTTATCTTCTAATAAATATCATCATGCTAATTGTAGCCCTTTTTGAATTACATAATTATTATTTTTCAAATGAGATAAAGCCTTTTTTTCCGCTATGTCAATTAGTCTGTTACAATGGAATTGCCCATTTAAATAAATAAATAAGTAAAAATGTTCCAAAGCACAACAATTCATAAATATGCTTAAATGCAAAAATATGACAATTCAATAAAAGCTATAAAACTACATGCTCACATATTCTTTTATTTTTAAGAAAAAGAAATAATAATAATAAATCAATTAAACATACCACTGCTTAAGAGTCCATTGCAGACTTCTTTTCCAGCATTCAGCTCAATTTACAGCTGGATTTTTCAAAAATTACTTGCATAGTCTCTAAAATAAAGAAATAACTTTGAAATGAAGCATGTGTAAATAAATGTGTCAAATTAACATTTTAACCCGTCAGCACACACACTGGGATAAAATCTACCCCAGCTCAGAACTATTACTTAAAAATGTGCGTAAATCGTTCGGGATCATTCTGAGCTTTACAGTACCTTTCAAGCTGAAAGAGATCAAGATGTGGCCAAAAAGAATTTACCTCCGGTTGTGAGATTTTCCATTCTTTTGTTATAAAAATGTCACGTGGGAGGAAATTTACCCCACGCGTGTTATAACGTAACCCATAATGATAAGAAAATGTTAATGCAAATGTTTATGTAAAAAATATAGTGTGCAAATAATAATATAATTTTTCTTTTAAACGTTAACAACTCTTGCACATACAGTTTCTATATATCAGTTTTATATTTTTTTGTATTTTTATGGCTAAATTTGGATTGAAAAAACTTTGTATGTAATGATATGCAGAAAAAAATCTTAGTGCTAGATTTTTTTTTTTTTTCTTTAAATATGAAAAAACCTCTTATTTTAAGTTAAATTATTTTCTTTATTGATTTACAGTTTATTTCAAAATATAAATTTTTGCTTATAATCAAACCGGGGGGAAATTGACACAAGAAAACCCATTGGGGTCAAATTTATCCTGCGCGTGTAGTAACGTAATGGAAAGGGGCGCATGTGCTGACGGGTTAAGAACCAAGTTTTCAATAGAAATGTTTCCAATTTTTATTTAATTATTAATTAGCACTAGGATTTAATTATGATTTGAAATTGAAATATCCGAAATTAAGGAAAGTAACAGAGTTCTCTTTATGAAAGTAATCTCAAATAGATTGAGTTTTATAGAACAGAATTTAGAAAAAAAAAAGAAAGATAAATTAATACATAATCTTTTTTAATAAAAAGCTACGTGTTGCTGATGACTGGTTTTTTAGCTTATCGTTGCCAGAGATTAATTTCAGAAAATGAGAGATTTGAAGTTACTGAAAAAATTAATAGCTCGTAAAGTATTTGTCAGAAAATTGTTAATTCTCGACAAATACTAGATGTGCCATTTATTTTTAGTATATATATATATTAAATATAAAAAATCTGTTAGAATTTTAAATTAAAAAAAACCAGTTTTCAGCGATGTTCTGTAACCCGGGAAGCCCAAGTTCGATTCCCTAGTATTATTTAATAATAATGTACTTGTACGAATTCAAAAACCAGCTCAGGCTAAAAGTATCAATTTCAAATTAGTTGTGTATTATATAAAGCAGGATTACAAAAAAGTCAGCTTGAAATGTTTAAAAAGTGGCTTTTACTAATTTTAGTTTTAACTGTCACTAGCTTTTACATTTTAAAGCATTTTACTTATAAACTATAATTCTTTAGATAAAATTTTTTATAGCTTAACTCGGGGGTCGATACAGGGAAAATTTGGGGTTATTTAGGGTCCCTTCACAAAAATCTATTTAATAAAATGGGCCTCTTCACAAAAATCTATTTGATAAAATGGGCCCCTTCACAAAAATCAATTTCATAAAATGGACCCTTCACAAAAATCAATTTGATAAAACATACACTTCACAAAATTCTATAAATAATAATTCTATAAAATTCCATAAAAACTTACTATTTATTATTTATTTTGTGTTGTTTTAAAATGTGTAATTTGAACAAACAAGTTCACCAGAGAGGAAAAATTCAGCAAAAGGATTTAAAAAAAGTTTTTGTTTATAAATGCTTAATTCCAATTTGACTAACTGGATTTCAACTTTCGTTACAAAATGTTATTTTTCACAAAAATATAATAAATTACACAAAAATAACCTTTACTTTTCACAAAATGGGCCCCAAGAAAAAAAAACCTGCATCGACCTCTTAACTAATATATATATTATTCACACTCCTTCACAAAAATCAATTTGATAAAATGGGTCCCTTCACAAAAATCAATTTGATAAAACGTACACTTCACAAAATTCTATTCCATAAAAACTTAATATTTATTATTTATTTTTTATTTTGTGTTGTTTTAAAATGTGTAATTTGAACAAACAAGTTCACCAGAGAGGAAAAATTCAGCAAAAGGATTAAAAAAAAGTTTTTGTTTATAAATGCTTGGTTTAAATTTGACTAACTGGATTTCAACTTTCGTTACAAAATGTTATTTTTCACAAAAATATAATAAATTACACAAAAATAACCTTTACTTTTCCCAAAATGGGCCCCAAGAAAAAAAACCTGCATCGACCCCTTAACTAATATATATATTAGGCATTTTATTGCACTAGAATTTAATAGCATTATTTATCAATATTGAAAACATCAGTATTAAAGTCACACATGCATAAGAGAAACTCATAGTGAATGTAGGAAAAAAAATTAGTAAATTTTAATACCAATTTCTTTATTTAGCTTTAAGAGGCTACTTGACTTAGGCCAAAACACCCACTCACTAATGTTAATTCTATGGGGGAAATAATTTATGATATCTCGTTCGCATTTCAATATTTATAAATGATTTTTTTCGCATTGGATAGCTGAGGTCAATCTCTATGCACACACTTTTTCGATTTTGATTACAAGTTTTTTTTATTAAGATACTTTCACTTTCAAAAATTGTTTTGAAAGCGAAAGAAAGGAAGGAGGGGGGGGTGATCTTTTAACTGTTTTTCAAGTGTTTGAAGTTTAAAAAAAAAGAGAGAAGTGGGATATATAATATATATCTGCAAGTCACTTTTTGACTCACTGTTGTAAAATCTGAGTGATGGTTCAAAAATTTTCTACGATTTCTGTGTAAAATACAAGTAAACTTTAACCCTGAAAATTATGAAAATAAAAAACAGTTAAAGGATAATAATGTTTTTAGTGTGATCATCAGAGCATCTTCTGTTTTAGCACTATCTCAAAGTAAAAATTGCTTATTTAAAAATATGTTTGTTCATTTTTCACAAAAGTTGCATTCCAAAATTATAACCCCATAAACAAGAACATTTCTGACATACAATGGTTATATAGTGCTTTGTTAAACTCTAAAACTGGTATTTGTTTACAGATATATGGCAGTTCCCACTGCCAATTTGTTACCAATTTCCTAAATAATAGTACCATGGGTGACCACACAATTGTTAAAGAAGACTTTCATTTGTTTCTGGAAATTGTGTTCAAAGAAATGTTGATGCTTTCTACAAACAAACAACTAAATTTTGTATTGTGCTATTCGCCCCATTCACTTTTATTCAAAAAGTAACGTGTTACACAAAACTAAGAAAATAATTAGCAGCTACAGTAATTTCACTATTTTTGATCACAAGCTATTTTATATTAAAATTGCAGAGTTTCCTGTAGGCAGTTTCAGGAAGGTGCTGCACCCTGGCTGTCCTTTGGTTTAAAAAACATCCCCCTTCTTCCCCCTCATCAAAAAATTAGTGCTCTTCTTGCCCTTCAACCAAGAAAATTAAGCCTTTACAGTTTTGTAAAAAAAAATTATTTGCATAGTAAAAATTGACACATTGTTGCAATTCGATAGGAGTGTTGTAATATTTAAATATCAAAAGTGCATTTAAAATTGAAAGAATGAATTTAAAAAATATAAAAAGTGCTCATATGGATCTAAAAAATACCCTTCAGAGTCAAAAATGTGCCCTTTTCCAACTACCAGCACTCTACGCTTTTCTAAAACTGTGAGAAAATCTGACATTGTCATCTAAGTTAAAACATATTAACTGTTACGTTTAGAAGTATGTTTTTCTTTTTAAGTGACAATAATTTTAAAGTGGTTAAAAATGTATTAATTTGTTAAGATTTAATAAATATTATTAAAATGTTTAGCAAATACATACATATATATTATATATATATTTGAATATATACATTTGCTTTAATTAATATATATCAATATGCATTAAAATCTATGTAAAGAAATAAGTATTTCTAAAGTAATGGGAATTAATTGTAAAAGAAAAAAGAGGGGGGGGGCATTTTTTAATTGCTTTTAAAGCGTTTTAAGTTAAAAAGAATGAAGGAAAAACATATTTTTGGTTTTTTAAATGTTTGAAGTTTAAAAAAAAAAAAAGGAGTTCAAACTGGAGTTGTAAGTAAATCTTCATTTTCACACAGAAAATGTAATCTAAACTTGAAAATTCTCAGAAAGTACTCAAAGTGGTTATATTTTCTTTAATAATTTATCAAACTGTTAAATACAAATCACTACTGTTGCGTTTACACTACCATCTCTATTAACATTTACCATTAAGCCTACATGAATAATTAGGTCTGATATACACTTCGCTTTTACACAAGAAAATATAAGTATATAAACGGAAGTTATAAAGAATAGAATTACAAATGAAAAAGATAATTCTTACCTTTATTGACATCAGATTACTATTTATTAATCAGATTCCGAAAAGCCGATCACGTTTCTTCATTCACCAAAAAGCAAAATAAACTTGTCTGGTAGGTAGGTTGGTTTATACGTTAGCGTAGCGTGCAGAGGAAGGAAGCCAAGGAAGAAAGTCAATTTGCGGATGTGCGTTCTATGACATTCGCCGGCTGCTTTGTGGACAATGTATTCAGACGGTCCGTTGTCAACTATCTTCCGGATATTCACTGGATAGTTTTATAGGATATGACAACTACAGGATTTTCAGGATCATTATAGATCGTCCGAAGGACGATTGTGGTTGTCTGGGGGATTGTCCCCTGTTTTTTTTTCGATGCAGTTAAAATACGATTGTTATTTTTTTTTCTTGCCCGTGCTTTTTGTAAGTTTGATGGAATAAATGGGCTGATATTCTGGCTTGACTAATTAATGTTAGGGAACAGATATAGCAGACGCAACGAGGTTGGCCAATTTTTTTGTGGTGCTATTTTGGCGAGAAAACTCCATTTTTGAATAACTGTTAGGTCTGGCTTGCAAAAACATGCTAGTTTTTTTATAATAAAATTGTATTATAATTTTATTTTAAAATACAAACATTTATTTTTATTATTACACACAGTTTTATTTAACACACACAATATTTTTATTACACATATTTTAATTTCATTTATTAATTATTTTTTATTATTTTATTTTTAATTTATTTACATAAACATTTCATTTTATTATAAAATACCAAGTTGCCATACAAAGCAAAAGTCACCATGTTACCCCGCCAGGCAAAAAATCGCCATTATGGCATCAAAAGGAAACCCCAGTGCGTTTGCGACATCTGTATCAATGTAGTTTACAGGTATTTTTATTCTTAGTGTTTCTTTAGAAGATTAAATCAACATAAAAAAATAGTACAATGCTAAAAAAATTGGATTGCAGTGCGAAATCCTCGCACGGGTCCCACTGGTTTTGTAATATTTGAAGTAGTTTTACATCATTATAATGTATTCTGAACAATTTTGTCCATAGACAAAACCACAAATCAATCCGAATTATTTTGATTTTCCATGTAATGAAATCAAAATTCTATCTACTTCGTTTTTAATAGGAAACATTCTACGTAAATCTCAATAAAATATATCAGATACTTAGAAATCAAAGTATATTTACGGGAGTTGAAGTGCAGACTGACAGAACAATGAACCGAAGTCATAAATACGTTTTAACTATGTTTTAAAGTGTTAAAAAAAAGGTCACCTGGACGTAATCAGTTTCTTTATACGCTTAATTTTTATTGAACTGAAACTGAATATAGTGACAGTTTGCGAGAATACTAATAGATAAGATTACTTTATAGAATGAATAATGTGTCTGGTAGAGGTAGACCCTAGGCACTCAGAAGTGCGTGACTGCCGGTATAATGGAGTAATGGTGCTATAACACGTACTCTCATATCATAGTCAATATTAGATATTTCATCCGAAACACGTTTTTCAAGAGGAAAAGGCTCGGAATCGTCCCGTTTGATAGATTGCCTCTCGTAATTTCTTAAAGATCTAACTTACAGTAGTTTGTATCCTCTACGATAGGTATCAGCTCGAAATCCACCAATCAGAGCTCTCTAAAAATTTCAAGATGGCCACCGTCAGTAAGTCACCATCTTATGTTTCGCGTGGTCGGAAATATTGAACCAAAAATACAGAAGAATTAAGAAAAAAGCAAACCTTTAGTAACACAGGGACCAATTATACACGAAAAGAACTTTAAAAATGTGTAGTTATTTTGAAATTAAAGAATTACACATGCGTCGATTGTCTCTTCGGAGTTCGTCATTTACATTCCCGATAAGAAATTTATTTACTAATTTAAAGTTATTTATTACGATTATTTTATTTCAATTCCTTATATTATTTACTATGTTATAATTGTACTGTCGTAGTCACTTATTTACTTCTCAAACTGTAATAGTTTAACTACTTTCTGCAGCTATATTTGGCGTTATTTCGTACTTGTTGCTAAATTATGTCGCCAAAGATAAAAATGTTGCAATATACGAGATAAATAGCATTCAACTAAATATCATCAGGCCATCAGTAGCGCGCACTAATCTTTTAATACTTGAAAAAATAAATGATAAGGAAAGTTTTCGACTTACCTATTTCAGCGTAGCAGCAGGGTCAGGCACATCGAACCAGGTAATCCATTATAGCGTAAATCGTGGGTGTATTCATCACGAAAAAATGCACTAAAATATTTCTTTTATGTATCTTAAAATAGAGAGTGTTATTATTAAATGTGTGAAGAATGAAACATCTAGTTTCGTATTGAACTAACTTATTAAATGATTAAAGATTACTTTTAATAAGCATTAAATTGATCTATTACAAGAATGGAGGAGAATAACATTTGCTCCTCATAAATATTTAAGTTTACATTTTTGACCCGTTCAGATCAAGAGAGAGATTAAAAGTGTTTTTATTAGTCCTTTAGAAGAAAAGCAAAGTTCAGTTTTGAGTGATGCAATGTTTCTGGTTATTGCAGGGGAAAAAACAGTCATGTCATCAACAGATGTGTTTTTAGGATGATGCAAGATATACTTCCTATTGCGTTTCTCGGTTGAAGGTTCTTGATATAACATTTTTCTTTCTTTATTGGGGTTTTCCAATATTCCCCTTTAATCGCCCAATGGTGGAAAGTTCTGGAGTTTTAGTTTCAGTCTGTTCCGCAGAAAGTCAGGTTTAGGCGCGGGCTTTGTCAAGATATCGGCTATCATCTCTTTACTTGGGCAATAGCTTAGTTCTATAATTCCTGATTCTTTCAGATGTTTTATTACATGATACTTCATGTCGATATGCTTGCTTATATTTGTATTTTTCTCGGATTCTATCGCCCCACCAGTGGCTGAGAGGTTCTGCTCTCGAAGCTAGTAGACGGGAGGTGCTGGGTTCGATCCCAATCGCTCCCGTCGGCCTAATCGGTCGGAGTTTTCGTGGTTTTCGTCGAGCCGTGGATTTATCCATGCGTAAATACGGGTTAGGTTCCCTTAGAAAGACCCCCACGAAGGGCACTCCCCCCGGGCCTATATCCCTAGTGTAGATAATTGGCCGTCAATAATCAACCCAACCCAACCCAACTCTCGGATTCTATCATTTTAATGCAAGATGTATTGTCGTCATGTAGTTTGATTGGGAGTGTTTGTGGTAAATTTAAGTCTTCAAGAAGTTTAATTATCCATACTATTTCTTGAGTAGCATTTGCGGCAGAAATATACTCCGCTTCGGCCGACGATTGGCCATGCAAGTCTGTCTTTTTGAGTTCCACTGAATAGGATTTTCCCCTAGTAGGAAAATGTTACCGCTAGTTGATTTTCTCGTTTTAACGTCGCCACCTTTTAGCATGCAGCGTTCAGAATCTAAATTTTGCAGTGGGGGGGGGGGGGGACAGAAAATTTTCTTATACTTTTAGAAAAATAAAATTTAATAAATGAAAATTTAATCGAGCAGCTATTTATAGTTAATTATATTTTACCTTTTAATAATTTTCTTTTAAAACAATCTAGATAATCTTTTTTTTTAAGATATACAACTTTTATACAGACATATATATTTATTCGTAAATCCGTGGAATAGTAAAAATCTATTATCCAAGGCTGTCTGTTAGATGGTTGACGACTTTCTCTCCAACATGGTTTATTAGTGAGAAATTGCAGGTTCAGAATCAGCCTGAGTTGCTCAGTTGTTATAGCGATAACCCGGAACGCTCTGGACCCAGGTTCGATTCCAGGCTCTGGCTAATTTTTCACTTCATGTTGGATTATTTTATTTAATGTATGTGGGTGAGAATGTCCTTTTCAGTCTATTTTTCCTTTTTAATTATTGAATTTCAACCACCCTACAATTTTCTCTTCCCCATCCTAGCGGTGTATAAATTATAAACCTTTATATGTTTTTCTATTTGTTAAGCAAATTGTGCCCTTTTTTTTACTTTGTATTAATAATAAATAACGCATATAACCCCCCCCCATAGGCGTAACTAGAGGGGGGGCCGGGTGGGCCGTGCCCACCCCAGGTAGTTCCAGTGCCCACCCCAGAATTTCAAGTTCACGGAAAAATTTTATGACTGCGATATAGTCAAAATTTTAATTTTCAAATATTTGAATGATTATACCAATAAATTATACTATATATTTCTGATTTGAAAACTAATGTAAAGAAAACGGCGCGCCCGCATATGTAAGCGTGTGTGTGTGTGGTATAAAAGAAGCAACAGACAAAGAAAATCCTATTAGTCTTCTACATTCTTTGCAACAGTTATGTGACCCGGAGTCTATAGGGTTCCAAAAGGAACAAAGTGAAATATTATCTGAAAGCTCTAAATCTGAACGAGAGTTATCTATTTTGTCATGAGGTGATGGGGAAAAGATCAGTTCCAGATGCCCAGTTCCGGGGATAGTTGGGGGGGGGGCACAGGTGCCCGAACGGTTTTTTTCTTACAAAATAACGACCAATTTAAAAAACAGGATGTAATTGACAAATTACTCATCAATTAATCGTCTGAGTGATGAGACACGGCAAAAGTCGTAAATGAGAACATCACTGCAGGGAGCTTTACTTTGAGGGTTAAGGTGGGGCGAATTTTTTGCAATTTGCCTGCAGCTGTAAGCGTGTGGGGTTATTTCCGTTTTCCAAGTTTGCATGCGTAATTATCAGTGCGAAAATAAATTCTGTAGTTTTGGAAATTTTTGTTTGTATTGCTGCATGCTGCTTCATGGATCGAGGCTCTTTGCTTCATGCTTCTCAATGTACTTTTTGTGAGTAAATTTTTCCTTATCAATCTTTGATATTCTGAATAAATAGAAGGGCTTAGTGAAATAAGATGTTACGTAACAAAAATAAAATTCTGAGACAATTTAAATGAAAGCTTTTAGTTGCAATTTTTACTTTATTTTTGTTCTTGTACCTTGTATTTAGTAAGTTAACGAATAGTACTAAGCTCTCTCAGAAAAACTTAGCAACATTTAATTTTCTAATATAAAAATTATTAATAATATTTAAGTTATTTTTATTAAAATATTAACTTTTAATAAATAATATATCAGATTTTAAAGATTAATTAAAATATTGGTATTTTACCTTTACCATATGACAGATTTCCTCATAACACCCTCATCGAAAACATATACTGTATTTTGAGAAAATGTAACATAACATGTTCTTGCTCGAACCTCTTTAATTAATGTCATTTATTATTTAAAAAAATGGTAAAGACAGAATTTTATTTTTGAAATTGTCAAATTTAACCTTAAAAAAAATACTTGAAATTTAAATTGCTGTAGTAGTATGAAAACAGTAGAGATGTTAATGACGAATATTTACACAACATATCGAGTTAAATTATCATAGAATCTTTCATTGGGAAGCAGAATTTCAATTCATCAACACTAGCAATCAGGGCGCGCTTAAGACATAAAAGTAGAGGAAGCCCGACGTTACTCTGGAGCCCTCCTCTACCAATTGCTTTGTTATTTACTGCATCCATTTGAAATTTTAACATCAAAATTTCGAGTAAACAACAATTTAGAAAGAGCGAGCTTCTTAGATAAAAATTTCGTAAGGAAAAAATGCATTTTTTACCCTAATTGATATATATATATATATATATATATATATATATTTTTTTTTTTTTTTTCTAAAAAATTATTCTGAAAAGTAAATTTGGGGGCCCTTTTGTATTTGTTTGGGTAAACACGAGCTTCCCAGGCCTATTCGGTAAACAGGCCCTGCTAGCAATTCAAATACCAATTCAGCTTATGTCCCAATCTGGTGAAATACAAATAATTTTTCAAACGATTTTGAGTGTGGGAGGGACCTATTTCTTCAGTTTTAATATCTTGTGCAGATTAAAACAAATTCACTGCACCCGACTTGGTTTATGAACTATCTTTGATGGGATGAAATTACTCAATGTATGAACGCATATTTTGCTTGCAAGTTTTAGTGGATTTTAAAATAATCCGTATTCGGGCTATTTGGTGATACTATAGAATATTTGGTCAAACTGAAGATATTGTAACAATATTTTCAACAGGCTTATTTTTGCTTTCTGTGAAATATGATAGCATTACGAGAAGTGCTGGAAATTGACAAATTTCACATCAAAACTGTAAGCTAGACATTTCATTATTCAAAATGCCAGTTAACGCTACATAAATTGAGTCCTAACCGAAATTCAGTCACTTCCAATCATTTCATATTTCATAAAAAGCTTGTTAACATAACGTTAACATATCTTCATTATTGTTAAAGTTATGAACGAAAATTCGGGTTCAGTTTGTAGTGGGTAATTTGTATTTTTTTTTTCACTTTACTGTATTTTAATAGAATAAGTGGATTGCGATGATGTTTTACTGTAGAAAAAAAGTATTTGTCTTGACCGCACTATCTCTCCTGAAAGTTTCTTTCAAAATTTTAGGAAAATACTGTATGTTTGCAACTTCTAAAAATGATCGCCCGCTGTGGTGCATCTTTAAAAATTTCATTGATAAATCAAAAGGAGCAATAAGTTTTTTTTGCCGAGTTGCCAATTGAATAGAATTTTTTTTTCCTCACTGACTTACTGTTTCTTTCTGACAAATAACACTATATAACGGTAAAATTTTCCTTCTATGTCCTTAAAAATTTCTTTTCAATTTTGGAGTATTTATTTTAAAATATAAGGAACGTTTATATATATATATATAAATTTCTTTTAATTTAGAGAAGGAATTATGGAATTTAATGTTTCATTAATTAAAAATTTTTAAAACCATCCTCTTCTTAAAAAATAACTCAGCTTTTTTTTTTTTTGTGTGTGTGTGTGTAAAGTTTACTTGTAAAATAACTCATTGTTGTACTCATTCCTCAAAACACAAGTATTTGTGTTAAATATCTTTCTATATTAAAAAAAAAAGTAATCTGGAACTGAGCCAAAAACGAAATGGACCAATCAAATTCTGCGTAGATATTTCGGGTTATTCTCATCCTTTTTTTAGGGACTTTTTTGAGGAGCTATTACTTTTTTTCTAGCCATCCTACGGATTCGAAAATCATACCACCAGACGCAAAATATAACAAGCTTTCAGAAATTAAAAAAAATTATCACGGTCGGACAATAAAAACTCAAAAAATCCTTAAAAATCGAGTAAAAAATCTTTTATTGAAAAAGTCATTTTTAGGGTTTTGTTCATCTCACGAAACCCTATTACCCCCGCTCCGTTGTCTGTCCGTCACAGAGCCATTCTCAACAAGTATGTAACTTTTACAGAGTTGAAAATTAGTGTATAAATCTGAATAGCAGCTGTGAAGAGATCAAAATATTAAAATTTGAAAAATTCGTATTATTTTAATAGAGATAAGAAACCAAAATTCTAACAGCCTTTTCCTATTAAATCGAAACATTTTTCGTTATAGCAGATGCCAAAGATTTAAAATCCACAATGAAATTCTTTCTACAATAATTAATTTTCTATCAGACGATTTTCACGTGAAAAATGAAAATGAAATAAAAAGTTTCACCAATTGAAAAGAAGATAAATATGAAATAAAATTGATTGACGTCATAGTCGTAATAAAACGGAAAATGTCTCAGATTTCTCAATAATACAAGAAGTATGAGTATGTGTAAGTGGACAAAGCAGATTAATATCACGTCATTAGAGAATTAAAAAGAAAATCTGACGTCATATAGGAAGTTTAACTAATTTTTCAAATGTTTGAGAATAATACAAAGCGAGTATCAATATAAATAATAGAGAATAGTAAATATATGAGTTTGAGAAACATATTGAATCGTGATAAAAATCCTATTATGGAAATATTCGCATATTTTAACATTTTGAAAGTGTACAATTTGTTTAATTTTGAAATTATTTTTTTAAATATTGCATTTAGTCCGTATGACGAATATTATTATGACAAAATATAATAGCGGGCTTGGACCGCTATCCGGCTTGTTTAGATATTCGAAAAAAGGAAAAAATAGACCGGTAAATTTTTACTTTATAAAAAACATGACTTTTTTTTGTTGTTGTTGCTAAATGAAATTTGTTTGAATTTATTAAAGAAAGGATAAAGTGTTTTGAAAGGAATATTAAACGAAACCCTTTGAGCGATCTTCGATCACACTTACCCACTTGTTTTATATTGTTTCCAATTTCTAAATAAGATAAGCGCAAAGGATTATGTTTTATCTCAAATAAAAAATGTATTTGCGCGAGACTATTAAAAATAATAATGAAAGTTTAAAATAATAATTAAATGATCACATGTTGAAAGCAGAAAATAAAGAAAATTACGTCATAAAAATTGTGTTTACACATGAATATTAAAAATGAAACAGATGATTAAATGAAAAAGCATTATAACCAGTTAAATGAAAAAGCATTATAACCTGATTACAGAAGAAAGTCGCCGTTCCTGATATCATCATCATCTTTTTAAAACAGGATACATTACCAGGTTTTAAGAGACTGTGAAATCAGAACGGGGGTTGGTGAGCGTAGCGAGCAGGGGGCAGAGCCCCATAGTAGTGTACAATTTACTTTGAAGTTTATTTTTTAATACTTTTAAATCTTAAAAACAGGAATATTAGGCCTACCAAATTTTCAGCATCTGGTTTACAGATGTCGAATATTCGCTATTGGATCAAAATCACTAATCGATGCATTTCTATAAGTACCTTTCAAATGCAATAGAAATAATTTTGAAGAATACTTTTGTTTTCCCATGAAAAAAAGGTAAAACTTAAGTTTATTTATTTATTTATTTTGGGCAAAAATTATTTTAGGTAAATATGTTTTCCATGTGAGTTATCTTTAATCAAATCTATTTCTGCTGAATTCTGATGGAGCTAATTAAATTTAAAATCAATCCACTACTATAGAAATCATCGTAGTTTTACAATTATAATGTACTATTAAAATTTAAGAATATATATATTTTAAAAATCTTTAAAATACTTCTGATTTCTTTTTTTTTTTTCAAGATTTTATACACTATTTTATGTGATATGTCAACTTTTGAAAGGACTATAACTTATACAGTATCGAATTTAAAAATTGTGTTCTTATAAAAATATTTTGCACATGTTAAAAATTGAAGATTTTACGCAATAAAACAGTGGAGTATCGACTGAATTTTAATAAAAAACGGATCGTTTTCAGTACCGGTTTCAAAGATGAAAAAATCCTCGGAAAAAAAACTTCAAATACATAAGAAAAAGTAAAATGCGGTCTATGTAGAGATTGACCTCAACTATTCAATGCAAAAAATAAAATAGAAAATCATTTTAAAAATATGAAAATGCAAACGAAATATTGGGTGTTTTCGCGTAAGTGAAGTACCCCCCCCCCCCCAATCCCCTTAAGAGCTCAATCATACATCCTCCCTTTTCATTTAAAATAAACGATTTATGTGAATACTGTAAATTAAAGGCGAGTCAAATTGAAGTCATATTTTAATTTTTCTTGTCAGAATCTCAGGCTGACGTATCATTTTTACTGCAGTTAAAGGAAACATTAATTGTCTTTTGCTTATTTAAATGTATTCGTCCCGCAAAATGAAAACTAATCTTTTCCTTCCACTCCTTAAAATATTCTTTTTCACATTTTAGAGTTTTTAAGCAAATTTAGAGTTTACATTAATGATTTCAAGAAAAATTTTCTCTAATTTTTCCGTTTATTCATTCTTAAAATAAATAGATTCAGTTTACTTTACCTGCATAAAATTACAGTGATCGGAAAACTTCTACATTTTAGACAGGTTTCAGTTTTATACATTTTTCAGACATGTATAAATTATATCTATATGGTATTCGTTCTATCGGAACCACGAAATTTTTCTCAAGACAGTTTTCTGTAATAGACACAGAGTGAAGTATTTCAACATTTTGTTGTTGAAGTGGAATTCGGTGAGAATCAAAACATTCATTTTTTAAATGAATTTTGGAGAAGTGATAGTTTAAGTGATGTGTTTAAAACCGGGACATTAAAGAGATGTATTGGGACACCCGGACATTATGCCTATACAATTGGGTCTCTCTCTGAACTTCTAGTCATCTTAAAAATTTCAATGTCACAATGAATATATGGGTTTTGAATATATCACTGCCGACTTATATGGGCCCGTGGGGCTTTAGCGTCGAGCCCGTCCAATAATTTGCTCCCCTAACCCACCTAATTTCCCTTGTTTTATTTCACTACGTATTTATTTAAATTTTTAAATCTCGAAAACAAAATTTCATTTTCTATTTGTTGGACAAGGTTCGTTACTGCAGTAGCGAAATATGCCAGCCCATGATATCGTCGGATAGCTCAGTAGGGAGAACGTTGGTACGGCAAACCAAAGTACCCAGGTTCGAGACCTGGTCCCGGCATATTTTCGCTCTGTTTGAAAAAATCTCAACTATGATACTCCAACCATTGAATATAATCTACTTTGTTGAATATACTTTCCCCTGTTCATTATGAAAATTTCATTTTGTTGACGTTGAAAAATAGCATTGACATCCGTAACAGAGACATCTAGAGCACTAAATGTTCTTCAGTACACATACACATATAATTATTAAATTTCTCTCAACAGTTCAATTTCCTATATACTTGATCAGCAGTATTGTTGTCGTATGTAAACCAAAACATAAATGCTAGAATCATGTGAACAATGACTATGCTATAGATTTGTTTGAGAAAGATAATGTATACGGAGCGTTAAAAAAAAAAAAAAAGATCTAAAATGTATACGGCGAGTAACTTCGTATGCCCTCTACTATACGCCTTTTGATCAGCGAGTATAAATCAGTGAGTGAACATTATCTATATTTTAGTGTCCCAATTCTGATAATTATAAAGCTCATAAATGACTGAAATGCCTTGCTACTTGTGTTTTTTATTTTGTATTGATATTTATGATATTATAGTAAATATTAACGTTATTATGCAAAAGAATTGACGAATAACATAAGCAAATAATAAAACGTGCCGTGCTATTTTGCTTAAAAAAATTGGGCCCATACAATATATTTCAAAAGTTGGCTCCATTGATCAATGGCATTCCTAACTAATAACCTTGATAATAAGTTGTTTCTAATTTTAAGTCAAAATTTTCATTAAATTAACGAGTTTGGTCTCAATGCAGTTTTTTTTAAAATATTCTTGCACGCATCAGTCGCGCAGCCAGAATTCGGCTTTATGGGGAGGACTGGTTGAATTGTTGATAATGGTGGTCGCTGTTTACTTTAATCACCGGCTAATCGAATCAGTTTTGCTAATGAAGTGATAATCATTTTTTTCCCTCGGAGAGTAGAATCAGTAGTTACGTTGACCATAATTCATTTCAGCACCGTTTACTATATAAGAGTTAGAAAACATAAAATGCACCAATGAAATAACAAAAAACTGTTGGATTAATATAGTGTTTGAAAAATGAGGAGGCAAACTTAAGAAATGGAAGGGCAACAAGGGTACAGCAAACAATTTTTTGTAAAGAAAATCGGGAATCTATTTTTAAATTAGAAATACATAGGATTTCATTCCAAGACAATCCCGAATTCTTTTTCTTAACTTTAGTAATAATAAAGCAATTTTAGCAAAATTTTCAATAGACTTACTTTGCTTTGTGTCAGATCTAAAGTAACACGAGAAGAGGTAGAATTTATTATAATCCGCGTCAAAACAATGCCAAATTAAGTTTCCATATTTTAGGATGTAGTTGACATTAAACGCGGTACCGATGACTGAATTGCTGTGCACTTCCAGCATTTTATATGACATCTAATTTCGTATACAGTATATTAAAAATTTCGTTAAAATATCTTCATTATTATTAAAGTTCTCTAAAAATACTTGGGTTCGATTTGACTTCCTATATCCTATATTTTTTACTGAATAAATGGATCGCGACCTGGTTTCCTATACAAATATCTTTAATTGTAGTGTGCTCTTACCACCTTTTACAGATTGTTTTACTTTTTTTTTTTAACACATTACTTATGTGTTAAGTATGTGTGCTTTCTAATATTATTTATTTTTAACCTTTTTCATGATGTTGGAGAATATTTATCTATTAAAACACACATAAATAACGCCTGCATTCAAGTCTAAACATACACACATACAAACTATAAATACAATAAACCCAACAAGTGTGAAAAATTAGCCAGAGCCAGGAATCGAACCTGGGATCACAACATACAAGACTAATGTTCTAACCACTGAGCTACCCCGGCCAATACCTGGGTCTGCAATTTCAGAGCCAGTTGCAAAACTAGACAGAGAAATTGCAGACCCAGTTATTGGCCGGGGTAGCTCAGTGGTTAGAGTATCAGCCTTGCTGTGGTCCCAGGTTCGATTCCTGGCTCTGGCTAATTTTTCACACTTGTTGGGTTTATTGTATTTATAGTTTGTATGTGTGTATAATATTTGTGTGTATGAATATTTATCTATATTTAGTTTTCTGTTAGAAACGCCTATGCAGAATGAAAGATAGGTTGTACCTGCCTTCGGGCGTGGAAAAAAAAATGAAAAGACATTACAATAACATTTTTGAAAAAAGAGGGAACTTTTTAACTTTCTCTGCCCCTCCCTGAAAGTAGGGGCGAAAGGATCTACTTATATATAATTTTATTTAAATGAAATAAATTATAGCTAAAACTCTAAAAGATATTCCAGTTTTTACTTCTTATCTAATTTAAACACGACTGTAATTTTGTCCACATGAAAAACAATGTCATAATTTTGATGATATAGAGGCAGCATTATTTAAGATGTAATAAGTGTAGATCAATGTATAACTAATTTATTACTTATTAATTTCAATTAATGCATAATTAGTATAAGTTTGTGTGTAATTATAGTAAATTTTATAAATTCTATGAAAATGCTTCATATTTAACGTCTTTCTTTTGAAAACCTTGCTCATAGGCATGTATCTGTATGTCAAAGTCAATAAAATTGCAATCAGTGCTTCTTTCCTCCGGGAAATTCGTGGCAATGCCTCCCCGAGAGCAAAACCGCCTGAAGAACATTTCGAGCTACCTTACTAGCTAATGAACTACACTCTTTAAATATATAGCCCCCTCCCCCCAGGAACAAATTGTTCGAATGAAACACTACAATAATCTGTTCAATCAAAAACACATTTTACATTTATATCTTTATAGCACATTTTCTTAATTCTTACTTTGTCAAAGATTTTTACCTGCATTACTCACATACCTTGTCTTAGAAATAACTGAGAGCAAAAACACAAAACAAGATGCACATGCAGAGGTCTGTTTGGGCTCGGTCCTGGCCCGAAACCGGACCAACCTACGGGCCAGTCTTCGGCCTATTTTCATTTGTGGCAATCGAACTGGGCCTGGCTTCCTTTTTTCCAGGCCGGGCTGAAACTGGAATTCATTCTTCCTAAAGGTCTAGACGAGTTGAAATTTTCGGGTCCTGTTTTTATCAAGCCCATATGAAAATAATTGGCCCTGTCAACCCTGACCTGATCCATACAAAAATCAGCAAAATGTCGATCGGCCCAACAATTTCTGCAAAAAATGTATATATTTTTAAACTGTCATTGTTCTAGAATTAAAATTTTCAATTTATTCTTTTTAAAGAATAGTTAATTTTCTAGGCAATAAAATTAAAGTACAATAAAGCGTGTGAAAAAGAGCCTGCCCATGACAGAATCCTGTTTCAAACGGAAAAATGTATTTATCCATGCAAAATGAACATAATAATACGTGAGAAAAGAATGTAATATATTTACAACCGACAGTGTGTATGCTAAGAAGGTAACTTTCCTATAACGGATATTTCTGTTCTCCTATGCGATTCCGTCTTAGAAATTTTTACGATACTATAAGAATTTTCAGGTTTTTAAGTCTCCAAGCCATGGAATATGGATTAAAATTATTAATAAAAACTGAGTCATTTGCATACAAATCAAGATGCAGTAACAAAATAAATATCTTAGCACAAAGCGTTTTTTAAAAAACAAAGAATACAACAACATAAAAAGAAAAACTAAAATAAATATTTTTGTCAGAACTCCTCGTAGAAGACAATTTTTAACCATGCCAATGTAAAAATATGTTTTTTGTTGAAATTCAGGCGAGCTGGGAAGGGATAATTATGTTTTTGTATGAGCCGGGCCGAGATTCTAGCTTTTATACTAGGTCGAGGCAATAAACTATGTGCATGGACCGGACCGGATTCGAGTCTAAGTTTTAGCCTTTTTTTTTGCCAGGCCGGCCTAATTTACACACATATATTTTTTACGATCCGGATCGAACTTTTAACTTTTATACCCGGCTGAGGGGCAAAAAATTTTCTACAAGTCGGGTCGCGCTCGAACCTAGAAATTTCTCCGGTGCAGACCTTAACAGAAAGTCTGAAACTGAGAAAGACCTATAAACATATATTTCATGGGTTTTTTTTTTCTGGAAATTGATGTCCATTATCCTTTTGAATATGGAGCAAAGACAGAAATTCAATTTAAAAACTATCCACTGTATAATATTCAAAGCGTATGACGGCCGAAATGATCATTCTTTTACTCTAAGATGTCTCAAAAATGTAATTGCTACCCTTTTTCAAAACAAATGACAGTTTTCACTTAACCAGTGCATCTAAGATCTAATATACGCTTCCACAGTTTAAATATAATATTCGCGGTCTAATTGAATCACTTTGTTGAACATAATTTGATTCAACAAAGCTGCGAATTTCAAATAAACTAAAAAAACTTAATATTAACTTTAGTTTTGATTCATAAAAGTGTCTAATTTGCTTAACTAGTGATTCATATAAGTGGCAATTATAATATTTTTGTTTGCTCTGGAAGGGGTTTTACCCTTTAGCCCCCCTCCCCCCCTTGAGCTGTGCCACTGGACGCGTACACACATACAAAGGACTTATGAAGTTGGGGGCCTGTGCCCACCCCACAAAATAGCTCTAGTTACGCCTATGCCCCCCCCCCCCCCTCCAGTTAAAATATTTTACTTCCCTTCAAAAAGAAAAAAAATTAAAATTCATACATTTTTGAAAACAAAAATTAATTGTAACGTAAAACTCTCCTAACAGAAACAGATTTCTAGAATTTTCAAATATCAAACTCAAAATTAAAGCTCATTCCGCCAAATAGTTTTTAAGTTGCTTAAAATAATAGTGCTCTAAAAGCACTTGTCTTGTACTCAGTTTTGCGACGATCGAACATTTATTTAACATTAGGAGGTACAAACATAAGGCCTGCGTAATTTGTAAACTACTTTAACGAGTGTTGGGTTGGGTTGGGTTGATTTATGACGGCCAATTATCAACACGAGGGATATAGGCCCTGGGGGAGTGCCCTCCGTGGGGGTCTTTCTAAGGGATCCTAATCCGTATTTACGGCAAGGTTCGAAGAAAACCACGGAAAACTCCGAACGGTTAGGTCGACGACTTTAACGAGTGACTTTCAGTTTGATACACGAAGGTAAAATTTACCGAAAAATATGATGTCGAAATTAGGGTTTAGTACTAAAAGTTTTAGAATATGTTACAATTGCTATACGTAGCTTCATCCTTCCCCCCAGCAAAATTTATGTATAGCGTTATTATTAGATGTTATTACTAATCTATTGTTACCTGTGACATTTTTATACAGTGATTTGCAGCAGAGTTAGTAGAGGGTATAACTTCCCCCCCCCCCTCCAGGACTGTACACAATATATATAAAAATAAGGATTATGTTTTTGAAACGAAAGATATCAAAAACTCATTGAAACTTACGAAAAATGATTAAAATCATCAAAACCAAGGAAGAAAAAACTGCAAAAGAGTGGGAACTATATCTAAATTCTATTACGTATTTCATTTTTATATTACATTCAATATGTAACATGAATTACATTTAAAATATGTAAAATATATTAAATAAAAATGTCATAATAGTGATTTTGGCAAAATAACTAAACTTAATTTGAAATCTTTCTTTGCGTTACAGATTTCGGCTTAGCGATAAAGTGCGGTTATAGTACATGTGACAAAAAAGTAGTTTTAATATACTATTTTTTTTCTAAATCACTTAATACTAATAGTTGAGAATTCTTAATATTTACAGGTAATGAAAGACGTAAAGTGAAGATATGGACTCTATAATTTAGAATTTTATAGTTATATTAGCGAGAGTATTGTTTTTAAAATCTTGGAATTTTAAGTAAAATAATCACAATATTATATATATAGAACAGACACGAAAAGAAACTGCAATATATAAAATGTTAGTACGCGATAATGCTTCCTGTGTATCAATCGAACTCTACACTAAATATTAAAACACCTGCTGCAATTACTCGCCAAATGTTACGCCATCTCCTTACATTAGCAGATAACTTTCAGTAGGGAAAATAACCCTAGTTGCAGCGTGAAAGTGTAGCTCCAAGCAAGCGAGAGGCAATAGCATATACTTCATATCGTATGGTTCGTCCGTGTGATAACAGCTTAAGAGTCACTTCTCAATCTGCCTTTTATTTCTCTCTTTCGTCGCTATAATTTAACTGTCCATTTGTTCAATATTTCAACTGTTGTTTGTGTTTTACTCACTAAGGTTTATTGTATTAAAGTTTCCTACCCTTTGTATACATTTCACGAACCATGCAAGGTATATGGAGAAGGAGTCAAATTTGAAGATAACTAGAATCAGAAGATCCTAGACTAGATTAGAGACTAGAATAGATAAGCAAAAATTACTGTTCTTTTCTTGGAGGCTTTACTAGATTGAAAGAGAGTTTGCAACCAACTTGTGCAGATGCATTGAAACACTATTTCTGGTTGTAAACAGATTTAAAATCAAAAGCAAATAATAAGGAACCTGTCATGAAGTACTTTTTACTTACATATCATACCGTAGTAAATCTTGTAATCGCTTTGAAAAACGTAAAAATATTTTTGACGGTTTTACACGTTTCAGACACTGGAGATTCTGAAAAACATATTTTAAAAAAAATTGCCGTCCGTCTGTCTGTGTATCTGTCTGTAAACGCTCTATTTCCCGAACAAATTGAGATAGAGACTTGAAATTTGGTATGTACTTAGTATGTAATAATGGAAAGAAGCTTATTGAATTTCAGTAACCTCGATTATACGGAACTAGTTTTTTCGGACTCTCGAAATATTAGTTCTCATAAAAGGTATATAAAAATTTTCGAAATTGTTTATTTTAAGATGTGAATATAAAATACAATAAAAAAACTGAAATTTTGCATACTTTCACAATATTTTCCCCTGTTAATTTTTTTGACTTTTGACTTCATTTGTTCGTAGAATAGTGTTGAATGACTGCAGATAAATATTATAAAATGGTATACCCTCATATGTTATGTTCAGCTCTAACTAGAATCCGAATTTAACGAATTTTGTATGCAATACAAGAATTTCTTTCATTTACCTACGACGGCGACATTTTAAATATAGCAGATGTTTGTACAAATATTAATTCCCCACGAGTTAAAATTTTATCAAACTAAGTGTTTCTTTCAATATTTATATAATAAACTGTACATTTATTAATGTGCAATGCTCGATTTGTTTATAATTTCCCATTTATATGCCATACTTTTAAGTATGGGGTATAATATTAGTTTTTAATGAAGAAAGAACTTAAGTGTAACAAGACCGCATGTGGGTGAGCGTAGTCTTGAAAGATTTCACAAAACACTCAATTAAAAAACGTTCTGTATTTAAAGTAATAAATTACACGAAGTTATATAAGCATGTATTGGATTACTATTTTCAAACTGGTGGTAAATGTGCATATATCTAGATTTTTAAGTATAAATGTGTTGAGCTTAAGTATAAATAACGCGAAGCTTTAAGTATAAATAACGCTAAGCTTAAAATGGGAAACTAGATGTCGCCATATACGCTGTTGCTTTCCCTTTAATTGCATACCTTTTCTTTTCTGTTTCAAAATTTCAAGCTTTACCACATAAAGTAGAAGACAGATATGCTTTAAATTTCAGTTTTCTTAGAAACTGAATATTTAATTACCAATTTATATTGATATTTTGGCTATGATGTCTTACACGCACGCACAGTTTTTTTAAATCGGTTATAGAAAAGAAAAAAGCCGCCAAATTTGGGGGATTTTTGTCCTTTAATGATAACTTGGATATTGTATTAAGTTATTTGTTTGGCGCGGGCTTGGAAATCGCGCCAATCAAAATGTCTCCGAACATCGGTGCGTGATTGT
Source organism: Maratus michaelseni (assembly GCA_963931845.1). Taxonomy (NCBI): domain Eukaryota; kingdom Metazoa; phylum Arthropoda; class Arachnida; order Araneae; family Salticidae; genus Maratus; species Maratus michaelseni. The sequence continues at coordinate 184,154,771 of OZ007596.1, forward strand.
AACACATCTGTTCCGATATTTTTTAAGTTTTTCAATTTTCAATTTTTTCAATTTATAATTTTCAGTAACAAACATAAATAAATTAAACTAATGTAAAACAGTAGGAGAGTTACCATAACTGGCGATTCGTTGTCCCAACTTGGTGGAAATTGATTTGTTCTAGTCAAAATATTATGAAAAATACAATACTTTTAATAATTCAGCGAACACTAATGTACATTAAGACATTGCAAAATATAATAATGACAAAGGATTTAAAGCAATAACGATTTATGTTAGCCAGTTTATTATTTAGTCTTATATTTGTTCGTTTAATTATAAGTTTAGCAAAAAAAAAAAAAAAAAAAAAAAAAAAAAAAAAAGTAGAGCTAAGGATATTATGAAGTGTTAGTAAAACTTTTACTAAACTACTTAATGAATATCTTTATTCATATCGCATATGTATAATTCATAGAGCACTCTTTCCGAAGAAATTTTATTAAATTCAAGTACAATTCATACCTCCTATTTACAATTCATACCTCCTATTTACAATTCATTCCTCCTATTTTTTTCATACATCATATTTTGACAAAAGAGGAAAGCATTGTAAAAAATTCAATTTATTCTTCGGAAACATTCACTAGAATGAAATTACATGGAAAATTTTAAGAAGTATGTAGCTTAGGTTTATAGAAAAAGTAAATAGCTCTGTTTAGTGAAAGAATTACAGCAAATGCATTTAACAGATTTTTTTTTTTTTTTTTTTTTTTTTTTTACATTATATAAAAGATAAATACGAAAATGCAAAAAAAAAAATCAATAAGTAAGCTATGAAATCTTCAATACAAATGTGATTTCTGCCCTTATAATTAAACGAATATAAGACTAAATAATAAACTGGCTAACATAAATCAATACTTTTTCATATGCTAGGCGTTTGTACTTTTTTGTACCGTTGTTGATTTCATTATGTTTCTTAATTTTGTATTGTTGCGCCTTATAGACAAATATTGTTGCATAATCATCTTAAACAATGTTAGCACATCTGAAGATTTTCTAAACACGAAATATTCTTTCATCTTGAACGTTTAAAATAATAAGCCATGGAGGTAATCGTTCACGATGTAGTCTGGAGTAAAAAAAAAAAAAATGCGTTTAGAAATTTCGTTTAGAAATATTGATTAAGTACTTTTAACAATTTTTTTCTTTCCTACTGCTATTATATGTTACAAAAAACAGCAAAAAATACTTTTCTAATGCGTGATAATATTTTTCATAATCAAGGTCTATTTCAAATTAACAAATCGTAACAAACATTTTTTTAGAACAACAGGAATAACATTCATGAAAGTAGGTGTGATTTTAAGAAGTGTTATTTGGAACAGTTTAAAAGTGCTTCTTTAAATTAACTTAGTTTCTCATCAAATGACGCAATAAGATTACGCCTTAGTTTTGGGTAGCTTTCAATACAAAAAAGTATAAAGCTACCTATTGCAGCCGTTCAGAGGAAAGCAATTCCGGAAAATTTCGATATATTTTCACCGATCATGACCCCCAGACCTCAAAACCACCCTCCGTTCAAATGTTGATTTATATATATATATATATATATATATATATATATATATATATTTGACCTATGCCATACGATAACGCGCGTATTTATAAATTAATTTTGATGAAACTAATTGTGTGTATTAAGATCACAGTCTTGACCGAGTTCATTGACCAGCTTGGTCCGCCATTTTGTTTCAAGATGGCGGTCATTTAAAAATTTAAAACTAAAATAAATATACAAAAAAGTTTAAAATTCAAATTTATTTTTTAATTCAGTGATAGGCCTTGATACAAGGATTACAGAGTATTTTTTGGTTTACCTCTATCTTAAGAAACGGCTGAGATACAGCAGTTTGAAATTCTAAGGTGGCTGACATTTTGAAACAAGACAGCACATTACAAAAAAAAAAAAAAACAACGATTAATTTATGAGTTTTAGTGAACGCGATTTCTCGCAAATTATTTTCTTTCATTGTTGTAATCATTTTCCCAATCATACGCATAAAACTATATATTCATAACCGTTAGCGCCAAATTCTCGTCAAACTTTGCGGCATTTGGCAAAATATCGCCAAATTTGGCGACCAAAATAAGTCTTCATAAATGAAGCCAACTTAGCTATAGCTCAATAATTTGGCGAATTTATTATTCTAATTCAGTATTAACGAATCTTTGGAAAACGTTTTCTTTGCATTTTAGCTTGCTGTTTTCGTGTAACATTAGCTAAAATTTTAAAACGAAGATATAGGAAAGCTACCTTTTCCTCCCGGTACAGGCCGGAAGGATTTTTTAAAACTATAAGTTGAAACGCCGAGTTTGTATTGTTGCCGGCAGTTAGAGAGTAATTCAAACGAAATCACTTGCGTTTATCTGCTTTCTAAGGGCCACGTAGACGACCGTCTAGACGGGCGAAGCCCGGCTAATTATTAATAATAACCAGCTATTATTACTAATGACCAGATTAGTCATGTTGACCGTAACTTATATGTATATAAAATCAGGATGTGCTTTCAGAAAAATCACATATCATAGCAAAGAAAACAAGCAATAAACTATATATCACTTTTTAAATTCCTAATATATTTTAATTGCCACAATGTAAAATGTCATTTTGGTTGCTGCTCGTCCTAAACTGTAAAACAAATCTGTAAATTAGGAGATATTTTTGCTTATATTCACTGCAGTAATTTTACGAGAAAGGCTACTTTTTCAAGTTTAACTACCAATACCGTAATTTCCCTAATTTTACATGAAAAATCCTTCATATAATGGCAAAGCTCGTTTATATAAGGTCGAAGAAGACCCTTTTTATGACTTTTTCTAGAATCTCTACTGCAATAGTTGAGTGGAGTATTTTTTCACATTGAATGAAAGTTTCGTTAAGAGTTCTCTTGCAGTCTGCTTTTAACCATCTACAGGGTGTTTCACAAAGGACCCCTAACTTTAAAAATCAATAACCCGGAAACGGTGATAGATAGAAGCATGAAACTAGTGGTATGTTTAATAAAAAAATCGTAAGAATCTTATACATAAGTCTCAAAATTTAGTTAAAAATAGTACCGACAGATGGCGCTGAGAGCGTTAAGACTCCTTCTACAGAGAGTTCAGAAGCATAGAAAGACTAGCCGTTGAAGATTTCGCCATTGAAATCTGACCGATATTAGCTTATATTAACAATACTTCCGAAAATGATATATACCGTAGAGAAACGTGTGTTTATTGTGTTGGAGTACTATCGATTAAATCAGAGTCCTTACTGCCACAAGGAGAAGCTTTAAAACGCTTTTTCAAGTCGCAAAAGGCCCAGATGGGAAAACAAGTCGTGAGCTCTTCAAAAAATTTCAACAAACAGACCGGTGACATACAGCAGAGAGTCAATGACAATTTCATTCTTCGTTTGAGACAAGTCTGTTGTGTAAAACGTGCACCTTTTGAATCACTTTTGATACGCCTATTTATCGCAGCGCCATCTATCGGCGCTAATTTTAACTAAATTTTGAGATTTATGTAAAAGATTCTTACGATTTTTTTTAGTAAACATACCACTGGTTTCATGTTTTTCCCTATCGCCGGCCGTTTCCGGGTTATTGAATTTTAAGTTAGGGGTCCTTTGTGAAACACCCTGTATATACAACAACTAGCAATAGTCCGCCAATATGATGATTTGCGATTTTTAAATATAAAATTATAAATTACGAATTGGATACTCTGATATCTAAATGACTAATATTATAGTTTACCAAATGCAAATTCTGGATTTATATTTTACCAACCATATCGAAAATCTCCATTCATGTTCAAAATGTAGGTGATCGATTTTTATAGTACTTTTTCTAGAATTCAGCATGAAAAGCATTTTAAGCGTTTCCTTATACGTTGAATAAAAAGCTTGACGGTGACGTGTAAATAATCATCCATGTCGGAAAAATTCATGACAGGTTTTCATGAATATTTTCTGGGAAAATATTGGCATAAAAAATAAATGGATATTCATTGAATTTCAAACAGTAGATAATTGTGAATTACAACTTTTTAAAGTAAAACCCCGAATTTAAAATACGATTATTTTTATGGGAATTTTCCTTTTTTAAAAAGATACATATCCGCATGTAAAGATAAATTTTCTTTTTTTATTAATGAAATTAATTTTATGAAACTGAAAAAATATTACAAAGAATTTATTCAAGTATAAAATATACTTTCTAAATGATACATAATGAATTTCTGCTTGTGAACATTATCTTTTAGTAATTTCAAATAACAGTAAAAGAGAATACTGAAACAAAAATATTCATTTATTTTTAATAGCACTTGATTATTTGTTATGCATGCATAAGTCAACAAACGACCACAACTGTTATTAGAATATAAATTTAATTTTTCATGAACCATGTTCGACAAATTTACCTGTCCCATTCAGGCATGTTCTCAACGAGGTCACTGTGAATTATTTCTTGAATTTTCCTTGAGTTGAAATGTAATGGAAATTACCATTCGATTGAATTTTCATTACAAATTTCACCTTACATGTGATAGAACAAAGTGAAGTGAGGTCAAGTAGAAGTGCGTCATTGTGACATTGCAATCAATGAGCATTGTCGCAGCAACAGAAATAGTAACAATTTGAAAATTGTACGTCAAACTTGACAAAAGAGGTGCGTTAGTACTATAGCTAGTTATATAAATATTCCGATCTTGGTGATTTTTAATTCTGTGAATTGAATTATGTCGTCTGCAGATCCATTTCTGTCATAAAATAAGTATCTACGCTTGACGATTAAACTTCGAAACCTCCTATAACAAGAAAGCACCGATTAAAAAAAAATCAAATTTCTTAATAAGTGTTTTTATTAATATTTTCCAAAGTTTTGATTCGATTTTTATAAAATTTTAAATGTCTCGGCAAAATTCTGCAAAGATAATATATCTTAAATTTCAACAAAATCGGTTGGGTAGTTTTTGCGTTGTTATATGCGGACGGACGGACAGACAGACGGACGGACCAGACGACGACAGTAGGTGCTACGTATTTATCGAGGCTAACGAAAAAGAAAGGCTACCGTGGTGCTTTACGAGTATCTTTTTTACAGACCGCGGGAGTCACGTGATGCTCGAATCCACCAATGCAGGTGTACGAAATTGCATCACGTCACTCTAGCGGTCAGTAAAAAAAGATAAGCGGAATGCACCGCGGTAGCCTGTCCTTTTCGTTAGCCTCGGTATTTATATAATTACGAACGCACCTAAAAAGAGAGTTCTTTATTTCATCACCTAATAGGCTCACAAATAACCAGCATTCCGTGAATTCGCTTTAAAACCACTGCCAGCATACTTTTCTTATTTTCAGCTAATCACAAACTAGCACATATCGATTTAAGAGTGAGTATGATACGACTCAATTTTACACATCACGTGAAAACAATATTGACAATAAGGGTAGCATTTTGATCACAGTATGGTTACGCTGCTATTGAGGCATAGCTTTTGACACATCATAATAAATTCCCAACATATTTTTTTGATTTTAAATCAGTATGTGTAAATTCAGTAAGAATAACGCTGGTAAGAAACACGTATAGTAGATGTGGTATACTGTTCGGCAAAGAATTGTTAGCATGTGAGTGTGGACATTAAAAGCATACTGTAAATAAATTAAAAATTACACCACCAAAATCGTTTGAAACTATTATTTTTCAATTGGTACGAACAAGTATTGTTTAATGTAAAACCATTAATTTCACGAAAAGTGCTGTCATATCACGAAATTTATTATTTTAGTTTTTCCAATATAGATTTAAAATATACTAGTATCTAAACTATAAGTATATTATAACATTTTAGTTTACCTCATTAGCATATTTTTTTTAAAATAAAATGTAGAGAAACAGAATTTTTGCTTTATGAAGCAATTATATAATGGTATTACATTTACAAGATATCAGAAAAAAAAAAGATTCCTTATTTTAATGCGTATGTTTTTTGTAAAACTTTTCAGAAGTAGAATAACTTCTTCTTAGAGATTAAAAGTATACCTCTGACAAGAAAAAATATACTTTATAAAGAGAAAAATTACTTTGAAATGCATGGAAAATATTCACAATAGAAATATGAAATATATTATTCATAAACTATACAAAAAATATGATAAAACAACTGAAAACTTAGCAATATTATTTGCTTACGTATAAAATGCGTAGCTGTATTGAAATACAGAACTTCAAAAATCTTTTATGTTCAAAGGAAGACAAACTTATGTATGGAACGAATTCGATTTTTTTTTATATATACAATATGCAATACTATCTCATATTTATTTATAGATAAACTTTCTGAAATTGAAAATATTTATTTATCCACGACAAATATAGAAAAATATTAGTATAAAGGAAGCAGTTTTTTATATAAATTTTTTTAATATTTTTGCAGTGAAATAAATATTTGCTAGCAGCAATTATTCACATATCTCAGTACTTTCTGTTGCACATTTTAATTCAATTTAATTAATTTTAAAATTGAAACATGCGATTCGAAGTATATAATTCATAAGGATTTTCTTATTTGTAGCTGTTAATTTTATTAGTACAGTGAATCTTCAGTAAAAAGTAGTACATGGACGTCACGAAATCTACATTAATCTATACTAATAAAACAAAAATGTTCGTGTGTGTGTCTATCTGTTATCAATTGCTAGCGAAAACTACAGTCCGTAGAAGTCTGAAAATTTGGATGAGGATAGTCTAAGAGAGGTTTTGATGCACGCGAGACTCAGAGTTTCCATTTTTGGATAAATATAGACGGGGAACTACAGTAGAACTCCAATTATCCGAATCAATTGGGACCGAAGCCTATTCGGATAATCAAAAATTTGGATAATTGGATTTTTACCGAAAAAATGGTCTATTTTAATTAATTACTGTATGTATGTTGAAAATGGGAGAGAAAAACTATTAAAAAAAGGACTTTTAATTAATTAAATGAAAAGGCAACACTTTCACATGTTAAGCGTACTTACAAGTGCTGTACATTATTACATTATATACGTACCGTACTGTAAATGAAAGTTGCTTGCTGAATATCTCGGTTAAAATAAGCTGTTTGACAGTCTTCATCCGTTTTCGGGCAGCCAAGTCGCGCATCCGTTTGACAGTGAGAAGTTGCATATGGTCACACTCGGGGTGACGCTCCATCCACTTTAACGCAGTTTCAAGGCCGGCAAATGCTTCACTAACTGATGGTCCCATGTCTGCTTCAACTTCGACATTAAGGTCATCTTATTCCTCGACACTTTCTTCTCTCACACTTTCAATAAGTTCATCATTTAGAATTTGGAACCCAGGTTCTGACGAATCACACACCATCCACTCTCCTATATCTTCAACACTAACTTCTGAACATCCAGGAATTCCAGGAACATTCTGAACATCCAGGTTTCTGAATTCCTCAGGTGGCACGTCATCCTCATCTTCTCCTGTCTCTTCCGCGGAGTGAAGGGCAATAGCGCGCGTAGACAGAATCATTTTGCGAATCGCAGTGCGTTTTCGTCTTAATTTTTTTCTGAAATTCTGAAACCGATTCGGATAATCAGCCATTCGGATAGTCGGAGTTCGGATAATTGGAGTTCTACTGTAATTAGAATTACAAAAATCTCTCATCAAAATTACGCTTTTTTCTAAAAATAGAGCGAGTCTGCAATCCGGAGCGGACTGAAAAACGGAAGCGCGAAAGACGATTCTATTTGTGCGCCTTTTAAATCCTCTGACGGCTAAAACGTTCAAAATATTGAAAAATAAAAAATACCCAGCAAATTATCGAACTTTTATGTTTATAATGACAGAGTAAAATATTCGAATATCAATCTTAAAAAAAAAAAATAGTAATTTCGAAACATTGTTTTAAGTGTTTTTGTGTTATCTTATTTTTCTCTGTCCGAATCGCCTTGACAGTTCAAAATACGCGAAAACTAAAAGTAGTATGCCATAGCTACGTACTTTTAATTTTAAAGCGGTGCAAACTGTTTAAAAAATACGAATATTTAATCTTTCAAGCAAATTATTTCCGAAACACCGTTCTGAGGATATTTGCCTTGTTTTTGCAAAGTTAAAAAATCTGCACCTGCTTCGTAAATGGAAAAAATACGAAACGAAAGAAAAAAAACACTAAGTACACCGAACTACATCTACGTTCCTTATTCATTCGAACGGTGGTATTCGTGAAAGAATAGTATTAAAAAAAAAAAAAAAAAAAAAAACGTTAACGAAAGTCACTGTCGCGACACTTTTCGCTTTTTGTTTCTATTGCGCATAGGATTAATATTTGACAAATTTTATTAAAAAAAAAATAAAATCAATTTTATATAATCGCTCCGAAATTGTAATACAGTAAACTAATGAGAGTTATGGGGGAAATATTCAGTTTGAAAAAAAAAATCCCATGTGGTAAACATTGCTCACACTTATTTAAACGTATAACATCAACTCATTTTTGCTTTAATGCTCTTAAATATTAATATATTAAACTAACCTTTTAGCTGTAGTTCGAATAAAATTTTAGCTTAGAAATAATGAAATTTAGGGATAAAATAACGAATTTGAAAATTAAATTAAAATCTCATAAAATTTCTATGTGATAAAAAAGTGAAAAGAAAACAGTGCTTTTTATAACTAAATTTCAATATATTAGCCGGAAAATATATAGGCTTCGTAAAGATTTTATTTATTACTTATAAAATTTCAACATCGTTTGGAATTTTTTATATATTAAATATACTTGATTGTTTTAAAAAAAATGAGATAGAGAAGAACTTTTTTTAGAAGCCCAGTTACAGAATTTTAACACCGATTATTTACATTATCACCAGATACGTATTCAACACTAATTTTAGGTATATTTAAAATTATTATAACGCGTCCGATGTACGCCGTCTTCTGTTTTTTTCATATAGATCTATGTATACTATAAAATAATATCGGCGTCCATATACCGCCCGGTGTATGCTGCCGAAGTCATTGGGGTCCACAATTTTAGTTTCGTTTCGATAAATTTTCGTATAAATATATGAAATTATACAAGTTCGAGGGTATACGCTAAGTCCGTCGGGCTCACAGTATTAGGCTCGTTTGGAATTTCGTTTAAATGTATAAAATTAAAACAAACAGGAGCGTGTCTAGCACGCCCGTCATACGCTGCCGATGGAAGGGGTGCACTTCTCTTGGAATCATAGAACAATTATGCAAAAATGTCCTTTACGTAATGACACGTACAATGAAATTTATCCAGTTTTATAAAATCAGCACAAGAGCAAAACAACAATTCACATTTTTCTCCAGGTTCATTATCCAATAAAAGTTTTTCTTCTGTCGCTTTATTTTCTTGCATGAAAGTACACATTACTTGAATAATTATACAAAGTAAACAAAAATAAATTAAATTGGAGTACAATATTTCCACATTTTTCTTGATTAGAAGATATAAATATGTTGGAAACTGTACGTTGAACGTGACAAATGAGATGCGTTCGTACTATAACTAGTTTTACAATGTAAAAAATCATCCTTATTATTTCAGTGAAATGAATTATATCGTTTGTTATGAGCGAATTGAGCATGCCTTTTTTTCTTATTACGTGTGCCACGTTTACAGATGCGAATACTTTTTTCGACACCAGACAACGCTGCAAAATTCACCATGGAGATCTTGCTTTGCGAATGATTACCTCCATGGTTAAATATTTCTATGACTCACGATGAACGAATATCTTGTGTCTATTTACTTTAATGGATTGAGATATTCGGCTGTTAAACTTATTTCCACTGAAGTTATGTGCGAATCTATACATTTTCTAATGTAATTCATCTCCCCTGTTTTTTCAAGAAAAATATACAGCCGAGTTTGAGGGATTGCTTATTAACTAAAGGAACGTGATTTGGCGCATTTTAGTAAGAATGGATTGACCTAACAAAGTGTTGTTCTTGCAAACATTTATTGTTATTCACATTCACTTTATGTCCCATCGCTAATATTACACATTTTGAAGCGAAATACATGATCCTATGTTTTACGTGTCCCGGAATAAACATTGTACGCGATACGTCTACTATTTTAAAAATATAGCTAAACTTTACTTCAAAGTTTAACAATATTATCGAATTTCGCGAAGATTTACAATTTTTATAAGGTTTACAGATTAGTAATTCATATAAAATACAAGATAAAAAAGGTAGCAGACAAACATACACTTTTTGGATTAGGCTGAAATTTATAATGGGTCCACAATCAAGACAAATCTATCCAAGAAAAATAGAATTATGAATTTGAAGTATTTGGTCAGAAGTTACGCGTGGAGTGAAAAAGTATAAAAAACAAAACTTTTACACGTATAACTTCTTTCTTAGATACCTATTAAAACAAGAAAGAAAAATCATTCGACAATCATAGAATATGAAACACTTCCCAACACATTCAGAAGACTGTAATCAAACATCATCGCTTTATAAGGTGAAAGATGATGCCTAAGTAAGCAATTTGGAAAACGCTTAATGCATTTGAAAATTACACAATTTCAAAAATTAATATCTATAGTTATAAAAACATATACCATTTATAGATATACAAAGTATCCGAATACTTTTCTGCAACCCTTTTTCTGATAAATAGATTTGTATATAAATATACTACATAGTATGCACATATTTAGTACAATTACGAAACGTGTAACACAGTGGAAAATTCTACTTCAGCAATTTCCGTCAATAATCGGAATTGTAATAAAAAAATTCTGTGTGCATCTCTCTAAGGGAGTTATAGAATTTATACACGCACATATGAAAAAAAAAAAAAAAAAAAACCCTCATATCACACTTGAAACCACCTTTCCAACAATTATCCCTCATAGATGGAATTGTAAGCATTTTTTGTGTGTCCCTGTAAATAAACGATAACTACTATGCACCACATATTCACATATATAGTAAGCATCTATCAGTGTATCTAACAGATGTATATCTATTTCAATGTGTTTGAAATCCTGTAATATTATTAAAATACACTGCAAGCAATTTTCCCGCATAGACCACATTGTGGTGGAATTCGTTTACTGTGATCCGTTATTGTGGTGGAGCTCCAGTAAACGAATTTCACATATGCACAATGAACTATACGAATGTCACATATTACATTTTCTATGCCGAACATGATATGATAAACCTAAATACCATATATAAATTACATGGCAATCAAAGTATATTTACAGGGTAGAACGCGGACAGGCAAACAGAGAAACGGCAAGACAGACAGACGGTCAGAGAGGTGGCTAGACAAACCGAATTCATAAACACTTTTCAACTATGTTGGAAAGTTTTAAAAACACGTGATAGAACCCTTCAAAATTTGGAGAAAGAAATTTTACAAAAAGGATTTGTTACATTCAATTTATATTAAACCTATGAAAATAATTACAATAAATATCAATCTCACATTGACTAGTCTAACTCTTAAAGCAAATTTTATTTTAAACTAAAGTTAACAAAATACTATTTCCACTAGCTTGAACTTTTCCAATAATTAGATAATTTAGAAAATTAAACTTTCTTTGTATAAGTGATCAGTAACATGTAATCAAAATAAGTATATATATATATATATATATATATATATATATATATATATATATATGTGTGTGTGTGTATCTATTATAGAAATCGAAACATAATGTCATTTTCACCCTTACAAAATTTACATCCATAGTTCTCATTTTCACCATTTATAAAAAAAATTAACGCGCAATACGTTATTAATTAATATATTTCAAACTTGACATCACGTTTGCTAGCTATAACTTTGCATGTGAACATTCGCACTCGTGGTCCATTTGCTCTTGTAATTGTTTGTACACTTACTTGTGTGGTACCGGTTACTTGTACCGGTTTCGAATCCCAATTAGGCATGGATGTGTGTAGTGGCTCGTATTCTATTTTACTCGGAGGTCCTGGTCTGTTTAGCCATCAGGAACAAAATATCCCCCCAGCCGAATAACCAGCCATTCGCAATTTTGACTTTATATTCTAATCTTAGTACCGCAGAGTAAAATATAGCGAGTAATATCGGCTAGTAAATTCTTTCTTTTAGACACATTCGTATTGAAATATCTACTTTTATCAAAGAAAATTATGACTTCCTTTTAAACAAGACATCAGTTTCACACTTTGAAGCTTTTTAATTTCCTCTGAGACACAGATTCAGCGTTACAAATTCAGTATATGTAAAATAAAATAAAAAAAAATGGTGAAACTTAACAGCGTTATGTGTGTTTTAATTTTAGATAGCTTTCAATACAAAAATTGTGGTATATTTTCACCGATCATGACCCCCATACCCCCAAACCACCTTCCGTTCAAATGTTGATTTATATACATACATATATATATATATATATATGTGTGTGTGTTAATTTCTGTGGCATAGAAAAAGTTTGTTGTCTGTATTAACAAAAGCTACCGATAGATGGCGTGTACAGGCTCAGGTTCCTGAGTACCACGTGATTGACCTGAAGCGTGTTACGAGAGCGGCTAGTTGTCGAAATGGAATCGTCGATGGAACAACGTTTTGCGATTAAATTTTGTGTTCGTCTGTAAAAATCATCATCGGAGACCTTTGACATGATAAGTGAAGCTTTCAACGATTAAGCAATGTCGAGGGTAAGTATTTTTCGCTGGTATAAAGATGTTAAGGATGGAAGGCAAAATGTGGAAGATATTGAACGTGAGGGACGACCTTCAACGTCCATCACAGAGACAATGATTAACACAGCTGCGGTTATCATCAAGGAGGACCGCAGAATTACAGTACGTCAGCTGCATGCTCTCTTGAATATTTTTGTAGGAAGTGTTCACTCAATCATGGCAGAACATTTGCAACTGAAACGTGTTTGCGCGTGATGGATTACAAAACTGTTGACATCTGAGCAAATGCAGCATCGAGTGGATGTGTGCACAGAATGGAAAGAAAGACTGGAACGAGAAGGCGACAATTTCTTAAAACTCATCATCACAGCAGACGAAGCTTGGTTGTTTCACTATGACCCAACCATGAAACAACAAAGTAGTGAGGGGAAGCATCCGTCTTCGCATACTCCCAAGAAAGCAAAAACTGAGAAATCGGCTGGTAAAGTTATGACCATATTTTTTTTTTATTATGAAGGAATTATGTATCAACACGCTGTCGAACCCGGTAATACCGGAAATGGCTCGTACTACACGAATGTCCTACGAACAATCGTACAGCACGTTCAAAGGAAACGTCCATTGCTCCGAAATGACTTCCTATTGCACCATGACAATGCCCGACCACATATTGGTCGTTGCGTACAGGATGTCGTGCAGAACAACGTAGAGATTTTACCACACCCTCCATACAGTCCTGATCTCGCTCCATGCGATTTCTGGCTGTTTTCTCAACTTTAGAAACCATTACGAGGCAAACATTTTGTAAGCAACAAAGTATGTGTTAAGGCTGCGGAAGCGGTTTTGAAAAAGCCCTCAAAAAACGGACTTTTTCATGTTTTTAAGAAATGAACAGAACGTTGGGATAAATGCGTTGCGAGCTGCTGTAGTTATTTTTAAAAAGACCATGTAAATGATGACAATTAAAGGTATTCTGTATTTTTTATAATTTTAGTCTTATTACTTATTGAACAGCTCTCGTATATATCACATATGACATGCTGTAACTCTCTTATATATGAACCGATTTGGATGTAAATAAGTATGTGTATAGGACATACCAAGGTCTCGACCGAGTTCGTTGGACAGCTTCATCCACCACCTTGTTTTAAAATGCGTCCAGTTAAACATTTTTATTTTTTTAAAAATTCAAAAACATGTACAAAAAATTATAAATTGAAATAATTGTTTCTGTTAAGTGTTAGAACTAGATACAAGGATTCTGGAACATTTCTTGTTTTGGCTATAACTTAAAAAATGGCTGAGATATGGTAGTTTGAAATTCTAGAGTGGCTGAGATTTTGAAAGAATCTGATATTTGTTATGCTGTAACTCTCGCATTTATGAACCGATATGAATGTGACTGATCATGTGTGCAGAACATACCAAGGTCTCGACCGAGTTCGTTGGCCAGCTTCATGCGCCATCTTGTTTCAAAATGGCGGCAAATTAAATTTTTAAAAAATGCAAAATTATAAATTGAAAAGGTTGTTTCCTTTAAGTGTTAGATCGTGATACAAGGATTCCGGCACATTTTTTGTTTTGGATATATCTTAAAAAATGGCACAGATATGGCAGTTTAAAATTCTATGTTGGCTGACATTTTGAAACAATCTGATTTCTGTTATGCTGTAACTCTCATGCGCATTCAAATCCAGTATTAACGAAAACCGGGATTGATTCTCCTTATATTCGGGTTCCAAGCAATTTTACTTCGGGTGTTTGAGTAAAATGAGTCGAATTTTTAAAAACATGGATTATGAAAGCTACCTTTGCCTCCCGGTACAGGCCGGAAGGACTTTTTTAATTTGACGTCATTTTCTGTTCAATTTTTTTTTTAATATAATTTTAATTGTAATGAGAAAATGACATCAGTAAAGATATAGCAATTCCCATTATTGAATCTTTTTTCTGTAACAATGGCTCTACAATAACACTATTGCCGCCATTTTCAAAAAATGTCATAAAAAAAACTTAAAATTGAAAATAATTATAAAAATGGAAATATTTTAAAACATAGCTAATTGCGGGATCATCTACAAATAAACAGCCTTTAATGAATTAAATCCTTTAAATTTCAAGACTAATTATCAAAATGCGTTCAGCAGAAATCTCAAGGCAGATGTCGAAATGAAGCCGATGTTTTAATTACACAGCTTAAAACGAGAAAAACCTGTTACCAATAGTAGGTCTTATTACTATGAAAGCATCGTCATCGCCGATCATTAATTTTTATTTATTCATCATATATATTTATTCTTCCTTTGAATATTCTAAATTCCCTAACATTTTGAATTAATCTGATTTTTGATATGCTGTAACTCTCATGCGCATTCAAATTCAGTATTAACAAAAACCGGAATTGAATCTTCTTATATTCGGGTTCCAAGCAATTTAACTTCGGGTGTTTGAGTAAAATGAGTCGAATTTTTAAAAACATGGACTATGAAAGCTACCTTTGCCTCCCGGTACAGGCCGGAAGGACTTTTTTAATTTGACGTCATTTTCTGTTCAATTTTTTTAAAATATAATTTTAATTGTAATGAAAAAATGACATCAGTAAAATATATAGCAATTCCCATTATTGAATCTTTTTTTTGTAACAATGGCTCTATAATAACACTATTGCCGCCATTTTGAAGAAATGTCATTAAAAAAACTTAAAATTGAAAATAATTATAACAAGAACGAAAAATCAAGCGTCAAGCATAGATTATGTAACACTTTCCAACGCTTTCAAAATAATTTGACAAATCATACCGTTTAATAAGCTAAAGGATAACATCTAAGTAAACAATTTGGAAAACGCATAACATATTTAAAAACATAATTTGAGGAATTTTCAAAGTATACAATATTCGGAAAAATATCCGAATACTTTTATTCAGCCCTGTATACGATCTATAGATTTGTATATATATTACATAGGATGTTAAATTTTAGTTCAGTTAGGAAACGCCTAGCACAGTTTAAAATTCTCCGTCTGGAGTTTCTGTCAATAAACGGAAATGTGTTCGCGAACTTCTGTGCTTCCCTGTATAGGATCTACAGAATTTATATACACCACGTAATAGACAAAAAGCGAGAAGCGAGTTAAAATTAAAATCGCGTTCAGCAACTTAAAACGCACTTCCAGGAATTATTGTTAACAGACAGTAGAGAATTATTTTGTGTGTCCCTGTAAATGAACGATGACTGCTATACACACAATATTCTGTAGTAAGCTGCTTGTCATGCACCTTAGTGATATATATAAATTTCAATCCGTTTAAAATGTGAAACATTATTTAAATAAACCGCAGACGATTTTTCTCCATAGACGTAATGTAACGGAATTCTTTTGACTGTCCCTGTAAAGTAACTATAAGTTCTATGCACACCCTATTCCATATTAAGCTTCTTCTAATGCACCTTAGTGATATATATAAATTTCAATGAGTTTAAAATAGTGAAACATTATTTAAATAAACCGCAAATGATTTTCCCCATAGACCGCAATGTAACGAAATTCTTTTGAGTGTCCCTGTAAAAAAACTATAAGTGCTACACACTTCCGTTGAAATAGGGAACATGCTGTAGATAACGACGATAACATATAAAAATTTCAGAGCAATCCGAGCATATTTACGGGAGTTAGAGCACTGACAGACGGCAGAGGGCAGACCGCAGACGGCCATACGGCAGACAGCCATCCGGCCAGACAAACCGAGGTCATAAATACTTTTCAACTAGGTTGGAAAGTGTTAAAAATGGAAATATTTTAAAACATAGCTAATTGCGGGATCATCTACAAATAAACAGCCTTTATTCAATTAAAGCCTTTAATTTTCAAGACTAATTATCAAAATGCGTTCAGTAGAAATCTCAAGACAGATGACAAAATGAAGCCGATGTTTTAATTACACATATTAAAACGAGAAAAACCTGTTACTAATAGTGGGTCTTATTACTATGAAAGTATCGTCATCGCCGATCATTAATTTTTATTTATTCATCATATATATTTATTCTTCCTTTGACTATTCTAAATACATCAAAATAATTTTCTTTACAAATTTATTGAAATAAAAAGCCGCATCCCAAATGTAAACAACATTCACTATAGTAATAATACAAACTCATTATAAATAGAGATACCTATAAAATTACTTTTCTTTTATAAAACTACATTTTATGAAAAGAAATTGGTTTACCGATGTAATCAATGTATTCCAGATTTTCATTTACATATTTCTATTTTTAGAATAACTGTAATAATATTGAAATGAAGAATGTATTGTCTGAAAAATATGCCAATATTATATTTAAAAGATGATTAAAATTGCTTACTTTTGATTTAAAAGAAAATTACTTCAGCTGTAAGCAATTTTGATAATACGTGCATAATATATTATATAAGGAGTAATACAAAAATAATAATTTTAACAATACCTTTAGCTGGGTCACATTTTTCAATAGAAAATTAAATTTAAAGAATATTTTGGCTTTACCATATAGGATGAATATGATTTTACGGAAAACGTTAGCTATATTTTGAAAGCGCATAAAAAGTATTTCGTTTTTTGAAACAAATTGAGTCATACATTGTAGGAAACCTGTATTAAAGTAATATATGCTGAAAGTATTAATGTATAGAAATTTTAATTACAAATATTCAGTATATAAAGTAATTTGTATAAGTTAGAAAAATTTATTGGTATTTTTATAGAGTGTGAAAAGCGTTTTGCTGCATAAAAAATATTTTTTTTTCTACGTATAAATTTAAATAGTGATAATTTATTGACTATATATAGTAATGTGGTTCTTTAGATATACGTTTCAAATAATAATATTTCTTTTTTTACGTAAAAGCAAGAAACGAAAAATTCAAAAGGCAAAGACAGGCATGAACAAAAATATTTTTCGGCATATGAAAAGATCTTTAGAGTTGAAGAGCAAACAAAATGATAGTATATTAGATATAGTCGAAAATTCTGCACATTCTACTTCTACAATGCTTTCGAGTAGAGGAATGTCAGAACGTCAAAACATCTATTTACTTTTGAGAAAACCGCTGTTAAAATCAATCAAAAATATTATGGAATGAACAAATCCTAGAACAGATTGTAAAGCCATGGGTCCAAGAGTTCTTCCATAAAAAAATTTTTTTGGCAGAAGTCTGCACAAGTCCAACCGACCAAAAGCCATACGCACCAAAACTTACAACTGCAAATTAATAAAGTATTAGCTATTTTCGAAAAGTCAGCAAATTGTACTTCTGCGCTAGTTTCAAATTGAGTCAGATGCAGAAAGTCTATTTGTTTTTGAGAAAATTGGTGTAAAAAAAAAAGTTTTTCACCGGAAGTCTGCACCAGAAAGTAGACATTCGATGCCGTGCGTTTTAAACATTTACCTTATTTAAATGTTAAGTTTTTAAAAATTTTATAAAATTAAAAAAATTCCACAAGCAGAAATTTCCAAGTATTTAGAATTTTTAAAACACGATATATTTAGGGATTTTTTTTTTAGAAATGCGCGACGTCAGCATAATTCGTCTACTTTGTAAAGGTAAAAGCTCTACTTTGATAATTGTATTAGGTAATGTGTAATTACCTAATTTAATTTTCATACAGTTTCACAATCGCTTTCTGTATCAGCGAGAAAACCTATAAGACATGGTACGTCCCATTAAAGGATATTCAATTGGAAAATTTATCCTGAGACGCAAGGAAACATTACGGTTTATTTTAATCATAAAAACTGACTAATTGCATAAAGATTCTTATTTTTCAGTACAATTATTTCCGAGTAATAATCTTTGTCTAAATAAACACAGAATTATTCGATAAAATAAGGCGAAAATGATACATGATAAGGAGTTAGATTAATAACTTAGATGATAAGGAGAATTCGGATGCAGGATACATAAGCCCTCCATGCACCCTAAATGATATTTAACAAGTTCTGGATATCTTTAAATATGTAACTCTATAATTTTTCCTATTAAACTTTTGAATGGAGCATCTCATAGATAACAAACGTAGTCTATCTAGAGATCCCCTCCCTGTAGAAACATGCGTTTTTGGTCGTTACGTACGTGTGTATGTATGTCCGCAATTTTCTCAACAACCACTGAAAGGATTTGAATGCAACTTTTACACTGCATTTCTAGTATACCAGGACAAGTATTAAGATAAATGGATTCGGCGGACCGTGTATTGTTTTTTGAAAGATACACGTGAAATATATTTGATTGCCTACTGCGTTTCAAACCTGAACGATGAGCATAGATTGACTTAGCAGAGGTTGCATATTAGAGAGGTCGCATATGATAAATAAAATGTTATTGGTCGGAAGAATTTTGGCGAAATCGTCAGTGATGCGCGCCTAGAATTCTTTTACACGTAAAATAGCTATGATAAACAAGTAATAACATTTTGAGGTCAAGAGTTATTTGAAATAAATCTTGGTGAGCCTGCTGCTATGGCCAATCTATTGTTTGTAGATTTGTATCAATCATTTAATGGAACTTGTCTGCGTACTGACAAAACAAGTATCCCCAAGTACTGTATTAGGTTACAGGATGGATAAAAAAGATAAAAAACTAATCAGGGAAGCGCCTTATCACAATCAACCTATAAACAAAATATGAGGCAAAACGGTAATTTCTAGCAAGAGTTATCGCGTTACGTACATACATACATACATACATACGCACGTACATGCCAAACCAGTGGGCACATTAGCTCTCAGGCTTTGATAGCCTGTGTTCTATAAAATAATCAAGCGCCATGTGCTTATGCCAACAATCTTTTATCTATAAAAACACTGAAATGGCAGAAACGTAGATTAAATTGAATGTGGTTATCAAAAAATATATACTTGTGTGCCCAACCGATCTCACTAAAATACGCCAACTGGGGATAAATAAGCAAATAAAATAAATAGGCAATAATTGTAACATGACTGCTATTTTTTTTTTTCAAAATTATGTGTTGGTCGTTATGTGTTCATACGTATGTAATGTTCTCAATTTTCTCGCAACATGGCAAATAAATGAGTAGCGGCAATGAGATTAAATATGCTACCGAGGTACTAGAATCAATATTCCAATTCTATACAATAGTGTTACAATTCTACTCTATACTTCTATTGATTAAACTCTATTTTACAGGCATAATAGCTAAACAAGGATCTAATGAAGAAAGTAATTATGAATATCTTTATGTATAACCTGCCTGAACTAATATTAGTATTGCTCTTTAGTGTTGCAATAAAAATCTTTAAGAGTGTTTTAATGAGAATTTATTGTTGAAATTTAAAATCGAATAAAATCAAACCGCGGGATCATCCCTAAAAATGGATTTTAAAATGGTAGCGTAGCGTGTCTCAACACATACAAAAAAACATATTTCATTTTACAAATTTTAGGGATATGTGTTGCTTTTTTTTCAATTATTTTATCCCAATTAAAAATTGAAGTAAACAAAAATCCACGATTTCTTACAAATTAAATATTTCTGTGTAAGTTCTACAAATTGCAGAAATGTCTTAAAGAAAAACTGTGAAGAGTTTCTATATAGATTTTAGCAATTTGGTCACCGATTTAATGTCGTTAATGTCCCTCATGTCTTCGAATTGTTCACTTTCAATAAAACCGCAGCATAATCCTGCACAGAAACATTTCCAAATGGAACAAACGGAATAGAAAACTGTCATGTAGCCCGCTTATTGTCTGTAAGTCTATTTCCACTCGTCATTTTTATTGTCTATTATTCATCTATAACGTTTAAGGCGGGTTAGGGTTAATAGGAGTTTTCATATTAGCATAATTTACTGTTTTAAGTTAATTATAAGCATTTAATGTAAAAAAAAATCACTAAAATTAAACGCTTATTTCCTTAAAATTTATTTATCATCTATATTTTATTTTTTTCCCTTTAAGTGAAGTTTTCTTTATACACACTTTCCGTATTCACAGGCATTAGTATATTTAATAAACAATAAATAGTTTATTACTTCTAAATGCTAAAGGTGTAAAATTAACAACTATAATATAAATTAAAATAACTTTTATTAGTTGTTTTACATGTTTCGACTCTTCTGAGTCATTTTCAAAAACAAAATGAGAATATTCTAAAGCTGCACGGGCTTTGAAGTTATTATTTACATGTACTTTTTAAAAAATTACGCACGTTATCTATTATTTTTTACTTTATTGTTTATTTTCATATCTTTGAGCATGGAGTAATTCTAGCCACAGTTTCGGTAAATTAAAAGATGTCGCATCGTTACATATTGTATTTTTGCGCGTGAGTATCTCTATGGTTTCTCTTATTATGGATGGATAGTGTAGACATCCATAATAAGAGAAACCATAGAGATACTCACGCGCAAAAATACAATATGTAACGATGCGACATATTTTAATTTACCGAAACTGTGGCTAGAATTACTCCATGCTCAAAGATATGAAAATAAACAATCAAGTAAAAAATAATAGATAACGTGCGTAATTGTTTAAAAAGTACATGTAAATAATAACTTCAAAGCCCGTGCAGCTTTAGAATATTCTCATTTTGTTTTTGAAAATGACTCAGAAGAGTCGAAACATGTAAAACAACTAATAAAAGTTATTTTAATTTATATTATAGTTGTTAATTTTACACCTTTAGCATTTAAAAGTAATATACTATTACATGGTGTTATATTTTATTATATTGCAATAAATAGTTATAATCTTAAACAATAGTCTTTTAATAACAGATTTGTTACCCATTTATTATTACTATTTTTTTAAACTTGATGCATTTTCTTTTTAACATTGGAATTCGTTTTAGACAGGTTCCATTCCCACACGTTTTACTGAAGTTAACCAGCTATATCTGTTTGAGTTAAATATAAATCTTAAGTAGTCATTTATTAATTTCATTTGAAATTTATTTATTTATTATTCAACTGTATTAACTATTTTTCATGTATCTTTACAGCCAGCATTTCGTTATAGAGAGATCCATCTTAACAGTTTTAAATATTTTCAATACATAATTAGTATTTTTAATCGACTTACTCAATTAGATTGTGTTTTATTCATTGATTTATTATTATATGGTTATTCATTTTCTGTTTTAAGATGGTTTGCGTTATAAAGAACTTTCGTTCCACGGGTGTACTTGTTAACTTCCAATTTAATCGCAAAAAGTGTAGATAATAATTTTATTCGGAATTTCAACTTTTATAACTCTTGTATAAACAGTTTTTATCTTAGTATTTGTTGTTTAAAAAATATATTTATTTTAATCCAAAAAATTGATTTATGACTACAAATTCGCTTGCACATAGTAGGTTTTGCAGACCTAAAATGAAGCGTTTAATACAATTTCCAGCATTCCCCTAAGTAAGTCCCAATTCAGGGTTGCCACTGACGACTATTTTTTAATTCTATTTCGCACCCCTTTCTCAAACAAAATTCTTTCAGATACAATTTGATAATATTTGCAAGAGAAACATACTATAAAATTTATTTTATTAAAATAGTGGTGCGAATAGAATATAAAAATAGTCGCCAGTGACAGCCCTGCAATTCAACCCCCAATCACTAGAGTATTAGAAATTTTATCTCAAACAATTTTTAAAACAAATGTATCATTTTAAATATTTACTTTAATAGCAACAATCTTTATCCGATGTATATTAAAACGTTTACATTAATTATCGTAATTATATTTTCTAAATATACACAGAATTTAAAGGAAAATGAGAAAATGTTTGGATATCCCTTTGAAATGCAGGTATATTTTTCTTTCATTTTCTCATACTTTGGAACGAAAAGTAAATTGTCTTAATTTGTAAGTACTTCTATAAGTTCAAGTCTTTTGACAACATTTGCGTTTCGTCGGTAAAATGTTATTATAAAAAATAGAAACATATATTTACTTGAAAATAATCTTTTAAAAAATACGTTAATTTTAATATGGTAACAAAAGTAAAATTTTATTCTGTCTTTCGTTTTAAATTTGAATAAAATAAAGATTTTTTTCATTCTTTCAGAACTTTTAAATTAAAATATTGTTTAAAACTTACATATAATTATTTAAATTTATAAATGAAAAACTAAGTTTATTCTGCGATTCAAAATATAAAATTAACGTTAATTTTTATTTTGTTTTGAATGTACTTGAATAAAAAAGTATCTTGAATCAAAATTTAATGAAAAAATTTATAATGCCTTTCAGAAATTAGACGTCACTGTAAAGCGTTCTTCCTTAATGTTTAAAAGATAATTCCTAATGTTTAAAATTTAAATCTAACACTTTAATAATTATAATTAAATTCGTTAAAGGAAAGCATCATCTGATTATTTATTAATTAATAATAATATTTATATACTTAATATTATTAGAAATATATTCAACAACTATGAATAATAATACAAGTGCCAAAGACTCTACACTGGGTATATTATGGATAAACCCATATTACCTGGATATACGCGTTCAAAATATGAAAAATAGTAAATAAATAATGGACAACGTGTATCTGGATTGCTGTAGTGCTGAATTGAAAGCATTAGGTCGTCATATTTGAAATTAAAAAATTCATAATAAAATGAATACACCGATTTACTCAGATTTGAAATTGTCATTTTTCTCACTGAGAAAAAGTCTTCCTCTACGCTACAGGCAATACTCTATATTAAAAAATCAAACATTTATTGTAATACAGCAGACTCAATTCAATGAAAATCACCTTCGTGCCAGGGGTTGATGTATCGCCTATGCGCTGAATAATGTGTATACCATGAAGATGCAGTATAATAATTTCAGTCCATGTTAGCGTTCATGCACTGATTAAAAATCCAGTGAACGGATCAGTGTCCATATAAACACTGTTTTTGGCCCATGAAATAAGACTAAAATTCGGTTTTGTTATACTGACTTAATTATTTCACTTTTTAATATTAGAAGGTTTATCCTGTACGATTTCAACAATATTTTTTTACATTTTGTTCGTTTTTATATAACTTACACAAGCTCAAAGTTCGTACTATTCCTAGTTTTTGATGAAAAATACGCAATTTCTCCTAATTTTACCTCAATTTTTAATATATATTTTTTAATATTTTACTATGAGCGCAGATTTGCAGTACTTTTATTTTTGCATATATTGTACATTTTCATGTATTTTATAATATATATAAAGAAGAAAGTGTTGCACGATTGCGCTCATATAAATAATTGAGATAAAAAAAAAAGGAGAAATTGCGTATTTTTCATCAAAAACTACGAATAATACGAACTTTGAGCTTGTGTAAGTCATATAAATCCGAACAAAATACAAAAACTCTTGTTAAAATCGTACAGGATAAACCTTCTAATATTAAAAAGTGAAATAATTAAGTCAGCATAACAAAATCGAGTTTTAGTCTGTTTCATGGGCCAAAGACACAGGTTATGGACCCTGATCCTTTACTGTAATTTAATCACGAACCTGGTACGGTCAACTTAAACTGATGAGTCGTAGTCACGTAAAAAGAAGTATATAGCTTAAACTAAGCTTCTGTAGTACTGAAGGTATCTTATTTTTGTTGAAACAATTTACAGAAATCTTGTCAAATTTGGCAGTGACTCCTACAATCCGGGCTAACACACACCACCATTTAATTGCCTTAGGAGAAAACCGACTGGCCACGACCCTACTAGTCGCGTGAACAACAATCGCTGATTGGTCTAAGTGGACAACAAAATGCTTGACGATTCAGCCTGTATTATAGTAGCCCTAGTAATGACTACTGAGTCATAGTATATAGAGATTCTATACCAAAGTATCAGTAACAAGTGAAGTAGTTACCACTTGAAGCAATATGCAATCGTTAAAGTCCAGAAGTGTAAGCACAATTACTTAAGGTTCCATTATTTAGCCTTTATTTTTAACGTTTCACCGAGACCTCTCTATCAAATGCTACGGCAATGTGATTGTTTCCGAAACATTCTTCTTAAAAATGTCACTGAAATAAAAATTCAATTTTATTTGTTGATCTACATATTTGCTGTTTTAACATATACATTATTTTTGCTTAGAAAAATCTTATATTAGTAATTTTGAAACTATTTTCCGAATTTATTGTTGAAATCCATATTCGAATAAAATCAAACCACGGGATTGTCCCTAAAAATGGATTTTAAAATGGTAGCGTGGCGTGTCTCAACACATACAAAACAACTTATTTTACAAATTTTAGGGATATGTGTTGCTTTATTTTCAATTATATTATTCCAATTAAAAATTTAAGTAAACAAATATCCGCGATTTCTTACAAATTAAAAATTTTTGTTTAAGTTCTTTAAATTGCATAAAAGTCTTAAAGAAAATAAATTAATAGAATCGGTTTCATCAATTTTATCTATTCAGTGTGAATTTCGCCATTATATCCTAACACCATGGAAGAGCAGACGTCTAATAATACTGTGAAGAGTTTGATCCTTTGATTTTTTCCGAAACATTCTTCTTAAAAATGTCACTAAAATAAAAATTCAATTTTATTTGTTGATCTACATATTTTCTGTTCTAACATATACCTTATTTTTGCTAAGAAAAATCTTATTTTATTAATTTCGAAACTATTTTCCGCAAAATTATGTCACACGCACGCTCGTGAAAACAATTTAAGAGCATTTGCTGCAGGATTAATCAAGAATTTGTATCCATGTACTTTTTTATTTTCGAAACAAAAACCCATTGAAAATATCTAACTGAGACGAATGGAATTTTCTAAAGATAAAATTTATTTATTATATTTAATGGAAAGATATTTATGATTAGAGTTTGGTTTTTGTACACATCTGGTTTGCATTATAAGTAAATCAATGTTTGTTTTTTTATATAATGGATATACTGATGGTATTTTTTTTAAATGGATAACGTCTTTAGAATCCGCCATTATAATCACATATTGCATTTCTCAGCTTTTTTTTTTAAATCACAATAAAATCCTTTTAAATTCCAAAATTTTATTTAAATAAAACCCATTTTAAACATTATTTCTAAATTCCTTATTTTCCCGAAACATTTATAAGAATGCAAAATTATACATATTTTAAAAATAAATAAAGATTTTAATAACATGTAAAATATAATTTTTAAGTGGGATGCATTTGCAATGCTTTAAATGAAAGGAATATATTTATTTTTAAATAATAATTAAAAAAAACTTTTTATGTTTAATAGAAACAATTTTATAATTCTGTATCCTTTTAACTAAATACACTCACGTTTAGATAAATATTTGTTTTGATAATGGATCTGAAGCTCGGTTTGTATAAAGAGGATAATGGGTATTACCATTTTTAAACAATATGTTTATTTGTTAGTTTTTTTTTTTAATATTATCATTAAATGTTGATTGGAACATTTGTTTTTTATAACGTAAATAATTCATCCTTGAGGTGCTGTTTTTTGTTTCATTCATTTAAAATAATGAAATATTTCGAATTTTTCCTTAGATATATTTATAGATATATTTGCATACATTTATAGATTCTTTTGCATGAAGTATCTATATATATTACGCTATCGTACGTGGCACAGAAATCGCGATTATTTGTTAATTCTTTAATGGCAACGCCCGAATGAAACGCTTCTCATTGGTTATTGTGCAAAAGTCCTGTGGCAGGATTTAGTCCAGGAATTTTTACATTTAACTGTTTGGTGCTGCAATCTAAAGGAATAAAAGCGAAACAAACAACGATTTTTTTTATTATAGTGCAAATAAATTGCAATTATAATTTGTCAACAATAACAATTAAATAGATATATTTTTATACATATGCATTTGAAACATTGATGTTTGTAAGCATTTAATATTTATAATTTAAAAATACAATTAGCAATATATAATTTATAATGTAAACAAAGCAATGATTTCTAATAAAAAGGGAAAAGTAAGTGTAATAATTTTCCCTGGCCGTTTCATTTTTTAAACATAACTGTTATACTTTTGAAATTTTAGCTCTTATTTAAATTTTTTACAAGCTTTTACTATAAATAAATATTATTCAGTCTTTTTTATGAAGTCCACTCCACTGTTATATCATTCAATGGCAGTCTGTCCGGTCAACGCCAGGCGGGTCAGCTAGTTTTAACATAATTTTTAAATAATTTTCAATTTTTTTAATTTTAAGTCAAAATAAGTTAAAATTTGTCAGTTAAAATAATCATAACATCTTGACTATTTCAAGATTAAATAATTCATTATATCATAATCAATCTTGCTTAGAATCTAAGTCATCATCAATCATCAATGAACTCACTCTATCTAAAAGTAATATTAGGAATAATCTATTATACTTAGTTGATTTTCGTACAGAAAAATTTTCAAATTTAATATTAAGTCAAGAATAGAGAAAATATTAATACATTTTCCAATTGTCGGATTTTCGGTTGTGGATCAAATTTCATTCAGAAAGGATCTCTGACGTTCTTTCGTTTTATATTATTTTAAAATATAAGAAATATAAAAAATCTTTTTTTTTTTCTTCAAATCTTAAAGCTCGTTTGTGAGATTTATTTCTCAGCTTCTTGTTTAATGGCTGTAAATACAGAAATGTCAAATTATAAATAATATATTTCTGTTGATATATTTTACTTCACCGCTCACCGATAATTTTATAAAATAATTTCAAATGACGGAAAATATTTTAAACTTGAACCATATATAACTGTTTAATAAAATTCAAAATATTTTGAATTGAAGAAAATTGTTTTCAACAAATGTGATTTTTAAAATTAATTTTATTCGTTTAAAGAAGTATAAATAAAAATTTAAAAATAGCTTGTTATACATCAATAAAATTTTTAAAAAATGACACAGACAGTTTTAGAAAGCGTGTGTACTTGTTTTCGTTAACAAAAAAACAAACAAGCAAAAAAACTTCTCAAAGCAAACGATTACAAAGCAAATTAGTCGTATTTGCCAATCCGAAAACTTTCTTCTATCTCATACATGTTAATATATCAAAATTCGCTATCACATCGACAATAAATTCAATATTTTTCGTCATTCTGTTCTAAGTCAGCTACTTGCGAATCGTCGGGTTATCTGGATGCGAATCACCTTTCGTTGCACGAGCAGCTGATGTACAGCACGACTAAGAAAAGTCCTTCTGGCCTGTATCGGTGGGAAAAGATAGCTTATCTGTTCCCTTATTTTAAGATTTTAGCTAATTTTACTGGAAAATACTAAACAAAAATTGACATACAAACATAGACATACAAACCGTTTATAGGCATAAAAACCGTTGTTTAACTTTTATTAATATTGCATTAAATTAGTTTTATCTCTTAAAGAAGTATCAATTGAAATTTTCGATTTTTTGTTCGCAAATGACAAACCGACAACTTTTGTAAAAGGCTGAAATAGATATAAAAAAGTAAACATCTTGGAAAGTTATAATTAACATCAACCCAACTACTGCAAAATAAAAAATAAGAACAATAATCTATCTACTCGATTCACAAATTAAAAGATATTGCTACATTAAAATAAAAAGCAGAAAACAGAAAGGATTAAACATTAACAGAAGAACGTATTTAAAAAAATAATTAAATATAAACATAACACAAAATTAGAAAAACATCCAAAAATTAGATTAAAGGAAAATTAAACGTTTCAAATATTTAAGTAAATTTTGCAATTCAATTACTGTTTTCGAATGTACAAACATTTTACATTATTCTTATTCATATACTGAAATTCGTTAATGTATTCTAAAATTTTATACATGGTTGGGAAAAACATTATCTATAATTATTTCAGGAATTTAAATAATTAATTATGAAAAATTCTTCCTCTACGCTGTAGACAATACCCTATATAAACGAAAAAAAAAAAAAAAAAAAAAACATTTTAATACAACAGACTCAATTCAATGAAAATTAACTTCATGCCAGGGGTTGATGTATCGTCTATGCGCTGAAGAATAAATTATTGACAATGCTGTATAATCATTTGCGTCCTTATCAGTGTTCATTCGCTTATTAAAAATCCGGTAAAATTTACAGACATTTTTTCACGGATCTTTTACGGTTAACTTAAAAAGATGAGTCGAACTAACGTAAAATTAAGTATATAGTTTAAAACTCAAGTAGTTTAAAACTCAAGTATAGTTTAAAGCTCAAGTAGTATTGAAGATATATTATTTTTGTTTACACAATTTACATAAGTCATGTCAGAAATAGCAATGTCTACTCATTCATAGTTTATAGAAATTCCGTATCGAAGTATCAGTAACAAGAGAAGTAGTTACCATTTGAAGTCGGCTGCAACTGTTAAAATCCAGTAGTTACTCTTACGGAGTTATATCAATATCGAAGTTAGTATGAAGTTTGTACGAATGGGGCGAAATATATATCAAACGTTAAGTATAGAAGCGGATCTTCCAGTGCATTGTAAATTTGTTCACGGTATAGTGTCAGCCTCTATCAGCTCCAAACGGACAGATGTCTACAGTCATACATGGTAATACAATGTCCATGTGTGTGCTTCCCAATGTCCTTCAAAAAATAATTTTTGGGGCCCTTAGTTGTTCCTAGAAGCACTACTTACTCGAAGTAAACATAAAAATATAAGTACAACTACTTAAGGTTTCCTTTTTTAGCCTTTATCTTTAACTTTTCACCGAGCCCGTTCTTCACATTTTACGGCAATGTGATGTTTTCCGAAACATTCTTCTTACAAATGGGACCGAAATAAAAATTCAATTTTATTTGATGATATACAAATTTGCTCTTCTAACATGTATCTTATTATTGCTATGAAAAATCTTGTATAAGTAATTGCGAAACTATTTTCCGCAAAAATGTGTCATACGGTCATGAAAACAATTTAAGAGCATTCGCGGAAAGATTAATCAAGAATTTGTATTCATGTAATTTTTATTTTCAAAGCAAAAACGCATTGAAAATATCTAACTGAGACGAATTGAATTTTTTCTAAGAATAAAAATTCTTTATTATATTAATTGGAAATATATTTCTTATGATATTTTGATTTTATATATATCCGGTATGCATTATAAATAAATCCATGTTTTAGAGAATGCATCTAATAGTGATATATTTTTTAAATGGATAACATTTTTAGGAACCACCATTATATTTACATATTGGATTTCTCTGCGTTCTTTTAAATTACAATAAAACCCTATTAAACTCGAAAATTTTATTTAAATAAAACAAATTTTATGACTTATTTCTAACTTTCTTGTTTTTCAGAAACATATATAAGAATGTAAAATTATACATTTTTAAAAAATAAATAAAGATTTTAATAACATGTAAAATATAATTTTTAAGAGAGATATATTTGCACTGCTTTAAATGAAATGAATAGATTTTATTAGAAAAAAAATAAAGAAAAATCTTTTTATGTTTAATTGAAAGTATTTTTTCAATTCTGTATCGTTTTACCTATAAACACACACTTTTACGCCCCACCAGTGGCTGAGAGGTTCTGCTCTCGAAGCTGGTAGACGGATGTGCTGGGTTCGATCCCTATCGCGCCCGTCGGCCTAATCGTTCGGAGTTTTCGTGGTTTTCTTCGAGCCGTGGATTTATCCATGCGTAAATACGGGTTAGGTTCTCTTAGAAAGACCCCCATGAAGGGCATTCACCCCGGGTCTATATCCCAAGTGTAGATAATTGGCCGTCAATAATCAACCAACCAACCAACCACACACTTTTACAAAAATATTTGTTTTGATAATGGATCTGCAGCTCGTTTTGTACAAAGAGGATAATGCTTATTAGAGCCGTCCACCATTTTTAACAATATGTTTATTTGTTAATTATTTTCCAATGTTATCATAAAATGTTAATTGGAACATTTATTTTTTATAACGTAAATAATTCATCGTTGAAATGCTCCTTTTGTTTCTTTCATTTAAAAAATAATGTAATATTTCGAATGTTTACTTCTATATATTTATAGATTTATTTGCATGAAGTATCTATCAATCTCTCTAATAATCATTATATTATAATCTATCTAATAATAATAATCACATAAATCGCGATTATTTGTTAATTGTTTAATGGCAATGCCCAAATGAAACGCATCTCATTGGTTATTGTGTAAACGTCCTTTGGCTGGATTGAGGCCAGGATTTTTTACATTCAACTGTTTGGTGCTGCCATCTATTGGAATAAAAGCGAAACAAACAATGATTTATTGTGGAAATAAATTGTAATTATAATTTGTCCACATTAACAATTAAATAGATATCTTTTTATACGTTTGCATTTGAAATATTGATTTTTGTTAGAATTTAATATTTATAATTTAAAAAATACAATTAGCAATATGAAATTTAATATGTAAACAAAGCAATGATTTTTAAAAAAGGATTCTTAGTAAAAAGAGAAAAGTAAGTGTAATAATTTTCCCTGACCGTTTCAATTTTTAAACGTAACTGTTATACTTTTGAAATTTTAGATCTTATTTAATTTTTTTTACAAGCTTTTAGTATAAATAAATATTATTCAGTCTTTTTTTTATTAAGTCCACTCCACTGTTATATTTTTCAGTGACAGTCTGCCCGGGCAACGCCGGGCGTGTCAGGTAGTTTTAATATAATTTTTAAATAATTTTCAAATTTTTTAATTTTAAGTCAAAATAAGTTAAAATTTGTCAGTTAAAATAATCATAACATCTTGACTATTTGAAGATTAAATAATTCATTATATCATAATCAATCTTGCTTAGAATCTAAGTCATCATCAATCATCAATAAACTCACTCTATCTAAAAGTAATATTAAGAATAATCTATTATGCTTAGTTGATTTTCGTACAGAAAAATTTTCAAATTTAATATTAAATCAAGATTAGAGAAAATATTAATACATTTTCCAATTGTCGGATTTTCAGTTGTGCATCAAATTTCATTCAGAAAGGATCTCGGACGTTCTTTCGTTTTATATTATTTTAAAATATAAGAAATATAAAAAATCTTTTTTTTTTTTTTTTCAAATCTTAAAGCTCGTTTGTGAGATTTATTTCTCAGCTTCTTGTTTAATGGCTGTAA
Source organism: Maratus michaelseni (assembly GCA_963931845.1). Classification (NCBI taxonomy): domain Eukaryota; kingdom Metazoa; phylum Arthropoda; class Arachnida; order Araneae; family Salticidae; genus Maratus; species Maratus michaelseni. Next base: position 184,186,586 of record OZ007596.1, read on the forward strand.
ATACAGAAATGTCAAATTATAAATAATAAATTTCAGTTGATATATTTTACTTCACCGCTCACCGATAATTTTATAAAATAATTTCAAATGACGGAAAATATTTTAAACTTGAACCATATATAATTGTTTAATAAAATTCAAAATATTTTGAATTGAAGAAAATTGTTTTCAACAAATGCGATTTTTAAAATTAATTTTATTCGTTTAAAGAAGTATAAATAAAAATTTAAAAATAGCTTGTTATACATCAATAAAAATTTTAAAAAATGACACAGACAGTTTTAGAAAGCGTGTGTACTTGTTTTCGTTAACAAAAAACAAACAAACAAAAAAACTTCTCAAAGCAAACGATTACAAAGAAAATTAGTCATATTTGCCAATCCGAAAACTTTCTTCTATCTCATACATGTTAATATATCAAAATTCGCTATCACATCGACAATAAATTCAATATTTTTCGTCATTCTGTTCTAAGTCAGCTACTTGCGAATCGTCGGGTTAACTGGATGCGAAGCACCTTTCGTTGCACGAGCAGCTGATGTACAACACGACTAAGAAAAGTCCTTCTGGCCTGTATCGGTGGGAAAAGATAGCTTATCTGTTCCTTTATTTTAAGATTTTAGCTAATTTTACTGGAAAATACTAAACAAAAATTGACATACAAACATAGACATACAAACCGTTTATAGGCATAAAAACAGTTGTTTAACTTTTATTAATATTGCATTAAGTTAGTTTTACCTCTTAAAGAAGTATCAATTGAAATTTTCGATTTTTTGTTCGCAAATGACAAACCGACAACTTTTTGTAAAAGGCTGAAATAGATATCAAAAAGTAAACATCTTGGAAAGTTATAATTAACATCAACCCAACTACTGCAAAATAAAAAATAAGAACAATAATCTATCTACTCGATTCACAAATTAAAAGATATTGCTACATTAAAATAAAAAGCAGAAAACAGAAAGGATTAAACATTAACAGAAGAGCGTATTTAAAAAAAATATTTAAATATATACATAACACAAAATTAGAAAAACATCCAAAAATTAGATTAAAGGAAAATTAAACGTTTCAAATATTTAAGTAAATTTTGTAATTCAATTACTGTTTTCGAATGTACAAACATTTTACATTATTCTTATTCATATACTTAAATTCGTTAATGTATTCTAAAATTTTATACATGGTTTGGAAAAACATTATCTATAATAAATTTCAGGAATTTAAATAATTAATTATGAAAAATTCTTCCTCTACGCTGTAGACAATACCCTATATAAACAACAACAAAAAAACATTTTAATACAACAGACTCAATTCAATGAAAATTAACATCATGGAAGGGGTTGATGTATCGTCTATGCGCTGAAGAATAAATTATTGACAATGCTGTATAATCATTTGCGTCCTTATCAGTGTTCATTCGCTTATTAAAAATCCAGTAAAATTTACAGACATTTTTTTACGGATCTTTTACGGTTAACTTAAAAAGATGAGTCGAACTGACGTAAAATTAAGTATATAGTTTAAAACTCAAGTAGTTTAAAACTCAAGTATAGTTTAAAGCTCAAGTAGTATTGAAGATATATTATTTTTGTTTACACAATTTACATAAGTCATGTCAGAAATAACAATGTCTACTCATTCATAGTTTATAGAAATTCCGTATCGAAGTATCAGTAACAAGAGAAGTAGTTACCATTTGAAGTCGGATGCAACTGTTAAAATCCAGTAGTTACTCTTACGGAGTTATATCAATATCGAAGTTAGTATGAAGTTTGTACGAATGGTGAGAAATATATATCAAACGTTAAGTAGAAGCGGTTCTTCCAGTGCATTGTAAATTTGTTCACGGTATATTGTCAGCCTCTATCAGCTCCAAACGGACAGATGTCTACAGTCATACATGGTATTACAATGTCCATGTGTGTGCTTCCCAATGTCCTTCAAAAAATAATTTTTGGGGCCCTTAGTTGTTCCTAGAAGCACTACTTACTCGAAGTAAACATAAAAATATAAGTACAATTACTTAAGGTTTCCCTTTTTAGCCTTTATCTTTAACCTTTCACCGAGCCCGTTCTTCACATTTTACGGCAATGTGATTTTTTCCGAAACATTCTTCTTACAAATGGGACCGAAATAAAAATTCAATTTTATTTGTTGATATACATATTTGCTCTTCTAACATGTATCTTATTATTGCTATGAAAAATCTTGTATAAGTAATTGCGAAACTATTTTCCGCAAAAATGTGTCATACGGTCATGAAAACAATTTAAGAGCATTCGCGGAAAGATTAATCAAGAATTTGTATTCATGTAATTTTTATTTTTAAAGCAAAAACGCATTGAAAAATTAACTGAGACGAATTGAATTTTTTCTAAGAATAAAAATTCTTTATTATATTAATTGGAAATATATTTCTTATGATATTTTGATTTTATATATATCCGGTATGCATTATAAATAAATCCATGTTTTAGAGAATGCATCTAATAGTGATATATTTTTTAAATGGATAACATTTTTAGGAACAACCATTATATTTACATATTGGATTTCTCTGCGTTCTTTTAAATTACAATAAAACCCTATTAAACTCGAAAATTTTATTTAAATAAAACAAATTTTATGACTTATTTCTAACTTTCTTGTTTTTCAGAAACATATATAAGAATGTAAAATTATACATTTTTAAAAAATAAATAAAGATTTTAATAACATGTAAAATATAATTTTTAAGAGAGATATATTTGCACTGCTTTAAATGAAATGAATAGATTTTATTAGAAAAAAAATAAAGAAAAATCTTTTTATGTTTAATTGAAAGTATTTTTTCAATTCTGTATCCTTTTACCTATAAACACACACTTTTACGCCCCACCAGTGGCTGAGAGGCTCTGCTCTCGAAGCTGGTAGACGGAAGTGCTGGGTTCGATCGCTATCGCGCCCGTCGGCCTAATCGTTCGGAGTTTTCGTGGTTTTCTTCGAGCCGTGGATTTATCCATGCGTAAATACGGGTTAGGTTCCCTTAGAAAGACCCCCATGAAGGGCATTCACCCCGGGTCTATATCCCAAGTGTAGATAATTGGCCGTCAATAATCAACCAACCAACCAACCACACACTTTTACAAAAATATTTGTTTTGATAATGGATCTGCAGCTCGTTTTGTACAAAGAGGATAATGCTTATTAGAGCCGTCCACCATTTTTAACAATATGTTTATTTGTTAATTATTTTCCAATGTTATCATAAAATGTTAATTGGAACATTTATTTTTTATAACGTAAATAATTCATCGTTGAAATGCTCCTTTTGTTTCTTTCATTTAAAAAATAATGTAATATTTCGAATGTTTACTTCTATATATTTATAGATTTATTTGCATGAAGTATCTATCTATCTCTCTAATAATCATTATATTATAATCTATCTAATAATAATAATCACATAAATCGCGATTATTTGTTAATTGTTTAATGGCAATGCCCAAATGAAACGCATCTCATTGGTTATTGTGTAAACGTCCTTTGGCTGGATTGAGGCCAGGATTTTTTACATTCAACTGTTTGGTGCTGCCATCTATTGGAATAAAAGCGAAACAAACAATGATTTATTGTGGAAATAAATTGTAATTATAATTTGTCCACATTAACAATTAAATAGATATCTTTTTATACGTTTGCATTTGAAATATTGATTTTTGTTAGAATTTAATATTTATAATTTAAAAAATACAATTAGCAATATGAAATTTAATATGTAAACAAAGCAATGATTTTTAAAAAAGGATTCTTAGTAAAAAGAGAAAAGTAAGTGTAATAATTTTCCCTGACCGTTTCAATTTTTAAACGTAACTGTTATACTTTTGAAATTTTAGATCTTATTTAATTTTTTTTACAAGCTTTTAGTATAAATAAATATTATTCAGTCTTTTTTTTATTAAGTCCACTCCACTGTTATATTTTTCAGTGACAGTCTGCCCGGGCAACGCCGGGCGTGTCAGGTAGTTTTAATATAATTTTTAAATAATTTTCAAATTTTTTAATTTTAAGTCAAAATAAGTTAAAATTTGTCAGTTAAAATAATCATAACATCTTGACTATTTGAAGATTAAATAATTCATTATATCATAATCAATCTTGCTTAGAATCTAAGTCATCATCAATCATCAATAAACTCACTCTATCTAAAAGTAATATTAAGAATAATCTATTATGCTTAGTTGATTTTCGTACAGAAAAATTTTCAAATTTAATATTAAATCAAGATTAGAGAAAATATTAATACATTTTCCAATTGTCGGATTTTCAGTTGTGCATCAAATTTCATTCAGAAAGGATCTCGGACGTTCTTTCGTTTTATATTATTTTAAAATATAAGAAATATAAAAAATCTTTTTTTTTTTTTTTTCAAATCTTAAAGCTCGTTTGTGAGATTTATTTCTCAGCTTCTTGTTTAATGGCTGTAAATACAGAAATGTCAAATTATAAATAATAAATTTCAGTTGATATATTTTACTTCACCGCTCACCGATAATTTTATAAAATAATTTCAAATGACGGAAAATATTTTAAACTTGAACCATATATAATTGTTTAATAAAATTCAAAATATTTTGAATTGAAGAAAATTGTTTTCAACAAATGCGATTTTTAAAATTAATTTTATTCGTTTAAAGAAGTATAAATAAAAATTTAAAAATAGCTTGTTATACATCAATAAAAATTTTAAAAAATGACACAGACAGTTTTAGAAAGCGTGTGTACTTGTTTTCGTTAACAAAAAACAAACAAACAAAAAAACTTCTCAAAGCAAACGATTACAAAGAAAATTAGTCATATTTGCCAATCCGAAAACTTTCTTCTATCTCATACATGTTAATATATCAAAATTCGCTATCACATCGACAATAAATTCAATATTTTTCGTCATTCTGTTCTAAGTCAGCTACTTGCGAATCGTCGGGTTAACTGGATGCGAAGCACCTTTCGTTGCACGAGCAGCTGATGTACAACACGACTAAGAAAAGTCCTTCTGGCCTGTATCGGTGGGAAAAGATAGCTTATCTGTTCCTTTATTTTAAGATTTTAGCTAATTTTACTGGAAAATACTAAACAAAAATTGACATACAAACATAGACATACAAACCGTTTATAGGCATAAAAACAGTTGTTTAACTTTTATTAATATTGCATTAAGTTAGTTTTATCTCTTAAAGAAGTATCAATTGAAATTTTCGATTTTTTGTTCGCAAATGACAAACCGACAACTTTTTGTAAAAGGCTGAAATAGATATCAAAAAGTAAACATCTTGGAAAGTTATAATTAACATCAACCGAACTACTGCAAAATAAAAAATAAGAACAATAATCTATCTACTCGATTCACAAATTAAAAGATATTGCTACATTAAAATAAAAAGCAGAAAACAGAAAGGATTAAACATTAACAGAAGAGCGTATTTAAAAAAAATATTTAAATATATACATAACACAAAATTAGAAAAACATCCAAAAATTAGATTAAAGGAAAATTAAACGTTTCAAATATTTAAGTAAATTTTGTAATTCAATTACTGTTTTCGAATGTACAAACATTTTACATTATTCTTATTCATATACTTAAATTCGTTAATGTATTCTAAAATTTTATACATGGTTTGGAAAAACATTATCTATAATAAATTTCAGGAATTTAAATAATTAATTATGAAAAATTCTTCCTCTACGCTGTAGACAATACCCTATATAAACAACAACAAAAAAACATTTTAATACAACAGACTCAATTCAATGAAAATTAACATCATGGAAGGGGTTGATGTATCGTCTATGCGCTGAAGAATAAATTATTGACAATGCTGTATAATCATTTGCGTCCTTATCAGTGTTCATTCGCTTATTAAAAATCCAGTAAAATTTACAGACATTTTTTTACGGATCTTTTACGGTTAACTTAAAAAGATGAGTCGAACTGACGTAAAATTAAGTATATAGTTTAAAACTCAAGTAGTTTAAAACTCAAGTATAGTTTAAAGCTCAAGTAGTATTGAAGATATATTATTTTTGTTTACACAATTTACATAAGTCATGTCAGAAATAACAATGTCTACTCATTCATAGTTTATAGAAATTCCGTATCGAAGTATCAGTAACAAGAGAAGTAGTTACCATTTGAAGTCGGATGCAACTGTTAAAATCCAGTAGTTACTCTTACGGAGTTATATCAATATCGAAGTTAGTATGAAGTTTGTACGAATGGTGAGAAATATATATCAAACGTTAAGTAGAAGCGGTTCTTCCAGTGCATTGTAAATTTGTTCACGGTATATTGTCAGCCTCTATCAGCTCCAAACGGACAGATGTCTACAGTCATACATGGTAATACAATGTCCATGTGTGTGCTTCCCAATGTCCTTCAAAAAATAATTTTTGGGGCCCTTAGTTGTTCCTAGAAGCACTACTTACTCGAAGTAAACATAAAAATATAAGTACAATTACTTAAGGTTTCCCTTTTTAGCCTTTATCTTTAACCTTTCACCGAGCCCGTTCTTCACATTTTACGGCAATGTGATTTTTTCCGAAACATTCTTCTTACAAATGGGACCGAAATAAAAATTCAATTTTATTTGTTGATATACATATTTGCTCTTCTAACATGTATCTTATTATTGCTATGAAAAATCTTGTATAAGTAATTGCGAAACTATTTTCCGCAAAAATGTGTCATACGGTCATGAAAACAATTTAAGAGCATTCGCGGAAAGATTAATCAAGAATTTGTATTCATGTAATTTTTATTTTTAAAGCAAAAACGCATTGAAAATATCTAACTGAGACGAATTGAATTTTTTCTAAGAATAAAAATTCTTTATTATATTAATTGGAAATATATTTCTTATGATATTTTGATTTTATATATATCCGGTATGCATTATAAATAAATCCATGTTTTAGAGAATGCATCTAATAGTGATATATTTTTTAAATGGATAACATTTTTAGGAACAACCATTATATTTACATATTGGATTTCTCTGCGTTCTTTTAAATTACAATAAAACCCTATTAAACTCGAAAATTTTATTTAAATAAAACAAATTTTATGACTTATTTCTAACTTTCTTGTTTTTCAGAAACATATATAAGAATGTAAAATTATACATTTTTAAAAAATAAATAAAGATTTTAATAACATGTAAAATATAATTTTTAAGAGAGATATATTTGCACTGCTTTAAATGAAATGAATAGATTTTATTAGAAAAAAAATAAAGAAAAATCTTTTTATGTTTAATTGAAAGTATTTTTTCAATTCTGTATCCTTTTACCTATAAACACACACTTTTACGCCCCACCAGTGGCTGAGAGGCTCTGCTCTCGAAGCTGGTAGACGGAAGTGCTGGGTTCGATCCCTATCGCGCCCGTCGGCCTAATCGTTCGGAGTTTTCGTGGTTTTCTTCGAGCCGTGGATTTATCCATGCGTAAATACGGGTTAGGTTCCCTTAGAAAGACCCCCATGAAGGGCATTCACCCCGGGTCTATATCCCAAGTGTAGATAATTGGCCGTCAATAATCAACCAACCAACCAACCACACACTTTTACAAAAATATTTGTTTTGATAATGGATCTGCAGCTCGTTTTGTACAAAGAGGATAATGCTTATTAGAGCCGTCCACCATTTTTAACAATATGTTTATTTGTTAATTATTTTCCAATGTTATCATAAAATGTTAATTGGAACATTTATTTTTTATAACGTAAATAATTCATCGTTGAAATGCTCCTTTTGTTTCTTTCATTTAAAAAATAATGTAATATTTCGAATGTTTACTTCTATATATTTATAGATTTATTTGCATGAAGTATCTATCTATCTCTCTAATAATCATTATATTATAATCTATCTAATAATAATAATCACATAAATCGCGATTATTTGTTAACTGTTTAATGGCAATGCCCAAATGAAACGCATCTCATTGGTTATTGTGTAAACGTCCTTTGGCTGGATTGAGGCCAGGATTTTTTACATTCAACTGTTTGGTGCTGCCATCTATTGGAATAAAAGCGAAACAAACAATGATTTATTGTGGAAATAAATTGTAATTATAATTTGTCCACATTAACAATTAAATAGATATCTTTTTATACGTTTCCATTTGAAATATTGATTTTTGTTAGAATTTAATATTTATAATTTAAAAAATACAATTAGCAATATGAAATTTAATATGTAAACAAATCAATGATTTTTAAAAAAGGATTCTTAGTAAAAAGAGAAAAGTAAGTGTAATAATTTTCCCTGACCGTTTCAATTTTTAAACGTAACTGTTATACTTTTGAAATTTTAGATCTTATTTAATTTTTTTACAAGCTTTTAGTATAAATAAATATTATTCAGTCTTTTTTTATTAAGTCCACTCCACTGTTATATTTTTCAGTGACAGTCTGGCCGGGCAACGCCGGGCGTGTCAGGTAGTTTTAATATAATTTTTAAATAATTTTCAAATTTTTTAATTTTAAGTCAAAATAAGTTAAAATTTGTCAGTTAAAATAATCATAACATCTTGACTATTTGAAGATTAAATAATTCATTATATCATAATCAATCTTGCTTAGAATCTAAGTCATCATCAATCATCAATAAACTCACTCTATCTAAAAGTAATATTAAGAATAATCTATTATGCTTAGTTGATTTTCGTACAGAAAAATTTTCAAATTTAATATTAAATCAAGATTAGAGAAAATATTAATACATTTTCCAATTGTCGGATTTTCGGTTGTGCATCAAATTTCATTCAGAAAGGATCTCGGACGTTCTTTCGTTTTATATTATTTTAAAATATAAGAAATATAAAAAATCTTTTTTTTTTTTTTCAAATCTTAAAGCTCGTTTGTGAGATTTATTTCTCAGCTTCTTGTTTAATGGCTGTAAATACAGAAATGTCAAATTATAAATAATAAATTTCAGTTGATATATTTTACTTCACCGCTCACCGATAATTTTATAAAATAATTTCAAATGACGGAAAATATTTTAAACTTGAACCATATATAATTGTTTAATAAAATTCAAAATATTTTGAATTGAAGAAAATTGTTTTCAACAAATGCGATTTTTAAAATTAATTTTATTCGTTTAAATAAGTATAAATAAAAATTTAAAAATAGCTTGTTATACATCAATAAAATTTTAAAAAATGACACAGACAGTTTTAGAAAGCGTGTGTACTTGTTTTCGTTAACAAAAAACAAACAAACAAAAAAACTTCTCAAAGCAAACGATTACAAAGAAAATTAGTCATATTTGCCAATCCGAAAACTTTCTTCTATCTCATACATGTTAATATATCAAAATTCGCTATCACATCGACAATAAATTCAATATTTTTCGTTATTCTGTTCTAAGTCAGCTACTTGCGAATCGTCGGGTTAACTGGATGCGAAGCACCTTTCGTTGCACGAGCAGCTGATGTACAACACGACTAAGAAAAGTCCTTTTGGCCTGTATCGGTGGGAAAAGATAGCTTATCTGTTCCCTTATTTTAAGATTTTAGCTAATTTTACTGGAAAATACTAAACAAAAATTGACATACAAACATAGACATACAAACCGTTTATAGGCATAAAAACCGTTGTTTAACTTTTATTAATATTGCATTAAGTTAGTTTTATCTCTTAAAGAAGTATCAATTGAAATTTTCGATTTTTTGTTCGCAAATGACAAACCGACAACTTTTGTAAAAGGCTGAAATAGATATAAAAAAGTAAACATCTTGGAAAGTTATAATTAACATCAACCCAACTACTGCAAAATAAAAAATAAGAACAATAATCTATCTACTCGATTCACAAATTAAAAGATATTGCTACATTAAAATAAAAAGCAGAAAACAGAAAGGATTAAACATTAACAGAAGAGCGTATTTAAAAAAAATATTTAAATATATACATAACACAAAATTAGAAAAACATCCAAAAATTAGATTAAAGGAAAATTAAACGTTTCAAATATTTAAGTAAATTTTGCAATTCAATTACTGTTTTCGAATGTACAAACATTTTACATTATTCTTATTCATATACTGAAATTCGTTAATGTATTCTAAAATTTTATACATGGTTGGGAAAAACATTATCTATAATTATTTCAGGAATTTAAATAATTAATTATGAAAAATTCTTCCTCTACGCTGTAGACAATACCCTATATAAACAACAACAAAAAAAACATTTTAATACAACAGACTCAATTCAATGAAAATTAACTTCATGCCAGGGGTTGATGTATCGTCTATGCGCTGAAGAATAAATTATTGACAATGCTGTATAATCATTTGCGTCCTTATCAGTGTTCATTCGCTTATTAAAAATCCAGTAAAATTTACAGACATTTTTTTACGGATCTTTTACGGTTAACTTAAAAAGATGAGTCGAACTGACGTAAAATTAAGTATATAGTTTAAAACTCAAGTAGTTTAAAACTCAAGTATAGTTTAAAGCTCAAGTAGTATTGAAGATATATTATTTTTGTTTACACAATTTACATAAGTCATGTCAGAAATAACAATGTCTACTCATTCATAGTTTATAGAAATTCCGTATCGAAGTATCAGTAACAAGAGAAGTAGTTACCATTTGAAGTCGGATGCAACTGTTAAAATCCAGTAGTTACTCTTACGGAGTTATATCAATATCGAAGTTAGTATGAAGTTTGTACGAATGGGGAGAAATATATATCAAACGTTAAGTAGAAGCGGTTCTTCCAGTGCATTGTAAATTTGTTCACGGTATATTGTCAGCCTCTATCAGCTCCAAACGGACAGATGTCTACAGTCATACATGGTAATACAATGTCCATGTGTGTGCTTCCCAATGTCCTTCAAAAAATAATTTTTGGGGCCCTTAGTTGTTCCTAGAAGCACTACTTACTCGAAGTAAACATAAAAATATAAGTACAATTACTTAAGGTTTCCCTTTTTAGCCTTTATCTTTAACCTTTCACCGAGCCCGTTCTTCACATTTTACGGCAATGTGATTTTTTCCGAAACATTCTTCTTACAAATGGGACCGAAATAAAAATTCAATTTTATTTGTTGATATACATATTTGCTCTTCTAACATGTATCTTATTATTGCTATGAAAAATCTTGTATAAGTAATTGCGAAACTATTTTCCGCAAAAATGTGTCATACGGTCATGAAAACAATTTAAGAGCATTCGCGGAAAGATTAATCAAGAATTTGTATTCATGTAATTTTTATTTTTAAAGCAAAAACGCATTGAAAATATCTAACTGAGACGAATTGAATTTTTTCTAAGAATAAAAATTCTTTATTATATTAATTGGAAATATATTTCTTATGATATTTTGATTTTATATATATCCGGTATGCATTATAAATAAATCCATGTTTTAGATAATGCATCTAATAGTGATATATTTTTTAAATGGATAACATTTTTAGGAACAACCATTATATTTACATATTGGATTTCTCTGCGTTCTTTTAAATTACAATAAAACCCTATTAAACTCGAAAATTTTATTTAAATAAAACAAATTTTATGACTTATTTCTAACTTTCTTGTTTTTCAGAAACATATATAAGAATGTAAAATTATACATTTTTAAAAAATAAATAAAGATTTTAATAACATGTAAAATATAATTTTTAAGAGAGATATATTTGCACTGCTTTAAATGAAATGAATAGATTTTATTAGAAAAAAAATAAAGAAAAATCTTTTTATGTTTAATTGAAAGTATTTTTTCAATTCTGTATCCTTTTACCTATAAACACACACTTTTACGCCCCACCAGTGGCTGAGAGGCTCTGCTCTCGAAGCTGGTAGACGGAAGTGCTGGGTTCGATCCCTATCGCGCCCGTCGGCCTAATCGTTCGGAGTTTTCGTGGTTTTCTTCGAGCCGTGGATTTATCCATGCGTAAATACGGGTTAGGTTCCCTTAGAAAGACCCCCATGAAGGGCATTCACCCCGGGTCTATATCCCAAGTGTAGATAATTGGCCGTCAATAATCAACCAACCAACCAACCACACACTTTTACAAAAATATTTGTTTTGATAATGGATCTGCAGCTCGTTTTGTACAAAGAGGATAATGCTTATTAGAGCCGTCCACCATTTTTAACAATATGTTTATTTGTTAATTATTTTCCAATGTTATCATAAAATGTTAATTGGAACATTTATTTTTTATAACGTAAATAATTCATCGTTGAAATGCTCCTTTTGTTTCTTTCATTTAAAAAATAATGTAATATTTCGAATGTTTACTTCTATATATTTATAGATTTATTTGCATGAAGTATCTATCTATCTCTCTAATAATCATTATATTATAATCTATCTAATAATAATAATCACATAAATCGCGATTATTTGTTAACTGTTTAATGGCAATGCCCAAATGAAACGCATCTCATTGGTTATTGTGTAAACGTCCTTTGGCTGGATTGAGGCCAGGATTTTTTACATTCAACTGTTTGGTGCTGCCATCTATTGGAATAAAAGCGAAACAAACAATGATTTATTGTGGAAATAAATTGTAATTATAATTTGTCCACATTAACAATTAAATAGATATCTTTTTATACGTTTCCATTTGAAATATTGATTTTTGTTAGAATTTAATATTTATAATTTAAAAAATACAATTAGCAATATGAAATTTAATATGTAAACAAATCAATGATTTTTAAAAAAGGATTCTTAGTAAAAAGAGAAAAGTAAGTGTAATAATTTTCCCTGACCGTTTCAATTTTTAAACGTAACTGTTATACTTTTGAAATTTTAGATCTTATTTAATTTTTTTACAAGCTTTTAGTATAAATAAATATTATTCAGTCTTTTTTTATTAAGTCCACTCCACTGTTATATTTTTCAGTGACAGTCTGGCCGGGCAACGCCGGGCGTGTCAGGTAGTTTTAATATAATTTTTAAATAATTTTCAAATTTTTTAATTTTAAGTCAAAATAAGTTAAAATTTGTCAGTTAAAATAATCATAACATCTTGACTATTTGAAGATTAAATAATTCATTATATCATAATCAATCTTGCTTAGAATCTAAGTCATCATCAATCATCAATAAACTCACTCTATCTAAAAGTAATATTAAGAATAATCTATTATGCTTAGTTGATTTTCGTACAGAAAAATTTTCAAATTTAATATTAAATCAAGATTAGAGAAAATATTAATACATTTTCCAATTGTCGGATTTTCGGTTGTGCATCAAATTTCATTCAGAAAGGATCTCGGACGTTCTTTCGTTTTATATTATTTTAAAATATAAGAAATATAAAAAATCTTTTTTTTTTTTTTCAAATCTTAAAGCTCGTTTGTGAGATTTATTTCTCAGCTTCTTGTTTAATGGCTGTAAATACAGAAATGTCAAATTATAAATAATAAATTTCAGTTGATATATTTTACTTCACCGCTCACCGATAATTTTATAAAATAATTTCAAATGACGGAAAATATTTTAAACTTGAACCATATATAATTGTTTAATAAAATTCAAAATATTTTGAATTGAAGAAAATTGTTTTCAACAAATGCGATTTTTAAAATTAATTTTATTCGTTTAAATAAGTATAAATAAAAATTTAAAAATAGCTTGTTATACATCAATAAAATTTTAAAAAATGACACAGACAGTTTTAGAAAGCGTGTGTACTTGTTTTCGTTAACAAAAAACAAACAAACAAAAAAACTTCTCAAAGCAAACGATTACAAAGAAAATTAGTCATATTTGCCAATCCGAAAACTTTCTTCTATCTCATACATGTTAATATATCAAAATTCGCTATCACATCGACAATAAATTCAATATTTTTCGTCATTCTGTTCTAAGTCAGCTACTTGCGAATCGTCGGGTTAACTGGATGCGAAGCACCTTTCGTTGCACGAGCAGCTGATGTACAACACGACTAAGAAAAGTCCTTTTGGCCTGTATCGGTGGGAAAAGATAGCTTATCTGTTCCCTTATTTTAAGATTTTAGCTAATTTTACTGGAAAATACTAAACAAAAATTGACATACAAACATAGACATACAAACCGTTTATAGGCATAAAAACCGTTGTTTAACTTTTATTAATATTGCATTAAGTTAGTTTTATCTCTTAAAGAAGTATCAATTGAAATTTTCGATTTTTTGTTCGCAAATGACAAACCGACAACTTTTGTAAAAGGCTGAAATAGATATAAAAAAGTAAACATCTTGGAAAGTTATAATTAACATCAACCCAACTACTGCAAAATAAAAAATAAGAACAATAATCTATCTACTCGATTCACAAATTAAAAGATATTGCTACATTAAAATAAAAAGCAGAAAACAGAAAGGATTAAACATTAACAGAAGAGCGTATTTAAAAAAAATATTTAAATATATACATAACACAAAATTAGAAAAACATCCAAAAATTAGATTAAAGGAAAATTAAACGTTTCAAATATTTAAGTAAATTTTGCAATTCAATTACTGTTTTCGAATGTACAAACATTTTACATTATTCTTATTCATATACTGAAATTCGTTAATGTATTCTAAAATTTTATACATGGTTGGGAAAAACATTATCTATAATTATTTCAGGAATTTAAATAATTAATTATGAAAAATTCTTCCTCTACGCTGTAGACAATACCCTATATAAACAACAACAAAAAAAACATTTTAATACAACAGACTCAATTCAATGAAAATTAACTTCATGCCAGGGGTTGATGTATCGTCTATGCGCTGAAGAATAAATTATTGACAATGCTGTATAATCATTTGCGTCCTTATCAGTGTTCATTCGCTTATTAAAAATCCAGTAAAATTTACAGACATTTTTTTACGGATCTTTTACGGTTAACTTAAAAAGATGAGTCGAACTGACGTAAAATTAAGTATATAGTTTAAAACTCAAGTAGTTTAAAACTCAAGTATAGTTTAAAGCTCAAGTAGTATTGAAGATATATTATTTTTGTTTACACAATTTACATAAGTCATGTCAGAAATAACAATGTCTACTCATTCATAGTTTATAGAAATTCCGTATCGAAGTATCAGTAACAAGAGAAGTAGTTACCATTTGAAGTCGGATGCAACTGTTAAAATCCAGTAGTTACTCTTACGGAGTTATATCAATATCGAAGTTAGTATGAAGTTTGTACGAATGGGGAGAAATATATATCAAACGTTAAGTAGAAGCGGTTCTTCCAGTGCATTGTAAATTTGTTCACGGTATATTGTCAGCCTCTATCAGCTCCAAACGGACAGATGTCTACAGTCATACATGGTAATACAATGTCCATGTGTGTGCTTCCCAATGTCCTTCAAAAAATAATTTTTGGGGCCCTTAGTTGTTCCTAGAAGCACTACTTACTCGAAGTAAACATAAAAATATAAGTACAATTACTTAAGGTTTCCCTTTTTAGCCTTTATCTTTAACCTTTCACCGAGCCCGTTCTTCACATTTTACGGCAATGTGATTTTTTCCGAAACATTCTTCTTACAAATGGGACCGAAATAAAAATTCAATTTTATTTGTTGATATACATATTTGCTCTTCTAACATGTATCTTATTATTGCTATGAAAAATCTTGTATAAGTAATTGCGAAACTATTTTCCGCAAAAATGTGTCATACGGTCATGAAAACAATTTAAGAGCATTCGCGGAAAGATTAATCAAGAATTTGTATTCATGTAATTTTTATTTTTAAAGCAAAAACGCATTGAAAATATCTAACTGAGACGAATTGAATTTTTTCTAAGAATAAAAATTCTTTATTATATTAATTGGAAATATATTTCTTATGATATTTTGATTTTATATATATCCGGTATGCATTATAAATAAATCCATGTTTTAGATAATGCATCTAATAGTGATATATTTTTTAAATGGATAACATTTTTAGGAACAACCATTATATTTACATATTGGATTTCTCTGCGTTCTTTTAAATTACAATAAAACCCTATTAAACTCGAAAATTTTATTTAAATAAAACAAATTTTATGACTTATTTCTAACTTTCTTGTTTTTCAGAAACATATATAAGAATGTAAAATTATACATTTTTAAAAAATAAATAAAGATTTTAATAACATGTAAAATATAATTTTTAAGAGAGATATATTTGCACTGCTTTAAATGAAATGAATAGATTTTATTAGAAAAAAAATAAAGAAAAATCTTTTTATGTTTAATTGAAAGTATTTTTTCAATTCTGTATCCTTTTACCTATAAACACACACTTTTACGCCCCACCAGTGGCTGAGAGGCTCTGCTCTCGAAGCTGGTAGACGGAAGTGCTGGGTTCGATCCCTATCGCGCCCGTCGGCCTAATCGTTCGGAGTTTTCGTGGTTTTCTTCGAGCCGTGGATTTATCCATGCGTAAATACGGGTTAGGTTCCCTTAGAAAGACCCCCATGAAGGGCATTCACCCCGGGTCTATATCCCAAGTGTAGATAATTGGCCGTCAATAATCAACCAACCAACCAACCACACACTTTTACAAAAATATTTGTTTTGATAATGGATCTGCAGCTCGTTTTGTACAAAGAGGATAATGCTTATTAGAGCCGTCCACCATTTTTAACAATATGTTTATTTGTTAATTATTTTCCAATGTTATCATAAAATGTTAATTGGAACATTTATTTTTTATAACGTAAATAATTCATCGTTGAAATGCTCCTTTTGTTTCTTTCATTTAAAAAATAATGTAATATTTCGAATGTTTACTTCTATATATTTATAGATTTATTTGCATGAAGTATCTATCTATCTCTCTAATAATCATTATATTATAATCTATCTAATAATAATAATCACATAAATCGCGATTATTTGTTAACTGTTTAATGGCAATGCCCAAATGAAACGCATCTCATTGGTTATTGTGTAAACGTCCTTTGGCTGGATTGAGGCCAGGATTTTTTACATTCAACTGTTTGGTGCTGCCATCTATTGGAATAAAAGCGAAACAAACAATGATTTATTGTGGAAATAAATTGTAATTATAATTTGTCCACATTAACAATTAAATAGATATCTTTTTATACGTTTCCATTTGAAATATTGATTTTTGTTAGAATTTAATATTTATAATTTAAAAAATACAATTAGCAATATGAAATTTAATATGTAAACAAATCAATGATTTTTAAAAAAGGATTCTTAGTAAAAAGAGAAAAGTAAGTGTAATAATTTTCCCTGACCGTTTCAATTTTTAAACGTAACTGTTATACTTTTGAAATTTTAGATCTTATTTAATTTTTTTACAAGCTTTTAGTATAAATAAATATTATTCAGTCTTTTTTTATTAAGTCCACTCCACTGTTATATTTTTCAGTGACAGTCTGGCCGGGCAACGCCGGGCGTGTCAGGTAGTTTTAATATAATTTTTAAATAATTTTCAAATTTTTTAATTTTAAGTCAAAATAAGTTAAAATTTGTCAGTTAAAATAATCATAACATCTTGACTATTTGAAGATTAAATAATTCATTATATCATAATCAATCTTGCTTAGAATCTAAGTCATCATCAATCATCAATAAACTCACTCTATCTAAAAGTAATATTAAGAATAATCTATTATGCTTAGTTGATTTTCGTACAGAAAAATTTTCAAATTTAATATTAAATCAAGATTAGAGAAAATATTAATACATTTTCCAATTGTCGGATTTTCGGTTGTGCATCAAATTTCATTCAGAAAGGATCTCGGACGTTCTTTCGTTTTATATTATTTTAAAATATAAGAAATATAAAAAATCTTTTTTTTTTTTTTCAAATCTTAAAGCTCGTTTGTGAGATTTATTTCTCAGCTTCTTGTTTAATGGCTGTAAATACAGAAATGTCAAATTATAAATAATAAATTTCAGTTGATATATTTTACTTCACCGCTCACCGATAATTTTATAAAATAATTTCAAATGACGGAAAATATTTTAAACTTGAACCATATATAATTGTTTAATAAAATTCAAAATATTTTGAATTGAAGAAAATTGTTTTCAACAAATGCGATTTTTAAAATTAATTTTATTCGTTTAAATAAGTATAAATAAAAATTTAAAAATAGCTTGTTATACATCAATAAAATTTTAAAAAATGACACAGACAGTTTTAGAAAGCGTGTGTACTTGTTTTCGTTAACAAAAAACAAACAAACAAAAAAACTTCTCAAAGCAAACGATTACAAAGAAAATTAGTCATATTTGCCAATCCGAAAACTTTCTTCTATCTCATACATGTTAATATATCAAAATTCGCTATCACATCGACAATAAATTCAATATTTTTCGTCATTCTGTTCTAAGTCAGCTACTTGCGAATCGTCGGGTTAACTGGATGCGAAGCACCTTTCGTTGCACGAGCAGCTGATGTACAACACGACTAAGAAAAGTCCTTTTGGCCTGTATCGGTGGGAAAAGATAGCTTATCTGTTCCCTTATTTTAAGATTTTAGCTAATTTTACTGGAAAATACTAAACAAAAATTGACATACAAACATAGACATACAAACCGTTTATAGGCATAAAAACCGTTGTTTAACTTTTATTAATATTGCATTAAGTTAGTTTTATCTCTTAAAGAAGTATCAATTGAAATTTTCGATTTTTTGTTCGCAAATGACAAACCGACAACTTTTGTAAAAGGCTGAAATAGATATAAAAAAGTAAACATCTTGGAAAGTTATAATTAACATCAACCCAACTACTGCAAAATAAAAAATAAGAACAATAATCTATCTACTCGATTCACAAATTAAAAGATATTGCTACATTAAAATAAAAAGCAGAAAACAGAAAGGATTAAACATTAACAGAAGAGCGTATTTAAAAAAAATATTTAAATATATACATAACACAAAATTAGAAAAACATCCAAAAATTAGATTAAAGGAAAATTAAACGTTTCAAACATTTAAGTAAATTTTGCAATTCAATTACTGTTTTCGAATGTACAAACATTTTACATTATTCTTATTCATATACTGAAATTCGTTAATGTATTCTAAAATTTTATACATGGTTGGGAAAAACATTATCTATAATTATTTCAGGAATTTAAATAATTAATTATGAAAAATTCTTCCTCTACGCTGTAGACAATACCCTATATAAACAACAACAAAAAAAACATTTTAATACAACAGACTCAATTCAATGAAAATTAACTTCATGCCAGGGGTTGATGTATCGTCTATGCGCTGAAGAATAAATTATTGACAATGCTGTATAATCATTTGCGTCCTTATCAGTGTTCATTCGCTTATTAAAAATCCAGTAAAATTTACAGAGATTTTTTCACGGATCTTTTACGGTTAACTTAAAAAGATGAGTCAAACTGACGCAAATTTAAGTATATAGTTTAAAACTCAAGTAGTTTAAAACTCAAGTATAGTTTAAAGCTCAAGTAGTATTGAAGATATATTATTTTTGTTTACACAATTTACATAAGTCATGTCAGAAATAACAATGTCTACTCATTCATAGTTTATAGAAATTCCGTATCGAAGTATCAGTAACAAGAGAAGTAGTTACCATTTGAAGTCGGATGCAACTGTTAAAATCCAGTAGTTACTCTTACGGAGTTATATCAATATCGAAGTTAGTATGAAGTTTGTACGAATGGGGAGAAATATATATCAAACGTTAAGTAGAAGCGGTTCTTCCAGTGCATTGTAAATTTGTTCACGGTATATTGTCAGCCTCTATCAGCTCCAAACGGACAGATGTCTACAGTCATACATGGTAATACAATGTCCATGTGTGTGCTTCCCAATGTCCTTCAAAAAATAATTTTTGGGGCCCTTAGTTGTTCCTAGAAGCACTACTTACTCGAAGTAAACATAAAAATATAAGTACAATTACTTAAGGTTTCCTTTTTTAGCCTTTATCTTTAACCTTTCACCGAGCCCGTTCTTCACATTTTACGGCAATGTGATTTTTTCCGAAACATTCTTCTTACAAATGGGACCGAAATAAAAATTCAATTTTATTTGTTGATATACATATTTGCTCTTCTAACATGTATCTTATTATTGCTATGAAAAATCTTGTATAAGTAATTGCGAAACTATTTTCCGCAAAAATGTGTCATACGGTCATGAAAACAATTTAAGAGCATTCGCGGAAAGATTAATCAAGAATTTGTATTCATGTAATTTTTATTTTCAAAGCAAAAACGCATTGAAAATATCTAACTGAGACGAATTGAATTTTTTCTAAGAATAAAAATTCTTTATTATATTAATTGGAAATATATTTCTTATGATATTTTGATTTTATATATATCCGGTATGCATTATAAATAAATCCATGTTTTAGATAATGCATCTAATAGTGATATATTTTTTAAATGGATAACATTTTTAGGAACCACCATTATATTTACATATTGGATTTCTCTGCGTTCTTTTAAATTACAATAAAACCCTATTAAACTCGAAAATTTTATTTAAATAAAACAAATTTTATGACTTATTTCTAACTTTCTTGTTTTTCCGAAACATATATAAGAATGTAAAATTATACATTTTTAAAAAATAAATAAAGATTTTAATAACATGTAAAATATAATTTTTAAGAGAGATATATTTGCACTGCTTTAAATGAAATGAATAGATTTTATTAGAAAAAAAATAAAGAAAAATCTTTTTATGTTTAATTGAAAGTATTTTTTCAATTCTGTATCATTTTACCTATAAACACACACTTTTACGCCACACCAGTGGCTGAGAGGTTCTGCTCTCGAAGCTGGTAGACGGAAGTGCTGGGTTCGATCCCTATCACGCCCGTCGGCCTAATCGTTCGGAGTTTTCGTGGTTTTCTTCGAGCCGTGGATTTATCCATGCGTAAATACGGGTTAGGTTCCCTTAGAAAGACCCCCATGAAGGGCATTCACCCCGGGTCTATATCCCAAGTGTAGATAATTGGCCGTCAATAATCAACCAACCAACCAACCACACACTTTTACAAAAATATTTGTTTTGACAATGGATCTGCAGCTCGTTTTGTACAAAGAGGATAATGCTTATTAGAGCCGTCCACCATTTTTAACAATATGTTTATTTGTTAATTATTTTCCAATGTTATCATAAAATGTTAATTGGAACATTTATTTTTTATAACGTAAATAATTCATCGTTGAAATGCTCCTTTTGTTTCTTTCATTTAAAAAATAATGTAATATTTCGAATGTTTACTTCGATATATTTATAGATTTATTTGCATGAAGTATCTATCTATCTCTCTAATAATCATTATATTATAATCTATCTAATAATAATAATCGCATAAATCGCGATTATTTGTTAATTGTTTAATGGCAATGCCCAAATGAAACGCATCTCATTGGTTATTGTGTAAACATCCTTTGGCTGGATTGAGGGCAGGATTTTTTACATTCAACTGTTTGGTGCTGCCATCTATTGGAATAAAAGCGAAACAAACAATGATTTATTGTGGAAATAAATTGTAATTATAATTTGTCCACATTAACAATTAAATAGATATCTTTTTATACGTTTGCATTTGAAATATTGATTTTTGTTAGAATTTAATATTTATAATTTATAAAATACAATTAGCAATATGAAATTTAATATGTAAACAAAGCAATGATTTTTAAAAAAGGATTCTTAGTAAAAAGGGAAAAGTAAGTGTAATAATTTCCCCTGACCGTTTCAATTTTTAAACGTAACTGTTATACTTTTGAAATTTTAGATCTTATTTAATTTTTTTACAAGCTTTTAGTATAAATAAATATTATTCAGTCTTTTTTTATTAAGTCCACTCCACTCTTATATTTTTCAGTGACAGTCTGCCCGGGCAACGCCGGGCGTGTCAGGTAGTTTTAATATAATTTTTAAATAATTTTCAAAATATTCAATTTTAAGTCAAAATAAGCTAAAATTCGTCTGTTAAAATATCATAACATATTGACTATTTGAAGATTAAATAATTCATTATATGTTAATCAATCTTGTTTAGAATCCAAGTCATCATCAATCATCAATGAACTCGCTTTATCTAAAAGTAATATTAAGAATAGTCTACTATGCTTAGTTGATTTCCGCTCAGAAAATTTTTAAAATTTAATATTATGTCAAGCTACATTGATTATTATTAATACATTTTCCAAATGTCGAATTTTCGGTTGTGCATCAAATTTCATTCAAAAAGGATCTCTGACGTTTTTTCGTTTTATATTATTTTAAAATATAAGAAATATTAAAAAATCTTTTTTTTTTTCCAATTCTTAAAGCTCTTTTGTGAGATTTATTTCTCAGCTTCTTGTTTAATGGTTGTAAATACAGAAATGTCAAACTATAAATAATAAATTTCAGTTGATATATTTTACATCACCGCTCACCGATAATTTTGTAAAATAACTTCAAATACCGGAAAATATTTTAAACTTGACACATATATAGTTTTTGAATAAAATTCAAAATATTTTGAATTGAAGGAAATTTTATTCAACAAATGCGAATTTTTAAGTTAATTTAATTTGTTTAAAGAAGTATAAATAAAAGTTTAAAAATAGCTTGTTATAATTTTTTTTTTAAATGTATTCATCAATAAAATTTGAAAAATGACACAGATAGTTTTTTAGAAATCGTGTATACATACCGCATTTATGAACAATTATATGAATAATACAGATAAGAGGCAGACAGAACAAAGAGGAGAGAAGGAACAAGATCGAGAGTGCCACGTCGCATGAAGCAAAAGCACGCAAGAGACATGTCGTTTCTGCGACATTATTATTCGCACAATAAAGCGATCGAAGACAATTAACTGTGCCTGCGTTTCATTTTACACTTTTTTTGGTTAAGCCTCTAATGGAAGAATAACTATAATTTTTATTTAATCGTGCAGAATTTTTTTTAAACTTATTTGCGAAATGCTTTATTATTGCAATTCTAAAATTAAAAGAAATATTCCCAACATTTTCGGAATGATTATTAAAACTTGCTTTTGTTCTATTAAAATATTTGGCAAGCAGATAAATAAAAATAACTTATATATGTATACAAAAATACATATAGGGTAAATCCAGGTTAGATGCCCCATCGGGTTACTTGCCCTAGTCACTGTATTTAAGCTCATGGACGTGTGGCGGAGATAGTGACGTTCTTCTACTACCAATAGTTATAAAAAAGCTTTGTAGATGAAGTTACAGCAGTTTACTTCTTCAAATAAATGTTTCATTCATCAAAAAAGGTAAGTTTGTCTGTTATTGTATGCTTTTATCAGATAGATACAAGTAGACGATCGAGTATAATGTACTTACTAGGACTTTTTTTTATGAAATATTTAGTGAATGTTGTTGAAACAGGTATCGAGTAATGTGTTAGTTGAAGGTTGCTGCCATATTTGATCCTACTTCTAGAGTTACTGACAGGGGCCTCAATCCCTGATTAAAATGATACATGGCCCCTGCATCAGCTCACATGTGATTCGGGTAAAGACGCCCCATTTATAATTATCAAATAACTTTGTTGGGTCAGAATGTTTTTTTTAAATCTTGAAGTAAGGAAAAATGATATAGTTTAATAAATAAAGAAGTAGAGAAAGTAATAGCTGCGAAAGGAGCCAAAGATGTCCACTTTTTGACTTGATCTGAAAGAGGCGAGAATATAACAGTTCTTGCATGTATTATCGCAGAGGGCTTGGTTCTTCCCTTCTGTTCTAATGTTTAACGGTGTAAGAGAAAATTCCGGGTTTTTAAACGGTCTTCACCCATAATCAAAAATTCATATGAACAAAAAATCTTCTTTCATTTCTTCCGAGCTTTTCAGTAGGTGGCTGAAGGAAATCTACATTCCAAGAAAGAAACCAGGCAAAGTTCTGCTCATTCTTGACGGTCACTCAGCGCATGTGAGTTCCCTGTATATGCTGGATTTTGCAGAAAAGAATGACATAATCCTACTGTGTCTGCCAAGTCATACTACAGAAGGTCTTGAACACATTGATAGGGCATTTTTCAAACCGTCCAAAGTTATCTTCAAGAAAGCAGCGAATCATTGGGTGAAGCACAATCCCCAGCAACAACTTAAAAGAATTCATGCTGGCATTGTTACTTGAAACGTATGGAAAATGACAGCGTGTGATGAATACTCCATTAAAAGGCTCATACGTAGCGGAATTTTCCAACTCAGTCGTAAAATTATTAATATCCTGGATTTTTTTTTTTTTGCTACTTTTGACTGACGTCAATCTCAGAATGATGAAGGGAGCACAAAATATATGTGTCTTCCTCAATTTCAGATTATTGAAGAGAAGGCCTACTAGATGACTGCCAAAAGAAAATAGATTTGATGGACATCGAATTTTCTCGAGGTGAAAAATCCCCTGTTTTGATTGAAAACGATTAGGAAGTACCTCGTCTTTCTACAAATCGGTCTCCATCTAAGTTTGTACTTAAAATCAGCCCTGTTTCTGCTTTTACAATGCGAGAAAATAGTAGCAAGAAGAAGGTCGCACGAGTGCTTGACAAAAATTACATCACAGAAAACAACAAACATCTCAACTGTAAAGATATGCCATCCAGAAAGCCAGACAAAGAAAAGAGAATGCAAAAGTCATCGTAAAATTCGTGCGAATAAAGAGGAAACCGTAAGTAATATAATTAATATATCAGACCTTGATTTCACCCAACATCTACATCATAAAAATTAAAATTTTTACTAGAGACAATGCACGATGAATTTAAATGTGATTTAATATAATTTCAAAAATCTCCATCGCTGATTTTTGTTTGTTGTAGATTTTTTTACATTCTAAATATTAACCACTTTGCGTGTCAATAATACCTGCCAATAAAACTATTTAATTTATATATATATAAATTCTGTGTTGTATATGGTCTCAATAAGAATTTTGACAATTTGTTTAAATTTATAATTCTATTATGATTTTCAAAGTACTTCAAATTTTCTTTTTATTTATTTTTCGGTAAGAGACATAAAAAAAAAGTGTGTGTAAACTCGTATTTTTTTTTAACAATTTAGAGATACTTTATTCACGTTTAAATTTTATTTTTTTAAAGTTATTACCATTTGTTTATGACAGAAAAAAGTTTTATAGAAATTTTGAATATAAAATGTATAAGGAATTGTTTTTTAAGATCCATTTTTCTTTGCAATACCAGTAATTGTGTAAATTAACCTAAGTAAAGGCGTTTTTTAAAATTTAATCGGTTAGTAATCCCCCCCACGTGTTCTTGTATTAAATTCAAATAAGATGCAACAATCCCATTATTTTTTTACGGATTTAAAAGTGATTTATAAAATTTCACGGTAGATTTTTTTTCAAGATATAATTAATGGCATTTCTGGTACTTCGTACGTCTAAAAAATCATTATAGTGACATATTACTTTTCTTTTGTAAATGACCATCCTATGAAACTAAGTTTTTAGGACCATATAAAATCAAATGTGTTGGCATCTGTGGTCGCATCAACATTATTTGGTAACGGAAGATACCAACTGGTTGAAATATTTCCAATATTGATTAAGTATGTACTTTTGAAACAATAATCCATCCAGTAAGAAACACTGTAACAAGCAGTTTAAGACTTTAATTGTAAGATACGCACCCAGATAAGCATTTTGATAAGTAATGCTATATAATTTTCCTTGCAGTATCTATAAAATATACATTACAATTCAGTACGCAATGACTTATAATAAAACAGATTTAAATACAACATTTTAAGACTTATTTTATACATATTATTGTTTTACTCCATAAAAAATTTAAATGTATGGATTAACACGTAAAACATGTCCATACAAAAGCTTTCATTCTAATGAAATTACTAGTGCAAGATGTTAATAATCCAATTTGGCATTATCTATATGAATATATTACTGCAATATGAATTTATAATAAAGTCAGATCAAATGTTTTCACAAAATGTATTTTTTCCAGTTATATAGCATATGAATATTTATGAGTAAATGGAATACAGAATAGTTAAAAAACATTAGAGAAGTTCATTTATATAAATTGTTCTTGAAAGCGTGTCTTTGTTTCTAATTATGAAACATGAATATTTATGTGTAAATAGAATTACAATAGTTAAGATAATTTGTATAAATACATTTTTATCGAATATTTATGTTTCTTGAAGTCTAATATTAAAAATTTAAATATTTAAAACATTTTTATCAATTGTATATTTTCTAGTGTGAAAAAAGTATATCGAAATGTTTCCATATTAAAAGATAACGTCAAAACACCAAGTATTTTAAATTTATCATATAGCCTAATTGAAAAACATTGGTCATGCTATTTAAACATTGAGTATTGGAAGTACAAAGCCAAATAAACGATATAATTAACAGAACTACTCATACGGAGAATATCTGTGCATTAATGTTCTGTCAAACTAGAGAAAAACTAGCGAATCGTAGAAATTTTAACTTCAGTTACCGATCAGAACGGTAGTATGCCCAATTACAGAAGATCCAACCGGAAAATGTGAAAACCAAAATTCGATAAATTTAAGACTTCGATCAGCGGGTTCTGGCTGGTTGGGGCGTTTAACACATCGAACGATTCCAGTGGCTTCGAGATCATTATAACTCATTACTTTGC
Organism: Maratus michaelseni; assembly: GCA_963931845.1. Classification (NCBI taxonomy): domain Eukaryota; kingdom Metazoa; phylum Arthropoda; class Arachnida; order Araneae; family Salticidae; genus Maratus; species Maratus michaelseni. The sequence continues at coordinate 184,213,245 of OZ007596.1, forward strand.
CGCGCGTAAATCGCGATAAACTGAGGAAAGTAACATAGTTTGTGTTATTGATTCTGAAATGTGAAATTAATTGTACATCCTGCCTTTTACACAGACTTGAATTGCAATCTTGAAGATTTTACATCCGTTACTTGAACATCACAAATAATGAAGAAAGATTTGGTTCGAAATATTGATAAAAACAATGTCAATAGAATCATTACAACCGCTATCTTCATAAAATGTGATTCCCGTCTGAAATACTGATAAGCTATATGAATGATTTATTGAAAGAGTTTTTTTAATACAATATTATTTTAGTAAAAGGAAAATAAAAGAAAAATAAATAGAACTATAAACTGGAAAGTTGACATGGCGATTATTTATAAGACGTAAATGCTCGCACACAACAGTTTCTAAAAAGCTCAAAATTTAAATGAGTGCAAGAGCAACAAACGTTCTAAGATTGCGATTTCTGTGATTTTTTGGGGCTAGAAACTTGAAATTTGGCGTGAAACTTGAAATTTGGTCATTTAAAATTACTCGCTAAGAATGATTTCTAAAAAATATGAATTTTAGAGGATAAAATGAAGAGAGAGCATTCTAAAAATATTTAAAATTACGATTTATTTGGAATTTTGTAGATAGAATCTTGATATTTGGCATGAAGGTCACTCTATTAAAACGGTGAATTCTAACGGTAAATTTTCTCAAAGAACAATTTTTAAGAAAATGAAAATTTAACAGTGTAAAATAAGCGGAAAACGATTTAAAATCATGATTAATTTAATGCCTCTGAAAAATTCAACACCATTAAAATTTCAAAAATTTTAAACCATTAAAATTTCAAAAATTCTTTCACTGCAATACTAGTGACAGACTTTGCTTGAAACTGGGCATTTTTTATCTCTGTGAAACTGCCCTCAAATGTGTGCAAGAATGACAAGCATTCTAATTACGATTTCTATGAATATGGTGATGCTAGAAACATGAAATTTGACATGGTTGTTACCTTTAGAATGTACGTTATCACTATAAGCATTTTTTTTTATCGAAATTCAAAAGTGTACAATAAACCAAACATTTTCGAAAAAAGTTCTAATTTACGTTTTGTTTTTAAAAATCTTATTGTTATAAATGCAAAAATCGGTATGGTAGTTTCTTTTCAAACTACTCTTAACACTTTCTGAATTTTGAAAATGGGATGCAGCAGAGAAAAACGTCCTAAAACTCCGATTTGTGAGGCTAAAACATGAAATTTTATATAAGGGTTACTTTTCGAGATTTATATTAATGAAATAAAAAGTAAATGCTGTATAATAATGTTTACTGGGAAAATATAGGGCTATAAATTTTAAATTTGACCACTACCTCCTTGAAATGCTATTAGGATGTGATTCCTCCAAAGAAAAGTTTTAAAAATTGTCGTATTTCTAACGGGTTAAGGGCGGGAGAAATTTTCTACAGTTATGTTTTCACTATTTTTTTCCCGAAACTATCAGTTTAAAAAGTTTGAGTTTAACATACTGATGACTCTAAGACGCATATGCGCACGAACAATGAGTTTTTTAATATAAATTTCTAAATTACAAAATAAAAGAAAACAAATTGCTTGCCATTTGCATTGCCATTTGCTTACATGCAATTTTTCTAATCAACAATATAAAACGCAAGTACCAGTAACTGTAATAATTTAATAAAATGATAGTTTTAAGGAAATATGTTTGCCAACTAGGTAAGGAAGTATTATATATTTAACCTTTGGAAGGGCAAAAATGACGGTTAACTATACTAAACCACTGTTTTCGAACATTTAATTTAACGGTATTTTATTTTTTATGGCAATTCAAGTTGAACTAATACCGTTAAATGGAAAAATTTGTTAGTTTGTAGGAAATAGACTATCAAACAACTGAACCAATTTTAAAAATTATTTCTCTGTGCTATAGTTGATTCACTGAGTTCCCTAGTAGACTGGACTGTATTTGCTTCTTTGAAAAAGGTGGCTGCAAAGGTGTTGGAATGAAGCTTTTCTCATTAATTCATGTCGCATATGCACCTACTGTAGTACAAATAGGAAATTTCAGCAAAATGTGATTTATTTAGTAACTTATAAATTATCCGCAGCAATGTAATTTTCCCTTGTGTAAAAATGCCCACAAATACCACTTGACGTATCCCAACAACAACATGTGCAAAGCCGCTAGTTTTGCTACCGGCAGATAAAAATGTGATTTCATCTCGTGTACATTTATTGAAATATATTATACTTTCATAAACGTCTGGCCTGAAATATTTACGGAATTACATGCATAATCAGAAAAATAACCCTTTTGGGTAAAATGACTTTAAACCGGAATATTCTTTAAGCTGCATAAGGTGATATCTGAAAAATATTTTCATAACTTTCTCATGGTCAGACTATTCTAATTCAAAATGATTCAAAAACAATTCTAATTCAACATTTTTAAGGCGATTTTGCTTAAATTATTATAAATTAACTAAGTTTTGATCTGAGAAAATCAAACAAAATAGATTTTATCGATTTAGAGGTACTGTCGTAAAATGAAATAGCCCCAACGAAATCCAAAAAAACAATACAAAAGATACAGTAGTAATGAGGCTGATAGTGTACATATTTATCTTAATAGTAACTATGCACTTGTTATACGAAGTAGTTTTTTGAGAGAGGTCAACACGGTTTTGACGGGTTGACATTTTCAGGCCGGGAAACATCCCATTTATTTTCTTACACATCAGGGTGTTGGGCCGGACAGAAATCGATGAAAAAAGGCACGACTCAATTTCTAAAAAATGAGACGATATTTCATAACCAACTTTATCCTAGAATAATAATTATCTTAAGAGAATATTACATACATATTTTATAAAATATATACATTTTTGAGTTATTTCCACAAATCACAATATACAAAATGACATTGTTGATTACGTACAGACATTGTTGATTACGTACAGAAATACATTTAATTCAAGATTCATGAGAAATGTCAACCCAGGGTTCGTACCAGTACTTACTTTTGAGTTACACTATTTCCGAATAGCATTACCGGATTAGTTTAATGGCGGAATTCTGCGATTAAATGAGGTGCATATTATTGCTCCAAAATAGTGGTACAATAAAGGACAGTTTAAAATAAAAGAATTAACATTAAAGAAAATAAAAATATTGAAGCTCTAAAGAAAAGAAAAAAGTAGATTTTTAAAATTATTTCTCCGTGATTAAAAAAATTATAATAAATTTCTAAAAATTATAATGTACCTATATGTTAACACTTTTTGTCACAAAACAATACTGGCCTGACAGAATTTGTAAAAATTAATACCATGCCCGTCCTGTAGAAAAAGTATAAAGCCATGCCCTGCTCTAATCTGTGAATAATAATAATATAAGTAATAATAAAAATAATAGAAATACTAATAAAAATAGTGCAAGTCTTGTGACTGTCATAAACAATTACGAGCTGTGTATTTTTGCTAAAATGACGTGAAGTTGACCCATTTTTCCACCTTTAAATCAGGGTCTGGCACGGTCTTAACAACGTTGAAACCATTTGGCAATAATGACTTAATATCACGAATAGTTAGCAAAAACATGTATTACAAACAAAAGTCATGCTAAAATGACGTAATTTAGTCCTTTTTTGTCCTCATTGCCCCTACTCTCACAGATAAACGCAACGTACCCTGTCAACTAGACCGTCTGCATGCGTACTACAACATAAAAGGGAGGGGATGGAGAAAAATGACCTTGCTAAAATCAAGTGACGAAAACTTTTCTAGCTCTTAGACTATACTATTTTTAGGTGCGTTCTTAATTATATAAATACGTAGCACCTATTGTCGTCGTCTGGTCCGTCCGTCCGTCTGTCTGTCTGTCTGTCTGTCCGTCCGTCCGTCCGCATATAAAAACGCAAAAACTACCCAACCGAATGGTTTGAAATTTAAGACATATTATCTTTGCAGAATTTTGTCGAGACATTTCAATTTTATGAAAGTCGGATCAAAACGTTAGAAAATATTAATAAAAACATTTATTAAGAAATTTGATTTTTTTTAAATCGTTGCTTTTTTGTTATTGTTAGTATAATCGTATCGCAATTGTAATCGTAGCATTACATCTTAAATTTTATTGGATGATACTTTTGTGTAAGCTTTCTTGCACGTCCGGGAAGCATGACTGCAGAATCCCAGACGAATTTATAAATATAAGTGATGTTCAATTTTCAGTTTAGTTACTATGTTTTTGTCATTGTGTAATGTTCTTGTGTAACTCAATATATATTCGATCCAAGGCCTCGCCTGTTTATTTGCTTTGTTATTTCATCAGCAGAGCGTGGTTTAATTCGCAGACAGAGTGACGCTAGTCCCTTTTCATATTTATTGCTGTGGTTTTGAGAGAGAAAATTTATTTTTCATTTGTTTCTGTTTTTTTTTACCCAGCGATGGAAAGTGAAAAAGAATTATACGGAGTTGCTCTTTTTGACGGCGACGGTAGGAATTTTTGTTTGGAAAAGGCGTGTTAAAGCCATATTGGCAGCGAAAGATTTGGATAAGTTTTTAGACAATGAAGCGATAACTGAAACTGCGGAAGTTGTAAAATCTAAAAAGGCTTATGCTTTATTATTATCGCTTTTAAGAGATGGGGTTCTTGCGTCATTGCAAGAAGAAAATACTGCGCACAAGATATGGAATAAATTAGAACGAACATATGATACCAAGCGTGCAGTTAATCAAATTTTAATTAGAAAGAGGTTAGCAACTATTAAAAAGGATCATGTTGTATCTATGAGAAGTCACATTGATGAAATAAATAAATTAATTTCGAAACTTAAAATTTCCGGTGCTGAAGTAAGTGAAACCGATACTATTGTTTATATTCTAATGTCGTTGCCTCAAGAATTTGAAAATGTTAAGACTGCGTTAGAAAATCAACCGAATACTGTTTTGACTCTAGATTTTGTCACACAACGGCTGTCAGGTGCTGAAGCACTTCTGCTCGACTCAAAGAAAGAAAAATTGCAGTCCAAAACTGCTCATGATAATACCGCGTTTGTATCAACTCGCAAAGAATATGTGTGCAAAAACTGTAATTCAAAGGGGCACATAGCTAAATATTGTAGAAAGAAACTTACTTGTTTCAAATGTGGACTTCCTGGCCATTTTAAACGAAACTGTAAAGCTGTTAAAAATTCAAATGAGGAAAAATTTGCTTCTTCAGCGGTATCTTTTGTTGCGGGAAACGTTAAAAAGAATGAATTTATAGTGGATTCTGGAGCGACTTCCCATATGTGCTCTAATGAGAAATATTTCATGTCTTTACAGCCATCTCCAGGAACTATTAAGTGTGCGTCGAAAACAACGAATCTTGAAATTAAAGGTGTTGGAAGTATTATTGGAAAATTATCAAACGGAATGGAAATTACACTAAATAATGTTCTTTACGTACAAGATTTAAGTGGACAGTTGATTTCCGTTAGAAAAATCAAAAACGCAAATTATGCAGTTATTTTCAAGAATGAAAAGGTGTTCATAGAAAAAGGAAGAAATCGTTTTTGTTTTGGTGAACGTGATTCAAATGGACAATATGTTAGTTATTTTGTTCCAAATTATGAAACTGTTCTCACATCAAAAGAAAGTGATTCTGAAATTTGGCATCGCAGAATGGGCCATCCAAGCGCCAAAGTGTTGAAGGAAATGAAACTTCCAATACCGGTTTCTTTTTGTGATGTTTGTGTTCGAGCAAAACAGACTGCAACACCAATGGGAAGAGGACCTAGGAAAAGAGAAAGTACCCCAATGACTGCTATTCATTCTGACATATGTGGCCCTATTGTTCCGAAAAATTTTCTGGTGAATGCTATTTTATGACTATCATAGATGATTTTTCACGATTTACTGAAGTTCGATTATTGAATCGTAAAAGTGAAGCTTCAGAAGAATTGAAAGTTTTCTTAAAAACTAATCCTACAGTAAAGAAAATCAGATGTGATAACGGAAAAAATATTTAAGAAATGATTTAGTGAATTTTACTCGAGATATTGGTATAGTGATTGATCCCGCTCCTCCATACACTCCAGATTTGAATGGAGTTGCTGAAAGATGCTATAGATCGCTCCTGGATATAGGAAGGGTTTTAATTGCTGAATCACATTTACCTAAGACTTTTTGGGGTCAAGCTATTCTTACAGCAGCTTACTTGAAAAATCGAATGCCAAGCAGCTTCATTGAGAAATTAACGCCGTATTTCTTAAAATTTGGAGAAGATCCCGAATTGAAGCACATACGTGTTTTTGGATGCAGTGCCTACATGTTAATTCCTTCCGTTTATCGTAAGAAGCTTGATGATAGGTCTAAACATATGATCTTCATAGGTTATTTTTCAATGGGATATCGATTGCTAGATCCTGAGACGAAACGCATAACTATTTCAAGAAATGTCAAATTTGATGAAGAGAAGAAGCATATCATAAACTCAAAACAACACATAGTGGAAAATTCAGAATTGACTGATTGTGAAATTAACCCAGATTCTCAAGAAAGAACTAGTGAAGAATCAGAGGATTCTGAAGAGAAAGAGGATAAAATGAGAAAATCCGAGAGATCAAGAAAACAACCTATTCGGTATCAAGCTCCTGAGGTGTATGAAGCATTACTTTGCCAACAAGAAACTTTATCGTTTGATGAGATCAAATTTCTCCCTGTTGATGAACAACGTTTATGGAAGGAAGCTATGGATGCAGAGATAGAAAGCATGAAAATCAACGACATCTGGGATCTCGAAAAATTACCACCTGACAAACGAGCTATTTCATGCAAATGGGTGTATACCATCAAAAGAGATGGACGTTATAAGGCTCGCCTTGCAGCCCGTGGATTTATGCAAAAAGAAGGACTAGACTATATTGAAACTTTCGCTCCTGTAATAAGTATGACTGCTTTACGTTTAGTGCTTTTTGTGATTTTAAATGAAGACTTACATGCATTTGTTTTGGATGTAAAAACAGCTTTCCTGAATGGTAAGTTAAATGAACTTGTTTTTATGTTTCAGCCGCAAGGCCATGATGACAAAAGTGGGTTAAAATGTAAACTCAAACGGAGTTTATATGGCCTGAAACATGCCCCACGACAATGGTTTGAAAGGTTTCTTGAATTTGTTTCAAAATTAAAATTTAAATCTCTTGATAATGAACCTTGTATTTTTATTCGTTATAGTAATGGTCATAAAATAATTATTGCTCTGTATGTTGATGATATGCTTATAGCAGGTTCAGATTTAAATGAAACTAATGTAGTTATTTCTTTACTCTCTAAAGAGTTTCATATGTCAAAATCAAAATGTGTTTCAGAATTTCTGGGTATTCAAATGAAATTTAAATCTGATAGTTTAATAATGGATCAAGAGTCTTATATAATTAAATTGTTAAGTAAATTTAATATGCTAGAATGTAAACCTAGTGATACTCCTATTTCTCCTAAATCCACTCCATCTGATTTCAAAAATGGAAAACCATTTAATGGTCCATACCGTGAACTTGTAGGTTGATTATTGTATTTAGCAGATATTTCCCGACCTGATATTTTATATAGTGTTAATTGTTTGAGTCAAATGCAGGAAAATCCTACTGAAGTTGCATGGATTGCACTAAAGAAAATCTTAAGACATTTGAAAGGAACTTTGTCCTTAAAACTTGTGTATAAAAAGCAAAAATCTGATCCTAAATTATCTATGTATGTTGATTCTGATTGGGGGGCTAATACAAATGATAGAAAATCAGTATCAGGTTACATTTTAATGTTTTGTAACATGCCTGTTCTCTGGTGTTGTAATAAACAAAAATCAGTTGCATTATCTTCAACTGAAGCTGAAGTCATTGCCTTAACTAAAAGTTTGCAAGACCTGTTGTGGTTCAAAAATATTGCTTGTGAAATTCTAAGTATTAAGGATTTAGTTATTTTAGAGGATAATCAGTCTTGCATAAAATGTATCAGTAATGAAAGTAGTTATGGTAGAATGAAACATATAGATATAAAACTAAAATTTGTTCGTAATGTCGTAAAAGAAAATAATATCAAAATTGAATATATTCCTACAAATATGCAAATTGCTGTTATGTTTACAAAGTCACTGCCTAAAGTTAAATATTATGAATTGTTGTTTCTTTGCTGTTTGTATAAGTAATGTTTTAACTGTGTCATATTTTTAAAGTTTGTTTATTGTAATTTTTTATTCTGTGTTTTTCTAATGTAATGCTAGATTATGGGCGGGTGTTAGTATAATCGCATCGTAATTGTAATCGTAGCATTACATCTTAAATTTTATCGGATGATACTTTTGTGTAAGCTTTCTTGCACGTCCGGGAAGCATGACTGCAGAATCCCAGACGAATTTATAAATATAAGTGATGTTCAATTTTCAGTTTAGTTACTATGTTTTTGTAATTGTGTAATGCTCTTGTGTAACTCAATATATATTCGATCCAAGGCCTTGCCTGTTTATTTGCTTTGTTATTTCATTAGTTATAGGAGCTTCCGAGGTTTAATCGTCAAGCGATCGAGATAATTATTTTATTACAGAGATTAATCTGCTGACGATATAATTCATTTCACAGAATTAAAAATCATCAGGATCTGAATATTTATATAACTAGCTATAGCACGAACGCACCTCATTTGTCACGTTTGACGTAGAATTTCCAACTTGTTTGCATTCAAAGACTTGCTTCAGAATTAGTGAGGACGACATTTTTACTTCTACAAAAATACCTAATTCTTTAAACCTTTTAAGGACAGTGGTGTATTATTTTTGCCATTTAAATTTACTTCCAAAGTGACAGAATTTTTGAATAAATATTTCTTTTATAATGTCTTTTAAAAGGACTTAGTTATTTTCAAATTAAAATGTTCGTACATTCTAATCAAAATCAGTCATTTGAACATTTTAGAAACTAGTCTAAAAGGATATAACCGTACATTTAATATATTATTGTGTAAGATGTCTATCACTTTTTCTACCTAAGTGCAACATTACGAAGTGCTGAATCACGTACTGAAAGTGGGGAATTGTGAATATTAAACAATCTCAAGTTAAATATGCTTTTAATTCTTTTCCTTAAAAATGTATGTATAAAACATCTAATATTATAATTTGCTTCAATTAAAAAAAAATTAAGCGTTAGATTTATGTAATATATTATTTTTAAAACAATATAAATTATTCAAAAAATATAATATAGTCTGCTACAATCTCCATTAAAGAAAAGTAAATATTAGAATGTTTTAACGAATCTTACGTCTGATATTAAAACTACACGTCTCCTTTTAGATGTGAATAATAAATTGTATATTTCAACTAAATATTGATAAAATATATTTTATTAATCCGGCATAACAATGTATACTTTTCTTTTCAGATATAAACAATAGGTAGAACATTTCAACATAACATTTTTATAGATTACAAATTAGTTTATTAAACAATGCTTAAAAAACACACATTTCTTTTCACACGGGTATAAAAAGTAAAATATTTCAATGAAACATATTCAAAGAATAAAAATTATTTTGTTAAACCACGTATAAAATTTCCATATTTCTTTTTAGAAGGGAATAGTAAGTAGTTTCTCTCAATGAAGCTATTTTTTAAGGAAAATATATGTTTATATATTATTACACAACAACTAGAATTTACCTATTTCCTTTATGATCTGAATAATATGTTGATTATTTCAATTAACTTTTTCTTGAATATCAAAGATTATTTTAATAAACCACGCATAAAATTTAAACATTTTAATTAGTAATGTGAATAATACAGAGAATATTTTGTTGAAACATTTATAATAAATATATACATTTTTTATATTAAAGACAGGTTAAACATACACATATTTTTCACAAATCCATGAAACATATACACTGTTCAGTGATTTAAGACACATAATATATACAAGTTATGTTAATATGTGAGATTGTTTGATAAGGCAGTTACACCACCAAACAGAAAATATCAAATCAGTTTTCAGATTTTTCTCAGATTATGCTCAGCAAACAGGATTTATAGAATTGTATAGTTTTAAATTATATTTAAGTTGTAATGATTTCAAGAAAGGTGGCATTTTTTTGGTTTTACCGCATGATATTAGTATAAACCTTATAAATTTTAAATTAAAAAAAATAAAGAAGGAGTTATGTCTATTGCTGACTGTGGAGACATCGTCTGCCTTAGTAAAAGTGTACAATTCATTTCGATAATTGAAAAAAAAGAAAAGAAATAATTTTAGCTTTTGCAAATTTCATAATAATTACTGTTAAAAATCTGCAGCAAGCTGTCCTTCGACAGTTTTTAAAGATAACGGTTAGTAGATCATATTAGGAAGCACAGCGAATCATATTATGGTCAGAATAAAGATAAATTAATGTAACACTATGTTAGACTATGTAACACTTTCCTATAAAAACAGCCGAATGATTGGACAGCGGTACGGATGTACCTTGAGCGCTTCCCAAACAGACGTCAGCCAAGTCATGCATTTTCTGGACAATTGCATCCTAGATTGCGTGGGGCAGGAGCATTTTAAGTAAGTAGCTACATTGGCCGAGAACCAATACACGCACACCTGTTCTAGAGGAACCAGCAAAGAAGTCTCCGAGAAATCGAACGCGTCTTGGATGTACATCGTTCCAGCGTCATGTGTATACTGCACGAGGACAGGCTACACCTCTACCACGTCCAAAGAGTACAGGGAATGTGCGATGCCGATATCCCCCAACGTGTTGCATTCGCTCGCAGATATTTGCAAAAACGGCTCGCAGAGCCAGATTTTCAATCGTGGATTTTGTTTTTCCGATGCAGCCTCTATTACACGGGACGGTGTCCTGAACCTGCACAACATGCATGTGTGGCCGCATGAAAACCCACCCAACGAACACAGAGCTTGTGGGCCGCTGATGGCTACGTTAGCCTTGGACCAAACTGCTAGATGAGGGCCGCTATCGTTTGCCGTAGCGGCAACGTAAAAAAACTGTCACGCCGGCCACAATGTGGCCGCAACAGAATTGGCCATAAGATGCCTATAATTCTGCCACAAGTGCTTAATCATAAATGACAGATAGCCTAAAACTGGTCACAATTATACTTTAAATGACAATTATTAATGGACACTAGCCATAGCTAGGCCACTAAAAATTATAATGAATAAATGCTAGCCAGAAACTCGCCGTAACCACACCATTTGTGGTTTTCAAGAATTAAATCTAGCCCAAATATGCCTATAAAAATGCCTTTTATTCCTATTATAAATGTAAGGTAGCCAAAACCCAGCCACTGTCGCCCAATAAAGATTATTTAAGCATAAATCAAAATTTATTCTATAAAAGAAAATACTTTTTAGAAGTTTATTCAAATGAAAAATTGTTTTTGCGTGAAAAAAGTACGAATAATCCTTTAGGTAGACTTTTCAACAAAATTATAAATTCACTTACCGAGATTTTTTTTTTAAATTTAAAAATACGATGTTTGACATAGTGAATTAAGTATTTGTTTATTTTTTCAATTACATATTTTTAAAATTTATATCATATGCTATTTTTAAATTATTGCATTTCATATAAATTTTAAAGGTATATAAATAAAAAAATAAACTAATTAATTCACTACGTCAAGTATTCTGTTTCGGATACTTTTTGAAAAAAAAAATCAAGAAAAGTTGAACTTACAGTTTTCTTGAAAAGTGTACCTAAATAATTATTAGTACTTTTTTTCACGCAAAAACACTTTATCATTTAAATAAAATTCTAAAAAGCATTCTTTTTTACAGAATAAAATTTGAATTGTTGCTTAAATAATCTTTTCTTTATGTGCATGATAGTAACATGATCTGTTATATATTTTATATTTAACAAGTTATATTTAATATATGATTTTTTTCACTGGTTTTTACAGTCTGTTACCAGTAAATTATGTTTATTCTTTTAAGTAATATTAAATCATTATAATCTGAAACATATTACATATAGTTGCATCATAACATTTTGATTTTTCTCTCACAGTTTAATAGTCAAACTTTAGAAAAAATAGATTATTTAAAACTTTACAAAATCCCTGAGAATTATTTTCAGTAATTTTAAATGTCAACAACATTTTTCTCAAATTTTATTAAACTCTTTTCCATTAAAAATATAACAAATTAAAACACCGTGTAATAATATACTTTTTTTAATGCTAAAAGGCGTAAAATAAAGAGTAAAATAGTTTTATTAGACTGTTGACATGTTTCGTCTTCATTGAGCCATTATCAAAACAAATAAGAATATTCTACAATTGCACGATTTTTTAAGTTAAAAATTAAATGCTGACGTTTCAAATAATAACTTCAAAGAGCGTGCAATTGTAGAATATTCTTATTTGTTTTGATAATGGCTCCGATGGAGCCAAAACATGTCAACAGTTTAATAAAACTTATTTTACTGTTTATTTTACGCTTTTTAGCAATTAAAAAATGTAAGAAACTCTATTCCATTGTTACCGTCACTGAATGTTTCTTGAGTATAAACTGGTAAATTTCTTCATCCAGAAGAAAATAAAGTAATTTTCTTTTTAAAGTCATATTTTTTATATTTAAAGCAAGGCAAACTATTTTAAAGAATAGATTGATAGATATGTATAATGTTTAAAAATAATTTACGCAATAATAATAATAAATTACTGAATTAAATTTTACACTATTTTTCCGAAAATGAAAATATGTTTAAAACATTCTTGTGTATTATTAAAAAGTAAAATATAAATATTCTAAATTATGCAAAAAATAGATTATATTGAAATTAATAAACTTGTAACGAATAAACATAAACTTACAGATGGACGCAACATTTCCATGCTATATTTGAAATTTCAAAGGGGCGTAGCGTCTGCTCCCTGCTATCTTCTCTCCCAAATTAGCACTCCGTACACCTGAATGACAGAGCAAAAATGAGACAGGACAGGAAATTCCAGGAAAAGTCCCTGTCTCTCTTATCACACCCCTCAAATCACCTTGACTTTGAGCTGATTGCAGGTCTGATAACTTGCTTACTTGGAACTGAAACAATTTTTTTCAGGAGGAGGGAGGGGGGGAGCTTTTATGAGCCAATGGCTTAGTAAAATTAATTAAAATACGTTTTTTTTATTAAATCATATATATTTTTTTCTTTTAATTTTTATATATTTTAAGTCCCTTGAAAAAATATGTATTTTTAAGAAAAATTAAGATATATTGTGTAATTTTTTAAACAGTTTTCAGTTCTTACAAAAACATCCATTTTTTTTTATCTTGTATTTGTTTTCTTTTAACAATTATTATTTAATCACCATTACATGGAAAGTTCTTTTTCGCAATTGTATTTCATGTTGAAACAAATTAAAAATATTATAATATGGGGAAACGGAGCTGTAATTGGGGTGTATACAAAAGTAGTATATACTTTCCAGTTGTTCTTTATGGGTGAATATTTTTCTGTTGAAACTGAAAATAAATATATAAATAAATTGACATTTATCCTTAAAAATCTTATTATAAAATTATGTAGTAAGTATGTTTAAACAGTGCAGTTTATTCCAATTAATTTCGTATCGTTTAAAAGGGCATTTGTATATGTTTGCTATTAATTTTTGTATCTATTTATCTTTGCAATTAAAAAAATATATGAATTAAAATTAACATATATTCAATTTCACTGTAGCGTGCTCACAAAAAATATTTATGTATACATACGTATTTTAGACTCAAGACGCTTTTACTTGTAATTTAAAAAATACGTAAAAGTTAAAAAAAAATTATATCTCGCACCCCATTTAAAACTTTCATCTAATGATAGATTTTAAATATCTAAAATTATGTTGAAAAGAGTGAAAAAAATATATATTTTATAACTAATGCATCAAATACATGGCATTAGCCCTTTTCTTTTTATTTGACGCCAGGCCTTTATATCCTGGCCACAAACTCATCTTCAATGGCTACTGGACACTGATAATCAATTACTTTTACTTTCGCTCGCCCGTTATCAATGAAACAGCGGTCAGTGGATGTAGTGGTGTGTCATTTAAAATACAACGGTGGCTGGGTACAAATGGCCCCAAGTCTTTTTGGCCTTAATGTATACAAAAGGCGGCCACAGATCTTGTGTTTGTTGGGCAAGGTGTACCCTTGCACATGCATGCCTCATACCGTTTCACCATAAACGTTTGGGTTTGTATTATCGATGACATGTTAATTGCCCCTAACTTACTACCTCAACGCCTCGACGGGAATACCCATCACACGTTTTTAGAAATAGTGTTGCTGGATCTCATGACACCTATCTATTTATGTGTGTGTCTCACTATATATTTGTATTTATATTTGCCTGTCATTCTATATAGCTATCTATCTCTGTGACTATCTGTTTATCTATCTATATGTCATCCGTCTATCTATTACGTCTGACTCTGTATCTATATATCTATATATCCGTCACGCTGTCTCTCTATCTATCTGTTTCCCTATTTCGCTGTCTATATATATATATACAGGGTCATTCATAATTCCCTCCGGGGTTTCGAAACGTTATAGTAAAAAAACGAAGACGAATATGAAAAAAAGAAACATATGAAATTATTCCGAAACTATTCAAGTTTTACTTACATACATTACAGGTGTTCTATGTGTGAGCCCTTGGTCACACGGCATACATCCATGCGATAGTCCAGTTCCTGCCATACTCCGTTTCTTTAAATCTGAATTAGTGGTGTCAGTTCAACGGGCCTTTCGTAATAAATATCGAAAACAGGGACCAACTGACAAAACAATTCATGTGTGGTACCGGAAATTTAAAGAAACGGAGTATGGCAGGAACTGGACTATCGCATGGATGTATGCCGTGTGACCAAGGGTTCACACATAGAACACCTGTAATGTATGTAAGTAAAACTTGAATAGTTTCGGAATAATTTCATATGTTTCTTTTTTTCATATTCGTCTTCGTTTTTTTTACTATAACGTTTCGAAACCCCGGAGGGAATTATGAATGACCCTGTATATCTGTCTCTCTCTATATCTATCTGTCTGTTTCACTGAGTGCAACTCTGTTTGTACTGCATAACTGTCCCGCAGTGGCACGGACGTATAAATTTAATTCAGGTAAAAAACGCATAAGGAAACATAAAACTAACTTCCAGCAATAAGAAACCTTAAATGACAACGTATCTTGTTCTTATTTGAGTACATGAGTTTATTTATATTGCACAAACTTTTATTAGTCTACTAAATATAGCTGAGCAGGAAAATGCGTAACACAATTAAAAATTCCCTTAAGCAATTCACTCCCATAGTCCGTAACATTTACGAATTCCTCTGTATGGCCCTGTATATGATCATCAGAATTTATACACATCTCATACAATACACAAATTTAGTTAAATTTAAAAGCGCAAACCAAAGTTGAGAACACACTTATCACACATAGACTGCAATTATAAATTAACACTATGATTATAACCGTATTCTTCAGTGTATCCCTGTAAATGAACGATAAACGCAATGCGTAGCATAATTTTCAGTGAACAATTCATAGTGCACCTCTGTAATGCATATAAATTTTATTATGTTTGAAATAATGAGAGATCATAAAATACACTGCAAACGATTTTTCTTCGTAGAACATTGTATAACAGAATTCATTTGTGTGACCCTGTAAATAAGTAACAAATTCTTTGCACCCCTTATTTTACAAAAAGTATGTTTTAGTGCGCTTCATAATTGTATACCGATTTTATCAAATGCCATAACATCATCAAATTGCATTTAAAAAGATTTGTTCCCATTGTCTGTAGGGTATCGGAATACTGTCGACTGTCCCTGCAAATAAACTATAAATGTTGCACAATTTAATTTCAATAGGGATCATGGTATATTAAACGTCAATAACATACAAAGATTTTGGGGCGATCTGAGTATATTTACGAGAATTATAGCACGACGGATGGACAGACAATTCAATCAAATCATAAACAATTTTCAACTAAGGTAAAGCCAGGAGAGATCGCGCGGTCGGAGACATTGCGCACATAGAGGTTCGGAGGGGAAGGAGTAGAGTGAGCGCGCAGTGACTCCAGGTAGTTGTACAACAGCAGTAGTGGAGTGGCTACTTGAAAGTGCACGTTGACTGTTTTGAGCGTCTAAGATAAATGGTTGCTATTTTGTTTTGTTTTCCCAAAGTACGTGCTTGAATTTGCATAGATATTTATCAGAGTTTCTATACAATGTCAGTAGTACATAATATTTTAAATTTAAGCGATTTCTCATAAGCTACTAACTAGACTAACAATGTGAACATCAACGGTTCGTTTTAGTAGCGGCCATGTTTATATAAAAGACCGCGCAATCTATCCTACCGAAATTGGAGAGTTTGCTCATCTGCTACTTAGGAGAGACGGCGCATTGTTCCCATTAGTTTCCATGCTAGGAGAGATTACGCAGCTTATTGATAAATTTTCATTAAAATTGAAAAATTAAAATGGACTAATTTTAAGTTAAACGTGTTATCAAGTGACTTAATGTTATTTTGTAATCTTATCTGATTCTTTATTTTTTTCCCTTTAATTAAAATTTTTTAATCGTTTTTAAAATTGTTTCCTTTTTCTGATTCTTTAATCATTAGTTTGAAATATTCACTCCTAATATAATAATAGTTGTTCACAAAAACCTTACAACAATGTCATTTAAGTGTAATTATTATTGTTATCAATTTAATTGTAGTTATTATTAGCAACAATCTCTACTACCCATGTGCGCAATCACACCAACCCTGTAAGGACAGATTGCGCAAAATAACTTTCTTGTTTTTATTAGAACTATTCTATTAAATTACAACATAACAACAAAATAGCAATGAAAATGCATAAAAAAAACAAATGAAGTAAAAAATGTTCATGGATAGTTTAGCAAAAAATTAATATTTAAATTTTTTATTGTTATTCTTTTGAATTGTGCGCAGACTCTCCCAGCTTTACCTTAGGTTGGAAAGTGTTAATAAGGAGCTATATAACATCTCCAAATATGTTTTGCCAATTGAGGCCTATTGTGGAGACCCGAAAGACTTTATGTGTCTGTCTGTTTGTTTGTCTGTATGTCTCGCGGTAATGGACGCAAAATGCATAGTGTTAATCCGTAATGAAGTAGGCATATTGGTCAGGTACACAGGATTAACTGTATAATTTGTGGTTAAATTTGGTTCATTCGTTTGATAGAACATTTTCTTTTGCATAATAATACTTTTCTATGGGAATTCACACGACGCGACGTTCAAATTTTACTATTCATTGGAATTAAAATAATGAATTTGGATAATTGATTTAAATTTTTATTTAGGGATGCTGAAATTCCACAATCTGGATTTAAATTATTTCGATCAGTTTCAAATGTTGTCAGATATTAATTTTTTTTTCTTTGGGGTGAAATTTTGTACATCTGTTTGAAAATTATAAAGCATTTTAACTCAATTTCAATTTCATATTAACGTTAACAAAAGTAATTATTTTTCTCTCTTATATCACCAGTTGTCTAAACTCTATTTCATAACGTGCCAGAAAAAAAATTAAATAATTCATTCAAATTTCCAATTAAATTTTCAGTAGGACTGAAATACGATTAAATTTAATAACACTGACAAAGGATGTGAATTAATTTTCACTTTGCTAAACGACGCATAAACAAACAGAATGAAAAATGTGTCCAGACAGGGGACATATATGTTTCCTTCTGTTGGTTATGCGTTGTTCAGCAAAATAAATCATAAAATAGGAAATCTAACGAAATTAAATCAATGAACAAGGTTAGCGTCAAACATGAATAATGTTAGAAACAATTAAGCTTAAAATTAATATAGATCCTGTTAAAAAACTGACAAATAAAATCTCAATTTGTAAAATGACACTTGCTAAAATACGCCATTTGCCAATTACGGAAGACAAAGCAATAGATTTAAAAGTCTACACACATGTGCACAGTTTGCAACTAAATTTCAAATGACGTAGTAAATAAGTGAAGAAGTTTTTCTTTTTTAATCTATGTACTAGGAAACTGAAATAATAACAAAACAAAGTGTATGAAATGTTTCCATGATAGAAAAGTATTATTCCTGCCGCTACTGATATTGTCCTGATTCAGTAGAGGACACAGTAACTAATTTGATTGGAGAAAATATAATGTAGAAATTCATAATGGCTCAACTAGTCCCGCTCGATCTAAGTAAACAAAGTCAAGGTCAAATCGGACGGGGAGGTCTACCTTTCGGCATAATCTCAACTAGCCCTGCCCAGCGAGTTTGTTTACCTAATTATACTGAGCATTACAAAATTATAATTTGTGATATTGAGCAATAATTATACTATGTAATACTGAAATACAAATTCTTAAAATACAAGGTACCAAATATACAAACTCTGAAAATACAATATACCAATCCTACTGAGCAGTACTAAATACTACTATGTGATACTGAGCAATAATACTACCATCTTCTAAAATAAAAGCGTAAGTCATGTGACTGTCATCAACAGTTCCGGGATGGCCGTATCACTTTTTCATATGCCAGGCGGCCATTTTTATTCAAAATTATTTTTTCGAATAAAACTGCGTAAAAGTTACATTTTAAGAAAGATCGTTCAAAATAAATTAATATTTGAGAGATGACTTACGTTCAATTATGTATATATTCTGCAATAACTTCAGTCGAAATTAGGTCGCAGTTCAAATTCTCTATTCATGAAAGTAAACAAAAAAAAGATTGATTCGTCGTGAACATTTAAAATATTAAATCATGGAGGTAATTATTCGCAAAGCAAGTTCTCCGCGAATGAATTTTTGGACCGCTGCCTCGCGTCAAACAAAAAAAAATTCGCACCAGTGAGACAATCAAAGTTTACCATAATCATGTGCTATACAACTCAACTTCTTTCCGGACCTTTTCTTGACCAAAATTGAACTCATGAATTCATTGAACTCATATTTAATGAATCAGATGTTTAGCATTTTTAAAATCGCTAATACAGCTTTTATTTAGACGGTACACAAATTATTTAGACAAATTAGAAACGATACTTTGATTTTGAAATCAAATGTTTTAATTTATGATTATTTCTTATTTATTTATTTATTTTCTATTTTAAATGAAAAGTGTGAAGTATTTTAAATTTATGTAAAATAAGCATTCTAGAGTTAAGTATTTTAAATGAAATGAGTGACAGGTTTATAATTTAAAATTAAATTAATGTAGTATGAATGATGGTGATGGGAACAATATTTGGCGATTTATCATCTGCTCCCGGCTGACAAAAATGCTCATAATTAAAAAAGGAAATAAAAATAAATAAATGATAGAGTGATGTAAATAAATATTGATATACATATCAAAAATAATTTATAGAATAAAAAAAATAAAAGTAAATAAACAACAATTTCCATAACAAAGTTCTCGCCAAATTGGCGGGGGGGGGGGGGGAAATCGCGCCAACGTGCATACGTGACACCTGTGCCCAAAAAATATCCAAAATGCTACCATGATCGCAAAAGTTCATGATTTATTAGAATTTTACGATTTGGCGAAGGATTAAGAAAAAATTAAATTATGAATAAATGTAACGTGTTGCAATGTTTAACATACATTTAAGGGAGACCAAACTGGTCGCCAGTGATGGCTAGTGTAATAATACTGTAAGATGCTGAAGTAAATAATAATAATAATGGATAGAAATAAGTAAGTACTAAATGAACAGTAATGAATTAATAATAATACTGGAGTAAACAATGATAAATTATGTTAGAAATACTAAATAAAACTGTATGATGCCATTAAGAATAACTAAATTGTTAAGGTTAAAGTTTATGTTGTGTGTAAAGGTCTTTATGCATATTAGAAGCCACTTCATCCCCAACTTCCACTAAGTCCAATGGAGGCAGCATGAAACTGTATTGATTGTGTTCTAGCAGAAAGATACAATCTATTATTTTTGAAGCAGTTTTGGCTGTTTCA
This sequence comes from Maratus michaelseni, assembly GCA_963931845.1. Taxonomy (NCBI): domain Eukaryota; kingdom Metazoa; phylum Arthropoda; class Arachnida; order Araneae; family Salticidae; genus Maratus; species Maratus michaelseni. The sequence continues at coordinate 184,233,297 of OZ007596.1, forward strand.
GCACGTAGGCAAATCAGGCCGACCGATTCGTTTGTGACCTGGTTGGTTCTTTTTAATGTGATGGTGGGCAGTCAGGGTACAATCTAGGACATTATGTAAGGAGGTACCTCTTTTCCCACAGCTGTATCTAGGTGACGATGCCTTGCCGAATTCATTGAGATATTGACGAAACCAGCCATAGTTTGTAGCAAAGATGTAGTGGTGCCTATTTTTAAGTTAAAGATCTGTTGATACTGTTGGGATTAAGGTGTGAGTAAAGCGACCCGATGTTTGTAGATTCCTATCAATTTGCCATAATCTTATTAATTCTGATGTTGTTATCTTCTTTAAATGTGATGGTGGAAATGGGTAGAATTTTTGTAAGATGACGCATAACAAACAATATTTCGAAAATATCCGAAATATTTTGTGCAGTCTTATATATGATCTATAGATTTGTATATATACTACATAGAATGCTAAATTTTAGTTCAGTTAGGAAACGCGTAGCACAATTTTAAGTTCCCATTCTGGAATTTACTTCAAAAAACGAAAATGTACGCGAAAGTTTTGTGCTGCCCTGTATATGATCTATAGAATTTATACATACCAAGTAATAGACAAAAAAATGAGTTACATTTAAAAACTAGTTCAGCAACTGAAAACGCACTTCGAGCAATTGTTGTTGACAGACAGTAACGGATTTTTTGTCTCTCTGTAAATAAACGATGAATACTATACACACAACATTCCATAGTAAACCTCTTGTAATACACCGTATTGTTATATATATCAAGTTCAAAGTGTTTGAAATAGTGAAACATTATTAAAATAAACCCCAAATGATTTTGGTCCATAGATCGTTACGTAACGGAATACTTTTGAGTGTCCTTGTAAAGGAACTATAAGTGCTTTGCACACCACATTCTATACCACGCCTCTGCTAGTGCACATCAGTGTCATATATAAATTTTGCAATGTTTTAAATTGTGTAACATCATTAAAATAAACCGCAAATGATGTTTCTCCATAGACCGTAATGTAACGGAATTCTTTTCAGTATCCCTGTAAAAAAACTATAAGTGCTACACACTTGATTTTCAATACCGAACATGCCATAGTAAACCTCAATAACATTTATAAAGTGCATGTCTATCCGAATATATTGCGCGAGTTAGAACATGGACAGACAGACGGCAGACAGACAGACAAACCGAATTCATAAACACTTTTCAACTATGTTGAAAAGTGTTAAAGAGCATTTTTTGAGGATGATTTTGGCATGCTTCTTGTACCAAAATAAAATTGGATTTAGTTAGATAAGAGCTATTTGTTTTATACTCTAGAATAACCGCCAAAACTGCTTTTTTTTTCAAACAAAAATTATAAAAACGCTGGATTTATAAATTACACGTATAAGTCACTTTCGGACAAATTACGTATTTATATGTATTTTATTACATTAGATTTTATACAATTTTTGGAACAAATACCGATTTTTTGTTGTTGACAGAAATATCAGTATTTTTTAGTCTTCTGTACAACGCTTAGTGTAATAAAATAGTTTAAAACGCAGTTGTGCACATACTAGACACTGAAATACAAAGGATGTGGATTATCACTTTACTAAACAGCGTACAACCATTAGAGTGAAAAAATGTCCAGACCGGGGTTCGATCCCGGATCCCTCGGTATAGCGCACCAAGTGCTTTACCAGTTAAGCTATCCACACGACATCCAGTCCAGCATTCTCTCTCTCTTATATGGCAAGGCTACAATCACGCAGCACAAGACGGAAAGTCAATCATGAGCACAGCACCGTTGGGATGCATGAGACAAATTAAACCCAGTATCGGTGAATATTTATGCACTAATTAATAATTAAATTATACAACAACTTCATTAGTGCATAACATACTAGACACTTTAAACAACACAATCATTAGCAATTAGAAGCATAAGTTCAGTTTGAAAACGGGTGTTAGAGGAGAGGCTGAGATCCCCCTGAATACATGTATATTTTTATTCTGAAAAAGTCTTACAATAAGCAGTTGAAGTATGATTGCATTGAATCGTGTTTAATGTAACAGAACTTAAAATTTTCATTTTCTGAATCATTGGAACACCTTATATGCTTAGAAATATTCATTTAATTTAGAATTATTATATTGCGATTTTGGTATTTCAGAAATTGTTTCAATTGAGATGGAGTTTAAAATGCCTTGAAATAATGACGTTGGGTCCTCTTAGCTGAAGATTTACTAGTTTAAAAACTATTTTCAACTAAAAGTGATTAACATCAAATACAGGGTGATTATAAAAAAATCTATCCCGATATATGAGCCCCTAACTGTCATACCGTTCACAGAAACTGAATGAAATTCTGACCTAAAGTATTTTGAGGTATGCGCTCAAGAATCATTTGAAAAACAACAGTTAAATTCTAACAATTACTGTTACAGTGACAACATTTTTAAAATATCAAATGGCAACACCTACTTTTTCTTATTGGAATGTGATCTTCATAGTGAAAAACCATAAAAAGCGTTGGAACGGTACCTGTAGCACGAAAATCGCCGAAGCTAGGCAGATTAAGAACAAAAGTGAAAACAACCAATAAAGGACAGAGAAGCTACAGAAAGTAAATCATTTTATTGTTCAGTTTTATCCACCATCTGCCGCATGTAAAGTGTCGTCGTGTGTGAAATGGAAAATGTATGAAACACAATAAAATGTTTTGTTTTCTGTTGCTTCTCTGTCCTTATTGGTAGTTTTCACTATTCTTCTTAGTCTGTCTAGCGCCGGCGATTTTCGTGCTACAGGTACCGTTCCAACGCTTTTTATGGTTTTTCACTATGAATATCACATTCCAATAAAAAAAGTAGGTGTTGTCATTTGAAATTTTCGAAATTTGTCACTGTAACCGTAACTATTAGAATTTAACTGTTGTTTTTCACACGATTCTTAAGCGCATACCTCAAAATACTTTAGACCAGAATTTCATCCAGTTTCTGTGAACTGTATGACAGTTAGGGGCTCGTGTATCGGGATAGTTTTTTTATAATCACCCTGTATATTGAAGAATTTGTCTCAGCACAAATCTGCAAATAAAAAAAAAATGCGTTTGTCAGAGAAAAGTAATTGTTATAAGATTTAGACTGTTATAGGAAATAGATTTCTTGATTAAAAATATATATATACTAGCTGTTACCCGTGACTTCGTTCACGTATCATTAAAAGAAGCATAAATGCATTAATTAAGCAAAATATTTCATTCCCGATAATTAGAATCGTAAATAATTAACTAACTCTTTATCACATTCCATAGGAGACAATACCGTATTTCTATGTTATACAGGCATTGACATAACTAAGTTTTAAAAAAGTGGAAATTTGTGACAAATAATCACGAAAAGGAAACTGCAACCAATGAAAAAAGCGGGCCAAATAAAATCGTGGAAATCAGCGAATTGTGTAAAAACATATGTCAAGTTTACCTGGTAAACTATTTTACTTTTCACGCCTTTGTGAAACGTTTTAGTAACATCCTTCAAAGATAATGGAAATAGTATATTCTTTTTCATTAAATTCAATTCTTGTGAATAGGGAGCAATAATTAAAGGCCTAACTGCAAGGACCTTAAATTTGCCTCCTTGATTTAATTTATACCTGAAAAAAAAAATCTTTATTTCTAAATGAAAATATGTTGACAGACGACTTTTTGTTCTCCAGAATAAATTGATTCATGAAATTTGAATATGTGAAAATACGTTTTTATTTTTCAAAAATTTTACTGTAATCAAGATTTTTTTTTCTTTCACTATCTATTCAAATTGAAAATAAATTCTTTTTTTCAGTTTTAATGAGAAAAAATATACTAATCCGTTTTATTTCTTCTTTTTTTATCCACAAAAATGGAATAATTTAGTTGCCATTTTTAGAGAAACTTCGTTAAAATTTACAAAAAAAAAAAAAAAAAAAAATCTCGGAATTTAAATCATTTTTTTAAATTCAGAGAGTTTATGACATCCTCGGATCAATGATAACCGGTCTTAAGTAAATCGTGTTTCTTTCGACAACCTGAAAGGAGTGGTTTCGAAATGCAAACAGGCGGTCAGATTTTAATATAATAGATTCGTATTTATTTTTCTTTTCCTAATAATTACGTTTTGGTTTTTGGCAAAACACTCTCATCTGTATGTAACTGATATTGATGCTTAATAATAGGTGTAGATAAAAAAAATATTTAAAATTTTTCGTTTTAAATATGACGTAAAAGTCATTTACTTTCTAAACTTACCGATCCTTGTATGATTAATGTAAGGAATTGATTCACGCTCCTTGTAAAACACGATTGAAAATTCCCGTTTTATTTCAAATATGATGTCACTTTTTCCTCAGAGAAATCTCTTTTTAATGGCATAATTCTTGTTAATTTTCTTTTTCTGGCAATCAGGGTGTAAATTTTAGCGGAAAACTCACATTTGTATGTAACTGGTATTCAAGCTAATTATTAATCAGTAACGATAAAAAATATTCAGTTTTTCATCTTAAATAATACGTTCATTATCTATCTACTTTCATTATACATTGATATTCATGCTCCTTGTATTATTACGAACATTTGGAAATTACATGTTTTATTTATGACGTCATATTTGTCCAAACCGAGGAGGATCCTTTTCATAGTTCCATGGTCCAAGCGAAATCTATTTTAAATAATATAATTATTGCTCATTTTTCCTTCTAATTATAACGCAATTTTTGACAGAGAAAGATCTTTTTAATGTAACCGATATTCATACTGTATTATGTCATACTGTATCATCATGTATAATGTTGTTTCAAATATCACGGAAATTCATCTTCTTTTGAATTCTTTTGAATTTTCATTTTTCACGTGAAAATCGTTCAATTGAAAATTAGTTGTCGAGGAAAAATTATTTTTCCGAGTTTTTATTTTTTGGCAACGATCAAAGCCCTAGCAACGATAAAGTAAAATGGTTAAATTTTATTGAAAAATGTCCATTTATTCTCTATGAAAATAATGAAATTTTTAATTATTAAAGAAAATATTTGAATAAAATAAATAAAACCTAGTCTATGTTCATTTGAGGGTTATAATCAAACTACATGCAAAAATACAGGATCATTAAAAGCTCCATTTTGACGCTGGCTTGAGCCTAACATTTGCACACAATCAGATTTATAATATTATTAGGATATGGTCTTTATTTGTCCTACAAATTAATATATAACAATGTGTGTATGATGCATTCAAAATTTGAAATTTTAATTGAATAGGCAATAAAAACTGAACTTATTTACTCTCTAAGTATTTTTAAAAATAAATTAAGAGTGACTTTTTGTCCGGACAAGAATTACTAAACCATCCCGTAAAATACTACACAATTATTTACAACAATATTTCTTTTAATAATTTTATTATAAGAAAATATAACTCTGCGTAATCGTTAAAATCATGAATAATTATGATTTATCTTGTCAACAGTGGTATTCTAGGAGAAAAAGGATCAGCATATTTTATTTTTCCTTCTGCTTTCATCATTCAAACTTTTCACTATCGCATCCAACGAAGACTGGGAAAATATTTAAAATAACTTTTCAGTGATTATGATCAGTAGTTGAGATATCTTGTGGAGATCAATCGTACGCTGTTTCACAGATATCAGCGTAAATATCTCACTATGTTTATATTTTTGATTGCCAACTATCATGTAAAACAGATTTACCAATGTAATTAGGGTTAATGTGCTATTTAATGTGCGTTTTATTATCGTTTGAACAGCTGATTTGGATATATCAGACGAGTGAAATGCGATAAATCTACATTGCTGTTAATGCCTTTATAAATATTAGTGGAAATTTTTAAAAGATAAAAGTATGGTTGTGTAAATTGTTCATCATTATATGAGATGACTTAATGTTTTGCGTTAAAAAAGAAATAAAAAATTCCAGCTTGTAAATGCATTCAGTGTAAAATATCAAAGTTAAAACCAGTTTTTGATTATTGTATTTGTAAAACGTTTTCATTAGATTACGTATATATTTTCTATATTCGCAAAAATAATTATAAGAAATCAATTTATGACACGGGAAACAAATAACGATATTATTTGTAATGAGAATAAATTGAAAGACAGGCGGGAAAAATTCTACCTTACGGCAGATTATAGATTGGCCACCGACGGCTTTTATCGATGAGATTTTTTCAGCCCAATCTAACTCGTCAAAAAAAAAAAAAAAAAAAAAAAAAAAAAAAAAAAAAAAATGTGATTGTTAGCATAAGCTAGCTTTTCCACTTTAGAATTTATTTAGCGCTCTAAGATTTTTTGTGAGGCTGGTGACATATATTAGGAAAGAACACACCAAGTTTTAAAAAGATTCGGAAAACTAGAAGTATTTTAAATAAATATAAAAGTGAAAAGAAGTATGGGCTGAGTCGTGGCGAGGTAGATGTTGTTTACAAATGTGCTGGCTTAATGACACCCTTTAAACTATTTTTAATGGTTCAAGACACTTTAACGCTTATTATATAACTTAAAAAAGGTAATGAAAAGTTCTATGATAGCAGCTTTTATGATGGATACAGCTAAGAGAATTTGTTTAACAAATGATGAGTTAGCATTAATTGACGGGCTCTTGAAGAGCAGTGGGGGGGGAGGGAAGAGGGAGCTGTTCAAAACACAAGTGCTCTACGAGACCTTTGAAATGAATCCTCACTTGCAATTGAGAGATGGGACTTTAAAAGGGATGCCCATTTTGCGCCCCTCTGGTGGGCCCCCTCGAGAGATACGGGAAAACTGAAGGCGCTAAAAGAAGCGGTGGGTGGAAATACGTTTAGGCGGTTTACAGCTAATTTTGTGAAATTTTGAAGCTGTCCGGCCCATAAGAACAGAGAAAAATGGGAAAAAACTAAAATAATTATGAGAAATTGAAAAAATTAAATAAGAAAATTGCTCCTGATGGGAGGGGGAGAGTAGGACCAGACAAAAGTGCTTGACGAGATCAAAATGTTACATGATGGGTTTTGAACACCTTGAATGGTTCCCCCCGGGAGGAAGTTTACTCCACTCCTATGGGAGATAGGGCCTCGGGACCCTCTTAGAAATGTCGGCGTCGACGAGTTTAACTTCGTTGGATCCTTTAGAAGAGGAGTACGCCCTCTGTGGTTCTTAAAGGATCTGAGAAAGATGGGAAAAATTAAAATAATTATGAGAAATTGAAAAGAATAAATAAGAAAACTGCTCCTGACGGGAGGGGGGAGAGTAGGACCAGACAAAATTGCTTGACGAGATCAAACTTTTGATATGTTACATCATGGAGTTTGAACACCTTGAATGTCCCCCCCGGGGGGGTCAGTAACTCCATTCCTATGGGAGATAGGGCCTCGGGACCGTCTTAGAAATGTTGGCCTCGACGAGTTTAACTTCGTTGGATCCTTTAGAAGATGCCTACGCCTCTGTGGGGTTTAAAGAAGCTGCGAAAGATGCGAAAAACTAAAATTTAAAAAGAGTTAAAACAGGGAACAATGCTTTTTAAGGGAGGGGGAGTGAGAGGGGGTGAGTAGGTCCGGACCATAGTTCTTGACGAGGTCTATCTATTGATATGTTACATGAAGGGGTTTGAGCACCAAAAACTATCCCCGGGGGGGTATCTCCCTTCATATGGTAGATAGGGCGACGGGACCTCCTTAGAAATGTCCGCCACGACGAGTTTAACTTCGTTGGATTCTTTAAGTGGGGTCTGCGCCCGATGTAGACAATTAGTGACTGAAAAGGAAATACAAGCGGAAGTGTCTGCAAAATAAAGAGAGACAATTTGGTTTTTAATATTGTCAGTAACAAACAACCATTTGTATAGCAATGTATAAAGGGTGTCCTCCTTTAACCCTTTCCGGAGCGGAGTAAGTATATTTCTAAAATGATGAAATAATGGACTGACACCACAATTTGTAAACAAATTCATTACACAATAAAAACTTGCTTATTTTCTCGTACTTTATTAAAGGAAAATTTTAATTAAGTATTTTTGGTGCCGTTTGTCAGTTTTGGAATTAAAATTAGGTTCCTTTTTTGCGGACACCGCCCGCTAAAAGTTAAATATGGAGTGGCTGTGGCTTTTCATAAACATTAATTTTACTGTAGACTGAAAGAATTAACCCTGTGTGTGGCTAAAAATCATACATTCGTGTTATAGCGGGCCTCACAATTTTAATTTCTCCAAGGTTGCAGTTACGATTTCGTGAAGATCATCTCAAAGCTTATATATGCATCCTATATACGCATATATATATTCCATACAATCCTATATGCCCTATACGTCATTATACACATATTATTTACGTCTTATATGTCGTATATACATCATATACACATGTCACATATATACATCATATATGCATCATGTATGACTATAACTTGGCCACATACGTCAAGAAATGTTATATACATATATCATATATTATTATAATGTCATACATGCTTTATAAGTTGGCGATAAATCTTGGTTGAGTAGCTTGGCGACTCATCCTTGGGGGCCACTATAACACGAAAGTACCACATTTGCAACATATTAATGAAAACAGAACCAAATACAATATATTATTGAAAACAGTAACAAACTAGCTGTCTAACCCGTTCTTAACTTAGCATAAAAACGCAGTGACAACAAACTTCTTAAATATCTAAATAACAAATAAGAATTCCCCTGTTAAAGTGTTGAGTTGTTCAATAACTATTCGATTTAGAAAAATATTTTTCTGCCTATCGGCAAAGAAATTAGAGTGCATGACTATACCGCGGCACGGCAGCCGAGCGCATGCTCCTCTATCGCGTTATGAATGAAATGATGTCGTAACTAGCAGTCGCAACTGAATCCGGAAAAGGGCTGAGAAAACGACAGTCGATGTAAGAAATGATATCGAAACGAACAGTTTGGAAAATAAACATTATCGGTGATTTGAAAAACGAAAAGAAAGATATGAACGATACCAGAAATGGAAACGATAGCGACTGAAATTACTTACTGAAGAAAACGAATACAGGATTGAATGGAAAATTAGACAAGTACCAAAAGGTGACATTATGTATAATCTTAAAGGTCCAAAAATATATATAGGGCTAACAAATACCTTTATTTAAATTCTTTCCATTGAAACAGAAATAAAAAATATGCATCCATTTTATTTTGTTTAGCAGTTATAAAAACAAAAGATTCTGTCCGTAATAAGTTAGATATTAATTAAAAAATATTTATTTAAAATAATTTATTTAAAATCTAAAATAAGACAATGCTAAATGTCAAAATGTCTTTTTTTCATAAGTATTTCTCTGTTGAAATAAAATTCAGTAATTTGTATTTGATGCCTTTGAATAATCTTTATCTTGTACCTAAGACCTAATTAGTAAGAAAATGTACATTGATTGAATTACTTGGAACAATTAATTATTACATTATATTTCAATAAATTTAATAATAAAATTGTAACGATGTGTGTTAGGTAAATCCTCTTATTTGATAACTTTATCTTGACAAAAGTGGTACTCCTGAAAAAAAAAAATGACCGGCCTATCTGTAAGGTACTTATCACAACAAAATTGAAAATTTTGATGATGTAACGGAAAACCCACTTATCTGAAAATCCATTTATTGGAAAACCCACCTATTGGAAAACGCACTTATTGGAATAATATAGCAGAAGGAGGAATAATATAGCCTTGAGGAAATTGACCAATTTATTTCATATCGCTGACCTTTTAATCTTTGCAATAACAGTATCATGAACTTTGATAATCGCTTCATGACGTACATTGAACAATATTTTACGCCAAAACAAATTTATTTTACATGTTTTCAATGATTGAAGTCAGCCGTTGTGACAACTTATGAAGATCCGTCGAATGCTGTTCAAATGTTAGCTCTTTTGACATCGATTATCATTCATTTTATTGCAATTTCTTAAATAATTTTATAATAATCGTAACAAATACTTTAATTTTAAAGAAATAATTTCAAAACATATTACATCTCAATTATCTATCCTAGAGAAATAAGGAAAATGTTGCAAAACTGTCTTCAATTTTTGTTTATTTTTATAATTTGTATAATTATTCCCGTAAACTGTGGTTTATTAGAAGAAAATATAACCACAGAAGAAGAACGTTTGTCTGACCATGTACCGGGAGAAATATGTCAATCGAAGTTTTGCTCTTGTTCTGATTTCTTCAAATTAGGTAATGTTAGCTGCGAGTCTAGTGGTAAAAATGACATTCATAAATTAGCATTCCATGATTCAAACAGAGCTTTATATTTGGGCAAAGAAATGTTCTTTGGGCTGAATATTAGTGCTTTAATCTTGAATATGGCCAGTATTACAGTTTCTGAAAAGTTTCTCGAAGGGATCATTGCTTTATCTGCATTTAAAGTGGAACAAAGTGACATTGGGGTAATGTAATCTATGTTTTAATATTTAAATAATATCTATGTTTTAATATTTGTTATTTTTTGTCATTTATATAAACACTGAATGTACTTGAGTATAATGCATATTTTTAGTCTTAATTTGTAGGCCTAAAATTACAGTAATTACTCTACATGGAACATTTCCGTCAGCTATATGAAATAACACGTACGTTCTCCAAATCATTAAAAAATAATTAAAGATTTTTTCTATAAATTTGCATGAATATGTACTTGTTAAGAAAATTGACCAATTTTTCTTGCACTTGTATGTGCTGTAGCTTTGGTATCAAGAACGAATATACACGTGTGCATCTTCTGCCATAATGATAGTGAAAAATTAGTAATTTTTATTTAAACCTAAATTAGCTAATCTAAAAACAAATAACTTCAAACTATCTTATAAATATAATTTTTTTATACTAGCATCACACAAATAACACAGAAAAGAAATTACGATTATTGAAACCTCATAATACGCAGTTTAAAATTACGAGAAAGATAGTTCATCATTCACCATCACGAATGGTAATGGTGTTAGAATCGTCACTAGCACATATTCTATGTTTTCATAAATAATATCCTTTTCAATTCCGTACACATTATTTGAACTTGTTGTCACACCGAAATTTGTAAACGCAATTTATATTTTTTATCTTCCCTATTTTCGCAATTTAAATATGTTTTTAACGTCGTATGTTAGCATCTTATTTTCAAAATTTATTTTTAAACCTTCCCCTCTAAAAAATAAAATGTGCATTACACTCTATTGAAGTCGTATTAGAAAATATCATGATCCTTTAAAGTGACACAGTATTTTATAGTTAGAATATATGCAGATATATCAGATTATCCCCTAACAATGTTGACCATTAGCTAATTCCTAAACTATTAAATTCGGAAGTGTAGACTGAAAGCCAAAAATGCATATTTGTTGTACTTTATGATATCAAAATTATTTTATATCAGATTAGTTATTTCTTTATTGATATCAAAATTTACAAATTTTATTTTTTATATGGTCCCGAAGTCCTATGACGAACATTTTAAAAATTATTCGCCGTTCTCTAACAAACAAATTTCATTCTTCTATGATAGAAAAAACTGATTTGCGATACTTTAAGATTTTAAAACATTTGTGGCTTTAAAACGCATTTTAAAAAAAACATCAAATTCAATGTAAAAATTATTTTAATCGTACAGTACTAGGCATTTCACTGTTTTGCTTCTTACAGCATGGTGAAATTTTTCACAGATATATATATATATATAAGATGGTACAATCTGTATAATATCTTTCTTATCTGTTTGAAGTTATAGCTGTATTTTCAAAAATCCATTTTGTAATATTCGCGACTCTGCGATTGTAACAACGAATGTTGTTACGTAGGGTGATTTTATACCCTTCCATTCATTTCTCTTTACTGGAATAAAATGTTGGAGCTTTGCCAAATTTGATAGAAGAATATATATATATATATATATTATTTTTATTATTATTATTATTATTTATTTTTTGCACATTTGATAAATATTTACAATTTGTGTAATGGATTTGATTTTATGATCAAATGTTAATTTTGTTTTTGTTTCACTTTTTTTTTCATGACATAAATTATCATAAAATTATTTGCTATTTAAGTATACGCATATTAAAAAAATGACAATTGTCGCTTATAAATATATAGTAATTTACTTAATAGAACAAACACACGATAATTCAGAATATTTTTTATCTGGTTTAACTGTGTTTTTCTCTTCGTTATTAACTATTATATATATATATATATATATATATATATATATATATATGTAGTTACTATGCAGGTAGCATACATGATTGTGTGGTAAAAGTAATTTCATGTACGACTAAAATGATGACCTATTAATTAAAGTTAATGCATAATTAGCGTTAAAATGTTTGTAGTTATTGACAGTAATATATTATAAAAAAGCTTAAAATTTAACCAACCAGTTTTGAAAATTCTGCACAAGGGTATATGTGCCAATACATTGAATTAAAAATATCAGGGATTTTCTTTTTCTGAAAAATGAATCCTGGTATACGGTCGTAGTAAAATGTCATAAGGTTGGTTATGTGGAATATTTTAATTCTTGAAGTAAAGTGGTAACTACAATACGTTTTTTTTTTTATATTTTATGAAAATAAATTATGGCAATTTGTATATACGAATATCACATACACTCACTCCTTCACGAACATGGTGGATTGTCAGCTGAAACAAACATGAATTCGACGTAGGGTTACTCGAGGATAGTACAAATTTCTAAATTAGTATTAATTGTTTTGTATTAATTTAATGCACTATAACATGTCATCTATTTAAATGCTGCTCTTTTTATCTTACTTCCTTACTGGACCAGACTTTTTTTTTAACTTATAGTTATTTCCTGTTTATATCAAGTGTTTAATAAGATGTTCAGTGGTTCATATAACAATAAAACTGTAAAAAAATAAAAAAAAAATTCCAACTCAACAGATGTTTGTCTAATTTTTGTATTAGCTATATCTATAAATTTCTATTTTAAATTTTCTGAAAATTTCTTTTTCAAATGTTTTAATTCGCAATTTATGTCATCGGTATTCTTATTTATTAGAGTGTAAAATTATTTTTAAATTGCAATCAGGAATTTCTTGCTAAACAACAAAAATAAGAAAAAAATGAATCTAGGCATAAAAAATAATTGTATATCATTGTGTATAAAATTATACATCAAGATTTCCAAAAATTTGAGCCATGTTTTATCTTGGACTTGGTTTATATGTTATGTTATATTTATGTTTTATGTGTTTAAAAATTTTATGTTTTATGTTTTTTTATATATGTTTTAAGTTTTATATTTATGGTTATGTTTTATCTTGGACTTATCTTGGTTTAGCCTTAGCTAAACATGTAACAGGAAATTGTTAAAAATTTTATGAAGTTTTAAAATATTTAAATTAGATATAGCTGCTGTATTATTAATAATTGTTTATCTAATTATTTATACTGTTATTCAGAAAATTTCCCCTCAGTGCCTTTTCATAGAATTTACATGGATGCAACTTATAATTTTTTTTAAATTTAATATACCATAGACTTATTCATCTAAGCGACTTCAGAAACAGAAATATTTATGCAAATCAAACATTTTTTTTTTGCTACTGGTAAAATAATAAACTAATTACAGCTCATCTTTAGTATGAATGGGATAAAGAGTTTTCTTCATAGAACACGTTCAATGTACGTATTAATGAACCGCTTGATTTAGAAACAGAAACCTTGTTTATCCATTACAACATTTTAAAACGGAGAGTTAAGAAAGATCTTACTTTCTTTGAAACAGATCTTTTTACCATGTGTTAAACATAGTATTATATCATAATGTAACCAAGTCAATTGAAGCAATAAACTGTTGTACCAGAAACTTCCTGGATATGTATAAGGTAATAATGAAATTAAAATCTTTTTTTTTTTTTTTTAGAGTGTCAAAATTTGTTTTAATTATAATCTTTATGTCAAATACTGATCTAGCATGAAAGAAACAGTACGCAAAAGACAATATATTGTAATCAATTTCTATCGTTTTAATCCTTTTGTGACTCAACAACTAAGATTTGAAAAATATTTATTCACATGTCAGAATACACCATTTTAAGCTTGTTAAAAAAAAAAAAATAGAACATAAAAAAGTATATTGACTAAATGTACTTATTTTACATCTAAAATGAAGATAAAATTATGTATGTCCAATAAATGTTGTCAATTTCTTAATACAAAATTGCAAAGTATACAAACTTCACCGGATATAAATCCTTTTTGGACATCTCTAGCGTTTTTAATATTACAACATTAACAAAGTTCAGTTTAGCAATAACGATGCGAATCTGCTCAAATGATAAATAAAACTTTGGCATGAAAAATTAACTCAATATAGCATCTGTTGAGAATTTAATGAACAATTTATATTAACTGTTGTCTTGGGAGATAGCAGCAATAAATGAAATCATCTTTTAAATTTCAGTGTAACTAACATTGTAGATAACATTGATCACTGTAAAAAACATTCACTTTTGGACAGGTTGTTTATATACAACACGATGGTACAAAGGATTATACTAAAAATGCTTTACTAATTTTCAATTGTTTTTGTTTAAATGTTTCCTCTTTTTTTCTGCCTTTTTTGTTATATTTTGTATATATACTACTTTGTGCTTATGAAAATTTACGGTATACTTTTAACTGACATGTTTCTAATGTTCTTTTATGAAATATATATTGTTTCATAATCAATTAACTTTTATTTTATTAGGATATTCCTGACTTCAGAATAGTGAATAATTCCATTAACGAAATAAAATTTAAATCAAGTCGTCTTACATCCTTACATGGAAACAATCTTCAAAACTTAACTTCTCTAAAGCATCTGTCCTTCCATAGGAATTCGATTCGATACATTGATCCAGATGTTTTTAAGGTAAGTTGCCGCTTTATAAAATAAGTACCAGGATTCACTGGCTACGCTTATTGAGGGCGAACGAACATTTAATCGAACGATAACACGACCCAAACGTACAAAAGAACATTTTTCCTAACGAACGTCGAAAAAGACAAATGTACGAATATCGCAGGAGTCGGTTCAATCCCATTCTACTAAGCTATAAAACTGTCAAATCGGTTGAGTAGTTTTTTCGCAATTTCAAAATATACTTTCTCCTTACGGAATTATATATATCGATTATAATGTAAAATAAAAAAAATTAAGTACTATGCATAGGTGGCATCAGTTTCATTATAAAGGAAATCATAAATAAACATATCCATGTAAGTGCATGTGGGATCTGTACACAATTGAGCTGAGCAAGAAAAACATACTATATTTGATGTAGTTAAGAAGATATTCCTAATTTCTAATTTAGAAAAGAACATTAGCATATTGACAGAATCAATGTATCTCCTGCAATATTTCTAAAAATATTTCGTGGCTATCAAAAACTACGACCAAAAATAAAGAAACGTACTCTTTTATTTCTATTGGCATTCGTATTGTTCGGTTAAATATATTGTTCTAATCTGTTTTATAACTCCTTTGTCAAGATAGCGTCTTTTGTTTTTTAACAAGACATTTAATAAACCGTGTTAGTCATGGGGATTTCAGGGTAACATAAATGAAAATGCATTATCTAAAAAATACGGCGATTGCATTAACGGAGCTCTTATAAATAATAAATTCACTCAATCACAAATCATAAAAACAATAATCGATAATAATGACGTTACCTTGAAGCAACCATAGTAATATCCATCAGCTTTATAAATGAGAATGCACATTTCTTTTGGCGGGTGTCACAGAAAAATATACGATTTTCTGGACAATACGGAAACTGAATACAAAATATTAAAACAAATGACATAGCATTTTAAGAAATTCTTTATTTCAGATGGCATTATTTTTAAATGATTTTTTTAATGATTTTTAAATGATAATTTTTTCTTTTATAACAAATAAATATAAAATGATTATGTGACAATGACGTCATTTTCTAGATGCTTTCAATCGTCCCGTCAGTCATATTTTTTTTTAAAAAAGAAATAAATGATAAATAAACCGATAAATTTACATTTAATATTAATCGTTGAAAATATTACCACTGCATCTGAAATATACATGATCTGAAAACAGTTACAAAGTACATCTACAAGATATAGCTCTAATACACAGATGAAATAGGAAGTAAAACATAGCAAACGTTTATTTAGAGTCATTTTGAAGTTACACTTAAAGAGTCTCATACAAAATGACTTCGTATAGTTTTCTGTTTATTTATTAGTATTTTCCCCCTCAATACTGTTCTTGTCATTTTAACACACGTATTGTATTATTATTTTAAAATTTTATATTAAAAAATTTACATTATATGCTGCATGTATTATCAAATTTGTGTTATTCTTGCGACGTTTTTTGCGGTGTGGCAACAGGAAAGATAAAATGCATTAGGAAATCAAAAATAAAGATTTGTATAAAGATAATCTATTCCAGGTGATTGAATAAAGAGATAGTTATGTATCTAAAAAGTTTGGAAAGCACTCAGTAATTTTATTCGGTTTCTAAAACATATGTATATAAAGTTTCGTCCAAATCATTCAAAATTGGTTGATTTTCTATATTACACACACGAACACCGAGAGATATATATTTGTATACACTATATGACCATTAGTCATCGGACAATTTCGATTTTAGACATTTTGTCGGATATTTAAATATATGCTTGTTGGATTCTTCTGGAACTTCAAGATTATAAATAATATGTTTGGCCTCATATTTATAAATGACGATTTGTTCATGAGAACAATTAGGGGGCCAACAATAAATCGAAGAATAATAATATTATTTGTGATTACCCTGTAAAATAAAATGTACGAAATGATCTATCGCTACAGCACACCAATATATGGATATTGTACAATATGTGTATTAATTTGTGTAAGAATAGCACGTATATGCATGGAGATATAGCAATTTTTTTTTCAAAAAATTCTTGAATGTTTTTTGATTATATCATGCAGGGTTTTCAAACAAATTTAACACCAGTTTCAGAAATTTTGACAAAATGTAGTAGAAATATTATAGCACAATTGGAATATAAATATATTAAACATTTGATGAAATATGAGAAGCTGTCTGAAATATTTTTTATCTGCGCATTCGCGAACGATAATAAAGATTATTTTTCATTACTTATTAGTCAACTCTATAGAGCAAATGACTTAAAAAAGCCAGTCAAATACCAGTGAAAATTCAGAACGATATCGACGATAGAGTGAGCTGATTTTTAGTTGCTCTCTAAAAGCAGCTGAATGATAAGGAATTTTCCACAAATTGTCATATTTAATTTTTATGCGCCTTTAATTTTTTTATTGATACTTTAGTTCTCCTTGGAAAACTTTATTGTACCAGGTTATAATCGTTTTGGAGCGGACCCTTTGATTTTAATAATTCTTTTTTTCTTGTCCGAATAGGTTCGTTAGGGTAGTTTTCCAAGAAGTAAAGTATCTTTAAAAATTGAAAAATAGTATAAAAACAAAAAATGACAATTTGTGGAAAATACTTTATCATACAGCTACTAAAAATCAGCTCAATCTATCGCCGATATGGTTCTGAATTTTCACGATATTTGACTGTTTTTTTTTAAATGACTTGCTCTATAGAGTTCTCTATTAAGTAATGAAAAAAAATCTTTGATATCATTCGCGCATGCGCAGTTAAAATATATTTCATAAAACTGATCATATTTAATTAAATGTGTAATATATTTATATTACAATTGTACTGTAATTTTTCTCCTACATTTTGTCTTTCTTTCTGAAACTGGCGTTAAATTTGATTGAAAACCGTGCATGGTATAAACAAAAAACACGTAAGATTTTTATTAACTTTAAAAACAAAATTGCTATATCTCCATGCAAATACGTTCTATTTTTACACAAATGAATACATATATTGTACAACATCCATATATTCCTGTGCTGTAGGGAGAGATCGATTCGTGCATTTTATTTTACAGGGTAATCACAAATATTTTTTTTCTTTTTTTTTGTTGGCGCCCTAATTAGTCTCATGATCAAATTGTCGTTGATAAATATGAGGCCAAACATCTTCTTTATAATGCTGAAGTTCCAGAAGAATCCGACAAGCATATCTTTAAGTATCCGACAAAATGTCTAAAATTGAAAGTGTCCTGCGACGAATGGCCATATAATGTATATATGAATTACTTAAGGTGAAAACCAGTGACCAGCTGTTAACGTTAAGCCTGCGGCGCGTATGATCTATAATTATTCCTGAATATCACAATTTTTGATAGACTTTTTTCTGTGAATTATAATGGAGATAGCATCTATCACTGTGCTGAGTTAGAAGTTTCGTTCGCAAAAATTTATCAGGCATAGGATCACAAAGATACCAATGGTGTCGTCACATAATAGATGTGCTTAACTCAGCTCAATTAAAGTAGTATAGTATAAATTTAATTATTACATTTAACAGGCTACTGTTGTGTGAATACCAAAGACCATTTTTAGCATCTCAGTATTATTGTTACCTACAGGGCAAACTGTAACTTAATATGTAAGATCTAGATGATTCCACTGTGCCTTCCAAACACTTTATAGAATTAGTTCAAATAAGTACTAAAGCGGAAATAAATAAAAATATTTATCCTAATAATAAGAAAGTTAAACCTTTTAACTGCAGAAAATTACCTTATGGTTTAAAGCAAGCGTACACATCTAAATATAATAAAACCCTGTAAGGTAAAGCCAGGAGAGATGGCGCGGTCGGAGAGATTGCGCACATAGAGTTTCGGGGGTTATGAGTAGAGTAAACGCACAGCGACTGCAGGTAGTTGTACAACATCAGTAGTGGAGTGTCTACTTGAAAGTGCACGTTGATTGTTTTGAGCATCTAAGATAAAGCATTGCTATTTTGTTTTGTTTTCCCAAAGTCAGTGCTTGAATTTTCATAGCTATTCGTCAGAATGTATATACAATGTCAGTAGTACAAAATATTTTTAACTTAAACGATTTATCATAAGCTAGTAATCTAGACAAACAGTGCGAACACCAACGGTTCGTTTCAGTAGCGGCCATGTTTAAATAAAAGGTCTCGCAATCTCTCCTACCAAAATTGGTGAGTTTGCGCATTTGCTACTTAGGAGAGATGGCGCATTGTTCCCATTAGTTTCCATGCTAGGAGAGATTACGCAGCTTATTAGTAAATTTGTATAAAAAATGAAAAATGAAAATAGACTAATTTTAAGTTAAACGTGTTACCAAGTAACTAAATGTTATTTTGTAATCTTATCTGGACTTGCTTTTTCTGATTATTTATTTTTTTTCACTTTAATTAAAATTGTTTAATCGTTTTTAAAATTACTTCCTTTTTCTGATTCTTTAATCATTAGGTTGAAATATTCACTCCTAATACAATACTATTTGTTCACAAAAACCTTACAACAATGTCATTTAAGAGTAATTATTATTGTTAACAATTTAATTGCAGTTATTATTATTAACAATCTCTCCTACCCATGTGCGCAATCACACCAACCCTGTAAGGACAGCTTGCGCAAAATAACTTTCTTGGTTTTATTACAACTGCTCTATTAAATTACAACATAACAACAAAATAGCATGACGATTTCGTTCCGAACCCATCCGAACAATGAATGGGAAACAACGGATTACTTTCTATTGTTGCAGATATAAGAGAAATATTGAAACATATTTAGACACGTGGAATTTATTGACATATATTTTTTAATTTGCAGGTTAAATTTCGGTAAAAATATTTCAACGCGTGTACTTTGTTTTTATAAATGAATAAAAAATCATGTATACTGTGACGTCAATAGAATATCACCTATTGGGTTTCTTGTTTTCCTTTTTGCATTATAAATTTATTGCTGCCATTTTCTTCATTACAATTAAATAGAAATATATTTTTATTTGGATTTATGGTGGTTAGTTATAAATACGCGTGGAAAGTTTGAGACTGTGAAAATGATGTTATGCTTAGCTTAAAATATATTCTTACACTGATAAAACTAAAATAAAAATTGACATGAATTTGCCAACATGACGTAATCTTCACAGATTTTTGATAAAAATATATTGTTGTATTGAGATATTTATAAGTGCATAGCTAATCTGAAGACTAAAATATTTCGCCATGTACACCTAATAATGTCTCTGTTGCGATTAAATAAACAAACAGTAAAAGAAAACAATTAGTTTTTGTCCGTAAACTTTTAACCTATGGTTATGTAAAAACAGAATTAGAGTACTGTTTTTCTCATAGACATCAAAATTCTCCAACTTTACATTTTAAATTATGTCTTCTTTGATACAGATAGTCAAAGTTGTAACAAGGTAAGTAATTGGAGTGTCTCGCAATATATATATATATATATATATATTTTTTTTTTTTTTCAGGGTACAGAACATCTTGAAACACTTGATTTGTCTCATAACCTATTGACATCCATTCCACCGAAACTGTTGGATCCCATGCAGGAACTAAAAGTATTCATTGCCAGTCACAATAATTTATTGCACGTGCATAATTTGTTCTCTGTTACGCTTCCAAACGTAAGTTCTCATTTTATATTTTATATTGACATTTTCAATTTAAACGAAAATATGAGCGAAAGAGATATATTGGATTATTATGTGTGTCATTAACTTTAATTTGGTGAAAATATGAACACTAAAGGCCAAACATTTGTACAGTTGATTTTTATCACGAGGTTCTAGTTTACCAACTGAAGTTTCAGTATGGACAGAATAACGGTTCTTGATTTACATCATATCAGTTGTAAAGCAAGACGCCCTAAAAGTGTATGTGTGGGGTAATTTCAAAAATTTCCCTGTGGATGTTTTAGCTGTTTGCATCGTCGGATAGAGGAAATTCCCGCTGTCATATGTTTGTCTCTTTGGCGACGGTATATTATGCTATCCGTTGGTCATTGGGAAACGGCTGTATCAATTACAGATTAAAAAAAAATAATAATAAAAATAAAAAAATAAAAAAATAAAAATAAAATAAAATAAAATAAATGTTACTGATTTTACTTAAACTACTAAGAAAAATGTTTTAATGGGAAATAGTTTTATAAAACGAAGATATTTAATTTAAATATGAAAGGCATATTTGTACTGCTTAAAAAAAGTAGTCTATGTCAAAGGCGGCCATTGAAACAATATTTGGTAAGTTATCACATTTGTTGCATATATTTTACACCTGGATAGGAAAAAAAATTACTTTTACGGCCTTTTGCTTTATGGTATATATGAAAGCTGACGAATTTTTTTAAAATTATTTTTATATGTATCGTACGTAATTATTTTTCTCACTGGCAGACTACTTTTTGCATTTCTAGTTGAATTTTTATGTATGACGTCCACAGTATTTGTGTTTGATAGAATTAAAAAATATTCAAATGCATTTGAAAATGTTTATTTTTGAAATTAAAAATGATGATGTTTTGAAATTTACATATGCATGTATTTATGAGGTATCATTAAAACATCATAGCACTCGTGCGGATTGCTAGTTAAAATTATAAGAGAGTAAACCAGATAAACAATTTAAATGCAACAAAACTTTATGTTATATATGAAAATAGTGACAGTAGTAGCAGAAGATTTAAAAAATAATTATATGTTTCGCACGTAAATTTTTTATCTCATTGACAGACTATTTTTTGCATTTTCAGTTGAATTTTTATGTATGGCATCGACAGTATTTTTCAATTCCTACTATTAGCTCACACTCTCTATATATTTATATATCTTGTTCAAATTTTCAATCGTTAATAAAATATTTTCTATTCATCCTATCAAATTCAAATAATTTTTTTTTAAACTTGCACTGGATGACAATTGATGTTAATACAGTTTTTTCAAATATTAATTCATTAATTAAATTTAATTAATCAATTTTAATTTTATAATTCATTTTTGTTCAAAAGTATAGACTCACTCCATATTTATAGTCTCACCTTCACACGTAAAAAGATAATGGGGCTGTTCACGGACGAAGATCAGGCGGCTCGCGGGCGAAGGAGACTATAAATGTGGAGTGAGTCTATACTTTTGAACAGAAATGAAGTATAAAACTAAAATTAAATAATAAAATTTAATTAATTAATTAATATTTGAATGAAACTGTATTATCCTTAACTGTAACATCGCTATGGCACTTTATTGTGAAGTTTGGTAATTTTTGAAATTCAATATTTGAAAAACGGCATAATCATTAGATTTTAAATTTATATCAAGAAAAATACAATTTTTTAAACTTTCTAACGCAGTTTGTCTAACAATTTTGTGAGAAATACTTTTCGAGCTATTAATTTTTGGTATTTTGGCTATTTATTTTATATTTAATTTTTAATACATTTCAAAAATTTCTCTTATGTAAGATATTTAGCAGGATATAAATTTAGGAATAAATACCCTCAGTGGCGAAGCGTGTAGATTGCTGGAAAAAAAATTCTATTCGACCTAAGTAGGAATTGACTTAAAAAAATGTTTTTATATTACTTGTTGTTTGATAGAATTAAAAATATTCAAATGTATTTGCAAATTTTTATTTGTGAAAATTAAAAATTATGTTGAATTAAAATATACAGATGCATGTATTTAAGAGGTATGTTTAAAACATCATAGCTCCCGTGGGAAGCCGAAGCGGATTGCTAGTTAAAATTATATAAGAGGAAACCAGATAAACGCTTTAAATGCAACCAAACTGAAACTAGACTTCTTAAAATAAATTAATGTTGCTTAATAATATTGCATACATTCATTAAAATTAACATAAATGTGTAGAATTTCCGAACTATATCTATTAAATGAAGTGATTGTGTTTATGATTATGAGGAAAAGGCAATTGAATCGAACAGTTGTACATATCGGCAAAATTGGTTTCAAATGGAAGAATAAACTGCATTAAAAAAATTTATATATTTTATTGGATTTTTGAATTATATTTTAATAGGATGTTCATTTTTGTAAAATGAATCCGATTTTAATCTTTATTCCCCAAGATAAGTCCAATATTTATATAGATGAATTATGAAGGATTACATTCTCTTATCATTGCAAAAAAAGAAAAAAAAATATTGCAGCTTTTATTTAACTGAATTTGGTTCATCATATATTCTAATACGAGCAAATCTTGTGTGTGGTTTTATATATATATATATAGATAAATGTAAGTATATGATATATAAATAGTCACTTTACTAAACCAATATGACAAATAATCGATGAACAACAGAATACTAACTTTAATTTCAACTAATACACTTTTAGCAAAAACTATATAACAACAATTTAGCTTACAACTATCCGGCGAGGCCTAATAATACCTTTTATATCTCGCTTCAATATAAAAATTAGAACACTGGCTCTTAGCCAAATCTCGCGATTCCAACTATTTACAACTCGCGCATCAAAGTCATGGATAATAATAAAGTGTCAGTTCAGTGTCAGTTCATGTGATGATCATTTACGTGAAGTGTTTCAACTGAAATCCTATATATATATATATATATATATATATATATATATATATATGTATATGCAAATTTTATCTTAAAAACGGATCTAACGATTTTGACGAAATTTCGTATCCTACCGTTTTGGTGCACCAGAAAACCATTGGGCTAGGTCACATGTTCGAGAAAATTCTATTAGTGGGTCATTTTGGGTCATTTTGGGTCATGGTCTAGCTAATTGTATCTAAAAAATGGTTCAAACGATTTTGACGAAATTTTATATCCGACCATTTTCGGGCACGAGAAGACTATTGGGCTGGGTCACATGTTCGAGAACTTTCGATTAGTGGGTCATTTTGGGGTCAACGTGGGTCAAATTAATTTTATCTAAAAAACGGCTCTAACGATTTTGATTAAATTTTGTGTCCTACGAATTTCGAGCACGATAAAATCATTGGGCTAGGACACATGTCCGAGAAAATTCGATTAGTGGGTCATTTCTGGGTCATTGTGGGTCAAGCTCTAATAAGCGGCTCAATTTACACTAAAATTTGCATCCAATGGTTTTCGGGCAAGAGAAGACTGTTGGGCTAGGTCACATGTTCGAGAAAATTCAATTAGCGGGTCATTTTGGGTCATTTTGGGTCATGGTCAAGCTAATTGTATCTAAAAAACGGTTCAAACGATTTTGACGAAATTTTGTATCCGACTATTTTCGGGCACGATAAGACTATTGGGCTGGGTAACATGTTCGAGAACTTTCGATTAGTGGGTCATTTTCGGGTCAAAGCGGGTCAAATTAATTTTACCTAAAAAACGGCTGTAACGATTTTGATTAAATTTTGTATCCTACGAGTTTCAGGCACGCGAAAATCATTGGGCTAGGTGACATGTTCGAGAAAATTCGATTAGTGAGTCATTTCTGGGTCATTGTGGGTCAAGATCTAAAAAGCGGCTCAATTTACACTAAATTTTGCATCCTATGGTTTTCGGGCACGAGAAGACTGTTGGGCTAAGTCACATGTTCGAGAAAATTCAATTAGTGGGTCATTTTGGTCATGGGTCATGATATTTGAACTCAAATTTATATTTTGACCGAGCATAGCTCGGTCTTCCCTGCTCGTTTATGTAAAGATTCAAAATAGAAAGATTCAAGAAAACTCACTTCCGGGTATTCTAAAGTTCTGACATTATGCAAAATTGTGTGTTCTCGATGACTAAACTATATTTTAATACTTCCAGTACTTTATTATCAATTACCCGATTAATTACTTTCAAATAACTTGCTAATATTTCAATTCAACAATGAAAAATTATAAAATATTAAAGAAAATTCGATGTCTTTATAATGTGTTAATTTAACAATTCAACGAATATATAAATTTCGTTTAAAAATAGTTGAAATGAAAGACAATGACAAAACAATGAAATGTGTTTAGTTTAATGATATATTTTATTTATCGTTTTCACTTTTTAATCGACATTCAACGAATGAGGTTATATGAACTGTTTGTATAATTATATATATATATATATATGTTCATGAGTAACTGTTAGACAAATGGTCCGATTTTTTAGTGTTTTTGGGGGGTGGGGCATGTTTTCGTGACGTAGATGGTCCTTTTCAGAATCATTAGGATCTAAAAATGTCATGCTCCTCTATTTTTGTGTTTCCATGTCTCTTTTCTTTTACTATATAAGCTTTAACTTTCGCAAAATCTGAAATAATCGTCACGAAATTTTAACATTGTGTTAACCTCTTAATCGTCGTGCCCGAGAATCTCACGGGCAGCTTAGGCTACGCCTGTTTTATTTAGAATGTTTTATTTCCACCAGTTTTTTTAATTAGTGTATTTCGCTTTATTTTCGCATTATTTTATCTGTCCATTAAATACGGTGAATATTTCTAATTAAAAAAATTGGTGGTAATCAAGCAATCTGAATTTTTCATAAAGTAGACTACTTAAGACACACGGCGCTATTTTACGTTTTAAAAATTATCGTCGTATCAAATATTTTTTTTTACAAGGAAACCTAAACAAAATTAATAAAATATCATCGGCAATTTCGCGTGAAATTAAGTGATATTTACAACAATGAGATAAAAAAATGAATGTAGATTACAGTCCAATCTTAAGTCGTGTAAGCCTATTTTACTAGCACAAAATGTTTTCATGACTGGTCGGTTCGGGTTGATTCTAATTGTTTTGTGTTAGGGTTTGGTTCTGACTCTTTCGGGTTGGATTTGATAAGCAGTTTATATTAAAAAGAATTTCCAAACTATTTTTTAAGATGAGAAAATTATGTATTTGAATATAAATGATTATATACGGTACTTTTCACTGTATAAGACGCCCATTTGCATAAGACGTATCCAAAAAACGTCATATATTTTTTAGGAAAAACAAAGAAATAAAAAGTAATAGTACGCAATTTAAGAATTAAAAATATTTATAGCATAACACATTATTAATCAGTAACTAATATACTAAATTTTGTAATAAAATAATTAATACATTTATTTACTATAACCATCTATACTAATAAAATAAAGTTTCGGTTTGTGTGTATGTTGGAGATAGCTAGGAAAATCTAGCCCACCTAGAAGCCTGAAAATTTAGATTTAGGTAGTCCAAACCCTCTCCTGTTGCACCTGAGCCTCAGAATTTTAATATTTTGAAAATTAGAGTAGTTATTAAATAAATACTGATCAAAGACCACAAATAAAAAATCACTGTTCCGAATTCCGTGCACGCAAGCTCAGATGCCCTTTATCCGTTCCTCCGTAAATAGAAGAAACAGAACACGAGTCACCCGTATGCGGACAAACCGTCTACATACTCTCAAAGAAAGTACTTTTACGTCTGGAAAGATCAGGTTGGTTCGAAAAAATTTCACATTTAATCTTTTCAAAATAATAATAATAATAATAATAATAATAATAATAATCAAGAAGCATTGAATTCATGTTTTTTATTTTCTCCCGTTTTCCGAGTTTTGCATCCACTGGACTACAAAAGATACGGAAAAAACAAATGTACGAAATTAAAGTACTGATTTTGACCTTTTCAAAGTCACCTTTGGTTTTAAAAAATACAAAAGTTAATCCTTCGAAAAAGTATATTTTCCGTATGCCGTTTCGCGATTTTTGCGATTTCAGTGATATTTAAAAATTCGCATCGGCGGTTCAGAGCAAGATACTTTCATTGAAATTAACTTGGATGATTTCTTCTTGATATATTCTTGCCAGGGCTCTATTTTTTATATCATATTTAATATCAGCTATATGCTCCTTTTTTCTGTAACTAAATTGCCAGATTGTATTTCCAATATAGTAATTCTTTGATTCATCTTCTTTAATAAATAGTATTTCATATACTCCAAAATAATTCTCAAAGTTAATTGGGCAATTTTACTGCAAATAACATTCTTTAATTTCTGAGGGTATCTAGCTATTGTTGGGGTATTTTTAATAAAGTGATAAATAACCAAAAGAATGAATTTTGTTGATTTTAGAAATGGGAACAATTTTACACAATTACTAATTAAGAATTTTAACAGAGAGATGCAGTAAACAAAACAAACCAAATAAATTTTGAATAACTAAAATTAATTAAGTAAATGAATAAATTTGCAAAAAGGGTATCAACAAAATTCTCATTTATCACAATACCTCCTACACCCAACAAGTGGTTTGACGGATTGGAACATTGTTATGGTAACACAAATGAAATTTAATAAAACTTTACAAGATAAATTTTGAGTAAAAAAGAGGGAATTAAAGGGGACCTGGAATCCTTTCACAATTTTCGAAAGGCACAAAAAAAGGGAAGTTAGTTAATTAAAATAAGGAAATAAATAATTAACTAAAGTTACAAAACTTGAGCATTTCAATGTACCAATTTGCCAAAACCATGCGCATGAGTGGTATAGTGGTTAGTATCATACCAAGAAAAGGTAAGCAAAACAATTTACTTTTAATAAGAAATTGGTGTAATTTAATTATCTTAAATTCAGCTAAACAAAAAAAAAAATCTTTAAGAATTAAAGATTGCTAATGTTAAATTGCTTATACTCATCTTCAATTCCTTTGCTATAATTAAGAGCAGGTTAAATTTACTTTATTCATTAAATCTTTTTTTTTATAAAAAAAAGGCACTTCACAATATTTTTTGAAACAATTTAAAATTTTAAAAAAATTAAATTAGTGAACATTTTCAGAAACAAATTAAGGATTTAAATTTACTTATATTATTTTTTTTATTGACAAAAGAAAATTAATTGGAATCACAATCACAGTAAAATTAGTCTCAGTAAGAATTAAGTATTTGGTAATTATCTATCTTGATTATTTAAATATAAAAAAATCACATCATTATCTTAACAATCAAATTTGGTTTAAATATAAAAAAAAGGAATGAATTTCTGCAATATAAATAAAACAGAAAAGAGACAGGTTATTAACATGGGTTTGAATTTATTAACTTATTGCTGATTTACCAATTAGAACAACAATTTATCAGTATTTGTAAATTATGTGAGATATATATATATATTTTTGTGGATAGGAAAGTTATTTACATACATATGTATTAAAATCTACTGATTGTAAAAATAGTGACAGTAAACAGTATTGAATTAATAAAAAGAAACATATTTACCGAAGTTTCATTAGCAGATTCAACATTTATATATAATTGTAGATTACCCAACAAAGCATATCAGGCAGTTTCACCTACTAGTTGACAGTCTCTTTATTTTCCTTGCTTGATAGACAAAAAATGAATTTCGTAGCAAACTGTTGGGGACTCGGGGACATTTTTTTTTATCTTCTTCACACATTCAGCGGTTTGAGGGGGGTAACTCTTCACAAATCACTCTCTTCTTATTAACTTCAATTTTAACTCCATTATTTCAGAACTAATGTTACGAAACAGTAGAGAAAGGGGGGGGGGGGGGGTACGAATAGAAAAACTTAAATGGAATAAAATAAAGAGAATATTAAATGAAAAACATTACGATAATTAAAAAAGAGGGTGAGGACTATAACTTATATAGAGAAAAATAAAGAAAATATGGAAAATTTAAAATAAATGAAAAAAAAACACCCTAACACTACTAAACAGATATTGAAACGTTTAATGCTTGTGAAGAGGAATTATCTTCACATATTCCACTTCTAATTAATTTACACCTTAGCCCCCCCCCACCTAAAATACCTTTTTTCAAAACTACCATCCTAAATATATTTTATTTTTCTACACTGTAAATGTATCTAGTCCCAGCCTTTTGTTCCTTTTATTATAACTCATTTTCAATTCATTTGTAATTCTTTCGCTCTGCGTTTTCTTATAAAAAAAAAAGAAGAAAAGAAATTATTTAGCTCGCCTAGCAACTGTGAATTTATCTCTATCCCACGCTCAGTCAAATCTACCAGATGCCCTCTGCTACCCTTTCTCTTTTACATTTCTCTTCTTAAATTGTATTATCATTGTAACGTACATGTCTATTTTAAATTTTTAGTAACACTCCTTAATACAACCCTATGTGAACCAGGCTCTTGTGGTTTGCGAGGCTACTATATACATTCCTCTCTGTTGGCATCTAAAAATTCATATTTGATCGTCATCAATCTCCCATTGACTTAACATTTAACGGAAAATAACACCTGCGTTTCTATCACATTCCTCTCGCCAATGTACGTTAATCTGGCTACTTGGCTTTCTGTAACTCTGTCATCACTGCTCTGTATCCACCAAAGAAATTGTCTAATTAATCATAATTCTCTCTCGAACCTTGTGATTGATAACAACATGTAAAAGTACGTATAAGTGTACGTTTAGAGTCCCGGGTACCATTGCCTTCGGCAGCTGTACCTATTCGACGATGTACCTGTGCTTTATTTGAACCTGGATTAAACCTGCATATATATATTCAATTTTCGACTATTTCTTCAAGATGTCTCTCCTGTGTCTTCCTTTATTTTTTTAATAACTTACGATCACGACGCACGAAAATCACACCTCACCAAACTCCAGTACACAGATTGGTTCCTTGACCATAGCACTTGTACAATA
Source organism: Maratus michaelseni (assembly GCA_963931845.1). Classification (NCBI taxonomy): domain Eukaryota; kingdom Metazoa; phylum Arthropoda; class Arachnida; order Araneae; family Salticidae; genus Maratus; species Maratus michaelseni. The sequence continues at coordinate 184,262,901 of OZ007596.1, forward strand.
ACATTTACAGCACGGTACCCGGGAATCAACGAATAGTAAATAACGAAAAAAACTATTATTTAAAATAATATCCTCGATTTTTTTGAGTATGTTTCGGAAATCGTTGTAGACATAAGGAGAGATTTGTTTCCGTGTTTTCGCAAACAGTGTGGACATAACAAAACTGGAAATGACGATAAAATTTTGGAACTGGAATCCCCATGTTTTTCTCGTATGAAAGATCATCTCCAATATTTCAAAGGAAGAATTATATGGAATATAATTTTCTCCGAGTCTCGGATAATTATTAAAGAAGCAGCTGAACCGCAGTACCTTTTTTCCCTTACATAATAAAGTTAGCTGTTCAAGAGAATTGATAGACGAAAACTGCTTCATCGCTTCTTTTTCTCGGCGATATGTATGAACGCTGTGCAGATCTGATATCTAATTTTCAAGTTATTAATTGTTTTCTTCATCTATAAAACAGCTGTTTTGAATAGCCGCGGTTTGTTTTTCGCATTCTATTATTCACGGATTTATGTATGAAATGGAAAGTTTCTTTTCTAAAACTTCAAGACTGGATCTTTTTCTCTTCATGACTTGTAGAACTGCTGATATGTACAATAAGTCATTGGGGAACTCAATTACCGAAAGCACAACTGAATACAGCTTCTACCGGTGGTAATTAATAGTGCGACCCTGACGTCAAGCATATTTCACTAAACCATCGCATCCGTACTTTTAAACACTTATAAACCCGCGATTCTTTTTTTTTTTTTCTCTCTTCGCCTTAGAGATTATTACGAAGTATCGAAAGAGTAACTAATGAGACAGACAAAAACAAATGCATATTGAGTGCGCTGTGGTTTATTTCAGTTCTTGAACTTCATATCAGCTCAGTCATAGACTTATAATTCATTATATGCTGCGGATAAGGAATTTGACTGATAAACAGTGCTATTGTTATTGAATATCGAAATTGGAAACCGATATAAACGTTTGTACTTTATATAAGCACGAACTTTCCAGTGATCCATCTTCATTATTATAGCAAGGATTCCCATATGTTAGTGGACATTTGCAATGCACATTTTATGCGCGAAGTATATATTTTTTTAGTTTACGAATATTGCTTTCAAAGGTAAGGATTATTGCGTGAAATATTTCACCGTTAATTAGCCTACATCAATATTATATTTAGATATAAAAAAATTGCTTCTTAAATTTGTGCTAAATGGATTTACTGATGTTAATATTTCAAGTGGTAAGTCACTTATTTTTATATTATTCTGCGTGATAATATTTTTGGTCAGGTAAAGTAATGAAAAATATATATTGGTGCTTTTATAGTATAAAAATTCAATATATTTAATTACTGCTCAAACTGACTTAATAAAAGATTTGGCATGTATGCACTAGTTGGATGTGTTTCAAAATAATCATGCTTTTTTAAAAATAATATTTTAACCATCTAATAATAAAGATAAAAGGCATAATATTCATTCATAGATATATTTCTTTATAGATAGTTAACTTTTTGTTTAAGCTGTGTATTTTTCTTCTAGAATCCTTTATTTTGAGTGTCAGTTTGCTGTACAGTATTTCAATATTTTTAAATATATGCTGCCGCTCATGCAAATTTTATTGAAAGAATATTTTTAATAAGATTTTGAATTTTCCTCGTTAAAAGAATATGTATAATATGCAAATTTGATATCTTTCACACTTGTGTACATTTATGTACACACTTGTGTACATGTTGCGCAAAATGTACTTAATGTTGTGTTTGAATTTTCCTTGTGGGCCTACTCGGCTGGTCCAAGTATCTTCCTCATCAAGGGAAATACTAACGTGACAATCCTGCTGTGAATTTTATCTTTGTATGAGTTATTTGCATATGTACACATTCTTTTTTTCTCTCATCACATTAAAAAAAATGAATAATACTAAAAATAGAAAAAAAAATAAATCTTCTTAATTTTTTTCCTTTATATTTTTCTTCTCACACAAATATTTACAATAATTGTAATAATAATAATTTGTCACATTAATTTTATTCTAATTTAAATATTATCTTTATTAATTAATGGCAGTTAAGTATTTTATAGATCTATGCCCGCATCTCATGATTTGTTACACTTACCGATTTTGACAAACCGATATTGACATTTTGACAAGGATAGAATTTCCTTACTCTAGGACTGACTTTGCATTTAACATGCATACAATGTATATAATTTTTTTCTCTAATCATTTTTTATATTGTGTACTTGGATTTATATCTGATTTTTTTTGTTTGTTATTGTATTTGGTATTATATGCTATACTATATCAGTCTTTTTATTTTATTCGAATAAGCATAATACATTTATGAGATAATTGCATCATCAAAATAAATTAATTGTCTTTAACAATAATACAAGTATAATAACCTTGTGTTTATATACTGGATCAGTCAACGGATAAATTTTATGTTGCAGTACGGTACATGTTGCCATATATATATATATATACATTTTTATTTATAACGAATTGTCCTTTCTTTTTAATATATCCTTTGGACGCATAGTTACAGTGATTCAAAATTTAGTGTTGACATTAGGGTTGCTCGCACAAAATAAACAGGTAATAAGTAATGGCAATGTACTTTCATATAAACATATTACACACTTACAGTTTCGTAATAGGAATTCCATATTCGTAGGATACTATCTAATTTCTTATTATAAATTTATATTGTGTTCGAGTGATATTTACTTGCATATTTTTTTTCATGGATCCAGAAAAGAGTGTAAGAGCTTGTCATTTTGTATTGATTTGAATTTTTAGCGCTAATTTTCCATCAATTCATTCGGATCAATCTTTGATGATAAACTTGGTGTCACTTCTTCACAATAGACTTTTAGTTTTTAATTTATTGATACCTTTTTGTTGTTAAATTTAAATATAATTATAATATTGCGGTTATATTTTGGCAAGAAAACCTAATTATTACACATTCTAGACATATATACACTCTGTTTATTACAAAATTTATACACCTTTTTTTTTTCAAAATTTCTTCTTTAAACTTTATTTGATAAATAGATAACACTTGATATGACACATTTCTTTGTATTATTGATCGAAGTTTTGATCTACACACATGAATAAACATAACTTTGCTTAAATTAACATTTTTTTTTACACTTTAAGGTCACTTTTGTCATGTTAAAACAATTTGCAGTACTTTTGTGTCAGATATTTCTGGCCATGTATAAAATTACCTTTTTTTAAGTTTTTTTCCCCCAGTGCTGGTTTATGTTTTAATAAATATATAAGGTTTTGTGTACAACAAATTTTGCACATCTATACTTATATTAAAGATGACCTTTCCTTCTCAATTTCTTTACACATATTTATTTATTTATGCCATATTTATTGTCATATTTCAAAGAAGTGAAAAATTTCAGGTTTGTATATGTAAGAGTTAATACATAATTGCCATTTTTGATTGTTTATTAATGTTTTGAGCATTAATCCTCATATATGTTTTTTTTCTGTTTCAAAAGAAGATAGAATATATATATTTTTTATAAAATGGGTTTTTCATAATTAGACACAACCGTGTTAATTTTTTTTTTTTAATGAATCATTTAAGTAATATTTTTCTTCGTTATAAACATATGGCACTGCTTACCGATATAGCAACTAATTAATTAAAGAGATTCTTATTTTTTTTTATTTATACATGCCATATTTTCTTTTACACTTTAATAAAATTTATTTGTATGATGGCAAGTATATTTTTTGTGTAATTTTTATTAAGTTGATATAATTTAATCAATGTGTATTATTTTAGTAGCATTATTTAGGAACTTTTTTAAACAGCTTAAAGAGCCTTTGAGATCTATTGCAATCTTGCAATTATTTGAAAATGCTTTTCTATATTCAATAACCAATTTTATAATCTACAACGTTCCTTCTTTTTTAATTACACATGTCAATTACACAACTAGTCAAAGTTACCAATCCTTATACACTACCAGTTTGTACCAATCCTTGTTATACTCTTTACCATTCATTGTTTTTTTTTGTTGTTCTGTTCCTTTTTATATCTACCGACATCAGTATACGACATTATATATCAATTCCACTTTGATAAACACTTTAGTCAATATTATATAAATAGACACATAATTTTTAAAAAAACATACTTTTCATTAAATAATACTTGTTTGCTGATACAAAATAAAGGGTGCATTACTGAATCAGGCCTTAATGTTAATTATATTATATTTAATATTACGATTCTTAGAAATCAACTCAGATTTCTGTACAATGCACTCATTTCAGGAAACTTTCATGATTAACGCATCAAGTATTTCTTCCTGTAAATGTACACAAACTTCTTACACATACTTCTATAATCTATACTTAATGCATTCCGTTTTCTCATTTACAGTTTTTTTTTTACTAATCAATGTTTCAAGCATTACTAATCAAGGATATATAAATATATAATACCAGTCAAAGTATTTGCTCCACCATTCAATGTACAACTGTGCTTGTCACATTCTTTTTTTAATTAACACCTGTTTCTTTGACATTACATACCTTACTTGTAGGTTCTATCTATACTATTTGTAATATTCAACATAATTCATTAACACAATCTCTGCACATGTATCATCTCATCATGTTTTCCATGTAACTTTATATTAGGTACTAGTTATACCATATATTTATTGGAGGAGTTCATAGAATTCGCTATATGCACCAATTATGGTAAACAACACTGTACTTAGTTACCTACTGCAATCGCAACAAGTTTGGTAATGTTAGTTATCATGGTAACATACTTTTTCTTTTCTTTCATTATTCATTTTATCGCTTACTTTACTTCTACATTTTCTGTCATATTTACATAATCACATATTCTTTTTAATAAAAATAAGTTAAATAACCATTTTTTTCCTTGCTAAATTTTGTCTACAGTTGAAAAATAAAAAATGTGCACTACTGAATCATGCCAGTATGGAAATATTATTATTTTTATAATAAGATTTTATAGGAAATTTTTCCTCTTGTAGTGCATGTCGCTTTCATGAAATTATTGAAATAGAGGCATCAATTTTTCATTCTGTGGACATACACGGCATTTTACACATTTCCTTTTCTTACATGTATAACACAACATTTCATCAGTCACATTTTTATATATTTTAAGAATTTTTGTCACTAGTTCGCCTTTATTAAATTATTATTCCTGACATATTAAATAGTAAAATATTTTAGTACATGCAATTGATATCTTTTCACTGTATATCTAATTTAAATTCACTTTTTTTCCCCATTTATTTTCCTCCATGGAGTATGTGTCACACCTCATGTTCATCCCTTGTTTTGCCTACTCAATGCTCGTAAATTACCTTCTTTATTCATTCAATATATGTAATTTTAAAGTCATACTTTTTCGCATTTTTTCATACACTACACTTGTTTGTGAAAGTATTTATTCACGGTTGTTATGTAATTGCAACCTTTGGTATTTATACCAGTCATTTCTTCTGCCGAAGTTATATTAATGGTTGCTTTCAGACTGTACATACTTTCCAAATACCTCTGTTCATTTACACAATGCCAATGTCCACATAATTGTCTCTAAAATTTTTTTCAGTCTAAATTTTCACATTTTGTAAATGTAGGTACAAAATTAAATGAGCAGTGTTTATATGTTCTATTTTGCTCACACTTCATCTTGCACTAATCCCCTAACACACTCTCAGACACATTTTTTTTTGTACATGATGTCACACTTTTTAATTCACATCTAAATTGCCTTTCATATTTAATACAACATATGCTATTTTTTTTCAATTTTAAATTAGTTCACATATTTTTTTTTACTCTTTTAAATACAATGTAATGTTCCATTACATTTTTACCTTACCATCCCGGCACAACAACGTATGAAGTTGTTATTCATGTGTCATATTTCATAACATGTTGTGGACGGTAAGTTGTGGTGATCACTCACCCTACATAGAAACTATATCCCACGTTAAACGTTTTTCTGACGGTCCTTAAATTTTGTCAATATTTGCAAGATATGCGATTTTACATTTTTATATAAAATTATGCCAGTTTCTCTAAATATGCTACTTCGACAAATTCTCTTTCATATTATTCCTCATAATCAAGTATGCTATATGTTTATTTACATTTAGCTTTATTTCCATTTTTTTTATATATGTACAGCAATTTATTCTGCTGCTACAAAAACATGTCCCATATTAAAGGCCTTCAAATAATTGAATATAGTTTGATATATGGCCAAATGACATTTACTTTATACATTATATTTTTTTGTCATGTCTCAAAAGCATAAGTTTATGTTGGAAATACCCAACAATTGTAGCAATAAAAGTAATTGCTATTAATTGAATTTGCATTTCAAGTTAATGATTAATTTTAGTTTCTGGTTTAAATAATGATATATGTGTGCACACTCCTAAAAAAACTAAAGAAAAAAATCCAGAAACATACTGATTATTATTTTGAGCTCATATTTATGTATACTTTTCAAATCTTCAAGCATAAGAGGTCGACCCAGCTTGTCTTTATTTTATCATGCCTATACGCATGTATATATTACTTGAGACATGATGTTTTTGTTTTTGTATCAACATTTATTTTGTGAATTATTATCATTGCAATTATGTTTACCAGGGTTCTATCACAAGTGTTTTGTTGATGATTTTATATATGTGTATTGCTATGTTAGTGAAGAGGCGCAGGTAAGTTTTCCGGTGCTCATGCCCTGCGTAATATAACAAAAAAAATTTCTTTCTTCGGTTGTTGGGGAGAAATATGTGAAGAGGAATTATCTTCACATATTCCACTTCTAATTAATTTACACCTTAGCCCCCCCCCCCACCTAAAATACCTTTTTTCAAAATTACCATCCTAAATATATTTTATTTTTCTACACTGTAAATGTATCTAGTCCCAGCCTTTTGTTCCTTTTATTATAACTCCTTTTCAATTCATTTGTAATTCTTTCGCTCTGCGTTTTCTTATAAAAAAAAAAGAAGAAAAGAAATTATTTAGCTCGCCTAGCAACTGTGAATTTATCTCTATCCCACGCTCAGTCAAATCTACCAGATGCCCTCTGCTACCCTTTCTCTTTTACATTTCTCTTCTTAAATTGTATTATCATTGTAACGTACATGTCTATTTTTAATTTTTAGTAACACTCCTTAATACAACCCTATGTGAACCAGGCTCTTGTGGTTTGCGAGGCTACTATATACATTCCTCTCTGTTGGCATCTAAAAATTCATATTTGATCGTCATCAATCTCCCATTGACTTAACATTTAACGGAAAATAACACCTGCGTTTCTATCACATTCCTCTCGCCAATGTACGTTAATCTGGCTACTTGGCTTTCTGTAACTCTGTCATCACTGCTCTGTATCCACCAAAGAAATTGTCTAATTAATCATTATTCTCTCTCGAACCTTGTGATTGATAACAACATGTAAAAGTACGTATAAGTGTACGTTTAGAGTCCCGGGTACCATTGCCTTCGGCAGCTGTACCTATTCGACGATGTACCTGTGCTTTATTTGAACCTGGATTAAACCTGCATATATATATTCAATTTTCGACTATTTCTTCAAGATGTCTCTCCTGTGTCTTCCTTTATTTTTTTAATAACTTACGATCACGACGCACGAAAATCACACCTCACCAAACTCCAGTACACAGATTGGTTCCTTGACCATAGCACTTGTACAATAACATTTACAGCACGGTACCCGGGAATCAACGAATAGTAAATAACGAAAAAAACTATTATTTAAAATAATATCCTCGATTTTTTTGAGTATGTTTCGGAAATCGTTGTAGACATAAGGAGAGATTTGTTTCCGTGTTTTCGCAAACAGTGTGGACATAACAAAACTGGAAATGACGATAAAATTTTGGAACTGGAATCCCCATGTTTTTCTCGTATGAAAGATCATCTCCAATATTTCAAAGGAAGAATTATATGGAATATAATTTTCTCCGAGTCTCGGATAATTATTAAAGAAGCAGCTGAACCGCAGTACCTTTTTTCCCTTACATAATAAAGTTAGCTGTTCAAGAGAATTGATAGACGAAAACTGCTTCATCGCTTCTTTTTCTCGGCGATATGTATGAACGCTGTGCAGATCTGATATCTAATTTTCAAGTTATTAATTGTTTTCTTCATCTATAAAACAGCTGTTTTGAATAGCCGCGGTTTGTTTTTCGCATTCTATTATTCACGGATTTATGTATGAAATGGAAAGTTTCTTTTCTAAAACTTCAAGACTGGATCTTTTTCTCTTCATGACTTGTAGAACTGCTGATATGTACAATAAGTCATTGGGGAACTCAATTACCGAAAGCACAACTGAATACAGCTTCTACCGGTGGTAATTAATAGTGCGACCCTGACGTCAAGCATATTTCACTAAACCATCGCATCCGTACTTTTAAACACTTATAAACCCGCGATTCTTTTTTTTTTTTTTCTCTCTTCGCCTTAGAGATTATTACGAAGTATCGAAAGAGTAACTAATGAGACAGACAAAAACAAATGCATATTGAGTGCGCTGTGGTTTATTTCAGTTCTTGAACTTCATATCAGCTCAGTCATAGACTTATAATTCATTATATGCTGCGGATAAGGAATTTGACTGATAAACAGTGCTATTGTTATTGAATATCGAAATTGGAAACCGATATAAACGTTTGTACTTTATATAAGCACGAACTTTCCAGTGATCCATCTTCATTATTATAGCAAGGATTCCCATATGTTAGTGGACATTTGCAATGCACATTTTATGCGCGAAGTATATATTTTTTTAGTTTACGAATATTGCTTTCAAAGGTAAGGATTATTGCGTGAAATATTTCACCGTTAATTAGCCTACATCAATATTATATTTAGATATAAAAAAATTGCTTCTTAAATTTGTGCTAAATGGATTTACTGATGTTAATATTTCAAGTGGTAAGTCACTTATTTTTATATTATTCTGCGTGATAATATTTTTGGTCAGGTAAAGTAATGAAAAATATATATTGGTGCTTTTATAGTATAAAAATTCAATATATTTAATTACTGCTCAAACTGACTTAATAAAAGATTTGGCATGTATGCACTAGTTGGATGTGTTTCAAAATAATCATGCTTTTTTAAAAATAATATTTTAACCATCTAATAATAAAGATAAAAGGCATAATATTCATTCATAGATATATTTCTTTATAGATAGTTAACTTTTTGTTTAAGCTGTGTATTTTTCTTCTAGAATCCTTTATTTTGAGTGTCAGTTTGCTATACAGTATTTCAATATTTTTAAATATATGCTGCCGCTCATGCAAATTTTATTGAAAGAATATTTTTAATAAGATTTTGAATTTTCCTCGTTAAAAGAATATGTATAATATGCAAATTTGATATCTTTCACACTTGTGTACATTTATGTACACACTTGTGTACATGTTGCGCAAAATGTACTTAATGTTGTGTTTGAATTTTCCTTGTGGGCCTACTCGGCTGGTCCAAGTATCTTCCTCATCAAGGGAAATACTAACGTGACAATCCTGCTGTGAATTTTATCTTTGTATGAGTTATTTGCATATGTACACATTCTTTTTTTCTCTCATCACATTAAAAAAAATGAATAATACTAAAAATAGAAAAAAAAATAAATCTTCTTAATTTTTTTCCTTTATATTTTTCTTCTCACACAAATATTTACAATAATTGTAATAATAATAATTTGTCACATTAATTTTATTCTAATTTAAATATTATCTTTATTAATTAATGGCAGTTAAGTATTTTATAGATCTATGCCCGCATCTCATGATTTGTTACACTTACCGATTTTGACAAACCGATATTGACATTTTGACAAGGATAGAATTTCCTTACTCTAGGACTGACTTTGCATTTAACATGCATACAATGTATATAATTTTTTTTCTCTAATCATTTTTTATATTGTGTACTTGGATTTATATCTGATTTTTTTTGTTTGTTATTGTATTTGGTATTATATGCTATACTATATCAGTCTTTTTATTTTATTCGAATAAGCATAATACATTTATGAGATAATTGCATCATCAAAATAAATTAATTGTCTTTAACAATAATACAAGTATAATAACCTTGTGTTTATATACTGGATCAGTCAACGGATAAATTTTATGTTGCAGTACGGTACATGTTGCCATATATATATATATACATTTTTATTTATAACGAATTGTCCTTTCTTTTTAATATATCCTTTGGACGCATAGTTACAGTGATTCAAAATTTAGTGTTGACATTAGGGTTGCTCGCACAAAATAAACAGGTAATAAGTAATGGCAATGTACTTTCATATAAACATATTACACACTTACAGTTTCGTAATAGGAATTCCATATTCGTAGGATACTATCTAATTTCTTATTATAAATTTATATTGTGTTCGAGTGATATTTACTTGCATATTTTTTTTCATGGATCCAGAAAAGAGTGTAAGAGCTTGTCATTTTGTATTGATTTGAATTTTTAGCGCTAATTTTCCATCAATTCATTCGGATCAATCTTTGATGATAAACTTGGTGTCACTTCTTCACAATAGACTTTTAGTTTTTAATTTATTGATACCTTTTTGTTGTTAAATTTAAATATAATTATAATATTGCGGTTATATTTTGGCAAGAAAACCTAATTATTACACATTCTAGACATATATACACTCTGTTTATTACAAAATTTATACACCTTTTTTTTTCAAAATTTCTTCTTTAAACTTTATTTGATAAATAGATAACACTTGATATGACACATTTCTTTGTATTATTGATCGAAGTTTTGATCTACACACATGAATAAACATAACTTTGCTTAAATTAACATTTTTTTTTACACTTTAAGGTCACTTTTGTCATGTTAAAACAATTTGCAGTACTTTTGTGTCAGATATTTCTGGCCATGTATAAAATTACTTTTTTTTAAGTTTTTTTCCCCCAGTGCTGGTTTATGTTTTAATAAATATATAAGGTTTTGTGTACAACAAATTTTGCACATCTATACTTATATTAAAGATGACCTTTCCTTCTCAATTTCTTTACACATATTTATTTATTTATGCCATATTTATTGTCATATTTCAAAGAAGTGAAAAATTTCAGGTTTGTATATGTAAGAGTTAATACATAATTGCCATTTTTGATTGTTTATTAATGTTTTGAGCATTAATCCTCATATATGTTTTTTTTTCTGTTTCAAAAGAAGATAGAATATATATATTTTTTATAAAATGGGTTTTTCATAATTAGACACAACCGTGTTAATTTTTTTTTTTTAATGAATCATTTAAGTAATATTTTTCTTCGTTATAAACATATGGCACTGCTTACCGATATAGCAACTAATTAATTAAAGAGATTCTTATTTTTTTTTATTTATACATGCCATATTTTCTTTTACACTTAGATAAAATTTATTTGTATGATGGCAAGTATATTTTTTGTGTAATTTTTATTAAGTTGATATAATTTAATCAATGTGTATTATTTTAGTAGCATTATTTAGGAACTTTTTTAAACAGCTTAAAGAGCCTTTGAGATCTATTGCAATCTTGCAATTATTTGAAAATGCTTTTCTATATTCAATAACCAATTTTATAATCTACAACGTTCCTTCTTTTTTAATTACACATGTCAATTACACAACTAGTCAAAGTTACCAATCCTTATACACTACCAGTTTGTACCAATCCTTGTTATACTCTTTACCATTCATTGTTTTTTTTTGTTGTTCTGTTCCTTTTTATATCTACCGACATCAGTATACGACATTATATATCAATTCCACTTTGATAAACACTTTAGTCAATATTATATAAATAGACACATAATTTTAAAAAAAACATACTTTTCATTAAATAATACTTGTTTGCTGATACAAAATAAAGGGTGCATTACTGAATCAGGCCTTAATGTTAATTATATTATATTTAATATTACGATTCTTAGAAATCAACTCAGATTTCTGTACAATGCACTCATTTCAGGAAACTTTCATGATTAACGCATCAAGTATTTCTTCCTGTAAATGTACACAAACTTCTTACACATACTTCTATAATCTATACTTAATGCATTCCGTTTTCTCATTTACAGTTTTTTTTTTACTAATCAATGTTTCAAGCATTACTAATCAAGGATATATAAATATATAATACCAGTCAAAGTATTTGCTCCACCATTCAATGTACAACTGTGCTTGTCACATTCTTTTTTTAATTAACACCTGTTTCTTTGACATTACATACCTTACTTGTAGGTTCTATCTATACTATTTGTAATATTCAACATAATTCATTAACACAATCTCTGCACATGTATCATCTCATCATGTTTTCCATGTAACTTTATATTAGGTACTAGTTATACCATATATTTATTGGAGGAGTTCATAGAATTCGCTATATGCACCAATTATTGTAAACAACACTGTACTTAGTTACCTACTGCAATCGCAACAAGTTTGGTAATGTTAGTTATCATGGTAACATACTTTTTCTTTTCTTTCATTATTCATTTTATCGCTTACTTTACTTCTACATTTTCTGTCATATTTACATAATCACATATTCTTTTTAATAAAAATAAGTTAAATAACCATTTTTTTCCTTGCTAAATTTTGTCTACAGTTGAAAAATAAAAAATGTGCACTACTGAATCATGCCAGTATGGAAATATTATTATTTTTATAATAAGATTTTATAGGAAATTTTTCCTCTTGTAGTGCATGTCGCTTTCATGAAATTATTGAAATAGAGGCATCAATTTTTCATTCTGTGGACATACACGGCATTTTACACATTTCCTTTTCTTACATGTATAACACAACATTTCATCAGTCACATTTTTATATATTTTAAGAATTTTTGTCACTAGTTCGCCTTTATTAAATTATTATTCCTGACATATTAAATAGTAAAATATTTTAGTACATGCAATTGATATCTTTTCACTGTATATCTAATTTAAATTCACTTTTTTTCCCCATTTATTTTCCTCCATGGAGTATGTGTCACACCTCATGTTCATCCCTTGTTTTGCCTACTCAATGCTCGTAAATTACCTTCTTTATTCATTCAATATATGTAATTTTAAAGTCATACTTTTTCGCATTTTTTCATACACTACACTTGTTTGTGAAAGTATTTATTCACGGTTGTTATGTAATTGCAACCTTTGGTATTTATACCAGTCATTTCTTCTGCCGAAGTTATATTAATGGTTGCTTTCAGACTGTACATACTTTCCAAATACCTCTGTTCATTTACACAATGCCAATGTCCACATAATTGTCTCTAAAATTTTTTTCAGTCTAAATTTTCACATTTTGTAAATGTAGGTACAAAATTAAATGAGCAGTGTTTATATGTTCTATTTTGCTCACACTTCATCTTGCACTAATCCCCTAACACACTCTCAGACACATTTTTTTTTTGTGCATGATGTCACACTTTTTAATTCACATCTAAATTGCCTTTCATATTTAATACAACATATGCTATTTTTTTTCAATTTTAAATTAGTTCACATATTTTTTTTACTCTTTTAAATACAATGTAATGTTCCATTACATTTTTACCTTACCATCCCGGCACAACAACGTATGAAGTTGTTATTCATGTGTCATATTTCATAACATGTTGTGGACGGTAAGTTGTGGTGATCACTCACCCTACATAGAAACTATATCCCACGTTAAACGTTTTTCTGACGGTCCTTAAATTTTGTCAATATTTGCAAGATATGCGATTTTACATTTTTATATAAAATTATGCCAGTTTCTCTAAATATGCTACTTCGACAAATTCTCTTTCATATTATTCCTCATAATCAAGTATGCTATATGTTTATTTACATTTAGCTTTATTTCCATTTTTTTTTTATATATGTACAGCAATTTATTCTGCTGCTACAAAAACATGTCCCATATTAAAGGCCTTCAAATAATTGAATATAGTTTGATATATGGCCAAATGACATTTACTTTATACATTATATTTTTTTGTCATGTCTCAAAAGCATAAGTTTATGTTGGAAATACCCAACAATTGTAGCAATAAAAGTAATTGCTATTAATTGAATTTGCATTTCAAGTTAATGATTAATTTTAGTTTCTGGTTTAAATAATGATATATGTGTGCACACTCCTAAAAAAACTAAAGAAAAAAATCCAGAAACATACTGATTATTATTTTGAGCTCATATTTATGTATACTTTTCAAATCTTCAAGCATAAGAGGTCGACCCAGCTTGTCTTTATTTTATCATGCCTATACGCATGTATATATTACTTGAGACATGATGTTTTTGTTTTTGTATCAACATTTATTTTGTGAATTATTATCATTGCAATTATGTTTACCAGGGTTCTATCACAAGTGTTTTGTTGATGATTTTATATATGTGTATTGCTATGTTAGTGAAGAGGCGCAGGTAAGTTTTCCGGTGCTCATGCCCTGCGTAATATAACAAAAAAAATTTCTTTCTTCGGTTGTTGGGGAGAAATATGTGAAGAGGAATTATCTTCACATATTCCACTTCTAATTAATTTACACCTTAGCCCCCCCCACCTAAAATACCTTTTTTCAAAATTACCATCCTAAATATATTTTATTTTTCTACACTGTAAATGTATCTAGTCCCAGCCTTTTGTTCCTTTTATTATAACTCCTTTTCAATTCATTTGTAATTCTTTCGCTCTGCGTTTTCTTATAAAAAAAAAAAAGAAGAAAAGAAATTATTTAGCTCGCCTAGCAACTGTGAATTTATCTCTATCCCACGCTCAGTCAAATCTACCAGATGCCCTCTGCTACCCTTTCTCTTTTACATTTCTCTTCTTAAATTGTATTATCATTGTAACGTACATGTCTATTTTTAATTTTTAGTAACACTCCTTAATACAACCCTATGTGAACCAGGCTCTTGTGGTTTGCGAGGCTACTATATACATTCCTCTCTGTTGGCATCTAAAAATTCATATTTGATCGTCATCAATCTCCCATTGACTTAACATTTAACGGAAAATAACACCTGCGTTTCTATCACATTCCTCTCGCCAATGTACGTTAATCTGGCTACTTGGCTTTCTGTAACTCTGTCATCACTGCTCTGTATCCACCAAAGAAATTGTCTAATTAATCATTATTCTCTCTCGAACCTTGTGATTGATAACAACATGTAAAAGTACGTATAAGTGTACGTTTAGAGTCCCGGGTACCATTGCCTTCGGCAGCTGTACCTATTCGACGATGTACCTGTGCTTTATTTGAACCTGGATTAAACCTGCATATATATATTCAATTTTCGACTATTTCTTCAAGATGTCTCTCCTGTGTCTTCCTTTATTTTTTTAATAACTTACGATCACGACGCACGAAAATCACACCTCACCAAACTCCAGTACAATGCTGTATTTTAATTTTTAAAAAATGCTCGGATAATATTGAAAAGTATAACGTTTTTATTTTTACGAATCAAATTTGTTATCAGGTTTCTTATTATTGGCAATATCTATGATTTATTTATTAATATGAAGCACCTTAAAACCATTACTACAAATAATTCTACGAATATTATCTAATTCATTATTCAATTTATTTTCAGTACATACTAAAAAGGCCCGTCTTATGAAAGGTCTGTAGGCTGAAATTTTATACGTAAATGGAGAAGAAGCCTTTTTCTGTATACAATTTTTAAGGTACAATATTATTAAATTAATCGTAGATATTGCCGATAATAAGAAACATGAAAACAAATTTGATTTGCAAAAATATAAATTTTATACTCTTCAATATTATCCGAGCTTTTTTGAAAAATTAAAATACAGCCTTAAACGTTTCAATATCTGTTTAATAGCTAACCCCCCTCAGAAATTAAATAATATTGTTTGCGGTAAAATTGACCCATTTAATTTTGAGAATTGTTCAGATGTATATGAAATACCATTTATTAAAGAAGATGGATAAAAAAAATTACTATATTGGAATGACAAGCAGGTAATTTAGTTACAGAAGAAAAGTAGCATATACCTGGTATTAAATACAATAGAAGAAACACAGCCCTGGCAAGATTATATCAAGAAGAAACCATCCAAATTAATTTCAATGAAAGTAAAATAAATTTTCCTGTAATCTATACTATCAATCCATTATAAGAGAAACAATAGCGATTGTAGAACGTAAAAATACAATATGTAACGATACAGCATCATGAAAAATTAAATGATTGCGTTTCAAATAACTTCATAGACCGTGCATTTATAGAATATTTTTGTTTGTTTTTATAATGGATCATATTGAGCTGAAACATATGTCAGCACTCTAAAAAATATATTTTACTGTTTATAATCTTTATATATTTTACCTTTTAGCAATTGCAAGAAAGATATAATTACAATGTGCTATGAATTGTTATATTTAGACTATTCTTATTATTTCAGTATATTAAACTAGATTTCAACAATATCACTGATGTCAATTCAATCCTGCGTTTTAATTTCGAGGAAGATGGATACCTGTTTCCAATAACCTACTATTATTTTGATATTTGTAAAGTGCAGTTATTGGATTTGAGATACAATTCTATTAAAGAACCACCTAAGTCATTTTTCTCTTGTTACAACAATAAAGATGAGGGTATGTATTCAAATTATTATAACATATATTGATAAATAAATATTAATACTTGGTATAACTTAACGCGGTAAAATGCCATAATTTTTATTTTTAAAATTTCATTATAATTAAATATATTAAAAAATTAAAAAGTATTTTTTTGTTTACATAAATTGTAGTGAAAATATTTTTAAACTTTTTATTTAATGATTAGTGTAATTGTGTGTTTGTCTTTAGGAAAAAACTACTGCACACATAGTCTTCGTATTAAAAATAAGAATTTAAAGTCATATCTATATGTGCTATCACTCGGCACTTTTTTGAACAATTGTGGTTAAAATGACTTAAAAGCATACTTGTGAATTCAAACTTGCAAACGCAAAATTCAGTTCTAGCGAAATGAACGTAAGATTGAAGTTGAAGTGCTTAGTCTACATGTATGTTGCGTTTAATTAAATTGTCGTCTTATTTAAGGAAAAACACTACTTCTTTTCATGAAACACTTACATGTCAACACAATTATGTCAAAATGGTTTTCAGCACTTTTTCATTCCTCTCTTGCTTAGTTTTATATCATAAACCATTAAAAATAAACTGACGAAATGAAAAGCTAGTAAAAAATTAAGTCATTTTAATGCGATTATAGTGTTTTTACTATTTTATGAATGCAGATTCATAAATATGATGTTCCTTTGGAGAAAGCGCTCCGTCAATATGCGATTCAGGCCCTTGATCTCAGAAAGAAGTGAAATGCTTCATTGTGTGATAATGAAATTATATTTTACAAGAAATGAGCATCCCTAAAATGATTTACTACGAATACGTATAAATTACGTAAATACCTATACGTAAGGTATAGTGGATATAATGATAAAATAAATATTTTCCTGGCTCCGCATTGTGGGAACAGCTAATTTATAAAGGTAACACTTCGGCTCGAAATTTTATTTACCACCTGTAGTATTATGTTTGGAAGTAATAGAATAAAATACAGGACAATGAATTGAATAAAAAAATACATAGATATACAATGAAAATTACTTTTAATCAATGAGTTCTTTATGTGCTATATACATGTTAACAAAATTTATTTTGTTGTATTAATAGAGAAATTATATCATTTTGTATTTTGGTAATATTAAATTTTAGATATGCAAATATATTCATACACAAATTTATCAGGGGTATTCCGCGTCACTAATATAAAAAAAAAACAATTCTTTTTAAATTTATTTTATCAAAGAAAATAATTAGAATTTGTGTACAAAGGATTGCGCCTCTCGCAAAAATTCACTTCCAGTTTTTTTATTTAGTACCTGATAATAAATAAATAAATAAATAAATAAATAAATAAATAAATAAATAAATATATATATATATATATATATATGTTACGGTCAGTATGATTAATCCGGTTATTATTAATAACGACTGGACATAATGACCGGTTATTATTAATAATAACCGCGGTCATTATTAATAATAACCGGCTATTATTAATAACTAGCAAAACCCGCGGCTTTGCTCGCGTAATTCATGAAAAATGCCAAGTGGTATTCGTTTGTTTATTTTCATTAGAGTAAAATTTACTGCCACAGATAATTCAGAAATTACTAATTAAGCCACACTAATGTCGAAAAGAAATCGAAAATTTAGAACGTTTTTCTTTATTTCACTCCCCCCCCCCTTGTGGTAGTGTCACCGATATAAAATATAGCCTATGTTACAGCAGGTACTGTTACCATCACGTTTGAAAATGGTTCTGTAGTTCCAGATTTTCCATAGAAATTGTAATTTAGAATGTTTTTAGACCGCTTTTTGCTCATCTTACACTTTTAAATTTCGATTTTTGTTTTAATTTTTTCTTAGAGAGCATTTACATTTTATAATTAACTATCATACCACATTTCAAGTTTCTAGTTCCTCCAGTATAAAAAAAAATCGAAATTTGAGAACGTTTTTCGCTCTTGCACCTCCTTGTTGTAGTGGCACGGACATAAAATATAGCCTATGTTACAGAAGGGACTGTCACCATCAATTTGCTACCATAACTTTTGAAAAGGGTTCGGTAGTTCCAGAGATTCCATAAAAATTGTAATTTAGAATTTTTTTATTACGCTTTTCGCTCATCTCAGAATTTTAAATTTCGAATTTTTTCAGAATTTGTTCTTAGAGAATATTTACATGCTATAAGTAACTACCATGCCAAATTTCATGTTTCTAACACCTTCAGTATAAAAAAAATCGAAATTTTAGAACGTTTTTTGCTCTTGCACCTCCTTGTGGTAGTGGCACTGATATAAAATATAGCCTATGTTACAGCAGGGACTGTTACCATGAATTTGCCACCATTACTTTTTAAAATGTTTCTGTAGTTCCAGATATTCCATAGAAATTGTAATTTAGAATGTTTTTAGACCGCTTTTCGTTCATCTCACCCTTTTAAATTTAAATTTTTTTAGAATTTGTTCTTAGAGAGCATTTACATCTTATAAATAACTACCATGCCAAATTTCAAGTTTCTACATCCTTCAGTAAAAAACAAATCGAAATTTTAGAACGTTTTTCGCTCCTGCACCCCTTTGGGAGTAGTGACACTGATATAAAATATAGCCTATGTTGGAGCAGGTACTGTCACCATCACTTTTGAAAATGGTTCTGTAGTTCCAGAAATTCCTTAGAAATTGTAATTTAAAATGTTTTTAGAACGCTTTTCGCTCATCTCACACTTTTAAATTTCGAATTTTTCTTGAATTTGTTCTTAGAGAACATTTACATTTTATAATTAACTATGCCAAATTTCATGTTTCTAGCTCCTTCAGTATAAAAAAAATCGAAATTTTAGAACGTTTTTCGCTTTTGCACCCCTTCCCCTTGGGGGTAGTGGCACCGATATAAAATATAGCCTATGTGGGGGCAGGGACTGTCACCATCAATTTGCCACCATCACTTTTGAAAACGGTACTGTAGTTCCAGAGATTCCATAGAAATTGTAATTTGGAATGTTTTTAGAACGCTTTTCGCTCATCTCACACTTTTAAATTTCGAATTTTTTTCGATTTTGTTCTTAGAGAGCATTTACATTTTATAAGTAACTACCATGCCAAATTTCATGTTTCTAGCTCCTTCAGTATAAAAAATATCGAAATTTTAGAACGTTTTTCGCTTTTGCACTCTTTCCCCTCGGAAGGTAGTGGCACTGATATAAAATATAGCCTATGTGGGAGCAGGGACTGTCACCATCAATTTGCCACCATCAGTTTTGAAAACGGTTCTGCAGTTCCAGAGATTCCATATAAATTGTAATTTAGAATGTTTTTAGAACGCTTTTCGCTCATCTCACCATTTTAAATTTCGATTTTCTTTAGAATTTCTTCATAGAGAGCATTTACATCTCTTAAGTAACTACCATGTCAAATTTCATGTTTCTAGCTCCTTCAGTATAAAAATATCAAAATTTTAGAAAGTTTTTCGCTCCTGCACCCCCCCCCCCGGGGATAGTGCACCGACATAAAATATAGCCTATGTTGGAGCAGGGATTGTCACCATAACTTTTGAAATCGCTTCAGTAGTTCCAGAGATTAGCCCTACAAACAAACAAACAAACAAACAAAAAAACAATCTTTACTACTTTATAATCTTAGTATATATGACCGGATTATTCATATTGACCGTAACACAATGTAGCCGTCGAGGTATGAAATTTAAAAAAATTGGTCTCGCCAATCCAGAGCTATCGAAGAGTAAAAGTCCTATGGAAATAAAATTTTATTAGTCGATAGGGTTTTAAGCAGAAATGAGTTGGTGAGACTGCCATTATCGTCAAACTAACATACTTTACTTGTTAGCTGATTTTTATAAACAACCTTTGTCTAACTAAACATTTATAAAGATACAACTAAATGTAAATATATTGCTTGGAGGTGCGTAAAACCATACATAAAACATTTAAAAGCACATTAAAGTCCTTTTAAAAAATTCAAAACTTTTTCAACCGAACTACTTGGTCATCATCAGCGAAAACTAATTGTTGAGTTGAGTTGTTGTCTCTTCGTGTTTTCTTGCTTGCCCAGAATAAACTATTTTACTTTGGGGGTTTGGAATATAAGGTGGGATGGGAAAGGTAATCAATGATGTATTAACCCTCTAAGCGTGTAGAACGTAATATTCCGTTCACTAAGCTCCAGGTTTCACTGCAATATTAGCAATGTTTAAGATAATATAATTCTATAGATTTAATGAATTTTCAAAACATTGAAGAATGATTAATACACTCAAGGGTTACATTCATATTTGTAATTAAGTTTTATTTATAATGCTGAAAGAATCATATTTTTTTAGCATTTCAAACAAAATGCAGAGAAAACAACATTACAATTTTACCCTTTTTCAAAACGCTCAGAGAGTTAATTCATTCCAGACTGGTAATTTTACGAATTGGAAATAGAAAAAATAGTTAATTTGGCAAATTGGTCGTGGAAAAAATCGTTAAGTTTTTCAAACGACCGTGGAAAATTTTTGCGAATTTCGCCAAAGATCACCGAAACAAATAGAGATTTTCGTCAATCGATCGCGGAAAATAATCGCGAATTTAGTATAACTATTGCGGAGAAATATCGCGAAATTCGTCAAAAGATTGAACAACAACAAAAAAAATCACCAATTTGGTCAAACAATCGCGCAAAAAAAAAAAAATCTCCTTTTCACAGTCGGTTGCAGAAAAAGTTTTCCGAATTTCAACAAACGATCGTAGAAAAGAGTCGCGAATTGCGCCAAAAGATCGCGAAAACAAATAGTGAATTTCGTCGATCAGTTGCCAAAAAAAAATTTCGACAAATGGTCGAAAAAAATTCGTCAAAGATCGAAATTTCGTCAAAGATTGCGCAAAAAATAGCAATTTTTGTCAGTCGGTTGCGAAAAAAGACTCCCGAATTTCAACAAACAATTGTAGAAAAGAGTTGCGAATTTCGTCAAAAGATAGCGAAAAAATATAGCGAATTTCGTCGATCAGTTGAAAAAAAAATCTCGT
This sequence comes from Maratus michaelseni, assembly GCA_963931845.1. Lineage (NCBI taxonomy): Eukaryota > Metazoa > Arthropoda > Arachnida > Araneae > Salticidae > Maratus > Maratus michaelseni. The sequence continues at coordinate 184,284,635 of OZ007596.1, forward strand.
GAATTTAGACAAATGGTCGAAAAAATCAATCCCGTCAATGATTCACAGAAAATAGCAAAGTTTGGAAAATTATTACAAAAAGAAAAAAATTATGAAACAATCACACAAAAAAGTCGTGAAATTCAATCGGTCGTGAGATAATCAGCACACGAACACCATCAAGAAGTTACGAAATTTTCAAATGTTGTAATCCATAGGTATAAGAAAATTTTCATTAATGATTTTCTGTCAGTAAAAATTTTCCGCAATCATTTTCTTTCGTCTTCTTCAGACTATGATCTAAATTCCATACAATTCAGAAATATGCAAAACACTTGGTCTCAGGTCCCTTGCTCCTGCATTGGGTCGGGTACATATTTAAAGTATATTTTAGATTGCTATATGTTTAGAAGCCAAATCATTGCAGAATAATAAATATAATAATCGCTTAAACTCATTAGACTCTTACATTGAAATAAAAATTCATTGAAAATAATAATAGCATTCAAAATTAAACATGTTAAAAACCTAGCTTTTGAAACTTTATACAAAAAAAAAAAAAAAAAAAAAAAAAAAAAAAAAAATTGAAAATTTTTTCTGTAATTTATTAAGTTTTATTTCCAAAGATTCCATTACCAAACGTTCATTATCACTATTATCATTTTTACAAAACAAATTGCCTACCCGATACATCCCTGGGATCAATTAAGTCCGGTACCGGCCGTCATGTAGGCCCGGAATGTAATGTGATAGTGATAATGACTTTGATGAATTGATTTTGTTTCAAAGACGGAAAAAATATGTTAAACTTCGAAATATTCTGATTCTGACGATGCAATGAAAAAGTGTCAGCAAGTAAAAATCTAGAGGTCTGTACCAGCCGGAGGCCCATTAATTATTTTTTTTTATCGGCCCGGCCCGTTAAAAATTTTCGGCTAATTCAATCGGTCCGGCCCGGTCCGTTGGAAAGTTTGTTTTCATTTTGCCAGATCGGGCCGCACCGGGTACGGGCCTCGGGCCCATGCAGAAGCTGTACACAGCTGAGAAGTAATTCATAGAGTTTTTTCTCACATACATTTCTAAAACTAGCCAAAATATTCATTAATGATAAATGTCTCACTTGTAGAATGTTGCAATAGCAAGGCTTTAGAAAACATTTTTGATAATTATTAGTTTCGATGTTTAAAGTGTTTATTAAATGTTTATTACTTTATTCTACCTTCACAAGAAAAAGGTATTGGATTTAAGAAAATTTACCACTTCTGCTTTTCGACGGATTTATACGTTTTAAAAGGTCCTGAACACGATTGGACTGTTTTTAGAAAATGTCGGCCTGTGTGTGTCTGTGTGTCTCAGCGTCGGTATGTGGCGGAGCTTTTGAGGGCGCTGTATCTCAAGAACTAATGCACAGAATTTGATAAAACTTTATATTCGGTTAGACATTGATATAAATGGGTGGTGAATTTTTCTTGGTGTAAATCGCCCGACAGATGGCGCTGCTATGCTACATTTTTTATGATTTTTACGATAGCTATATCTCAAGAACCAATGCACAGAATTTCACCAAACTTCAGATTCGGTTAGACCTTGACAAAAATAAACGTTGATTAATATTTGGTATAAATAGCCCAACAGGTGGCGCTGCTATGCTAAATTTTGCCCGATTTTCACGATAGCTATATCTTCAGAACTAACGCACATAATTTAATAAAGCTTTAGACTCAGTTAGACCTTAATATTAATTGGTGCTTTTTGTTGTTATCAAATCTGTGAAATCTGACGTTATTTTAGCTTTTGATCATATTTTAATTAATTTTTTTTGTCTAATCTGTGATAACTAATAAATTCTCTGAAATTTCAAATTTCTTGGGAATGGCGCCCCTGCTTGTGTGCTGGGTTATACCAGAAATTAGTCATGAAACTTCCCCCATGCCTGTCGCAACCAAACTGATCATAGAAAGAATTAACCCTAGTTTAAAAGAACGACACAGCTAGACAGAGCTCCCTATAAAATCTACAATTATTTGGCGATCTTTTTAATTGCCAAAAGGAGAGTATCACGGTAATCTTTATCTTTGACAAAATTATTTGTCAAACTATTTAACAAACCAATAGGATAACTCTGAATCATTCCATTATGATAGAGATTTATAATGTCACTTATTATACTATTATGATTAGAATTTAATTTTACTATCCTAATTAAACTATTGATAAATATATTTCTGAAACTAGAAATATGTACATTGGAATTAAAATTTAACATCTTAATTGCCACCCCTCTCAATGCCGATAGTAAGGTCTAAATAATTTACATACTTTTTGTCATATAAAGTTCACTTTAATGTCAAACCTTGGGGGTAATAATCTAAACTTAATTCGCTGTTGGAATCGTTGATCCTTACCAACAAAACATCATCAATATATCTAAAACATAAAACATCCTTATGTAATGTTTCATTAACCTCGTATAAAAATAAATATATATCTGCAAGTACCTAGCTGCAACTACACCCCATAGGTATACCCCTTATCTGCTGAAACACATGTTTTCCATCGATTAAATAATTTTCATTAACTACAAAATTAAATAAATTTGTTAAATGATCCAAATCTTTACCCAAAGTATTGTACCGCTTAAAAAATCAAAAATTTTATTTTTAAGATCAATTAAATCAATGCTATTGTATAAATCTTTAAAATCATAAACATATAAGCTTTCTATATTACTCAATCCTTTCAATCTATTAAGTAACTCAAAACTATTTTTTATTATACAAGTGTGTTATTTTGTTTTAAAGCCACTTCAAATAAACTCTGCAAAATATCTAAAAACTTTTTAGTATCAACTTCTAAATAAATGCTAAAACCACATGTAATTGTACGAAAGGCGACGGGGTCCTTATGAAATTTAGGAACAATACCATATAAGGTAATTCCTTACTACGTTGTGTGTATTTTAACCTTTTGTAAAATGCACCAATTCTTCTCTCTGTCTCTTTTGCATTGGTATTTAATAACCTATAATTATGTTTATTATTATAACACTGTCTTAGTTGGTTACTGTATAGCTTTTTACAAATAAGTGCAAAATTTGTATTAGCTTTATCTATATATGTTATAACAAAATTACTCTGTAAATCCTTAATAGTTTCTTTTAATGATTTATAATCTCCTATCGAAATCCCTCCCCCGTTTTACCACAGTATATTGATCTCAAATCCTTCAATACATTATATAATATATATATATATATATATATATATATATATATATATATATATACTCTATAATTTAATTGTATTATTTGATACTCGATACAATAATGCATATATATATATATATATATATTGTAATAATAACCTTAATTATAACACGAATTATTTTATAGTTATACGTATAATTATTTAATAGCATGCGTATTTCCTTCCTTCCCACGTAAAAATAAAAATAATAATAAAAATAAAAAATAAAAAATAAGATTTTTTTTTTTAGATCAGTATGTAATATGATATATATATATTTTTTTAATTTAAAGTGGTTATTTTTTGTTCTAGGTACATGTACCTTTAGGATTGGACGCCTCGAATTAACTGGAAATGAGATCTACAGTTTGAATAATTCTCTTAGACATGCAGACATTCGTAAACTAAATATTTCCGGTAACCAATTGCAACATTTAACTGAGGAAGACTTCAATTTGGTTGTCCAAATAGAAGAGCTATGCCTTCAAGAAAATCAAATACAAATCATAAATACACATACTTTTAAAACCATCAAAAATTCTATTAAATATTTGGACATGAGCTTGAATAACATTATGTTTATTAATGGAAGCATCAGAAAAATGCCAGAATTAATTACTTTAAATTTAGCCTACAACAAAATACAGGTAAGGACATTTCTTAATAAACCTTTCTATTTCAAAGCAATTAATCTTGCAATCATATTTATCCATCAATGTATTAACACTTTGGATACTTCCATGCAATCAAAGCAATCAAATTGGCAGAATTCTCTTAAAATAAGTACTAAATACTCATTAATTACTTTTATATATTGGAAATGTTAATGAGAAAATTAAATAAATCTAAACATATTAAATTCAAACATATATATACAATTTATTTTTTCACAATTTAAATACAAATTATTAATATTTATAATGCAATAAAAATATAGGCATATTTATAAGTTTTCAGTATATTTAAATTTTGAATATGGGTTTTCATTAGAAATATGTTACGTTTTGCAAAATGTTTGGCAGTAGTAAATGCAAGTGAATGATCGAAAAATGTTGCGCTAGGATTATTTTAAATTATGTGTTTAAGAAAATTTGTAAATAGTTTTTTTTTTTTTTTTTTTTTTTTTTTTTTTGTATAATATTTTATGGAAATAAGGAATTCACTTAATTGCGATGATATCCGGCTTAAGTTTAAGAGTAATAGTTGAGAAAATTATTTATATGGATTTAAATTTTTATTGTAGATCTGAGTCGAAAAGAACTGCGCCAATCAATTTAAAACCTTTTTCTTCTTTATATCAATCTGAATACTACAATACAAATCTGAATACTACAAACAGTTAAAATTTAAAACTCTCATAAACCACCAAATTACAAACAAGAAAATGGCTACGAAGAAAACAAAATTAGGAAACACTCAGTTGGAGCAAATATTGATGAATAATTAATGATTAATGAAATTTGTGAAGTTCTTCGACTTGCGAGATAGTAATCAGTCTTTAATTAAGTTTATAAGCAATTCACGTTTTGCATTGAAATAAAGAATGGTGTATGTGTAGTGTTTATATTTTATGTAATATATGAAAGCTCCAAAAAACATGTTGCAAGTAAAGAACCATGGAGTGGTAAAATCTATAACTATATTTTCTGATAGAGCGCTACTTTTCAGTGTAGTTTATTCTTCATTTTCAATATATATGCTGTATTGTCCTGCAAAAAAAAATCAGATGTGTTTTGAAAATACTCGTTATTACATAAGTTTACTTATACATTTAACATTCATGTACAAACATGATAGAATAGATCAACGTTTTATCTTTTTATTTGGAAGGGGGGGGGGTGTAAAGACATTCAATAAACCAGAATAAGCGCTCAAACTTTAAATTAACATCATGCAAAAATTGAAACAAAGAAAATTTGTTTTTGTATAAATGTATACATGACTAGTTCTGGTTTTAAATATGGACTAACGTGATAGTAATTGTGTGTAGATCACTTCTCACACCTTTATTTACTATCTGCCCATCTTTCAAATCTGATTAAAGTTACTCTGAGAAAATTCCGAGCAGCTGAACATGAAACATTTTCCTCTCTAGTAGAAAAGTTATCATTCTTATCGGCATTTTGTAAGGTTATTTATGTAAATGCATATTTTCTACATTATCACAAATTTCCAATAAACCATGAGTCAAACAAGAATATCTGGATGTTTTAATATACTTTTGAAAATTTAACGATTTCATTTTAATCTCTGACATTCAGACAAAATTTTAAGAATCCAAAAGGATTGTAAATCACCGTTAAAACTGGCAAATGCACGACTATACCTGCTCCTTTAAATTTACCTCTAAAATCAGTTGATTTGTAAAGCATTCATTGTCCGAAGTGATCTCTACAAAAAATTTCTGGTCTGTACTTGGAAATAATTATGCAACTTTTTCTTTATTTTTCTTTTCTTTTTCTTTTTCTTTTTCTTTTTTTTTTACTAAATGTACATTTTCTTGTTATCCTTATATCTTCTGAAAATAATTTAAATCCTAGCGTGTTGATAATTTTGATGGTTTATTTTCATTTTGAAGAATAAACCTATTATCATGCAAATGTTGTTATAATTAAAAAGTCCTTTCGGCCTGTACCGGGAGGAAAAGGTAGCTTTCCTATATCATCGTTTTAAAATTTTAGCTAATGTTACACGAAAACAGCAAGTTAAAATGCAAAGAAACGTTTACAAAAGATTCGTTAATACTGAATTTGAATAAGAAATTTGCCAAATTATTGAGCATTAGCCATATTGGCTTCATTTATGAAGACTTATTTTGGTCGCCAAATTTGGCGATATTTCGAAAAATGTCGCTAATTTTGGCGAAAATTTGGCGCTAACGATATGAATATATAGTTTTATGCGTATGATTGGGAAAATTATTACAACAATGAAAGAAAATAATTTGCGAGTAATCGCGTTAATGTGCTGTTTTGTTTCAAAATGTCAGTCACCCTAGAATTTCAAACTGCTCTATCTCAGCCATTTTTTAAGATAGAGGTAAACCAAAAAATGCTCTGGAATCCTCGTATCAAGGCCTAACACTTAATTAAAAAATAAATTTCAATTTTTAACTTTTTTTGTATATTTATTTTAGTTTTTAATTTTTAAGTAGCCGCCATCTTGAAACAAAATGGCGGACCAAGCTGGCCAACGAACTCGGTCGAGACATTGGTGAGCTTAATACACACAATTAGTTTCATCAAAATTGATTTATAAATACGAGCGTTATCGTATGACAAAGGTCAGATATATATATATATATATATATATATACAGGGTGTTCCGTTAAAGGGGTCCAATATTAATAGGGGTAATAGAGGAGATCACACGGAGCATAAATCAGTATATAATGCCTGGCCGGATCTCAATAATTTTCAAGTTACAGCAAATAGAATGAAAAATCGGAAATTTGTAAAAAAACCCTCATTGCTAAACTATCGATAATGCTACATAAAAACGAAGCACATATTTAGAAAGAGCAGAAAAAATCCTACGAAATGACATAAGTTGTTTTAGAATATTGAGAATTAATGGCGAGTTACAAGCTCTGAAACAGTGAAAAAATACAAAATCAAATATTTAGCAAAATAGTTAATCGTTAATTCCAAAAATGCAACTCTACCTACATCAAGGAAAATGTTATAAAATTTGGTCCATTCCGAAAGCTTTCGAAGAAGCTGACAATAAACCATATCAGTTTAATTGTATGGGAGAAATCAAGCAGTTCCCTAGTTACAACTCTGTACTGTTGCACGCTCGGAAAGAGCGAAACTCCACCCATGACGATTGTAAACACCCCGTTTTAATATCTTTCAATTATACATTTCTGATCAACCTCTATCAATACCCTTTCATTATTCAGTCTGGTCAAGTGAATGACATATTGTGCAGCTCTCGCCTTGTCTTAAAGCAAACTCCGTGACTGCTGCGTTTCCTCCATGAACTTTCAGGATGATGAAGAAGAAGTACTTTTTATGCAAATTTTCTATGTGTATAGGAAGAAAAGTGTAATAAAACAGCAGTCATCAGTGGGCGTTATGTTAAAGGGAGGCTGTTGTAAGTGGGATTGTAGTAAGTTGATGTATAATAATTATGCCGGAATACTCTAACGAAGAATATGCGGACATGTATCTGATGTACGGGCAAGCTCATGGAAATGCATGTCTAGCACAGCGCATGTACCGTGAGCAATTTCCAAGGAGACGTTGCCCAAGTTCGAAACTCTTCATAAAAATCGATAGACGATTACGGGAGACTGGATCGTTTAATACAGCAAGCATTGATGCAGGGAAACCTCGACATGTACGAACACCTGCAATGGAAGAAGATGTACTGAATATTTTTAAAGATAACCCCTCCACGAGTACACGAGCTGCTGCGTCTGAAGTCGGTGTTTCTCACCAAAGTGTGTGGCGTGTTCTACGTGCAGAAAACATGCACCCCTTTCATGTGCAGCGGGTACAACTGTTATCAGTAACAGATTGTGCTCAGCGGACAGAATTCGTACGCTGGTTGCTTAATGTAACAGAAAATAATCCACAATTTCTGGAAAATATTTTATTTACTGATGAAGCAACATTTACGAGAGAGGGCGTGGTAAACACGCACAATATGCACACATGGTCATATACAAATCCGCACACTGTTTTCCCGTCGAACGCACAACAAAAGTTCAGTGTGAACATATGGGCAGGTGTCCTCGGAGATTATCTCATAGGACCATATTTACTCCCAGATGTACTCAATGGCAGTACGTACTTGGTTTTCCTACGGGATATCTTACCGCAGTTACTACAAAATGTGCCAGCAACATTGCGCCACAATATGTGGTTTATGCACGATGGCGCACCGGCACATTTTTTCATAGGTGTTCGCAATCACCTCAATTCAACATATCCTGGGAAATGGATTGGACGCAGTGGACCTGTTGCTTGGCCTGCACGCTCTCCAGACCTCAAGCCGTTAGACTTTTTTGTTTGGGGACACCTTAAATCGCTGGTGTATGAAACGCCTGTGGATACACCGGAGGATTTACTAGCGCGAATCGTTGTCGCTGCAGGAGACATTCCCAACTCCGTTGGAGTTTTTCGGCGTGTTCGCCAATCTTTACGACGTCGCTGTCGGCTGTGCGATTCTGTTAATGGGCGCAACTTCGAACACCTATTATGATAATGTCCGTTCGTCTGCCTTCCGACATTGAACTGTGCAGCGCAGGCAAGAAGACTATGCTTCACATATGTCATAAAGTACGTGGAATGTAATTCTTTATTTGTCATTTTTCTTTTATTTTCAACACTTTTTGGCACAGTATTTTGTAAGTAACAGACTGTGGTGTACTCAAATTGTAAATTACAAAGTTTGTATGAATTAATTTAAAATTTAGTGTCTTTTTTAAATTTATAATTAATAAAATTATTATGCTATTTGTTATTATTATTTCCTATCATAAATTATGATGCACATATACATACAATAATTGTCCATGTAAAACATGTACTGAAACTTCTTGCATAGTTACAAATCGCAATATTTTTAATTATTTCCGAATTTTCACCACCAGTTTAATTTTAAGGAATTTAACTTAAGCTTTATATCAATAAAAGACCACTATAAAATGTAGACTATTATTGTAAAGTTATTTTGGTTCATTCAACTCTTGAATAATTAAAAATGTTGCATCTCAGAAGAAGCATGATCGAAAATGTATAGTTGAGAGTAATTAAAAAGGCGGTGTTTCCAATCGTGATGGGCGGAGTTTAACCTTTGCTAGTGTCAAAGAAAGCGGAGTTGTAACTAAGAAACTGATTAATTTCTCTCACACAATTAAACCGATATGGTTCATTGTAAGCTTTTTCGAAAGTTTTCGGAATGGACCAAATTTTACTACATTTTCCTTGTTGTAGCTAGAGTTGTCTTTTTGGAATTAACGATTAACTATTTTGATGTATATTGGATTTTGTACTTTTTTCACTGTTTCAGGGCATGTAACTCGTCAATAAATATTGCTATTTTAATACAATTGATGTCATTTTGTAGGTTTTTTTCTGCTCTTTCTAAATATGTGCTTCGTTTTTATGTAGCATTATCGATAGTTTAGCAATGAGGGTTCTTTTACAATTTTCCGAATTTTCATTCTATTTGCTGTAACTTGAAAACTATTGAGATCCGACCAGGCTTTATATACTGATTTATGCTCCATGTGATCTCCTCTATTACCCCTATTAATATTGGACCCCTTTAACGGAACACCCTGTATATATATATATGGATATATCTATATATATAAATCAACATTTGAACGGAGGGTGGTATTGGGGCCTGGGGGTCATGATCGGTGAAAATATATCGAAATTTTCCGGAACTGCTTTCCTCCGAACGGCTGCAATAGGTAGTCACACCAGATCATAAGAAGTTGAAAGATGTGTTGCACACTATTTTGTGACTATTTTATTAAACGTTACTTTAAAAAATTAAATTTTTTTCACTTACAAAAAAAATCAATAATTTCAAATAGTTATTTAAGAAACAATGAAACACGCAGAAACTATGGAGTTTTTAAAAACATATATAAATTTAGTATAAGGATCTTATTTTATAACATGTTCAACGTATTTTTACCCGACACTGATTGTGTGTTTCTTTTAGGATATTTGTGCTTTATTAAAAATTGTTATTTTCCCCGCCGCTATAAGTAGACTGTAAACATAAAGGAATATATAGATTTCGCTTGACACTCAATATTATTTTACAGAACAATTATAAAAGTACAGTTTACTTAACACTTAATTCAAATATCTCTTGTAAAGTACATTTTTAATAATAAACTAATTTTGTTTCCTCTCTACTGTTTTCGATACAAATTAGTAAAATAGCTAAAATAAATTTTAAGAAAACATTGAATTTAGGAAGATATAACTTATTTTGTGTTGATTTTTAATATAAATTAATATTATTTTAGGTAAATAAACTCATGTTATCAAATATAATTGAATCAATTTACATTTTGTTACTAAGTAGCTGATAATCAGTTTTTGATATTCAGTTTATAGTTTTTTAAACAATATAAAATAATCAATAAGATTGAACAGAAAATGTTTCATTGAAATTAAAAGAGAAGGCAAATAATTAAGTAATTATTTATTTAAAAATCTGCGTACATGTTAAATATGAATTTTTTAAATTATTATTTTTTATGGTAATGCCTCCTTCATATCCATGGCCCAACCAGTGGCTAGGAGGTTCTACTGTCAAATCTGGTAGACGCGAGGTGTTCGGTTCAAACCCATGTCGCGCTCGTCAATCTAACCGTTCGGAGTTTTCCGTGGTTTTCTCCAAACCATGCCCCCCTAGGGCCTATATCCATCGTGTAGATAATCGGCCTTCATAAAATCAACCAACCAACCTTCATATCCACACACTTTTAAAACGTCGTTTTCGAAACGTCGTGTCGTTTTCGTTTTTCATTTTTGCAATAATATGATCTTTTATCTATCAAATCCTGCTTTAGTTGTGTCTGTATCTAAATTAGAACCCGAGTTACAGCCATTTAAAGTTGCATTTGTTACAGCATGCCAAATAATTTTACAACCGGAAATATTGTTCTGCAAACCGGAAGTAAGCTAAAATATATGTTTACATTCTTCTTTTTCGAGATTTAGCATTTAAATTGGATTATACGTCCAAGAAAATGCATGGAGTATATAATTAAACCTTTAAAGAATAATAATTATTTTTATAGAAAGAACTGCGTTTAAAAGTTATTTATAGCTTTTTCTCAAAATGAAGTTTTTTAGATTTTTACTGTACGCAAATCCTATAGCAAAAAAAATATGCTTGAAATGTCTTGAAATTTTTTTTACTTATTTTACAAATTTTTATTGAGGGAATAGATTACAAACATGAAAGTATATAAATTAGTTTTATATTTGCACTAGTATATTTTAAAAAGTTGCAAGAAATTTTACGAATTTTTCATTACATTAGTACTTCAATTACATTAGTACAGATGTTATTATAATGCGGATAATCTATGTCTTAGAGAAAGTTATTCTGTTTATCATGCAACTTACAAAATGTGAATGCATTGATTTGATTTTGAGTTATCATGTTTTGCGCAAATGTCAATTTTTCACATAAATTTGACTATTTTACATCTTTAAAAAAATCCTTTTTGTGTAATTTCAAAAATGTTTATATATTTCTCAAAGTATTAACTGAAATGCAATAAAAAGAATTTTTCGAATTGTTCAAAAAGTCACCTCCGAAGGTGTTTGGAATTAATTGGACCTTAAAAGAATATAGATTTTAATATTAAAGAAGAATGAGAAACATATTTTCTCATACCTCCACATTACCAAAGAAACTTTTTTTAAATAAGACAATTTTTATTGAGACCCATAAAAAAAATATTTTTCTGCTATGAAGTGATTTCGCTAAATGCGGACAAATTTGATATGAAACAGATGTCCACCATTACATTCAGCACAATAAAAAATGTTAGAGCAATTAAACACTATTATTCAAAAAGATCCAGTTGAGAAAAAAAACAAGAAATTTAGCTGTTGACCAGCATAATTTTCTAATTTTGATACATATCTATATTAATAAAATAAAGTTTCGCACTGTGTGTGTGTCTGTGTGTGTTGGCGATAATTTAACCCACCTAGAAATTATTTTACTAATTAGCGAATTTTAAGAAAACTAATTGAGATATCAATTTGAAAATTTCTGAGCATATGTAAAAAAATATTCTGTATCTGACTATGTGATTTTTGAAAAATTCGGTTGGTAATTTTTCTTAATTTATGCAAAAAACTGCCAAAAATCTGCCGGCGCCAGTGAAAACGATCCGAGAAAATTTCAGACAGGTATCTGCTTTCATTAAAAACTGAACTACAAAGAGATCTGTTTCTCGGGCCGATCCCTCCACTTAGTTTGCAAAAATGAAAGGAAATAATTGCCAATTTTTAGTAATGAACAAAAATTTAGGTAACTCATTAAGATATAGATTTGAAATTGAGGTCGGGAAGGGGTGTCATCTGCCGGCTATTTTAGCGTAGCGTCTTCGTTATGTTCTAATTATCAGAAAAATGTAATTCTTTTTTTAATGATCGCGTTAATGTAGGTGACGGTGGTTTTCTTGAACAAATTATTCATTATATTTGCGGGTATGTGGGGGAGGGGGTTAACGCCTTTCTTTGAGATTGTAATTATCTCGGGCCCGGGCAACGCCGGGCGGGTTAGCTAGTAAGTTTATAAAAGAAACTGAAGGATATTCCTTTGAACGATAGTTTTTCGATTTCAATTCATCTTTGAAAAAGGGTACAGTGGTCACAGATTTTATACGGCATTTTAATAGCAGAAATTTATTTATACAAAATGAATTGTTCTTTACGGGATACACTCAGATAATATTTCATAGATGTGGACAAAATTGATAAATTTCTGCTTTTGTTTTGCTGTCTAAATCGTCGAAATTTAAGACTTTCAATGAAAATCTAAATATCTGTTGAGAAATCATTTTCTAAATATATACTCCTGAGTCATAACCACGTCAAGCATTACCTATATCAGGTTTCGGATTGCTTCATTATAACGGCAATGTCAAATAGGCACATTACTGCGGCAAATTAATTTACAGTCTGTTTCCAAAAATGTTTCGATTGAAAAATTTTATAAAATCATCTTTGTAATTTACGATTTCCTCAAGAATATCATCTGCATAAAAAAAATCGTAAAGCATCTAAAGTTGTTTTTGGTCTAACACCTGTCTTTTATAATTTTATATTAAGTTGTTTTCGTGCTAACATGACTTCTTAATTTCAAACTGGTCTACATCTATGTCCATAAAGAGAATAATATAAAAATGACATTTTCAAACCTGAGCGAAAAATACTCAAATCTGAGTATTTCCGCATAGTCAAAATGGCTCCGAATCAAAATTACTCAAATTTGAAACATGTATATACTCATTTCTGAAAATATGCGCACATTCAAGAATCGTGTGCTCAGATTTGAGTATGCCCATGTTTCAAAAATGAGTATGAACTGACTTCTATGTGCTCATTTTTGAGTATGTCCATGTTTGGAAAATGAGTATGAACTGGCCTTTATGTGCTCAGTTTTGATTAAGTCCATGTTTCAATATTTTGAGTATTTCTGGTATTTCAGAATTGAAAGCATTGCGTCGTCATATTTGAAACAAAAAGTTGCTTAACAAAATGAAAACAGCGATTTACTCAGATTCGAAAGTGTGATTTTTCTCAGTGAAAGCTCGAATCCCCTAGCCATTTTCACTGGCGATGATATCTATCACACTATTGAATCTAATCTAAAGATAATGCGATTAAGTTTGTTGCTAAAATGCGGTTCAGATAATTATTATATTTTGTACCAAAACGAAACTTTCTTAATTCTAAATCATATGTTTCTCAAAATGCTGAAATCTGACATTAGCGTATTTTTAAATTTTATTCATTTTTTTTCCAATGCATCACATTTTAATTTCAACGTTTTGCTAAATTTTATTGAAGAAAAACGATATATATATATATTTTTTTCCTTTTAACAGTCTTTTGCAGATGATGAATTTACAGGTCTCCGCAGTCTTCGACATTTGCATCTGGAACACAATCAGATTAAGAATATCAGGCCGCTGCAAGAGTTACCTGTCCTTGAAAGCTTAAATATAAAATATAATAATATAAAAATAATAAGAATAAATGATGTACCCAAGGCCTTAACAAACATGAATTTTTCAGGTAATTTCTTGTTAATTATATATTTTTAAAAATATAAAGTGTGAAACAACAGCGATTTTGTAAAATATATTTTTTATTAAATAATAGCATTAAAGATTGACGTTACACTGTTGATTTATATATATATATATATATATATATATATATACATTAGGGTGGGTCGAAAAAAACCGAAATTTTTATAATCGAAACATAATAGTGCGGGAAAGTTGCCATTGGTAATAAGGAATAAACTCCCAAAATATTACATCAAATGGTTAATATCTTTTACCGCCGCAAAGGGGCCAAAGTTTCGAAAATCGCAAAAAACTGATTTTTTCGAAAAAAAAAATTATTCAACTATACGAACACAATTTCTAATAGAATGCAATAGCTACTTCAAGATGTTAGTAATATTCCAATAAAATTTTATTATGGTGAAAACATTTCTATTACCGCCGCAGGGGTGGTCAAAATTTTGAAAAACACAGCAAAATTTTCAATTTTCAGTTTTATTTAAATTTTCCCAACTTTTATTATATGTCTACAGTTCAATAAATTTACATTATATCTAGTAATAACTTATGTCTAGTAATTTTTATCATGGACATTGCCAACCAAGGGCGAGAAGGGTTCGCCCCCACCCCTAAATTTGACAAAAAAAGTCTTTTTAAAGGAATTTTAAAGATTTTCCGGGAAATTTTGGTGATTGTTTTGTAGGGGGGTCCCCAAACATAAATTCCCCATCATTTTCCACTTTTTGGGGCACCCTACAAAAAAATCCCTAAAAATTTCCGGAAAATCTCCAGGATCCCTTCAAAAAGCCACTTTTTCTCAAATTGAGGAGGGGGTCGGGCCCCTCTCACTCTTGGTTGACTACACCATGATCAAAATTACTAAACCATTTATAAGTTATTACTAGATATAATAAAAATTGGAAAATAGTGAAAATTGAAATTTTTACCGTTTTTCAAAATTTTGACCGCTCTTGCGGTGGTAATAGAAATGATTTCACCATAATAAAATTTTATTGGAATATTACTAACATCTTGAAGTGAATGTTGCAATCTATTAGAAATTGTACTGTTATGGTTGGATAATTAATTTTTTTTTCGAAAAAAACTTTTTTTTTTTGCGATTTTTTGAAACTTTGGCACTTTTGCGGCTTTAAATGATATTAACCATTTGGTGTGATATTTTGCAAATTTATTACTTATTACCAATGTCAACTTTCCTGCACTATTATATTTCGATTATATGAATTTCGGTTTTTTCGACCCACCAGGTAATGGAATCGCATGTTTTTTGAGTCTATATTTCAATTCCTACTATTAGCTCACACTCTCTATATATTTATATATCTTGTTCAAATTTTCAATTGTTAATAGAATATTTTCTATTCATCCTATCAAGTTCAAATATTTTTTTTTAACTTGTACTGGATGACAATTGATGTTAATACAGTTTTTTCAAATATTAATTCATTAATTAAATTTAATTAATTAATTTTAATTTTATATTTCATATCTGTTCAAAAGTATAGTCTCACTCCATATTTATAGTCTCACATTCACACGTAAAAAGATAATGGGGCTGTTCACGGACGAAGATCGGGCGGCTCGCGGGCGAAGGAGACTATAAATGTGGAGTGAGTCTACACTTTTGAACAGAAATGAAGTATAAAACTAAAATTAAATAATAAAATTTTATTAATTAATTAATATTTGAAAAAAAACTGTATTATCGTTAACTGTAACATCGCTATGGCACTTTATTGTGAAGTTTGGTAATTTTTTTAATTCAATATTTGAAAAACGGCATAATCATTAGATTTTAAATTTATATCAAGAAAAATACATTTTTTTAACTTTCTAACGTAGTTTGTCTAACAATTTTGTGAGAAATACTTTTCGAGCTATTAATTTTTGGTATTTTAGCTATTTATTTTTTTATTTAATTTTTAATACATTTCAAAAATTTCTCTTATGTAAGATATTTAGCAGGATATAAATTTAGGAATAAATACCGTCAGTGGCGAAGCGTGTAGATCGCTGGAAAAAAATTTCTATTTGACCTAAGTAGGAATTGTCTTTAAAAAAAAAGTTTTTATATTACTTGTTTATTTTAATTTGAAAAAGATGAATTTAAGCATTCCGAACTTGTTTTATTTAGGAAGAATTAGACTGCACACATTTTTAAGGTTATTAGTATTTTTTTTAACTCTGACCCGAGATTTTACATTCCTTACCGTTCCTCTTGCTAAAAGTATTGAGAAAAGCCCTCCAGATGCAATCATAGAGACTTTTTCAACTTCTTTTCTCATGCTATGGTAGAGAACTATGGTAGAGAATACATGACTGTAGTTAGAGTTACAAAAAACCGGTTTATTCCCAGGTTTATTTCCAATAGACCCGGTTTAATCCCAGGTTTATTGCCAAAAAACCTGGTTTATTCCCCCCCCCCCCCCCAAAAAAAAAATTATTTCCAAAAAACCCGGTTTATTTCCAGGTTTAAACCGGGTTTTTTCTAGCCTTTGCAACTCTAGCAGCAGTTTTTTTACTCTAAATTTTCTGCAGAATTTAAATCATCATTTATGTATCAATTTCAAGTATTATGGCTTTATTGGTATTCTTACTGGATTTATTTCTGAACTGTTAGAGGTAAATTAGAAAAATATTGTTATTTAGTTCAATGTAAATAACAGTTGCTAAAAATCAATGAACAGTGTGGCTACCAATTAGGAATAACATGATTTGCCTAAAAATAGGTGATAATTTCCGTTACCGTCCCTGTTCTATTTTACTATTAAATGGATCATTCGGGTCTCATATGGATAGTACAGCAATAAAAATTAACTCAGAAGAAAAACATGTTTAATTATAGCAACAAGTAGAAGAAAATTTAAAACTCCCATTTTATTAAGTTGAATTTCACAAGTTTCTTATTCGTGACCAAAGCCATTAAATAATAAGCCCAGTGAGATAGTGTTAAATTTGTTAGCGACACACTAGCGCCAAACCTCTGCTGCGGAAGGAGGACAAGACAGAAGTGGGTCGCAGAGAAACGATACGATTTATTTATATCGATATTTTATACGATTTTTATCGATGTTTTGTTTTTGCACTTCCTTTAAAAGCTTGCTAATTATTGGGATCTTTTACATTAAAGCTAAAACTATAATGCAACAAATGTGGAAATTTACTGGATTAATATTTCTATATAAATATAGTGGTGGCGAAGAAGTTGATTTATTTATTTTTTTGAAATAAAAAGTGATGGAAATTTACATCACTATGCAATTAACCCTTTCCGGCACAGACAAATTATGTTCGTAAAATGTGAAATTACTGACTGACACCGGAATTTACAAACGACTTTCTTAGAAAATATGAACTCCTTATTTTAATCTTTAATTTTAAAAGCAAAATTTTATTAAAATATTCTTGGTGCCGAATGCAGCACTCCCAACCGCTAGATGGCGCTATTTTCAACTTGCGAAAAGTTTCCCATTTATCTGACTGGGCTTATTATTTAATGGCTTTGTTCGTGACAGATAAAATTATGGGAAATGGCTCATAGATGGCATCTTATACCTGAGTTACCAGGGTTGGGTTACCTCGTCTGTATTATAAAGAGAAAAAAAATATGTTCGTGAGTAACGCTGACATCATATCAAAAGTGGAAACGACAAGAACAATCAATTTCATTTTATCTCAATTATGTTAACTTCGAAAAACCACTCAATATCATTTTTTCTCCGCCGGATAGATAAAAAATGCAGTTTCTTTGAAAACTGTTTCTCAATTTACCAATTTTCTTATAGTTTCTAAAATATTTTTCAAACATATATATTTTTTTAATGTATCTGAAAAATGAACGTGGAAGCCGATTTTGCAAGATGTAAGGGTTCTTATACCATTTGAAATCTTTCCACCACCAGTGACTTCTCATGAATTTTGAAATACATATTTAAATTACATAAACGTCTGATTTATATTTTAGTCATTATTCAAGTTTGATAAAATCTAAAAATAAATATTTATAATATAATAAAAAATACAGTTCAGTTAATATTTCAAAATTTTCAATCCTAATGATAACTTCTGTTTAGAATGGATATATGAACTTAAAAGCTATGTTAAAAGGACCTTAAAGTATATTTTATAAAATGAATGGATGATATTTAAATTTGTTGAGAGAAACTGCTTAAAAAATTCAGATAAATTGAAAAAATAGAAAAAAATAATATATAATATAATTAATCCTTAAAAAAAATGCAAATATTTAACTCTCTCGGTAACATTGATATTTTCAATAAAATATAGTTTAGAAAACTTTATTTATCCATTTTCAGTTAAATTATAGTGGATTGTGATTAAATGTTACAATATTTTGCAATATTAAATGAACTGTATTTTTTATTATCATATATATTATTTCTTTTGCGAACATCTCTTTTTCTTTGCATTTACAAAACGCACAACAATGAATGAAGTATCAGTCGAATATTTTTTAACCGACTTCTGACATACTGCTTTCACATTTCGTTAAAATAGTCTTTTTGATTAAAAATTGCAGTTAATTAGAAATAAGCCCACATTTTCCCATAAATTAAATAAAAGGTTTTTTTTCAAATAAATGTCGCTACAAAAATAAAATACCGCGTTTTATCGTGCTCAAAAATAATAATAAAGAAAATAGTACGAAAAAGATAAAGTGGGAAGTCTCCGCACGAGTTTATTATATATATATATGTGTGTGTGTGCGTGTGTGTGTGTGCGTGTGTGTGTGTGTGTGTGTGTGTGTGTGTGTGTGTGTGTGTGTGTGTGTGTGTGTGTGTGATTAAAAAGAAAAATTCAAATTCAAATGTTTAGAAGAAAAAATATCATTTATCGATCGAAGCAGTGGTATTTCACGTGTACCCCAAAATGTATGATATGTTATATTAAATTAAATTGTATTTTATATGTATTTAACTTTTTTTTCTTTGTCCCGTGTTTTCCCGAAGCGGATGACGTCATCCTCTAATGCAGTTATAATACGAATTGTTATCTTTTTTTTTTCTCGGGCGTGAATCTCGATCGAAAACTATCTTCGACAGTTTTTACGGTAACTTGGGTGGAATAAATCAAATGATATTCTGGATTGACTAAAGTTGTTTGCATATGTTTCATCTTTAAATTTTGTTTAGAAATTTTAAACTGCATCTAAACAATATTCGACATCAGACTGCAGTGCGAAATCCCTGCACGGGACCACTTATATCACTATAAGTGTTTATTTTAACAATTATAAAGCCTGAAACTTGGCTTAAATATATTACAGAGGTTTATGTAATTTTAAAAAGCATTTAAAAATATACGAGTATTCGAAACCACATCACGTTTCATGGCGATGCAAAGATTTCAAAAAGTATGAGCTTCCTTTAAATGCATATAATTAAAATATGTTCTTAAAAACACATAAAAACAAAAAAAAAAATTATTACAGCTTTAAGTAAAAATTGATTTTACCTGCTCTCTGATTAACATACATCTTTAATCAGAGTAATTCAGGTTAGATCGTCTGGTTTACTTAATATATATATATATATATATATATATATATATATATGTATATATATATATATTATAAATATTTAAATCTTTTTTATTTTTTTTAAAATAATAATATATTTAAATGACTTTACTTGCTAATATATACATTTTTGTAATATATGTTTTACTTAATTTCACCTGTATTTGTATACATATATGTAAGAAATATCATTCTTTATTTTATTATTATGCCTACCTTTCTGTATTTTATTACTCGTTTCTTTCTGTGTTACATTGCTTTATAACCGTAACTGTATTCTTATTGTTATATCAGCATGCTATTGGCAAGGATCTGAAAGCAGGAGACGTCATGTGACGTAATTAATAAGTAGAATAGTCGAGTGGAGCAGCGGCATGCTGCCAGTTGTGTAATTATGCGATACTTATGTTTTGTTTGTGTTTATGTCCTTTGCTAATATTAATGAGCGAAATATTTAGTACCCCTAAACATGGACAATCCACAGGTATATTATATTTGTATACATAAATAAATCTTTAATATCTTTTTAATCACTAAATCTATAATTTATGAATGGCTTCTTTTAACAGGTAACCCTTTCAACTGTGGCTGTCAACTTCAAAAGTTTATAGAGTGGATAAAAGAATATCCTTTTATTAGCACTGATACCGATTTGTGTTTACAGCCAGGTAGAAATAATAAACCAAAAATAAACAAATGCCCAGAAATCTGCTCCTGTGGATGTGCTGACAGAGAAGATGATCATTTGATGTATGTCGATTGCAGCTCAAGAAATTTAAGTGTTGTTCCAAAGTTTTCTACAAACGAAAAACGACAAATGGAAGTAAGTATCATCACTTATGTGTCAATTATTTTTTTTTAAATTAATTATCATTATCTTTCTGACAAACCTCATAAACATAATTTAAAAGATGATTATTTCATGATTCATGATTGCTGGTCAAAAAACTAAAGTGTTGTTCCACAGTTTTTAGAGACGAAATACGACAAATAGAAGTAAGTATCACCCCATATGTGTCAGTGAGTATCTGAAAATAAAATATCATTACCTTTCTGGCAAACTGCGTAAACGCAAATCGAGATTAGACAGTCTTCCATAATGAAAGTGTAAAAATATGTTGAAGAAAAGAATTTTTCATTAAGTTTGAAATTACATTATAATGTCACGACTTTAGAAAAACCTAGAATTAAAACCGTAATAATACATCACAGACATAGTTCTCTTAACTAAAAGAGCATATATGTTGTAGTACACTGTAAAAAAAATATTGTAAATTCACGGCCGTTCTTCGCGAATTGCTGCCGTAATTTTACGGGAAATGCCCTTTTTTCAAGGTAAACGGTGATTTTCGGTAAATTTCATATTTTTACGGGTAAAAACCGTTTATGTAAGAATAAAGCTCGTTTATCTGGGCACAAAACCCGTTTTCTTATGGACATTGCTTGGAATCTCTGCTGCAGTATTTTTACTGCAGCAATTTTTTACAGTGTACTTCCATCAAAACCTTGAATAGAAACTTAAAAGTGATTCCCAATATCTTCTTTTTGACGTATAAAAACGAGATTAGAATGTAGTCAATCGGTTATTCAAATATACTCCCTTTCTGAATAACGTATCGTCTAGTATCTACCAGATGATAACGCTACCAATTATGTAGGTAATCTAAAAGTTTCTGGCATATCATCATGCGAACTAACTCTTTATCTTTCCACTCAAATAAAACAGTATCGTATGTTACAGAAAATACATCGCCTTTAGTTGAGACAACATTGTTCAGTGAATGTGAAAATATGTGTAGTTTCTCCTCTATTCATTGTAATGGCATAATGATCCCTAAAACCGATATCTTTTTAAAAAAAGAAGCGACGAATGTAGAACAGTTTACAAAATAATACTTCCACTTAAACATAATGGCAGTACCAGCTAAAAATGAACTGTAGAAAATCTGCAAAAAATTGCAGTTGGAAATCTGTGGTGATTTGGCTGATTCCACTGCAGAATTTTTGAGGTCGATACAACTACCAAATTACTGAGTTTATAAACTGCAGTTATTTTGGAGAAAAAAAATATCTAATTTTATTTTTTATAACCGCCATCTATGGGTGATCTTAGCAGATTTATTTGTTAATATTTTAAAATAATATTTTCTCCCAGTTACGAAATTGTATTTCAACTGACTGTCTCAGTTTAGAAGTCGAGCGCCTTATATATTTGGTTGTTTCTCAGTTTTTGCAACAATATCGAAACTGAGAAGATGTAACATAACTTTTAAAACTGCAAATAAACTACAGAAAATATTAAAAAAGCTTTCTATAAATTAAGTTCTGTAAAATTACCTCATAGTAATTACAGTTATGCTAAAGATAGACCAGAAAATATATTTCTGAAATAATGACTGTAAAATTACTTCAAGTTTACTGCAGTATTACCACAGATATAAAGTCGCATTATTTGTTTAATTTATGATTTTAAAATGACTTCACAGAAACGACAGTATTTTTGTAGGTAATCGCGCACAGTAGTTTTAAAATAATTTACTGCAAAATTACTTAACATTACCTGATAAATAACTGAAGTATTTTTACAGTCGAGATTGCACTACAGAAAATCTACAGTTGACTGTAGAAAAATTTCAAAAATATTCCACTTCTATAGAAAAACTGCAAATAATTTTTAGTTGGAAAACGACAAATTTTAAAATTCATTGTGCTGCCGTACATTGTTTTCGCAAGAAGATGAAATGCAGTTTTAGAATTAGTAGCAGAAAAAAAAAGTGGGTATGTGTGATCGAAGATTGCACGAAGGGTTTCGTTTATCCTTTCTTTATCCTTTCTATAATAAATCCAAATAAATTTCATTTTCAAATAAATAAATAAATAAATAAATAAATAAAAAAGTCATGTTTTTTTTATAAAGTAAAAATTTAGCGGTCTATTTTTCTCGTTTTTTCGAAAATTCGAACCGGTCCGATAGCGGGCGAAGTCCACTATTATACTCTGTCATAATAATATCTATCATGTTGACTAAATGCGATATTAAAAAAAATCAATTTCATAATTAAACATGTTGTATAGAAACATTCAAAATATTAAAATGTGCCAATATTTTCATATCGGGTTTTTACCTTGATTCCATACGCTCCTCAAACTCATATGACGGTATAATCACTTGCTGACATCATATATACTTGCTTTCTCTATTAATCATATTGATACTCTTTTTGTATTATTCTCAAATATTAGAAAATGTCCATTAAACTTCCAATTTGACGTCAGATTAATTTGCTTTGTAATTCTCTAATGACGTCATATTAACCTGCTATCTGTAATTACACATACTCATACTCCTTGTATTACTTATGTATGAAATTTTTTATTTCATTTTCATTTTTCACGTGGAAATCTTTCTATCAAAAAGTAATTATTGTAGAAATACTTTTATTGTGGATTTTTAATTGTTTACAACTGCTATAACGAAAAATGTTTAAATTTAATAGGAAAATGCTGTTAGATTTTTTTTTATCTCTCTATATTAAAATAATACGACTTTTTCAAAATTTTATAATTTTTAGCTTCATAGCACGTATTTACCTATAAGTACACAAAATTTCATGTCTGTAAGTTATATAGTTTCTGAGAACCGACTGAATGACGGACAGGCAACGTAGTGGGACGAATAGGGTTTTGTGAGATGAACGAAACCCTAAAAAGAAAATTTTAAAGTACACTTACAACGTTAAATAAAATCTAATCCCCAAAAAATTGAATTGAAAATGCATGAAACTAACGGCTTGAAAACTAAGTTCTTGAAAATATATATAATTATAAAATACCCTGTTTACTTGAATCTAAGAGGCGTTTTAATTTCCAAAATCAAATTTCTTCAATTGGACGCGTCTTGTAATTTTGTGAACATATGTGTTTTATAAAACTAGATGTTTCTGTGTGCATAATTTTATAACGTTATTGGGTTGTCGGAAAAGTAATGGTGCATTTCTGCAATAGATGGCGTTGGTCAGTATTGGACACACAGTGACATGAGCAGTGTATGTTCAATACGTCAGTTAAAATTTGATATTTCAAACTTTAATTGTTACAAGATTTCAAGAGAGTTTGTTGCGTATTAGACATTTAACAAACAGTTGAATATGGAATTTCAGACTTTTTATTATTCCCATTATATGGTCCCCATTATCTCCCATTATATGGCCATATGCGTTTCGCCCATCAATCGTTAATGCGGCGAACACTATTATTTTTAAAAAGGAAGAATTTGAAAACAATACATTTTCCCCCTCTTGAATTTTTTCATTGATTGAAAATAGAGCAGCGACTAATTTCGAAGAGCATAAACCTATAGCCAATCAAGTTAACCGGAAACAAATAATTTAAATAAGCTTTTATTTAAAAACCAATAAGCTTGGTATAACTGGAGTATCATGTAGAGTTTTAAAAGCATAATGTGTGTTCGTGCATCTGAAAAATCGCGTACCTGGGATGGACAGCTCGTGTACCTGAAACACAAAAATCTTACGACTTTTAATGTTAGTTTATACCTTAATTAAAGGATGATATCACAGAATCTAAATTTGAAATCAGTAAATTGGCGTCTAATAAAACAATTTGAGAAGTCCTTAAATTAATCAATCATGTAAAATTTAATCATTTTCGGATTTTGTTCTTTATATGTGCTATAAGACCTTTCGCTATGGCAAATTTTAAAGTTCTGTGTCAACCGGAAGAACCATGTAAAGGTTAGATTAAAATAATTAAAGGGTACGTCCGATTAACTCAGTATATTTAAATTTGTAACGAAAGAAGCTCTTATAGCATATGTAAAGGAAAATATCCGAAAGTCATTAATTTATAATAGTATTTTCTTTGTTTTTTATACATATTCAGTATTTACGATTATGGGTATCCATGAGCTTGTCACGTAATAGATCGACATAGATTTCTAAATTACTGATTTTTGGTTTATCCATTAGATGTATTTTAAGGCTATCCTTCGTGCCAAATTTCAAGGTTCAACCGTAAGTATCCTATATGTTTTAAGATTAAAAATGTTAGGGCACTTTCGTTTGACTCAGAATTTTTAAATTTGTCACGAAGGACAAACACATTCTACCACATGTAAAGGGAAAAATCCAAAAATCATTAATTTATAATTCTATGTCGATTTATTTTGTGATTTTCCATAATCGGGATGTCCAAAGAGAGTATAAGGTTTCCGTTTTCTTCCTTTAAAGTGCGTAACCCTATAAAACTGATAAAATTAATAACAATAAAATTAAAGTTTAAACAAACAAACAACATAGTTAAATAATACAAAAAGAAGAACACGGTGTTGTATTCTTTACAAGAACAATAAATATACTTATCATCAATACAATATGTCTTTCGATCTTAAAATGTATTCCGTTACCAGTGTTATTTCTGATGATCAAATATAAGAACATCAACATAATTTATTATAATTTGCACAGAGGTTTCAATTCCAAAATATATATTTCATTTCTTCCCGTTTTCTTTGGCGTCGAAATGCAATTCCTTTTAATTAACTGAGTATTTAGTCGTTGTGAAGTATATATTTTCCCATTTAAATTTTTCTTTTTATAAGGAAAATGTTAAATAATGACCTCAAAACAAAACATTATGACTAAATAACATCAATCTGAGATAACATTAATTATTTTAGTTAAAATGAAAATTATTACATTTCAATAAAACAAAATCAACAATTTGTAAATGTTGAGAATAATTTTCAGAGATTTAAAAATGAAATTTATATCTATCGATCAATATGCTATTCATCGTTTGTATACTTTTATTTCTTTTAGTATCAGTAAACTAATCCATATGTTTGTCATTTAAAGATCAAACTAATTAATAAAAATATTTTGTATGTTCCTTGACATACTCGTGCATTTTCTGTAACATTTTTCCTCTCTAGTCACATTATCATTTCAGAATTAAGAAAAATTTCAATACACATTATTCCAGAATTAAGGTTGTTTTCTGCTCTTCAGATTTTAACAGTTGCCTTCACAGCGATGAAAACATGAAATATTTTGTAAAATTTTCTTAAAAGTCCTACATGAGATGTTGACTCATCAACATGAAACCAATTTACAACTTTGGTTAAAATTAAATCACATATGCAATTTTGTAACTTTCCCAAAATCTCGATATGTTTATCATGAATACAGCCATGAGACTCTCGGATGTCAAATTTTTTTCGTTTGAACAGGAAGTTCCACTTTAACCCATTTATGCCTAGCGTCCCAACTTTGGGACGCTTTAGTAAAATGGGAAAAGGTGCATTTCACACCACTTTTTTTAATAGAAATTTGGTGTCTTATTTTATCGAGGACCCCTCGATAGAGTAGCACACCAAATTTCTATTAAAAAGAAAGTGGTGGTGTGAAATGCACCTTTTCCCATTTTACTAATACATTGACGCTAAGCACAAATAGGTTAAACTTTAATTTTTCATAAAGAAGTTTTTAAAAGAAATAAATCTGTTGAAGTGTTATTTTCAAAATTATTCATAACATTTCGTTATAAGAGACGTTATTCGTTTTCTTATTATCTGGTTTTATTATAGTAGCTGCATATTGTGGTGATATTATCAATTAATAAATTAATATTTATTAAGTGGTGAATATACAGCGAGCAATTAAGTTAGAAATTCTGAATATACAGTTATGCTAATGCTTTTTACCTGTTTTGTTGCTAGACCTTAAAAAGAAACAAAACAAAATGTAACGTTTTTTATTAAATTCACTTGTGGCGAAAATTCTATAATCGGGAACCATGATAAATATGTATTGTAATGGAACTGTAACAGACTAAAACTATTTCAAAGTTTCATAATAGTTTCAAACTGATAATATATATATGTTTTGAGGAAAGTTTTAAAAATTTAAACATTAATTGGGGAAAAAAATATTTTGGTTTCAAAATACAAAGTATGAGAACCAGTACCGCGATTTTTAAATTAGGTTTTTTTCCCCTACAATGTTCCCTTTCACACATTCTCGGTATGTTCTTACTCTCTTAAAACGAAAGAGTGGATTTTGCTTCTCAGAAAAGAGCTCTAATTTATTGGATCGTGAATGAGTTGATTTTTAAATGTTTCACTCATCATGATTTGAATTTTTATTTTCCTAATGCACTCCAGAAGGGCGAATACTAAACAACTCATCTCGATAAAAAAGCACTCATTGGCGAGCGGAAATCCAGTAAGCTGACGCAGTTGACGTGACCTCACTGTCCCCATATCCGCTGAGCAGACGACAGACGTGTGGTGTGTAGTACGCGACTAACACCACGTTGTTAAAATTTTAAAGAAAGAATACTTGAAAAGGTAAGAATTTCTGCTGATTTAAATACTTTAATTATGTTTTTTATAATGATTCTGTTTTATATTAATTGTTATTTTATATATGGCGTGATATTTTTCAGTTTATATCAATATTTTTATTAAATATGTCTTAACCATAACATTTAGGACTATTTATACGAGCGAACATTTAGAGATCTATTAAGTTGGAAGGATAAATATTAAAAAATACTCTAAAATATAATGAAATAAATCCTTTGCCTCTCCTTTATGTTTTTTTTTAATGTTGTTTCAATAAATGTGATTTATATAAATAGCATTTAGTAGCAATTTAAACTTTTAAAGAAAATATCTTGGCGGTACGTTTGTTTATATAGTCAGGGGTCGATGCAAGTTTTTTATCTTGGGGCCCATTTTGTGAAAAGTAAAGGTTATTTTTGTGAAATTTATTATATTTTTGTGAAAAATAACATTTTGTAACGAAAGTTGAAATCCAGCTAATCAAATTCGAACCAAGCATTTATAAACAAAAAGTTTTTAAAATCCTTTTGCTGAAGTTTTTCTCTTTTTTGAACTTGTTTGTTTACAAATTACACATTTTAAGACATCATAAAATAATAAATAATAAGTTTTTATGGAATAGAATTTTGTGAAAGGATCAATTTTAGTAAAAGGAATTTTGTGAAGGGTTCATTTTATCAAATTGATTTTTGTGAAGGGGTCCTAAATAGGCCCAAAATTTTGTCTGGATCGAGCCCTGATAGTATATATTTTTAGCGATGTTTCAGAACTCTAACTTTTATAATACTACAAATTGAAAATTGACTTGTCTGACTTTAAAAATATTGTTTTAAAGTAAACAAATTATATTTGTTATTTTATTCTCAGTCTGAATTCTAATATTTTAAAATATACTTGATTTATGAAACTGTATAAATCCCATATTTTTTATCGTATGTTGTTAAAAATAAGGTAAATATCTACATTCCCGGATATTCACGGTGTGAATATTCCTAAATAGTATTAGGATTAAAACATATTTAATGATAATATTGATATAAACTGAAAAATATCATGCAATGTATCGAATAATATTGCATAGAAAACATAATCATTATAACAAAATAAAAAAAAGATTAAAATATTTAAATCAGCAGAAATTCTTATCTTTTCAAATATTCCTTTTAAAATTCTCTTTTTGGGTCGGGAGGAGGGGGGGGTATATATTTCAAGCAGCTCAGAAACAACAACAACAACAACAAAAAAAAAAGATACTTTTCACTTAATTGTTGAATATATACATATATGTAAACATAAATATGTATACATTCAATATGCAAATTACTTTTTTTTTCTAAAATAATAATCTACCTGTTCATGAAATTTATTATTTTACAATGAATTATTACATTTTACCATGAATTTTAATTCTCCTTCCCCTCCTCAAGTATGAGTTAGTTATAAATCACTCAAGTGCTACTGGATTTAACCTTCATTGATTTGATTTCACTCAAGTATGAGTAAAATAGAGATAACTCAATCATGAGTTGCTTAAAAACAACTCGTTCACTCGAGTTGTTTCAACTCTTCATGAGAAGCTGACTTTCAAATCGTGAGATGAGTGGATTTCGGCTCAACTTGAGTTATTTTGGCTCTTTCGTTTTAAGAGAGTATAGTAAATTCAAATTTTTATAAATAAACATTTTACCAGTCCGTATCCAAATTTTATGTCGTTTTTATGCTCTTTTAACCTTTCGAAAAACTTTCTTTTAGTCATACCAATGTAAAAAATTATACTATTATTATTTAAGCTAATGGGGATTTCATAAACACCTGCGAATTGATCAGGGGGGATAGGATCTAATTTACATGAAACTAAGTCAACCAATTTTCTGGGAGGGACAGCAATAAGATGGATATTGTATTTACGGAGGGCCCTTTTAATCCTTTCAAATATAATAGGTATATATTGGAATTTACGATAGGTTGATTTATTATTGCTAGGGACAGGATGCTGAATTAAATGGCCATTGAATTTTTCTATAATGAATTCGCAATTCTGATCAATTCGCAGGTGTTTATGAAATCCCCATTAGCTTAAATAATAATAGTATAATTTTTTACATTGGTATGACTAAAAGAAAGTTTTTCGAAAGGTTAAAAGAGCATAAAAACGACATAAAATTTGGTTTATCCATAAAATAGAAAATATTCAGATTTCTAAAGGAACTATTCTAGCTAGTTTAGATATTGTGTCTCTTTACCCATCTATTGATACAAATGAAGTTGTACAAAATATTAATTTGGAAATTGATAAACAAAATAATTTAAGTGATAGCGTAAAAACATCTCTAAAGTCAGGACTTAACCTTATCATTAATAACAACGTTTTCATGTTTAATAAGAAATTTTACAGACAAAATAAAGGAGCACCTATGGGATCTCCTATTTCCGGTCTGTTGGCTGAATTTAAACTTAGACCGATGGAGGAATTTATTTTTAAAAGTTTGAATTTAACACCAGACGTTTGGCTAAGATACGTGGACGATATCTTTATCACATGGAATCATGGAAAGCAAGAACTCCTATCTTTCCTCTCAAAAATAAACGAAATAGATGAAAATATTAAGTTTACTTTGGAAATAGAAGAAAATTCATCACTGCCGTTCCTGGATATTCAATTAATTAAAGATGACAACAACCTAAAACGTAAAGTCTATCGTAAACCGATGAGAAGTAACACAATAATCCCATTTAATGCCTCTACAACTTTCACTTATAAGATTGCTGCCTTCAATTCATTCATCAAGCGTGCTTTTCTGGTTTGTTCAAGTGAATTCATCCAAGATGAACTTAATTTTATCAGAGATATCGCCATTGACCATGGTTTCCCCGCTCATCACGTACAGAAAATTATAGAAAAATTCAATGGCCATTTAATTCAGCATCCTGTCCCTAGCAATAATAAATCAACCTATCGTAAATTCCAATATATACCTATTATATTTGAAAGGATTAAAAGGGCCCTCCGTAAATACAATATCCATCTTATTGCTGTCCCTCCCAGAAAATTGGTTGACTTAGTTTCATGTAAATTAGATCCTATCCCCCCTGATCAATTCGCAGGTGTTTATGAAATCCCCATTAGCTTAAATAATAATAGTATAATTTTTTACATTGGTATGACTAAAAGAAAGTTTTTCGAAAGGTTAAAAGAGCATAAAAACGACATAAAATTTGGAAAGTTATCCACTGCACTCTCCCGGTTTTACGCTAAAAATAATGATACTGTAATTAATTTCGATAAAGCAAGAATTATCCATAGGTTCAATAACCCATTTAAAGCCGCCATTAGGGAATCATTGGAAATTAAAATTAGAAAAGATTGTATTTGTAATGATAACTTTTCTTTCAACATACCTAGTCTATGGGATACATTTGTAACCCCTTGTTAATTCCTTGTTTTGTTTTTCGCTCTTTGGCAACAGAGAGCGCCCGCTTATTTTATTTAAATTTTTCCATACTGTTGATTTCAATTTTCTCGTGTCGAAAATTAAAAGATCAGTAGTCGTTTGTGTTGTTCCTCTTCCCCGATGATGGCTTTAAGTTTAAAGCCGAAACATGTAGGAATTTAGCTCTTTTATGAGTTTAAAACAATTTTTACACTGATTTTAGCAACTAATAAGCACAATTTGTGCAATTTGTGTTTTTAAAAAACATTTTACCTTCCTCTTTTTAGGATGATGCTATGACTTTTGCTGACGACCGAAGTTTTTATCTAAACAATAAGAAATCTCCTTCTTTGCACATCGTGGATTATGTCTCAGCAATCAACTTGGAGAATAACAAATTAGAGTATCTTGATGAATCTCAAATACCTCGGAATCTCACACATTTATATTTATCGAATAACAACTTAAAGTGGTTGCCTCAGGATATGCTCGACAATCAGATAAATCTCAAAGAAGTGTCCCTATCTGGAAATCCATGGATCTGTGACTGCAAAGCATTAAAATTCAAAAAATGGTTAACGTCGAGGAATAATATTGTGAGTATTTTATAATACACACACACACACACACATATATATATATATAAACAGAAATTGCAATACTGTTTTGCTGTACATTTTTTTAACGAATTATTTAAATACAGTAATCCCGTGACATTCGCGAGGGTTACGTTCCAAGAAAACCTCGCGAATGTTGAATCTATCTCTCTGCACTAAAAAGGGAGTTACGTTATATAAATTTTTAACTATAGTGGCACAACATTTCAACAAACAAAAGAATATGTATACTATTAACATTACGCTATACATAAATATATTTAGAAGGTGAATGTACACACATATTAATAAATATGGAATTTATTTATTGAAGATAATTCAAATTAACTGACTGGAGAAATAATTATAGCTAAAAAAATATAGGTTTTTGTATAAAGAATTTCTACTTTCGCTTTTCGCAAAGATATGATATTGTATTAGTGGGTGATACAATATTAAAACAATGGGTGATACAATGTATGCGATAGAATATTAAAATACGATATTTAAATACAGCTAATTTCTTCAGAAATGCTTTTATTTTCCATCTAAGAGCAGGTTCAGCTCCATCTCTACGAGAACCTGCACATTTTAAATTAATAGATTAAAGAAGCCATTACATTATAGTACCAATTCTAATATCTCCATTGTAATAGAGTATTTTGCTGTTGTTATTATTTTGCTTTCCGACAACACTCGTTCCTTTTTCAGTTGACAACTGAAAATTCATTTGTAAATAGATAAAAAAACACAAGGGAAATAATCTTTAACCACTATAAATTCTGAAAAAGAAAGAGACAATAATAATAATAATATAAAAAAAAATCGCGAATAATCAAGTCAGATTCCCGCGAATGTTACGTTTTTTCCGCATTTCCATATTCGCGAATAATCAAAACTCGCGAATGTTAAAACCGCGAATGTTGAGGGATTACTGTAACTAGCCGCCTTTGGCGACCAGTTTGGTCTCCCATAAATGTAAGCAACAATTGTAAAATTTTACTTTGATTCATAATTTAACTACTTGTTTAATCCTTCGCCAAATAGAATATTGTGATATATAAATCAAAAACTGTTTGCGATCATGGCAGCAATTCGTATACTTCTGTATTGTTATTTATTTCATCTCTCTTGACAAAAACTGCTTAACTCAGTTAGGCATTTATGCTTCATGACGAATTGCTTATCTTTTTCAGTACGTTTGCTAATGCGGTGAATTAAAAACCTGTTAATTAAGCTTCCGTAATTCGGTACATTGCCAATATGCGTATTTTAGCTAGTACTATTAGGTGCAATGAACTATTTTTTATGAAAAGAGTTCACTGATATCCACATTTACATTAAACTATATTGTTGCTAATATCTTTTTCTGTTTCACGCTAAACTTTGCTGTAGACTCCTTTACTGAAGATTAGAATATCTATCATTATTCTCATCTAATCGTTTTGGATAATGTCTCATAATCGGACTTCATACTAATTGACCTATTCTAGCGGGAATGACTTGGTGAAACATAGAACTTTTGGAAGCCACTTGTGATAGTCATATTCCCTTTAAACCATATTTTCTGTCAGTATCATCCACGTATGACACTTGGCGTGCAATCTGATTAAAATTCACCACCTTACACTTAGACGCCGATAACTATCCGAATTTGTTTATGTTTGCTCTCCATTCATGATATAATTCAGGAGTTTTTATAATGTCTTAATGATTTTGTTAACAGTTGACACAGAGCAAGTTAACGATTTAGCAACAGTTCTTTGGCTTGGAGAATTTTCTTTTAGCATAAAAATCTTACATTTGCAATAGTTAAAGTATTCCTTTTGTTCTCGTGTTGCTAATCAATGAAATACAAAAATGTTTATCATTATGGACATTGGCCTTTTTAGTTTAATAAATAGGTAATTAATAAGGAGATACATATTGTAAACATATTCGGTAAACATATTCACAACAAAAATATGCATTAAAAATATCATTGTAAAAACAATTTATTTGTATGATTTTTTTATGAATGTTGGAAGAATACATTTATGACCATATTGTATTCTATTTGAATACATTGCTAATGATAAATATAATGAAAAATACATTAAACGTTGAAAAACGAAAATGCTTAATAATCATTCGTATAACTTCAAGTAAATAGGCATTTAACCGGGGACACTTGTAAAATAATTCAAAACATAAAATGGCATTACAAAAGTCACAATTTATAAAAAGACATTTTTTTGGCATGATAATGAATCATGGATCATGAACGCATAAATGACTGTGATATATATCTTTTAAAACTTTATTTACGGAACATAGCATTATATAATATATCAAGCATTATTCTCTTAAACATGGTAATTGTCTACAAATGAAGCTAAACAAGATGAGTAAAAATAAAATTTTATTTATTCTAATATTAGTGAGAAAGTTTAACAGACGATTTATTAAAAAACATATTTTACACATGTGTGATAAGTTTTATGATACATTTGCAGACAAATTTTGAATTTCCAGTTGATTAAATTTTTAAGTATGACATCGACAGTGTTTTTATTTGTTGGAATGAAAAAAATATATAGAAATGTAAGTTGTAAAGTTTAGAGATAAATGTATATAGGCTACATAAAAAAATTATGCAACTGATAAAAATTTGCATATGAGCGTTACTCCTATAATATCTTATTACTCTTTTGGAGAGATGCTATATTGGAATAATCTATTCATAAATACGTTTAAGACATTCGATGGGAAAGATATTTTGTATGCGTTATTATAAAAACCCAGAAATTTTCATTTAAATCTTCAAAAAGTTTTAAAAAATGTATTATTTTAGAACTCTGCTTAAAATATAAAATGTAAATAATAATTCATTTAAAAAAAATTCTAGACAAAAAATATTTTGGATTTTCGTCAATAGATATGTTAGTTTAAAAAATGCAGACAACATTTAAATTTTCATAAAAAAATAAAAAGGGTAAAAAATGTTTCTTGTTTTAGCATTATTTTTTTTTTACCCTTTTTCTCTGTGTTTGTATTATTACACATTATACTAAATGGATAGGATAAATAATGTATTATTATTTTTATAAATAATCGCTTGTTTCTCTTTGTAGATGCTTTGCAAGGTATTAGAAGAACTTGTAAGATTATTTCAGTGAAAAATGTATATGTTTTTAGGGCTAATTTTTTTTTAATTCAGCACTGGTTGCAAACCTTAAACGTCTAGTTCTTAGCGAGTCTTAGTTTTAGTTTATCATTTTATAATCTAGATTCAATCAATGAAACACCTGAGTTTGAAATGAGTGACATAGGAATAGAATGGTTTGAA
Source organism: Maratus michaelseni (assembly GCA_963931845.1). Taxonomy (NCBI): domain Eukaryota; kingdom Metazoa; phylum Arthropoda; class Arachnida; order Araneae; family Salticidae; genus Maratus; species Maratus michaelseni. The sequence goes on from OZ007596.1 coordinate 184,318,938, forward strand.
ATTCTCATGTCTGAAAAAAAAAACTGTTGTATAAACATTAATGTATTTTTCAATTATTATTCCCATAGATCCGAGATATTGAAAACGTTCGCTGTGGATTTAGCGACAAAGCAGAAACAAATGTAAGCGGAAGAATTATTTGGAAGCTTTCTGATTTTGATCTGTGCCCGGAGATGGATCTAGGATATACATTTGCAGTGCCTATCGGAATTCTAAGGATGATTCGTTTTCTAGGTCCTGATCGTTACTTGTGAGGGTACAATTGACTGTCAAAGAAATTTTTTTCTTTACCAATGACTTTTTTTATTTAAATTGCATCAAATGTTTATAGTGTTATTAGATACCACTATGCAAATTTTAATTAAAATATCTTTAATTAACTAACTTTAATTATTACTGTTCTTGAATTAATCAAAGTTTAAAATTTTATAAATTCAACTAATAAGCATTTTTTAAAATGAGCTTTTCATTTTTACATATAACTTCAAATTTTTCCCTGACTAATCCTTTTATACATACAAATGAACGTTACTAATCATTATTTGAATTTCATAAATAATGCTTTTAAAAATGACTTTGGTAAATAAAGCTATTAAAAATGAATTAGAATTCTATATCTTTTAATTAAAATATTATAGAAATTTTTATTTTGTTTAATTTTTTAAAAAGTTATTCTATAAATGACATTATTTTTGTAAAAAACGTTTATACATGCATACAGAGTTCTGTGATGAAATTAAATTAAATTTGATAAAAGAAAATGCACATGTAACATTTGAAAATAATGGAAACGATTAAAATCATCAATATTTAAAGATGAGATTTTAATTTATAAATGTGTTACGAATGGTCAATATACATATTTTAAAACATTTAAACTATAAGAAAAAGTGATTTATGAATTTATGATTTTTATATACTGCAGAAACGCTATATTTCTTTATTGTAATCTACAATTATACATACTGTATAATAGTACAATCGAATTTAATATAATATCCTGAAAATAAAATATATGTTTTATAAAGAAGAAATTATGAAAATTATTAATTTTCTTATTGTTTATAATCTAAAGTTATTTCTAATGATAAGCCCTTGAATAACGTCTGATAATTGTTTTTAAAAAGTGAAAATTTCCAAATATTATACAGAATATGTGCTTCATACATGCTTTGACATTGAAAAAGTAGGGAAAATTTGCCCGTATTTATAAGTGTTGTATCTAGCTGCATAAATAAAATAAACTTTTATGAGATTTTTGTATATTTTATTTATAAAAGCCTTTCACAAAGTTATATCTACGATTTAAACCACACAAATTCAAATTTAATGGGAAAAAATATGGATTTGAGACCAAGTACAGTTAATTACCAGCAAGTATTCTGAAGTATTAGAGTGGGATGTTAAGAACAGATTCACTGCATTCAATTTCATAAGTGTTATTTGTAGAATTTGTCTTTGGTAAGAATTTACGCATGTAATATTTCAGAACAGCATGCGCCCTTTATGATTTCGGTACCTAGGACTTTTGCAATGCGTCAATTCAGGTTAACATAAAGAACAAAGGAAACATACTTGTAATTGATGCATTAAAACAAAAGCTTTCGTTCAAAAAAATGTTTTTAAAACTTTCCAACATGGTGGAAAAGTGGTTATGACTTTGGATTCTCCGTGCTGTATTTCACATAAATATACTAAGATTGCCCTGAGAATTTTATAAGTATTGTTATCTACTCTAGCACGATTGCCATCGAAAATGAAGGGTGGAGTGTTTACATGGAAATTTAAAAGTATTCCTTTACATTACGGTCGAAGAAAAAAAAACTTTTAATGGTGTTACACTGTTTGAAACATAATGAAGTTCTTATGTTTTTCGGATGTGCACTAAAACATGCTTTCTCTACAATATGGGGTACAAAGCATTAATTATTAATTTATAGGGCCATACAAAATAATTCTATGACATTTCTTCGGGGAACGATCGATTGAAATTTATTTAAATCATGTTACATCAATTCAAGAATACTGAAATTAATACGAGTAGTAAGCAGGGGGACCCTTGCTTACTACTAATATGTATTACTGAGGTGCACTATAAGCTTACTGAAAACAATTGTGTGAATTACACTTATCGTTCATTTACAAGGACACGCAAAAGGATGTGTTTTCAACATTTGTTTACGTTTTTAAATTTAACTTTTTTTTTTTTTTTGTTTTACATTTTACGTGATTTGAAAAAATCCATTCATCATATACAGGGCTACACACATGAAATAGTAAGTATTACTGCTTATGGGTTTGAATTACGTAAATGCAGTTTTGCAGTGGAATTCAGTGGTATAAAAATAAATTAATATACAGATTATTGCAAAGTACAGGATACATTGCTGTTTACGGTTGGTAATTGCCAGAAGATCGTTTTCTACCTGAATAAAATTTTATCTTAAACTATGGTGTGGATAAAAGTACACTGGCCTCCAAAAGTAAAGGTACAACCGGTTTTTTGCGTCTAATTTGCAAATGAATGAATATAGAAACAACAAATTTGGAGGAAATGTGCGCAAAACTGTTATTTATTAAATGCGACATAGAAATTTACTTAAGTTAAACGTATAAATGAAATTACAACAAAAAAGCACTCATGGTGGAATATTCCATTCTTCGAGAAATCAGTACATCGCAGTATTATGCAGTAAAATGTGACAGAAACATTAAAAAACTGGTTCTAATACAGAATATGTCCACCTCGTACTTGGCGGCATCGACTTTCCAAGCTCTCAATTAATTTGTCGGACACTGAAATAGGTAACGCTGACCGGACTTGGTGTAAGCCTTGTTCCAGCTCATTTAATGACTTTGGAGGAGGACTTAAAGCCGCAACCTTTCTTCCAAGATTGTCCCAAAGATGTTCTATTGGATTCAAGTCTGGATAGTGAGCTGGTCATTCCATTCTCTACAAACCGTGATCCTCAAGATAATCCTCAACAACCACAGCTTGGTGTGGTTTCGTATTATCATCCATTAGAATGAAACCATTGCCTATAGCAACGGCATATGGGCGCACATATGAATCAAGGATCTCATCCCAATATCTCGCACCAGTCACAGTTCCTCCATGGAACACATGCAGGTCAGTGTGGTCTCCGAGTGAGATCCCTGCCCAAACCATGATTCCACCGTTTCTGTACCTGTGTGTTTCGACAGTGTTTGATTGATGGTATCGAGTGCATTGTTCTCTCCAGATCAGAAGACGTCCTGAATCGCTCTCCAGTGTGAATCTGGACTCGTCTGTGAAGAGTACAGAAGCCCACTGCTGTCTGGTCCAGGAAACATGTTCTCTTTCCCAACATCAGCGGGCCCTTCTCTGTCGTCTGTTGAGGGGGACACACACAACTGGTCGCCTTGCATAGAGACCTGCATTGTGAAGACGTCTTCGCACCGTAGCAGCGTAGATTCTTCTCCCTGATGCTGCAAAGTGGTCTGCAATGAGTTTCGGCACAGTAGTGCGTCTTCACCTTCGGGCAGAAAGAGCTAGAAACCGGTCTTCTGCATGTGTTGTAACACGTGGGCGGCCTGGAACATATCTTCTGGACACATAATCTTCGGATTCATACTGCTCCCAGAGTCGTTGGACTACACTGTGAGACACATTGAGCCGTCTAGCAGTATCGGCCTGTGACAACCCCATTTCCATCCATCCTACCGCCCGCCACCTTAATTAATCGGGCAAACGACTTCTTCTAGACATTTCTAGACTATTGGCTGTTGTGAGCAAAACTGACAACAATAGTTCGAATACAACAAAACTTACACGCGAAATTACGAAAGCTTCGTAATTGCATATTTTTCTCTCATTCATAAATACCTATTCTTTTCTATAAAATAAAAGTGGTAGCTGTAAATTTTGCGTAAGTTTTTTTTAAGCTTATTATTGTCATTCATATAAACTATGAAGTTTAATCTGACTGTCATTTTTTGCCTGGTGAGCTTGGAAAGACATGTTGTACCTTAACTTTTGGAGGCCAGTGTATTTAGGGATACAGAGCTTCACAAAAAATTCGAGTGCATTTCTATCTAGTGCTAAATATTACTTAAAGGAAATTTTCCAACTGAACTAAATTTTAGTATGCAATTTAGTATACATGTAATTCTAAAGATCATATACAAGACTGCACAAAATAATTTGGCTATATTTCTGACTAAGGGAGAGCATTTAAAATGATCATTAAAGATTTAAAGGAAAATTGAATGCGCTACTCACAATTATGAAAGATAAACTTTTAAAATTTCATTCTACTAATCATTGCTTAGTTTTCTGTCCAATCACTCCCGTAGATGCGAATAAATTTAACTCCTGGTTTTTCACTCTTTATCGTTTCCATACCCAAAACGCGGACATCTCATGATGATAGTGACTTTAATCCGGGCAAGCTATTGTTTTTTTTTTGGAATGTTTGATGATATTCACATAGATTCATTTTAGTAAAAATAACCATCATTGACGGCAGAAATATTGCAGTTGAATCTTCATTGGATGCTTGCGAAAAGTTATTTCGACTGTGGAATATCTTTTAACTCTCACAGAAAACTATAAAACCTTAGAATTGGTTGTGTTGGATAACCAAAACCGTATTTATTCATATCATTGGATGGGAATTATAATATTAAATGTAACAACATCTGAAGGAAAAGATATAGATTTTCAATTTTGGTTTGATGGAAAGTAAGGAAAGTTATGCGAGACATCTTCGGATACAGATGATATACTCCCTTTTTGATGTATAACATGGTTGTAAGTCAATTACTGTTCTATGTCTTAGCATTATATAAAATAACATTTCGAAAGGTTTTTACAAATATTTTACTCAGTATCGCACTTTCATTTTCATTTCTGATTTCTAAAGAATTAATGTGAAATAGAAAATTTTTTTCCAGTTTTAAAGTCCGCAATTCATAAAATAATAAACAAGTATTACTCCAAACATGTATTCTCTGTTATTTATTTTAAATGGGTTTTTCAATGTTGTAATGGAATGACATTTTACAATATGCTATTTGATGTTACATTTTCGTGAATAATTTAGTTTAATTATGACAGTGAATTTGTATTATTTAAACATAGTTTTTCAACACTTAGCTAAATAGTTTGATCAGTTCTATAAACAACAAACAGCTTTAGTATAAATTATACACTTATACAATTTTATATCTTGGTATCAGAAGGACGGCAATAGACAGAGACAAAGCGACATATAATATTATTCAGAAAATTCTATTCTTTTCAAGTATATTTAAAAGATTATTCTTTTATGCTTGAATAAACATATTAACAATCAGGAGGAAAATTATAAATGGTTTAATGGTTATTAATGGTTAATGGTTATGATATTTATAAATGGTTAATTTGGAACTGTAGAGTTAATAATCTCACAAATAATGTGTTAAACCAGAGTTTGAACTCATCAATCATAACCAGAAAATACATATAACTTATTTTGTTAATCTATTTGCAAGCAAGTGTTAAGTATAATAAAAAAAAATAAACCTGTTCTTTTAAATAATATGAGTAAGAAGTAAAATATATTTTTCAGTTCATGAACTATGCTCCCCGTCGCTTCATCTTTTTATATTTGTTTGAAATGTTTCTTTTGACGCCAAAAGAGTAAAAATTAGTACATTCTGGCACAAGATTCTATTTTGTTATGGATCAATGCTCAGGTGTTAGTGTCTATGAGAATATCTAATGATAATATGAATGGTATTATATCGAACGGAAGTGAGAACTTTTGATATATTTCCTCTATGTTACTTCATGCCAAGGTTTTGGGCATAAAATATTCTTGGAATTTGTAGCAACAAAAATCCTTACCATAGTTAAGTAAAAGTATAATAAATATGCGTGCTTAAAGAGTAATTTTGAAGGAATGGAATTTGTGGAATAAACAAAGTGCTTGCTTTAGGATAAAAGAAGAAAATTGATCTCATAGAATAGACACATGGAAGGTGTAGACCAGCCATACTCAACCTGCGGCCCGCGGACCGCATGTGGCCCGGCGACCTTTTATATGCGGCCCGAGACACATAATCATTAATCCATGTATAAAATGAATTGAGATGTGCATAAAATGTAATTTAAGACTGTTGTTTTATATATTTTCATGCGAAGACAAAATCTGTCCTGTTATTTATAATTAATTTAGAATCATGTTAAAACATCTTAAATGCCGTTTTTTAGTCAAAAATTCTTTTTACATGTAGTCTTATTTGTGCTATAGTGTTGTATACATTTCTAAATCTGCTAGCCCTATGTATATATTTTTGGACCTTGAAACTTCTACATAATGTCACCTTTTCGTACTTGCCTAATTTTCCATTCAATCCTGTATTAATTTTCTTCAGTCGATATCGTTTTCCATCTCTAGTATCGTTCAAATCTTTCTTTTCGTTTTTCAACTCGCCGATAATGTTTACTGTTCGTTTCGATATCGTTCACCACATCGACCATCGTTTTCTCAGCCTTTTTCCGAATTCAGTTGCAACCGCCAGCTTCGATATCGTTTCAATCGTAATAGTATAGGGGAGCATGCGCCCAGACGCCGTGACACAGTCTTCAAAGGCACTCTAGATTACTTTGCCGATGGGCAGTTTGAGAACTTCTCAACTTAGCACATCAGAAAGGGGCGTTTTCGGAAAGCGGTATGTTGATGTTGTTTAAAAGGGATGAAAAGGCAGTTTCAATGGCGAGAGTGAGGCAGCTTTGGTAAAATGATATTGGTAGATGCCAGATAAAAACAATATCAGTGGCGGTATAAAGTTTGTTATGAGTGCAATGATGGTATTAAACGTTTTTTTAGTGTTTGTTTATTTCGGCTGTTGACGTTGAGATTTTTCTTTCTTCTGTTGGTGATGTACGTTCATCTCAAGGATTAATAGTGTGTGTGGACTGTTCTTCAACTCATTTTCTTCACATCAATGCCATGGTGACTAATAAAATAAAAGGCCTGTTTTAATTTGTGTCATCACGTTCAATTAATTATCATGTAAGTTAAAATGAACTTTTCTACAAGTATACTTTGAAGGCTTCAGTTAAGTTACTCCATGCTATATTATTTTGCCACCTTTTGTTTAAGTTGCCATATGCCATAATATTTTATTTAATTAAATTGTCTGTCATATTTTCATCTTTATTTTATTTTGCGATATATTTAATAAACGTTAGCTTTATTTAAACCTAAAAACTGTTTCATGAATGTGTCTTATCTACATTTAACACTTTTTGTCACTACCTTGCCAAATTTCAATCATTAAACTTCCACGTACTCTGCTTGTCAATTTAATTACTTTTTTAGACCGGTACCTGTATCCGGACCGGCGATCACGGTTATGGGCCCAGCTTATTTAAGCCATATTAACCCTTTAAGGGCCGTAACCTTTGGCAAGGGTTAGCTGACAAGTGTTAGTAGATGGCGGCAATTAGACCCACTAGTGAATTTTAGTGGGGGGGGGGCGCATTTACATAAAAATTTCATAAATTTCAGTATGACAGTTAAAATTAAGATATTTATTTTTATGAAATTTTGTTGAAAAATGTAAATTTTTTTTTGGTACATTTTTGTACATTTTTTTTTGAAAAAAAAAATTCTTCCTTGACAATGGCTAACATACAGGTGAGCATAAACAAGCTAAATTTCCATAATTATGGAAACTGGTCAGCTGACATCAAGTTCCTTCTATTGGACAAAAATGCCTGGGGCATTGTTAACAGAACAGAGGCTGTGCCTGATACAAGTGATGCAGCAGCCTACAAGGACTATCAATCCAGAGTTCGTTCAGCACTGTCCATAATCTATCTGAATGTCGAGCCTGATTTCCGTCGAATAATTGAGAACATTGACGATCCTAAAGATGCATGGGCAAAGCTCCGATCCCATTTCCAACCTGATAATAGAGCCCGCCACATGCAGTTATTTTCAGAGTTGTTGGCATGCAAAATAGCACCAGAGGAGTCTATAGATATGTACGCTGCTCGCCTCAACCGAATCGCTGACCAACTGAAAGCAATGAATGAGCCAATTAAGGAAATCTATCTGTCGTTCCAACTACTCAGATGGCTCCCTCAAAAATATGACAGTCTAGTCCAGAACATACTTCATTGGCCAGATTCAAAGTTTGTGTTTTCTGACATCCTGACTGAACTAGTCGCCGAGGAGTCTCGTCTTAAGCTCAGGTCAGAGGACAAAAACCAACTTGCCGTCCAGTCCCACTTTTCTAGAAGTTGTCGTCCACCAAGTAACACGAGTTACCGACGAAAAATTTAAAGGCAGATGCCACAAGTGCGGAAAAATTGGACACAGCAAAAATCAGTGTAAGGCCCCTTCTCCAGCCACGTCAGGTCCCGAGTCCTCAGTTGGCACCAGTTCCAGAGAGTCTTCTACATCCAGAGGTAGCCCTGTCCATCATCAGAACAGAAATGGAGCTCCTAGATCCAGACCGAGCCGAAAGCATCAAAGTGTCTCCCATAGTCAGGTACACTTCCTCATTCAATCTAATCTTAGCAAAGTTAAGGGGGAAGACGATGCCTGGGTGTTTGACACTGGTGCCTCGCACCACTTTTGCAAAGACCGAGGACTTTGTGTCTTTTCAGCCTCTTCATAACCACGAACTTGCCGTTGCTGTCGATGGAGCAACTTTCCCGATTGAAGGGACTGGTACTGTTAATCTTAATTTTAATGGATCAACCTTGTGTCTAGAGGATGTAATGTATTGTCCTAACTTAAGACGTAATCTTATTTCTGGCTCTCGCCTTGATGACAGAGGCGCAACATTCAAAGGAGGTAAAGGGAGAGTTAAGGCCTACACAACTGATCAAACACTATTTAGGGCTATCCTTAAAAATGGGATTTATTACATCCACCCTGATGCTAATTCTAAAAGTAAAAGTAAACCTAGCAACAACGTAAAATTTAAACAGGTCCGTTTTGAGGCCTCGACAGTACAAAAAGATGATTTCAGATTATGGCATCGTAGGCTAGGTCACCTCAGTCCCACACTAATAGAACATACACAGAGGTGTAATGGCGTAAAAGGCTTACCACACATTAAAGACCGAGACTTTCATTGCGAAACATGCAAATTGAATAAACATAGACGCACATCTTTTAAACCACTAAATCAAATCTGGTCCAAGAAGCCACATGAACTTTTACATACAGATTTGTGGGGACCTACTACAGTAACTGGGAGAGGTGGAGAGAAATACTTTTTAACAATAACTGATGATTTTTCCCGTAAGGCATCAGTTTATCCATTATGTAGTAAATCACAAGTCTTTAAAGTTTTCACAAACCATGTCAAAAGGGCCGAACGTTTTCTAAACACGAAACTTAAACATGTACGTAGTGACAATGGGCGGGAGTTTTCAAATGAAGCTTTTAAAAGATATTTTGAGGAAAATGGTATAAAACACGAGTTGACGAACACATATACTCCAGAACAAAATGGCGTCTCGGAACGACTCAATCAAACCATTGTAGACGGAGTACGTTCTATACTACATGAAAGTAAACTAAGTCTGAAGTTTTGGCCAGAAGCCATTTTGTATTTTACTTACACTCTGAACCGTGTTTGTCACAAATCACATAAGAAAACACCATTTGAATATTATTGTGGAAACAAACCGTCCATAAGACACTTACGTCCTTTTGGCACAGTTGCATATGTGGGAGTACCCAGATAACTCCGAAGCACAAAATTTGAGCCTAAAGCTAGAAAGGGGATTTTAGTAGGGTATGCAATGTCTACAAAAGGGTATAGAATTTGGCTGCCAGACACAAATAAGATCATCGAAACAATTAACGTAAGATTCAGTGAAGAAGCAACCGTACCCAAAGACACCTACGTTGGAACTGAACAAGGCCCTATTTATTCTTTAGGCACAGACCCTTTTGCTAGTTTACAGCAGCACAACGGAAGCGATCTGGGACCCACTTACACACTATCATCTGAACCTCCCGAAATTGACCCACTAACAGAAATTCAACCTGAAAAATTCCATAAGTCTGTAATTCCACCAACAGAACCAAGCACCTCAGGTTTTTCTGCTTCCGCCGCCGGACACCCATCTACGGATGAGAGTGAGGAGGAGGGCGAGGAGCTTTCAAGAACTTTGAGGGAAGTTACCTGGTTTAGAAAACCTGTAACAAGGCCTGATGGAAGGCGTACAGACATTTATTATTATGAATTTGGAGGGACACAGAGGTTAAGGTCAATTAGAGAGGTCCGTGACTACTGTCTAAAAAATGGAATTAAATTCAATCCAACTCTCTTTTGTTTTAGAGGAGCAGACAAACATGAAGGTATTGTACATGGACACTCACGGTGCTCAAGCGCTAGTTCTAGTCCAGGCAGTACACCACCACATTTCTCCATTTTAGAATCCAACAACTCCGATGCATGACTAGACCAGGCTGTACCCAATACATACAAACAGGCTTTAAAATCACCTCAATGGGAGCTCTGGAAACAAGCAATGGGGGAGGAGTTAGCAGTAATTAACAACAGAAAGGTATGGGTCTTAACTAACCTTCCACCCAATAAAGAACCTCTCGGATGTAGGTGGGTTTCACCATTAAGCGTAACGGTAAAGGGCACATAGCACGATAAAAGGCAAGGCTAGTAGCACAGGGCTACAAACAGATTAAGGGCGAGTTTTACGATGAAACATTTTCACCAGTAGTCAATTTTAGTTTAATTCGCTTTTTCTTTGCAGCTTTAGTGTCTTGTCACGGGTGGACTCATTTACAATGTGACGTGAAAGGAGCGTACTTATACGCCCCATTAACCGATGAGGTTTATATGAAACAGCCCCCTGGTTTTGAAATAAAAGGAAAAGAACACCTGGTTTGTAAGCTTCAAAGAGCATTATATGGGTTACATCAGAGCGGGAGAGTGTGGTTCTAGGAATTGCATAAAGTTTTAATTTCTCTTGGTTTTAAAAAGTTAGATTGGTGCAATTGTGTTTATACATTTTCTGATTACATTGCTTTATTATTATATGTTGACGATTTTGTCATTTTAAGCAGACATCAAAAATACATTGACAAGGTTTTAACTCTTTTAACTAAGCATTTCGATATAAAAATCTTGGGCAAAACCCGTAAGTTGCTTGGGGTGGAGTTTGAGTAAAATGAGGAAGGTGTAGTCTCTATAAATCAAATGCAATACATTAAAGAAATTTGCACACGTTTTGAGGAGTATAACTTTCCCATTTCTTCACTCCCGATTAGTAAAGGAGTCGTCTATTTGAAATTACAGTGCCCTCAAACAGATGCAGAAATTAAAGAAATGCTTAACTACCCATACAGAAGTGTGTTAGGGTGCCTATCCTTTCTAACAAGCAGAACACCCCCTGATATTGCTTATGCAGTAAACATATTCAGCCAATTCCAAAGCAATCCGGAGATAGCTCACTGGGTCGGCCTCTTAAAACTTCTGGGTTGCGTTAACTATACAAAGCACTATAAATTAAATTTACCTTGTCATAAAATTAACCTGATCACATATACAGATGCGGATTTTGCAGCCAATCGTGATGACAGGACATCTATGGGTGGTCAATTACTTATGCTAGACAAAGCTCCGATAACATGGAGAGCTTTTAAACAAAAATCAATATGCTTGTCTACTATGGAATCTGAATTCGTGGCCTTAACAGAAGCAACTAAAGAGCTTCTTTGGTTCAGCCGTATTATCACAGAATGTTATAATAAACACATATTTTCAGGTCCGCAAACTAAACCAATTTTATTAGCAGATAATATGGCAGCAATAGATTTCATTAAATCCCCCATAGAAAACTATAGGACAAAACATATAGATGTTAAACTTTTCTTTGTACGCGATCCAAGAGATATTTTTAGTAAAACACGTTAATAGTAAATCCAATCTTTCTGACATCTTTAAAAAACCACTTACAAAAGCTGCTCTACTAAAGTTCATTGAGGCTATATTTATTTTTGGCTCTTAAAAATTTAAAATGTACACTTAAAACTAGAGGAGAAAAAAAGAAACCTCTCCCCTCCTTTTGAATTGTTGAAAATTTTTTGTTTAACATTTTTTCTAGTTAAACATTTAAAGTTTAACTTTATCCCTTTTGAATTTCTGAATAATGAAACTTGCATGTTTCATGTGTCTTTTATATATTAATGTTCGAACCTTGTGATTATACATATAAAACTTTTCTGTAATAGCATCGTGTTTATACCTTGTTTTAATTTTTATTTCAGAAGGATCTTTCATAATCAAATTTTTGATGCTATATTTTTGTGTACCCTCATTTCCAATGGCATGGACAATTTAACTCCCGCTGGAACGTGATCAGACCTCATGTTGGTTCATCCTCCGGGGTTACGAGCAGCCTCAAGAAGCGTCTCGCAGAGGTGACAATGTAATTGCCAGAGTGACTTGCAGGGGGTAGCGACCTTCGTGAGTGCTCTGGTCACTGGAAGGCCTGTCGCGAGCATCTTATTTTTCTTTTTGTAAGTCCCTCGTTTTTATTAATGGAACTGCCACTTTTGTCCCGTTCGTGCTATTGGAAATCGAGTTGTAACAAGTATTTATCAATCCTATTATGCAAATGTTTATCAAATAGCTTTATAAATATTGCATAAAAATTATTTTTTTGTGTGCACACATAGATTTTTTTTTTTTTTTTTTAAGTGAGCTCACTGAAATTTGAATATTTGAAATACATATGTGTATTTATTTCTTGTCTAAGAAAAATTAGGTGTTAGTAAATGTAGCCATATGGTAGTATGGTGAGGTATAAGTTATGATACAAGCAAGAAACAAGAACTTTCTTTGTGTGTTTGAAAAGAAATTCCTTTTTAAAAGGGTCAGCTGTTTTTTGTGAAAGTCACGTAAGTGTGTACGTTTCATGTAAGTGTGTTCCCTCAAAGTAGTGAGGATCAATGTTGTATTTTTATTTTATGTAAGTGTTTATATTAATATACCTATATATTTATTTGTTATAATTGTGTAATTATTGTTGAATTGTGTTTATATTGTTGAATGTGAATATATTAAACAAATTTTTACTGATTAACTATGAATGTTTCTAACTGTTATATTATCAGATAATTTCAGTATAAGTGTCAAGGGGGGGCAAATGTTAGCCCTATGTATATATTTTTGGACCTTGAAACTTCTACATAATGTCACCTTTTCGTACTTGCCTAATTTTCCATTCAATCCTGTATTAATTTTCTTCAGTCGATATCGTTTTCCATCTCTAGTATCGTTCAAATCTTTCTTTTCGTTTTTCAACTCGCCGATAATGTTTACTGTTCGTTTCGATATCGTTCACCACATCGACCATCGTTTTCTCAGCCTTTTTCCGAATTCAGTTGCAACCGCCAGCTTCGATATCGTTTCAATCGTAATAGTATAGGGGAGCATGCGCCCAGACGACGTGACACAGTCTTCAAAGGCACTCTAGATTACTTTGCCGATGGGCAGTTTGAGAACTTCTCAACTTAGCACATCAGAAAGGGGCGTTTTCGGAAAGCGGTATGTTGATGTTGTTTAAAAGGGATGAAAAGGCAGTTTCAATGGCGAGAGTGAGGCAGCTTTGGTAAAATGATATTGGTAGATGCCAGAAGAAACAATATCAGTGGCGGTATAAAGTTTGTTATGAGTGCAATGATGGTATTAAACGTTTTTTTAGTGTTTGTTTATTTCGGCTGTTGAAGTTGCGGTTTTTCTTTCTTCTGTTGGTGATGTACGTTCATCTCAAGGATTAATAGTGTGTGTGGACTGTTCTTCAACTCATTTTCTTCACATCAATGCCATGGTGACTAATAAAATAAAAGGCCTGTTTTAATTTGTGTCATCACGTTCAATTAATTATCATGTAAGTTAAAATGAACTTTTCTACAAGTATACTTTGAAGGCTTCAGTTAAGTTACTATATGCTATATTATTTTGCCACCTTTTGTTTAAGTTGCCATATGCCATAATATTTTATTTAATTAAATTGTCTGTCATATTTTCATCTTTAGTTTATTTTGTGATATATTTAATAAACGTTAGCTTTATTTAAACCTAAAAACTGTTTCATGAATGTGTCTTATCTACATTTAACACTTTTTGTCACTACCTTGCCAAATTTCAATCATTAAACTTCCACGTACTCTGCTTGTCAATTTAATTACTTTTTTAGACCGGTCCCTGTATCCGGACCGGCGATCAAAATCTACAACAACACTAATCAAACATTATTCCACATTAATTAAATTTGCTATTAAATCTATATATTTCTACAGTTAAAAGAAAATAAAATTTTTGAATGGAGCAAAATATTGGTTTATTAAGAAAAATCTCATGATTTTTTTTTTTTTTTTTTTTTTAGAATTTAACAATTTTACATTGTTATATTGTTTGTAACGTTTTAAACGAGTATACAGCTATTACTGCGTTTTAGTGTTGAACGTTTATCTCATAAAAAAATTGGCACCAAACATTTTTTACACTATTATTTCCACACAAGGAATTTTTCGGCCTATTTTTATAAAATTTATAATAGAAATCTACCACGAAGTTTATTGTTTGGAAATGGTGCTGTTAAAATTTTTTGGTAACATTTCTCCCGCGACATACTTTCAACCCTATTGATGTAATATGGCTTTGTTATACTACTTTTGTTAGATATTATTTTAATTACCCCTATTTTACCCTTTGTTAAGAGTGTTACGGCCCGCTTAACGTCACAAACATGTGTTTGCGGCCCGCGAGAAAAAAAGGTTGAGTATGGCTGGTGTAGACGATAGATTTTTGAGCTCTTATAGACCAAGAATAAAAAGTAAAAAAATAGTTGTAGCCCTTTTTCATTGAACGTGGCAGTCGTAGCTGCATGTTAAGTCCATAGAAAAATGAAGTGTCCAAGTTAGAGTTTCTATGTCATATTATTATAGCGTTTATGTAAAGGGAAGAACCTGAATCGAAACAATTTGCTTACAACCACGAGTACCAATGAATGCAGATTTTCGTTTTGATGACGTGAATCATTTTCTTTCACATGCTTGAAAAAAATAGGAAAATGCAAAATCTGCAAAAAGAACGAGTCGTCTATATTGCAAAAAATTTACAGTAATGAATATAAAATCTACTTTTATATATTTCATAAAAGATTGTAAAAAAGACTCAATAAAAATATGGATTAAAGAAGGTAAATACATTTTAGTTGTTAAGCTATTAATAGAATATCTCCATTTTTTATGTGATGTAAGGGTATATTTCAAAAACTTTTATACACCATTAACATCACATTAATATTATAATATTCTTTTAAAAATGCATATTTCATTCCATAAATAATAAATAATACACTTTTCCGGAGGTTTTAACTACTTTCTTGCTTGAATTTAGCATAACATAAGGCTTTAATATTCATACACGTAAGAAACAAGCGTCATTTCACCATTACGCGCCAAGTCTCCAATTTTGAGATCTATCGCAAATTCTTTACGAATGCATATATTTTTTTTTTAATTTTAAACTGCACATCATTTGAGAAAAGTAATGTACTTAATGCTGGTAAGTTCTAGGCAACTCATAAAAATAACCCGCTTACCACCTATAATTAAACAACTCAAACATATAGGATGGTGGAAAAGGGTAAACCTCCGTTATATTTACCATGGTTCTGTCCATTGAGAGTATACATAAAATAATGAAGATTCGTATATAATTCCTGGTTGAGAGGGATAATTAGAAGTAATAATAATTATCTAAGAATTAAATCTAAGAATAAAAATTACTCTAATTATATTATAGAATTAATGACATTCGCTTTGTGATTATTTACATAGTCTCTCAACTTTTTAGAATAGGCTGAACTAGAATTTAGAATAAATAAATGTCTAGGGAAGTTAAAAGTTAACATCAGCCTAATACCTGCAAATAGACGAGGGATGTAAAATTATACACCTCTAAATATCAATGCAAAAAAAGTAAATAAATTACATACCAAAATATCAAAGATAAATAATTAAAAACTAACAAAGAGAGTTTTACTTACATATATACAATTTACAATTAAAAGAGACGATACACAAAAATAATTTAAAAGAAATTACATTTACAAAACTTTTAATGAAAACATCTGTATATATATTTCTATGCATAACAGATGCATGATAATTAATTAATTAAAAAATTTAAAAACATTTTGCATGCATATGCTTACAAATGAAGGAATAGCTTTTCCCAGGACTCACATTCATTAGCAGACATCAGACGAAATGAAAAAAAAAATTGCTCACAAATTATAAAATTTGTTGAACTTTTAAATAATACAACTATACTGTACTACTCTTGAGAAAGTATGCATAACAATACTGCTAAGTTTTTATATTAGAGAAATTCGCTAAGTCAGAAAACTGACTAAGTAAAAAAATTATGCTAGAGCGCATAAGTTTCTGAACATCGGGCAACTTCTCAGAGTCCTCCATACATAAGACTGCAGTAAGAAGGAATGTTCTTTCAACGAATACTACGATTCAAATTGTTAGTGCATCGTTGTTCGTTAGAGATAATTTTTCATAATAATAACAATGTTTTAGGAGAGATTTCTCTTTAGGGAGAAAAAAAGAGGGATGTGACCAAAATACCACGATTATAGCAGATCTCTATTCGCTGCAACCCATACCAGAATAACGTTGATCCCAGTGAAATCATATTGGTCGAATTTGATACAAAGGATCATACTTTGAATGGTTCGGTCAAATACATGGAACTTCTACCCTAACTGCCATTCTGACGCAAACCAATTTCCATTAGGATTGACTTTTGTAGAAGGTTGTAAATCCATCCCCATTAACTTGTACATTTCATGGAAGAGCGCCTACTTTTCTACATCATAAAATTATCGGCCTGTGTGGTCTTAATTCCTTCTTGCTTTTACCCTTTTTTGCTATGGATAAACATATCTAACTACAATAGCTACACATGAATATTACATAAGATATAAATGATTGTTTGTGTTTTTTAAAATATAGTTTTTTGTTTACAAAGACGGATGATATGTTTTCACACCAGCACTTGAAAAATACGTTAGATTTTCATTTAGATAATGAGGTACATATAGCGGCGAGTAATGGGTTAATTACGGAATAAAGAGTTTTCTTTTACATATTTTCCAACAGGACTTTTTAATCATTTGCATTTTTAACCATTTGAATATATATCTCTTCTCTATTGGTTCAGTGATTTTCACATGTCAACGCGCTTTCCTTCACGGTGTTGCAATTAGACCGGGAGGCGGCAGCACAGACAATCACGTCATCGAGTTCGCGGCTGTAATTCCAGAATTAGTTAAAACTTGATTCGTATATTAAAACGCAATCAGTCTGCCAAGTCCTATTTTCGTGAAAAAGACCCGAAAACCCGATTTTAGCGATTGGCTCCTAGGTTTACCATTGTGTGTTCCTGACCTAGTCTTCCATGTTTTCATACCTTTGGGTGCAAGAAAACACAATGGTAAACCTACGAGTCACCCACTAAAATCGGATTTTAAGGTGTTTTCCACCAAGATATGACTTGGCAGATCGATTGTGTTTCAATATGCGAATCGAGTTTTAACTAATTCTGGAATTTCAGCCGTGAACTCGATGAGGTGATTGTCTGTGCTGCCGCCTCCCGGTCTAAATTTTAATTTTGATGAGTATATTTTAAAATATACAGCTCAATAGGGCAAATCAAAAACTGTGTACTTTTTTACAATTTGCTTTATATCAAATTAAATTACATCATGAAAATGTAATTTCTGTTTTCATTCTACTTAACTTTTTCATTACTTAGAGAATTCTGAAGAATGCTTCAATAATTGTATTATTTTATTTGAGGAATAAACAATTTAAATATTCAAAACACAAAGCTGTTTATTCAGTCATCTGCCCTGAGATTTCTACTGAACCAATTTTGATATTTAATTTTATAAATGAAAGCTATTCATTTGTAGATGTTCCCGCACTAGCTTTTTTTTTCTTTTAAATAATCCTATTTGTATATTTTATTTTGTGTTTAAAAACATTTTTATGAAATTTCTTCAAAATGGTAGAAATTAGGTTAACGTTTTCTGTCTATAATATAAAATTAGTTTCCTTTATTCCACACCAAGAAGCATAATTCCACCGGAAAAATGTCAATGGTTTTCATAAAATTTAAATATATTAAAATGTTTCCGTTTAATGAACACTGAATAATTATGCAGTAACATAAAGTAACCTGTCTTAATAAAATAACAGTAAATGATAAAGAAAGGATGCATAGTCATATAGACACCAAAAGTGTGGTGGCAGACGGTATAGTTGTCCCAAACAAACAACCGATTTCTGGGTGGGTTTTCAATTGGTTAAAGGAGTTACTGCCAAGAAAAGCGCAGTAACAGCCAGGAAATGTATATAAGCGATCCAAATGACATCATGACCTTTAGAATTTACGTAAAAGTGAAATATTACGATTTTGTCAATATGATATCATATTCTCCTGCCTTTATTTCTGCACGTAAAAAAATTTGAACGCTGTACTATCTTTTTAAAATCTTGGTTTGATATGCTCGAACAAAACATTTCTGAAAATTACGTCGTTTCGACTAATCATAACATATATATTTAAAACAAAAGGGTTTTTTTAGTCATATGACCAGGGCTTTTTATTAAACCAATTTCAAATATTGCCAATTATTTTTGTTTAATCTGATGCTGTTCATTTTTAAATGAGACAACACTAGGTTTTCTTCAAAATATTTCAGTTTTCATATTTATTTTGATTTTTCAATGATTTTTTTTCACACTGATGACAATCGGGTAACTATCATTGTTGCAGAAAAAAAGGGAAATAAAATGAAATGTTATATCTTTTTTAGTTATAGTTCTATTGTTTCTATTTTCACATTTCAATTAAACGAAAATATGTTTTTATTTGAATATATAATGTTTAAGACCATCAAGAAGTTTAAAAACGCTATAACCGAAATGACACAATTTTTTTAAACAACGCAATTTAAAACTTGAAACTGCATTATTTTATGATTTTTATTTCTAATTGAAGCATCAATCCGTGATTAATATATATATATATATATATCATGGGATTTACAAGCATTATTACGAAAATACAAAAAAAATATCCAGACGTGCATAGGATTAAAATCCTTAATCTCGAAAGTAGCGAAATGTGTCAATGTGTGAACATGACACCATATTTAACAAGATGTAAGTATTTTCATTGATAAAGCTGAAATCTTCTTCTATTATATTAATGTTTGTATACGTCTGTGTGTGTGTCTGTCAGTCTGTGAAGCCAAAAACCCTGCTTTCGGAGTGAGCAGAAAAGGGCTTTTCGTGAAACAAATTCGAAAAAAATCTGGCCCTCGTTGATATTTCGAATCCATACAATCTGCTTTTATCTAAGAAAGATTTTATTTAAAAACTCACCCAAAAATTAAACGCAAAAAGTGATTTTTATCGAAACAAATAAAGAAGTTCATTTTTGACTGACATTGCACTCCGGGGAGAAGCTATCGGGTTGACAGTTTCTTATAGAACACTTTTTTTCCGAAACACAGAGAAAAAATGTCTCTATCGAAACAAAAATGTGGATTCCAAGGTATAAAAAAATCGCAATTTCAAAAAACCAAATTTCGAAAAAATTCCACCTCAACTTTTCTAGATATCGATTAAAAATTTTAAATTTTTCATTTAAAAACAAACATTTTTTTATTTCAAGACAGCATATAACCGTTTGCAAATACGTTAATTTCAAAAGAAGAAACAATTTTATAGTGGCCTCATTTGGGGCTTCATAAAATTATTAAAATTATTGCATTTATCTATTTGAAAATTATGCATCTATGTGTATTTCTTAAAGTTGAAACAAAATATATAATTTTCATAAAGATCCGGTAATTAGAATCGGATATATGCGAATTAATATTTGACAAATTCATCTCAAAAAGTTCAAAGTACTCCGGTACCCAGTTAGAACAAAGATATTGGCCAATATCACAATGCAATATCAAAATGGCCAATATCAAAATCGGCCAATATCAAAATGTGACATTGGCCAATGTTAAATGATCCCACCGCCCCCTAAAATAATATTCAGGAATATCACTTTTTGATATCTGGTAATGTTGGCTAATATTTTCCAACATCTGTGAATATCATTTTTTGACATTGAACAATATCATTTTCTGACATTGAGAAATATATTATAACATTGAGGGATAGTTGTTTCTGATAATCCGGAATATAAATTTCAGTTATTGGGTGATATCTTTTCCTGACATTTCTGAATATAATTTTTCAATACTCATAAACACTGTCGATACTAACAATACCGGATAATAAGAAATACAATGCACACATTTTACCCTACATTATAACTTCATGGTTAATATTATATACTATTAGTTGGCATAATAAAGGAAATTGCAAAAATATTTATATACAAGTTTACTTGAATAATTATATAATATGATAAAGATACATTTTATAGTTAGATATATAAATACTTTTGCAATTGTCTTTAGTATGGTAACTCAAGTAATATATAACATTAATCATGCAGTTACAATTTATAAAAATACATGTGCATTTTAATTGTCATTATGCATTAATGTTGTTTGGATCGACTGTATAATATATGTATAGAGTATATATTTATATAATAATATAATCATTTAAAGAAGTGGAAATAAAACTACCATCGTAAATATCTTATTGATACAAGCCCCTCATCTGATTTTATGAATTTAATAAATGTATACTAGATTACAGTTTTGCATTGTGTTAGTTTGCATTTATAATATTTACCATTTTTTAAATAAGATTATATGCTGTTGTGAAAATAATTGGTAACCTGGTATGGATATCTAAGAAAAGGTCACCAGTAAAAAGCCTTTACCATCAAAATTTGATGATTTTCAGTTCTTTTTAGATATCATTTTTATACAGACTGGTGACATCAAGACTAGTTTGAAAGTAAAAATCCTCAATTTTGAATTATCTTATTACTAAAAAAAACTTTTATGGAACAACCTCGAGGAAAAGAAAAACAACCAAAAGAAAATATTTCAGATATAAACTTTTTATTTATAATAATATAAACGCAAAAAAAAAACCTACAATATATATATATGTGATGTTAACATACCTGTGGACAATCTAAGGTCCAAAATGTCTGCTAAATATGTCACTCAATCGCACAGTAATCTTAAAAACTATCAAAATTCACTTTTCACTTAATGTGCACACTCTCCTCTCACGAACAAAAGCCACTGCACTTATTTCACGTAATAAATCCCATGACAATTAAAAACCACTCAATGTCAAAGCATTGACTCAACGACGATTATGCAAATTTTTCTTCTCAATATCTATTGTTCCAAAATACACGATTCTACAACCAATCACGTGCCGGTCACTTTAACTACTACTCTTTGTTGTTATAGTCTTGCATCAGAAATCTGGTATTCGGATGGACCTGTTTAAAGGGGATTTTTAGCTGGAGCAATGTTACGGAGGACTAGGATCTTAAAAAAACTCGCATATCCACTAGGAAACACTTTTACAGCCCATATGTCTTACTCTTGAGTTTTGCAGTGCTCCATTCAATCTCAGGTAACATCTCAAGATTCAGAAAAGAAAATATATTTTAAATACTTAAAGGTCAACAGAAATTTATCACCATATATATGAAATAAAACATTAGTATTAGTTTTTTAAAGCAGGAAGGATTATCCCAAGGGGTAACAGAATCACTACCCAGGGCATCCGAAGCCAAAAATTAGAGACATTTTTCTTAAACTGGCTATAAATGATTGTTAAAATCAGGGTATATGATTTTTTTTGTTTAAAAATGATTTATTTTTAATTAAAAATATAATTTTAAAACTATACATTTTTTAGTAAATCATTAAATTTAATAATTAGAAATGCTTATTTAAATTTGTTTGAAATTAAAGATATAATTATAATAAACTCATTCACTTGGATAATTTTAAATATTTTAAGCATACAAAAAATTACATATGATATAATAGTTTTAAAAAATAGAGCAATATAAACAGATTCAATTTGAAAATGTGAATTCTCATTTACTTTTGAAAACATAAAATAAATAAATCAAATTCTCTTGTGTTATATTAACACTCACTTAAACAACTGTAATTTAACAAATTGTGCATGTATTACACACACATAGAAATGTTTGTTTCGTAATAGAAGAATATTTCTATTAGTAAATAACTTAACTCAATAAGGAACTTCACTCGTGTGGACTGTAAAAATATATTTAATTTCACAACTCCTCTACACTAAAACAAAACACATTATGACATTTACAACAGAAATGACGTAATACAAAGAGTTGCCGGATTTGGCTACATGCCAGCTCCGAACAATGGTCAAGGTTATAAAAAAGTTTCAATCACATATTTATTCATTCAAAAGTTTTCCATATCCTTCCAGCATGTCTCCAGGTTTTTGTATTTACACAATTTATTGACCTAAATTTGAAATACAATTTTAAAAGTTGATTTAAATCAATTATTTTTATACTAGAGTCTTATGTAGGAATAATCCGGTCCTGCTTTAAAGCACGATTCATAAAGATCATGCATTTAATAATATAGTACAATTCATGTTTGTTATTCTATAAACAATCTTAATAACAATTTAGTTACATTAAATTAGAAACTGAAGTTAAAGTATTTATGTGATGCAAGTTAAAGTACTTATGTTATTTAAACTTAAATTAATGTATAAAATAACATAAATAGTCTACTCGTGCAGCCAAATAATAAAATTAGCAAATTATTAACGCGAAATTAAAAATTAATTTTATGATATTGCCCTGCAAAATATTTCTTACGTGAAAATAGTAAAACTACGTAAAACGTATAAACTGCATGATAAACAAATAAACAAGCATTGTAATAAATAAATAACATCGATCTTGAATAGAACACGCCTCAAACCACACTAACTTAACAGGTGATTCAAAGAATAAAATTATATTTTTATCAAGAAAAAATATCACAAACATTTTACAAGACTCGGTAAACAAGCTTCAGGTCTTTTAAAAGATACTCGAGTAAGTTTTATGCTAATAAAACTTCGAAAAAAAAAATAAAACATGAAAGTAACAAACAGAAGCGAACTGTAGTTTATACCTTTATCCTGCAAGGCTGTCTGTTCACTTCATGTCACATTTACAAACTTCTTCAGATACGTATGTCCACAGATATCTGTAGATGTCCGATTGTCTTTACGAATGTCGATAGATATAGCTGAATATCGTATTCGTATTTGTAATTTCATTTTTATGACATTGACCAATGTAAGCCGAATATTAAACATAAGGCGTTAAAAAATCAAGTTAAAAAAAAAACTGAAAACTTGTTAAATTTTAATGTATTTTCTGTATTATAATGTCATAAGTAATGCAAAAAACTCTTTTAAATGTTTTCTCTTGAAAACTAATTTTAAGTTATGTCTGTGAATATCGGCAAATGTTGTAAATTTGACGTACCACATTCAGCGACTTTCGAAATATTGTCCAATATCTCTGTGCTACCTGGGTAGTCTTAATTAGTTGTTTGACAAAAAGCAGTCTCATCTCCCCTCCCTGTCTCCCCTTCAGGTTTTTTTTCTGTAACTAATCCCCGTTCCCATAACTCAGCAACTATTTTTCGGATTTCAACTAAACTGATACAAAACATTATAATTAAATTAATAATCAGTCTATATAAGTTAAAATTAATTTTATGCATTGTATAATGGACATGCAAATTTTGAAATACACCACTTTGCAAGGAGCCTAGGCTGTTTGAAAAGAGCCGGGATAATTGGAGACTCATCTCCCTTTCTCCAATGAGCCTGATGTTTTTCAGACTTATTGCAAAGAGCCTAGAGAGCGTAAGGCTATTTGAAAAATGATCATTTGTTTCACAGTCAACCTGATTTTGACCAGCTGTTTGTTCAAATATATTGTTGTACCAGACGCGAAACTGAAAGCTCCTTTTGAAATCAACCCTCAACCTGAACCGAACCTGAACAAAAGTACATCGAACCGTAACCCGATCCGAACCAGAAAAATTAATTTCCGTCGACTCGCAACCCGACCCGAATATGAAAATTCCGTTTAAAGTCAACCCGATGCCCGAAAAAGTTTCATCGAACCGCAAACAGGTCCGTACACGACAAACAAATTTCCGTCTACATGCAACCAAACCTGAACCCGACAAAAAATTCTATGAAACCACAACCCGACCCGAAACCAACACACTTACATCCGAGCCCGAAGTGAAATTAAACATACATGTTGTTCAATTATTATTAAAGAAAACCTTTTTAAAAAAATAATAAATTAGTAACATTAGATTAATGTTTCAGGAGATACACTTAATCATTCATTCAAAATTGGAAAATATATTTTTTTAATAATTAAAAAGTATCTACTAATATGCAAGAATAATTTTAAAATGTTAATAATAGGAAACGTTTTTAAAACTTAATACAATATACTTCGTTCATCTGAAACATAGTTTTGCTTAATTTCAGTAATTTCTTTGTGAAAATCCCAAGGTCTATCTGATCCAAAACAGAGATTCAAAACATAAATCTGACCAGCAAGAAACATCTAGAGTGAACCAAACGCACGGAAAAATAAATTACAGTCACACCAACTAGAAAAAATGAATTTAGGGACAATCCGAACTTATGGAGAAGGTGTCCGCTCTTATATTTGAATATTAAAGAATATACATATGTCGATTTTTCAATAAAATGTAGAAAATTAGTATTAGTGATACAGTGTAGATTACTTTCCATAATCGCATTAAAAGATGAATTCATTTCCTTTCATTTAATGTTCGGGTTGAATTATTTTGGGTTTTGATTGAAACATATCGGGTTGCGTGTCGACGGAAATTATTTTGTCGTGTTCGGATCGGTTTGCGGTGCGATGAGCTTTTTGGTGTTCTGGACGGCTTTAAATAGAATTTTCAGATTCGGATCGTGTTTCATTTCGAAGGAAATTATTTTTTCGTGTTCAGATCGATTTGCGGTTCAATGGAACTTTTTTGGAGTTCAAGTTGACTTCAAATGAAATTATCAGGTTTGGGTTGGGTTAGGTGTCTGCGGAAATTATTTTTACCTGTTCGATTCGGTTTTCGGTTCGATGGAATTTTTTTGGGGGTTCGTGTAGTGGAATTTTCAATTCCATTTTCAGTTCAATTTTTCTCAAATGGTATTTTCAAGTTCAGGTTGGGTTGCATGTCGACGGAAATAATTTTGTCGGGTTCGGATAAGATTACGGTTTGATGAATTTTTTACCAGGTTTGAGTTGCGTTGAGGGTTAACTTCAAATGGAGTTTTCAGCGTGCCGGAGTTCGTTTATCCCAGAAAGTATCCGCTATCGGCAAAAGGTGAAAATAAAGAATTTTCCGGTGAGTGCGCACCACGGCCGGTATACAGTGTCGCAGGCAGCGGGGACACGAGCCAGAGGTTCGATCGGAAGGATTGAGGTGGAAAAAAAGAATTTTCCGGCGAGTGCAAAGTACGCCCGGGATACGTTGCCGAATGCCACGTGGTGCCGAGTTGGAGGTTCGTTTGGTTCGAAATTTATAAACTTGCAGATTAGGTAAATATAAAGGATTTTCCGACGCATGCGCGGCATACCCAGGATACGGTGCCGTAGGCGGTAAAATTTGAAGCTCGCTAGCCGGCGATGTAAATTAGGGGCTCGCTAACCGGCGAAGCCAGCTAGTAGGTGTACTAATGTGTCTAAATGACGCAATTTGTTAACCTATTTATGTCAGAATTATTAATCTCATCTCGGGATTATAAAATCATTTTGCTCATAGAAGAAATAACCAAAATAGCAAATTTTCAGTAAAAAAAAAATTACACCGCAGAAGAAAACCACAAGCATTCATTCATCACATCCGAAACACGGAAGTAATTAACTGTGATTAGTAGCTTTACAACAGCTTCTTTTAATAGCGAAAATAACATTTAATTGTTTAAGAGCCTGCGCTAGTCACGCGAAGAAACGCTCCAGCTAATGTTAAGTCTATGGGAAGGTTATCGCGCGATTTCTCTCTCGCATTTTAATATTTTTAAATGACTTTTTTTGCATAGGATAGCTGAGGTCGATCTCTAACGTTGTGAGTTTTTACTTTTTCAATTTTGGTTACGGTTTTTTTAAAAGCGGACATTTTCAATTTTGGAACCGGTTGGAAACGGTTCTGAAAGTGAAATTACCCTTATATAAAAAAACTGGAACCAAAATCGCAAAAGTAAAAACTAACAACGTTAGAGATCGACCTCAGCTATCCTATGCAAAAAAAAAAAAATCATTTAAAAATATTAAAATGCGAGCGAGAAATCGCGCGATAACCTTCCCATAGACTTAACATTAGCTGGAGCGTTTTTTCGCGTGACTAGCGCAGGCTCTTAATGATTGTTTGTGAAATATGCTGAATAATAAACATTAATTACTTTATATCTTTAATATTTTGGATAATTAACTTTTTCATTTCTTTCAAAGATTTCCAGTAACAGTGTAAAGTTCCAAAGACGTCACCGGAAAGTGAAACCAAGTAACTTTAATTATAGAACTCTAATTTACGTCACATAACCGCGAGAACAAGTACAAATGTAAGCTCCTAAAATTGCTGTACTAACACCTATATGCTATTAAGTGTAAAATATTATGTAAGAGTAAAGTTAAATGATCAATACAATTATTTAAATGGATCAACCTACTTATGCATTTAAAAAGAGTTATCTAATTCATAAATTTAGTATTTCAGCTGCAAACGGTACGAAATAGCTTAAATGCTTTCAAGCCAGCTAATCTTGGAATATACACTGATCAGTGACCAAGGATACACCTATAAATTTCAAATAGATAACATAAGAAGTGAGCAGCATCAAAAAATGTAAGAAGATTTTTCTTATCCTTTAACTTTCAATATTGGAGAGAACATTTTTTTTATTTTATTCATATAATAAAACATGCGCCGCACCGAATTCCTCCTTCATTTTACTCTGGCTGTACTAGAGCTTTACAAATTTGATAAAATATGATAGCCAGGAGAAAAATTCTATTCGCCAGTAAAATATATTTATCTCCCTCCCTTCCCTCGTCTTCCAAAAAGAGCAATGTTTTTAATTAATTAATTAAAATATAATAGCGAACATAGATTAGAATTAATAGTTCCATTGTTTAGAATAGCACATAATTTATAAAGATAATATAAATTTAGTTTTATATTAAAACTATAGAAAATGATGATTCCTGAATGCTTCACATTTCCGGATAGTCGAGTGCTATAAAATCTATGTCTGATGAGGGAGCATACAGGAAATAGTGAAGCAGGAAAACAATTTTGTGTCTATTTTCATATCGTAGTCTGATTTTATTCTTTTAAAATTCTCATTTGATGAACCTATTTTTACCAAATTAAAAATAAAAGTTAAAAATATTTTTTGTTTGAACACAGTTTCTAGGTTTATTTCTTGATATTTTGGGAAGAGAAAAAATGCCGTTTGGCTCAATTTTTAGGGCATTTTTTTGTTCAAAAAAAATAAATAAAATAAAAACTTGCCTGGCTTATTTGTTAAGCCCTGGTCTGTACTGATATTAGATCGTCATCAAGTTATCCATTTAGTATAAAAACCAATTCTAGTGAAAAGCTATATATATAATAAATTTATTATTAACCTATTACACTCTAAAATATACATGGGTGAAAAGTATGAAAGTACGTATGAAAAGTTTCTCCCGGTGAAAATGGCGTTAGGTTTATCTTGAAAAATACGAGGGGTGATCCAAAAAAAAGTTTAGAAGGCAAAGGAAAAAGTATTTATTAACAATAGAAACAAGATACAAATGGCAATCAAGAGACACACCTGGCCTTTACTTTTTCACATAGTCGCCAAACCTGTTTAGGCATTTGTCAGAACGTTCGACCAACTTATTTATCCCGTCTTGGTAGTAATCAGGGCCCTGCTCATTGAGCCATTTCTCGGCAGCTGTTTTTACTGCATCGTCTGAGGTGAACCGTGTTCCGGATAAGTTTCGCTTCAACGCCGGAAAAAGGAAATAGTCACTTGGAGCCAAATCGGGGCTGTATGGGGGGTGATTCCAGACCTCCCACTTGAACCTTTGCAGCAATTCCTGAGTCTGTCGAGCTGTATGGGGCCTGGCATTGTCATGCAGAAGAATGACGCTTTTGCTCATTAATCCAGGCTGTTTGCGTCGGATGGCTTCACGCAAATTCGTTAAGGTGGCACAATAACGATCGGCATTAATGGTATGGCCACGCTCCAAATACTCGATTCGGATAACACCAGTCATATCCCAGAAAACGGTTGCCATCACTTTACCGGCAGAGGGTGTGACCTTAAACTTCTTCCTCGTCGGTGATCCAGCGTGTTTCCACTCCATCGTGGCTGTTTTGGATGTGGGGGTGAAGTGATGAAGCCATGTTTCATCACCGCTAACGATGCGATCAATGAAGTGTTGGCTGTCTGAATGGTATCGCTACAGAAATGTGAGGCTGCACATCATTCGAGTGGCCTTATGCTCCGCGGACAACGCACGTGGAACCCAGCGGGCACAAACTTTGGAATATCGCAACTCATTGGTTACGATACGCTGAACGTTACCATAACTCAGGTCCAACTCTGAGGCAATCTCACGCACGGTTACTCGTCGATCCCTTTGGATGATTTCTTCAACACGTGCCGTGTTGATATCCGTCCTTGAAGAACTTGGATGGCCGCTCGCTTCCATATTGCGGTTTTCCACATGCTCCCTGCCCGCTTGATAAGAACGACACCATTTCGCTACCTGTTGTCTACTCATTGCTTTGTCCCCGTATACCTCAACGATTTGTCTGTGAATTTCGGATGCGGCTACATTCTTGGCCCATAAGAATCGAATTACGGCTCGTACCTCTATGCGAGACCACTTTTCTAGACTTCGTGCCATTACTGTCGCTCTTAAGTGTCTGCGTACTGACGCTACTTACTCGTAGAACCGCTGTAGGACAACTAGCGCCATCCGTCAACTACCCTGGGTGGAAATATTCGCTCCACAATTATTAAGTTTCAAATGCTTCTGCTTGTAAACTTTTTTTTTGGATCAACCTACGTATTTTTATTAATAAAACTTAAAATACAGTATGATTGTGTTAATGCGACATAATCTTCGCTTATTTTTCTTTTCTTAATTATAAAGATTTGAATTATAGCTTTACTTGATTACTTTACCTTGATCAGATGTCATGTTTTAATTTGTAATAAATAATCTTTTTTTCAAAAATGAGAAAAGTTAAAATTAATGGAAATAATATTATAGTAAATAGATTATGATTTAAAATATTATTTTGGGGAGTCAGATAATTAGAGTAAGACTGATTTTTTAATCCAATTATGTTTGTATGTTTATTGTAAGTTCACCTGATGGCTTCTTATTACACATTTTGTCTCATTTTGCTAGGCGCCTCCTCGTGTTATTTCAAAAAGTTTGCATTATTGATCCTAATTTTAACTTAAAAAATTATTAATTGAATACAATCAACAAGTAAAATTATTTAAGTAATGAACATTTTCTTCCGGGATTACTATTTTTCTTTTTTTGCTATATAATGTTATTAATTAAATATTTTTTCGTTTTTGAAAGTGTTTTTACTTGCTATTTTTTTTATTAATAACTCTTTAATAAACAAAATATGAAAAGAAATTCGATTTTTATATGGGCAATTCTTTTTGGATATGTGGAAACTTAGGCTGAGTAGTTACACTGATTTTTTCTCTATGCATCTCATCCACATAAATGTTCTTAGTACCTAATGCAGAATTTGTTTAAATTTATTTAATTATTATTCGTATTAATTTATATATCAATTTTACTTAAAGAAGGAAAATCTCCTATTAATTCTATTAAATATTATCGTATAAACATTTTTTCTAGTAGTCTATTGGAAATATTCTCTACTGTTAAAACTTACGCATAAATTATATGGTGTGTATTATTCCAGAAAACAATGTTCTTGGGAATGAAGTTTTTAATATAGACAAGCTCTTAAAAACTCGAAACTTCTTTTACTCCAATTTTCACTCTTTCATGGATTGGACATTTTTACGTTTTAATGCATGTGCTTTGTAAGTACAATTACTTTTAGCGTCAAATTTTATTGACTCCAATAATGTATTAAATATACATTAAAAAGAAACATTTAATACAAACCATTAATTCTATTTCTTTTTATGAATTTTAAAAAGAAAACAAAAATAAAAGCTTTCCGAATAAGATAGATAAATTATACATATATATATATATATATGTATATATATATATGTGGCGCTTTGACTAAGATGAGACACCACGAGATGCAATACTCCAAGAGAAAATGGTAGTTGGTTAAAGATATACAAAGTTGCAGTCGATATCAACAATCACGGCGAAGAGGTGAGACAATGAAAAGAGTCCACAAGTGTTTCTTCCACAAAGACCAGCCAATTTCCAGACAAATCTTTTATTTAGAATAAGAGCAATGCAGAAACAATTTCCACGGGTATAAACTTATAGTCCTCAGGCTTCACGATAGCTCAATACAGGATTTAATAGATGTTAAATAACAGTGTGAAAATTCTACGAGACTACAACACCAGATACATATTTGTTTATACTTCCAAACACGTCAAAAATCCTCACCTCCAAAGGATGCCAGCGACTTTTGTTCCCTGAGCGTAGACATACAGAAAAACGACGTCACGTGCTCACAAACCAATGAGTGAGAGGCGAGCTCCAGACCAGCGAATGAGGCGAGAGGGAGAAGCTCAAACACGAAATAGTTTCTCCCCTGGTGGCGCATCAATTTTGAAGTGAAAATCCCCAGCGCTCGATATCATAGCATGGAATAATAATAATAAAAAGAAAATGGCTTTTTAAAAAACATTCGAAATGAGAAAGCGTCTCGGAATTTTATAGATTGGGGAGCTGATAAAAGCTACGAATGAACTTAAAATTTTAGATTAAGATTTGGAATAAGATAATTATTAATATACAGGTATTTACTTTTAAAAGGACATTAAATAGGAATAAATATTATTAAGAATTAAGGAAATACTGACTATGTCAGAAGTTAGATTAATTTAAAGGACTAATGCGAAATAAATGTGAAGGATTTGCGAAGGAAATAATTTTTTATATAACATATATATATATATATATATATATATATATATATATTGTAACGTAAAATACACTACCTAATTTAAAAGAGTTTCAAAGGATTAAAGAGCCCTCGTAAAATATATATGATCCTAAAAATTATTTAACCAATGTGTGCAAAATGTTAGTGGAGCATCTGAGCAATATTACTATTTTTAATCCTGTTTTTAAATGAAATAAATATATTACATTTTATATTTGTAAGTCATGTGTAGATGCATATTTTTTGACTGCGTTCATGAAAACATCCAAGTAACCTCACCGTAGAAATTAAATATTTTTAATATAAATATTACAAACAGTGTCTAATTAAAATGAACTGAAAACGAATAAACAAATTTTGCATCCTGTCTACAATAAAATGTAAATATTAAATACCATAAATTCGAAAACTCCATAAAAACATAGAGAAACATAATTTTATGAATATTAACTGAAGGACGAAAATTTTATTTCATTTCGTGTACATTTATTTTCTATACTGGATGTTAAAATCCAATGCAAATCTATCCATATATTTTTACGAAAGTTTGTGCGATTTCTACAAATGAACCATTTTGGATAAAAAAGTTTTAAAAATTTTATTTTAATAGTTCTTTATGCCGTATATGACGATAACAGGAGTAGTTTGTATAATAACATTTCTTTTAACAGAGAATTTTCAATGTTGTTTTCATTAAAAATTAAAAATTAAAATAAATTTATAGGAATGAATAAAACCGTTTTTGAATTTTTGCTCGATTTAAAGGTGCATTATCTCCTTAAACTATTTTTAAAAATTAATCTAGCGGTTTAACTAAAATATAGCATATTGAATTGGAATGTGTTGAAAATTTGTCTTATTGAATTTATTATCTAAATAATTGTTAATATATTGATAAAATTATATGTCAAATATTTTTTTTGAATACATGTTGTTTTAATAATTTTAATTATAAAACAATTATGATGATGCGTAATCTGAAAACCCGGATAATCGTATACTAATAATTTATCTTGACAAAATGGGTTTTTCAGGTAGAATATGACTGGTATATTTTATGTCAGTAACCTTTGATCAATGCAATTTCATCTAAATGAAATCTGAAAGTTTGTTGTTGTGTAATTGGTAAACCCACTTATATTTCAATATTTTATCTTGTCAGAAGTGATCTTTACGTCATAAAATTACCACACCCATCCAAAAAAGAAAACAAATCCTCAGAAACTGAAATAAAGATTGCATTTTTTGGAATGCCTGAGTGATTAAAATCTGTAGTTGTGATATCGTGTGAAGGTCAATCATGCGGGGTTTATCACGCATCTGCTTACAAAACCTCATTATATTTATATTATTGAACTGTAACAAATGCGTAATAACAGTTTTTACATTTTTGTTCCGGCTAATATATTTTATAAAAAGTCGTTTATTTTCTGTTCAAGAACAATATTGGACAGGCATTAAGAGTGAAAGGACATAAATCTCTACTGTTTTAGTTCTTTTACACATACAAGGGGAAATTTGGAAAAGAAAATGGAAGGTAATGTAAATTTTATTAATTATATGCAATGACATATGGTTTTGCACTGAAGAAGAATCAAAGAGTCGACCTTGAATAAGCATTTAGAGTAAAGTTCTAAAAATAAAATTAGTTTTCGACTAATATTTTATTTTCAAAATATTTTCATTAGACTGGGTACCTATTTTTATGCTCGAAAAATTAAATTCAACATGTAAATCTGTGACTTGTTAATAAAAATTTCCTAATTTGTATGTAGAGAAAATAAAGGAAGAGATTGTATATAAATAAAGGAATATTAATGTTTTTAAACAAATGCGAATGTGAAATAGATTGAGAAATATTTTGCTTGACGAGTCTTTTATTGGATGAAAATAGAATAAAAATTATGTTGCACGTATTGTAATAATATTTTATTTCAAGGATATGTACGAGAAATAATCGTGAAAAAATTGTGTCAAACATTATCGTGAAACATTATAATGAAGCGATTTTTGTAAAAGAATTATCATCAATATAATTTTCTGTAAAGAAGACGCCTATAAATTTAATCTCAAATAAGATTGTGAAAGAGCAAACTACTGAAAAATATTATTTCATGCAAGTGTAAAAATCTAGAAGAAGAAAAAACTTTTCATAAGTTATTCAGTGCAGTTACGTTTTGTATATGAAGTAAATAAGTCAGAACATAGAATTGTATTTCAAATTAATTATAAAATTGTACTAAGCAAGTCAAATTGTTATTTAATC
The DNA here is from genome assembly GCA_963931845.1 of Maratus michaelseni. Taxonomy (NCBI): domain Eukaryota; kingdom Metazoa; phylum Arthropoda; class Arachnida; order Araneae; family Salticidae; genus Maratus; species Maratus michaelseni. The sequence goes on from OZ007596.1 coordinate 184,352,498, forward strand.
TCGTTATAATCTGCTGTGTTTCAAATAATTCACAGGCATTTTCGATAATATATGTTTTATTGTTGCGATTTGTGCAGTCGAATATTTTGAAGAAATGTCATCTATTTGCTTAAATTGGCTGATTACTTAAAAACTAGAATTTTGAAAAAAAAAAAAACATATGCTTAAGGTCTTTCAAAAAATAGATGTTCTAATGGACAGCTTATAAATGAATTAAAGAGGAATAATTAATAAAAGATATACTCTGTGTAACTAAAATATTTGTAAGTATTTTTTAGCAAATTAGTCTTGATAAATAAGCTTTATTAATAAAATTTATGAATAATGTGAAAACTATTCCAAAATTCAAAAACATCAACCAAAGGGTATAGTTTTATATGGAAACACAGTATTTTTAAAAAGTTGAATAAGGTGATGCTATATGCAAAGACAACAACCAAGGCACTTAATTATAATATAGTTGGAATAGAATTATATTATTTTGACGTTAAAGAATTTCAACATAAATACATAAGTAATTTTCGTTTTCAACAAAAATATTAAGTGAAAAGCATCGATTCACTTTATACTCGTATGTAAAACTGAGCACAGGATTGAGGATATACTGTTTTTTATTGTTCTTAATGAAATATTCTAACTAATATTACGATAAATAGAACAAACCTTTTAATTTTAGAGCATAACTACTTATATCTTCAAAATAAGTAAAATGTTGCATTATTTTTTAAAAATGTATTTCATTTTAGTATTTAATATAATTATTCAAGTAATGTGTAGTTTCATACAAGAAAATAGAACGACAGAAAAAACATTTTCATTGGATCACGTGCGTGGAGAAAAATGCGAATTGTTTTGCTCTTGTGCTGATTTTAGAAAACTGGATAATGTTTACTGCCTATCTTATAAAGAACTGAGATCGTCATTGGAATATGACGATTATGACGATTATGACATTTTTATGCTATCTTTCTCTGATTTCAAGAGTAATTACAACTTGACTAAAAAAATGCTCTTGGGGTTAAAAATTCGTAAATTATCTTTGAGTGATCCTGATATTACTGTTGCTGAAAACTTTCTTGATGGTGTTACTGGATTATATGAATTAGACGTGGGACAAAGTGACATTGAGGTAATTTCTTTAGATTTTTTTTTATATTTATTGATTGTTTCTTTTTTACATGTGCTACATATACATGTATGTATTTATTCAAAAAATTATACCTGAAAATACAGTTTACAGAATATGTGCCATATTTCTGATAAATATATGAAATGACGTATGTGACGCTTAAAATGAAATGGGAATTCGTGATAAAATAGTAAGAATTTAAAAATGGTTTGTACAAATGAATAATGTACTTGCAGTTTTAAGTGCCGTAGATTCTCTCTCATGAAAAACAAAACAAAACAAAGCTGAGTATTTACACAATTATTCGTCTTCTGATAAAAAGAACTAAACTTTAATTAACTAATTAAGTAATAAATAAAGTTAAAACTGATCAAAATAAATTAAGCATACACCATTTTTACTTGAGCTTCGCCCAGCTAGCATAGATAGTAATAACGATACTTCTTTTTTGCAGCATCTTTCGCGAGACTAGCAATAATGGAATTAATAAAGAAGGCAATTTTTACAAGTAATTTCTGGCAAGAAGTTCGCTGTTTTATACACACAAATAATTTTTTCAACATTTACACAATTTATTTAATACATACATTTACTTACGGAATTCAATTATCTATTATCATGCACAAAATGAGGTACTTTTTTGTAATCTGTAAAATCAGACGAAATTTGTTAATATCCATATATGAGTAAGTTTATATATATATATATATATATATATTCATTAGTTTTCATTCCAAGCTTGCAGTTACCATATGATAATAAATCCGAATTTCTAGGCCAACGTCATTTTAAAGAGCGCAAAGACGGAAATACAAAAGCACTTACAAAAAATCCGTTATATGCTGCTACTAATTACGGAACACTAATTGTCATTAGCACATTACTTATCCTTATTATTAGCACTGTTTTCAATATTGTAATTAGTACAATCAATATTTCCGTAAAGATTATCATCTTTATTTCTATCAATCTTATTTAAAATTTCCCTTACGTTTAATCTTTAAACATACTGTTGATTTTTAAATTTCCGGAATTTCTGGTGTTAAGTTTGTATGCTGTAAATTTAAGATATTTTTAAGATATTTTTTTACGAGATATTTTTTTAATTTTTCCTCACCAGAAGCAGCCAACAAATAGAAGAAAAACTTTATTGTGAAAGAGAAGCTTATTAGCGATTTTGAACGTATCAATACGGGAAAAATGTTACCTGTATAAAATATTTTTTTTTCCTAAATATGTGTGAAAAAAACACGAACTTAAAGATCACACCATTAGCCTTGTTGACAATAGAAAAACAGATAATTATTATAAAATAGTAAATTAAATAAAACGAGTAGTATTATGTGTAGAAAACTTAATTCAGGAGCAACACTCAACTCAGTCTAACAGTTACTGTGATATAAATAATTTACATAAAAAATCCTATATCTCAGGACATCATTTCTGTCGACATAATGGTTACGAACTTAGGATAGGCGTAATGTAAAAATGCTGTTTTAATAAAATATTTCTCATGATTTCAGAAAATACTGACATGATATTAGATATGCTCAAAGCAAAACAATAGCATACTTTCTTATTTAACTCATCTTGTTTTTTGTATGTTAAAGTAGGATTGGGTAATTAATTTTTAACTCATTTCCTGATACGCTGGATTTTATTATTTTTTATTTTAATGTACAAAAGTGTGTTTCCAATGACAATACAATTTTTTAATATTTTTAGAATTTAATTACAATTTAATAAAGTAGTTTTAAGGCCTTTTTTCCGTTAGCCTACAATAGGTGATAAATCGGTAAATATTCTATATAGTTACAATTGTATATGAGTTACAACATTATTGGATTTAATTATGCACGAAATTACTTTCCACATAAAAGATCAACTGGATATAAATCTGTAACAACATAATATTTTAAATATTAACAAGTAGAAAATAAAAATATAAATAAATTGTATAGTTATTTTAAATATATACTCTTTTAACTTTTAATAATTTAATATTAATTAAACTATGATTATAAATTAAGAAAATAAATTTTAAATCCTGAATAGGTAGATTTAAAAATTATGTTTATCTTGTTCTCTTCATCTTACAAAAGAAACAGATAAAAAATTGTATGTTTTTTAAATAAATTACCCAACTCGCGCTTCCTGCCAAGCGTAATTTTCTGTAATAGAGCACGATTTTGCCCACACCAAATTAACGTATTGCAACTGGATTTTTTTAGGAAAAATCTTAAATTACAGCCATAAAATTAGACGCGATTTTCAGGATAAACATTGAGAGTTTATAAAATAATGTTAAAAAAAAGCAATTTTTAACCTTATACTTATTTTACCCTTAATTTTTTAAAAATGTTTTTAGGAAATGTATTATTTTTTATGGAAGAGGAACAATTATAAGCACTTTGAAATTATACTAAGTTAAAAATAACTTTTTTGTACTTTTCATGCCATATTTAACAAAATTGGTGTTTAATAATTATTAAACTTTAATTTAGGTTTTATTAAGATATTCCTAACTTCAGAATGGAAAATAAATCCATTCAGGAAACAAATATTAAATCAAGTCGCCTTAAAAAAAAAAATTCTCATCTAAAATAATCCAACAAATAGAAGTATAATTAAAAAAAAAGAGGACCGCCGCAGAATGCGCGGAGCGCAGCGTTCCGCGTGAGGGTCGTTTGCTACGTCCCTTTTATACCGAGACACTTGCGGAAGCCAGGTAGAAAGGTACTTACGGCAGTATTAACCATGATGGTAATTTTAAACGTACCAATCTGTTAAAAGTGTTATATGAGTAAAACATAGATATGAATGTGAAAAAATCACGTAAACAGGTCAACATTATTTACCCGGACAAGATAAAACAGGTAATAACTAAAACAAAATATATTATCCTCAGAAAACTTAATTCAGAAGAATAAAACAATTCAGTCTAGTATGTAATGTACAAAAAATATTTTACGAAAAATACTTCAGGTATATGGGCATCACGGTTTCGAACTTACGATAAACCTAACTTAAAAATACAATTTTAAGAAGATATTTCTCATAATCTGAGAAAATACTAGACTGATATTAGTTTAAAAAATAACAAATGATTTTTATCCTAAACCCTTTGAATAAGAGTCTGGACATATACGTCCCCGTGGACTCTTTATTCTTTTTATACCACATTTGAAATAAAAATTTCAGCCACAAGATTGCATTAGAACATTTTAAAGAAAATTCTAACATAAATCATTGTTTTGTCAATTGTTGTAAGATTGAATATAAAAATAGTCTGCTGTCCTGGTTCGTAATCAAAGGGTATTTTTTTCATAAAATGTACTAACATTTCTGAGAGAAGGACCTTACTGACACATTGCATTTTTACTTAGTTTTAAACAACATTGTTATACAAAACTTTTATGAAATATTTTACAAAATTGTTGTTTAAATATTATTGAACTTTAATTTATGTTTCATTAGGATATTCCTAACTTCGGAACAGAAAATAATTCCATTCAGGTAATAAAAATTCAGTCAAGTCGCATTACCTCCTTAGATGGAAAAAACCTTCAAAACTTGACTTCACTAAAGTACATGTCCTTCAAAAAAAATTCTATTCAATTCATTGATCCAGATGTTTTAAAGGTAAGTACACGTTTAATAAAATAATTAAAATATAAGATAAAAACAGCTATCCCAAATACGGGATGTCAATACATTCTGATAAGTTCAGATTTAAACTTAATCAAAATATCATACGGTAAATTTAAATGACGATGTTTAAAATGCGATTGATGTATAAATACCGCAGATATGTTTCAGCAAAGCAGTAATCGTGTCTTCCACAGTGAGAAATGCAACAACGCAAATGTTGCTCAGTGTTATTTGTAAAATTGTCGAGGAAATCTTATAATGATGCTTTACGAGAAAAAATTTAAAGAGGGAATGTAATCTGAATTGATCATTAAAACATTATAATAAAAAATGTTAATATGATGTCATAAACTTTCGAAACTTTGATTAGGGGTAATTATAAAGCTAATAATTAAGAATATCAAGATTTTATTGATAAAGCCTCTATTAATAGATGAATCTCAATACAGCAAAGTTTAAATGTTTGGATTCAACTTAGTAAACGCATTATTGAAATCGTAAAAGCTTGAATAATAAATTTTGACTTGATATTCGATTCTGTTAATCTATTTTAATCATAAAAATATTTACTCGATATTAAAGTAAGATAAAACATAGTGGATTTACATATATCAGTCAACTTAAGCACGACACTTAAATTGAAATTTTAAGGCATTATTTTCTTATTCTATAGCATGATGGTAAATGATGATATTAAATAAAAAAAATAATAAACAGATACAAATATATCATAGCGTTTAATATTAAAAAGAGATAAAATATTGTTTTTCACAAAATTCTTCAAAAGATTTAAATTAAGATTATTAAAAACCTGAGCCGTTCGTAACAATATTGTATATATAATTATTGCTAAATGTTTATTTAACAATAGATTTGATGTGTTTTGAATGCTTTCAATGTCATTTCATGAAGATCGACAGATTATAATTGCTAGATTACTTGCATTAAATTTATTTAGATTTTTCCGAAAAAAAAAGGAATTGAAGTGTATTTATTAAAAATATTTTAACTTTATTGTTAAAACGGTTATAATTTATCGTGTAATTGATGTCCCATCTGTATGCTAGTATTTTACTTTCAAGTTACTCAAATTATACATTTTATATTCTTTCATAATTGAATGCTTACATGAAGAAAAAAAAGGAAAAAAAGAGATATGTATACCCATTTTATTAGGTAATATTTTATATTGTTAACATTAAATTTTCATTTTTAGATTTCTTTAATTACACTGTTAAAAATCTGCAGCAAACTGTCCAGTCAGCTGATTGTTTTTATAGAAAACAGTTATTTGACCATGGTTTGAAGCATTCTCATTGGCTATAATAAAGATAAATTACGATTATGTAACTTTTGCTTTCATATCCAAATGCTTACATGAAGAAAAAAAAAGAAACAATTCAGATACGTATACCCAATTTATTATGTAATATTGTATATTGTTAACAATAAATTTTCATTATTAGATTTCTTTAATCACACTGTAAAAAATCTGCAGCAAACTGTCCAGTCATCTGATTGTTTTTATTGAAAACAGTTATTTGACCATGGTTTGAAGCATTCTCATTGGCTATAATAAAGATAAATTACGATTATGTAACTTTTGCTTTCATATCCAAATGCTTACATGAAGAAAAAAAAAGAAACAATTCAGATACGTATACCCAATTTATTATGTAATATTGTATATTGTTAACAATAAATTTTCATTATTAGATTTCTTTAATCACACTGTAAAAAATCTGCAGCAAACTGTCCAGTCATCTGATTGTTTTTATTGAAAACAGTTATTTGACCATGGTTTGAAGCATTCTCATTGGCTATAATAAAGATAAATTACGATTATGTAACTTTTGCTTTCATATCCAAATGCTTACATGAAGAAAAAAAAAGAAACAATTCAGATACGTATACCCAATTTATTATGTAATATTGTATATTGTTAACAATAAATTTTCATTATTAGATTTCTTTAATCACACTGTAAAAAATCTGCAGCAAACTGTCCAGTCATCTGATTGTTTTTATTGAAAACAGTTATTTGACCATGGTTTGAAGCATTCTCATTGGCTATAATAAAGATAAATTACGATTATGTAACTTTTGCTTTCATATCCAAATGCTTACATGAAGAAAAAAAAAGAAACAATTCAGATACGTATACCCAATTTATTATGTAATATTGTATATTGTTAACAATAAATTTTCATTATTAGATTTCTTTAATCACACTGTAAAAAATCTGCAGCAAACTGTCCAGTCATCTGATTGTTTTTATTGAAAACAGTTATTTGACCATGGTTTGAAGCATTCTCATTGGCTATAATAAAGATAAATTACGATTATGTAACTTTTGCTTTCATATCCAAATGCTTACATGAAGAAAAAAAAAGAAACAATTCAGATACGTATACCCAATTTATTATGTAATATTGTATATTGTTAACAATAAATTTTCATTATTAGATTTATTTAATCACACTGTAAAAAATCTGCAGCAAACTGTCCAGTCATCTGATTGTTTTTATAGAAAACAGTTATTTGACCATAGTTTGAAGCTTTCTCATTGGCCATAACAAAGGTAAATTACGATTATGTAACTTTTGCTTTCATATCCAAATGCTTATATGAAGAAAAAAAAAGAAACAATTCAGATATGTAAAACCAATTTATTATGTAATATTTTATATTGTTAACAATAAATTTTCATTATTAGATATATTTAATTACACAATTAAAAATCTGCATTTGAAGCGTTCTCATTGGCCAAATGCTTACATGAAGGAAAAAAGAAAAAAAATCCCAAAATGTATACACAATTTATTAGGTAATATGTTATATTGTTAACAATATATTTTCGTTCTTAGATTTATTTTATTACACTTTTAAATCTGCAATTTCTGGTAAACAGTGAGAGACAACTGTTTTCAGATCAACATGGTATTATTTTCAGCTATTATTTTCCCTTTTTTCCCGTTTTGCATGTTATGGATAGATTTAAGAGGAAATATTTGCTACAAATGTGTGTTAAGATATTAGAGATTTCAAAAGATGAAATGATTGGATAATATTCTACAATCATGACTACTCTGAAACTATGAAAGTTAAGAATGTTTATTTTGACATACAGGCTACTATTACACTGTTAAAAATTTGCAGCAAACTGTCCAGACATTTGACCGTTTTTATAGAAAATGGCTACATAACCATAATTTAACTCTATTCTGATCATAATATCAGCAATTATATGGTCAGAATGGAGTTAAATTACGGTTATGTAACCGTTTTATATAAAAACGGTCAAGTGACTGGATAGTTTGCTGTAACTTTTTAACAGTGTATGACATGATGCTGCTAAAGAAGATAATTAAAAATAATCGAGTTTGAAATAGATCAATTGGAACTAAAAATATCTACAGTTATATTTTCGCTGGGTTTTCCCTAAAACTGCCTGCCTAGAAACTTAAAATTTTGCATAGACATAACGTCTAAGACAAAAATGCGCACAAACAATGTTTTTTTATTTAAAATATATAAATTGTAAAAAAATCAAAAAGTTATTTTTTCCCATCCCAGTCCTAGTTACAACTTTTCTGAAAATGTGAGACAGCTCAAGTATCAGTAAATGCTTAAACTAATTAAAAGAAAAGTAACAAACAACGCGATGATCAACTAGGTAAGGAATTACTTCATATTTAACCTTTTGCAGTAGAAAAATGACAGTTAAATATAATAAATCTATGTTTTCTAGCATTTCAGTTAACGGTATTTTTATTTTTATTTTTATTTGTCGTGAATCAGGATATACTAATATCATTAAAAAGAAATATTTGCTTGTTTGTAGTAAATAGTCTCTAAAATTACTGAACCTATTTAAAAATTAAATTCACTGTGAATGGAATTTGAAAATGTATTACAATGTTTCCGTTTGCAAAAGTGTGTGGCTTCAGGTGGGCTCCATTGAAAATTTTCCGATTAATTTAGATATTTATAAAAATATTTTTATTTCACACATTCATCTTATGCCATTCAAAAAAATATATATATAATATTTAAATAATATGTAACAGTATAATTTACCCCTCATGTTAGTAGGCGCATAAAACTATTTGTTATATTTCAATAACGACGAGTGCAAAGCCTTTGTATTTGCTGGTAGGGTAAGTCCGGGATAGATCTCCAACTTAAGCCCCCTTCATTTTTAGGGTTTCGTTCATCTCACGAAACCCTATTCGTCCCGTTACGTTGTCTGTCCGTCACAGAGCCGGTTCTCAGAAACTATATAACTTACAGACTTTCAATTTTGTGTACTTATAGCTGAATAACTACTATGAAGCTGAAAATCATAGAATTTTGAAAAAATTGTATTAATTTATTATATATAGAAAAAAAAATCTAACAGACTTTTCCTATTAAATTTAAACTTTTTTCGTTATAGCAGTTGCCAACAATAAAAAATCGACAATAAAATTCTTTCTACAGTAATTAATTTTCTATTTAAAGATTTTCACGTGAAAAATGAAAATGAAATAAAAAGTTTCACCAATTAATATGACATCATATGAGTAATAAAACGGAAATTTTCAAACATTTCTTAATAATACAAGGGGTATGAGTGTGTGTAAATACAGAAAGCAGGTTAATATGATGTCATTAGAGAATTAAAAAATAATAATCTGACATCATGTTGGAAGTTTAACGGACTTTTTCAAATGTTTGAGAATAATACAAAGAAAGTATCAATATGAGTAATAGAGAAAGCAAGTAGATATGACGTCAGCAAGTGATTATAAGGTCATATGAGTTTGAGGAACGTATTGAATCATGATAAAAACCCGATAATGGAATTATTGGCGCGTTTTAACATTTTGAAGGTCTCTATACAACATGTTTAATTTTTAAATTGATTCTTTTATAGATCGCATTTAGTCCACATAACAGATATTATTATGACAGAGTATAATAGCGGGCTTCGCCCGCTATCGGACGGGTTCAGATTAAAAAAAAAAAAAAAAAAAAAAAAAAAAAAAACGAGAAAAATAGACCGGCAATTTTTTATTTTATAAAAAACATGACTTTTTTTAAAATGAAATATATTTGGATTCATTAAAGGAAGGATAAAGTGCTTTTAACAGGCATATTAAACGAAACCCTTTGTGCGATCTTCGATCACACTTACCCACTTGTTTATTTGTCTGTACTACGTTTTTCCACAACACTTAGTGTTTCTGTGTCTTCTTCAAGGATTTTTTCTGTGTTTGGATAAAGAAATTTTGTCTTATTGAAGACGGAAAATTTCCGTTTTATAAATAAATATTCGCAATAATAATAATAATAATAAAAATCCGTGATGCACGTACTGATACAGATTTACACAACATATTATTACGCACTATTCTTATCGCCTTTTTTTCCTACGGATTCGAATCTGAGTACACTTTAACTTAGGATGGTTGCTTTATGCCACACACCACTCCGCCACTTCCAACGGCTTGACTAGAGAATATTCACTTACCCCCCAACAGTTACGAAAATGGACTAGTTCTTTTCCTTTTTCTTTCAGTATAAGTGTTTTGGGAAGACCATCTCATTTTTAATATTTAACTTGCAAAGACATTTTTTCCCTTTTTTTCCTGGAAAATGTATGACTTTCATTACTTAAATTCTCTGTGCGATAACTGATAAATGTATATCCAAAATATACTACAATGTTTTCGTTTTTCAAGGGTGGGTCTTCAGATGAGCTCCATTGATTTAAAAAAAAATTAATTTATATCTTTAATAAAAAATTTTTATTTCAGACATTCATCTTACGCGATACAAGAAAAAAGCTACCACAAAAGGCCAAAATATTAGTAATATTTAAATGATACGTAGCAGTATAATTTACCTCACATGTTAGTATGTGCTTAAAAAACGTTTGTTATATTTCAATAACCACGCGCGCAATGCCGCGGGATTTGCTGGTACATTATAATTTCAGGGATATAGAACAAACAAACGACACTCTCTTAAAATAAAATAATGAAATTTTCCGTTGACTGCCGCATTTTTGTTAACAAGAAAAAACTGAACTGAGTGATAAAAGAACTGACCGTGTATGTTTCTGGCCATAGCCTTGATTTGATTATAAATTTAGCTCTTCTTTGACATAAATTGTTAATTCAGTTATAATCATAAGTATGTCTTTGAAAAATACTAATTATGTACAAATTATTTTTTCTAGGGTACAGAAAATATCGAAGCATTTGATCTCTCTCACAACTTATTGCTATCCATTCCACAGAAATTGCTAGACCCTATGAAAAAATTGAAACGTTTTACCGCCAATGACAATCAGTTACTACATGTAGACAATTTGTTCTCTGTTACACTTCCAGCTGTAAGTACTTATTTTATATTGACTTGCCCGCAATTAAAAAATCGTTCCCACGAGAAAAATGAAGGATACATGGATATGTACGTCACTAATTTTAATTTTATGTGAACAGTAGAAGTAAACACCCTTTGTTTGGTTAGATACTTTTTATCGCGGGTGTTTGTTTCTCACACTGAATATAGTTTTTTTCTTTTCGGCCAGTAGAACATTTCTTAAAAGACAATTAAACTGTAAAAGTGTAAATCACGTAAACATGTAACATGCTATAACAGGGTTTGTATGCCCCAATGTATTCATTGGATCTGATGTCAGATTTTTAATAAAGTAACGGTCATCATTAGATAGGCATTCGATATTTTAGAAAAAATTCGACAGTTTCCGCATGCGTCCGAAGAATTTCCGCATGCGTGCAAATGCTTAATAAAACTAAAATTACACTGACAAGGGAACCACTTTTGGTGCAACTCGCACCTAGCATTGAGACCTGGTGCAATCTAAAGCCCTATATTATGAAGTTTGAGAATCGATAAAAATTTTCTATTAAAATCATTTTTTTGATTATACAGCAGCATAACTTTCTGAAAACGCAATTTTCGAAACAACTTATCGGACTATTAAAATAGAGGTTTTTTTTTTTTTTTTTTTTTTTTTTTTTTAAATACAAATTAGTAAATAATAAGTATAAAATGTTGAAAAAAGTTAAAAGAATTCCTTCAAAAACTTAAGAATTTGATTTTGAAAAATAACAACATTACATTTACATTGTTGGTGGGAAAAAAGTGGACGTTTTTTTGCCCCATTGAGTTTTCCGACAACTCTAGCCGAATATCATAATTAGCTGCTTGTCGTATGTGAGAGTGGTTTGGACTTGTAATGTCCAACCTTAAAATTTGTATCGCCCTATTTGGCAACTTAACTCACTATTGGCGTGAAATTAACAATTAAGAAATCCAATAATAAAAAATTTAAAGTATTAAAAATATATATATATAATATGATTTTAACAGAGAAATTTTATCGGTTCTCTAACTTTTATGCATAGGGCTACAAAATGCACCAGGTATCGATGCTAGTTGAGAGCTGCACCAAAAGTGGTTCTTTTTTCAGTAAAGAAATTAATGTTGTTTAATAAAACCAAAAAATCACTCAAAGTAACTTACCAATCTAGAAATGTCCATCTGTATCAATAAAATTAAATATATGTGTGTGTGTGTGTGTGTTTGTGCACGAAAGGCAGGGTGTTGGAAATCTGGACAAAATCTTGTCCCCCTAAATTTGTCAAGTGGTTTGTTCGGGTTTAAAATCGTTCCGAACCGGTTTTTCTTTTTGTATATCGGTCGTAAAGGCACTCCCTTTTAACTGTAACTGTATGCATATTTTATTCTAGTTTGATGTACGGAGTAAATATATCTAGGGTGAAATAGCTCCATGGAAGGTGTGGTGATGTGATGGAAGGACAGTTAACCCCCTTTCTGCATGTTTATTGCTATAATGTGATAACAAAGTTCCCAGCAAAGGCTGGATGTATATGTATATATCTTTATTTAAGTTTAACATTCAAGATGAATGAATAAATATAATTCTGATTTTAACATACACTGTTTCTGCAATGTGCTATATACTTAGTCACGCCACAGACCTTAACCACTTTTTTTTATAACTCTGCTCAATCTCTATCAAAGGGGAATCTTTCGCACGTACAGGTCTGCAAAATTAGTTTCGAATGGACGATCACCCCTTTGTATGCTCCTCATCCACTTTTTTTTGTCAATTAATAGTGTTGATAAATCATAGTTGATTTCAAATTCACGGACAGTAGAACAAGATTTATAAAATTCTGTTGTGCGTTATTAATTTTCATTTGTTGTGAATAAGAACTGTAAGTAGCGACAGTTTGATTTGACCTTTTTCCTTATGTGTTTTCATCTCGCAAATTAAAGTTTCAAATCTGCCAGAAAAATGTTTTTTAGGCATTAAAAGAATACAGTTTACATAAAACATTTTAAATAAAAAAAATGATACTCGGCTGCCTAAACGAAAATATTGTTGATAAATTAAAATACAAAATTTCCATACAGAAACATGCCAATATAAAAATTGGCTCGATCAACATTTCGACTTTTAGGAAAGTGTGTCTTATACATGCTGTTTATGAGGTAAAAATAATAGTATAAAAAAAATCCAAATACAAATCGAACATTTTCTTTACCATTTTCTCTAACCAAACATAATTTCAAATCTAAAATAATGGGAAATTATTATTATTAAATTCTAATTAAATATAGGAATGGGTTAGAATGACAGTTAGTCAAAAATCTTAACAATCTAGATAACCATATTTTGTCTGAACGTACAGGGTGTCCATAATTAAACGACCCTACTTTAAAGTTGTCTACAGACGAAACTATTGGTCAGAAAGTTGTGAAATTTTGTGAAGGACATAAAGAAGGAATGGGAATTTTTTTAAGCGATTTTTTTTTTCAAAATTTTGCCACCAGATGGCATTTTTAATGAATCAATCGCATTTGAAGCATTTGGTAAGACATGATAAACCAAGAATTTTACCTGATCTTAAAGAAAGCATTTCACGACATGTTTTTAGCATTTCCCTGAACAAACTGCGGACAACTGTGAAACATGCTATCCTACGATTCGAGATGGTAGCTGAAAATGATGGCCGTCATGTGGAACATGTTTTGTTGCAATAAAATGTGTAAACTATCGTAAATGTATGCTAAATGTGTAACTCAATAAACGTTCTTGGTTTATCAAGACTTACAAATGTTTCAAATGCGATTCACTCTTTAAAAACGCCATCTTGTGGCAAAATTTCGAACTATTTTTTTTTTCGCTTAAACAAATTCCCATTCCTGCATTATGTTCTTCACAAAATTTCACAACTTTCTGACCAATATTTTCGTCTGTAGACAACTTTAAAGTAGGGTCGTTTAATTATGGACAACCTGTATATTAATTTCTATTCAGTGTGACAGTCAAATAAGTCATAGTTCACTTAGGAAGTCGCTAGAGGGAAAAAAAGTTGGACCACTTAATGCAACGGAAAAACGAAAAGTTTCACAAAATTCTTCATTTCTCAAATTACTAAATATTGACTTACTCCACTGTTATTCTAACTCCCTCATATGTATTATTACTTGAAAAAAGGTGTTTTATGTGTTGATAAAAATTTGTCCGGTTTCTTAATTGGATATATATTTTTAAAGATAAGTTTTTCATTTAACAGTAATTAGAATTCAGTTTTTTCTTGAGTAGTCTTTCATAAAACACTGTTAATTATAAATGTATTTTTTTTTCCGCTTAAACAAATTCCCATTCCTGCATTATGTTCTTCACAAAATTTCACAACTTTCTGACCAATATTTTCGTCTGTAGACAACTTTAAAGTAGGGTCGTTTAATTATGGACAACCTGTATATTAATTTCTATTCAGTGTGACAGTCAAATAAGTCATAGTTCACTTAGGAAGTCGCTAGAGGGAAAAAAAGTTGGACCACTTAATGCAACGGAAAAACGAAAAGTTTCACAAAATTCTTCATTTCTCAAATTACTAAATATTGACTTACTCCACTGTTATTCTAACTCCCTCATATGTATTATTACTTGAAAAAAGGTGTTTTATGTGTTGATAAAAATTTGTCCGGTTTCTTAATTGGATATATATTTTTAAAGATAAGTTTTTCATTTAACAGTAATTAGAATTCAGTTTTTTCTTGAGTAGTCTTTCATAAAACACTGTTAATTATAAATGTATTTTTTTTCCGCTTAAACAAATTCCCATTCCTGCATTATGTTCTTCACAAAATTTCACAACTTTCTGACCAATATTTTCGTCTGTAGACAACTTTAAAGTAGGGTCGTTTAATTATGGACAACCTGTATATTAATTTCTATTCAGTGTGACAGTCAAATAAGTCATAGTTCACTTAGGAAGTCGCTAGAGGGAAAAAAAGTTGGACCACTTAATGCAACGGAAAAACGAAAAGTTTCACAAAATTCTTCATTTCTCAAATTACTAAATATTGACTTACTCCACTGTTATTCTAACTCCCTCATATGTATTATTACTTGAAAAAAGGTGTTTTATGTGTTGATAAAAATTTGTCCGGTTTCTTAATTGGATATATATTTTTAAAGATAAGTTTTTCATTTAACAGTAATTAGAATTCAGTTTTTTCTTGAGTAGTCTTTCATAAAACACTGTTAATTATAAATGTATTTTTTTTTCCGCTTAAACAAATTCCCATTCCTGCATTATGTTCTTCACAAAATTTCACAACTTTCTGACCAATATTTTCGTCTGTAGACAACTTTAAAGTAGGGTCGTTTAATTATGGACAACCTGTATATTAATTTCTATTCAGTGTGACAGTCAAATAAGTCATAGTTCACTTAGGAAGTCGCTAGAGGGAAATAAAGTTGGACCACTTAATGCAACGGAAAAACGAAAAGTTTCACAAAATTCTTCATTTCTCAAATTACTAAATATTGACTTACTCCACTGTTATTCTAACTCCCTCATATGTATTATTACTTGAAAAAGGGTGTTTTATTTGTTGATAAAAATTTGTCCGGTTTCTTAATTGGATATATATTTTTAAAGATAAGTTTTTCATTTAACAGTAATTAGAATTCAGTTTTTTCTTGAGTAGTCTTTCATAAAACACTGTTAATTATAAATGTATTTTTTTTTCCGCTTAAACAAATTCCCATTCCTGCATTATGTTCTTCACAAAATTTCACAACTTTCTGACCAATATTTTCGTCTGTAGACAACTTTAAAGTAGGGTCGTTTAATTATGGACAACCTGTATATTAATTTCTATTCAGTGTGACAGTCAAATAAGTCATAGTTCACTTAGGAAGTCGCTAGAGGGAAAAAAAGTTGGACCACTTAATGCAACGGAAAAACGAAAAGTTTCACAAAATTCTTCATTTCTCAAATTACTAAATATTGACTTACTCCACTGTTATTCTAACTCCCTCATATGTATTATTACTTGAAAAAAGGTGTTTTATGTGTTGATAAAAATTTGTCCGGTTTCTTAATTGGATATATATTTTTAAAGATAAGTTTTTCATTTAACAGTAATTAGAATTCAGTTTTTTCTTGAGTAGTCTTTCATAAAACACTGTTAATTATAAATGTATTTTTTTTCCGCTTAAACAAATTCCCATTCCTGCATTATGTTCTTCACAAAATTTCACAACTTTCTGACCAATATTTTCGTCTGTAGACAACTTTAAAGTAGGGTCTTGTAATTATGGACAACCTGTATATTAATTTCTATTCAGTGTGACAGTCAAATAAGTCATAGTTCACTTAGGAAGTCGCTAGAGGGAAAAAAAGTTGGACCACTTAATGCAACGGAAAAACGAAAAGTTTCACAAAATTCTTCATTTCTCAAATTACTAAATATTGACTTACTCCACTGTTATTCTAACTCCCTCATATGTATTATTACTTGAAAAAAGGTGTTTTATGTGTTGATAAAAATTTGTCCGGTTTCTTAATTGGATATATATTTTTAAAGATAAGTTTTTCATTTAACAGTAATTAGAATTCAGTTTTTTCTTGAGTAGTCTTTCATAAAACACTGTTAATTATAAATGTATTTTTTTTTCCGCTTAAACAAATTCCCATTCCTGCATTATGTTCTTCACAAAATTTCACAACTTTCTGACCAATATTTTCGTCTGTAGACAACTTTAAAGTAGGGTCGTTTAATTATGGACAACCTGTATATTAATTTCTATTCAGTGTGACAGTCAAATAAGTCATAGTTCACTTAGGAAGTCGCTAGAGGGAAAAAAAGTTGGACCACTTAATGCAACGGAAAAACGAAAAGTTTCACAAAATTCTTCATTTCTCAAATTACTAAATATTGACTTACTCCACTGTTATTCTAACTCCCTCATATGTATTATTACTTGAAAAAAGGTGTTTTATGTGTTGATAAAAATTTGTCCGGTTTCTTAATTGGGTATATATTTTTAAAGATAAGTTTTTCATTTAACAGTAATTAGAATTCAGTTTTTTCTTGAGTAGTCTTTCATGAAACACTGTTAATTATAAATGTATTATAATTTGTGTTTTGTATTTTTTTTTTATTTGTGTATGTTATTAAATCATATTTTCTTTATGCCGTATCCCGGAATGTTTTTCATATTTACCTCGTAGTATTACGAAATTCCTGTCTCTGATAATTTAATTCATAGGAGAACATTTGAAGACAAATAGAACGTAAAAAAATAGGAATTTACTCCTGACCAGGGACACTGTAACCGAGTTTTCTTTGTTACAAAACGCCCTACCTAAGTGTAAAGAAGATTAGTGAAAATAATTTTTAATTGGAGACTCTTCTAGATTTCTTATATTTAATTATATTTAATACGTATTTTTTAAATTGTCTGCTAGTTAGACAAAACAAATATTTTTCAAGAAAAATATTAAATATGAATTCAAATATTGTTTTAAAAATTAGTAAAAGCGGTATTACTTTCATATTAGCAGCATGCCAGATGTTTATAGCAAAAAAATCACCTCAGATTTCATCATTTATGGCAACTATTTTTATTTAGATTATTTCAAGTGTTAAGCACTTAGATCGATTACACATCTGTTAAACGTGTTTTATTTTTTATTTATTTATATGTTAGTCAAGTTTATAATTGTTTTAATTTCGCTGGAAAAAAAGTGTTGTACTATTTAAATTGTTTCAAGCGCAGACTTGTAAAGCTTCTGCAATCTGGTTAATTCAATGGGTGGATTAAAAAAATCTATGCTTTAAAATTATTTAAAAAATCATAAAATCTCAGTAAATTGAGATACAATTTTCAAAAAATTACATCTGAAAAGTATATTTTCTTTTTATTCGATAGTTACAAAATTTAATTGTGTGATATTTAGAAATTGACAAATTCGCATTAAATACGAAATTGATTATTTGGTACATTGCCACGTCGAAATGATATCACAGTTACACAGGGATATGTTTTCGCTTTATAATATAGACCAGGTAATCCTTCACGGGTTACAAAACATACAGCATGGTGTGCAGAACATAGATAAAACGATTTTTAATTGAAAATTCTATTTTATAGTGTTTCGTTCAGCTCACAAAACCCTATTACTAACGCTCCGTTGTCTGTCCGTCACAGAGCCGTTCTCAGAAACTATATAACTTACAGGCATGAAAATTTTTGTACGTATAGCTAAATACTTACTATGAAGCTCAAAATATTAAAATTTGAACAAATAGTATTATTTTAATATAGAGAGATAAAAAAACAAAATTATAACAGCCTTTTCCTATTAAATTTAAACATTTTTCGTTATAGCAGTTGCCAACCATTAAAAATCCACAATAAATTCTTTGAATTGAAAGATTTCCACGTGAAAAATGAAAATGTAATAAAATGTTTCACCAATTGAAAAAAAAAATATTAATATTCCGACGTCATTGGTAATCAAAACGAAAATTTTCAAACATTTCTCAATAATACAAGGAGTATGAGTATGTGTATGTACAAAAAGCAGATTAATATCAAGGCATAAGAGAATTAAAAAGAAAATTAATCTGACGTCATAACCGATTTTTCAAATGTTTAGAATAATACAAAGCGAGTATCAATATCAGTAATAGAGAATAGTAAATATATAAGTTTGAGGAACGTATTGAATCATGATGAAAACCCGATTAGGGAAATATTGAGATATTTGAGCATTTTGAAGGTGTAATTTGTGGTATGTGTAATTTTGAAATTATTATTATTTTTTAAATATTGCATTTAGTTCACATGACAGATATTATTATGACAGAATATAATAGCCGTCTTTTCCTGCTATAGGACCATTTCAGATTTTCGAAAAAACGAGAAAAATAGACCTCTTAATTTTTACTTTATAAATAACATGACTTTTTTTTGTTGTGTGTGTGTGGGGGGGGGGGGGGGAATGAAATTTATTTGGATTTTCTCAAACTGTTTAAGAAACTTCCAAATAAATTTGGGAAATTTATTTGGATGCGGTCTTTGCCCGATTTCGGGCCGGTTTAGATATTCGAAAAAACGGAAAAATAGACCGGTGAATTTTTACGTTATAAAAAACATGACTTTTTTGTTGCTAAATGAATTTTATTTGGTTTTATAAAAGAAAGGATAAAGTGTTTTTATAGGAATATTAAACGAAATCCTTTGTGCTATCTTCAATCACACTTACCCACTTTTTTTTTTTTTTAAACATTTAATATAGTTTTAAATCCCATTAAAAGAAACAAAAAACGTTTTATTTGAAGTAATAATAAAGACAGAAGTTTGTGTATGTGTCTGCCTGCTGTGTTCTGAAGAGACTAACGTGCGTAGAGCTACAAAATTTGACAAGTATGTGTGGAGTTATGCACCTTGAATAGAGTTTTTTTTTTTATACTTAACCAAGATATTAATTTAAAACAAATTTTTTTAATCATTTTTCGCTAAAGAGTTGCCGCCGCAGTTGTCTTCACCAAAACGGCAATTCCGCGGAACTTCAAACAAAAGGAAGCAAAGCATAGAAAAGGGTGTTTTTTTTTCTCAATTTTGGAACTGTAAAAACATTTTTCATATCGAAACACCAAAAAACAAAAACAAAAACAAATATATATATATATATATATACAAACTTGATTATTTTTTACAATTCTGGTTCGATCCGTGTTATTTAATTAAAAAAATATACATATTTATTGTTTCAGAAACAATGTTTTGAGGATTTAGGAATGTCGACTTCATGATTTCGTTTTTTTTTTTTTTTTTTTTTTTTTTTTTTTCCTTGGCATTTGCTTTCCAGATTGGAATACAAAAAGGCAAATATTACAAACTTAATTGTGGTACCTTCCAGGTGATACCGATGTTTTTGAAAAAAATATATTGTTCCGAAAGAAAGAAAGAAGGGAATTCCGATGCCGATTTCATATGTCTTGTTTTTTCTGCAGGTTTAAAATTACGCTTCAGCTTTTAATATATATATATATATATATATATATATATATATATATATATATATATATATATATATAATGTATCTAAATGTAATAATGTAATAATGTTTAATGTATCTAAATATCATAAATTAAACCAACAATCACTTTATCGGGTGCCATTTTCTTCGTTTGTAAAGATTTTTATTTAAAAATATAAATTTAAGGTAAATTTAAGCGCGGGGGGGGGTAATAAAATACATACAAATTCAAGGTTCATTTACAAAATTAAACCAGCGCGTGCGTAGCACACCAGATGAACGCTTTCAAAGGCAGTTACGATACTAGGTTCGTTTGGAAAAATTTTCTTAAAAAAAAAATCGTACTGATGTGCAACTTTTTATTATACTAGGGGGGGGCATGGAATCTATGAGCTACGCTCGCCAACCCCCGTTCTGACACCGCAAACTCTAAAAACACATTCATTTGAACAACTCTAAAATGAGTACGGAAGATGGAATTATATTTAAACGACAAGTGGCTATCTGATGTAATCAGGTTTCCATTAATTTTCCTTTCACTGGGAGATTTTATGGCCGATTCAAAGGTTGTTTAAATAATTAACAACTGTTTTCGTGATTGATTAAATACGATCAATTAAACATTTGAAACTCAACTTGTGTAAAATTGCTAAGTAAACAATTTCGCTGCATTGGGGTATTTTATAATAATGTTATAAAAAACTGGGTACTTATCCGTTATCCCGTCGACCACTGCACTACTGTGTGAATTAATTGGGACAAAGACAAAAAATTTCGCAAATGTTATTTAATTGGTATAAGTTAACTTACATGCACTGTATAGCAATCTAATACGAAATATGTCCACCTCTGGCTTGAATGAGATCCTGTACACGCTTTGGTATGGATTCCAGTAAATTAGAACATATATTTTTGATCTCGTCATCACGAAACCAAACTTTTATAACATTCTCAATCATTCTTTTTTTTGTTGAGCAGTCCATTTTACTCACACGTCTCTTTACAATGCTCCACAAATTTTCAATGGGATTTAAATCCGGAGAATTACCAGGCCAATCCAAAACCGTTAATTTCTGTTCTTGAAAAAATTTCTTTGTTAGCTTAGAATTATGGCATGGAGCAAGATCGTGTTGAAAGATACCGACACCGCCAGCAAACGTTTGCATCATAGCACAATTTTCCTTTTTATTACAGAGATGTATTTTTTCGAGTTCATGATCCCTTCAACTGGTTCTAAGCTGCCAGGTCCTCCAGAAGTAAAATAACCCCAAAACATCTGTTTCTGAGTGTGCTTAACTGTTTGTGTAAGATGTTGTTCCCTGATGGGTTCTCCATCACTTCGCCTGACAAATCTTGGTCGAAACCCTTGTACAAAAAAATGCGTTTCGTCGCTGAATACAACCTTTTTTCAGTCTTGTGCAGTCCAGGATTGATATTTCCTGGCCCAATCCAAACGTTGTCTCTTCATTGCACTGGTTAATAACTGTTTTTTGATTGGTTTTCTTGCAAATCTCCCAGCTTCGATAAGTCTAAATCGAACTGTCGATGAATCCACGCTCACACCAGTAGCTAATAATTCTCTCTGAAGATGTGTACGTGTTTTGCGAGGATGCATTTTACTATTTCGTACAAGAAATTTGTTTGTTTGAGGTGTGGTCTTGCGTTTGCGTCCAGATTTACTCTTTCGTTATGGAGACACTGTCCCAAAATTCCTTTGCTTATTAATAATCCTAGAAACACTGGATTTTCCAACTCCAACTGCTGCAGCAATATCTATCACAGTCATAAAGGTATGCTGTCTAAGAGTAACAATTCTAGTTCTTTTCCTGGGAGTGATATCCATTTTTTAAATACACGTCAGACGCAAAGAATTCACACAATCGACAACTTCTTACAGCAACTGAAGCGCAACTGAAGGGAAATATTTTCGACATGTCGTGATCACGTGTTCAAACCGGTTTAGACTAGTCAAAGGCAGTCGCGCGTTGTAAGAAAATACAGTTGAAACCGTTTTGAGGCAGAAAATCCCCGAGTAAGGAACAATTTTCTAAAAAAATTTGTTTGTTCCAATTAATTTGCACAGTAGTGTATCTAAAATAGAAAAAAACTGCCGACAAAATATGTGATTTAACACCAAAAGTGCGTTACCGTGGAGTCACATTCAATTGACAGCAGATGCGTTAAACGTGTTTGTTATGTCATCGAGAGATTTTTATACGACATCTAACTGTATTTTTAATGATATTTTATCAATTTATTAGTTATTTCGCTAATTTAACTAACAATTGCGATTTTAAACGGCTACGCCATGATATTAAAAGAGAAAAAAAATTGTGTGTATAGTTACACACAACAGATGCGTTTCAACTGACGTCATAAACACTTATCCATCAGCCAAGGGGGATAATTAAGAAAAATATTGTAAATAAATAAATATTTAAAATTACTTTTTTTTTCTCTTTTCATTAATGTATAATAAATTTTATTCTTTAAAGTTGGTGATAGTTGACACTTTAGTGAGTGGGGCTTTTGATTCCAATGGCAACATTCTTCCATTGATTTTTTGAGCATTAGAGTTTGGCGAATATTTTGAGAATAATTTGGAGAAAACATTTAAATATAACCTAAAACAAATACACAAATTAACAAAATAATTGCAGTCTGCACACCGCAAGCTTGTCAACTATACTTCTAAATTATGGTCAAATTCCTGTGCATAGTTTTCTTTCCTATAAAACTTTTTTAAGATAACTATTTTGACCTGATTTAATATTAAATACATCTTTAAAAAATTCTTTGATTTAAAAACTGTCTACTTCAGCGTGTTTATCGAACGTTTTCTATAAAACTACCAATTTTCATATTTTTATATGCAATAGTTTTCAGGATATTAGTCCAAGAAAACCTCTAGGCACAAAATCTTCATTGACAGTGGCTGCTGCGGCGGCGATGGTTACTTTTTTTAATATAGTTAAGAAAAACACTAACATTTTCTTCGTTAGGGATAAGGAAATCACAAATTCAGAAAATCAATACGCATTTGAATGTAAGCAATATTTTACTAAATTATATCAATAAGTTAATCCGTAAAAATATATAAAATCATATCAATTTGAGGTTTTGTCAGAAAAATAAATTGGAGCATACTTAGCACGCCTATGTGAGAAGCAAATGGCACGCCAATACTAGTTTCGTTTAGAATTTTTTTTTCTTTTAAAAGTATAAATTCATACACAATACGGGTAAAGACATAAAATCATATAAAATTGAGGTTTGGTTGAAAAAGCAAAACTCGTCGCGAAGCAAAAAAAAAAAAAAAAAAAAAAACATAGCTCTCCCGGTGTACGGTGCCAAAATGACAGGGCTCCCGACTCTAGGTTTGTTTTGAAAGATTATTATTTTCAAAATATAAAAACATAAAAAAAAACAGCTTTGTTTTCAAAAATAGACAGGAGCGTGCTTTACCGAAGGCAGCCTACATAGCATTCAGCTGTGTGAGCTACTTACGGTACTGTCTACAATAATTTGTATCCTGAATTATTGGAATTTTTTTATTTCAACTACTAGAATGCAGTGTGACAGCGACCCCTAGGTTCGTTTCTAAATAGTTTATGTTAATTAAATATGTAAATTATGTCTAAATAGTTAATGTTTTGTGCATGTTCAGATGAAAAAAATGAGTAAGTCTTACCAGTTCGTTGGTCCTCATTTGGCAGCGTAAATATCTCTTACTCTTCTCGGCATAGTGGAAAGGAATTGTTGGTACTCAGAAATTTGATTTTTTCGGCCATTCTTAAAGAAGAATTATTTTCAACTGTTGATTGTCACCTGGTATCCTTTTATGAACTTCCTTCTTTAAGTACCGTCGCAAATCCTCGATAGGATTGATGTCAGGTGAATTCGAAACCCAATCTAACACATGAATACCATTTTGTTGAAACCAGGCTTTTCGTGTCCTACTGTATGCGGTTTGGCTAAGTCTTTTCCAAAATGATAAACCGATTGAAGGCCAAGCTGTTGAATTGAAGGCAGCAACTGATTCTACAAAATGTCGCGATAATGTTGTGCATTGATAGTCCCGTCATATGGCATCATTTGGCCGACACCAGATTAACGAAACTATTCCCAAATATGAACATATGACGAAAACCTGCACTCTTGTTTGACGCATTTTGGGTTTAAAACTTCATTTGTTTGCCTTACAACAACCTGACGACCGATATTTCCATACAAAACTTGAAAAAGAGATTTGTGCGGCCCTATAACACATTGCCATTGCTGATCTGTTCATTTTAAGTGGTCCACAGTTCATAGAAAACGTTTCCTTTTTTTGTCAGGAGTTAACATCGACTTACGTTTGCTTTTGTAAATTTGAAGCCCATTTTATGAAATCTTTTTGTAGCCATTTTACGAGTCACTGGTTGCGCTATGCTGTTTTGTCATAGAAATGCCGCTTCTGTCATCGTCCCTGGTATATTTTTCATTACCATTCGACGCAGCATTTGATCTTCTCGGGCCGTTGTTGTTGATGGGCGACCGGTAATGTTTCTTGGCTATATCTCGCCAGTTGCAATGACAGTTTTCAAAATATGACGCACTGTTGATTCAGGAATATTCAAATGCTGCCTATTTGCCTCAATCGACGCGCACTATTTAATTGCGCGCTATTATCGATTAAGGGGTCAGGTAACCTTTGAACTCACAAAATACATGAAAAGGAGACCTCTGTAAGAATTATCATAACTCCGTAACTATTTGACTTTGAATTATAACATTTTAAATGCATACTAATAAAGGTTTATTTTATAAATTAAAATTCTCCAAAAATGTTTACACTCATATAAAGCTTTTAAATTTAATTTAAAATATAATATTTTTTTTACGAAAGAATTATTCTTGCATGTACTGCGCGCACGATTTTTCACATTTGAATTGCTAAAACCATTCAAAAAAATTTTAATGAGTACATATATAATGTGTTCTCAAAATGACCTACGATGAAAAAAATAAAATGAGTAGTTCTTGAGAAAAAAAATTTTTTTTAGAGAAATTCGAAATATCGAGTTTTTCTTACTACAAAAGTAGTCATAAATTCTAAACTTGTTACTTGAGAAACATAATCGTAGGTCATTTTGTGCATCTGTTTGGTTAAGACATTCAGTCAAAATTTCATGAAATTCTAACCAATAATTTTTCTTAAATCGTGCGCGCAATGACCAAAATCGTCGTTTTGAGAAAATTGACTTCAAAGATCAAACTGTCCCTTGATCATATACAAAAAGCTCAGACTGTTTTAGACATAACTCCTCTTCTAAAGTGAATTTTTACATGGGGTTTATTTTAAAATGTTCCTAAACAATCATATTTAATTATAAGCTAATAAAAAAAATTTCAAATTTCTCACACTTTAAAGGTTACCTGACCCCTTAACTTTTCACGCAACTCTACCGTCAATTTTTTACCACCAATTTTTGTCGTAATATTTGATTTGAAACCTCTCTTCTTTTAAACAGCAAATTCCATCAGTCCCGAATGCAATAATTTGCATAGTTGGAAACGACCAGATGATTGCAATTTGCACCGTACACCGAAACTTTCTTTAAATGCGCATGCGCAAAACAATAGGAGTTTCTATTTTTAAGAGGAAAAATGTTTTATGACTAATGACTAAATGTTTATGAATATGACTAAATGTTTAAGTGTGAACTTCTTTAATTTTTTTCTTCAATGCAATTCATTTTAGACGAACAATATTTCAGGAATTTGGTTGTTTTTTTAGACAAAATTAAGTTTTCGTTTTATTTCTTTGAAAAACTTCACTTTTAAATTGATGCGCAAAGAATTAGGACGACGGTTAAGGTATATTAAAAGATTACTCAAAAATCAATTATTAGAAAAAAATTGTCACATGTTGGTATACTTATTTTCATCAACATGAAGACTATGTACCAGATTGCTTCGATCATTAGATTGAAAAATTATCTTCCATCGTGATCCAGCCTTTAGTTAATGAGTTTC
Organism: Maratus michaelseni; assembly: GCA_963931845.1. NCBI lineage: Eukaryota > Metazoa > Arthropoda > Arachnida > Araneae > Salticidae > Maratus > Maratus michaelseni. The sequence continues at coordinate 184,378,691 of OZ007596.1, forward strand.
TTCTATTCAGCACTCGATAACATGATCAAAAGAAAATCATTTTCTCCGATTAGCCTCTTTTTGTGTCGACGATACGAAAATATCCAATATTTTACAGTATGTTTCGTTTTAGATTACAATGCTATTTTGGCTAAATTTACTAATTTTTAAATGAAATCTATCTATAGGAAACAAAAATTGATTATTTAATAAAACAGTGTTCTAAAGTACGTTTTACCAATAAAAATAATATGAAACCGACATATATAATTAAAAAAATAATTTTCCATTTAAGATAATTTTTTTCTATTTGTATTTTTTCTGTACAGCCATTTACAATATTTACGCTTAGCTGTGCAATGCATAATGTAACTTTAAATGTATTTCCTTCATAATCACTTATGGACGATAATGTGTCGAGTTTCATTTATGTGACACCATAGGCGTAGCCTCGGGAAGGGGGGCACAGGGGGAACGTGCCCCCCCCCCTCTCCACTTGGTGAACTCAAAATTTTTGAAAAATGAAACAGTCAGTTAAAAAATTTCCTGCATTATTGATCAGAAATGGAAATGACAACTAAATACTTTTATTTGCATTTTGCATTTCTTTATTTTCTACGGATTTACTCAACTTATTAGATAACTCAGTTCCCTTTGGTACCTCTGATTCAAATCTGATCTGGCCGGAACGGAATTATCGTGAAAGATTTCCGATGCACGTTAATGGTAAACCCTGATATTTTTTCCTGAAGAATTTCTATCTAAAGGCATTGAACTTTTGGCAGTACAGTCAAAACATGTTTTGTGCATAATTAAATATGATCCTTTCTCTTTATTTTTTTTTTGTTTATTGTAAATAATTATTCTTCTATCTTTTTGCAGTTATGAGACGCAATGATTATGATTTTTTTTCAAGGTTTGAGCCTTGTGATGGTTTAATGCAAAAGTACAGTGGCATCTTAGTTAACGTTGGTAATCCGTTCCAGGATTACCGTTGTTATCCAAAGCGCAATTTCTCATAAAATTTATTGAATAATTTTTTGCTAGCCCTATCCACAACCATTGTACATCTTAAAACTGCAGTTTAAATTAATTTAAAATGTTCTACAAGTTTGACAAATTTATATTAGTAATCTTTATTTAGTATTATTGTATATAGATTTGTATATATAGTGTACTATTGTATTATTATGTAATTGTAGTATTATTTATATTAGTTACAATTGAAAAACATTAATAAGAGGAACTAGCTTTAATAATTAGTTTTTCTAAACAAACCTCTAATTAAATATACCTAGTGAAGGGGCCCCACTGTATTCAGCAGTCAGTAATGGACACCCGTGCGCTATATGTTCGCTCCACTCTCGAATCAATCTAACCTTGAATTATTTAGTTTTTTTTAATTTCAAAGCAGATAAAATAAAAATTTTAAGCCTCGTTGTTCACGCAGAAACCGATTCAGATATTTACCAACTTTAACTTAATTACAACTGTACTAAAATTTAACGGAGAGTTCTTTCCTTTTCAGTAAACAAAATGTCCAAAAATCGCCTCAAAAAAAAAAAAAAGAGAGAGAGAGAGAGAGAGAAAATCCAAAAATGCATAAAAAATTCAGTAAAAATTAAAAAATCATAGAAAACATAATTTATTATATTGGGTTGAAAGATTGAAACCGTATTCCTGTAAATGTCAAAAAAGCATTGCAAAGCGCAAAAACCTACTAAAAATCAAACAAAAATGTCGCGAAAAATTCACAACTTGCAGATGACAAAATTTATTACATGGGGCTAAAAAATTGTAAAGATTACTTTTATGAATGTCAAAAAGTCGCAGCAAAACGCGAAAAAACATTAAAACTCGCATAAACATTACGAAGAATTAAAAAAATATGAGAAAACAAATTTACTAAAACGATTGAAACGAGATTCATGTTACGAATATCAAAAAATCGCCGTGTAATGCATAAAAAAACACATGAAAACTACAAAAAAAGTTGTACAAATTCCGAATAAACTTTATTGAACAGAGGACAAATTTTTTTATAATGGGCGAAACATTAAAAACGGATTTTCTTTACTAATGTAGAAAAATCGCCTCGAAAAGTGAAAATCCACCACTAAAACGACATAAGACAATCTTATAAAAAAGTCCAAAAACTGACTTCAAGGTGCATAGCTTCAGATATACAGGAATCTTCCTACCAAATATTTTAACTCTGTGCGCAGAAAGAAAGTCTAAGTTCAAGAAAGTCTGACCAGAAACATACGCATCTTATCTTTGTTATTATAGACTAGCTGACCCGTCCGGCTTTGCCCAGGCCCATGATAATAATTTTAAATATACCTAAGATCAGTGCTGGATGATTTTATATTTTTAAACGAAAATCTTTCGAAACAAACATATTGTTGGGGGAACCTCTGTTTCCGGCAGCGTACAATCTCAAACTTATTATGTCAATCCTAATATGATTTTTTTTCAACTATCATTTTACCTCTAAATCGCATTATTTCCAATCCAAAATTTTACACAAACAGTTAAAATTTAGTGCATTGTATTAAAATTTTAGAGCATTAATGCAAAAATAAGTTTCTATTTTCAATCAAAGAGTGCGCAATTGGAAGCCCCATGGATTTTTTTTTTTCAAACTGATTATTTCTCCCCCTAAATCTAATATTTATTGAATGAACTTTATACTCGATTATTAACTAAAAGGTAGCATAGGAATGTATTCAAATTTTGGAGCGGTTGTATGAAATTAAGTCTATTGTTTTAATTAAAATATGCCAACTGCTAATCCTATTGGCAATAGAGATAAAAACTTTAGCGCAAGCGTGACAAAGTGACCTGTAGAAAGGAGCTTTTTTCTTGAAAAAGTTAATATTAATATATTTTTTAAACGGATTGCGTCATTTGAAAGGAAAATGGACGCTAATTAAGGGGGGTATGCATCGTTTTCAAATTTTTGTCAGAAGCGCCGACGCAGAATTTTAAACTTTTCAGAAAAAGCGAAAATCACCCAAAGTGACTTTTGGAAAATATTTTTTTGAAACGTTAATACATATTAATATTTTTTAAATGGCTACCACCGTTTGAAAGAAAAGTAAATGTAGATGTGGCCTGATATTTTTCTTTTTTTCGTTTCTCTATTTACGAAGCAGATGCAGATTTTCAAACGTTGCAGAAAATAGCGAAAATGCTTGAAACGTAGCTCGGAAAAGAATGTTTTTGAAAGGCATAATAGTCTTTTAAATGAGCGCACGTTGTGTTTTTTTAATTAATATCTCGTCAATTATCAAACAATGATACTCCAGATGTATTAGAATCTGCCTTGGACTATCCTCATTCAAATTTTCAATCATCTACGTACGGTATATTTTCCTAACCATCGTGGACAGACACACAGATATATTTATTTAATTAGTATAGATGGGATTGTGCATAAAACATTTTTTAATTACTGGTATTCACTATAAAGACAACTTGGCTCACTTCAGAACTTCGAAGTTTTTTAACAAATGATCATGTAAAAAAACAAGTCTATAACTGTATGATACTGCTCCCTTTTTAAACTGTTCCTGAATAACTTCATAGATTTTTCGTTAAATAGGTATTTAGTTCTGATAACCTTAGATTTGTTTGAATTTCATTTCAAAACAACATTTCGAACTTCTTTCGCCTTTGTCAAAACAACATATTTGATTTCAGCAGTCGCAATTTGGTTTTTTTGTCTCTATCTTTAGATGAAATTTCCATTTTCTTTTCTTTACATTGCTGATAGAATTTTTTTTACTTCTCAGTTGTCAGTTTTCGGTCATGTATCTCCAGTAATTCTCCAACTTCTTCCTCTACTCCCAATTTAAGATCATGAGCAGTTGCCACAATAACCTTTACTAATATATGTCCTTTATCTGAAGCTTCTTCTTTACCAAAAGAAAGACAGTTTTTTCCACAATGGTTTGTGCAATTCATTGTTATTTGTTTCCAGCCCTTTAAAATTGCTACGACAGTGTTGAATTATTCCTTAACCCTTTCAGGCACAGACAAAGTCTGTTCATAAAATCAGAAATTACTGACTGATACCGGAGTTTACAAATGACTTTTTTAGAAAATAAAAACTCCTTAGTTTAAGCTTTCAGTGTAGAAACAAAATTTTAGTAAATATTCTTGGTGTCGAATGCAAGTTTGGAATTAAAATTAGGTGTGCCCGGAGTGGGACTTCTGTGCCGGAAAGTGTTAAACAATTTTCTTAGGATCGTGGTGGGAGCATCACATGTTACAAAGCTCCTGTTAAAAAGTGCCTTTTTGTAAAGAGTTTTAAAGTGTTCAATTATCAGCTTATCCGTAGGGTGAATCAGAAATGTAGCTTTGGGAGGAAAATAAATCAACCAGATAAAATCTAATAAGGTCTGGTATCATTTTTAGAATGATGGCCAAATGCATTATCCAAGATTAAAATGTTTTTCAAAGGCAGACGGTTTGGCACAAAATAGGTTTTTACAATTGGTTCAAACAGTTCGCGAATCCAGTCATAAAATTTCATTCTTATGACCTAGATTTTGCTGTTAGACTTCCATAAAACAACAGGTTTGATTTAGAGATATTGAACTTTTGAATGCTCGGAGATTATCTGACTGGTAAATTAATATTGGTTTTACATTTCAGTCTCCACTTGTACTTACTACTAAAATCAATGTTTATCTATCATTCATTGGTTTATGACCAAGAAATGTTTTTCCTTTGATTATAATAAATGTGTTGTTGGTCATTTTTTATCCAACTAACTCTGTCTTTTCACAATGTTAGACTTATTGATGTAGATATTTTCTTACTCATTTTATTAAAACTGTGCCATCGGATAATCAGTAGTAGTTAACGAAAGCATGTGTCGATAACCAAAAAATTTTTAGAACCATTTTATTAGATCCATTTGTCGGTAACCAAATACATCGTTAACTGAGGCCGTCTTTAACCACGGTACCACTGTATCTACAGTAAAACCTCCATAATGGACCCTCCAGAATTCGACCATCTCTACTTATCGAAAACCTTTTTAATCCGCAAAACATATATATTTGTGTATTTTTACTTCTGAAAAGCGAATAACTCTCTAAATAGCTTCGAACATCACCACACTCTCGAGGTGTCCGCTTTTAGTGTGTATATATATATATACTATATATATATATATATATATATATATATATACGTATAACATATATATATATTTATGCGTGTTTAATAAACCTTTCCCCCCGAAAAAAATATCTGGTCAAGCTACGCCTATGTGTGACACTGTAAGAGAACATTAAATGTCACAAGCTCTATTTTCTGTACACAAACAGTAAGGTACAATGATAAGTTTTACGATCGTTTGTTGTCCAGAAATAATATATATATACTTAAAAAATAAAACTTTAAACGTCTCATATTTTGTGATCTTGACAATGCAAACTAGAAAACTTTATTCCAAACTATAAATTATTTGACGAAATAAAAAGTTAATTTAACTGTTCATTTTCTTATGCACCTGATTTATCATCTATTGACTTTTTTCTTCTCCCAGTTCCTCAAAACTAACGTATACAGTCACTATTAGAAGTTGATGATGCCTATACACTATAATGCCATAATTGATGGGAACTTTCAGTTTTAGACATTTTTTCGAATATTTTAAAATATACATGTCAGATTCTTTTGGGGTATTAGGATTAAAAAGAACAGGTTTGACTTCATATTTATCAATGTTGATTTGATAAGTAGGACAATTAGGGGACCAACAAAAAATTAAAGAAGAAAAATAATTCTTGGGATCACCCTGTAAAATAAAATGCACGAAATGATTTACCGCTACAGAATATACATAGGCAGACATTGTATAATATGTGTACTCATTTGTATAAGAATAGCATGCATATTAATTGAGATATAGCGATTTTTTTAAAAAATTAAAAAAATTCTTGCGTGTTTTTTGCTTATAAAATACAGGGTTTTTAACCAAATTTAACGTCAGTTTTAGAAAAATTGACAAAATGTAGTAGAAATCATATAGTGTGATTGAAATATAAATATATTAAATATTTATGGAAATATGGGCAGTTGTATGAAATAATTTTTATCTGCGCATGCGTGAACGATAACAAAAAACTTTTTGCCTAATTTAATACTCAACACTATGGAGCAACTTATTAAAAAAAAGCTGAATGATAGGGGATTGTCCACAAATTGATATATTTAAGTTATCTGGCAGCGTTCGGAGAAAATTTTTAGAAAAACAATTTAATTATAACTTACGCTTATGTTTAGGAAGATTTTGACTCTAAACTACGAGGAAAAGGAAAATATAGTCCATACATTGATTACATCTAGGTAAATTGAGGAGTTTATGGTAAAATTTTGTGAAATTTAGCCCAATACGCAAAACACTCTACAGTAAATTTTCGAGAAATTACGTTTTGCGTATTAGACCAGTAAAATTAGGAAAGTTTGCCATAATACATGCTAGGAGATAAAAATTAGTACAGTTGTTCATTGATGGCAACTGATGACTATGTAAAAAGTCCTGATGGATAGGGGGGGGGGGGAGTGTTCAAATAAATTACTTTTTTTAGCTTTTTACAAAAATCTCAGAAACTGTTGGTTTTCATGAAAAAATTGCTCGGATATAAATTAAAGAACATAAAATTCTCTACAAATGAGAGTTATATACAGTGGAACTCGATTATCCGTCAGCCAGAAAACTGGAGCTTTGACGGATTTTCCGCAAAAAATTCACTTTAATTTCAATTTTATTTACTTAATGTCGCCATACTAAATGCTACAGAGATAAAAATTGGTACAGTTGTCCCGTGATGGCTACTAATGACTATGTAAAATGTCCTGATGGATAGGAAGTGAACGAGGGGAGGGAGGGGTCAAAATACTTTTTTAGTTTTTTGCAAATATCTCAGAAAATGTTGGTTTTCATGAAAAAATTACTCTGACGTAAATTAAAGAACGTTAAATTCTCTACAAATGACAGGTATATACAGTGGAACCTCGATTATCCGTCAGTCGATCAGTCCGTCAGATTTCAAATTTATTAAATACCAATGGATCCGTGCGAAAATTTCGCACTGCGGTCTAATATTTTTTAACAATATCTAATATTTTTTAGACTCAGGTTTAATTTTCTAAAGGGAAATTAAGGACTAAAAATATCTGCAAACAACATTAGTCAAGCCAGAATATCATCTAATTTATTACATCAAAGTTACTATTGAAACAGCCCATTGATTTCCAATACTGTGAGGGCCTATATCCCTAGTGTAGATAATTGGCCGTCAATAATCAACCCAACCCAACCCATCCAATACTGTGATATTATTATAGATGGTAGTTTCTTTCTTCACAAAGTCCCTTGATCAGAGCCTTGACGGATTTTCCGCAAAAAAAAAAAAAATCTTGTAATTTCAAATTTATTAAATACCAATGGATCCGTGCGAAAATTTCGCACTGCGGTCTAATATTTTTTAACAATATCTAATATTTTTTAGACTCAGGTTTAATTTTCTAAAGGGAAATTAAGGACTAAAAATATCTGCAAACAACATTAGTCAAGCCAGAATATCATCTAATTTATTACATCAAAGTTACTATTGAAACAGCCCATTGATTTCCAATACTGTGAGGGCCTATATTCCTAGTGTAGATAATTGGCCGTCAATAATCAACCCAACCCAACCCATCCAATACTGTGATATTATTATAGATGGTAGTTTCTTTCTTCACAAAGTCCCTTGGTCAAGAGGTTCCACTTTTATTTCAATTTGTAAAGTATAAATCTCTACACATTATAAAGGAAAAGGCTGTTCAGTGGTTTTTGATGGCTACTCCGACATTGCCAACAGCACGAAATTAGCAGAGCAAAACCGAAGATGTGCACTGAAGAAGTTCGTGGATATTAATTTCAACAGGGAACACAGAGGTTTCCGTCAACCAAGAGCTTCCTTTCAAATGAAAAGAACAAATCAAGATTAACAGCTGTGCTTTCTTCCAAATTGAAGGAGAATGGAATATCTTGCCGGGAGAGTACTGGCAATGCAGATACCATAATTGTAACAACAGCCATTGAAATATCTTCTTCTAGTGGCAGAGTGGCAATTGTTGGTGAGGATGTTGATCTTGTTGTCCTCCTAATTGCCCTAACTCCGCTCGAACAAGAAATTTTCGTTAAGCCAAGTAGTGGAAGAATTGAAAAAAATATTATTTTCTCACAACAGTTAATTCAAGAAACAAGACATCATTCTAGACCTTTATGCATTCACTAGATGTGATACGACGTCAGCCGAATTCAAAAAGTGGAAAACAAAAATTTTCCAGCTGTTTCAACAATGTGAAGTGGTACACAAAATTGCTGACCATGATGCTGTTGTAGAAGCAGGAAACCAACTTTTTTCTTTAGATTGTATGAAGCACCTCCCACATCTACATCTCTCAATACTTTCCGATACCATTCTTTCGCCAAATCTAAATCGAATGTCAAACCTGACATTTCAATCCTTCCACCAACAGAAGTAGTGGCTAGAAAATATTCTATCCGGGTGTACCATCAGGTACAGCTGTGGTTTGGCCAGTAACAACATGCCGAACTCTGGGGCTGGGAACAAAAGCAGAATCGTCTGGTTCTTATTACAACTAAGGAACTGATCGCACCTGAGGCTGTTTTAAATACCATCTTCTGCATATGCACCACTGGGTGTGGAGCTAAGTATGGGTACAGGAAAGCAGCCATTAACTGCACACTCATCTGCAACATTTGCCATGGTGACTGTCTGAATGCTACACTTATAGCTATAAATACAGATCAACAGGACGAGGAAGACGATGAAGATGTGATTATGGATTCAGTCATGCTCAGAACGCCTTCTAATGTAGCGTCCACTTCAGTTGATGATGATGTGTCAAAAAAAAAAGAACATTATGACTTAGTAAGTATTTGCTTAATGATAAATTATTACTTTCATTGTTCTCAACTATGTTTTGTCGCGCTTACACAGTTTCACGTGAAATAACATTTTATTAATAATAAATATAAATATTTGTCTTCAGTACCAGGGTGATAACAACAGGACAAGGAAGAAGATGAGGTGATGATTATGAATCCTAACAATTCCATCCACTTTCATAATTACACAATATTTACTTAATTATAAATTAATATGTACCTACTTTTAGTTTTCTCTAAGTTTTATATTCGCAATTATAATATTTCACATTCATAAACATTTCATTAATAATAAATATTTTTCTTTCGTAAACAACTTACCTGGCATTATTTCCTGCAATATTGCAGTATTGAAGTGTTTACTGTCTTCCTTTTTATTTTGCAACAATATTTAATAAATTTGAATAGACATTGAGTAAATAAATATCAAATTAAAGTAATTTTTTTCCCGGAAAATCCGTCAAGGCTCAGGTTTTCTGAATGACGGACAATCGAAGGTCTACTGTAAATACCTGCCATTTGTAATGAATTTTGTGTTCTTTAATGTCAGAGTGATTATTTGATGAAAGCCGACAGTATCTGAGATATTTGTAAAAAACTAAAAAAGTATTTTGCCCCGCCCCCTTCCCTCCCCTTGTTCACTTCCTATCCATCAGTACTTTTTACATATTCATTAGTAGCCATCACGGGACAACTGTACTAATTTTTATCTCTGTAGCATTTATTATGGCGACATTAAGTAAATAAAATTGAAATTAAAGTGAATTTTTTGCGGAAAATCCGTCAAATCTCCGGTTTTCTGGCTGACGGATAATCGAGGTTCTACTGTATATAACTCTCATTTGTAGATAATTTTATGTTCTTTAATTTATATCGGAGTAAGTTTTTCATGAAAACCAACAATTTCTGAGATTTTTGTAAAAAACTAAAAAAAGTAATTTATTTTAACCCCCCCCGCCACTCATCTCCTATCCATCAGGACTTTTTACATAGTCATCAGTAGCCATCAATGAACAACTGTACTAATTTTTATCTCCTAGCATGTATTATGGCAAACTTTCCTAATTTTACTGGTCTAATACGCAAAACGCAATTTCTCGAAAATTTACTGTAGAGTGGTTTGCGTATTTGCTAAATTTCACAAAATTTTACCATAAACTCTTCAATTTACCTAGATGTAATCAATGTATGGACTATATTTCCCTTTTCTTCGTAGTTTAGAGTCAAAATCTTCCTAAACATAAGCGTAAGTTATAATTAAATTGTTTTTCTAAAAATTTTTTCCGAACACTGCCAGATAACTTAAATATATCAATTTGTGGACAATCCCCTATCATTCAGCTTTTTTTTAATAAGTTGCTCCATAGTGTTGAGTATTAAATTAGGCAAAAAGTTTTTTGTTATCGTTCGCGCATGCGCAGATAAAAATTATTTCATACAACTGCCCATATTTCCTTAAATATTTAATATATTTATATTTCAATCACACTATATGATTTCTACTACATTTTGTCAATTTTTCTGAAACTGACGTTAAATTTGGTTAAAAACCCTGTATTTCATAAGCAAAAAACATGCAAGAATTTTTTTAATTAAAAAAAAAAATCGCTATATCTCAATTAATATGCATGCTATTCTTACACAAATGAGTACACATATTATACAATGTCTGCCTATGTATATTCTGTAGCGGTAAATCATTTCGTGCATTTTATTTTACAGGGTGATCCCAAGAATTATTTTTCTTCTTTAATTTTTTGTTGGTCCCCTAATTGTCCTACTTATCAAATCAACATTGATAAATATGAAGTCAAACCTGTTCTTTTTAATCCTAATACCCCAAAAGAATCTGACATGTATATTTTAAAATATTCGAAAAAATGTTTAAAACTGAAAGTTCCCATCAATTATGGCATTATAGTGTATATTGTATGTTTCTGTGATGCAAATTGTGATGAATGACATACCAATTTTTAAAATTGATTTAGTTGAATAAAAATGCGTTCTCATTCTAAAAGCAAATATTTAAAAAAACAAATGAATTTTTTTACTTTAAGACGAATGCCTTTTCCTGTTTTTTCGTGTATTCTAAAAAAGGCAGTATTAACCCTTGTAGATGAATTAAAACCGCTACACACTCGATTATTATTTGGAAGCCTACGTACTATAGCAAATCACAATAATGTATTAACTATTTATTAAAATCCGAGTATATTTAGAAAATTTCAAACTTGATTGGAGTGATGAAGAGATAGACAGACGAACCTAACCAATAAACTATTTTATACTATGCTGGATATTTTTTTATGAGACAATGAACAAATTACATTTTATTTAAAAATCTTACTAAAACGTTTCTTTTTTTAACTTTTTTTGAAAAGTGAAATTATTTATTTAGTAACAATTCATAACTTAGTTTTTGTTTTATTTTATACATAAAGAAAATTTAGAATATCCTTCTTATTTCAGGTTATTCAACTCCACCACAACAATATCACTAATGCAAATTCCAACTTGCGTTTGAATATAGAGAATGATTGGACACCATTTGATTTAGTGGATGAGAACCATTATTATGATGTCTGTAATGTAGAATTTCTGGATTTCAGCTACAATTTTATTAAAGAACTACCGCAATCATTTATGTCGTGTAACATTAATAAAAGTAATGGTATGTATTTTATTGGTTAATTAGTTTTATGTTAAGTAATTTTTTAGAATTTTACATATTAGATGAGGCCAATCTAATAGAGTATAATAAACAAAATAACATTTACGGTAATAAAATAAATTTCAAGTAAAGTTACGAACTTTATTTTATGTAAAAAAGTAACTAGATTCGACGAATAAATTCTAAATTATATGTGCACACAAAAATTATAGTATTTTTAAAAAATACGTCTTTGGATTTTTAAAATATAGACCAAATCCTGATACAATGTATAATGCAATGCTGCAAAATAGGATAATGTTAATAGAATAATTCTCACTATAACTTATTATTTTCTATACAAGAATACATTTTTCCTTTTTTAAAAATTCAGAAAAGTAAAATAAAATAAATCATATACTTTTAATGACATCAGCATTATTATGTAATTGAATGTTTACTTTTATGAACTATTGTCATTTAATAAATGTATGAAAAATGAATATATACTTCCTTCAACTAACTCAACATTTACTTTTAATTAATAATCTATTAATTATTTATAGTTATAAGAATGAGATGCAAATCAATCCCAAAAAAACTAAAGATAATTTATAAAAAAATTAATAAAACACGTTTCAAGATTAATCATTGTGTGCTTAGTAAATGTCTGAAAAATAACCCGATGCACAATGAATCAATATAAATGTTCATTGCCTTTCTAATAAGCAGTGAAATTCTTTGAAAATTCCTATGCAACATTAAAAAATTTCTGTCTTAAAATAATGAAAAGTGGGGGTGATATGCTCCCTATGAACTACACTCGCCGTTCAGGACCCAGGAACACTAAAAACACACTAATGTTTTCTCCGTTATAGAAAAGGAAATCACGAATTCAGAAAATCAATACTCATTTGAATGTAAGTAATATTTGACTAAATGACATCAATAAGTTAAATAAGGTTGAACTGCATAAATGCAGAAAGGAAACTTTGTGTGAAAAAGGTAATTCATATGAATTCTATCACCTTGACAACAGTGCATCCGTTGTAATCAGCTAACTCCAATAATACAGCGATCTCCAATAATACAGCTATCTTCAATAATCAGCTATCTCCAATAATATGATACAGACATATAAAACACATTCTTAAAAAGAAATTAATTTCTCCATGTCACCAATCCGGGAATATGTATCCGTATAATCCAGAAATAAAAATCCTGTGATGCTGAAAGGTTTCCTACAACTTACAGAGGAAGAATTATATCTTAAGTAGATGAAAAATGATCGAAAATAAAGTTCGTTGGCAGCTGATGCTTTCGAGATGTGAAATTCAAGATGTTCTGCGTTAGATACTTTAAAATCGGAGTGAAAATAATACATATGTGAGGAAGACGCTAAGTAAATGACGAGAATGTTTTGAAAATATATAGAGAAATTGTGGAAGGATTGTTATTTTTACGAGTTCGAAAAGGACCGAAAGTTAAAATAGGTTACGATTGTTTCACATTAGAGTGGGCTCACCTTTAGAGTGTATTGATAATAACATGTCAGAACCTTTACCGTAAAAATTTAAAGACAATTGCTGCATCATTCTGTTAATGGACGGTTAATGGAATGACATAGAATGATGTGAAGTTGCTTCACGATGTCGCATATCGGTATAACCATATCAAATCAAGTAACATCCTTTGTTATGGAACTGTTGATAAAAAAATGAGTATCATGTTTTTTAATTATCGTCTTACCTTACTCAGACCAAGGCAGTGGTTTCATTTCAGCGCTATTTAGACATTTTTTCAGATAGGTTATAACCCAGAAAATTTGGACGACAGCTTTACACTGTATTTCTGGGATCTTTTTGAATTGCTCTGAATCACCCCAGTCAGTTTGTTTCAGACAGGAACTGAGATACACATCGACGGATGATTCTACTAACGAAAATGCGCTTCTTGACACATCTGGATCTTCAGACAATTTCTTACAAATATTTAATTAACTTTTCATAGTCTTGATTGTTTGATTATTCTAGTTATTTGAAAGTCTGTACTTCAGTCACTTCAAAAATTGATGTATAATTTACCTCTGTGTTTATGTCTTAAAGGGATTACTTCAATTACTTATAATATTATGTTTTTTTTTCTAAAGATCTTGCAATTTGATTCATCCATAGAATACCTAGATAGCTGTTAACAAAACTGTATGTTAACATGCACGTTACAATATTTCATTTTTCTTTTACAATAACAACAATTCTAATAGTACATTTCTTAGAAATTACAGCTATTCATTTCAGACATATTTTTTAGACGCACGTAAATTTTTGCCTTTGTTAAAAATCTTTGGAGTTTATTGTTACTTTATATGAACCAGTTACGTATTACTATACGATTCAGTTATTTCAAATCTTAAAATACTGACTTTTTACGTTCTAGGTACATCTATGTTCCGTTTTGAAGATCTCAGACTGGAAGGAAATGAACTTCAATATCTAACTGAGAACGACTTTAGATTTGTTTACAAAATTAAAGAGCTGTATATCCAAAAAAATCAAATAATACGGATAGATACACATACTTTTAGAAAAGTCAGAACTTCTCTCGAATCTTTGGACCTAAGCTCGAACGATATTACATTTATTAATGGAAGCATCAGACACATGTGGGAATTATATTATTTAAACCTAGCGTTTAACTCCATAAAGGTAAGCAATATTTTATCTAATCTTTTTAGTTGAAAATGATTATTTTACTCTCATGGGATCTTAATGTAGCATTAAACATTTGAACATAGAAATAAATATCTGACAGCCATTCTTTAAAAAAATACTCTGTATTCCATCGTTCAGATATTTTGTTTGCTTTTTCCTATTGGAAACTTTCACAGGAAAATTAAGTTATTCCAAACACAAATAATGATTAATTATTTGTATATACTACTGAGATAAAAGTTTTATAACTGTCTTTCGTAACGGATATAATTTACTTATATCATGTGCTACACACAACCACCTTCAAAGTGCATCACTTCTGCATATATTCAATCTGCCAGCTAGAGTACAGTTGCTGAGAACTTCCTTCAAAGTCTTTGGACGAGGTGGTCTTCATTGGGAACTTCACAATGGCCTCAGCCTTAGATGAATGTTAATGTCGACTATTGAAAACACATTCGCATTATTTCTCTCTTTCTCTCTCATCGTACATCTGACGCAACATGGAATTTTTCTGTTGGCAATTTCCTCAAACGTTGGTTGAATTTGATATTCACTAGTTGGTTTTCAGATACCATTTCTACATTTGAAGGGGTCGGGGGAAGAAAGTGCCAAGCCGTATTTTTGGTGAAAATAATCTGACACTGTAATCTGTTGCTTAAGTCTGTAAATTATAATATTCTACACATTATTTTTTTTTAAATGTTTCTATGTTGCACATATGTCTCGGGTTTAGTTTTTTCTCCAGATGTTACTAGAATTTTTGTACTAGAAAGAAAGTGTATATCATTAAAGTAATGTCATGTTGTTATTTAGAATATCGCAAATGTTAGTGAGAAATTGGCAAAAAAGCTTTATGTTATATATTTTGATTTGCGTATTTGATCTAACTTACAAATTGATATATCTCAACCGTTCAAAAATGTGGCTTGGCACTCTCTTGCCTCGAGACACCTCATTTGACGAAAGCGATCAACTTCGGTTATCTGAGACGCGGTGCCTGGATAAATACTGTATTACCACAACTACAGTTTACGTTTTAGGCACATCTATTATCATCTCTCTACATCACTGTAAAATAACTCTCCTCTCCAAAAACATTATGATATCAACATAGTCTCCAAATTTTCTCATCCTTGTAATATGTACAATACATTTTCGCAAATAGTATTGTCAAAAGGTAGTGTGCAATATTTAAGAGATGCGAAGCACGCTGCAACAAATATTTTTTGTATAGAGAATTCAGCTCGCAATTCACTTAATGAGTCCTGAATTTTATGATATATCATTCCAATTCCAGCACGAATTTACCTTTATATCTTTAAAATAATGAAAGTAATTCGAAACTATCGATGTATTCAACAGAATAACTGTACTTTGTATTAAATTCGATGATACCGCGGGAAATGCACTTAAGTATGTCACTGATACCATATGTACGATGAGCTAAATTTAGAATTAGGGTGATATAAATCAGCATTTTTTCGACGACGATCACAGCAATTCCCAGTAATTCTCGGGAAAATATAAACAATGCAATTCTGTGTAAAATATCGTTTTATTTTACCCTGTATTTATAATTAAATAGCTATCCTGTATTTATAATTAAATATTTACCCTGTAATTATAATTAAACATTTACCCTGTATTTATAAATAAATAAGTGCAATACAACGCTGTTTTTTTAAATATTTTTTTTGCAGTGTGTTCTGTCACCTCTTAAAGACTGTACGTGGCGTTTCGAGGCACTCTGTAAATTTATAAATAAAAGTTTAAAATTATTTATATTAGGATAAAAATAGTATAGAAATAGTTTTGAAGTTATTTCTAGTTTATTTATATTTTCTAAATGTCATTTCATTAAAATATCTTGACCTTAATGTACAGAGTTTTCCAATATTTTGAGCATTGTAAGTAAACAAGTTATTTATAAAATTCTTAAACATAAAAAAACGAAACAAAACATAAAATTCCCATAAAATATCTTGAATTTCAATAAAGTTATTTAATTTCTAAATTTTTATAGGAAAATATTGTAATATGTTATATATAATTGCTCCAAAATTATTTAATTTCTAAATTTTTATTTAAAAAAATGGAGAGGTTTTTTATGAGATTATAAAATTTTATTGTGTTGAAGAATAGATATTTTTGTAATAATATTTCACATAAAAATAAAGAAGTGAAAAATAATAAATTTATTTGTATGGGTTGAGTTTCTTAGGTAGCTTTCAATACAAAAAAGTATAAAGCTACCTATTGCAGCCGTTCGGAGGAAAGCAATTCCGAAAAATTTTGGTATATTTTCACCGATCATGACCCCCAGACCCCAAAACCACCCTCCGTTCAAATGTTGATTTATATATATATATATATATATATATATATATATATATATATATATATATATATATATATATATATATATATATATATATATATACATATATATATCTCCATATATATATATATATATCTGACCTATGTCATACGATAACGCCCGTATTTATAAATCGATTTTGATGAAACTAATTGTGTGTATTAAGGTCACTAATGTCTCGACCGAGTTCGTTGGCCAGCTTTGTCCGCCATCTTGTTTCAAGATGGCGGCCATTTAAAAAATTAAAACTAAAATAAATGAACAAAAAAGTTAAAAATTCAAATTTATTTTATACTTACGTGTTAGGCCTTGATACAAGGATTCCGGAGCATTTTTTGTTTTACCTCTATCTTAAAAAACGGCTGAGATACAGCGGTTTAAATTCTAGGGTGGCAGACATTTTGAAACAAGATAGCACATTACAAAATTCCAACGATTAATTTATAAGTTTTAGTGAACGCGACTTCTCGCTAATTATTGTCTTTCATTGTTGTAATCATTTTCCCAATCATACGCATAAAACTATATATTCATATCCGTTAGCGCCAAATTATCACCAAACTTGGCGACATTTGGCGAAATATCGCCAAATTTGGCGATCGAAATAGATTTTCATAAATGAAGCCAATTTGGCTATAGCTCAAAAATTTGGCGAATTTCTTATTCAAATTCAGTATTAACGAATCTTTTGTAAACGGTTTCTTTGCATTTTTGCTTGCTGTTTTCAAGTAACATTAGCTAAAACTTAAAAACGAAGATATAGGAAAGCTACCTTTTCCTCCCGGTACAGGCCGGAACGACTTTTTCAATTGCACAGACGTGTAAAGAAATTTTCAACAGACAATATAAAGTAATTTTTTTTGCTGTACCGCAATTTGGCTATCATAACTATCGGTGTTACTCAAAACATACAAAAATATCTTATTTTAACATCCTCAGCTCTCAAAGTTATTAACTTAAAGTAAAACAAAAGAAGTAATTTTATTCTCTAAGCTTTCAAAATACTAATGATTATTTCAACTGAGAAAATGTCAGACTCTTCTACAAACAACATTTAAATAGTAAAGTAATTTTCTTTTTTCACGTTAAATCTTATAAAAAAATGCATCATGGGAATTATAAATGACCCTATCTATAATAAAGAAAGAACTTTGCGTGCGTGTTTGTGGACTGGGCTCTGAAGAGACCACCGCACGCAGAGCTACAAAATTTGGTGAGAAGGTACTTCTAAGCATGTAGATTTGCACCTCAAAGCCCGATTTTGGAATTTTGAATAAAATTTTATTATTTAAATTGTTATGCGATTTTTTTGTGTTACTTCACGTTTTGCTACATTTTTTTCGCATTAGTAACACGAATCCGGTTCCAATCTTTTGTCCAATATATTAAATTTTACCCGCTTTTCAATAAGGTTTATTCGGAATTCGTATAGCGATATTTAAATATTTGGCGATTTTTTTCCTTTGACACTATGAAATTTTTCACAGAATGCTTGATTGGTTCGGTGGTTGCTTCCATTTCGACCTCAGTTACGCTCAGAATCGTCACTTTTTTTTCTCTTTTTAGCTTGGAGAGAGTTGATAGTTTATTACAGATAAAAGAAAATCTTAATTTTAAAAAGGAAAGGTGGGTCATTAAGTAAATCTACAGATCAGAGGCCTCAACGTCAGCTCTACAAATCATTGTTCATTAATCTCACTAATTTTTAACATTATTTGCATAATATTTGATATCCTACAATTCAATTTTTGAAAGTTTTTTATACATTTATAACAATATAAAATTTATCGAAAGTTCCGGAAATTTTAGATCTATCGCATTAAACACAATGTTGTGCAACGATAAGATAAACTACGTATTACTGTATTTTTTCAGAATAACAATACATTACTTTCTCAATTTCCAGTAATTGCGCTATTTCATTTCAGACAGTATATGTCTCATTAGAATAACCATCTCTTTGTACGAGAGATTTTATCCTATCCTTAAAAGAATACTTATATTTCAACCACTAAACATCATATGTTGCTGAAATTGAAAAAAATTTCATGCATAAAATATACTTATACAAATGTAAATTCCTTTTATGTGACCTATATTCAATTTACACATTCAACGCTTTTATTATTTTCATTTGGAAAACCGATTTGGTAATCTTTCTTTAGCAGTTAAAACAAATTCTCATCGATTTCGTTAAAAAAGCATATTAAAAACTTAAATCACACGAAAATTAGCCATTTTGTAAATAAAGTTTCGCGTCAAAATAATGCGATTCACTTGAATTTTCCTTTGTTGATATTCTTTGAAATATATTTGCTTAGCTATTCTTTAATGAAAAAGAGAAAAAAAAATGCATTGGAAATTTTTGTAAAAAGAAAGAAATTAAAATATTTCATATTTTTCAAATTAATGCATAAAATTTTCCAACAATTTATACAAATAATTTCGAAATTCTAATAAATATATTGGCAAATTTTCAAAGCGATTGGATTAAATTAAGATCTCCATTTCGTAAATTTAGCATCCATAATTTAACTTTTACAATTATCCCAATGTTAGATTTTCTTTTCGGTGAATGTGAAATTTAAAAAAATCGTCTGACTTCCCATTGAAAAGCATTATGACCTAAAAAGAAATGTTCTATATTTTTCGAACGAATGAACCAAATGTAGCTAAAAACTATACAGCTAATTTCGGGTATCTCGCCAACATACCTACCAAAAATCTACCTAATCGGATCATTTTTGAGGCAAAGATCGTGGAACAGACAGACAAACAAACAAACAGACGGAAACAGCCTTTTCGCATCTCCACAGTGAGACTTCACTGACGTTTCGGCAATTATCCCAATTTGGATTTTTTTGATTCGATTTTTTTTTTCATTTTTCATGCGTTTTTAACCTTCTTTTTTTCATGTTTTGCAGCGTTTTTTGTATCAAATGACGTCAGAAATCGCTCACTAGAAGTCAAAATCCGTTGGAGGGCAATTTTGATTGGTAGCTTATAGGATTGCAGGCACAGCTGGTAGTCAACCTTGCAATTGTGATTGGCAGATGAAAAGGTCTTCAGCTATTTGCAATTCGAACAGCTATTTGGGAATTTTTCGCGATTTGTTTAGTGCGATTTTTAGAGTTTTTCCATGTACGTGACATGTTTTTGATTTCAGAAATTGTCAATGATAAATTACTGTTTTTGTATGTCAAAGAAAAAAGAAAAAGAAAAAAAGTCATTTCGTTTCTGTTTAAGTTAATGACAATTCCTAATATTTTCACGTCGTTGTTTTAATTCTGTGGGGTCGGGGAGGTGACGGTAACCATGTTTTAATGTTGACCAAAATCTGCCCCGCTTTTAATAAAATAATTAAGATATTTGAGGGGGTGGCATTGAATTTACTTCCGCTTCGACGTTCATCCCACTATTTAATTTCCGAAAGATAAATAGTTACCAGAGGAACGGTTTCGTGCAGCGATTTTTAGAATGATTTTGCGTTTCGTATTATTATTTGAGGGACCTGGCAACGCCGCGTCTTTGGGGATCTGCTAGAAATGAAATAGAAAAAAAAACATGAAAACCTGATGTAACATCCTTCCACATTTGAATATATCTTATAATCAAATCTTTACATTAATTAAATACAACATCTTTATGAATATCATAAATTGATTCTCTCTGACATTTCAAACATTCTACCATATCTAGACTTTTTAACTTGTAAATATAACTCATCCTTTAAAGGCTTAACCTGATCTGGACTTTTTAACTTGTAAATATAACACGTACTTTAAAGGTTTACCTGAGGTTCATTTAAAGGTGGTTTTGGTAAAACACTTTTTGGTACAATTACTCCATGGGACTTCCATATGATAAATTCGTTGAATAGGCCGAAGTATCTGCGAATGAGTGATTTGTAACTTCAAAATGCGAACTTTTTCATCTGTGCCATGAATAAGTTCTGTAAAACGTCCTTCTGTCCAATTAACCTTTTTTTATAATTTCCCTCACTAAGACTATATACCCTACGGTAACTGATCGTTGGATCCATTCGGTCGTTTGATAAGAAGAACTAAATATTCTGATCAAAATTGATTCGTTAAATTATTTTGAAAGCTAGCCTATATTTAAGTCTTCTAGTGAGAGAATTTTCTGTGAAAGCTTCAACAAGTAATAAGCCACATTCATGGATATGTTTCAGAAGCATGACTGGAGATATGGGCTTCATAGGTTTTTTCTACGACATGTAACTTAATGGTCGAAAACTTATAATCCTTATGCAGTCAGAAAATACAATTCTCATCTCTTCATAGTTTACACAGTCTTGCCCTAAGATTCTTTTAATAGTCCATTCATCAGTCTGATAATCCTCTCCCTCCCTCCGCTTCACCCTGCAACTGTCGGCGGGTTGAATTTCCATTCAATTGAAATGATTGCTCCATGCAATAGCAAAGACTAGAGTTGCTTTTATGCGACTGTAGTTCAATCTTTCAAAAATTTGTTTAAACCCACAAAATCAGTTCCTTTATCGCAATATATAATATAACATCTTCCTCTGCGCGATACAAATCTTCCTAAAGCCATTAAAAAAGTCTCTGTAGGAGCTGAAGTAACACATTCAAAATGCACAGCTCTGTAAATAGCACATGTTAATAAGATACCCAACATTTTGATTTCGTTTAAGACACAGAAGGCCAGTCGTACAAATGGTGATAATTTGAAATTCAGCTGCATGTATCACTCAACTTCCAGGCAGCGAAACAAAAGAAAATTCCAATTTCTTATAATTAAATCTTTTACAACTGGTACATTTGGATAAAATACAGGTCATAATTCTTCTTCCATTTAGAATCCAGTATTTTTCTATCAGCAAATGGCAAAAATTATGAGTATCTGCATGATAATGTTTGACGGTAATGTAAAATCAGTCGTTTAATAACTTCATTGTTTAAAGAAAAAATAATATGAGTGTTGAAATCCATATTGTCGTTTCTCTACATAATTTAATTCTTTACACATTTTATATATTGTACATTTTTAAATGTCTGAAGCGTTTTCCATCAATGATCAATTTCGTGGAAAAACTTTTCCGTTAGTATCATCCAAACTATCTTCGTCAAACTATCTGCTTTGTTAAATTCAAGGCTTTTCATTTCGCTTATAATTTGTTCTTTTGGATTAAAATAATTAAATCTGAAACGGAGTATCCAACCAACAAAACGCTCGAATTTTTCATAGCTGGTAAAATACCGGTAGTATCAAGTGTTGTCTGTCTTTTCATCAACATGTAAGAGTAATTTTGTAGATTTTACGTTTTCTCTGTCAGTTTCATTTTTATTTATGTTTTAACGTGTGGAATGTATATATTTATAATATTATCCAAAATCTCTAAGAAAAGTGGGTCCTCCCACTCTTTGAGAGATACCAACTCTTTTGCTATATACTCTCTAGATGGTAGATTTGCAGAATTAATTTGAACAGATATATATTTCCATAAAGAAGGAATACCCAAATTTCTTATCTCTTGAACTTCTTTTATTAATTTAAAAAAAACAGAACAACTCTTTTCTCTGGATATCAATATAAGCACTGTCGTGGTATCGCTTAAAAAACCCTTTTCCGTATTATCCAAACCCAATGCGTCTGCTACTGATTTAACCAATCTGGCATGTATCAAAGCAGCTAAAAGTTCTATTCTAGGTATGGTTACGCATTTTAAAATACCGATGTGTGATTTCAGAGAGAAAAGGAATAATTCTACTGAATCTTTATTTGCAATCCACAAAATCACAACATCAGCATACACATGTTGGCTTTCAGCACAGAATGTGTAAAGAGTACAACCTTTTAAATTATCTGGTGTGAACTATATATATATCTAAGAATCTGATTTTCTTGTAAAATATTCAATTCATGAAATCATTCAACAAAGTCTTCTGTATTTTATCACTTGTAATTTCTTCATACCAGATGATATCCTATGTCCACGTTTTCTGTAAAATGATCTTGAAAAAAATCTGATTTGAAAAAAATCATAAATGGGGAATTAAAACCAATTGGATCAAAAACTTCATACGCATCTAATAGCATAATATGTTTGGTTATTTTTTCAAGATTTATATATTATCTCCAGCTTACGTTAAACATTAAGTTGTCTCGAGATATGTTCTATTGCAATCTCAATACGGAATTTTCTTTGCTCTATTCCATATAATTTATTCTGGATTTTACTATCCTCTCCTTGGTTTCCAACCAATGTGTTAATCTAATAAAAATTAAAATATTAATTTTTTTTCTTTCAATAGACTTTTGCAGATGATGAATTTACAGGCCTGCGAAAGCTTCAACATTTGTATCTGCAAGATAATCAGATAAAGAATCTCAATCCTTTACAACAGCTACCAATTGTGAATAATTTATTAATAGGAAACAATGATATTAAATTAATCAGACCAGACAAATTGCCGAAGGCCTTAGGATACATAAGTTTTAAAGGTAAGTCCTTACTAGTTATATGAAAATGTAATTTTGTAAAATTTAAAACCAAAAATCTTATGTGACTATTCCTTAATCCACCACTGTACTACAATAGTTGAAAAACATTCGTGTTATTAACCATATTTATATATTTTTTAATATTCCAGATAGCGTATTTTAGTGTGGATGGTTTTGCACAACAAAGTGTTTTCTCTGGCTAATCTTTATTATTATCCACAATCGATTTCATCTACGTTGTACCTTTATAAATTAGAAAGTGGCAACGTACGCACATGGTGCATGCTCTGATTAGAAGTTTCTATACAAATTATGACAACCTATACTGTAGAACTTAACAATACCCACCCAAACAGGTTTGTTTAAGCCTATGAGACGAGTTAACAAACACTGGCTCGGAGATAATGGTAGACTCATGACGATTTTGTCAAAAAGTCTCTCGACCAATCAAATTTTATTGCTCATTAATCCATAACAGATATTTTAGATTTAGACTGTGCATGGCAACTAATTTTCCCTACATCAGGAGTAGTCAAACATCATTCATGTTTCTTACACGTGACATTATTGGAGGCGAGATTGACAAGATCCTCTCAACTATTCAAATATGTAAACTGTTACTATGATATGTTGGTAACAAGGATCATGTATAAAACAACAACAAAGCACTCTTATTCTGAAAAGTCTATCATGTTAGCACTAAATAATGAAAAAATGCACGATAATTCACAGAATAATGCCTCTATATGAGAGTGGCTATACACAGACAGAGCACATGTACCTACTATGCTCATCAAGTTGTATCTATCCAAACTATATCACACCTACATTACAGAATTTTGCGATTATTGTCTAGAAAAGTTTAGTTATACGAATGAAACAAATTAACAAACTTTAGATTGGTGAGAATGGCAGGCCCTCTTGGCAATTCATTTTTTTTTCGAAATTGCCTCAACTTAGCTAATTTTATATCCCGTATGTTACCACTCTGATGCAGAGGCACACCACTTCATAGCATCGCTGTTTAATATGCAATAGACAATCATATATTAAAAGATGTGACGTGTCACTGTATAAAAGCTAAATACATTTTGAGGACGACTTATACTTTACAACCTTCCCTAGTGTATTAGAAGTACACCTCAGAAAGCTAAATGGAAATTCTTAGAATGTTTGGTGAGACATTTTCGTATTTACATATATACAAAGTAGTTCACAACAGAAGCTTCTTTTTAGGTAGCTTTCAATACAAAAAAGTCCTTCCGGCCTGTACCGGGAGGAAAAGGTAGCTTTCCTATATCTTCGTTTTAAAATTTTAGCTAATGTTACACGAAAACAGCAAGTTAAAATGCAAAGAAACGTTTCCAAAAGATTCGTTAATACTGAATTTGAATAAGAATTTCGCCAAATTATTGAGCAATAGCCAAATTGGCTTCATTTATAAACGCTTATTTTGGTCGCCAAATTTGGATATATTTCGCCAAATATCACTAATTTTGCTAATTTTGTCGCCAATTTTGCCGCCAATGTCGCCAATTTTGGCGCTAACGTATATGAATATATAGTTTTATGCGTATGATTGGGAAAATTATTACAACAATGAAAGAAAATAATTTGCGAGTAATCGCGTTAATGTGCTGTTTTGTTTCAAAATATCAGAGCCTCCCTAGAATTTCAAACTGCTCTATCTCAGCCAATTTTTAAGATAGAGGTAAACCAAAAAATGCTCTGGAATCCTTGTATCAAGGCCTAAAACGTAATTAAAAAATAAATTTGAATTTTTAATTTTTTTTGTATATTTATTTCAGTTTTAAATATTTAAATGGCCGCCATCTTGAATCAAAATGGCGGGCCAAGCTGGGCAACGAACTCGGTCGAGACATTGGTGACCTTAGTACACACAATTAGTTTCATCAAAATAGATTTATAAATACGAGCGTTATCGTATGACATATGTCAGATATATATATATATATATATATATATATAAATCAACATTTGAATGGAGGGTGGTTTTGGGGTCTGGGGGTCATGATCGGTGAAAATATATCGAAATTTTCCGGAACTGATTTCCCCCGAACAGCTGCAATAGGTAGCTTTATACATTTTTGTATTGAAAGCTACCTAAAAAGTATAAAGCTACCTATTGCAGCCGTTCGGAGGGAAGCAGTTCCGGAAAATTTCGGTATATTTTCACCGATCATGACCCCCAGACACCAAAACTATCCTCCGTTCAAATGTTGATTCATATATATATATATATATATATATATATATATATATCTGACCTATGTCATACGATAACGCTCGTATTTATAAATCAATTTCGATGAAACTAATTGTGTGTATTAAGCCCACCCATGTCTCGACCGAGTTCGTTGGCCAGCTCTGTCCGTCATTTTGTTTCAAGATGGCGTTCAATTAAAAATTTAAAACTAAAATAAATATGCAAAAGAGTTAAAAATTCAAATTTAATTTTTGCTTACGTGTTAGGCCTTGATACAAGGATTCCGGAGTATTTTTTGTTTTATCTCTATCTTAAAAAACGGCTGAGATACAGCAGTTTGAAATTCTAAGGTGGCAGACATTTTGAAACAAGATAGCGCATTACAAAAGTTTTAGAGAATGCGACTTCTCGCAAATTATTATCTGTCATTGTTGTAATCATTTTCCCATCATACGCATACAACTATATATTCATATCCGTTAGCGCCAAATTCTCGCCAAACTTGGCGAAATTTGGCGAAATATCCCCAAATTTGGCGACCGAAATAAATCTTCATAAATGAAGCCAACTTGGCTATAGCTCAATAATTTGGCAAATTTCTTATTCAAATTCAGTATTAACGAATCGTTTGTAAACGGTTTCTTTGCATTTATCTTGCTGTTTTCGAGTAACATTAGATAAAATTTTAAAACGAAGATATAGGAAAGCTACCTTTTCCTTCCGGTACAGGCCGGAAGGACTTTTTTAAATCAATAGATTCTTTATAATATAGTTAGCAGAATAATAAATATTGAATAAACTATTCCACGGGAAAAATTAAAAGCACTGTAAAGCAGATTTTCGGATTTTTATAAAGAAGAAGATCTTTCGGTGATTGACACGTTAAAAATTTATAATTCCAAAATGCCGATGGTTACGTATATACGGTTGTTGACATCACATAAAGGACGGCAGTTGACACACGAGCACAAGGAAGAAACATGATTAGCGATGAAGGTGATTTATTTGGAACCAATAGTCAAGAATATTATTAGGCATGAGGAACACATAGACGAAAGCGCAAGGGGAGGTACTCCACAAAATCAGCAGAAGAAATTAACAGCTGGTCTGGTCAAGTAGAAAGGCCGAAGTGAAAAAGTTTTAAAAGTTACATGTACGGGTGTTGGCGCGGAAAGCATGATAAAATCGCCAGTACTTGGCGAGAGAGTTTTTGGAGACTGCGGACGGAAGCGTATGGGAAAAAACGATAAATGCTAGATTCTGTCTATGATAATGCATTCATTTGAGAATGGGGGGAAGGGTTGTAAAGATTCTTTCATGGAGACAAAAAGGAAAAAGAAAAGAAAATAATTTTGGGATTGGCGTTTGATTTTGCTAAAAGACAGCTGCTATTAACGGTTGCTTATGACTCGAATCTAATAACAGGGTGTGAAAGATATGAGCTTGCATATTACCGTTTACATGTGGGCGAGAGATATTTTAATTAATTCTTTTGAGAGCGGATGAGAAGTGCAAATGCTTGCATAAAGAATATCGGTTATACGTTACATTACTTTAATAAGTAGAGCGCAGCTGCTTATATATTTTGTCTAATTTTTAAGACAGATGCACTTTTGATTTCATGAGAAGAAAACGGTTGAATTAGAAATATGTGAACATTTGTAACTTATTTTTAGCCTAACCGCAAAGTGAAGGACAGAGAGGTTTCTGATGTATGCTAGTGACTTGCATTTTAGAATGAAGAAAGTAGATTCGTTATCTAAATTAAATCAGAAATAGTTTTTAGCTAACATATTGAATTTTGGGGGGAGGGGGAATTACAGACATTTAAAATCTATAAACTATAGTTGTTTATTATTTTTAATTATTTATAATTATTTATTTATTTGGGGGGAATGAATGAATCTTTATGCATTTATTTTTTTTTATCACTATTTTGGGGGGGGGGGAGGAGAAGCATGCAATCAATACATGTATGCTAGATGTTGGAAGAGGAATGGAAAAGCTTATGTTAACTTGTTAAAATTTTGAGGGGGGAGGGGGGGTTGAACTGAAAGCAAGATATATGACAAACGTCTTTGTCATATATATCACCCCATTGACCAGAAAAGCTGTACTGTTTACAGTACAGTTTTTTAAAAATATATATACAGTACAATTATACTCTCCCCAAGCTTAAAATAATACATACATAATATAAAACAAAGTACTTGTAAAATTATATGAGTTGCAACAGTATAAAGGATTTTGTTACTTCAATAGTCTGTAACGTCAGTCCATAAAATATAAAACATAGTGCACTACCTTCGAAGATTTTTTTTTTTAATATCTTCGTCCTTTTATTTTCTGTTTTGTGCTTTTTCTTTCTGGTACCAGCTTTAAAAAGTTACTATTTAACTAGACATGTCTAATGATAACTGAGCACAAAACAGTACTCATTTTCTCAATTTTGTTGCACTTAAATACTATAATTACTTCTTAAGTATAATATGAAACACAAATGAAAACAATTAAAAAAAATAAACACAAATAACACATAACATAAACATATATCCTTAAAAATTAACTTGAATTATATGAAAAAGTGAAAATGGATTAACTCAAGTGTAGTGTACTGAAAAGTTGTTTGAAAAAGTTTTAAAGATTCGTGCAAGCACAGGACGGTAAAAAAAAGAGGTGCATGTGGCACGCCCATAAAAAGGGACCGCCCTTAATCTTGTCAATGCATGACAAGTGTGATGTCTCAGGCTTAGGGCCTTACGACCTAGGTGAGGAGGGCAGTGATGAGAGTCCACATCATTACAACATGAACTCCCTGCTCCCCAATGAAGATCGCACTGATCCCCACACAGGAGCACGATTCGGGAACACATATACTTTTGGGAGAAGGGAATATTGTGAATTAGTAAACTAAATCACAATCGTCTCTCTAAACACAATCTGGTGAGGGGTGGTAACATAAGGGCAAAAATTTAGAACGGTACCACTAGCCTGAAGGGGAAGAATTAGTAAAAATAAAAAAAAATAGATACAAGTGTATCTTATGCAAATCCTAATGTATTGACAGTCCTAGAGTGTTGAGAGACCTAAAATATGTCATAATCGGGTGTGATGAAGTGAAACTGTACAAGTCATGTAAGTAAATGCTTTAAGTTTGTTTAAGAGAACTATTTTTTTTTATTTTTTTATTTAAAAACTCTTATTTATTTAAAATATTTGCAATGTTGTATTCAGTGTGAGTGAAAGTTTAAAGTGTGAGAGAAAAGAAATGTGAAAAGGTTATATTTATTTACTGTTTATAAAATTGAATGAAAAATTAAAAGAATGGTGTGACCCGATACAAAATATTGTGTAAAAGTGGTCTTCACAAGAAGACATGGACCAGCCGTGAAGTCAAGTGAAGACAAGTTATGCACAGTATACGTAGAATCCTGGCCAGGGATAAAACACTTAGTATCAGATCATATTAAAAATTTAAAAGTTTTTTTTTTTTTTTTTTTTTTTTTTTTTTTTAAGTTTATTATTATTATTATTATTTTAATTTGTTACAAATTATCTTTTTCTTAAATTGTAGCGAGGGGCGAGAATGGTGTTAGAAGAATTATTATTTATAACATGACTTGCAGGATCACATAAATGTCCATATCGAGGTGGTGCTAGAAGAAGTCTATCAATATGTACCCTAAATGCAGTATCATCATGAGCATATAATCTTTTAATTGAAAATGAAACAGGAGAGTGTTTAAATGTTACAATATATGGACCGGTATATTTAGGTTTAAATTTGTCGACTGATTTTAAATAAACAATATCTTTTAAACATATATTTCTTAATTTAGCTTTTCGACTGTGAATTTTGTAACGTCTATCTTGAGCAGTCTTAATGTTGTTATATGCTTTGTCATATATTTGGTTTAAATCATCTAGTAATTTATAAACTTCAACATGTTTCTCTAGAAATGCTTGGTTGGTACTATGATCATATGTGTCAAAAATTAATGAAAGTTCACGACCAAAATGAAGTAAGTTAGGTGAAAATAGTGTAGAAGAGTGTGTCGAACCATTATAAAGTGACTTATGAATAAACAGAGCATTTTCAAAAGAGTGTCCTTCTTGTAGTAATGTGGTAACAGAATATTTAATAGATTTGTTAATTCGCTCGGCAATACTGTTAGATTGTGGGTGCGAGACCGAACTGTGATGTATTTTTATGCCAAGAGCATCATTAAATGCATTATAAATATGAGAAGTATATTGTGGGCCTAAATCTGACAAAATACAGACGGGTCTCCCATAGGTAGTTATATAACTAAATAAGCATTTTACAACCTTGGGTGCAGAAGTATCAGTGAGAGGATAGAGTTCAATGTGTCTTGAGAAGTGATCGGTTACAGTTAGAACATGTTTATTGTTTGAGAAAGGACCAAGTAAATCAGTACTGAATGTATGACCAGGATATCTTGGTGTGTATGTAGGTTGAAGAGGTGCGGGTGGAGTGTTATGGTGTTTGGCCTGTAAACATTTGACACATGAAGCTACAAAGTTGAGTGTATCTACATAGATGCCTTTCCAAAAATATTTGGATGTAAGAAATTCATAAGTTTTGGCCATACCAAAGTGTGACAGATGGGATATAGTTAAAACTTTACTTTTAAGTGAAGCAGGGACTACAATGTGATATGAGAAAGTATTATTTATGATATCTTCCTTTTTGAACATTAATATTTTAGAATCAGGATGTATGAAGTAATTCGGGAATTTTGAAGAAGGTCCATTTTGTAATATATGATCATAAATACTAGCTAAGGTAGGGTCTTTTTGTTGTTCAATGCAAAACGTTTAATTTGATATCTCCAATAATGGGTCTCGTTTTGTTCGTTCACCTGAGATGAGAAAATTAACATGACAATTGTTGTTATTAACAGAGTTACAAATATCAGGTGTTTCATGATCGACTATTGGAAGTGGTTGAGGATCATGGATAAGGTTAGGATTGGTTAGTAAATTTTCTTCGTTGTTGTCAAAATTACAGCGAGAGAAATAATCTGCTAGAACATTTGAAGATCCTGGAATGTGTTCAAAATCATATGAATATTCTGAAAGGTCAATTAGCCAACGGGTGGTTATGTCTGCTAGGTTTGTAGTCTTTTTGTATTTTTTTAGAGGTTTGCTATCTGACAAGATTAGGAATTTTCTGTTGTATAAGTAATATTTGAATGCAATAACAGATTTGTAAATTGCCATGAGTTCTAGTTTTAAAGCAGGATATTTTTTTTCAGAGGAATTTAAGGATTTAGAAAAGTATGCTACTGGTAGAAGATTTCCATTATGTTCTTGCAGTAAAACGCCAGAGATGGCAATGTTAGATGCATCTGTATTCAAATAAAACTTCTTGTTCCAATCTGGTAACCTAACCATGGGTGAACCGAAGAAAATTTTTTGTATTGTTTTAAGTATGTCCTGATGTTTTTCTGTCCAGATGAATTTAGTTTTAGGAGTAGTTAAATCAATAAGCGGTTGCACTAGTTTGTTAAATGTTGGGATTAAGGATTTATAGAAAGTTATCAAACCAATAAGCCTTTTTAGTTGTCTTTTTGTAGTTGGTGTAGGAAATGAAGTTATTTTTACAATGTTGGAATGGATTGGTGAAATACAATGATTTTCTATTTGAAAACCTAAGTAGTTGACTTTTGTTTGATGAAAGTTGCATTTATTAGGTGAAAGAGTGAGATTGTACTTGGAAAGGAGGTTAAAAATTTTGTCGAGTTTAGAACACATTTCATCAAAAGAATTCGCACCAATGATAAAGTCATCTTGATACGTATACACACCTTGTAGGTGTAGTTCGTCAATTAAAGAGTCCATTAGAGCTTGAAAGATTGAGGCACTTGTCTTTAAACCAAAGACAAGTCTGCGGTAGGAAAAAGATCCAAACATGGTGGTAAAAGTTAGTTGATTGTGGAATTTTTCTGGTAAGTTAATTTGGTGGTATGCTTGATGAAAGTCGAGTGTTGTAAAGAATGTGTAAGAAGAGAGATTAGCGATGATGTTTTAAATTTTTGGTTGTGGGTAAGATGATCCTTGAATTATAGTGTTTAACATTCGAAGGTCAAGTGCGAGGCGAAATTTTTGTTTACCAGTACCATCTGGTTTTTTTCTAACAAGTAACATAGGACAAGACCATTCGGAGCAATGTCTTTGTATAATTCCAGCTTCAAGTAATTGATTAATTTGATCTAATGCATCTTTTTGTAATGCCTGAGGTATTGGAAAAGGAAGTGTTTTTATAGGATAGTCATTAATGAATTTCAAATCTGGAATAATTTTATCAGTATGCCCAAGTGTATTTAGAGATTTTGAAAATACAGGGTAATATTTGAGTAACATTTCTTTTAGAATTTCAGCCTCACTGGATGGTAAGTGTTTAAGATTGAAATCAGTTGCAGATAAGTCTTCTTTTCTTTTTTTGAGAATGTCTTTAGAAGCCTGAATGAGATTTAAAAATTGTTGATCTGAGTTGTCTTGACTAATTTTATCTGGGGAGTACTCAATTATTTCCTCGACCTCAAAAAGTTGACCTATTTTAGCTTTTTTTTTAAGGTGAATGGGATTATCAGAATTGTTTTTAACCGAAATCAGGAAAAATGTATATTGTTGTGGAATTTTTCTTTTTCGCTTTGGATTTTTTGATTTTATTATAGCATCAAATCCTATTAAGTTGTCAACGGGTGAATTGTATTGAAATAAATAATCTTTGTCTGTGCTAATAGTATCTGTGAAAACTGAAATCCATTTTTGTTCCTGAGGGTCTAAGGAAACTCTACGAGTCAAAGCTACAATTTGATTTTTGAAGGAGGTGGGTTGTGTACTACATTGATTTATCTCAGAAGATGAAGTAGTTTGTTTGTTTACCAAAGGAATCGATAAAGTGTTGTCAATATGGATAAGGTTTTTGACAGTGTTTACAACAATATTGAATCGTTTGATGAAATCATAGCCAATAATACCTTGGAAACTAGATGAATCTGGTATGTCTACGATATAGAAGTGGTGGTTGAAGTTTTTGTGCTGTAATTTAATGGAGGTTCTAATACATGCGGAGAAATCTACATCAGAATTGACTGTTTTGATGACAACGCCAGTTGATAATCTCTTATATTTTAAAATTGTTTTTAATTCATCAAATAAAGACTGTGATAGTAATGAAATAGTACTTCCTGTATCGCAAAGTAGAGTAATATCTTTTTTTGCAATTGAGGCCTTTACAAGGGGGAGTGATGTTGAGTCTTTAATGACATTGTAAATAATTTTTGTAGTAGTGTCATCATATTGTTCTGTGTTTGTTTGTGTCGTTTCATGCTTAGAAATTTTTACAATATCACATGTTTGTGTGCTTACAGAGTTTACTAGTCTGTTAAGTGAAATTTTTGGTAAGGACGGATCTGGGAAAAAACTGGCTGATGTGTAATCAGTAGTGGGGTGAGGTGCAAAGCCATCAGCAAAATTACACCTCTGACCTAGTTTTCCTGTTGTCGGTTGTTGTTGTTGTGAAATTGTCCTCGTCTTTGTGTATTTAAGCGTTTCCACTTAAAACAGGCTTGCGCTTCGTGACCACTTTTGAAACATAGCTGGCAAGTAGTGCGATGAAATCTGTACGACTTATGTGGAGAGGGGCGTTTGTTAAAATTGCGATTTTGAAATTTCCGTTTGTTGTGCATGCCAGCAAATTTAGTTTTGTAAGTTGCCGCGTCTTCTTTAATTTCTGGTTGTGTTTGGGTATTTACAGAAAGGGCGTTTATTTTCTCGGTTAGCTGCTTCAGCTGGTCGGCAAATATTGAATCAGTTGGGGAAGGGGTGGGGTGAGCATGCAAAATTTTTTCTCCGTACAAAATATCTTGTAGCGCCTGGGCCCTCAAAACTGCGGGTTGGTACTCTGTAATTCCTTCCTCTTGTATTTTAATTCTTAAATTGGACGGAATGGTTTACAGGAAATTCATGTACTTAATTTTGTCACGCGCATTGGCGTCTTGAATGTCCGAATAAACTGTTGCAGCCAGAACATTAAGCCTATGGGCAAAGTTTTTAATGGTTTCTGCGGGTAAGAGCGTTAAGTTTGCAAGTTCGACTGCTACCTGTGATTTGCTAGGAGGGGAAAAAAAATTAGCAAATTCTTTTTCAATGACATTTATGTCATTTGAGATTAATAAATCAGGGTTCTGTGTTAAATATTTTAATGCAGGACCAGTTAATTTACTTTTAAGTAAAGCAATTGTTGCTTGCGGGCTGTATTTATTTATTTGACTAACAGACCGTACTTGGTCGAAAAAGAATTTGAGTGATTCATGATCACCGTCAAAGTTCGGCAAGTTAATTGGTATTTGCCGAGAAGCCATGGTGGCCAAAAATACAGTTAACTAATCTAATGAAATTCAAGGAAACACTGCATGCACAATAAAATAACTAAAAAAAATATCAATATACACTAGCAGATAATAAATATAACATGAAAGAAAAAAAAATATATAAACTGGATTTATATCATAATAAATAATAATGACTGATCGCTGTTTCTTTTTAGCGTAAAGATCCCTAACGCTCATTTTTTAATTCATTTTTAAAAAGAAACAGCGATGAATGAGAGAAAAAAAAGAGGAAAAATATATATCCTTTTTTTTTATAACTTTAAAATCAATTTGTATAGCAAAAAAATACTATGAATAGATCTTACCCGGGATTTATCAACACAAGTATAAAAAGTAAAGAATCATGCAAATTATTTAAATTGTTAAGAATGAAACTCAACATTTCTTTTATTCATTTAAAAAATGAAACCAATATTGCAAGACAATTTAAGTTTTTTTTTTTTTTTTTTTTTTTTTTCTTTTTTTAACTGGTTTACTAAAAATTAAAAACTCAGATTAATATTTGTAACAAAACACCTTAAAAAAAAATCTTGCCTTAAATATTCATAAAAATATCATATTTTACAACAACTAAAAAAAAATGCAAGATAAAATAATCATATTTATACGATTTGATGAGAAAGTTCAAAAATTAAATTAACTTAAATTTCAACCTGCATATTTAATTAAGAAGGTTTTGGTAAAAGGCAAACACAAAAAGAACATAACTAAAACTCTGTTATTAAATATATTCTTTTAAGAATAGAAATGCAATAATTTAACCAAATAAAGTTTACTACTGACTGGTAGAGAAAAAAATTAATTATATTACAAGAGAAGTATGAAGGTTGAAATGTGCATTTTAATTAAAGCCAAAGTTTATTTTTTTTTTTTTATTAAAGAAAAATTTTACTGTGAGTGAGAGAACGTTACAATATACTAACATTCTATTCATCCTTCATACTTATTAATTTAAAAACCATGGACCACAAAAAAAATATTCATTATCGCGCCGATAGTTTAAAGAAAAAAAAAATGCCATGTAAAGTCACTGAGAGCCTGAATATTTTTGTAATTATCTCACTCTTGTAAGTGAGGCATTGAAGATTTTTGTACACACTTGAGACACTGCAGACACCACTCCTTTTCTTTTTTTTTAATTTCCCTTAGCACAGCACTAGACGAATGCACTAAAATATTGGTCACACTACCGATATTTTATGTTGATGGAAAGAAACACCACTGTAGTTTTTTTTTGAAGAAATGGCACTTTTCTGAAGCACTAATGTTGAAGAGATTTCTTGGGATTTAAAATTCACACGGATTACTTTTAGTAACACTGTTGGAAATAGAGCATTGGAATTTAAATTTTGGACCACTATTTTGAAACACATACACAATACACGTAACACATTCAACGGCATTGAAACACTTGAAGGCACAAATAATTTAGGAAAGTTTTAAGTAGCAGCACACATGAAATTTGTAGAGTGATTTCATTTTGATAAAAAAAAAAATCGCACACCACTGAACGCACACGCAGATGGAGGGAAAAGGAGGATCCTTGATATTATGGAACTTAACACTTATAATGCAACGACGGTAACGAAACACTTGTGGTTTTCAACGAACCACACTTTTTTTTTCTTTAAACACAATTTTCGCACAACATACTGACACTTTTAGATGAGGGGAAAGCACTGGAGGATAACAACAATATTGCATTCACGTCTTGAGTTAGCAGAGATGAGGATCGGCGAGAGAATTCCAGTTCGCAGAAAAACACTATAGTCCGACTGTCTTGAATCCGGCGAAAGGGGTGCGGGGGCAGCACTTCCAGAAAGAGCAGGTTGTCAGCAGAGATGAGGGGGTGGAGAAGGACTCCCGGTAGAAAAGCGATCCAGCATGGCAGGTGGGGGGACTGTGATAACGAGTTCAAACTGAAGCGAGGCCGGAGTCAGGCACATCGCGCTGCGAAGAGATGGGGGGGGAGTGACGCGCGGAGGCAGGAAAAAAACACCGTTGAGATGAGTATCTATCAGGAACGGAGGGTGAGACTTTGCGACGGAAAAAAAATGTTCAAGCAGTGATGTACGGTGCCTGAGTACCTCCCCTTGTTGGAAGAAGGTGGTCTCTAGGTAGAGACATCGGCGAAGACGCACCAGATTTTGTAAAGCAGATTTTCGAATTTTTATAAAGAAGAAGATCTTTCGGTGATTGACACGTTAAAAATTTATAATTCCAAAATGCCGATGGTTACGTATATACGGTTGTTGACATCACATAAAGGAAGGCAGTTGACACACGAGCACAAGGAAGAAACATGATTAGCGATGAAGGTGATTTATTTGGAACCAATAGTCAAGAATATTATTAGGCATGAGGAACACATAGACGAAAGCGCAAGGGGAGGTACTCCACAAAATCAGCAGAAGAAATTAACAGCTGGTCTGGTCAAGTAGAAAGGCCGAAGTGAAAAAGTTTTAAAAGTTACATGTACGGGTGTTGGCGCGGAAAGCATGATAAAATCGCCAGTACTTGGCGAGAGAGTTTTTGGAGACTGCGGACGGAAGCGTATGGGAAAAAACGATAAATGCTAGATTCTGTCTATGATAATGCATTCATTTGAGAATGGGGGGAAGGGTTGTAAAGATTCTTTCATGGAGACAAAAAGGAAAAAGAAAAGAAAATAATTTTGGGATTGGCGTTTGATTTTGCTAAAAGACAGCTGCAATTAACGGTTACTTATGACTCGAATCTAATAACAGGGTGTGAAAGATATGAGCTTGCATATTACCGTTTACATGTGGGCGAGAGATATTTTAATTAATTCTTTTGAGAGCGGATGAGAAGTGCAAATGCTTGCATAAAGAATATCGGTTATACGTTACATTACTTTAATAAGTAGAGCACAGCTGCTTATATATTTTGTCTAATTTTTAAGACAGATGCACTTTTGATTTCATGAGAAGAAAACGGTTGAATTAGAAATATGTGAACATTTGTAACTTATTTTTAGCCTAACCGCAAAGTGAAGGACAGAGAGGTTTCTGATGTATGCTAGTGACTTGCATTTTAGAATGAAGAAAGTAGATTCGTTATCTAAATTAAATCAGAAATAGTTTTTAGCTAACATATTGAATTTTTTTGGGGGGGGGGGAATTACAGACATTTAAAATCTATAAACTATAGTTGTTTATTATTTTTAATTATTTATAATTATTTATTTATTTGGGGGGAATGAATGAATCTTTATGCATTTTTTTTATCACTATTTTGGGGGGGGGAGGAGAAGCATGCAATCAATACATGTATGCTAGATGTTGGAAGAGGAATTGAAAAGCTTATGTTAACTTGTTAAAATTTTGAGGGGGGGGGGTTGAACTGAAAGCAAGATATATGACAAACGTCTTTGTCATATATATCACCCCATTGACCAGAAAAGCTGTACTGTTTACAGTACAGTTTTTAAAAAGAATATATACAATACAATTATACTCTCCCCAAGCTTAAATTAATACATACATAATATAAAACAAAGTACTTGTAAAATTATATGAGTTGCAACAGTATAAAGGATTTTGTTACTTCAATAGTCTGTAACGTCAGTCCATAAAATATAAAACATAGTGCACTACCTTCGAAGATTTTTTTTTTTTTTTAAATATCTTCGTCCTTTTATTTTCTGTTTTGTTCTTTTTCTTTCTGGTACCAGCTTTAAAAAGTTACTATTTAACTAGACATGTCTAATGATAACTGAGCACAAAACAGTACTCATTTTCTCAATTTTGTTGCACTTAAATACTATAATTACTACTTAAGTATAATATGAAACACAAATGAAAACAATTAAAAAAAATAAACACAAATAACACATAACATAAACATATATCCTTAAAAATTAACTTGAATTATATGAAAAAGTGAAAATGGATTAACTCAAGTGTAGTGTACTGAAAAGTTGTTTGAAAAAGTTTTAAAAATTCGTGCAAGCACAGGACGGTAAAAAAAAGAGGTGCATGTGGCACGCCCATAAAAAGGGACCGCCCTTAATCTTGTCAATGCATGACAAGTGTGATGTCTCAGGCTTAGGGCCTTACGACCTAGGTGAGGAGGGCAGTGATGAGAGTCCACATCATTACAACATGAACTCCCTGCTCCCCAATGAAGATCGCGCTGATCCCCACACAGGAGCACGATTCGGGAACACATATACTTTTGGGAAAAGGGAATATTGTGAATTAGTAAACTAAATCACAATTGTCTCTCTAAACACAATCTGGTGAGGGGTGGTAACATAAGGGCAAAAATTTAGAACGGTACCACTAGCCTGAAGGGGAAGAATTAGTAAAAATTAAAAAAAATAGATACAAGTGTATCTTATGCAAATCCTAATGTATTGACAGTAATGTATTGACAGGTTTCTGATGTATGCTAGTGACTTGCATTTTAGAATGAAGAAAGTAGATTCGTTATCTAAATTAAATCAGAAATAGTTTTTAGCTAACATATTGAATTTTGGGGGGGGGGAATTACAGACATTTAAAATCTATAAACTATAATTGTTTATTATTTTTAATTATTTATAATTATTTATTTATTTGGGGGGAATGAATGAATCTTTATGCATTTATTTTTTTTATCACTATTTTGGGGGGGGGGGAGGAGAAGCATGCAATCAATACATGTATGCTAGATGTTGGAAGAGGAATGGAAAATCTTATGTTAACTTGTTAAAATTTTGAGGGGGGGGGGGGGGGTTTGAACTGAAAGCAAGATATATGACAAACGTCTTTGTCATAAGCACTACCGAGCTTGCATATTTGTTTGAAGGCTGTAGCTCTGCAATATTATTAAGGGGGAATTTTCCGTTAAACTCAAAATCAC
Source organism: Maratus michaelseni (assembly GCA_963931845.1). Classification (NCBI taxonomy): domain Eukaryota; kingdom Metazoa; phylum Arthropoda; class Arachnida; order Araneae; family Salticidae; genus Maratus; species Maratus michaelseni. The sequence goes on from OZ007596.1 coordinate 184,417,396, forward strand.
TTTTAGCATTTTTTGAACAGGTAAGAATCTGCACTGAAAACTACTTTTTGTTCCACTCAATATTTAACTACTGAACAACTTACAGATAAAAAAATAAACAAATTGAAAACTTGTTTTATTTAAACTTTGTGACCAAAACGCCTAAACTATTTAAGCTACAGATGTGTAGTTTTTTGCACATTAAACTAAATTTTTATAATTGTAGGGAAAGCGTTCAAAAAATTAGAATTTTTATAAATTTTGATTTTTTTAAACTGTTTTTAAAGTGAAAGATAGTGCCAGAAATCAACCTCAAATATGAAATAGTGGACATTTACGAATTTTTAATTTATTTATAATTTTGATGTTTGGTATTCAATTAATTTAATGTATTTTAAGAATCCACAAGAATTTTTTTAGATGATTATTAAGAACACAGTCAGTCTCATCGATGTATAGATCGAAAAATGGGTAGTGAATTTTAGAAGAGTTTTGACTGTATGACTGAATTCAAAGACTTAGATGAAAATACAATAAATTTAATGCTAACAACCATTTTTTTCAACGTGCTTTACCTAACAAAATTTTCTGAAAATGCCCTAAAAATCATGCCATATTAAGAACACCCCCTTAAGTAAAATAACCATTAATTTAATTATTTGTTCATGCATCTGTTTTATTTGCATATTTTGTTGCGTATACAGTATTATATATAATATTCATATATATATGAAAGGAAAAAACATTTTAGTAAAATATGAGAGCGAAATTGTAAGTTGCAAGTACAGACTACAAAATGCAATATTTTTTTCACACTATGTTCAAGAAAAAAATAATACTAAATTGTCTTTTTTTAAGCTGAAGCTGGATTTTATTTTATTCAGCATTTTAAGTTATTGAAAATAAATTGAAAAATATTAAAATTTATAATGCGCCTTTCGCCAAAATATTAATGCCATAATTTTTCTAGAAAAGCAAAAAAATTATGAATAAATAAAAAATCAATTTTTCAGAAACATGTACAAGTTTAGCACATCTAAAAACAAATACATATTTACGTGAAAACTAAAACCAATGAATGCCACTTTTTTTTCTATATTCAAGCTGTCTTTCACCTATCCTTGCACGTAACAATTATAATTTACTGGATGTATAATTTCCATTAAAAAAGTCCTTCCGGCCTGTACCGGGAGGAAAAGGTAGCTTTCCTATATCTTCGTTTTAAAATTTTAGCTAATGTTACTCGAAAACAGCAAGCTAAAATGCAAAGAAAACGTTTACAAAAGATTCGTTAATACTGAATTTGAATAAGAAATTCGCCAAATTATTGAGCTATAGCCAAATTGGCTTCATTTATGAAGACTTATTTTGGTCTTCAAATGTCGCCAAGTTTGGCGAAAATTTGGCGCTAACGGATATGAATAAATAGTTTTATGCGTATGATTGGGAAAATGATTACAACAATGAAAATTTTTGTAATGTGCTGTTTTATTTCAAAATGTCAGCCACCCTAGAATTTCAAACTGCTCTATCTCAGCCATTTTTTAAGATAGAGGTAAACCAAAAAATGCTCTGGAATCCTCGTATCAAGGCCTAGCACTTAATTAAAAAATAAATTTGAATTTTTAACTTTTTTGTATATTTATTTTAGTTTTAAATTTTTAAATGGCCGCCATCTTGAAACAAAATGGCGGACCAAGCTGGCCAACGAACTCAGTCGAGACATTGGTGAGCTTAATACACACAATTAGTTCCATCAAAATTGATTTATAAATACGAGCGTTATCGTATGACATAGGTCAGATATATATATATATATATATATATATATATATATATATATATAAATCAACATTTGAACGGAGGGTGGTTTTGGCGTCTGGGGGTCATGATCGGTGAAAATATATCGAAATTTTCCGGAGCTGCTTTCCTCCAAACGTCTGCAATAGGTAGCTTTATACTTTTTTGTATTGAAAGCTACCTAAAAGAATATTTTCATTTGGCAGCTTTTAGGTAACTTTCATTACAAAAAGTTACCTATTGCAGCCGTTCGGAGGAAAACATTTCCAAAACATTTTGGTATATTTTCACCGATCATGACCCCCAGACCTCCAAACCACCCTCCGTTCAAATGTTGATCTACATATATATATTTATATATCCATATATATATATATGACGTACATTATGCTGTAACTCTCTTATTTATGAACCGATTCGGATGTGACTGAGTATGTGTATAGGACATACCAAGGTCTCGACCGAGTTCGTTGGGCAGCTTTATCCGCCATCTTGTTTCAAAATGGCGGCCAATTAACACTTTTTTAATTTTAAAAAATTCAAAAAGATGTACCAAAAATTATAACTAGAAAAAATTGTTTCTGTTAAGTGTTAGAAGTTCATACAAGGATTGAGGAACTTTTTTTGTTTTGGCTATATCTTGTTGTCCAGCTTCATGCGCCATCTTGTTTCAAAATGGCGGCAAGTTTAATTTTTTAATTTTTTAAAAAAATTCAAAAATATGTATAAAAAATTATAAATTGAAGAATTGTTTTTGTTAAGCTTTAGAACGTGATACAAGGATTGTGGAACATTTTTTGTTTTGACTTTATCTTAAAAAATGGCTGAGATATGGCAGTTTGAATGTCTAGGGTGGCTGACATTTTGAAACAATCTGATGTTACTGATGCTATAACTCTCATGTTGGAATTGGCATTCAAATTCAGTATTAACAAAAACCGGGATTGAAACTTCTATAATCGGATTCCAAGAATTTTACCTTCGGGAGTATCATTTTGTGAAGTTGTTCAACGTAAGAAAAATAATTATTGTAAAAAATAACGTTTTTAATTATAATCTTAAACTGAAAATAATGGCTTTAATTACAATTCTCCTTTAACAGGTAACCCTTTCAATTGTGACTGTCATCTTCAAAAGTTTTTAGGTTGGCTTGAAGAAAATCCTTTGGTTAGAACGGACACATCTGAACAATACTGGTGTTTACAATCGAGTGGCAATAGCATAGAAAAACTGAAAGAGTGCCCAGACATGTGCTCATGTAGGTGTGCGGACATTAAAGATGATCATTTGATGTTTGTTGATTGCAGCTCAAGAAATTTATCAACTATTCCAGAGTTTTTGAGAAACCACGTACCACAAACAAAAGTAGGTTTCATCACATGTGTGTTAGTTAGTCTCTTAAAAAATATATCGTTCCCTTTTCGACAAACTTCATAATTTTAAATCAGCATTAGACAGTTTACTGTAATCGAAAATGCAAAACATTGTTCAGATTTTAATTTTTTTTAAGTTTAACCCGTTCCGGACCAGCATCTTTTACACAAATTTTATTCGTTTGGCACCACTTTTTGTTAATTATTTGACTTAACTTTAAAAATCATGGAAATGAAGTAATTCAATAAAATCAATTTTACTTTTCTTTTTTACCGGTATCAAACTCAAGCCCTGTAAGCAGTTTTTGAGGGTTCATATATGCACACATGGTCCCGAATGGGTTAAAGATGCATTGTAATAACTCATTTTCTTAAAAGCCAGGAGTGAAACCCCAAACCATAAATGACAGTTTGTTAACTTCTTTCATAGTATATGCATTTGAACATGCATTTTTGGGTCAGTTCTATAAAGAATCTTTATTGGTAAATATAAAAGGATAAAAAAAAAACAGTGGACATATGTTAGAGTAAATATCTTCTGTTTTGATTTTTCACCCTCTCACTGACAAGCCCGTGTTAATTCGTTCACTAAGCTCCATATTTCACTGCAATACAAGCATTATTTAAATTAATAAAATTCTATGTATGTGATATAGTTTTAATACACTGAGTAATGATTAATAGTCTCAAAGATTACATTCCTATATATAATGCAGTTTTTTATATAATGTTGAAATTATTATTCTTTTATTAGCTTTAGATTAAAATACAGAGAAAACAACATTACAATTGTTCCCTTCTGGACAGTCAGAGGGTTAAAAATGATATTCCAAAATCCAAAACAAAAGTAACATTTATTTATTTAAACATAATTCTTCTAGATAATCTGTCGTCAATCTTCATTTAGATAGATTTGTTCAACGCATTATATAGATAAAATAAGCATTTCTCCGACATCGTCAACTGATCTAGTTCTTTATTTTCCCATCAAATCAGCTCAAATTCCTTTATAGCAAAAAAACAACATTTCGTGTGGAAAACATGGTTTAGTGATTTTTCTCACCTTAAACCAAATAGCAAATACAAACTTCAATAGCTCGATTGATCAATTTTTGTATCCTTTAGACGTACTAGGATACATTACGACCGCAATACATAGCTTCTCAGAAATCCCTTCAGAACCATGTCAAAATCCATATTGCTGAATGTGTCGATGAAACACATATAAAATCATCACTATCTCCCTGTGTGGTGTACAGTGAGATGTATTCTAGTGACATGTCAACGTTCCTGTTTCTATTTATGTGTATTAGTAAATTAGATATGCATAATGCTCTCAATAAACGGATTTAACTATTTCAATGTCTAAAATTACTTCAATCAATTATACTCAACTGAAGTTTTTTAAACATTCCGGTCGTTGTGTACGGTTCTCACCTGTATGTCTTCCAATTCAAATAAAATTTGATATGAAGCGCAAACATAAAATTTATTCAAATAATTATAATTCCTTATATGTAAAAATAAAAAAATACATATAAGGAATGAAAAATATTGATTAGTGAAAACATTGAAAACTCTTATTCTTTTTCCCATTATTTATAAATATAACATCATGTTTTTGAAATTTAAGTATTTGATAAAAAATCTAACATTTATAGTTTTTAATAAAAAGACAATACAATACTATTTATATTACTAATATTATATTACTATAATATTATATTAATTATTACTAATATAAATTATATTACTAATATTTTTTTAATTAAGAGGAAATAAAGAAAAAAGTGCTCATTCTAAATAAAACAATCTGAGACAAATATTTCACTCGTTTATAGTAATATAAATAAATAAAAGTAACCATTTACTAGCAAATAAAAAACCAACTTTGCCTCCGGCGGAAGTGTGCTTTCGGTAGGATTGTTTTTCTTACAATGACATCTTAGACACCTTTTTTGTATATTCTATTAGTATTTTTTTAAAATACAAATAAAATAAAAACTTTCTTAATTTTAGGATAATGAAAGAATGTCTTCTGAAGACTGGCGTTTATATCTACAGGATAAAAAGCGTTATCCTACTTTTCGCATCGAAGATAATGTCTCTGGATTAAACTTGGAGAATAACAAATTGGAATTTCTCGATGTAACTCAACTACCTCCAAATCTCACCCATTTGTACTTATCTAATAACAAATTAAGGTGGTTACCTGAGGTTATTTTTGAAAATCAGCTGAATCTCAAAGATGTTTCTCTCTCTGGAAATCCATGGAACTGTGATTGCAGTACATTAAAATTCATGAACTGGTTAACATCAAAACATCACATCGTAAGGATTCTTTTCGCATATATATTTATTTACATACAGATATAAGCTTGTTGACATAACTATCCTTTAAAGGCAAGTTTCATAAATTGATCTTTATTCTAACGGTAAAGTGATATGCCTGGAGTGTTTTAACACGGGAGAAGTAGGGTATAACTAGGGTATGAATGGTTTTTACGTTCACACCAATAAATACAAATAATAATCGTCACCCTATTTACATTTACAATTATTAGAGATTTTGTAATAAAGTAAGTACAAGATTAGTTTTCGAAAGATATTGGTGAGAATTGTAAAAACCGTACGCACCCTGGGTACAGCGCCTAAGAATACATAGTGTGGAAAACGGTTTTACCGTTTTTTAATTCAAAATTTTCCAATTCAAACCGGAAATTCTGAAACAAGAATTTTTACTTTAAGAAGTCACGAAATATATGCCATTAAGTAACCAAAACAGCATTATAGGGAATTTCTGGTATGAATGCGAAATTTGGGAATTTAAAAAATGCCAAACTAGTAATGCTTTAAATAACTGCTATAAAATTGTAGCCGATAAACGTACAACGATGCGGTAGAATAGTAGGGCGATCGCAGCGACATCTGCTTTAAAAACAGATTTACCTCTAGCAAAAGTACCCGTTTTACTATTGACAACATGAACATAATTTCTGTTAATGAAATCTTCTGGTAAGTGTATATTTCAGATGTAACTGATTTTGAAGTTAGTTTATTATCCTATCAGGACCCCCAAGCCAATTTACCAAGGTCGATGACATAGGTCGCCACGACAGTAACCCCACTTCTCGGTGGAAACTTCCGCAGGGACGGAACCTTGATGAACCGCCGAGGAACCCCCGACGACTTCGTTCGCGAAACCCCATAGGGGGAGACGGTCACTATGCCATATGTCGAGCTACCACGACGGCTCTTGCTTTACCACATCTCGAGGGGTGTGAGAACCTACAAAGGTAGACACGTTCCCTCTTGCAGTGGATTTCATCCTTTGGTATGCTAAATAGATATAGTTTCTACTTTGCTGTCTTGTATCGAGTACTGCAACCAGCCACAAAACAATGCATATCACGTTTTTTGGCCATAATCAATATCATTCATATTTTCAAAGCTTATGAAAATCACTATCCAAGTCCAGGGAAATAGGTATAATTTAATTATTTAAAATATTTAGCACCAGATTAAAGGCTTTCTTAGTTCGATTCTTATACAATGTTTGCGTTGAAAAGATCTAGCAGACAGTGGCGTAGGCAGAGAGGGGGGGGGGTGCTGAAATGGTCTGGAAACCAGTAATATTACAAAGTTTTCTTCGCCTTCAAAGCACAGAAAATTCTCCGATTAGATGAGGCAAGAATATTTTTATCAAATTAGTGGTATCCAAACCATCTGGACTTCCACCTTGTCTACGCCACTGCTGTAAGATATCACTGCGATCGACCCGTTATCTTTTCAGCATCGTTCTACATTTATCGGATTAAATTTTTTAGTACTATTTTGCAGCTGTTTTCCATACTATGTATTGTAGGCGCTGTACCCTGGTATGTCATATCCGACGCTATTGTTCCCGGGATAAGCAAAATTCAAAAACCACTTGGCAAAACGAGATGATAATATAGATTCGCACATTTAAAACTTTCAGAAATCGATTTTTGCTAAAACTTTTATAGGTTAGAAAACATATTTTTAAAAATATTAATTGCATTAATTGCTGTTCAAAAACAGTATGTTGTTTAACCTATGAACGTTTAATAGAAATCGATTAATATGTGCTTCAAATATGCGAATCTTTAATATCACTTCATTTCGCCAAGTAGTGTTTGAGTTTGGCTTTAGAAACTCCGCGCATTGAAATTTGTTTTGCATTTATCTATAATTAGATTAACATTAGAAATTAAAAAAAAATAAATGGGCATAACTCATAAGATTCTTATTTTGTAGACTAAAAATAGTCACAGATTGGCAGCAATATTGGTCATATTCATTAAACGGTCGAGATACTTATGAAATTTTACGAAAAGTGGATCTGAACTTTATTTGCAAAAAAAAACAGTCATAGCTTACTGCATTAGTGGACACGGTAGCTTCCCATCATTTAAAAATAAAATAGGAAAACTCTTTTCCCTAACATATATATGACACAAAAGCTCAGAAAGGGATCTGGTAATTGATCTCTAATGAGACATACTTTCAATTTCAATAAAAATGTCACAGTGAGACAAAATCTGAATATAACTCTGTTTGATCCTTTAAACTATGATAAACTAAAAGAAAATTACAAAATTCTGAATGAACATTACACCTTTATTAAAAAGGATATATTTACATTTATAAAGTACTTTTTAATAGAATGTATTTTGTTTTTGAAATTTGTATATTATAGTTCACATACTGATGACATTTTTGTACTCATACTGTTCCTATTTCGGCTTATTGTTTGAATTATGCAAAATTACTAGTTGTGGTATGATTAAGTATTATTTTCATAAATTTTCTAATTATTTTCTAAAATATAAATTTTTTAATATTAAAAAACGGTGTGATCTGAACCAGTATTTAAAAACTAACTTTGTACTAATTTTATTTTAATCTCTAATGCAATATTCAACATCTATATTCAAAAACATGAATTCTCAATAAACATTTCCTCTCAAGGAGAAAAGTTCCTATGCTTAACGGCCGGCTCTCCACGAGAGGGTGATTTCATTTCATTTTGTTTCATTCAAACGGATGGATTACTAATTTTTATCCTAAGGTAAAAATTACAATAAAAACCAAGCATGATATTGGTTTTAAGTGTTCGCATTGCAAATTTCAGAATTTGGCACAATTTCGTATTGAGTAGATTCCGAAGTTCATTTTTTATAACACAAAATTAAAGAAAAAATAATTTAAAGTCGATTAATTATTTTTTTTGTCTGTGACAATTTGGTGTTTTAAATGCATGTGGCTTATTGTAAAGGCAACTATTTATCGTATCCATGTTCACAGTGCTTTAACTTATAAAATCTATGATGCTCTATCTCTACAATTTGAAAGTTTTTAGTATCATCTATGTTTTTTACAATATGAACTTCGCGCTAGGTGCAGCACAAAGTGCCAATCCTGTAGTGTGAACCCTTTTTTGTATAACTAGAGACTAAATTAGCGGATGTACAAAATTCAGCTTAACGGTTATTTGTTGCGCAATAGACACAGGGAATCAATCACTCTGTATACTTTGCAAAGTACAGGGGACCAAGAAATAGAAATCACCATAAATGTTTCCACCAAATTGTCTAAAAACAGAAAAAAACGCGCAATAACCATTCGATTGGAAATTATCTTTTTTTTCAATTTTTGTTAAAACAGTAACGATACACTGTTAAAAATTTGCAGCGAACTGTCCAGTCATTCAACCGTTTTTACTGAAAACGGTTACATAACCGTAATTTAACTTTATTCTGGCATATATAGGCAGTAATATAGGCAGTAATAAATCAGTTAATTCACGGTAAAAGTACTGGCAGCAAAGTTACTTTTTTAGTTCCGTTTGTAGATTTTCCGTTTTAAAAGATAACAGAAGGAAAATCTCCGTTTGAAGAAACGGTTACTTTCTGTTATGAATGACCTCGGTTTAAAAAAAATGACCGATCTGTTTGTGCTGCCATCTGTTGACTATAACGGGAGTATTTAATATTTAATATACTTCAAGAATATTTTCTGGCTGCCCTTGGGGTTCGAGCTAAGGATGATAGCGCCTTGAGCTGAGTGTTTTACCGCAAGACAAGCGGGCCCTTGCTAGAAGAAGAGTTTGAAAGGATGATAGGGGATTTCTTCAAATCACGGCTTGGAACTTAAACAATCTGGGGTTTAGAAACCTGGTAACTTTGAAATTAAGTGGGGGGGGATATTTTGTTATAAGATTATGACTGAAAAATTTAGAAATGATAGAGGATTGAAACATGAATTATAATAATTCTTAATTTGATTGTTAGACGCAAAATATGAATATTATATTTTGAATGAAATTCGATAAAGTGTGTTTGCTTTTTTAAGAAAATCGATTTTTTTTCAACTTTTATATATTTCTTAAATGTGTTCGGTTAGAATATGTTTTCAATGAGAGTGTCTTTTATAACATTAAAAAGCAAATTATGAATAATTTCAAAGGAATGAGAAAGTTATTTGTTATTTTTTTTTAATTCGAAAGCATTATTTTTGTTGGTTGCTTTTTTGAGTAAAATCGATTTTTTTTCACTTAATTTAACTATTATATATATATATATATATATATATATATATATATATATATATATATATATATATATATATATATATATATATATATATATACTAAGCTATTTGTTTAGAATATATTTTAAGTGTGTTTTTGTAACTTTAGAAAATAAATTGCTAATAATTTTAAAAGCATGGGAAAATTAATTCTTGCTTTTTAAATTCGCGAAAGAACTATTTTGTTCTTTTAAATAAACTCGAATTTTTAATTTATTGAATTTTTAGTTTTTCTGTGCTGCAACATGTTAATTTTTCAAACATTGGAAATAAATAGGCAGCAGCTTAACGGAATATCTCCGTTGGCCACTTTCGTCTCCTTCTGTTCCGTTGTTTTCAGGAAATATGAAGAAATTTTCTGTTTTTAACGGAAAATGCCCTTTTGTCGTGAAAAGAGACTTTTTCTGTGAAATTCAGGAAAAAAATACCCGTGAATTTCAGATTATTTTTAACAGTGTAATATGGTTAGAATTGAGTTAAATTACGGCTATGAAACGGCTATATTTGTAGATCTGAAAACTACAACAACGTTTTTTTTAATTAAATACTGTAATTTAGGTGGATTTATATATATATATTTTAATTTTTGAAATACTGCTGGAAATAGCAGTTATTATCAAAAATTTATAAAGAGAAAAAGATGCCGCAAATTTTTAACTTTGTAGGGGCAGATTTACGTGCTGAAACTGTACCAAACTTTGAAATTGTCGATACGAACACCCAATTTTCACGATTTATATAATTTTTTCGTTAAATGTTACATTAGGATTCCAAACAGGAAGTCATGCAACCAAACAGTTTAGTTATTATAAAAATTTAATATTTGGAAATACTAATGTTCAATATATTTTTTAACGTTGCAAAAGAGATTGCAATGGGTATAGTTTTAAAGCATAACTCAAAAACAACTTAGCGGAATGAGCTGAACTTTTGGATTTCCATATTTTAATCTACTCGAAATTGATTTCTGTTAAAAAATATGTTGGCTAAAATTCCTATTGTTTTTTAAACTCATTTTTAAAATATGAAAATTTTCGAAATGATTGTTAAATTAAATGGTAAGTTAAAGTGAAATACGCAAGAACTCAATCATTTGAAAGTTTTTTCATATAAAAAAAGAATTATATATAAATTATACATTATATATAATATTTATCCCTTATATTACCAATGTTTGCACTCAAACAATATTTTTATAAATTTTTAACTTTTTTAGTGATGGTGAACTGTTTTACCATATTTTTTAAATGTCTGATAGGTAAATATTTGTAATATAAGAAATATATATTAAATATATAGACATTGGTAATTGAATACCATTTTAATGTACATTTTATATACTTAAGAAATAGAATTATCATAGTTTTACATTAATTATTGAAATAGATCCGAGATATTGACAACGTCCGTTGTGGAATAAGTGATAAAGGAAAAACAAACCTGACAGGAAGAATTATATGGAAGCTTTATGATTTTGACCTCTGCCCGAAGAAGGATTTAGGAGTAACCATCATAGATGCTCTCAACAGTCTAAGTAAGATAGTCAATATCCAGACTTTGTTTCTCTCTTATAAAATATTAGTAAGATCCATTTCATTTTATAAGCAGGTAATTTCAAGTGACAGAACTTTATTGAAATAACATAAAAAAAAATACCGACAAAACATTTATTCATTCATAAATAACGTTTTGGATCAAATTTAAGATTGTAATCAAAAATAGAAAACCATAAAAATGTACAATTTTGAATAATTTCAATGAATTTCTACAAATTTCATTTTATATATTATTTATATTATTTCTGGTTTTATTTTCTATTTTTGACAGCCTGTTAAAAGAATAAGCAACGTAAAACTACTTACAGGTAAACTACTTACTGAAATTGCATCAAATTTTAAAATGTTCAATAGGAAAACCCATTTTTCACAGCATATTTGCCTTTTTCGGTAAAATTTACTTTAAGATATCAAACAGGAACTCATTCCATCTGACAGTTTAGGAATTATGACGATTTAAGATTTGGAACTCTTAATGTTATCTATTTTTACTTGTTCCGAAATAGATTGAAGTTAATAAAGCTCTTAAAGCGTAACTCCAATACTACTAGGCGGAATAAGCTATAAATTTGAATTCGCTCTAAGTTCTGTCTTGAAATTTTTTGTATTAAAAGTTGTTGAAAACTACAATTTCGTACGTATTTACAGAATTATAACTTTCAGAAAACCTTGCATAATATTTCAACTAATGGGATAAAAAATATAAAAAAGATCTGAAAACCACAGCAATGTTCTTTATTAAATACTGTAATTTGGGTGGATTTATATGTATTTTTTTATAATTGAAATACTGATGAAAATAGCTGTATTAAAACATTCATAAAGAGGAAAATATAATAGTAATGACTTTTATATGTGTTATTAGTACTCCTGTAAACGTACCGAATAAATAATCACAATGGTATTTCTTTTTATTCCTTCTGCGTAAATACTTGTTAGGTCTCCTTGGACTTACGTGGAAGGCAATCTATACTAATCCTATATCTATCGTGGATATAATGGACCGTAACAAAAACGTTTTTGTTCATGAATTGTAACATTTTAAATATTTTTTTAATAAAAAAAATCGGCATTTTTGACAGCTTGTAAAACAAAAATGGGAAGTAGAGTTCATATGCAATTGGTCAAGGAAATACCTCGACGTGAAATATTTACAATATGTAAGTCTTATATTCTTAATCAAACTGTTTTTTAAGATATATATAATTGAAACTTGGAAATTGACATTCAGCCAGGAAGAGGAAAAACATTTAGAACTCTGACAGTAAACCTTGCATAATATTTCAACTAATGAGATAAAAAAAGTAAAAAAGATCTAAAAAACCAGCAATTTTGGACTTTTTAAAAACATTTTTTTTTTTTTTTTTTTTTTTTTTTTTTTATCTTCCATTCTCTGTTTTAGTGACTGTTACAACAATGAGTATTCGGCATCTCAAATAGCATCTCAATAGCTGCACACGACTATGTTTGTAAAACGTACTGTTTTATACATTTTCATGTAAAAATTCACTTTTTTTTTGCAAAGCGTAAAATGCGCCAGTAATTTACACGTAACATCCAATTCTGTATACTTGTTTTATTAAGTACACTGCAAATCTCCGCAACACATTAAAAACACATTCATATGCATAGTAAAATAGCTGAAACTATAAAACGCATTTTTGATACGGAAATTGCGGCAATTTTCGGCAAAATGCATTTTTTTCCATTTGCAAATAGTTATTGGCAATATTTACATGGCAATCAAAACATATCCATATTACAAAACTCTTTTACAACACCAGCAATTTAATACAGTATTGAATTCTTTTAAAATGGCGTATTTTTATTAGATTTATTCTAATAGTTTATTATTATGTGTTTTGATGTTCAACATCATTTATTATTTCGGTATTGCTGGAAATATTAGCTAGCTTTTGAAATAAGCGCTAATTATTTTATTTTAAATATTGTATGATCCAGGGCCGTTTTAAAGCAATCCAGGCACACTATCAGAAAAATCTATAATTTGAACAATTTTCCGATGGTTATATTATGTTAAAACACAAACTTTACGCTTGTATTTGCACATTTTCCCGAAAATATGGAAAATTCGCCAATCTAACGAAACAATTACTAATATTCACAAATATAAAGCAACCTTTATTTCTTGGCAAATCATACGGACTATCCCACAACTGTGCTGCTTAGTACTTTTTGTTCTAGAAATGAATTTTTTTACGTATGCCTTTTTCCGTCAAATCCCAAAAATTTCACATATCTATGCTTAAAATTCCCTGAAATTCTTTAGTTGAAATAGGGAAAATTCTTCTAGTAGCAGTAAAATCTCTTACAATCACAGGGGTGTTTCAGCACGATGCTACATCTCATTTTATACTTCTTAGTTGGATTTTGGAGAGTGCATTGGAGTTTGATATATTTTTGGGAACTCTTTATTCATGAAACATCATTTATTGACTTAAATTATTCAGTGGTATGAAGGTATAATATAGAGGAATTGATGCAGTTTTAAAATGGAATCTCAGATTACTCATATTTTAAATGCATTTTATTAACATGCAACAAAATTATAATTATAATGCATATTTTGCGACAATATCGAAAACGATAATTTATGCTTCAGATACGTAATATAATGTTATATATGCATACATAAAAAAGTGTATAACCATACATATAATTTTTAAATATCTGTATATACGAATTGCATGTATAATAATTTATAACAAATTTTAAATGGATTATTTTTTGTTTTGTTTAAAAAAAATTCTTCTTAGTTTAAATGTTTTCCACATTTTGTCGTTGGCGCGTAACTCCAACCCCTGACCTACGATAATGTATCCCAAAAAAGGGGGGCCTTTTCCTTTGCAATATAACCTCTCCAAAAAATAAGAACCAAAGCAAGTATAAATAAGTATTATAAATGTTTATTCCATTTCAACTAGTAAATCTCCCGATCATATACCTCAACATCAACTAAGATAGTCACATTTTTATTTTGAATTCATTGTATTTCTAATTACCATAATCACCTAACTTTGCTCGTGTTAGCTTTAGAGACCTCCAAGTAAAATAAATAAAAATACAATATTACAGCGATCAAAATAACGGAGCTCTGTGCAATAAGAAAATATGACGTTAATTTCAAGTAATCAAGTAAAATCCTCTAGCTTTACAAATGATAATGCAGGTCTTATTTGGCGCGTGTAACAGATACATATACACTTTTCCGAGAATAGGAAAAAAATGAAAAATAAATTCATGCAAATAGCGTGGAATTTTGTGAAATGAAAATTCAAATGACATTATTTTAAAATGGAATAAAATCGACAAAAATTATGTAAAACTGAAGTCATTTTCTGGGCACTTTCTGTCGTGACATCAGTCATGTTTTGTTTGAAGAAAGAGAGAACTGACTCTAAAACCGGTTGCTGCCTTTTATTTCCTATTTAATGCAAATAGTAGAAAATGTTACTCTACATCTAAAATATTCAAACCTTAGCTATAAGAAATATGTGATATGCAAACGAAATTGGAAGTAAAACATAGCAGCCGTTCGCTTAGTCAGTTTAACATCACACTGAAAAAGCATCTTACAGAATTTAGCTTCTTATTTAGGATATTATTATTTTTTTTCTCTAATTTCTCTTGAAACTCAAATGTTCGTATTATAGCGGCTGTTTTAACTCTATATACATTTAAACTAGTAGCTACTTACTTTATTTAAAAGTGCTAAATAATATTTTCTTGTTAAAATGTTTGCTACTATTACTCTATAATTAATAGCCCTTATAAATAAATTAATAGTAATATATTGTAACATGCAAGTGTGTAATATTCGAGGGCATGAAATAAAATTTTAATCTCTCAAGCTAAGCAGTAATAAAATAAAGGAAAACATGAAAAAAAATATTTTGCATGTATTGTATTTTGCAATATTGGGTTTTTGCTATTCAGGTGACGAAAGGGTGAATTGATTACTAATCGCCTTAGAAACAACATACCACGGGATATAAATCGTGTGTTTTGGAGAATATGGCATGCATTTGGGAGGATATTTGCAAATTGGAAAAAATCGCAGTTGACCTGATAATTTTTATAACCACTTTTTTTATTTAGTAGCCCCGTGGCCAATAGACGTTACGAACCCTTTAGATTATTGGCCTTACACAATATATTAGAGTGGCATATTTTAAAAATTGAGTTAAAATCTTATTAAAATAATCCCAATTCGTTATTTGCATCGCATTAAGTGAATTAATTATTTTAACGCTGTTTAATGTATAATTTCTGATAAAAACATACATTAAAACCTTAAACGACAATCCAGAACAGCGAACACTATTTCAATCCCCAATACCCACATGATTTTACCTATAAATAGTGGTAAAATTTTGCTGTCCAGAGGTGTCGAGTAGGTAAAGATTTTACTGTATTTCCTAATACTTTATTAAGATTATTTTGTTTTTCTTTTCAGTTCCATCCTTTTCCTGAAACTATTGGTGAAAATTAAAATTTGTAACATAAAAACTGTTCTATAAACAATTTTGGACAGTAAAGATGAAATTTGGACGGTCTCTAGAAAATGGGAATTTTTATTATTTATATCCAGCTTTTACTAATTTAATGCATCAGACGGATTTAGATTTATATCTTATTAACTGCAATTTTATGTAATTTGAACATGTATGTTTAATAAGTCATTTGTATGGTTTGATTCGTATTTTAATAAATTTATATTTTTTTGCCTTTTGTCGTTTATTCAATAATTCTTTTATGCAATTTTACACTTTTTTATTATTTTTTTATTTTTTATTTTTTATTTTATTTTATTTTTTAAATAATCTTATGTTTTATTATTATTATTATTATTATCGTTCTGATGTTACTTTCCTTATTTCTGCTAATTGTTTTGAAGTAATTAATTTAACAATTTTTAAATATTTGTAGTTGTAATGTAAATGAGTTGATAAAATAATTTTTTATCTATTGCTAATTTTTAGCATTCACAGCGTCGGCCTCTTATGTGTCCGCTTCACCGTTTCCTGTCATCTGATTCTTGCTTTCGAATGAATAAGACCATTTTAACACTTTCCAACATAGTTGAAATTGTTTATAGCCTTGGTAGGTCTGTCTGTCCGTCTGTCAGATTGCCATCGAATTGAGGTTTGTTCTTTATGTTTGTGACGATTGTTGATTTCCAATGATGACATTTTGATGATATTTTATTATTTAGGAAATAAAATTAAAATAGAGCCATGATTACCATTATTCAAGATGAAAGTAGTCTTCGATTGTACATAGATATTCCGTTTTGTTTAATACAGTTTCTTTTCGAGGTACACAATACAAAGCCGACTAATACACGCCGGTGCCAGAAATGAGGTGAAGGCAATCACAAGTTTATTTCTAGCAGATCAGGAGCTGAGTCTCTCTAGAAAATTGTTACAACTTTCTCATCTCGTATGAGGCTATGGCGAAACAATAGCAATAAAAAATAGCAATAAAAAATAGCAAAAAATATATATTCTGGCGATAGAGTAATCCGAGGCGACACATGTGGTTTATCCGTTATTATAAAGCAAATGGGATTACGTCAAAGGGCAATTAAGAATTTTAACGCCAGTCCGATTAAAACCGCATAATCGAACTCAGTGAATTTTTGAGAGAACCGGCCCTAAAAGGTTGCTATGTAAAAAGCGGAAGATGTGCGCTAAAATTATCCCAAGAGGGCTCCGATATACTATATATGGCATATTAAAGGCTATGTGAATAAGAAAAAGAAATAAAGAATAATTTTTATATGCCATGATAATTAACACCAGATACACAACCGTTAAAATATAGATGTAGAGTGCATCTGTGAACAAATATTTCTTACTGTTGCTAGGCACAATACTTTTCTTTTCTCATTTTTAATAGCTGAGAATGTGGTCAGAGGATATTAATGGGGGAATTAAAATGGAAGCTTACATTTTAGTAAAACAAAACTGAGAATGAATAATTTGTGACCAGACAATTAAACTTCAGGTTAAGAAAAAAATAGAAATCTTATACTTTCTTTAAATAAAAGAGGGGGCGATTCAAACACATAAATTATATTGTAATATATGAAGTTAAATCCCGTTATATTATATTACACGAAGAGAGAAATGATTAAAAATAGAAGATAGTATTAATGTTTGTTAACATAATTAATTTATTTATGAAAATATAATTATAGAAACAAAAATCTTATGCTCAGTTGCTGTGTTTACCTTAAATCTTTATCAATGTTCAGTGTTAAAAATTAAATTTATATGCACTGAAAATGAATAACAACTCATTAAAAATAAGAGCACCTTTTTTTTTTTTTTACAGCCTTCCCTCTCTTGACATTGGTTAATATAAAGACGCTTCTGGATTTGTTAAAACATGGTCTATCTTCTTTAAGCAGCAATTGCTTACTAATTCCGAAGAAATGTAATAAAATTTTGAACAAAATGTACGATATTATGGTCGAAGTATCATATTAGGTTCATCAACGAATGCCTCAAAATCGCCTACGAATTTAAAAATCGAAACATAAAACGCAAAATTACACCTACAATATAATTGTTTTAATCGAAATCTATAAGTCATACTTCTTGGAACAGTATTTGGACTTGTATTGGAATATCCGAAACGATGTCTAGAAATCTTTATGCCACTTAACCCAGAGCAAAAAGCACAAACAGAAAAGAGAAAAATATTTTGTCTTATTAATATAAAAAAATCCTCAATAATAATTTTACAATATATTTTGATTAAAACTCTATTTTGTCACCAATTTATTGAGTTTGCAGTGAATCTCCTTTAATAACAAATATTTTATTGAAAACTTTCAATCATAAAATTAGTACAATGTTTTGGAGATAATAATACAAAACATAATATAATATATGCTCTATCAGAAAAACAAATTATCAACTAGATGGGTGATTTACATCGTGGGGCGTACTCCCACAGGGAAAACATTTTATTTTTAAGAGGGGCAATTTCAGATTTGCTATAAATCCATTCTCTCGTCGTAAAATCAATTTTCCGGCTTTGTTTATAAATTCATTCTCTGGCACGTCTTCTCACAGGAGGAAATAGTTAATAGTAAACTTTTTATGACTCTGGTAGAACCCTCATACACACTATAAAATCATAACTTATGACACATACATTTTAAAATTTAAAATCAGATTATACCTGGTGGTCAAATGGCAAAAATAGGAAATAGTAAAACTTTTAACGTAAAATTGTGTCTTGATGGAAAAGAAAAAGACTTCATAAAACTGATAGAGAAGGGAACCCTGAAATGATTCTTGTGTATTGTGTTATTGATAAAGAGATCTTACTAACCAAACATTTGCCACTTATTATCATTGAGGTACTAAAATCAATCGAAATATATCAGTGCTATCCTATTAAATGCGAAATGCGGCAAAAACTAGACGTTCGGGGCCATCGTAATACTTTTCCATCATGCATATGCGTAATAAAAATATGAAAATAAAACATGTGTAAACTATTTATAAAATGCATTGAAATTCGAATAAAATCATGACTTGATAACGTCACTGATTTTAAATGCTCTATAACTCCAAAAGTGATAATCACATTAATTAACGGTTTACTGCGTCGGATTAAGCATCTCATTTCCAATTAAAATATATCTTTGAATTGAAATTTGAATGAAATACAGGATCATGAAAAATAGAACAGTGTGGAAAATAGGATTACAAATATCTCGGCAACTCATTATCTGATCAACTTCATTAATTATGCAAAATTTATGTTTAGTTAACAAAACGTCTAAAATCGCAAGTGACCGGTCACCTTTGGCAATATAGTGTATAAGACAGCTTTATTTCAAACCGAAATTGGCTGGAAGGAAACAACAAAACTCTTCGGGATATAAACGTGCTGATAGATGGCTTCATTTCATTTATAACGTAATATTAAGAACATACCAGTGGATCAGTGCGAGGATTTCGCACTAGTCTTACACTTTTTAGCAATATTTAATATTTTTTAGATGCAGGTTTAAACTTCTAAAGAAACATTAAGGATAAAAATATCTGCAAACAGCGTTAGTCAAGCTTGAATATCATCTCATTTATAACCATCAAAGTTGCAATAAAAACTGATCGAAAATAGCAAAAGGCATGCGCGAGGGAAAACAAGATATAAATCGCATTTTAACTGCATTAGAGGATGAAGACATCCGCTTCGGGAGAAACATAGATCAAAGAAAAATTAATTGAATACATCTAAAATGCAATTTAATCTACTATAATAAAACATACATTTTTGCCTCTATGTGAAATACCACTGCTACGATCTATCGATCGATTGCGTATTATTCTGTTAAACATTTCGATTTTTAACCATAAATATAAAATAAACGTTACTGGAGACATCCACACTTTCTCATTTTTGCACTATTTTTTTTATAATCATTGCTGAGCATGATACAATGCAGTATATTATTTTTGTAGCAACATTGATTTGAGAAAAACCTTTCATTTCATTTATTAAAACAATTTCTCTTATTTACTTTTTAATTTACTGAAATTTTTAACCTAAAAACATATTTTAATGAAATGTGAGTACACTATGTCATAAGCTGGTTCAAAGACCTTTCGAATGATACGTCATTCAATGTTGTGCGTTTTGTAAATGCATAGGAAAAGGGATGCTGACAACAGATATTGTATGTACGATTTTTAACTAGAATTTTACCAGCTTGATAAGCTGAATAAAAATATGAAGGTCTTGTCATTGTTAGTTCCATTTTGCACTTCTTCCATGTAAATTAGATTTTTTTTTCTAGTGTGTAATAAGAAATATATTATACCGATGGCGAAGGGTGGGGGACATCATGATTTTAGACGGGATGTAACCAAAAAAAGTTTGAGAATCACTGTGCTAGTTCGAGAATTACTGCTAAAACCGTAAACTTTGTTAACGCTTCATTACGTACATAGAAAAATATTCAAAGCTAAAACACGCTTTTCTGAGATTTTGTTTGTGAATTATTATTAACTTTATTATTATATTGTGAATTATTATTAACTCCATTGAAAAATTAATGAAAAATTAATCATTCATTATATTTTATTTATAAATTATAAAAGCAAAAGAAATTGTCCCAATAAGTTCAAAAATAATATAAATTTGTATTAATGTTTGAAGGTAAATTATTTTTTTCTTAATACTTTGTAGAATTAAAGTATAGCAATTTGCATTTGAATTTGTTGAACTTTCTTGTTCTTGTACTTAAGACTCAATTAGTAAAAATAATACTTTGACTGAAATATTTAAAATAACTTATGCTTCAAAATAATTTAATTATAAAAATAGGGTTTTGTGTAATAAATAAATCTACTTATTTGCGTAATTATCTTGATAAATGGGGACTCTCGCAAATAAAATGAACATCATATTTCCTATCTGTAATGCAGCGTGTAAACAAAATTATTAACTTCGACGATGTGACGGACAACCCACTTATCGGAAAACACACATATTTGAATAATTTATGAAAGGGGTTATTCCTTGAGCAAATTGACGAGGATATTTTATATCGCTAACCTTTAATCAATGTGATTAACCCGCACGAAACCATGAACTTTGATAACACTTCGTCACGTACATAGGAAAACATTCAAAGCTAAAGCAAGCTTTTTTGAAAAATTTTCAGCGAATAAAGTCAGCATTTGGGAAATTTTATGGATATTTGTTGAACGCTGCTTAATAGCTAACACATTTCATAACTCATTGTGTTTATATCGCTGAAGGATAACAAAAATGCAATTTGTATAATTCTGTTCACGCTGTCATACTTCATGGCTACTTTTAAAATAGGTTCAAATGTAATATGTGAAAAGAGATATAGGTATATTGTTGTTAGTTTTATTTTAAAAATTGGAATTAAATTTGAAAGTAATGTAAATTTTTAATACTAATGTGCAAATACACAATGTTTTTTTTAAATTTAAAAATAGCAGAATATCCATTTTAAAGACGGATTTACTTGAAAATTCGAAATCAATTTAAAATAATTATTTTATTTGATGATAATTTACTGTGTTTGAGTATCTTGTTTTTGGGGCTCAAAAACATAATGTTGAGAAATTAATCCGTGATATGATAAGGAACAAAATACTTGATTTAATTGCTGCTAAAATAAAATAGAGATAGAAAAATGAAAATTAATTATTAATTAACCATTACGCGTGTCAAAAATTTTGGTTACAATATCACTTGATTGATATTTTCATATATGGAATCAGGAACGAAAGGGGTTTTTTTATTTTTTTTTTCAAGCATTGCATAAGAACAAAAAAGATAGCAATATTTAGTTCATGGATTTCTAGGAAGTATAATCTTGAAAACATTGAGACAAAAAAAAAATTACGGTTTTTTTAGTTTATCAAAGCGGATTTTAAAAGAAATATCTTAGTTTTAATTTTATGTACAAAAGACGTTTATAATTTTAATTTCAAATCATATTGTATAAGAACAGAATAGTAAAGAATAATCAATTTAATCAAAAGTTTAAAAAAAAATCATCATCTATTGTGATTACGTTTTTGCGCTTAAAAATAAAATCTGAAATGTGAATTTTACCCAAAATGTATTTTAGGTGATCTAATCGCGTCAACTTAGAATGAAATTGTAATACTTAATCGCGTTACATCTGTTGCGCTTGAATAAACTTTATAGAAATTTTTGATAGCGTGTGATTTTTTTTTTTTTTTTTTTTTTTTTTTTTTTTTTTTTTTTTGCTTTGTGAAATTAAACGTTTTGAAATAGGTAACTTAACCTTTATTTATTTAAGTTGAATGGTTATATTTAAGGAACAACATACCAAAGCGACAGATTTCATACGTACGCACAATATTTAGAATAAAATAATTTTTATCATTTAGTCAAAGAAATTAAAAAAAAATAATATTAGTATAAAGGCCAGTGAAATTATTCTTATTTTTTAAATATCTCAATAAATTAAAACCAAATACATTTTTTGTACTTAAAACTGAGCATAAAAGTTGTATAAAATCAATTTTTCTTTTTTATGAAAGTTTTTAAGAAATGTTAAAATATTTATAGCATATTTTTCAATTTTAGAGAAACAATTTTTAAGAATATTACACCTTAACTATTTACCTCTTCTAAATAAGAAAAATGTTTCAATACTGTTTTATTTATTTATTTTATTTTTGTACTTCATACTCGAGTAGTTTATGGTTTATTACAAGAAAACAGAACTACAGAAGAATAATATTTATCGAACCGTGTACCTAGAGGAATATGTGAATCGATGTTTTGCTCGTGTGCCAATTTCTCCAAATTAATTAATGTAACTTGCCTTTCCAGTGGTGGAAATGACTCTCATAAATTAGAAATCCACGATTCTGAAACAGATTTTGATTTGGATGAAAAAATGTTCTCGGGATAAAATATTCATTCTTAATTCTTGAATATCACCAATATTACAGTTTCTGAAATGTTTCT
The DNA here is from genome assembly GCA_963931845.1 of Maratus michaelseni. Classification (NCBI taxonomy): domain Eukaryota; kingdom Metazoa; phylum Arthropoda; class Arachnida; order Araneae; family Salticidae; genus Maratus; species Maratus michaelseni. The sequence goes on from OZ007596.1 coordinate 184,440,245, forward strand.
CCTAGGGATCATTCCTTTATCTGTATTTAACGTGGAACAAAGTGGCATTGAGGTAATGTTTATCTATATATTTAAAACGCAAAGCGTTTTCTTTCGACAATTCATGAGAAGAAACTACTGCATGAAATTACATCATTATTTTTTTTAATGAAAGATATTTGGACACAGATTTGTTATCGTACATTCGTTTATTCGAAAGATTAATTAATTAGCCGTAATTTTCAATTAAACTTTTACTTCTGCTTATGACATTATAAAGTCGGCATTTGGATAACGCCCAATGTTGCGAGGCATAGAGTTTATTCTCTAAACTCTGTGGTTGCGAGGATAAAAGAGAAATAATAAATATTAAAAGTAAAAGCAAGAGGATTTTAGGCCGATTTTTTTTTATTTGTAAGTTAAATCGCGGTAAAAATATTTATCCAAGTGTTTTATAAGCGAATAAAAATTCATATCTATAGCGACGTAACGGGACCATTGGGTTTATTTTATCATTATGCATTATGACTCTGTTGATGCCAATTTTTCATTACAATTAAATACAAAATATATTTTTATTTGTGTACATGGTGTTTAAGTATAAAAGTAACATATACAAAGTACGTGTAAATATCTGCGCCGGTGAAAATTATGTTATGCTTAGCGTGAAATGCATTTTAACATTGATGAAACTAAAAAGAAAAATTTATATGATTGTGTCAACATGACGTAATTTTAACTGATTTTTCAATTTTTAATTTTAAAGATTAGAACTGGGGACTTTATTAGCTGCGTCATCTTGATTGTATACCTTGATTACATGTTTCCAATTACTTTTTATTAAATTATAGGTTAGAAGATTTCATTTTTTTACTTTAAAAAAAAACACAAAAGTAAAGGATTTCAGGAAAATTAAAATTATTAAAAATAATGTTATGGTAAAAAACTTGAAATAATGGTTGTATTTTTAGCTAGAATAAACAATGTAAGATTAATATTTTATAGGAATTATTTTGGTAGGTTTGTTATAAGTTCATTTAACAGTTCCTTATTAGCGGCAAAGTCCTATTTCTTTCACTGTGAATTTCTTTTTTATGTCAAAAAAATGGCAGTCTACATATGGACGTCAGCCAAAACACAGTGGCAATTTTTAGAAATGTATAACGGTTGTGACAACAAACGGCGCTATCGCTGTAGCTTTCATCGCGCTTACTCGTTTCTAAATACTACAATTTTCAATTTTTTACTGCATTTTACTACAATTTACAACTTTAATTCTTACATCATCAATTACAAAAAATTAGTTTTCGATAGAAATTTATTTGAAAACTGCCGCTTAATTTAACTACTTTTTAAATAATTTTCAAACATGAAATATTTTTCAATTCTATCTCAACAATGACCATCAGTTTGCTTTAATAATGTAAAATAGCATCTGGGAAAGTTGCCACAATTGAAAATAGATTTTCCCTAACCATCATGAAAAGTGAAAAAAGAAATAACCTGATAAATCATAAGATCAGATTATCCATAAGTAGAGCATTTTGGCGCTAAATTATAATCTGTCAAAAAAAAAAAAAAAAAAAAAAAAAAAAAAAAACTATTTTTTATATAATCTGTCAAAAAAAACTATTTTCTATATAATCTGTCAAAAAAAACAATTTTCTGTTTATGATTAACATAAAATTGATATATTGAATTCGTTGATGTATATCTTGTATCAGAATATGCTAGGAACTGCATTTTATTATTTTTTTAAAGATCCATTGGATATTTAACTGTATAAGAGGGAACAGATCCCCGAATGTTTTAAAAATTTAATAATCATCCGGATTATGTAAAAGAGACGAAGAAACCATACAAATAAATTACACTTGAAAACATTGAAAATCTCCCTTATCTGCAGATTGATTTATTATTATGAAAAAAATTCTTAATCTTTACATAGAAATTGATTAGCTTAAGAAAATGGATGCGTTTTAGAAGATATAGATTTGAAACGAACAATGATTAAAGAGGGCATTTTAAAACTTTTAATTTAAACACTTTAAAACTCTTTTTAACGTCGAATTGCGACGGTGCCTTTGGGCAGATGCAATGCACATGCGCATAAGAGCTCTTTCGATTGCATTATCACAGGGGGGGGGGAAGGTTGTGTGCTTTATTTACTTTTTTTAATTACTGAATATGAGACGAAAGTAGGGATGTACTATTTGTATGATACTTCATAGATCCATGAAATTTTCTTTCTTGCCGTGGTGAATATGGCGGTAATGTCAAACTGATTATCATTACACAGTTGTTTACGGATTGTTTGTGCGGAGTTTGCATCGGAAATAGTACTTTATTTCACTGGGATGAAAAAAAACTTTTAAAATAAAATATTTGAAAGACTCTTTCATACGCACCTCTGCTTATTAATAAAGAAGCTTACTTTACTGAAATTGTTATAGTATTTTTTTTCGTCAAGTTCTGACGGGTTCCATCTAGTATATTTTTTTAAATATTTCTTATTATTTTATCCTTTATACAAGTACCGCATGCACGAGTGTATAATGCACATTTTTATTCTTTAATTTTAGGATTTTTCAGGTTTTTAAGTCTCCAATACATGAAATATGGATTAACTATATTAATGATAACTGAAACATTGACATACAACAAATAGCGATTCATTAAAAAAATAAATATCGTAATAACTTCTACAAAAATGAAAAGTATAAACACGACAATAAAAAGCAAAGATAAGTATTTTTGGTCAGAACTCTTCGTACGAAACAAATTTTTAACGAAATCCACGCAAAAATCAATGTTTTGTAGAAATTCATTCGGGCTGGGCCGGTCTTGGGCTGAAATTTTAGCTATTATACCGGGCCGGGTCGGGTCAATAACTTTTTCTGTATGGGCCGGGCCAAGTTGGGGCCGAAGTTTAAACTTTTATATCAGGCCGGGCCAATATTTTTTTGTACGGGCCGAGCCGGGCTCGGGGTGAACTTTTAATTTTTATACTGGGCCGGGTCGTGCCGAATTTTTCTTCTATGGATTGGGCCTTGAAATTTCGGCCCGTACAGACCTCTACCATAGACTGCATAGTACAGAGACTTCCGTTTCCAAATACTGTTTCTACGACATTTTTTGCTATATATCCTATAGTAAACTATATAGATTTTTTAATGGATCTCTATTTATATGTAAATATCTGAATTATTATTAATATTATTAATCCATTTACACGGCTTTGAGACTTAAAAATCTGAAAAATTCTATATCGAAAAACCTTCTAAGATGGAATTACATAGGAGAGATAAAAAATCGTTATAGTTTAGTTCCATTTTTACCAGGTCTGTCGGCGCTTGCAAAGTATTATTTATTTTCAAATGGAATTATATCCATTTTCCACCGATCAAGAAATTTTTCCATTTAAAACAGGATTTCGTCATACACAGATTCTTATAACAGGTTTTACAGTACTTTATATAACCCCCCCCTCCCCTCTAGCAATGTATTTACATTATTCTTTAAAGGGAATTTTAATTGTAGAATAATGTTAATTTAAAAATATATGCATTTTTGGTAAAAATTGTTGACCCGAGGAGATTGTTCCTTAAACAGATTTGTGCACGAATCAGACAGGGACAGGTCAATGATTTTCATACAAACAGGGTTGCTGTGACCATGCCAGAAGATTTCGATCGGTACAGACTTTGAGGAAGAATAAAGCACAGGCCCAGAAATAAGGACGGTGTGGCCCGACAAGAGCCTTCAGAGAGAGCAAGACCCGGGCTCGACCCACAAAAACTGATGATCAGACTCAACCCGTCCCGAATGGCATTTGAATGGGAAAAACGTGTTTGAGTTTTAAATTTCGTTCAAACTCGCAAATTTTTTGATCTTTCGTTCAGATCCTGTTCATTTATCAAAAAGTGAGTAAAGTTCAACTCACGTTCACAGAAAGTGAACTAAGTTCGAGAATTTTCATTCAATGAGCGCGCTCATGCCTACCACTGGCCCCAAACACCTTGAAGTATAATTGGATGAATTTGCATGAATCCAATTTCTTTGTTATTTTCCCTCCTTCTTACCTTCATCACTAATGTCAAGCTCTGACACGTCACAATTCATTTTATTGCTTCTAAAATTGTCTTAATAACTTTCTCTAGATCAAAATAACGCCAGCTTCCAAATATCTCTAAAACGAAAAAAGATAGGCCTAAAAAATCAGATTTCTAGCTACAATGTCCTATTTCTTTCACTGCAAACTTTTCTGGCGTCAGAAGTATGTTTTTATTACTTATCCCTCAATTCTAAGAATCGCATAATTTAAATTTTTACATAATCAAATAGAAAAATTGGAAGTCACATTAGTAAAATTTTAAATAATTTTCAATTAGAAATAGGTTGTAAATCTATCTCAACAATAATCCTTTGTTTCCTAGCTTAATGATAATAATTAGTGGCACAACTACCACAAATGGTAATTGAATACCAAGTGAAAATTTAAAAGAAATAAAAATGAGTTTATTTATAAGCTTATAATGTTATCTTTAATTGTATTTTTTATTTAAATTTGGTTTTTGGTTTTTTTAATTTAATTAAGTCAATAAATTTAATTAGAAACAACATACTAACAGAAAAAAAAATAATACAAAAATATTGCAATGAATAAGAAAATAAAAACATATTAAAAGAAAAACTTATTTGAAAATCTCTTTATTTATTAAATACTGCAAAAAACACGTTTCACTGAAATAAAAAAATAAACAATATACTAATTTGGAACAAGCATTTTGTCAGTAGAATTATACGCTTCTAGGACATTATTTAATTAATTATTTAAATGAAAATAGAAATGTATATTATCTACTTCTGTATTTACTTTTTTTTACTATACAGTATGGAATTTTGAGAACCAACCTTTCCCTTCAGTATTAAAAAATATCCTAATATGAATGTAAACAACTGATGAAGACCCAACGTCCAGTACAATGGACATCGATAAAAACATGTGTTTATACTCCAAAATATACATTCAATTACCTAAACAGTGGTTTAATTTCATTAATATAACATTTAAAGTTAGCTATATGCTGCATTAATATCAAAATACTTAAAAATATATATATGAAATTTAAGTTAAAACTGTGTACCTCAGCTTCAACAATCTTTCATCTGTTCGCCGCCATTTTCAAATAATTAAAATACACATTTTTCTGAGATTTTTTAAAAATCTTTCTGTACAGATAGCAGCACTACACTATCCATTACAATGGACAGTACGTTTTTACAAGCTCCAACTGAAATTAAATATTTTATACGAAAAATAAAAATGTCCAATAGGATGGATCTCAGGAGGATATAAAATGTTTTTTCATTGCGCCTAAACTTTTGAGACATTTATAGTTACATTTTATATGTGTTTTTATAAAAGTTACAATAATGTACTCATGTATTTATTTTGATATGATTTGTTTTATTTATAGAATTTAATAAGTAAATAATTTGTTTAATTTTGTATCGTTTTTTTTAAAACGATATTTTTTGATTTTGCATAACCTTTTGAGACAGACTGCATATACACACGTTTCCACATTTTACTGCATGTTGAATAAAATGGTATTTCTACATTTTACTTGAGGTTTATCAAGGGACTAGTGGCATCTATTGATAAGGTTTTTAAACACACTTTCAATAGCTTGTAGAGATGATACAATTAACAAAAATCGTTTCTGGCTGTTGCACAATAATATGTTCTTAAAAACACTTCTTGTCCACTCTAGTCGATGAATCAGAAAAACGTACTCATGAGAATATTTAATGCATCAATTTTATTAGATTCAAACCAATTTCACTAAGTATCCTTTGTTTCAAGTGTAATTAGGATTATAATAAAATAGAGAATTAGATATTTAAATATGTAACAGAAAGAAAATATTATTGAATTTGGCCTTCATGTAACAGTGCATGAAAGTTTTACACAAATCAAACTACATTTGAATACCTATAATTAATACAATAATTTGCCAGAACGGAGTTTGAGCAACACTAGTAATAGGTTAAACTTTATATATATATAACTTGTGCAACTCTTATTTGTATTACAAATACCTTAAATAATAAATATTTACTTATATATATATATATTTCATTTTTTCATTAAAACCGCATTCAAATATATAAATATAATCATAAAAAACATTTGTTGAAAGGTATTTATACTATTTTCGAATTCGAAACAAATTTATTTCTTATAGAAACAAGCAATCCTTGTTCGTTTAAACAATATTATTACGTTTGCATCTCAAATAATTACAAAAACAAACAATCTTTTCAGCGACAAATAGTTTAAATAATAGTTTATTCTTAATGTAAACATTTTAGGTATTTTAAAATCTACATTTGTTTTCGGAACTTCGAAAACTATGTACTCTTTACAATCTGCCTCACCTTAAATTAAATTACATCATTAAAAAAAAGAAAGCATCTGAGAAAGTACTCAAATTAAGTTTATTTATTATTTAAATTTTTGTGTTTTATTTAGAAATCTGAAGATTGCTTAACAACTGTGCTCTTTTATTTGCAAAATAAGCAATATAGTTTTGAAAGCGCTGTACTGACAAGCTTTATTTAAAAAGGCAGAAAGGGTGAATTAAATTAAATAAACTGGAATAAGGTACTTAATAATGAACGTTTTCTAGTAGGATTATTAAATTTCTTCCTCTTATAATTTAATTTAAACTATCAATTTTCTTTTGTTTTTAAAAGTACATGCTTTTTTTCACTAAGTAAGTTTAGACAAATTATAAAGGAAATACGAATTTCAATTCGATACATGTAGTTTTTTTTTTTTTGGATAAATTTGAGTTTAGATTTGTTTAAATTCCCTGATTATTTGTTTAAATGAATCTGCTTTTCATCATTAGACACTTTCTGATGTTCTTATGCTAAACATTCTTTACTTTATTTTATTATTATTCAGATTTTCTAAAATACAGATTTCATTTCGAGTGTTACTATAAAAAAGTAATGACTAAATGAGAGTATCTTAGCTATTTTAAACACTCTGCACATAGTCTGCGACTGCCAAAAACTTCAATTTTAAGGTATCAGGAAAAATTAAACTGATTATACTTTTGAAGTTTACATATGCAAACATAAATATTTCAAGCGTTGATGCGTAGAAAAATTCAATTCGCATTCTTCTACTGCTTAGAAAGTTGCACATGCGATACTACCTGGTTTTCAGAGTCAAATCAGACACTTATAAAGTGGATCATTATTTGTAGTGCAATGGAGCAATGCCTAATTATATATTTATTCTCATTTATGGTAATTTTTTTTAAGTTCTGCTAAAAAAAAAATGTCTTGATTTTTTTCAAGGGATTTTAGCACAATTTTATTTACTCTCAATATATTGTCATTTTTAAAAGGTCTGAAAAGTGTATCTATCTTGTGCCAGGAAAAATACTTGTCTTCAAAGTCTAAGTAAACCAAAAGAAACAAATTCCAACTGCTAAAACCTGCTTGTCTTCTTTACATCTTAAAATCACTGTTTATTGAGCAGCGCGTCCCTAAAGGGATGTTTTCACCATTAAAACCTATACAACCAGCTAACCAACTGAATCTGAATTGCAAAGGAAGCCTAATCGAGGATTTGACAATAATTAATATCACTGTTTACGAATCTGAGTTCTTTTTAATCACAGTTCTGCCCATTTCACCCTCTTAAATGTCTGTTGAGAAAGAAAACGATGGAAAACTTCCAGTGTTCTAATCGTGATTTAATAATGTTAATTTCAGAAAGTGGCCGTGATTTAAAAAAAAAATTAAACAAAATCAGATCTCGCAACGTTTCTTTCAATTCCGTTCATCTAGAGGCCATACGGAGGTATTTAAATCAAACATATCTACCATATTTTAATAGGCGTGGGCATCAAGCCACTCGTAATAAACAAGTTTTCCATAAAAGTGAAACGCCTGACTTGCAAATAGTTGCTCTATTACGCTTGCTGACAGCGAGGAAACAAACCATGCAGTAGTTGTTTGTCCCAACTGGAGTCATGTTCTTCCTCACAAGGGGATTATGATCAACCTGATAAACCTTTGGAAGATTGCTCAGAACGTGCCAAGCGTTTACAAATCAAAAGAAATCTTGACACTATTTCAAAAGATCTGATGTGGCTGCATACAGAATATATTAAATGTCAAAGTGAAGTTCTCTGATACTCTCGGAGGAGAGCTTTGGTTCTGGTGATTGACTCCTCTTTATCAAAACATGATTATAAAGTATTGAAGTCAATCAGCGAAATAATTAGGGAGTTAATTTTTTTCTGGTTATATGACATTTTGACAGTACTACCCAGATGAAGTAGAAATATCTGAAACGTTTGCCCGGGTGTCTTTGCAATAATTGCTTAATCATACCGCTTGACGAATTTCCCTCAGAAAACCACAAAGTATATTTAATCTCAATCGGGACAAGTTTATACTGGTATCTAAACGGACATGAGGCGGTTTCTATCGTAACAGCGAATATAAACAGTCATTTAAAGATGGAGAAGCCGACGCGAAATATACGAGTATGTTTTTTATATCTGTTGTACACTTACGCATCATGTTACAGGATACTACTAACCTTCTCTTGAAAAACCCAAGACCATCCTGTACAATGCATACTACTTCAATTTAAATTTACAAAAAAATCTCCTGATGCCATAAAGGAGAAAATGCAAATAGTGCAGAAAGATTAAATCTGGAGGCACGGCAGTGCCTCCAGATTTAATCTATCCTAATCCTATAGACTCTGTGGTTTTCTCCGTTATCAGCCAAGTGGAGAAAGCACGGCCGTAAGCATACTTTTCTGGAAGCAACTCAGGGCACTTTTGACCCCCCCCATATCTCCGCGCTGGAATATCCCAAAAATTTGAAACTTCGTTTTTCTAGAGTATTTGGCACACAGGACCAAAATTTAAATTTACAACTTTCTGTCTTTTCTAGTTCAGACGATATATGAACTCAAACATATACTACTCAAACATAACTTTTTGTCACTCACTCACTCGTTCACGCGTCATCAAAAAGATTAGGTAGATCCCGTAGCCCTAGAAACTTAACATTTGGAAAAAAGGTAGTGTTTAGGATACAAAGAAAGGAAAAATTATAAAATCTGGAAAATTCGAAAAAAAAAACATTCGAAAATTCAACAAATTCTGTTACGGTTGGTTTCAACCAAATTTTTTTTTTTAATCTACATTAATTACCTTAAATCACTCTCTCAACATTTATTTAGAAGTTTTCTTTTTGTTTCTGTTTTAAATAAATATATAAATAAATGTAATTGTAATATTAATAATAAAAGCAGTTTTTTTTTTTTTTTTTTTTTTTTTTTCCTCTTCTTTCCATTTCTTTTAAGCAAAGCAATTTCAACTTTCATAGTCTAACGTAGCTTCCTGATTTCAAATACGAAAAGCAGACAGCAAGGGAGGGATGTTTTGTCAGTTAAAGACCGCACAGGTGGAAAATTTGGAGTCATCTAGTCTGACTTTGATATAAGAATGACCGACCGCCCTGTATAAGAATTACGTTATCTTATGAGTGTACTATATACGCAATTAGGCTTTGTAAGTTTACGACAGGCTTCAATTGGCTCTGCTATCAGGCGGATAGCTGGCGCCCATGTAAACAGAGGCTAACAGGACCCCCCTTCAGCACACGCCATGGGGGTGATGCATGGCTTCCTTCCCCCATGAAGCGGCCGGCAGAGTGGAGCGGCAAGCTGTAGTCTTCACGAAGAGTCCATTTTTCCTTTTGTTTCCATTCCCGTACCCCTGGCAGAGTGGATCGGTCCCGTTTTTCAAGCAGCGCGGGAGAATGAATGTTTACGACACTTGTTGCTTGGCCAAGAGACCTGTCGTTTGACTCGTAAAAAAAATTCGACTTATTACGGGGCTCGAAGATTGGCCTGTGGGCTGGATCGCGAAGTTGTTGAAGGCGGACAGGTTGATGGCCCTACATTAACCATCCTAAATCATGATGTTATGATGAAAAGAGGCTATAAGGGCATTTTCGAATTGCGGATCTATAACTGTTAACGAGAAATTAAGAAGAAGATATGTGTAGCCCGTTTTTTTTTTGGCATAGTGGCGCTCCAAGATTATGACTTCTTAACCATCAGAAGTGATCATAGATATTGAACTAAACGGTCGTTAGAAGTCGTAGTGTTCTGAGTTACGGTGATGGCTATCTTCGAATAAAACACATGCTTCAGGAAGGTGAAATTACTGACTCCGACGGTGAAGTTCTGGACCGTAGAACGATTTTCCCCTCCGGACTAGATGATGGACCTAGTAGTTGATGGCAAGTGATGCAGTGAGATGAGAGGATTGATGAATGTTAGCTTGAAACCACATGGGTATTGTCTGAATTTTTCCCCAGCCTGAATACTCCAGCTTAAGTGCTTCATCAGATTTTGAAAAAGGACGAAATGCTCCTAAGTGCCCATTGACTAAAATTGTAGAACTCCCTACCTGTTGTAAGTACTATTTGCATAGTTTTTCTTTTTATTTATTTGTACCTCTTTAAAAAAAAAAAAAAATATGTTTGCTATACCAGAGTTTAAAAGTGAAATGAATATCTTTGGATAATTTCTATAAGAATTAACATTATGAACAGAAATAGTCTGTAGGTTAATATATAATGTTTGCATGTTTGAACGACCATTAAATGGTAATGTGATGATAATTTTAAAAATATGATGTGTAATTTAAAAGTAACCAGTGAGTGGTTTCAACTTAAAAGATCAGCTGTTATATTGTTTTATTAAGATTATTTTTGATAACTTAGTTGCTTCATTATTTTAAATGTTCAAATAAATTGTGTTTTTTTTTGTTTATTATCAAAGATGGTATGTTTTTCTTTGTATAAATCTCTAAATAATTAATTTTTTATATTCACAGTAGACCTATAAGAATGGCCTAACCTTTCTGTGATTAATAAAAAAAAAAAGGGAGAGAAAATTCAACTTTATTAAATTAGGACTTTAAAATTTCTTAAGTTTAAATTCATAACTGACTGTTTTAATGAACATTAATTGAAGTTCACTCAATGTTATACAATCGTATTTTTGATCTTGATTTAAGGATGGATAGATTAATAAGTGAAACAGTAATATTAAATTTAATTTCATAAAATGTTAAATTAAGCTTTAACTCTCCTCTTTCAGAAACATTGTTTTTCTAAAATATACACCAAAATTGTTTTATTTTAAAAACTAAAAAAAAAAAAAAAAAAAAAAAAAAAAAAAAAAAAAAATCCAGTTATTTTACACCACTATACGATTCTTGGTTAACCGATCGGATCTTGTTCAGAATCTCTATGGTTGTTCTAAAATTTTAGTACATCATCATATCCCTATTCTATTAACGGATTTAACTCTTTCTCCTTTTGGTCCTCATATTGGAGGAATTTCAGGTTGTCTGCATTTTTCCAAATTATATGATGATTACACTTTTGTTAATTTAATGTGTATGGAGATTTGAGCTTGATCGGGTTGGAGTGGAGTTGGGTGTTCCTTATGCAATTCAGTATACTACTTGATTTAGAAATCTGTTGCCCCTTACTACATTTAATATTATCTTAAAATGATGAGTTCAAAATTATCATTGTTGTATTAACCTATTCGGATTCTTAAGTTTTGATACTTTGATTAGTTTAATATAATTTGCTACCTTTTCCATGGCAACAGATTTCAGTGGAGCTAATCAGGGTATACTTATTTTTTCTAAATATTTAATTGTCAAGTGAAGATTGAGTAATAAATGAACTTTTTAAGTTTAAGTAAGTTGTGTTTTAGAAGGAACCCCAAAACACCACAATTCCATCAAAATTGAAAATTGAAAATAATACGATGTTGTAGTCTTAGAAACTTAAGATTTGGTGTGAAGGTAGTGTTTAGCATCCAGAAAAAGAAAACATCAAAAACACCAAAAAAATCGAAAGCAAAATTGAAAAAAATCGAAAAAATCGAAAATTTTCAAATAATCCGATTTTGTCGCGCTAGAAACTTGGAATTCGGAATAAAGGTAGTATTTAGGATGCAAAATAAGGAAAAATTAAAAAATCCGGAAAATTCGAAAAAAAAAATTCAAATATTGGAAAAATTCGAAAAAGTTAAAATAATTTGATCTTAGAAACTTAAAATTTGCGATAAAGATAGTGGTTAGGATTCAGAATAAGTTAAAATAAAAAACGCAATAAAATTCAAAAATAAAATAAAAAAATCGAAAAATAAGGAAAATTTGAAAATAATTCGATTTCATAGCGCTAGAAACTTGAAATTTGGAATAAAGGTAATATTTAAGATACTAAGTAAGGAAACATTAAAAAATATGGATAATTCGAAAAAAAAAATTGAAACTTTCAAAAAGAAAAAAAAAGAAACAAACAAAAAAAAAAGAAAAAGAAAAAGTGAGAAATTGAAAATATTATAATCTCGTAGTCTTAGAAACTGAAAATTTGGTGTAAAGGTAGAGTTTAGGATTCAGAAAAAGAAAAAATTAAAAACACAACAAAAATCGAAAGTAAAATCAAAAAATCGAAAAAAAAAACCGAAAATTTGAAAATAATTAGATTTTGTAGAGTTAGAAACTTAAAATTTGGAATAAAGGTAGTATTTAGGATACAAAAAAAGAAAACAAGAAAAAATCTGTAAAATTGGAAAAAAAATTTCGACGATTCGAAAAGTTGAAAAAAATTCGATTTTGTAGCATTAGAACTTAAAATTCGGCGTAAACTTATTGTTTAGGATAAAGAAAAAGGAAAAATTAAAACACAATAGATTCGAAAATAGAATAAAAAACTCGAAAAAGATCGGAAATTGTAAAATAATTCGATTTTGCAGCGCTAGAAACTAGAAATTTGTAATAAAGGATACAAAACAAGAAAAAATTTAAAAAATCAGTAAATTACAAAAAAAAAAAAAAAAAATCGAAAAAATCAAAACTTGAAAATAATTTTATCTTGTAGTCTTAGAAACTTAAAACTTGGTATAAAGGTAGTATTTACTATTCAATAAAAGGAACAATTAAAAAATTCGTTAAATTCGAAAATAAAATCGAAAAATCGAAATATCTTTAAAAAATCGAAAATTCGAAAACAATTTGATTTTGTACTGCTAGAAACATTAGTTTTAAGATAATTGCCCTATTAGCTAGTACAACGCTCCTAATTGTTGTATGTTATTTCCCCCGGATTATGGTTTTCTTTTCTTTTGTTTACGAATTTCGTTATAGAAAATTTCCGCTATAGGTTGGCTACGTAAAAAAGACATAGACAGGTTTGTATACAAATTATAGACATGTTTGTTTTCTTTCACAGGTTATACTCTATTTACTTCGCATATGAAATATGGATTGTTAAATGATGTTAACCCCACAAAAATTTTCACAGCTCCCCCTACCATCCCAACATTACTGGCTGGTTATGGTTTGATAGTCCTTTCTAAATAAAATCATGGTGACTCTAAGTTTCACTTCATTTATTTCTAAATTGAACCTAAATGTTCCTAAGAAGACGGATCAAAGAATTACTATATTGGCAAGACAATCAGGTAACTTAGAATTAAAATCGAAAAATCAATAAATTTATAGAAAGTCGAAAATTTGAAAATAATTCGATTTTGAAGTCCTAGAAGCTTGACATTTGGCATAAAGGTAGGGTTTAGTATACAAAGTAAGGAAAAATTAAAAAATCCGTAAATAAATAAAAAAAAAACATATAAAAAATGAATATAGTTTGATATATTGGAAATTTCCGGACATTTTAATTTTGGCTTTCTTTTTATACTAAAAAGTTCTTTTATGCTAAATATCAAGTATCTAGGGCTGCGAGTAATATCTCAGATGGATAGCACCTATCCTGGAAGCAATTGAGAGTACTTTTGACACTTCCCCTCCCATAACTTAGTGCTTGCCTAGGAACCTGAAATCTCTTTTTATCTACAGTACTTTGCAAACGAAACTAAAGCTTCAATTTTTTTATACCTGTAAATAATAGGGACAGAGTGTGGTCTTAGCGAAAATCAGTGGATGATCTCCACAAAGAACCCGAAATCAAGAAAAGGAGGATTACTTACAAAAAGAAATGAAATCTCATCAAAAACGTCACCTGTAAAAAATGCAGCCAAGTCTCGTGATTCTTTTTCCATAAAAAGTACCAAGATCGTGTAAAGCCAAGTTTAGCTATCTTATTAACTCTGAAATTTTCATTCACAAATCACTCCTAGTCTCTACATCTTTAGTTAAATATTATTTTGTGACTTGGCAATTACGTAGCACGAGAATGTGATGTATATAATTAGTCTTAATCAAATAATACCATGCCATCCCATAACATATTAAGGTGTAATAACTTCCCTGTGCGTATATAATTAGCCTTAATCATATTATCTCATCCCATCCCATAACATAGTAAGGTGTAATAACTTCCCTGTGCTGCGTAATTGCCAAGTCACAAAATAATATTTAACTAAAGATGTAGAGACTAGGAGTGATTTGTGAATGAAAATTTCAGAGTTAATAAGATAGCTAAACATGGCTTTACACGATCTCAGTACTTTTTATGGAAAAAGAATCACGAGACTTGGCTGCATTTTTTACAGGTGACGTTTTTGATGAGATTTCGCATTTAATTGTCGTCAAATTAAACATTCGAACCATCAAACTGTTATTATCCATAATCAATGGTTAGGCGGCTGAATCTCTTACGGGAACATCAGGCATTGGGGTTTGAACTATATTCAAAGTGCAATCCTCGGAAATTAATAACCTGAAACTTGCCTATCGCTCTTACTTGTCCCTATCAAGTTTATCGAGTGCGTTTTACACATTGTCTGCAACAAAGGTTTGAAATGTGGAGAACCACAAAGGGAACAAAACAGATGCGAGAAGATGCCCAGAATAAAATTCAAAATAAATTCAGATTTGCTTTGGGACTTAACATTCATGTGGTAAAGCAGAACCTTGCACTACAATGGACGGACACCTAAATCACTAATTTTGCAACTACCCAGCCGTTAGTTCGGAAATAATTGGTGTGAACAAAAACCTCATGCATAGTTTTTTTCAGTTATCCTGGAGTGTTATCAGGAGTGTTATGGAGTCAGTTATTCTATCAATAGTGAAGCATCAATAGAGCCGTATTAGAGTAGTCAATACTGCCGCAAACTGCAACTTTGTACATAGACCGGGCCGGCGTAAGGGGCCTGCGAAGTGTGCGACTGCACGGGGCGCCAAGTCGCGAAACGTCTTAAGGGGCGCTCAAAAGTCAAAAGATCACCGATAAAAAATAATTTTAGATTCCGCGTTTTTTTTTCTTTTTCATTTTTTCCAGGCTGCGGTCTGTGGGAGTGGGTCTACCTTGGGTTTAAATAACAGATCAAGGACACTGAAATCTTCCCATATAGACCATATGCCCGGTTCCTTTATCTGAGAAAACGAGGCTATTAACACTCAAATTACATCCAGGAAAGACATAGCCAAACCTCTATTCAACACCAGGACTGAGGGAGGTTAATTAATAACTACTGACATTTTTACGATTCTGAACTCTTTCTTCTCCCGCTGGTTGATCGACACTCGAATGTCCCCTTCATGAAGCTGATAGTGGCAAGTGCCCTTTGGCAGGTAACATCTTGTAGGTGCAGAGAATCGTACAAATTACATATTCTCGTTTATTTGTATTAAACAATATTAATTTAAAGATTATACTCAAAATGCCGTGGATGAAAAAATAGGGAAATTATTAAAGGATCAAGAGGGCGCCGAAAAAAAAGAAAGAAAAAGTAAAAACCATGATGAAAAAAGGGATATAATCGGAGCGCCAAATCTTATGTCGAAGACGCAAATGAAAGGTTAATAGAGGTAAATTTCTCTAACTAAAAATTATATATGCAATTAATCTTATTAAAAAATTAACTTCAGCACATCGTTTTATTTAGTTATTCTTAATTTAATCTGTATTAAATCAATAATAGTGTAATAGTATTTCAATACATGGCCGAAAATAGGAATTTTTTAGTCGCAAGCATTTTGGTGCCCTCTCCAATCCTTTTCCAAAATAAATGTATACAGATAAGTTTTCAATCCATTCCCCTAATTTTTATTTTAAATATGAAATAATTGTAAGGAAGCATATTTATCTTAATATTTTTATATTGCTTTCTTTAGAAATGGACCTGCTGTAATCGCTTCTTTTTTATCTATCTATATATAATCCAGATCTTGTTAACACGATAATGTTCGAAAATTCAGTCATTTCGAACCTAATTGGAACAGTGTATTGATCTTACAAGTACCTTGGATCTGGGTGTGTTCATTAATCAAGTATGTAAATCGTATAGTTTGTTTACAGAGACACACAAAAGCAAATTTTGTCATCACGATGTCCGAAATATTAAACCAATTCAAATATAATTGGGACAGTGTATAAATCTTACAGGTATCTTAGATGAATTCGTTAATCAAATATTATTCTCTGGCGGCCCTAAGCAGTCCCTTAATAGAAAAATCACGCCCTATTCAAAACAAAGAGTATAAAATTAACGAATATATCTTTATTTTTGGTCGTCCGATTCCATGACATTTTTTCCTAAATTTCGTTATTTGTTTTTTGTACCGAAGGACGAACCACATCTTCTTTTGGCACCCCCTTCTACACTTGTACCCAGGACATTCCCCCCCCCCCCGTCAGCCTTTTTACAACAAGACAATGTGAAATGCACCACAAATAAGTTTAAAGTCAAAACATTTATTGATATGAAATTAGAACTATGTAACTATTTTTTTCTGGTCCGTACTTTCTTTCTTTCTTTCTTTTTTTTTTCTCAGGAAATAAAGGAAATAAATTTAGTTCATTTTAGAGAAAAACGTTTTTCTAGTTAATTTCAGAAAAAAATCAGACAACGTCGATGGAAACTTATTCTTAAAGAGTGATGTTATTAACAAAGAAGAAAACAATGCATTGTAAAATTTTTGTGAAGTCAGTTCATTATTAATTTTAATATTTATATATTTTTTAAGAAACATATCAAGGATTTAAAATTGTTTTTTCTCAATCTATTCTGAACAGCTTTTTCCGATGAGAGAGAGAAGGTTTATTTTAAAACTCGTTGTGTAAGGCCAAAATTCAAACTGGCTGCTTTTTAGCACATTTTTTATCCCAAATGTGTCAAATTGGCAGATGCTCTTCTTAAAAAACTAATGTAATCGAACCGTTTTTCAGTTTTTCGGTAAAAGCAGAAGAATTTTCAAAAAATGCCGTCAAAGTTGGCGTTTTGAGCCGAATTTCCGGACACGACAGCACAGGAAAGGAAAAAAACTGCTGTCCTGAGACAAAAATCACTAATAACTCAAGATGCAATTCATTTAACAGAAAATGAAAAAAAAAAAACTTTTCGATTTCATATCACATCAAAAAACATACCTGCAAGTCTCGTGCTTTTATGCTTAAAAACGAGTCAGAAAATGTGTCAGATAGTTTTTTGTTGTTGAAGGGAGAAATATATTTTAAATCTTTTTATATTTAAATTGATATATTTAAATTTATATGAAAGATAAAACCATGAAACTTTGTACATTGTTTTTCAGCTATAGTTTTGTGTTGTTGAGCGGGGAAATATTTTTTTATCAAGACTTTTCATATTTAATTTTATATGAAAGATAAAACCATGAAACTTTGTACAACAAAGTTTTTCAGCTATGCAATCTTTAAATTGGTTTCGGAATTTTTTATTTAAAGTGAAAATTTTTAAAATTTGTTCCTCGTAGTAAAAAATACTCATAATTTTTTTTAAAGTGTGTTTTTTTAAAAAATTGTAATTTTTTAATCCCTTAGACAAATCAATATTCCATATCAAATGTGAAAATGTATCCAAAAAAGAAAAGAAAAGAAAATTAGAAGATAGAATATTTTAGAAAAGTTTTAAAAAGATAATTCTCTTTAAAGAATTTACATTTAAAAGGGAATAGATATATAAATTTGTATTTCAAGAAAAAAAAAATAGAAAAATATGATTATGAATATAAAGTAAAATCATATTTATAAATATTTTGTTTCCCGGCCATCACACTTTTTTTAAAACAGTTACTAGTATGTGGCTTGGAGCAATAGGGAGCCAGAAGAAATAAAGTTAAATAATTTCTGAAGGCTCCGAGTCTGAGCGAGAGTTATCTTTTTTGTCACGAGGGTGATGGTAAAAAATCAGTTCTAAGAATTCCAGTTTAGTAGTCTTTCAACAAAGCTGTAAAATATTATGTGCTGTTGTCAGGGCTGGTGAGAGAGGGGGCACTTCGGGTAGGGAAATGTCCAATATAAGTATTTCTAAGAAGTGATAATTAATCTCTCTCGGGCAAACCAGGATATAGTTGTCAGTTGTTGGTCCATTAATTGTCCAGGAGTAGGTAATAAGAACATCTTGGCATTGCCATCCTTTGAGGAAGGACGAATTTTTTGCAACTTCCCCGTGGCTTTAAGCATGTGGGGTGATTTCAGTTTCCATGCATAATTATCAGTGCACAAATAAGTTCTGTAGTTTAAAATACGCGAAACTTTTTTTTTGTTGTTCTGCCACATAGGCCTATGCTTCAAGTTCTAGAATGTATTTTTTGTGAGTACATTTCTCCTTATCAGATCTTTGAAATTCTGTATAAATGGAAGAGCTTTGAGGAAGATATTATGTAACAAAAATTATATTGCGAGAAAATTGAAATAAAAATTTTTTGTCGCAAATTTTCTTGTTTTTAAGTTAACCAGAATCTATGATGGCTTTTGAAGATAAAATTTTGGTAATATGCTTTCTAAGAATATAAAATCAGATCGGATGATTTTTTTTTAATTTTCTGCCCTTGCCCCTCAAAGGAGGGGGGGGGGGGGAGGAAGGCAATTGGTTGTCTGTTGGGGATCAGTGATCAGTCTCTTTGCCTCGTTTTTGTCCGCGTCCCCAGATTATTATATACAAAAAGGGATTGAATTTTAATGTCTTTATGTATTCTTTAAATAATATCATAAGTAATTAGTAATAGTATGTTTAAAAGTAACGAATATATAAAAAGTTAAGGATAATCCAAGAGTATTTCCTTTTTTTTGGGCTTGTGGGGGGGGGGGGGGGGGCGCCCGACGGATATTCGCACGGGCGCCAAAATACCGTTGGGCCGGCCCTGTACGTAGAGATGCATAAGTAGTACTAGTACATGACAAATACCGTCCACATGGTTCTAGGACACGGAAGTGCCATAATTTGTGCGTCCATTTTACCTATAGAATTGTTGACGGAAGAGGCGCAAGAAGAGAGACACAAATATTACCGGCTGTATCGACGAGATCACTTGCGTAAAAACAATAGAGGCTATCACCTTCTTATCGTCTCGCCGGTTCCTATATAAATAATTTTCGTACGGATCCGAAAAGAAATGAAAGATTTAACACACTATCGGTGGGTAACATCATGAGCTTGACTCATACGTATAGCGGGCGAAAATTAGTGAAGTATGAAAAAAGTGGACTTTTTAGAAAACATGTACCTTAATTTCAGGCGTATAATCCGCAGATTAAACAATAATGTTTGGACCCAGAAATTTTATTTTATAAAGTGTTACTTCCCAGATCGTTGTAAATGTTTGACTTTAATTATTCAATAAAATTTCTAGGTTGAAACCGAATTGTTTATTCCGCGGATTATACTCCGGAAATTACGGTAATATCTGTACGTCTAATAGAAGGATTTCAATGAAATTTTCAATGAAAAATAGGTATCACATAGTATTTCGAAAATGTAGATGAAATTAAAAAAAAATCAATTTTTAATTTAATTTTCTATTACTTCATTTAATGTATAACATGGACCAAACAATAATTGTTAATTTTTGAAAGTTTTAAAAGTTCATGTAGTAAGAGAAAAGCGTACTAATGTTTAGGAATATTTTATTATTCAGTTTCTTATATAGTAATTTTATTGACTCTAATATTTTTGTAATGTATGGTACTTTTGAAAACACTCACCCCTCTGAAGGGGAATCTGACAAAACTTACACATATCAGAAGTTAAACTTTTCATCTTATACACTGCACAAACACGACATTTTCTTTGTGGATTTTTTTTCCCGCCAGTAAAAGTTTTTGTAGCTTCATGTTTCCGCAAGTCTAATGACAATCGCCCAAAAGGAACTCTACTTACTGTAGTCCTGTTAACGCCAGATGTAGATGGTTGAGGATCTTC
The DNA here is from genome assembly GCA_963931845.1 of Maratus michaelseni. Classification (NCBI taxonomy): domain Eukaryota; kingdom Metazoa; phylum Arthropoda; class Arachnida; order Araneae; family Salticidae; genus Maratus; species Maratus michaelseni. Next base: position 184,460,490 of record OZ007596.1, read on the forward strand.
GGAAGCGATGTTTTCAGGAAGCCGATCACTTATCCATTCTGCTAATTTCGTGAAGAAATTGTTTATAAGTGATTGCTCTTGTTGGGTTTAATTTTCTAAATACTTAGAACGCATTAAAAAGTGTACAGTTTAGCAAATACAAGATAACCCGCTTTTTCCACTTTTCTGTTCTTCGGGTAATCAAATATTAAGCACCCCTAAATTTTATTAGTATTCTTCGTCAAATTTTATTAGTATTCTTCGTCAAATTTTATTAGTATAATTCGCCTAAATTTTATCAGTATTCTTATTAGGCGAAGAATACTAAAAAATTAGTGGTGGGAATCGGCCCATTGGCACCTAGATTTTTGCACCCCTGCATATCATAATGACGATGGGCGGAGTTTAAATGTAAAAAACAGTGACGGCGGAGTACAGATGTAACGAAAATATATTAATAAATTTAGGACTAAACACTGGTCAGGCTTTACGAAAAACAACCAAAAACATCATTCCTGCCAAAACATTAGTGACAATGAAAAATAAAACAAGCATTGGTAAGTGTTTTACTAACACTTAGCGTTCGTTCTGCATAAAAGGTATTAATACCCAACCTGCGGATAAGCGACAGTCTGAGGAAAAGGTATTAGTACCCATCCCGCCGATAGTGTGTTAAGTTTCATGACGACGTCAAAAACCCCTTTAGTCCAGGTGCTAGGAGTGAAAAACTGCAAATCGTGATACAGTTATACCGTTTGGTCAGTATCTACTCTATATTAATACAAAGCATATAAGAAGGGGAGGCATCGCGGAAAGTGCGGGGAATTCAAGATGGCGGCCATTATTCAAAATGGCGTCATTTTAGGGAATTAGTGCAATTTCGTTTCAATTCATCGTATAAAAGCATGTTTGATGGAAATCTAGATGTTTTTAGATAAAAAATATTATTTGTAACATTTTACAGTACAGTCGAAAAGTATTCAGTTTGCCTGTTTGTCTGTCTGTCTGGTCGTCTGTGTAGTCGCGCACTAACTCAAAAAAAAAAACTAACCGGATATCCAGATAATTAAAATATGGTATTGTAGTATACCGTAACAAGTTCGGTATTCATTTTCAAGTGTGCATCATTCATAGTTCATTTACAAGGACAATCAAAAGTATTCGGTTACATTATGGTCTGTAGACGAAAATCGCTTGCAATGTGTTTTAATGATATTATACTCTTTGTAACATATTCAAATTAATTCAAATATACATCAGTGCGGTGCAGTACCAGACACTTACTATAGAATATGCAGTGCATAGCACTTTTCGTTCATTTACAGGGGCTCACAAAATAATACGGTCACAGGGCTTTCAATAAGCACAATGCTGTCTATGCGCGTTTTTAATTATATAATGTGTTTTTGAACTTTGCTAGATATGAAAGAATTGCAAATTGTCATATTAACATTTTCTTTTATATAAACATACAATGTAGCGTGTATTTATGTATTTATTGCAATGCAATTCTGATGACGAGGCACCACCCGAAATGAGATGTATTCACTATGGGGTTTTGTTCCAAAATTCCAAAACAGATTTCATTTTAATGTTGCGATTTCTTACTCTACTCTCAGACTCTTTGGTGCACAGATGATCTATCTGACAATTGAAATGAAAAGATTTTTGTTTATGAAAGATCTGTTCTACATATAGTTTTATAGCGCGATGCACGATTATATACAGAAACGCGTGATAAAGATTAATTTTGTAAATATTCAGTGTCAGTATCTGTACCATTTACGTTTTCATATCTGTACCATTTACGTTTTCATGTCTGTACCATTTACGTTTTCAAGAATCCAGTTTCCTTTAAATAAATAGTTACACAGAATCATCAGTTAGACCTGCAACATTTTTTCAACTATGAAAATCAACCATTTTCCCCCTGCTTTTTCCAGTAACGGGAATTTCGACCCAGCCATAAAAGTGATTTAGCACATATTTTAGAGAAAACTATTGAGAAGAATAGGAACATGCGATGCTTTAATTTATGATGGACCAGTTTTTATTAACATTTTAAAGCCTCACCAGTCTTCAAAAACCTTTAATGATTACTACATTAATACATTTCAACCCCATTTATGTAACTACATTCAGAGTTTTAGTTGCCAAAGAATGGATTTTATATGTGTTAGATACATATCACCAAGCATTAAAGGTGAAACCAGACAAAAAGGGGTGCAGGAACCAGGCGGCAAGTGCTATCGCATGTCAAACTACCTAAAAATTGGCAAGATTTCTTAAGAAATTCAAGTAATAAAGAAGTTATTTAATGTGCTTGGAACACTAGCTATAAATACCATAAAAAATACACAAGTTATAACCACTTCAGGTGAAAAAGTTAAAGAAAATAATATTGCACTAAGTTCCTTAATTGGAATGAATTGCCCTGGTCATGAAGAATCTGATACTAGGATAATCTTGCACCTCAAAGACATGGCAGAAAACGGATTGAAAAATATTGTTATACGCTCTGTAGATACTGATGTATTAGTTTTAGCAATTGCACATTTCTTTACTCTGTCAGATAGACACCTGCAAACTGTTTGGATTGCATTTGGAACAGGGAAGAATTACAGACTTATTCCCACCCATACTGTAGCTGCAGCAACTGGAAAAGAAAAAGCAATGTCGTTACTAGGATTCCATGCTTTCACTGGCTGCGACAGCATTCCTGGTTTCACAGGAAAAACAAAAAAGTCACCTTGGAAGACATGGATTCTCTATAAAGATGCTACTATCGCATTTTCATTTTTATCAAAATCGCAAACATCCGTACCTGACGATATTCTAAATATTTTAAAAATTCGCAGTATTGTTGTACTGTTCAACATGTAACAGCGTAAGTGTAATTGATGCTAGACAGGAATAGTTTATGACAAAAAATCGTCCTATTCAACATCTTCCACCAACCTAGGGTGCACTAGAGCAACATATTTTACGGAGTGCTTTCTAAGCTGGACACATTTGGGGACAAGTACATGAGCGGGAAATATGTCTCCCCTCTCCAAACAAATGGGGATGGTGGTTGGATAATTTTTCATGGAAATTAAAATGGTCGGAGCTGCTCGAGATTGCAGATTCTTCCAAAGAACTAATAAAATATATGTGCAAAATCTGCAAAAATAAGTGTAGTTGTAGGAAGGTCGGTCTTTCTTCCACATTATTGTGCAACTGTAAAAACGAATGTGAATGAGAAATAATATGCCACAAACTAAAGTTTTCATATTTTGCAATTTTATGTCATTCATTTGTTATGTAGCATTCATTTTTAATATGTTGTATAAGTAAGACATTAGTAAAATGCGTTTTTATTATTTATTTATTCCATTCATTTTACTCACTATACAATAAAAAATACTTTAATAATTGAACTAGTGTCATTTTAAGCATATTTTTGATATTAAAAATAAAATTTTTTATTAGAAAAATCGAAAATGACATCAAAAACACTTTTATATGACGAAAACGGAAAAAAAATGAATAACAGCCTAAATCTTAAATTCCTAAGACATTTCATTATGCCTCTCTTGTATGCATTGTTTTAATATAAAGAAGATCCTGACCAATAGGGATATTATTATTAAAAATTGCATTTATTTCATACCTACCCTTACTTTAATAATTGAACTAGTGTCATTTTAAGCATATTTTTGATATTAAAAAGAAAATTTTTTATTAGAAAAATCGAAAATGACATCAAAAACACTTTTATATGACGAAAACGAAAAAAATGAATAACAGCCTAAATCTTAAATTCCTAAGACATTTCATTATGCCTCTCTTGTATGCATTGTTTTAATATAAAGAAGATCCTGACCAATAGGGATATTATTATTAAAAATTGCAGTTATTTCATACCTACCCTTAATAACAATCGATTTAGCTGATGATCTATAAAATTTATACACAAGTTATAAAGGCACTGTGCTCGGAGGCATTAATGTAACGGTAACCGTATTATTTTGTGAGCCCCTGTAAGTGAACTAAAACTGCTATGCACTGCTTATTCTACAGTAAGTATCTTTTACTGCACCGTACTGATGTATAATAATTTGAATATGTTACAAAGAGTATAACATCATTAAAACACATCGCAAGCGATTTTCGTCTACAGACCATAATATAACGGAATACTTTTGATTGCCTCTGTAAATGAACTATGAATGATGCACACTTGAAAATGAATACCGAACTTGTTACGGTATACTACAATACCATATTTTAATTATCTGGATATCCGGTTATCTTTTTTCGAGTAAGTGCGCGACTAGACAGCCAGACACACAAACAGGCAAACTGAATTCATAAATATTTTTCGACTGTGCTGTAAAGTTTTACAAATAATATTTTTTATCTAAAAACATCTAAATTTCCATCAAACATTCTTTTATACGATGAATAGAAACGAAATTGCACTAATTCCGGAAAATGACGCCATTTTGAATAATGGCCGCCATCTTGAATTCCCCGCACTTTTCGCGATGCCTCCCTTTCTTATATGCTTTGTATTTATATAGAGTAGATACTGACCAATCGGTATAACTGTATCACGATGTGCAGTTTTCACCTTATTTTTGTCGTGTAGCACTTGGACTACTTGGTCGGAACCATATGCCTACACAACACATTCATATATTTTGTAAATAGATGAATAAAGTATCTAGGTATTCGTTTGCACATATATAAAATGTGTTCTCTCAGTATTGTGATTGCCTTTTCATCACTCAATTATTACTAGGTACCGTCATCATCATATGCATTCCAAACTTTATTATTTTAGCGATTTATGCTTTTCATAATTTTGTCGAAAGAAATGACAATGCAGAAGCTTGGCACAGAGAAAATATTTCGTCATGAAAAAGTGTTTATTGTAAGTGAATCATAAGCTGAAATATAACATTTATCTTGGAAACGATTTGTTGTACAAATTTGGCAATAGTCTAGATCGATTCAACTTGCCCATAAACTAGAAGAAACGTGCTGTTTCTAAATCTTCGCATTGAAACTAGGCTTTCCTACAGATTTAGTCATTTATTGATAATTTCCGACAACTGTTTTTTTTTGTATATCATATTTGCATTTGTACATCATTCTAATGACATTACCTTTTATTATAATTATATTTGTGAATGTACACATAGGTATTTATCATCAAATTAAAGTTTATTTTTTTGAAAATTTGCAACTTTAAATATTAAAAAAGTGGGTAAGTGTGATCGGAGATAGCTCAAAAGGTTTCGTTTAATATTCCTTTCAAAACACTTTATCCTTTCTTTAATAAATAAAAAAATAAATTTCATTTAGCAAAGGAGAAAAAAAAAAAAAAAAGGTTTTTTATAAAATAAAAAATTAGTCTATTTTTTCTTTTTTTCGAATGTCTAAACCAGCCCGATAGCCTGTCATAATAATGTATGTCATGCGAACTAAATGCGATATTTAAAAAAATAATTTCAAAATTAAACATGTTGTACACCTTTAAAATGTTAAAATATGCGAATATTTCTATAATAGAATTTTTATCATGATTCAATATGTTTATCAAACTATTCTCTATTACTCATATTGATACTCGATTTTTATTATTCTCAAACATTTGAAAAATAGGTTAAACTTCCAATATGACGTAAGATTTTCTTTTTAATTCTCTAATGACTTGATATTTATCTGCTATGTGTACATACAGATACTCATACTCCTTCTATTATTGAGAAATCTTTGAGAATTTCCGTTTTATTACCACTATGACGTCATTCATTTTTATTTCATATTAATATTTTTTTCAATTGGTGAAACTTTTTATTTCATTTTCATTTTTCACGGGGAAATCGTTCAATAGAAAATTAATTATTGTAGATTTTTAATTTTTGGCAACTGCTTTAAGGAAAAATTTTTAAATTTAATAGAAAAATGCTGTTAGAATTTTGGTTTTTTTTATCTCTATTTATTAAAATAATACGTTTTTTTTTCAAATTTTAATATTTTGAGCTTCATAGCTGGTATTCAGCTAGATATATACAAAGTTTCAACTCTGTAAGTTACATAGTTTCTGAGAATGGCTGTGTGACGTATGATGATGTGAGATGAGCGAAACCCAAAAAAATGTCCGTTTCAGGTATTAAAAAGAACTAAACAGGAATATATATACAGCACACGTAGATCAAGTACGATCAAATACCTTGCTGCCACAATGACAGTTCGAGATATTAACCCTTTCAGGGGCAAAGTAATTATATTCGTAAAATACTGAAATAATCCACTGACACCAGAATTTATAATCGAATTTATTTGGAAATAAGCAAAAGTACTTTTTCACGTACTTAACAAAAATAAAATTTTCATTCCAAAACTCTGATGCCAGTGTAGCATTTAAGCATTAAAAATAAGTGATGCAGAAATACATAACCGCTCTTCAAAGGGTTAAATTCAAAAGTGTATATTTACTGTTTTAATGTATTTGAGTTTGAAATAGGTTTGAAATTAATAAAATTTCGCCTCTTTAATGTTAAATTACTGTTCCATTTAATCTCCGATATTTCATAAAATGAAATTCTGTCACGTTTATTTGGTGTACGAATATGCTTGTTAAAAAGCCAAAAGGGCAAATATGTTAACTTTTTGCTTCATTGCTTGTTTATTTATAATTTAAAAACTTCCTATTAAGTACAAAAAGGCTAACAACCTGGAGGATTTAGTAATAATAAGATTTTTTTTTCGTGTTTTTAACCTTTATAAGTTTTTACGAGTAGAACAATCTTTTAGAGTTTTTAATATAATAAAAAAGCTTTCAATTTGCAATAATTTAAACTATTTGACTTTCATGCTGTAGAACAAAATGTCCGTAGAGGCATAATCACATTTATGATAGTTGATCTTTGATTTATAATATTTGTATTAGTTAATTTATTATATGTATTATCATCAAATAATCAATTTTCTTTGAAAGTTCGCAAAATATGTTTTAGGAAAAAAAATGCTAAATATTAGTTAAAAAGCCTTTTTTCTATCTTAATCGGAATCGGTACCTAGAATGCGTTTTCAGCATAGATAAATCAAATAAGAAACCCTCGAAAAACTTTCTATCATAGTGGCAGTTTGAAAGATTAGATCCCATGAGAACAAAACTCATTCACTTAATCTATATCAGTTCAAAATAAAGAATAAATTGTTTTTTTTTTTTTTTTTTTTTTTTTTTTTCAATTGAAGTAGAATTCAAATATATAATGGTTGTGATCTATCATAACACACTTTTATGTTACTAGTTTAAGGGAAAATATAGTTAAAATAAATATTGTTGTGAAGTCAAATGTACCATATTTTGCATGTTTAACTTTACAAAAATAAGCTTAAATTTGAAAATTAAACCATTTGTAGGGGAGAGTAGGGTAAAAAATGGTACCCTATTTTCACGCTGATGGGTGCTGCCCTGTCGACAGTACCGGTCTTAACTACACCCTTTAGTGACGCTAAGGGATTTAGTTAAGACGAGTCCCCTAGTCCCTTATAGTTAAGAAGAGACCCCTAGCACTGTGCCATCGGCTTTTGAAGTGAGGTAATCTCCGTGTCCACGCAGTGCTATTGGCAACAAATTCACCTAAAAAGTTTTAATTTTTCGCCTTTTTTTTCTGCTCTTCAAACAAATCTATTCTGATAGATCGATTTAGGTAAGTAAACAACTGTTTTTTATCGTTTACACAGGAGGTTTTAATGCCAAAAAAAAGTATGTACGTTCAGCTATCCAGAAGAACGGCATGTAGTTTTTTGGTCGTCTGTTGGTTCAAAACATGGCATCCATGGTATTGCACTGAATTCTGCAATGAATTGTTTTTTCACTCAACACGGGGTGAAGGATGGCTACAATGACAGTCTACATAGCGTGAGCACATGATGAGTTCAGCGGATACGTGAAGTAAAAGCTGAAAAAGCCATTACATGACAGTATAAAAAACTTCTTGTAAACCTGAAAAATAGTTACTGACCTTTAAAAATGTATATATGTTTTAAAGTTTCATTCAAAATTTATTACTATAAAGCTTTTGTTACTGAAAGTGTAAAGCATAACTTTTTATTTGTACCCGGTTTTACTCTACAAACTAAAAATCTGAACTGTTTCAGACGGTCCAAGAAAACGCGTTTTCCCTTGTGGAGAAGAATGTTTCTGTGGCATCAGGTGTGTTTTTTCAATAGCACAGATGTCCCCAAACATTTTTGTGGGATGTTCCGATTTTTCCGCCTTAGATATTAGTTCAACAAAAGAAAACTACATAGGTACCCGGTGTTAATCTACTTTCCCCTATACTTAAAACGTACTTGTATTTCAAAAAACAATTAAGAGACTGCTCATTGTAGCTAACATATATACAGGATGTCCTTTCGTATCTTTGTCCAATATCTAATCATTAAACCTAGAAGTATAGTTTTAGATTGTCAAAATGTTAGCATTATTATCCTGATAAAAGATTTAAAATCGGTTCAATAGCTCCAAAGTAATCAATATTTTAAATGTTTTCTGAAAATCTCAATATTTTAAATTTTGAAATTTTAGAAACGGTTCTAAGCCAGCATGTGTGACTTTAAAGTACCTATCATGTTGAATTTCACGTTTCTAGCCCAAACAGTTCCAAAAAATCGTCATTTAGAACATTTTAAGAACATTTTTGGTTCCGTTTACACTTTTAAATTTTGAAGTTTTTAGAAAGCGATAATTTACATCATAAAGATAACTACCATGCCAAATTTTATGTTTCTCATCTCAACATATGAATCAAATCGTAATTTTAAAATCTTTGCCGCTATTGGAACTCTTTTAGAGTAGTTGCACAGTGATAAATGTAACCCAGTTTTAAGCAGAGACTGACAGCTATAATATCCTGAATGAATTTTTGAAACTGGCTCAGTCATTCCAAAGTAATCGTTATTTTAAGTAGTTTTCAGACCATTTCACTCTTTTAAATTTCAAAATTTTAGAGATTTTTCTGTGCGAGAATTTATGTCTTAAAAGTAGCAGTCATGTCAAATTTCAAGTTTCTATCCCTAACAATTTCATACAAATCGTAATTTTGAATGCTTTTCGCTCATTTCACTCGTTTAAATTTGGAATTTTTAGAAACTGTACTTAGCAAGCATTTGCATTTGAAATATAACCTATATGCCAAATTTCAAGTTTCTAACCCCTTTAGTTTGAGAAAAATCCGAATTTTAGAACGTATTTTGCTGTTTACAGGGTAAATATGATTTATTTAATATAATAAGAAATAATTAATACAATATATTTTTTTTATAAATGTAGAATAAAATAATTTTTTTCTCTTCAAAATCGAAAATCTCATAAAGCAAATGAATTTTAATGAAAGTAGTAATCAGATACATAAATATCTAATTCTGGAAATGAGTAAAATAAATAGACACAGAAGATCAGTTTTGTTTTCTGCAGGTAATATTTATCTGATTCTCTTTTTGAGAATTCAAAATTTCAAAATTATTTTCCTTTACATTTTCTTAACAACATTATTTCTTATGCAGGGTGCACACGCACAGTAAGTTATTTTGTTTTTTAAATCATTTTTAAAAGTAATTACACCCATTCTTTATATTCTACGTCCAGTTAATAGTTCATTTTGACAATCGTAAGTGAAGACATAAGTTTCAGTAATTACCTGCGTCAGTCATTTACGGTTTAAATTATTAAATTGGTGTTAGAATCTAAAACAAAATTTAGGAGAGATTCCGCCATATTTAGGTATTTTTTAATGTCCAGGTTTATCTATAAAACAGAAATAATAAAAGTATCTTTTTTTGCTTTTTCCAGTATATATTTTAAGAATTAAATAAAAATAATAGTGCTTTGAAAAATTATATCAGTAAAAAAAAAATTAAATATCTTTCATAAAAACTCACAAAAATGTCAACTTATTTTATAAAGTACAAATGTGTGCTTTGTTCAATGCTGACGTAATAATTATGCGGGCATCAGTGTGATTAAAAAATACTAGGCGAAATTTGGGACTGTTTTTATAAAAACCTTAATTTCTCTACGAGTATACATGCTATCCTCATAAAAATGAACACAGTATATTACAATAAGCCACTTATTAATAGTCTCGAGTTTGAACGCCTTTGCTACATTAGTTTTTACAGGGTTATCCAAAAGATATTAGTTTTTTTCAATTTGTTGACAGTCCCCTATGGAGTTTAGTGAAAAAATCTTGACAGAAATATATAACCTATACTATACTGTTTACACACCTGCAGTTTCAGGTTAATTCCTCATGTATTTTTCTAGATAGTCAACAAAGCGTCTAAAATCGCAAGTGACCGGTCACCTTTGGAAATATAGTGTATTTAAAAATGTTTATTGTTTTAAGTGTTATTCTTTTTGATTATTATATGAAATATTAAATTAAAAACAATAGAACTAAAATTAAAAATAATCTTTTTTTAAATTATTAATGTCTTTTTATAGCTTTCTGAGTTTAAAAATAATAAGAATTTTTTAAAATTCCTGTTATATGCGTATCCGCAAAATATTTTAAGTTTGAAAAATTAAAACGCGAATCTCTGAACATTAAGAAATTGAAATTATCTAATTTTATATCTGAAACTATTTCCATATAAATAGCTGCTAATATTCTGAAAATTGACGTATCCGCGAATTATATTAAGGGCTGCTGATTTTCATCAGCATATTTTAAGAACTGCGTTAAGTATAGGGAGAATGGGGTTAAATTCGTTTTAGATTTGGGTGAATACTGATGACTTCAATGTCTCAAAAAGGTGAATTCTGCAAGGTGGAAAATTATAAGTGTCATCTATTTTTACATTTCCAAATTCGTCTATTTTATTTAGTCGGAGAATTTTAATACGAATTAATATTAACGATTGAAATAGAGGAAATGTCCCATAGTAGTTTTAGGCTTAACCGTAATGTTTTATTATAATAATAAATATAAAAGAAAGTAAAGAAGTATGCAGTGAAAGATGTAATAATGATTAAACGTTATTTATAATAAATGTTTTTCTTAATTTTATTGTAAGAATACTTTTTTGTAATCTGTTAGTATTTGTTTTTATTTATGCATTAAAAATAAACAAATTTAAATTAAATGTGTATTCACAGTAGTTTGAAAAAAATAATGGCAAACATATCCCTGAACAGTAAGAAATTGAAAGTATCTAAAAATAAATCTGTCGATATTTTCATGTAAAAAAAGGTACTGATATTCTGACAATCGACATATCCGGTTCTACTTTAACCCTTTCAAGGGCGGTAGTACATTTATGAAACTCCTTAATTTTAATTCTTATTCGAGCCAATGGCACCAGAATTTTGTTATAAAATTTTCCGTTTCTTACGTATGTGAAATATAGCTTTTACATGTTTCCAAATAAATTTGTTCGTAAATTCCGGTATCATTCATTCATTTCCACTTTTTAACAATGGTAGTGTTTTGGCCTTGAAAGGGTTAAAAGGTTACTGATTCCTATCAGCGTATTATAAGAAAAGCGTTAAATATGACGAAAACGTTAACTATGAATATGGTAGGAGGAATACAGATGACTTCCATGTGTCGAAAATGTGAATTATCCGAGGCGGAAAGGAAATAAGTGTTATCTATTTTTACTTTTTATGAAGTTATTTATTTTATCGAGTCGAAGAATTTCAATAAGGATTAATATTAATATTAAAGGTAGAGGAAATGTCACAATGTGTTTTAAATTTAGCCAAAAAATGTGAAGTGGAAAACACAAAAAATTATTTCTTTATTCCAACCTTAAGTTTAAACCATTATTAAACTTAAAAATAATAAGAGTAAATACAAATGAAATTTCCTTTAAAAATCTTCTATAATGGTAATGAAAGAGGAAAAAAAAATATTAAGAATACAAATTTATTTCCAAATAAAGAGTAGTAAAATCTAATCAAGAGCACAACGTGTAAAATTCCGAATGCTCATGTTTGAATGCTCTCTTTAAAGTGGATATATTATTATCGCTTTTGCGTTTAGTTTGTAGTGTCTATACGTATGTATCATTGACTGAAAAATGCAATATAATATTCTGAAGATGAAAAAAGTATAGTAAAATTTCAAATAAATTAATTTAGTAGAAAATATTAACTTTACAGTTTTATTTAAAATTTAAGTGCTGGTGAGCGTAAAGTTTGAAATTGTCAGAATTTGTTCGATTAATTTTGAGATGGTCCCGTAGAAAAACAAAATAACAATATTTAAAACTTTTTTTAAACTTATGTGATAAACATTGTTCATATATATATAAATATTTGTAACTTAAATCAACTTCGAACGTTATTATAAAATAGCAATCTTCGAAATAATTAAGAGTTGTTTAGGGATGTATTGTAGTAGTTCTTGTTGAAGCCAGAAAATTTGTCTGCTAAGATATTTTTAATATGAAAGTGTCAATAAGAAATAATTATTTCTTAATACGTTCATATATATATATATATATATATATATATATATATATATATATATATATATATATATATATATATATATATATATAATTTTACTCAGTTTGTTTCAATTTGTCTCCTCTTTGATTAATATTCATGTATTAGAGATATCACTTAATATATTGACAGAGTATCAAAATTTTCTGCTCCCATGTAAAATCAAAATAAAAATATTTAAAAGTTTCTTTAATTTATGTGATAAACATTTTTCATATATTTATAAATGATATTTGTAACTTAAACCATATTTGAACATTACTATAAAATTGCAATCTCCAAAATAATAAAGAGTTTTTTGAGAATGTTATGCAGCGGTTCTTGTTTAAGTCAGATACAGCTGAGATATTTTTCATTTGAAAGTGTCGATAAAGAAATAATTATTTCTCACTCTGTTACTATATTTAATGAATGTTACCCAGTTTGTTTCAATATTTTTCTCTTCTTTGATTAATATTCCTGTCTTAGAGATATCATTAAAATATTGACAGATTATCAAACCTTTCAAACTACTAAAATTAAGCAAAAACGTAAGAAAATGCATTTTACACAAGTGTAATATAAAAATTGTCATGATTTAAAATTAGCGAATAATTATTTATTTGAGATTTATCTAAACTTTAAAACAATTTTTTTAAAAAGGGCATATTTATTTCCATATTATTTATTTGCTTTATATTACGACTTTTACTAAATATTTTTATCAAACATAAAATGATAGAACACATATAAAACGGATATATACGCTGAAAAAAATATTTTAGGGCGAATAATTATAACATCGTTTTAAGAAAAGGCCTCATTTATCCTATATACATTTTTTAGCAACTTGAATTCTCATATATAAATGCTTTTATAACTATTTATCTATAAACAAGTTCCATAAGAAAAATTATCCACATCAATCCCTTTAATTTGTTTAAATAAAAAAAAAAATATTTTATAAATAAATTTTGAAAATAAGAAACTCACATTTCTATTTTCTCAATTTTATTCAAAATAACTTCTACACTAGTTTATACAATAATATAAAGCTCACTATTACCCTCGAAGTTAAAAGATAAATTTGAGCGAAATCATATACATTTGTACGTACGAACAATTTTTCGGAGTCCATCTATTCTTTAAAATTCAGTACGTCTCTCTTTAGTCCAAACACGAATTATGAAACTTGACGATATTATACAAATTTCAGGTAGAACGGTTATTTTAAAGTCAGTATTAAATTTTAATTTAAATTTTGCAGCGTGCAGAAAGATGTGACGTGGAAATTTAAATAATGAAAAATAATTTGTAATAAATTAATAAATATTGAAATTATAGCTGTTGGTCAAATATTGAATTGGAAATTTCGGCTCCAATATAAAATGTTTACTTTTAAATGTTTCTATTTGCAGCTTAATATAACTGTGCTGTCCAAATATTCTTGCATTTTAATAGTGTACCACTTGAGATAAAAAATAAAAAAAAATAAATGAACATATATATTTTGCACAACTTTAATTCGGTCAATGACACATGACGACTGTAGTTCAGGGCTGTTTATATGAAGATTGTCTAAATTAACACCATTTCTTGTGATAGTGTCAATGAAGGTATTTCGTTCTGCTGCAAATTTCGTTAAAACACCATGAAGATATTTTATTTATTATTTATTTGCTTAAGTTATGAAGGGAAATCCATATTCAGACTAGAGTGAAACATTTTTGACTAAATAAAAGGATTTCAACCTTAGTTTCATATTATTATTTTTTTTCATTATCTTGTTCAACCAAAACTTAAAATTTGTACATGGAATTTCGTGGCACCGTCTATTCACATAATGCACGCAACCAAAAAAGTAAGGTTCGTTTTGAGGTGCGTTCGTAATTATATAAATACGTAGCACCTATAGTCGTCGTCTGGTACGACCGTCTGTCCGCATATAACAGCCCAAAAACCACCCAACAGAATGGTTTGAAATTTAATGTATATAATCGGTGTAGAATTTTGTCGAGTCATTTCCAATTTTATGAAAATCGAATCAAAACATAAAAAGGTATCAATAAAAGTTTTCTTCATTCTATTAAATTCTATCATACGTAATTAATTCAAGGATATCCCATGATAGGTAATGATTCTAGGTTGCGATAGTGATTATGTCATAATTAAAATAGAGTCATATTATTTCCGAATTACTGAATTTAAAAACCGAATTTGTAAACTAAAATTGTTTAATTATACCAATCATATAATCTAACGACAGTTTTTCGGATAGATGTTTCCGGAGAAATAGGTATCAAATGGAAAAAGAGTTTAAATATGGATTTCAAGTTCTGAAATTTTCCAAACTAGGCTTAAGTTCCCCATTGGAATTTTCAGTAAATGTCAACAAACGATGAAATGTTGCCAATTTAAAATGAACTTATTTTGTTACGGAAATTAATCATATCATAATAACAGACGATATAATTCCCCACTGAAACTAGTTATAGTACGAACCTCATTATAATACCTCATTTGTCACTTTTAACGTACAATTTCCAACTTTTATTATTATTATTTTAGGATGAAAGCAAGCCTACTTAATGCGGACAAATATCTATTTGGATATGCTCAGCAATATAAGTATGAGTTTAATTTTTAAAATACAGAAAATTCTGATCTACACATCCAGAATCTCCTAAATAGCGATAAACGAGTTAAATAATGTGATCGTGAATAACTTTATCATGTTTAAAAAAATAAAATTATTAGAACTTTGGAAAACGTTTATTTTTATATCCTGCTATTTAAAAAGTTCAAAATTAGTCTTTCAACAAAAAGCATGCAGTACAAATGTACAAAAAATAATATGGAGACTTTAAATCAGTTTGTCACACCGCATTTAAATTTTACATTAGAAAATACATTTCTGATGCCTTGAGCGCGAAATTCAACGAAAACATTTTCTTTAATTAGATGTCACTAGTTTTAATGAAGTCAGTTTCGTGTCAAAGCTTAATTAAAAGTGTATGAAAAATACTTGGATTTTCAAGTAATTTTAAGAATTTATTAATGCGGAATGAAAAATAAAATTTATTTGGAAATAAAATCGCATGACAAATGCACTTTTAAATAAACAGAAGTTTTGAAATATTGTAATTAAAATGTTTTAAAAAAATAATACATTTAAAAAATCATTCAGAATATTATGTTTTCAATCAATATGTTTTAATATTTTATTGAATAAAATAATTAATGAAATTAATTTAATTCAAAATAATACTGTTTATATTTTGGAAGCTTGCTTTTAATAAAACAGGAAAATAATAGTATTTGAGAATTTTACTTTTAAAGTTTTCTGTGAGTATTATTGTAAAATGAAAAAAAAATAATATTTCTGTTCATTAATTTATAACAAATTCACACAATAGAATTTGGTTACTGTACTGTCCATCCAGAATGATTACTAGAAGTGCGTTTTCAGTTGTGGTACGCGTATTTGAATTTTAGTAATTTTTTGCACAGTACTGGTTGTGTGTAAACTTTAAAGATCCTATATAGAGCTAGCTGCACAAAATATCTCAAGTATGTTACCGTTTATTGGCGGAATTCGCCTTGGGTGAATTTTAAACCGTGCTATGTGTTTCTTAACTGAAGTAAATTGCATAATACTGTGTAGTATATATACAAATCTATAGATCCTATACAGGACAACGCAAAATAATTCGGATGATTTTTCTACTGTTGACGGTAATTCTTGACATTGCATTTTCAAATGTGTTATGCGTTTTCCAAATTGTTTACTTAGACATTTTATTTAACCTCATTAAACGGGGAAATATTTTTTTTAGTAATTTGAATATATTGGAAAGCGTTTATAAGCTATACTTGACGCAAGATTTTTCGTTCTCGCTTTATTAGTCTTTAAGCAATGATTTTCCATAAAACACACACGCTTTTTTTTCACAGTGGTTTTAAATATTTCTTGGAAGTTTGTCATTCCAACAAAATTATGATTTCTATTCTTCTTTATGGATTCTAAAATTGAAAAAACATATAAATGCTTGGGATTTCACAAGTATCTTGTCGTCCATGCCGCAGTATTAAAATTTGATAACAATAAACAAAGTTAATTTTCTTTACAAATTTACAAATTTTATTGTTTTTGAAAAATATTTATTCACAGAATCGCTACATGATTGTGTTAATCACATTTTTCCAGAAAATATTATGAGCCCTTGTCATTAAAACTCTGGCATGAATTTATTTCTTGAATATGACTTCAATAAATGCAAAATTAATCTAGACATGTCTATTTACTTATGCATTTTCGACATTTCTCTAGCAAAAGAACCTATTCGTATATCTACAAATATGATAGAAAGAAACAGAAGAAATGTGTCAGACATTGTAAGGTAGATTGGTTGCTTCACTATTGAAAGAAAGGACGTTCGAAAGTTAAGAATTGTTCATTAGCATACTTTAGTATGCATAGCTAAACGTTAAGGATCATATGTAAAATTAAAATTTTAAAATATCTATTAAACCCAGTGGTTTGTATGTTTCCTACAAATATGGCAAGAACTATCTGATGCTTAACAAAATTTCACTTACACACTTGTGAAACGAAAATGCCTACCAATTTGAAATTTAATCAATTGCTCAAAATTATGTTCGGCAATCTGTGCTTGTACTTTATATTTTTTAATAAAGGGAAACCAAATTTGTATCTATTAACATTTTATTAGCGCTATCCATAGTAATACAAGGTCTTCGAAAAAGGTTGGCCAGATTTCAAAGAACCATAACTCTAAAAGTATTTGAGTAAACGCATTTATTTTCTTTCCAAAGTACTCGGCAATTATCCAAGATTTGTAGAAGTTTTAAAGTCGTGACATTCGGACGAAGGGAATAAGCAATTGCACTGTGAAAGAGACCTTTGCAGTGTCCTACCTTTTTCGATGATTCCGTAGTGGAAAGTGTATAAGTCTAAAACTATTTGACATATGGGAAAAATGTCGATTATAAAGTTCTTCAGCGTCGTCGATTTAGCAGGAAAGAATCCAAATGGTTGAAAAGAGTGAACACGAATAGCCTAAGCAAACAGAGAAAATTGTGAATGTGTGATGCGACTTGAATTTTCAGATCATTTTCATATTCTTTAAAACAGCTGCATCTAACAAATCTTGGATAATTTCCGAGTACTTTGGAAAGAAATATTTGTTTTACTCAATTACATTTAGAGTTATTGTTCGTTCAAAAATGTCTACCCTTTTTCGATCAACCTGTATTATAAAGCCTTATTCAATAATGAATGAATAATTTTTGTTTGCTTGCATCGCACTTTTTTAATTTACAAAAAATTCCTTTACTTTGAAAATATTTTAGATGCTAATTGTAGCTTTAATCTTTTTAAAATTCTGTTTGTGATCCTGTAACCTGAAAAATATTTTCTACATTTTAATCCTCAAAAGTGTTTATTTCCAGAAAATTTTATAATTTTCTGTTCTCTATGAAAAAAAAAAAGCTATTTTTTATATTTTGCATTAATGAAAAGTATTTTTTTAATTTTAATTAAATTTACTAAATCATTATTAAGAAGTTATTTTAAAAAGCTTGCAAAAAGTATTGAAAATGATATAATTTGTTTAAAGTTATTCATTAGTTTTCTTATTTTTTTATGAATTTCATTGCAATCTATATAAAAATTGGCAACACTTTTCATACATGCGACGATAAAATATCCCTATCAATTGCACTTCTTATAGATATTTCATTTCTAAAACCTTATTCTAAAATATTATTTGCAAGAAGAAATATAGCTAGAAGAAATATTTATCTAACTTTTAAAGTTTAATATTTTTTTAAGACAAATGAATACTTATTAAGCTGTGTATTTATTTTACTATTTTTTGTATAATGAAAAAGCCTCATATATATTTCAGATTATAGAATTATTAAAGCAATAATGGCACAGAGTTTAAGTGAATATTTGTCAAGATTAATTTTAACTTGTGTAATTTCTATTGCATTAAAAATAATAAGTTTTTTAATATCTTTTTATCTGAGCATCAAATATGCTCCGCTTATAAACTTATATGGTTAAATATTAGTTTTTGTCAAAAACGATGGTTTATTATTTATTCGTAAGACGTTTATGATATCCAGCTAGGTTTTCTAAGAAAAAGGTTAATAAACTATTAAAAAAAATATGTAAAACTAAATACATTCACAAATATTTAAATAGGATTAAATGATTTTCTTTAAAATCAATCTGATACATGTTTATACACCGTTTAGAAACGATAACGTCGACTGCATTGTATTTTCTAAGTGAGTTTCAGATAGAGGGTATAAAATTATAAACTGCTTCTATGATTATTTACTGCAAAATTGTATGAAAGAAAAACATCAAGGTTATACATTTATTTGCATAAATCAAGTTTACTGTGCGTTGGTAAAATCTTGATTTTATTTCCTTTTTAAAAAACAGACAAACAATCTTAAGATTTTTTCTCATAAGTATTGATTGCTTTTTCAGTTAGCAGATCAGGAAATGAATATTTCTCATTGCATAAAATGAATACGAAGCAGTTTATACATTTGAAGCCATTCATTTTGTAATAAGCAATTTTAATAACTCAACCACTTCCCAATATTATTTTTTAAAGAAAGGTACTTAAATACTTGATAAGCATAACTGATATACTTTTATCTGAGAAGGAAAGAAGATTTTATATGACTTCATCATTCTCAAAGAGAAATTATACTACAAAAGTGTTCTCATCGTAAGGTGGTATTAAGCTTCAGATTACGTCAAACTCGTGCATTAAAATTCATGTCTTTAACATTTATTGAATTAGTAATTTGCAATGGATGAGCAGAGATTCCGTTTATTAAATTTGCATTTCACAAGACATACATAGCAACAATTGTTTTAAGATTAAAAAATAAATAAATGTTAAGTGTATGATCTGAAACAGTTGTTATACAAATTCCATACGATGACCTACACAGTTCTCTGATCGGAGGAATTTTATTTTCAGTACCCCTTCATATGCAGGCGTGCAGCTGGCAACTATTTTTATATTTCATTTTTAACCATCACCTCGAAACTATAATCGTGGCAGCTTTCTCTTACATATGTTATAGAATTATAATACAAAAAATTACTGTTTGTAAATAGCGATACGAATGAAAATAAAAATACTCGTCAGTGATACTCTTGTGTATGCGTACCTACATTTGGCTAAAAAAATAAAGAAATAAAAGAACATCCCATATTTCTAAATCTTGAAATTGTAGCGGAGAGAGCCAAAAGAAAATATTCAACTCGTAATTGACTCTTTTATAATTGCATCGATGATTGTTAAAGTTACATTACTCCACTTTTTTTTTCGAAAAACATTTTCTTTTGTTGCAAACATATTCTAAAGTTAGGTTCAATTCTGTAAACAAAAATTACTTTTTTATCTATCTGTTCCCTCTCAATTATATATTTTATTGTAAAAACAACATTTATAATTGTTTATACTAAGATATATTCCAATGGACAACAATAGGATAAGGAAAAAATGTGATCAAATACGATGGCAAAATAGAATATGTGCCTTTATGAATAGGTGCCAAGGATTTCAGATTTTTAATAGCATAATTTTGGAATATTAATCTTGTCATTATGTTATTGCAGACTTATGCGATTTAATAAGAAAAATATTACTTATCTTAAATAGTGGTATTCAAAATCCATAATATTTGGCACCTATGCATCTAATGCCAATCCTTAACGCTTAATCACTTGCACTCGTGTAATTTGTACATCATTGGGCGTTACAAACATAAATGAACGTGTGAGTGGAAAAAGGATAACATTCCAGAAAATAAGAGAAATAAACGGATATAGTTTAATTAGTTATAGCTAATACAGTACTTAGTATTTTTATTTATTTATAGGATGAATCCTCATCGACTAGCCTTACAATCGAATAATGGTGAACATATCTGTAAAATTGATATATTTATATATTTTTACATAAATGTTGTTTTCTACTTCCTCAACATTTACATCAGCTGGAATGTTATCCTTTTTCTACTCGCCCGTTAAAATATATAATAGCTACATGTTTACATTGTTAGAAAATATTGTACATATTTAGTTTTTTTTTTAATATATAAAATTATAATCTTAATTTTTACATGCAGTATAAATAAATATTATAAAATTCCAATTTATTTTCCTAAATATATATATATATATATATATATGTGTGTGTGTGTGTGTAGGCTGTACAAAACACACTGCGCGGGGCGATTTCATGTGTAAATTTCCAAGAGTATTTAAGTATTAAGATGCAAACGTAAAAGATTTCTATCTATTTTGTAAAGTACGTAATAAAAATCTGATTAATGTCTGTTTTGTATCATATGCAAGGTACTAAATCCCACTGACAGCAAAAACAACATAAATCCAAAGTTTGTTTATCCCTTATTTTATGTCGTATAAAATAAATAACTGATAACCGACATTTATTATTAGTAGTATGCATATTTAAGAAAATAAATTAAGTACAGAAAAGTTCTTAAAATTTTTATCATTTGTGTGTGGCAAAGCTTTGATTATTTCCTTTTTTTATTCAAATCTTGAACGTATGTAGTTTTTGACATCACTGATTAATTATGTATGAAAAAAAGTTAGGAGACAGACTGTACATTGAAATACTTACAAACATTAAAATTGTCAGTAGCAATAACTAAAACTTTCATCATATTACAATTTAAGAGCATTTCAGATTCAGAAACCAAAATTAAAATCATTCGGTGAAGACCTTTTTTAATTATATAGGTGTATAATGTTTAGTAATTAATGTTATAATGATTTTACTATTTGTATTCGTGATTTTTTTAATTATAATTTTCCGACGCGGAATTTGTCTGTTGTGCTAATGATTAATAATCCAAATATAATTATATGATGTTAAGAAATATTTAATTTTTATTTATGAAATTAGAATTTAAAAAAATCATATTTGAGAATGTATATTTTTTTTAATTATGAAATAAAAATTAATTTCCAAAGTAACAGACATTTTGATCAATCGTTTATTTACAAGTTTGGAAAAAGACATCTTGTGAAATTCAAATTTTTGAAAATAAACAAGTTAAGACAATTTCTTTATCACTGGGAACATGATTGCTGATAGAGATTCGAGTTGGATGAGTAAACCTCTCTCCCCACAGCAGGCATGTTGCGTTCCTCAACTGTAACTACAGTTATTTCCAGAACAATATTTTTGTATCCCTGGGTAAAAGATTCCAGATGCTGGTTCGAGCTGAGTGAATGAATAGCAACTTGTTCCAAAAACTGTTCTCTCCCCAAGTCAAGTAGGTTGCAGCTCATCTCTCTCCACACTTATGCGATGGACTTTATCTTCAAGGATTTGTGTATGGACAGTTTGGAATTCTACCAGACACCATTCGCTGTTGAAGAAGTTTCTAAAATGAAATAAAATAAGTAAATGAATATATTTATAGTTTACTGGAAGAAAAACAACTAGCACACACTTGTATGTCAACAAATAATTTCAGAAAAATTAAATTCTGCAGGGTAGTTTTAAAAACGCAAAGCCCCATGCTATTTATCACCAAACTGTCACAGAGATATCTTTACTTTATATTTAAAATTGTATTCAGTTTCAGAATATGAATGCATTATTTATAAATAAACTTGATCTAAATATTAAAACTATACCAACGTTCATTTTTCAAAGCATAACACCGATTTTTGACATTTTATTTGAATTTATTTAATGCAGATTGAAAATATTTAATATTTTAAAGATTTGTTTAATAATATTGATGTAAAAGATTTGAATAAAATTATTAATTCGTGATTCAAAGAAAATAAGAATAATTTAAAATTAAATTTCCTATTGAAAAAAATTATGGATTATGTATTAAGTCTTAAATATATATGGAATTAGATAAGGTCAAAATTAGAGGCGGCTAATGTTATGCACGTAAAAAACTCTATTTAAATATTTCCAAAAATCATTCTATTGAATTGTTTATTTTTTACTCAGATACACCCATTGAACGCAAAAATTTCCATGCATGTTTTTAATCAAAAAATTATTCTTATTTATAGCTATTATTAATATATTCATATTAAAAACATTATGAAATATCTCTTACATTAGTTTTATTTAAGTTCAGCAAATATAATCTCTTTTACGGCGCCTCCAGTGGTTTCTTTGTAACTCTAAAACTTATTAACTGTTAGACTGATGACCATCTAATTCCATAGAGTGATAGTTTCTATGGCCATCGTGATTTTCGTAAAACAAGTCTGATACATATCGTGTCATTGAGCAATAATTATAGATCAAAAGTGGCATACACTTAACATTAAAAGTCTCTATCGTTAATTTCCAAATCCATTTTCGTTCTTTCTTTTTGCCACAAAACAAACTGCGTATGAACACTATCTATATTATACAGCAAAAACATGTCTGTAAATAACGCTGACGTCATATATGGAATGAGTGAATCATAAATTTCGCTTTTTTTTTCAAATTTATAAACTTCTAAATATTCCACAATTTCAATGTTAGAAAAGAAAAATTTGTATTATCTGCTTAGAAGGACGCCAATTTTGGATGCAAAAATTTAGCGATTGAGTCTGAATTTTATTGGCTTATGCAAATATTGGCTACATGCAGTTTTCTTCGTAATTTTAGTATTTCTATTTAGTATTGTATACTAGGGATTCTTCCACAATCGAGTCTAAGACAAATTAACTTATGCTAATAAGCATATTTTTACGAAAACATAATTAAAATGTGGCAACCACTTATGTGATTCTCATGCACTTAAAACCAGTTGTTGTCAGGATTGCTCATGCTTGATGCCAAGTTTGTCCGTGGATCCCATTATGGAAGATTAGCTCTGTAATTAAATCATCTTAGTAGAATAAATTCTAGAAATTTAGTAAAAATGCTGTGGTACATATTTTTTCAATTTTTTAGAATAAATGGCACGTAAGGGAAAAGTAATCTATAAAGTTTTTGGAGAGTCGAGTGAAGCCATGACTTTTTTTTAATCTTATTTCTAATTTTAAAAAAATGCACGTTATGTACAAATATAATGACTGTCATTTAGTATTTTATTACTAGGATTTATTTATTTGGTTATGTATATCAAGGCATGAAAATAAATGTCTAAAAGGAGTCTGCAAAATAAAAACGCTGGTCACCGCAATTTTATACCGGACTGGAACTATACCTTGTAAAACTAGCTATTTAAGAATTAGCTATTCATCAATGATAAAATGGGACAACATGCATATTCATTTTTCTACATAAAAAATAAAATTAATATCAGAAACGAGGTTTTAAATTATTTTACATAATTTAGATATGACATTAATTTTATTTCATTTCAATTTTCGTGTTGGTTTCGGTTTAACCAAATTATTTTCTCCGACTCATGTTGGACTTCGTCATTTAAAATGAAATTTTCGGTTTAATCGAAACCGTTTTAGATTCTATTTAGGACACTAGAGAGAATATCTTGAAAAATTTGGAATATAATGCTACAGCGAAAAAACATAAAATAAAGATCTTGGCCAAAGCATTTTTGCCGTACACCAGTATGTTTTCAGCAAAATTACTATACATTCAATTAGATTTTTTACAACATACACCGTTGTCTGATGTCGCACCTTCAGTCTGACATCCGAAATTTTAAAATAAATCAAATGTCTGAACCTTAGTTTAGCGTGACCCTATAACCTTTAGTATTAGCACGAACAAAACTTTTTCCTCAATGACAATGATATCATTTAGAAAACAATACATTATTCGTGCTTAAAACTTTAAAATTTCATTACGACCGCTTTGTGAGAACATGTACTTTGATAAGTTCTCGACCTGACACAGAGATGGAACAAGTATGACCAAATGACAATGATGTTCGTAAAGTATGATCCTTTAGATGACATGCTGAAGAGTTTCACACGCGTGAGTTTCTTGGTTATTGATAGGCGATAAAGTAAAGTCAACAAGTTTTGACATTTTCTAAAAATGGAAAAAATTTAAGTTCTAGCTGTTATAAAATACTTTGTTCAAAAAATGTTTAACCCTCACGGACATACAAAAATAGTTACATTTCACCTTAAAGGATTCTTGTCCTTCATATTTGACGAAAAAAGTGGGCTGCTAAATTTAAACACGGTAAGAAATCTATTCACGATGATAAACGATTAAGACGTCCAATAACCGCTACGTCTCAAAAATTCACAATGCCGCATTGAATGATCGCCGATTGAGACACCCGAACTTACTGACATTGCAAACATCTCGATAGACCGTGTCCACTTCGTTTTACACGATGTTTTGGGTATGAAAGCTTTCTGCTCTATCCGTGCCGCGTTTGTTGAACGTCGACCAAAAACGTCAAAGAATCAACATTTTTCAAGAGTCTTCTGAAATGTATTGTGTTGAAAATTGAACAATAAAATGAAATATTGTCAAAAATCGTGTATTATCTTTGTCAGCACGAGATTTTCGAACCACCCTCGTACAGGGCAAGGCTGCACTAAAGAATTCGCACACAAGAGTGTGTCACAAATGTATTAACTTGCAAGGGGATTTCATTGAAACATAAAATGAAATTATGTCAAAAATATTGTGCTTTCAGTGTCAGGCCGAGAACTTATCAAAACACTCTCGTATATTGTTAACAATTGTCAACAGCCATATATCTGTGTAAATCTACATTCCTACAAAGGCTTTGACTTGTATAACTGAAGCATAATTACAAAATTATTTGTCTCTCTTTGCGTTTTTTTCTATATACCCGCAGATGACGTCATATGCGTAATGGGCCATTTGCTAAATTTTCTAAATAAAAAAAAATATTCCAAAAAACAGATATTCCAGGCGGAGGATACTAATTAATACACTATAAATACCCTTCGGAAACGTTTCTGAAAAATACGGGCAGCGAAAAGTACTTTGTTTTTATAAATAATTCTTTAAATTTTGGAGATGTATTAATTTCTGGGGATTCAAAAGAGAATGGAACACGTTATTCGGAATGTCGGATAACTCAGAAGATTATATTATATTTTCGTTCGTGGTTATAGTATATTTTCATAAAATAAGAAACATTGGTCATTTTTTACAGTATATACATTTTACTACGATCTTCTTGTGCTTGCTAATATATCTCAACTGGAAAAGGATTGGATCTTATTTTAAAAAATAGAGTGGGAGGCAAATAGCAACAAGGCGAACTGAAGTATCCGTAACTGCATAACTGTGACCAATGAATACGGGAATTTCATGGACTCCAAGCAAAGATAATCCTCCTTTATTCCATACAATAACGGTGGATTATCTTTGATTTCTGTCAGTAAAGAAATTACATTGCAACATGTTAGCAGCTTATATTCCTTTGAGATCGACAGTGAATTTAAGAAGGATTTGTTTTACCCAATATAATTTAAAATTTTAATAGATATCACAAAAGATAAAATGTTTACCAAACACTAATCACTAAAAGGTAAAATTTTAACTAAATACGAAAGTCATTATAGGACATTAAGATTTGAAAATGATTTCACACGAATGGCCAGGATTGCTAATTTAATGAAGTGTATTTTGAAT
Source organism: Maratus michaelseni (assembly GCA_963931845.1). Taxonomy (NCBI): domain Eukaryota; kingdom Metazoa; phylum Arthropoda; class Arachnida; order Araneae; family Salticidae; genus Maratus; species Maratus michaelseni. The sequence continues at coordinate 184,486,617 of OZ007596.1, forward strand.
ATAAAATTTTTGGTTACAGTTTGGTAATATGTCATGTCTAACAAGGATGTTGACTTTTAAAGCGTCACTTTTTGTTGGTTTAAATATCAGTTTTACACTTTAAGAAAAATCTATATTTTTAAATGTTGTACAATTTTGAATCGAACAAAACTCTATGAAAATTTTCCATGGTTTTCAGCAATACAAATGAATTGAAATCTGTGTTAAAGTAAACATAATAATTTCAAATTGACCGGATTCTAATTTTTAAATTTGCATGCGGTTTGTTTTGTTCGATTCAGATTTCTATAAATTTTTAAAAATGAAAACAAAAAATTGTTTTTTGTAAGTATATTAAAACTAATGAGTCGTCCCTTAATAGAATAAAGCATTGACTAAATGTTGTGCCACATGAAATAAGTAGATGTATTCAATCACCCACTCTCGAGATGCACTTTAACAGGTCCATATTGCCATATTTTAATTTTAATAAGGTCTGACAAGCGATCACTGTATGGCGTATAGTGCCATCGTGATGGCTGATTTTTTCTTCAGATGATAATACATGTATTCATCTGTCAAATAAAAAAATATATTTGTTTAAAATTTAATATTTTGTATTACTGTTTTACAAATTTAAGTTCTATCGTACTTACAAACACCTACATTTATTTCCATAGAAAGTATAGTGAAAGAATGCATTGATTTATTATTTATATCTGCTAATTAACTATGTAAATTTCTGTACATCTATGCCTGATCTCCAGTACGTTTTCTTTAAAATAATCCTCTTACTAATGTCGCATACGGCTATTGTAGCCATAATCCAGATGGAATATTTTAAAAATAATTATTTAAAAGTGACTGTATGTTTTGGAAATTACCTGAATGAGCTCTGTTCAACTGAACTAATATCGGAACATGTATTCAATTTCCTTCTTCCGAAACATCATATATATCGCGTTTTGTTTTAATCAAATAATTGTACTACATATGAGCCACTAATTAGCCAAAATATTTGTAAATTTGTTTTAAACGCGGTTTGCTATATATTTTATGTTTGAGTTTGCGGTTTGTTCATTCCGTCTTGTATTATTATGTTATGTATTCAAAGTAGAAAACTGTAGTTTAGTTATGTATTTATAGCAATTCCAGACAGAGTTGAGACCGAGATTTTTCTGTTTCACATTGAAGACTGTACATTTGTTGTCTGTTAGCATTTTATATATAAAAAATAACAATTTTCTGAAAGCAACCACAGCTACCAACATGCAACCACCATAGTGGACAATGGGCAACTCGAGGCTACTACCACTAATAAACACCAGTGGTCTGTGCTGGATAGTTGTGGCTGCAAACTGAAATATAGGAATATACACGTCCATTTATAGGAACATACACGTATATGGTTTTATTTATATTCTACAAACCTTTCTTGGTGTACTAAATATATTTCACGTTCAAAATGCATAACTCGATTAAAATACCATTTTAATCAATTTACGCTAATGAACTGTAATGCTTCCGAATTTTTTGTGTAGCTCTGTATATGATCTGTAGCATTTATATATACCTCATAGCGCTCAAAAATTTAGTTAAACGCATACCTTACTAAAATCCCACTTCCAATTATGGCTTATAAACAATACATTGGACACAGTACAGTACCCGGAATATTTTGTGTGTCCCTGTAAAGAAACGATAAATGCTACGCACATAACAAGTATCTTGTAGTAAACCTCAATAACGTATATAAATTTCATTATATTTGAAATTGCGTAAATTAATTAAAATAGGCTGCAAACAGCTTTTCTAACGTAGACGATTATGTTAAAGAATACTTTTGTGTGGCACTGTAAATGAAAAAAAAAAAGCTTTACACTCCATACTGTATAGAAAGCATGTCTTAGTGCATATCAATTTCATTGTGTTTGTAATAGTTTAACATGATTAAAATGCGCCACAAGCAATTTTCTACATTAAACCATAAAGTAATAAAATTATTTTCAGTATCCATGTAAACTAATTATAAGTGCTAGACGTACCATGTTCGATAGTAAGCATCTTGTAGTTTATTTCAGTGATGTAAATCAATTTCAATATGTTTGAAATAGTGTCACATCATTAAAATGCACTGCAAAGGATTTTCCCCTTAACCATAATGTAACAGCATACTTTTGAGTGCCTCTGTAAAAAGGTATAAGCGCTACACATTTCATTTTCAACACCGAATATGCTATAGTAAACCTCATTTTTGGCGCCAGGAACTCTTTTTTTCTACAAAATTAATGCAACGGAAATATTAATAAAATCCCTTTAAAATGTCTATGATTGGAACTAAAAGATCATGTGATGTGTTTTGTAATCTTACGCAAGTCCAGTTAAAACGAGATGCACGCTCTGCCTTTTGGCTTCGGGAACAGGAGATTAAACTTGCTGTTTCCTTACAGGAAGATTAAGATGTGTGCTTCCCCCTTTTGACTACAGGTGACGAACGCAGAGAGCCAGTAATTAGCACATCTGTTTCTCGTTAACCAAATCTGGTCTCACCTGGGGATTTTTTCCCCGAATGTAAACGGAAGAAAAAATATTATGGGCCCGCTTTAAATGTAAATGATATTTAGACAATGCTTTTTTACGACGAAAATGTTACTAAATTGCGGTAGTCAAAAACAGTTTTTGAGCAGTGTAATTGAACGATTTCATGAAAATTTTAAATGTTTACCATATAATAATTAAAAGAAGATATATTCAAGCAAATCCAACTATACAAACTGAGTTTAACGTAAAAATGTCTCTTTGTTTTTTAATTTTTTTTATGGGGAATTTAATTTAATTAAATTTGAGTTTGGAATTATTTTACAGACACAATGCACTAGAGTCATTTAATAAAATTACATTTTTCTTAAAATATTTAATAAAATATTTGTACTTTTGTTGCATGTGAATTCTTAAGGTATTAAAGAGTATTAAGTTTATTGCACTGAATTTTTATGTTTCTAGCAATTGAAGGACACGTAGGGTAAAGGTTAGGTTATAACTATATAACAATCATTTGCGTTAAAATTTTTAAACTGCGATATGTATAGTTTTTAAATAAAACTTTCCATTAAATCTAGTAAAAAAAATAATTATAGTTTTACATATTCTGTTTTGAAATATCTCATACCTTAAATAAAATAAATTAGTATAAATTGTTTTTAGTATAAAATAAGCTATAAAAAGTATATACATCTTTATAAACTTAGAATTTTTTTTCCCTTTATAACTGTACATTTTTTTAATAAAATTTTCCATTAAATATAGTAAAAAAAATAATTATAGTTTTACATATTCTGTTTTGAAATATCTCATACTTTAAATAAAAAAAAAATTAGCATAATTTATTTTTGATATTTTCCGATTCAATATATACTGATTCATATTTATTATTTTATAATATGCGAAGTTTAACATTGCGAGAGAAATTATTAATCAAAGTGCTAGACGTACCATGCTCGATAGTAAGCATCTTGTAGTGTATTTCAGTGATGTATATCAATTTCAATATGTTTGAAATAGTGTCACATCATTAAAATGCACTGCAAAGGATTTTTCCCCGTATACCATAACGCAACAGCATTGTTTTGAGTGCCCCTGTAAAAAAGTATATGTGCTACACATTTCATTTTCAACACCGAATATGCTATAGTAAACCTCAAAAACATATATCAATTACATGACTATCCGAATATATTTAGGCGTGATAGAGCACGGACAGACAGACAGACAGACGGCAGACATAAACACTTTTCAACTATGTTGGAAAGTGTTAAAACGATATTAATAAAAGTTTTTTTCATTTTATTAAATCCTATCATCCGTAATAAATTCAATGATATCCATTCTAGGTAATTATTATAGGTTGCCATAGTAATTACGTCCTATATAAAATGGTGAGCTATTATTTCCGTAGTACTGAATTTAAAAATTTCTTCCGGCCTGTATCGGGAGGAAAAGGTAGCTTTCCTATATCTTCGTTTCAAAATTTTAGCTAATGTTACACGAAAACAACAAGTTAAAATGCATAGAAAACGTTTACAAAAATTCGTTAATACTGAATTTGAATAAGAAATTCGAGCAAATGATTGAGCAATAGCCAAATTGGCTTCATTTATGAAGACTTATTTTAGTCGCCAAATTTGGCGATATTTCGCCAAAAGATAAGTCGCCATATGGCGATATGTCGCCAAGTTTGGCGAGAATTTGGCGCTAACGGATATGAATACATAGTTTTATGCGTATGATTGGGAAAATTATTACAGCAATGAAAATTTTTGTAATGTGCTGCCTTGTTTCAAAATGGCAGCCACCCTAGAATTTCAAACTGCTCTATCTCAGCCATTTTTTAAGATAGAGGTAAACCAAAAAATGCTCCTTACATCAAGGCCTAACAGTTAATTAAAAAGTAAATTTGAATTTTTAACTTTTATGTATATTTATTTTAGTTTTAAATTTTTAAGTGGCCGCCATCTTGAAACAAAATGGCGGACTAAGCTGGCCAACGAACTCCGTCGAGACATTGGTGAGCTTAATGCACACAATTAGTTTCATCAAAATTGATTTATAAATACGAGCGTTATCGTATGACATACAGGTCAGATATATATATATATATATATATATATATCTCAACTCGACTCGAATGTCAACATGTTTGATACGTGTCATGTGGAATTGATAATTATGAAGAAGTTGCTATATTTTGAGGATACTGTATCATTCTTGTGAGTAAAACATTTTTTCTACAATTTAAGGGTTCAAAATTCCAATATTATTTCAAAAATGATATCTGGTGGTTATATAGTGTGGTGATTTATAAAGATTTTAGGATAATCGTTGTAAGTGATATATTATATATTTCTTAATGGTTTTTTATTTACATTTTACATATTTCCAATTTTAAATTTTTCCAATTGTTGTCTGGTAATAATTCAGTATACTTGGCTGATTCTACTGTACTTAGCATCATGCCAGTAGAATTATGAAATACTGAATTATTTTTAAAACACATGTGGGTGCAGCCAAGCTGACGAGTACATCCACATATGTTTTTTTCATATCCAATTCTTGATTGGTTCTCTTGAGGTCCAGTTTTTCCACTGAATAATGTTCATAATTAATTTATTAATCCATTTGTGTTTACATAATAGCAACTCCAATTTATAATTTTTTCCCCCTTTCTCTCTCTTTCTTTTTAAATGTTCTTCAGGTATGAGTAAATTTGGCTAATTACCATTGAAGCACATGCTATGGTAATTTTATGATTGCACAAGTTAATTATTAGCTATGTGGTATTCTGATTACACAATATCATTAATTATCTCTTAGTAGATTTTAGTAGAATGATATTAGAACTTGATATGTTTTTGAAATTCATAGATATTATAATTATATATATATATATATATATATATATATATATATATATATCGGTGAAAATATATCGAATTTTTCCGGAACTGCTTACTTCCGAATGGCTGCAGTAGGTAGCTTTATACTTTTTTGTATTGAAAGCTACCTAAAACTGAATTTGTATACTACAATTGTTTATTTATACCAATCATTTAATCTACCAACATTTTATTGCATTGACGTTTCCAGAGAAATAGATATTAAATAAAAAAGGAGTCTAAATATGGATTTCAAATTCTGAAATTTTCAAAGCTAGACTTATGTTTACCGTTGGAATTTGCAGTAAATGTCAGCAAAAGATAAAATGTTGCCAACTTAAAATGTACTTATTTTATTAAAATAATTAATCATATCACAATAACAGATGATATAATTCATTTCACTGAAAATAATTATAGTGCCAACGCACATCATTTGTCATCTTTGAAGTACAATTTCCAACATGTTATATATATATATATATACATACATGGATTATATTTTTCGCTGTGTATAAGTTTATGAAAATTTTCAAAAAGTCATGTTAATTTTCGCATTCCAAATGCTATTGTAAACAAAAAGAGGCTTTCGGTAAACACTGAGAAAAATGACACTTTTAAATCTGAGTAAATCAATGTTTTCATGTTGTTATGAAACTTTTTTTTTTCAAATACGACAACCCAATGTTTTCCATTCTGATATACTAGAAAAACTCAGAATATTGAATCATGGACATACTGAAAACTGAGCCCTTAGAGGTCAGTGAATAATCATTTTTGAAACATAGACATATTAAAAAATGATTAGGATCAGTTCAAACTCATTTTTGAAACATGGGCATACTCAAAAATGAGCACATAGAAGTCAGTTCATACTCATTTTTGAAACATGGACATACTCCAATATGAGCGCATTATGTTTTATTCTTGAGTGTGTGCATGTTTTCCGAAATGAGCATATACATATTTTAAACTTTTGAGTACTTTTGATTCGGAGTCATTTTGACTATGCGACATACTCAGATTTGAGTATTTTTTGCACAGTTTTGAAAATGTCGTTTTTAGATTGCAGATGTTTATGTTTTGAGTAAAGCCAATTTTGCGTGGGCATTACTGGCGTAAAGGAGATTTGTAAAGGTGTTATGCGTACCTTGAAAGAATCACGAGTGTCTTCTTTGAGTTCTGTACTGCGTGAGTGATGGCTAACTGAATATATTCTCCAGACCTAAAAAAAAATATCCAGGTCTGAAATGAAAATAATGGAAACATAAGTGAACATCACAATTTTTATTTTTATTTACTGTAAATAAAGCAAATTAATTATAAAAAGAAATATATTGAAGACTGCATGCATTTACTTATGTTGTTTTAATTTTATAAAAAATATTTTTTTCACTGTATATAAGAGTATGCAAACTTTCAATAACGATTCTAAAGGTCACGTTGGATTTGTTTATTCCAAGTGCAATTTTAAACATAAAAATGCTTTTGGTAAAGGTACTTATGTTTTCAGTGAAAGGAATTTCAGATGGGCATTACTGGTGTAAAGGATACTTATTGTAAGGATGTAAACGGATAAATTTCATCGTTTGATATAAAACATTATTTTTTTTATAAATATTAAATATTAAAATAAGGCATAAACTTTTTAATAACACTATAAAAATCAAAAATGTGCAAGGTCTTTCGAAAGAACTTTGTCTTTCTTTTTTCAGGCGCAAAGGAGACTTGCTACCAATTTAAAGGCAGGAACAAGAATCGCTAAGTATTATTTAAATATAATTATTAAAATATAATTTTTTAAACATAAATATGGAGTTTTGGTCCTGCCTTCAAAGTCATAGCACGTCTTCTTTGCGCCTGAAGATGACAGATAAAGTTATTTCGAAAGTCTTCGCACATTTTTTAATTTTGTGGTGTTATTAAAAAGGTTTTTACCTTTATTTATGTATCACACCACTTTGATCTCCATTTTAATGCATGCCAATATTGATCTTGTACTTTGATCTGTACATTGATTTGTATTTTGCCTATATCGATCTTGTACCGGAAGAAAAAGCTGAAGAAACAAATAAATCCTGAAAAAATATATTTTCGCTGCCATTGATTCTGTACAAAAATATATTAAGGCTTAGTTTGCATCATTTTAACCCTCTGGCTGTAAAGCTCAAGACAACTCGTTCACTAGGCTGCAGGTTTCACAGCAATGTATGCATTATTTAAATTAATATTATTTTATAGATTTAATTGAGTTTAAGAACATTGATTAATGATTAATACTCTCAAGGTTTATCTACTTTAAAAAATCAAAATGCAGAGAAAACAACAATATTTTTTTTCTATTTATTGAATAGTCAGAAGGTGGATGGAATATTTATGTTCAATTTTATACATTTACATACATTTTCATGCATTTTTTTAGCTGCATTTTCTATTAAAAAAAATTTAAATGATTAAGAAAAAATTAACAAAATAATGTATCTTTTTAATATTTGATTTGTTCTAAATATATTGAAATATGTTAACTGCTGAAATACTACAATATTTATAATTACCGACATCGACATTTTTAGTTTATTAAATATGGAACTAATTCTGTGATACATATCGCAAAAATATTCTAAACAAATTCCGCATTAAAAATCGCCTTTAAATATATTCTTTACGTAAATTGTTTTAACAATATTGGAAGAATGTATAAATTAGCATATTTTATATTCTTTAAATACTTAAATTGTGATAAATTTATTTAAAAATGCATTAAATTTGGAAAAGAAATTATTTCAAACGTGGTAATTTTCTTTAAAAATACTTAAATTGTGATAAATATTAAAAAAATGCATTAAATTTGGAAAAGAAATTATTTCAAAACGTGGTAATTGTCTGCAAAGGATTAAACGAAATAGATAAAAAGAAAATTTTATTTATTCTGATGTTATCGTAAAAGTCATTGCAGACGATTTTTTTTCAGGTATTTTTTATATCTATTGTAATTTACAAACGATTTTTCATTTCTAGTTGAATTTTTCTGTATGGCATCGACTTGTTAGAATTTTAAAAAAAAAATAATTGTAATATATTATTTTTTTATTTGTGCAAATCAAAAATGATGTTGAGTTTGAACTTTACAGTTAAATGTATTTAAATAACAATATATATATATATATATATATATATATATATAACTGGCTAAAACTTGGATATAAGCGTTATTGCTTTAATATTTTATTACTCCTTTCAAGATATGTTGTATAAATTATAAAAGAATATAAAATTTTATTTAAAATTTCATAAAGTTAAAACAAAAGTATTATTTCAGAACGGTTATTAAAATATAAAGGGTAAATATTAATAATAAAAAAAATAAACAAAATCTAGACATAAATTAGTTTGGAATTTCGTGAAATATTAATTTCAAAACTGCACAAAAAAGAAAAAAAATGTAAAATATCACGAAAAATTCGAAAATGTAAATGGAATTTATTAGGAAAATATCAAAAAGTTCAAAGATGCAGAATTCATAAATCTGCATAAAACTTATAACGCGAAAAACATATAAAATTGATTAAAAAAAGGTAAAAGTCACAGGAGAGGACAGAACTCCCATCTCCGGCTCTCAAGTCGCGCGCGCTAGCACAGAGCCACGAAAACCTCGTTCAAGACTGCGAACTAATGGGTATTTGAAATGCATGCTAAACTTTAACCCGAAATTTCTCGAAAACTAAAGTCCATTTGAAGGAAACCTTTGACCTGAATAGTTAGGAGTATGACCCCTACAACATACTTTAAAATCATCAAAATCTGTGCGCATCATGTTTGGCGGTCTCCTTGTGAATATTTTTTTACTTTTCCTAAAAATAAAAGAATATTACATAAAATCTCTTTTGTTCAATTTAAGTAATTATTTTTGAAAATAGTAGTATGTATACCTAGAATTACGGCTACCGGTCATTTTGACCGTATCTAGAAAATTACATATTCAAGTTATTTTTCTTCACTTTCAAAGCTATTTCCGCTATTCTAATAGATAAGCAGGTGCATCTGTGGTGAGGGGAATATTGCTTTGTATATTTCAAAGCATTATTTGTTAGGTGGAAAGCGAGGAAAGGGGAGGGAGATGAAAAACACCTGTTTGACACCTGTTTAGAATTGCAGCGCGCCCTCTGACTGCGCATTTCTTTTATGTTAGAAATGTTATTTTTCGACGGATACAAATATATTGAGTTGCATTTCGTTTCAGTGAATGTCAGTGTTCAGACTTGCTTACTTTATTTGCTTCTTGTCATGGCTCGTAGAAGTGTTGGCAGAAAATATCTAACAAAAGAAGATGCGCTAAAAGTTTTTGAAACTATTTCCGATGATAATTCTGGTTCAGATATTGAACCTGATGAAAATTTTCATATCGAACCTATATCCAGTTTATCCGACGAAAACTGGATTGTTCCTTCAGGAACAAGTGAATTTGATTCATCTGATGAAGAGTCTTTTCACGAAACACCAAATGAAAATGATATTTTAGATCCAGAAAATATTCCTTTGTCTGCTGCTAGTACAGTTTCTAGAAATGAAATCAGTGGCAACAGTCAAGATCAAGAAAGTAGTCAAGACCTTCCAAACAGAACTAGAAAACAACTAAGACGTACCCAGTGCGAGGAAAACAAAAAAGATGAAGAAACAGTAAATGATGGTTCAATTTGGGAAATGGGAAATATTTCGACAAATGTTACAGGGAGACGTCCCCATCAGAATGTCTTACGAGAAGGGTCTGGGCCAACGTCGCATGCAAAAAGAAAAATAGTTGATGGCAGTGCAAGTAGTGCATGGAGATTGTTTATCAACGAAAAAATATTGCGTCATATTCAACAGTGCACTGAAGAAGAGGCTCGGAAGAAATCCCAAAATCCAAATTGGTCTTTGTCACTCAATGAGTTAGACGCTTTCATATCACTGCTGTATGCTCGAGGAGCTTTGGCTGCAAAAGGTCTTTCTATTTTAAGTTTATGGTCAAAATCCTGGGGTCCGAAATTCTTCGCTGAGACAATGTCCAGGGATAGGTTCTTGGAAATTATGAAGTATTTGCGCTTCGACATGAAGTCAACTAGATCCCAAAGGTTGCAAACTGATCCATTTGCCCTTATTTCATATATTTGGAATACATTTATCGAAAATTGCTTGATGAATTATAAACCGGGGGAAAATATTGTTGTGGATGAACAATTATTTCCCATGAAGACACGATGTCGATTTATTCAGTATATGCCTAAACAGTCGGACAAATTCGGGATTAAGTTTTGGCTGGCGACTGATGTGCATTCAAAATATTTACTGAACGGATTTCCGTATTTAGGTAAGGATGAAACCAGGCCCTATGGTAGAACGGTTGGCGAACATGCAGCTTTTCGCTTGATGGAACTTTACTACAACACTGGAAGAAACCTGACAACGGACAATTTCTTTACATCACTCAATTTAGTAAAACAAATGAGAAACGCAGGAATAAGCTGTGTTGGTACAATAAATCGTTCAAAAAGAGAAGTACCTAATTCTTTCAAGAAAACAAGAGATGTGCTGTATTCTAGTAAGATTGCTAAGCATGAAAATATAACGCTTACGTCTTATCAAGGAAAGAAGAACAAAAACGTCTTGCTCCTGAGTAGTTTACACCCAACATTGGAAATTTCATCTAATGAAAAACAAAAACCTGAAGTTGTAAATTTTTACAATGCGACAAAATATGGAGTTGATGTTTTGGACCAGATGGCCAGAAAATATTCTGTGAAGTCCTCATCCAGACGTTGGCCAGTTCAAGTTTTTTTTAACATTCTTGATTTTGCAGCGATAAATGCATGGATTATTTATAGAGAGACGACTGGATATAACAACTACAGACGCCGTCATTTCATTTTAGATACAGCTGAGGAGCTGAGAAAGATGTGTTTCATCAAAAACACCAACGCTTTCTTCTTCTAACCAGTTAAAAATTGATGCTTGTCACACTCCATCCCGTAAACGTAAACAATACCAAATAAATACTTGTAAAGGCAACAAAACTCAGAATATTTGTGAAAACTGTAGAAAATATGTTTGTGGAACCTGTACAAGTAAAATTAAGAAATCAGTAATCTGTGTATGCTGTCAAACCGAATAATGTAAGTAATAAATTTATTTAATTTTAAACAAAATCAATTTGTATTTAAATTTGTTAAACTATAACAAGTTTTCAAAATCTTGAATGTTTTTTATTTTTTAACTCTTTGTTATGCTAAATTAGCATTTGTTTACATTTATTTATCTTATTAACCATATAGTTTACTTATTAAAAAAGCATGTTGAATATTTACAAGATTTAACTTACATAATATTAGCAAAAAATGCGCAATTTCGAGACAAGCGGTCAAAATGACCGGTGATCGTAGTTATAGGTATACGGAAAACGCCGTAATGCTAGTGTTAAAATCAATTATCAACATTATCCGTATTAGACTTAAGTTTATATTTAATTTTTTCTTCTAAAAGTGAACAAAAATTGATAGATTATGTGAAACTTATGGTTAAGCTGATGGAAGATTTGTTTACAAAATGACTTGCTTTTTTCAGAGTTAGAGCCACAAATATTTCATCAGAAAATAACAATACATAATATGTATTGATTTAAAGCTAAACCGCAATTTTTGTGATACCAAAATACCATATTCTCTTTTTACCCTTGGTCTACTTTTTAAAAAATCACCTGCATAACCATAAAAAACTTTTTTCGTAGCCCATACGGAGTTTTACTTATTTCCAAACTTCATTCCAAAACAGGAGCAGTACTTTTTTTTTCATTGAACTGTGTATGTAATATTTCTATTATAGTTTTAATCATAAACTCACCGAAAATTCGACATAAGTTATCAAGACAGTTTACACCATCATTACTGGACTTTTTTCGGTAAATTAAAAATAAATCACAATAAATTCATAGAACTATTTAATTGCACTTTTACTGTTTATCACCCAAACAACACTAAATTGTAACGATACACAAATTAAGATAAATCAGTCAAATGCACTTGATGAAATGTTTTATTCAAGAAGAACTAAACTAAAAATACATTATAAAATATAATCATATCAAGCTAATCCTAACATTGTTGCGAAATTTAAATTTAAAAAATCACATATAGAAATTAAGTGTCATCTGCAAACATTAAAATAATATCATTTATACTCTTAATTTTGCAAAAAACGCACTTAAAATGTTTAAAATTTACTTTCTACATAATACATAAAAAAATGTGCTTTTAACTTGAAAAACACATCACAATTTCAGAAATACTTCGGCCTGATATCGCAAGACCTGTCCCTAAAGGTAAATATTTAATATATATATATATCAATTCACTGTATTTATATCGATTTTTTTTAATAAAATTAATAGTTCTTAAAAAAAATTACAGTTATTTTAAATTGGGAGTTGAAATTACAATATGAATATTGTAATATAGCTAATGTACGTAGAAAGAGAACTCTATGCAAAAATGATACATGATACACCGTTTGTATTAAAATGTTTGAAATGAGCAACAACAGTTACATTTTAGGAACAGCTAAAGTCATCAAAAAAGTGTTTTCTTTGTAGATCTATCACATTAAAATGGAATATTCCGTGTTTTATTTTTTTCTACAAAGTACTTTTTTAATACCTGTTTAAGTTATAATTACAGATGTAAATCATATTCCTATAATTTTATTAATTAATCTCCTATTTATAAAAGTTGTTTCGTAACTTTTTTTTCCTATTTTTAGTTGAAATAAAATAAATCTAATGCTCCCTATATAAATACTAATGAAACAATTTTTTGAATAAAACGACTTATTAACTGCATGTATGTTAAATAAGGGGTTTGTAGAACGCTGACGGTAAAGTAATTTTAGTATGTTGTTATTGTCAACAACGTGATTTTTCTTGAAGAGAGTGCATATACCGTTTATTTTATTTTATAGGACCGCACAAAAGAATTCGATTACGCTATTGCCTATGGACGGTAAATACTCAAAATGAATTTCAGTGTCAATACGTTATTTGAAACTCTAGGAAATTTGTATATGTTACTAAGGTTTATTATGACATGTTCCTCATTGAAAATGTGGAATGTATCATTTTAAAGTTACTTTACAGGGCAACACAAAACGATTACACTTCATAGCCAATTACTGTTGGACATTTATTTAACTTATGATGGTTCATGTATCTCTGTGTGTATAAATGTCTCTTCAACTAACTTTTCGAACGTATTTTAAGTTCAGTTAGCACTACGAACGAATTTTGCACACATCTTCAGAAAAAGCTTCCGCCATTATCGCACACAGGGTGTCCAAAATCTTTGGCCTTGTCTTTTATTCCTTAAATGTTGATCATACATATATGAAAAGTTACAAAGTTACGTAAAAAGGTACAGAAATTTATGAATTTGATTATAATTTTTAGTGGATAAAATTTGATGAAATACAAAATTTTACTTTTATACGGCCCTCAAACAAAATTTTCATAAGGAGTAAAATGTGCTCCATACAGTAATAAGATCATGCACACAATTTCAGCATTATATCATAAAAAGTCACAGAGATATGAAAATACATAAATGCTGATTTAAACCACTTTTCAATGCCTGGATATGAGTTCGTAAAGGGGAAAAATCATGTCGGATGATCGCGTTTCTGGGGTCGTACACAAATTATGAAAGAAAACAATGATTTGATAAATAAATAATGAATTCTGCTATTTATTGGCACAAAAGTACCTAAACTGTGTGGAAATAATAACTTGACGCAAAGAGTACAAAGCTTGCTCAAAATGTTTTCCATCCATAACAATTCAGAGCTGCATTTGTCTGATTAGTGTTGAACACTTCTGTGCACTCGATCAAGTTCTTGATCGGTGATGTCACGACAACTATCTTGAATGCGTTGTTGCAATTCTGGTTTAGGAAAATGACAAATAAACAGCTGCGCGTAAACGACACCACAAATGAAAATCCATAGGCGTTAAATCTGCACTCTAGCTGTAAGCTTTTAAATTTTTATTCATGATTAACCCCTCACCAACTTTGTTTAGCCATATCTCTGCGACTTTTTATGATAAAATTCTGAAATTGTGTACATGACCTTATTACTGTATGGGGCACATTTTACTCATTAGAGAAATTTTTTGAACGGGAGTCGTATAAAAATTCAAATTTCGTATTTCTTCAAATTTAACCCCCAGAAAATTTTAATCTATTTCATAAAATACTGTACCTTTTTTTACGTAAATTTGTAATATATAATATATGTATATGATCAATATTTAAAGAATAAAAGCCGAGTTCAAGGTTTTTGGGACACTCAGTATATATGTTGATAAAATATTTTAGGAGGTAAATTTAAAATAGGGTAATTTAAACTCAACTTTCTTTTACGCCGGTAACGCTCTCAAGCGAGGAATATATTAATAAAATTTAAATAAATGTGTTTTATTATGTTTCACTGTACATTCAACAAAATTTACTCTTGCGTTTATTGCGTTTATAGGGAGGTCATCTTCACCAAAGATAACAAAATTTGAGTAAAATTGATTTTTTTGTGTTACACTGTGTGATAGCTACACTGAAGTTAAAAGTAGGTGACCCAGATTTAACACAAATTTCTTTTGTGCTTATAGCGTCCCTTGGCGGAAAATTTAAATAAATATGATTTTTTTTAAATACATTTTCAGATTAAGCGCCTGCCACGGTGGAATTTATGTTTGGATAAACATTTTCATATGATAGGTTTTTTTTTTATGCTGGTTAGTGTCACTGGTGGAAAATTGCATAACTAAAACTTTAAAATGAATTTTTTATGTTTTCTCATATGACAGTCATACATTAAGGTAAAATTAGATAATACAGGTTCTGTATATTATTCTGTGTTTATAGCATTCCCTGGCCAGAAACAGGGTAAATAAATTTAAATAAAATTTATTTTTATGTATTTTTATTAAATCTTCATAACAAGCTTCTTCCACGTAAATTGTATGTTTTGGTGCAAAAATTTAATGATATATATATATATATATATATTTTTTTTTTCTTTTGCTACTATTTTCCTTGATGGGAAATTGCACAGCTAAAATTTTAAAATGAATTTTTATATGTTTTTTTCTTTTCCTGTGGTAACCATACTTTAAAAATAGTAATTTAAACTAAACTTTTTTAACGCCGATAACGCCCCTTAACGAGAAATGTATTAACTAAATTTAAATTAAAGATTTTTTTTTTATGTTTCACTGGTCGAGATAAAAATAGGTAGTACTGATTCAACATATTTTACTTTTACGTTTGTAGCGACCACTGGCATGAAATAGGCTACCTACATTAGACTACCATACAATGACTACCTACATCTGAAACTTTTTGTTTCAAATAGGACGACCCATTGCTTTCAATTCTGAAATACCAGAAATACTCAGAATATTGAAACATAGACATGCTCAGAATATTGAAACTAGACATACTCAAAACTGAGCACATAGAGGTGAGTTCATAATCATTTTTGAAACATGGACATTCTCAAAAATTATTAGAATCAGTTCAAACTCATTTTTGAAACATGGAAATACTCCAAAATGAGCACATAGAAGTCAGTTCATACTCATTTTTGAAATACGAACATACTCAAATATGAGCGCATGATGTTTTATTTTTGAGTGTGTGCATGTTTTTAGAAATGAGTATATACATGTTTCAAACTTGAGTAATTTTGATTCGGAGACATTTTGACTATGCGACATATTCAGATTTGAGCATTTTTTGCTCAATTTTGAAAATGTCATTTTTAGAGTGTAAATAAATGGACAAAAAATCATGATTAATTTCAAGAGGTTCTGATATCCTTCTTACCTGAAATGATTTCCTTAATAACAAATTCATGATCCGTTTTCTGAAAGAGAAAATGTTTTTATCACAATCAAAAACATTAAATAAAGGGGAATAAGAGTGTCATGCATAATTGCACGACGTTTTTGTTACTGTATTACCTGAAATGATTTCCCTTGTAACAAATCCATCAAACTTATGGCTGAAGGAAATAAATGCCAAAAACATCTAATATTAATCCATGTCTTCTTCTTTCCCGAAAGTAGAGCCATAAGGATAAAGAAACACTTTTAGGCAGAGTTGAAAGAACTGGAGCGTGTGTAGAACGTTCGTTTTACGCTTCCTAAGACAGTGTTCGTCTCAAATGTAGGTTCCGTTGGGCAGATTTTCATTAAAAAAAAAAAATAATTCATTGTAAGGGCTCGTAATTCTAAGTTCGGTTGGAGAGATTTTCGTTTAAAGATATAAAATCATTTAAAACCTATTTTAGGTATGTTTAAAATTATTAACAGGATCCCGGGCAACGTTGACCGGGTTAGCTAGAGATGGAGTAAAATTGTTACCATTTAATGTCACTATTGACGTTAAATGGTACTATTAACCAACCCCCCCCCCCTTTAAAAAATCATTTTTTTCTGCGATTGACTAATAGATTTTTAGATTTTTCTTCGCAACCATCTGATGAATTTCTTGGTTTCAACTAGCGGCAGATTACCAAAATTTTGGATACGATGAGGATAAAGAAACACGTTTAGGCTGAGTTGGAAGAACTGGAGCGTGCGTAGAACGTTCGTTTTACGCTTCCTAAGACAGTGTGCTTCTCAAATGTAGGTTCCGTTGGGCAGATTTTCATTTAAAAATAAAAAATAATTAATTGTAAGGGCTCGTAATTCTAAGTTCGGTTGGAGAGATTTTCGTTTAAAGATATAAAATCATTTAAAACCAATTTTAGGTATGTTTAAAATTATTAACAGGAGCCCGGGCAACGTTGGCCGGGTTAGCTAGAGATGGAGTAAAATTGTTACCATTTAATGCCACTATTGACGTTAAATGGTACTATTAACCCCCCCCCCCCGCCCTTTAAAAAAATCCTTTTTTTCTGCGATTGACTAATAAATTTTGATTTTTTTTTTCGCAACCATCTGATGAATTTCTTGGTTTCAACTAGCGGCAGATTACCAAAATTTTGGATACGATGAGGATAAAGAAACACTTTTAGGCTGAGTTGGAAGAACTGGAGCGTGCGTAGAACGTTCGTTTTACGCTTCCTAAGACAGTGTGCTTCTCAAATGTAGGTTCCGTTGGGCAGATTTTCATTTAAAAATAAAAAATAATTAATTGTAAGGGCTCGTAATTCTAAGTTCGGTTGGAGAGATTTTCGTTTAAAGATATAAAATCATTTAAAACCAATTTTAGGTATGTTTAAAATTATTAACAGGAGCCCGGGCAACGTTGGCCGGGTTAGCTAGAGATGGAGTAAAATTGTTACCATTTAATGCCACTATTGACGTTAAATGGTACTATTAACCCCCCCCCCTTTAAAAAAATCATTTTTTTCTGCGATTGACTAATAAATTTTGATTTTTTTTTTCGCAACCATCTGATGAATTTCTTGGTTTCAAGTAGCGGCAGATTACCAAAATTTTGGATACGATGAGGATAAAGAAACACTTTTAGGCTGAGTTGGAAGAACTGGAGCGTGCGTAGAACGTTCGTTTTACGCTTCCAAAGACAGTGTTCTTCTCAAATGTAGGTTCCGTTGGTCAGATTTTCATTTAAAAATAAAAAATAATTCATTGTAAGGGCTCGTAATTCTAAGTTCGGTTGGAGAGATTTTCGTTTAAAGATATAAAATCATTTAAAACCTATTTTAGGTATGTTTAAAATTATTAACAGGAGCCTGGCCAACGTTGGCTGGGTTAGCTAGAGATGGAGTAAAATTGTTACCATTTAATATCACGAGGCTAACGAAAAAGACAGGCTACAGCGGTGCATCCCACTTATCTTTTTTTACAGACCGCTAAAGTGACGTGTTGCTCTTTTCGTACACCTTCATTGGTGCATTCGAGCATCACGTGACTCCCACGGTCTGTAAAAAAAGATACGCGTAAAGCACCACGGTAGCCTTTATTTTTCGTTAGCCTCGTTAATGTCACTATTGACGTCACTACTCTGAATTTGACTTGCACTCACGACTTATTAAGGTAATGAATTTCTCAAGTAAGAAAAAAAAGTTTCAGTCATAATTATATTAAAGTTATGGGAAATCAAATATATTTCACATTCCAAGCAACATTCCAAGTGTTATAAATGAAAAGGTATTACTAAAAGAACATAAAATAATATTTAAAAAGCTTTTCTTCACTGTTGAAGCGAGTGTTCTTCACTGTTAAGTTCTTCATAAAAGTTATTATTAGTAAAATTGCAACACATAACAATACTTGAATGTTTTTCATAGGATACAATGTCAGCATACACGAAGAAAAAATAAAAATAGGCTTTCCAACTGCGCAAATCTATATGTGGTGTTATACTATATGTGTAATTATTTTCCGTTCCAATAGCTTGGCGAATGAACCTTGAAAGATTTTCCAATGGTTCAGGAAAAGAAAGTTGCTAACAGACACAAACGGTACAGAAAATGCATTATTTAATTAAAAACTAATTTCTACTAGTTTCTAGTAGTGATTGTTATCTTAATGAATGAAACAATCGAAATAAATGTATTTTAAATCACACATAAATGTATTTTACATACCGGCCAAACTATCGTGTACGGATACATCGGGGACAAGGAACCTTCAAATTCATTTTATTATTATTTTTTTATTTCACTTTAAATACTATTCAAGGGCACACTACATGCTTTATGGCATGTATTTATCACACCAGAAATTTAAAAAAAAATTTTGGAGAAAAATAAAGATTTTTTCTGAATACTTTAACCGTTACGTAGAATTCTTCAAAATGTCCCATGCGCATTCCATATCAATTAAAAGCACCAATATTTTTTATGCAGGTTTGGTTTATATATACAAATAAAACTGCGCATTAAATTTTATATATTTGAATATAAAGGTAAAAAAATATTTTTTTTTCTATTTTTTTTTTGAAAATTTCCGCATTTTTGCATCATTTTTCTGCAATTAACTATCTTTAAATTTTTTAATTATACTTCATTTCAAAAAAACCATGCACAGTTTTATGACAAATGTAATGAAAAACAGCTACAAAAATTTTCAAACTATTCAGAGGAAAATGCATGCGCATGGAGCATTTTGAAAAAATGGATACCGACAAAATTCTCAAATTGAGGAAAACATTTAAAGTTTTAGTATTGGCAAACATAATAAAATATACCCTCAAAGGGACTAAAATCAGATATATGCAAAACCTCTACATGTTTAATGAATGATTGCACCAAAATAATTATTAAACACACACCCCCCCCCCCTGTTAAGTGCCTGAAATAATTCATTTTTTAGTGCGATTGGCTAATAAATTTTGAGATTTTTCTTCGCAACCATCTGATGAATTTCATGGTTTCATCTAGCGACAGATTACCAAAATTCTCGATTGCCCCCCCCCACCCCCGCCCTGTTGAGTGACAGAAAAAATTAATTTTTCAGTGCGATTGTGTAATAAATTTTAAGTTTTTTTTTCACAACCAATTGATGAACTTCTCGGTTTCATCTGGAGATGGATTACCAAAATTCGCGATTCTCCCCCCCCCCCTTTAAAAAATTCATTTTTTCTGCAGTTGACTAATAGATTTTTAGATTTTTCTTCACAACCATCTGATGAATTTCTTGGTTTCATCTAGCGACAGATTACCAAAATTCTCGATTCTCCCCCCCCCCCACTCCCCCTGTTGAGTGAGTGAATAAATTCATTTTTCAGTACGATTGACTAATAAATTTTAAGAATTTTTTTCGCAACCAATTGATAAATTTTTCGGTTTCATCTTGAGACAGAGTACCAAAATTCTCGATTCTCCCCCCACCCCGCCCCTCCTTGATAAAATTCATTTTATCTGCGATTGACTAATAAATTTTGAGATTTTTCTTCACAACCAATTGATAAATTTCTCAATTTCATCTTGCAACAGATTACCAAAATTCTGGATTGCCCTCCCCCCCGGTTGCGTGACTGAAGTAATTAATTTTTTATTGCGATTGACAAATAAGTTTTGAGATTTTTCTTCGCAACCAATGGATGAATTTCTCGGTTTCATCTTGAGACAGATTACCAAAATTCTCGATTCTCCCCCCCCCCTTTAAAAAATTCATTTTTTCAGCAATTGACTAATACATTTTGAGATTTTTCTTCACAACCAATTGATAAATTTCTCAATTTCATCTTGCGACAGATTACCAAAATTCTCGATTCCCCCCCCATCCCCCCCCCCCGGTTGCGTGACTGAAATAATTCATTTTTTAGTGCAATTGACTAATAAATTTTGAGATTTTTCTTCAGAACCAATTATTGAATTTATCGGTTTCATCTTGCGAATGAATACTAAAAATCTGCATTCTCCCCCCCCCCTGTCGCCCCTCCCCATTAAAAAAATTCATTATTTCTGTGATTGAGTATTAAATTTTGAGATTTTTCTTCACAACCAATTGATGAATTTCTCAGTTTCATCTTGCGACAGATTACCTAAATTCTGAATTCTCCCCCTCCCCCCTCCCCTGTTGAGTACCTGAAATAATTCATTTTTTAGTGCGATTGACTAATAAATTTTGAGATTTTTCTTCACAACTAATTGTTGAATTTCTCGGTTTCATCTTGCGACATAATACTAAAATTGTGCATTCCCCCCCCCCACCCACCCAACGTCCTCTTGGAAAAAAATCATTTTTTTCTGCGATTGACTAATAAATATTGTGATTTTTCTTCGTAACCATCTGATGAATTTCTTGGTTTAATCTAGCGACAGATTACCAAAATTCCCGATTCCCCCCCCCTCCCCTGTTGAGCGACTGAAAAAATTCCTTTTTAAGTGCGATTGACTAATAAATTTTGAGATTTTCCTTCACAACTAATTGTTAAATTTCTCGGTTTCATCTTTCGACAGATTACTAAAATTCTGCATTCTCTCCTCCCCCCCCACACCCACCCCCCTTGAAAAAAATCTAGCGACAGATTACCAAAATTCCCGATTCCCCCCCCCCTCCCCTGTTGAGCGACTGAAAAAATTCCTTTTTAAGTGCGATTGACTAATAAATTTTGAGATTTTTCTTCACAACCAATTATTGAATTTCTCGGTTTCATCTTGGGAATGAATACTAAAAATCTGCATTCTCCCCCCCCCCCTTTAAAAAAATCCCCTTTAAATTTTGATATTTTTTTTCGCAACCATCTGATGAATTTCTTGGTTTCAACTAGCGGCAGATTACCAAAATTCTGGAATTCTTAATTTTTTCAGTCGCTTAACAGGGGAGGGAGGGGGGTAACGGTTGAATCGAGAATTTTGGTAATGTGTTGGAAGATGGAACCCAGACATTCAGCAATTGGTTGTGAAGAAAGATCTTAAAATTTAACAGTCTTTCATCTACTTACCAGAATGTCTTAAATTCTTCCTTCTTTTAAATACAATGCACACAGATTTAAAGTTTTTTTCGCCCTTTATCTTTTTATCTTTTGTATATAAATTTTTAATGTTATAGTGCCACACAGGTTACATTAAATCGTACGAATACTAATCCACAAATAATCCATCAATCATCCTTAGCTTTAATGTACTTTTCGAATATTTATAGCTGTCAAAAAAAAAAAAAAAAAAAAAGATTTAATCTAATAATATTATAAGAATTACTTCTCCATTCGTCTTTATTTTTATGCTCACTAACATACTACACTTAACTATGTACAATACGTGAATGTCTTAGATTCACGTGTTGAAATGAATGTAGACTATATCCTAGTTGTAAATTTCCAACTGGACGAAAAATGTCCGGGCCAAGATTCGAATCTGGGATATCCCAGGTTCGAATCTTGGCCCGGACATTTTTCGTCCAGTTGGAAATTTACAACTGGTATGATTACTTTACCAATTTGAAATAATTGTGTTAAAAAATAATCTAGTATATCCTAGTTGTTGTTCTATGAAAGGTACTTTTTTGTTCATCACACATTCTAGATTATGCGTATCTAAATAATCCCATTTTGTTTTCTTTATTTCTTTTTCTTTCTATATAAAAACTTGACACGCATATTTGTGAACATTTTCAGACACTAAAATCGTTGGTCTAAAATATTTTTTACTCCCTTTATTGAAAATTATGTAAAAACGATGCATTAAACGAATTTTGTTACATACAATTTTGGTTCAAAATGTAATAATTATTAATAGCATAACAGCTATCGTCGTAATGATCGCATTTTACACTGACGATGATTGCTGTAAGCTATTGAAACTAGTATGGAATTATCTTATTAATTTTAGTGCTTAAAACGCGATTTTAATAATTATCGTATATATTATCTATTATGTCAACACATTTTTTTATTCTAATATAAAACGCACAGCGATGAATGAAGTATCGTAAGGAAAAAGTTTTTTTTTTTTTTTTTTTTTTTTTTTTTTTTTTTTTTTTTTTCTTTGTAGCATTGTACAACCAAATTTCGTTAAAACACTTTGTTTCATAAAACATGGCACTTTTTTAAAAATAATTAAAAACGTATCAGCAAACTTTTTCATTACGAAAGCCTTGTAAATCTACTGGTAACAAACTAATTTACTACATAATTAAGAAAAATTGCAATCAATTATATTTAAAGAAATTTTAGGTAATATAAGATAAATTTTAATGTTACTAAAACAGATTTGGGGGATATTTATTTAACATAGAGATTTATACACTTCTTTTATATTTCAAATACTAACGTTAAAATAAGGAAATTGTACAGAAAATCGGCTTTCAACTACTATGTCCATATCTTTATGAATGTTCCTGTTTACGGAAAATGAAAGTATAACAAGACGTTAAGCAGTTCTTTCAGTAGTTTTAATATCAAATTCATGTTCTCTACTTTTTACTCCTTCGCGGTATCACTTACTGCTACAAAATCCGGAAATTGCACTGGCATCCGTTTCTCATCGTAATTTCCGAATTTTGTAAGAGTTTTTTTTTTTTTTTTTTTTTTTTTTTTTTTTACAATTTAAAGAAAGAGGTTTGTGAAGGCGTTGTGAAAGAGTTGTGAAGGCAACTTAAGATTTAAGCCTGGCCTCAAACCAAAAGGACCTACTTTCTGAAACATTTCTGAATTAATTTTTGTTCGAAAACACATGAAATTGGCAGGATTGTTTATTCATAAACAATGTAATTGAGTGATGTTTCCATTTTTTGGTAAGGGCAGAAGATCTTTCATAAAATACTATCAAAGGTGGCGTTTTGTGCCGAATATCTGGACGTAACAGTGCGTGAAAAGAGAGAATCCTGTCGTCACATGACGACAGTCGTTTATGACTCAATAAGTAATATTCATTTATGCGAAAATCGAAAACACCATTCCATTCCAAATCGCTTTAATAGTAAGGCCTGCAGGTACCATGCTTTTGCATTTAAAACCGAGTTCGAAACTGTGTCACAAAGTTTTTCGTTGTTAAGCGGAGAAAAATATTTTTTGAGAATCGCCTTAAGAAGGGATTTTGGATGTTCCATACGTTAAATTACGAGAATTTACGTATGCTTATGAGGTAAAAAATACAATTTATTTACAAGCGGAAATAAACATTTAATTTGACAAACTTTAAACAACTAATTAAAGAAAAATAAAATAATTCTGATAAGTAGGAAACTCAGAATGATTCGTTGTCTCCACCACAGAATACTTATAACTAGCGGACAATGAGCTTGGTCACGATGGTTCTGAAGCAGACAAACAGATGAGTGCTTAAATTTTTTTAAACTGGAAGTAGAAATCTGGCTAATTATTATTTTTTAATCATATTATTATAAAGATTTTTGTAAAGATTTTTTTTTTATAAAAATGCAAAATATATTTTAGAAGTCATGTGTAAAAAAACAATTAAAAAGAAAGAAAATAGGAATTACGAAAACAAATTTTGTAGTTCACCAGATACGTACATGTATTAATCAAAGACGAGCGGAAGTGTATCTGTGTGTTTATTTGTTTATCAAATCTTTAACATGAGTCATTTGTTTATGTAATAACAATATTAAAAATTGTTATAATGACAGTGTTATTAATATTATTATCATCATTTTATTAAGACATGAAAATTATAGGCATAATATTTATCAAAAACTTGCCAAGTTCTAGATTTATTATTAATATGCTATCAATAATTTTTATTTTTAAACAATTTAAGCAATGCTATAATACTTCAGTAGGTAAATTTGAGTGAATTTTATTTGAACTGGCCCCCACTTACATATCACTTTTTTTTTATAGAACTTGGCTCCCTTTTTTCACAGTTATGTTTTTCTTAGATACTTTATAAACTGAATATACATTGTTAAAAATCTGCAGCAAATTGTCCAGTTATTCAAAAGTTTTTATAGAAAACAGCTACATAACTGTAATTAATCTCTATTCAGACCAATGCGAACGCTTCATAATATGGTCAAGTAACAGTTATAAATAAAAACGGTTGAATGACTGGAATGTGTGCTGCAGATATTTAACACTGTATATAAATATGAAATTTAAAGAGATTGCTTTGTTATATTTTCAGTTGTAAATGAAATCCCTTTAAAGGTCATTAAAAAACTACAGGTAAAAAGAACTAGTGTCGTAACAGGATTAAAGTTTCATAAATTATACTATTGTTTTTTATGTACGAAATAGATTGTTCGCGAAAAAACATTATTAAAATTCCCCATTGGCATGTTTATTTCACTACAGTAGAAGCAAAGTTATAATTTTTCCGAGCTTTTATTCTTTCATTCAGTTTATTATTTAAAATAATATATATGATAAACGTATAGCAACACATTTTCTTCATTTCAATGAGTTTTACTTACTTCTCTATGCAGCATGTTGTGCACTAATAAGAAAATTCCAAAAAGAAGAACAATTAATGGGTTATTAATTAATGCATATATGTAATATAATATGTAAAATCAATACATTCATGTATACTTAGAAAACACAAAAACACTTAAGCCACTAATACTACGCCTGTCAACAAGCAGAGGTCAAGATCTGTAATTTTTTCTATCATTTAAATTTCTTTCTTTTTTTAATTTTTTATTCACAACAAATATTGTAGATATCTTGGAACTGTATGAATCTAAAATCAAAAAAAAGAAATCATTAGTTTTATTATAAATACAAACCAATTTTATTTCATGTTGAAAATTAAACTATTCGCACAGATACAAATCGATTACAGTTGATTAAACCTCGAATAAAAATGGATAAACTACAATGGAATTTATCTAATCCATAATATAAGTTTATGAAAAAATGTTGAATTCGAAGATTATTAAGATTCCATGAAAAAGAAAATGTAACCACATAAAGAAGTATTTAAAAATGAGAACGTTCGTGTTGGAGAGTTTTAAATTATCATATTTGCGAAATACGGACAGTAAGATTTGATTGGTCGAGATATGCTTGGAACAAAAATTTGCTTGGTGTGCCCTTAAGAATTCACGATTCAGAAAAGCGTTCTTCATCTTTAACAACCTCAGAAATCAATACGTGTTCGATATTTAAAGAAGCATTTATAAAAACAAAGTTTCTTTTGCTGCCACTAATTTTCGGAAACGTTTTCGAGTTATTTTTATAGTGTATTATTCAGTTTCCTCAAATCAAAATATTTTTTTTTTCGTATGCTACCAAATCTCGATTAAACATTTTCTTATTCATCAAGCATGTTTTACAGACAAGCATAATAAATTAACGGCATTTACATTAATATTAAAATTAATATTATTACTCTTGCATGTATAAATTTAGTTACGCAGCTGGAAATGTTTAATTAAGAATGGTTACTAATCTAAACAAGTAAGTAAGTGTGATCGACGATCGCACAAAGGGTTTCATTTAATATTCCTTTTAAAACACTTTATCCTTCCTATAATAAATCCAAATAAATTTCATCTTCAAAAGAAAAAAAAGTCATATTTTTTGTAAAGTAAAAATTTACCGGTCTATTTTTCTCGTTTTTTCGAAAATTTGAACCGGTCTGATAGCGGTTCTGCTATTATACTCTGTCATAATAATATCTGTCATGTGAACTAAATGTGATATTAAAAAAAAAAAAAAAAACAATTTCAAAATTAAACCTGTTGTATAGAGACCTTCAAAATGTTAAACGTTAGATTAATTTTATTTTTAATTCTCTAATGACGTCATATTAAGCTGATTTCTGTATTTACACATACTCATACTCCTTGTATTATTGAGAAATGTTTGAAAATTTCCGTTTTATTACCAACATGACGTCATATTAATCTTTTTTTTAAATTGGTGAAACTTTCTATTTCATTTTCATATTACACGTGGAAATATTTCAATAGAAAATTAATTATTGTAGAAGGAATTTTATTGTAGATTTTTAATTGTTGGCAACTACTATAACGAGAAATGTTTAAATTTAATAGGAAAGGGCTGTTAGATTTTCGGTTTTTTATCTCTATATATTAAATAATACGATTTTTTTTAATTTTATTATTTTGAGCTTCATAATAGGTATTCAGCAATAAGTACACAAAATTTCATGACTGTAAGTTTACATAGTTTCTAAGAACCGGCTCTGTGACGGACAGACAACGAAGCGGGAGTAATAGGGTTTCGTGAGATGAACGAAACCCTAAAAACGACATACCGGTTTCAGAAAACTGATTAATGCACTACAAAGACTACTTGGAAACGTTTCCGAAAATCTTTGGCAGCGTAATAAACATTGTTTTTATAAGTGCCTCTTTAAATTTCGAAAATATATTGGTTTCTGAGGTTTCTAAAGATAAAGAACGAACGCTTTTCGGAATCATACTTAACTCGGAAGAGTGTATTTTGTAATTTCGTTCAGGGTTGTATTATATTTTCGTAGTTTAAGAAACATTTGTCTTTTTTTACAGTATTGCATGATTAAATATCTACATTATGTTTCAATTTTTGCTTTCCAAAAATTACCCTAATTTTTTTTACAACTGTCGGTAGCAGCGATTTATCCTTTCTCACATATTAAACTTGAATTATTAAAAAAAATAATAACATTTTTCTTCACTATTCTGTTTATGTTATATTTTATTTTTATTTAAAAAAAAATCCTATAATATTTTAAGGTCATCTGTGAGTAGTAGTTATGCAATTTTATACATCAGTCTTTGAGTAATGAAAGTTTACATATTTATAAAACAAATCAGTTAAATGAAATAAAGTTAATTAAAGCTTATTAAATTTTTACAATAACTATCATTTTTATTTTCAAAAATATCCCATTATATTTTAGGGCAAATTATTAGTAAGAGATATAGATTTTCGTTCATCTGTTATTCTTGAATATTAAAAAATAGAGAAATCAATTAAATGTTATTTTAATTAATTATATATCATTAAATCTTACGGTACTTTTTATTTATACGTTTTTTTAAATCTTGAGACTAGTTTAAAAGAAACTGTTAATAATAAAAATATATCTTCTTTTGATATAAAAGTTAGAGAAATGAATAAAGGATTATTAAAAGTAGTGAAGAAAATTGAAAGTTTACATTACATTTCATTGATATTTTTAACTATTTTTTAATAATATTTTAACAGAAACTGACAGTAACATATATAAATATATATATATGTATTCTGTATCCACTTTATTGTGTGATTACCTATCTTTAAATAGTAGATTAGGTTAGATTTGATGCAAGAACTTGTTTAATGTATTTTGCAGTTCAAAGGTATTAAAATTATATATATATATATATATATATATATATTTATATATATATATATATATATATATATATATATATATATATATATATATATATATATATATATATATATATATATATATATATATATATATATAACACTTTCTGTGTATAACGTTTAAACTTAATTTCAAAACACATAATATAATATTGTATATGACATCAATGTGAAAAGGCTGTCCAAATTTACATTGTACTTGTGTTCTCAAAGACACATATCTAAACGCAACTAAATTCTTAAAATATATATCTAAAACATTGCCTTTTGCAATTTTATATTAAAACGAACTTTAAATTTAATGCTATATGGTGTTTCTTTTTACCAATAAAAACTAAACTTTCAACTACTTAAATATTCAAACGTAATAGTTTGTAACACATAATACACTGCTCAAAACAATTAAAGGATATTGCAGTTTTAGGTGGATTTTGCATCTGGGAAACTTTTTAGCTGATTGATACATGGTCGACAGACATAGTAGGTTATATGAGAATAAATTACACATGTTTGGCAGAAAAAAATGCATTTTATTGCGCATTTGTGTACAAAAGGAAAAAAACACAATTTGTGCATATGAGAAAAAAAGAATAAGAAAAGGTGTTTTCTTCAAAGAAAATCATTTTCAGTAGGGGGTATGGTTTCCACGGGCGGCCAGCAACGTTGAACACCTTTGAGGCATGGACTCAATGAGGCTATTAATGACGAGTTGGGGTATTCTGCCCCACTCTTCCAGAAGAGTTCTTTCCAGTTCTTGGAGAGTTTGTGGGGGTTGTTGGCGGCCAGAAACTCGTCTTCCTAGAGCGTCCCAAACGTGCTCGATTGGATTCATGTCTGGAGAACACGCTGACCATTCCATTCGAACGATTCCTTCCTCGAAAAGGAAATCCTCCACCAGGTTTGCACGATGTGGCCTGCAGTTATCGTCCATTAAAATGAAGTTATCTCCGATTGCTGCAGCGTAAGGGACTACAATAGGTCTGAGGATCTCATCCCTATATCGGCGACCAGTCAGAGCTCCATCTCGAATGATGTAGAGGTCAGTGCGCCCGTCAATGGAGATGCCACCATACACCAACACTCCTCCACCGCCAAATCTGACACTTTCGTGCACGAACGCAGGATTATTCCTACTGCCACGGTCCCTCCAGATGAAAATACGCCTATTATCCGGATGCACAGAAAAACGGGACTCGTCAGAAAACAGAATATTGCTCCATTCATTTCTCCTCCAGTTGACATGCTCGGTTGCCCACTCTCTGCGGTCGCGACGATGCCTTGATGTTAATCTAACACATACCATCGGTCGGCGAGCATACAGACCTACAGCATGGAACCGGTTTCGGACAGTCTGAGTTGAAATCGTGGTGCCTGTAGCCGAGCGAAGGTGTTGTTGGAGAAGAGTAGCGTTCATGTTTCGGTGTCTCCGAGCTGTTAACGTTAAATACCGATCTTCATTGGGCGTTGTTGCCAGTCTACGACCTTGCCCTGGTCTTCGGCCTGCACATCCACTCTCCAAAAAACGGTTCCAGATCCTGGAAATGACACTTTGTGACACTCCAATGGCTTGCGCTACTTCGGCTTGAGTTTGGCCCCCTTCTAACCTTCCAACAATTCTCCAAGCTTCTGAATCTGTCAAATGACTTCGCTGAGACATCGTACTCATCGAAACAAAGCAATCACTGAATGCCGATCAGCCTTGTCTTCATTCTTTTTTATCCAGTTGAAAGTCAAATTTCATTCGCTGCCGCTGAAGCGACGTTTTTGACGTCGAACTCAAAATTTGCATACTCCACAGTTTGAAAACCAGAAAAATTTGCATTTGTGATTCTCATCTTCTATTTTCGGCAAAAAAAATTTCGTTTATATCTTTATTTTATATAAAACTTCAAATATCCTTTAATTGTTTTGAGCAGTGTATTTAATAGTTTATATTACCTTCTATTTTCAGTTTAAATAAGAATCACATAATGTTTTGAAAACAAATAATATTACTTTAGATATATATCATATATCCACTTAAATTATCGAAATTAATTTGAGAAAGCGTAATGTCGTGTTTTAATTATTATTAACACGAAAATTACTCTAAAAAATTTACTTTTACAGATAACTTATGGTCAACACATATGTAAACAAACCTGAATTACAGAAATGTATACCTAAATTATTTTCTAATACAATTTTCTATTAAAACTAATTTTAAAGTTAGCGTTATATTGTGATTACTCCTGCAAATTTTACTTTCTTTTAGTTTTATTTTCAAAAGTGTTAGTACATTGCACGTGATAATTAATTTTTTATTATTAATTTTTTTATTATATTAAGTTTATATTATGCTCTACTTTCAGTTTAAAAATAACAACAACTGAGTTTTAGAAAATGTATGCATAAAAAGTTATCCAATATAATTTTACATAAATTAAAACTCATTTTAAATTTTGCTATTATATTGTCATTTTTATTACAAATACAACTTTCTGATTAGTTTTATACTCAAAAACATTAGTTCGTCTCACGTGATAATTAAAATTTATTTTATAATCTAATTTTTAAGAATAATAATAGTTTCATAATATTTTGAGAACAAAATCCATTAACATAGTTATATCTCACTTTCCATACTAGAACTAGTAAGCAAGTATTGTGAAACAGCTTTAAAGTCAGTAACGTCATGTGAAATTGGAAGAAACAATCTACCATTATAATTTTGTTATTGTCAGCACGCATATAAACAACTGATTTACAGCTAATTTCATAATTAAAAGTGTTCATTCGTCTATGAAAAGTCTACTGTACCTTCTGTTTTAATTTTTAAATAATTCCAGTTATTTGAAACACAACTGCTAACACTAATAAATATATATTAGATTTTTTCAAATCGAATTGTAATCAACCGCACATAACGTTATAATTTATGTAACCTTAATACGAAAAAAACACTATAAATATATCTTTAATTTTATTATCGTCAATATATATGCAAACACAATTAAATTCAGGATATATCTACATACATATTTTACAGTGGAATTTTAGATTGAAATTAATTTAAAATTTAGATTTTATACAGTGAATAATCCTGTAAATTACATTCTGGTAGTGTTATATTTAAAAGTGTTAGTTAATCCATGTTATTTGAAACACAACTGCCAACATTGATAAATATATATTTGATTTTTTCACATAAAATTGTAATCAACCACACATAATGTCATAATTTATGTACCCTTAATGCAAAAAAGTCAGTATAAATATACGTTTACATTTTTTTATCGTCAACATATACCCAAACACAATTAAATTCAGGATATATCTACATACATATTTTACAGTGGAATTTTAGATTGAAATTAATTTAAAATTTAGATTTTATACAGTGAATCATCCTGTAAATTACATTCTGGTAGTGTTATATTTAAAAGTGTTAGTTAATCCATGTTATTTGAAACACAACTGCTAACACCGATAAATATATATTTGATTTTTTCACATAAAATTGTAATCAACCACACATAATGTCATAATTTATGTAACCTTAATGCAAAAAAGTCAGTATAAATATACCTTTACATTTTTTTTTATCGTCAACATATACCCAAACACAATGAAATTCAGGACATATCTACATACATATTTTCCAGTGGAATTTTAGATTGAAATTAACTTTAAATTTAGATTTTATACAGTGAATAATCCTGGAAATTATACATTCAGGTATATATCATTATATCTAAAAGTGTTGGTTAATTTATGTTAATTTAAACACAACTTCCAACACTAATGAATATATATTTGTTTTTTTCCACATCAAATTGTAATCACCAACACATAATGTCATAATTTATGTAATCTTAATGTGAAAAAAAAACAGTATAAATATACCTTTAAATTTATTATCGTCAACATATACGCATACACTATTATATTATGGATATATCTACATGCATATTTTCCAGTGGAATTTTAGATTAAAATTAGTTTTAAATTTAGATTTTATACAGTGAACAATCCTTTGTAAATTATATATTCTAGTTGTGGTTCATTTAAAAAAGTGTTAGTTCATCATACATTATTATTATTATTATTATCCTTCCATTTTTAGTTTTCAAAAAATGTGCATGTATTTGAGAGACATGCAATTAAAATTGCTAGTCTTCTTTTTCAAATTTCACTAGAACTAAATTAAAAATAAATATTGTTATATTTCACGTGGCATGTAAAATAAATCAAACATAATTTTGTTAACGTAAACAACCACATAAATACAACTAATTTAATGACATTTTCTTAATTAAGTGTGCTTGTTTGCCACACAAATGGTAATTAAAAGTTAATTACCTCTCTTTTTTTTATTTAAAAAAGTAATCCCTATATAAATTGACAACTTGCAGAAATACGGTTATTTTTTCATATTATTGTTGAAACTGAATAATAAAAAATAAAAAATACTGTCGTATTTCATATAATATTGTTGCGAAAATGAATGTAAAAATTTACATTTACATTTTCGCTATCGTCAACACATATGTAAACAAAAATTAATTCTGCAAATGTACATATATTTTATGTTTTTACTTTTTAAACACAATTTTAAATGAAAACTGATTATAAATTTACCTTTTTTTATTCAAATTACAATTGAAAATTACATTTTCTGTTAATTTCATTTCCGAAAATTTTTCTTTAATTTAAGTAGCACTATACATAAATAGAGATATTCGCTTTTAAGAATGACAGAATTCTGTCGTTAAATAGAGCGAATATTTTTATTGGGAAATAGTGGAAAATATATGGGGAATTTTACACGTGCGTAGTTTTATACTGAAAATTTGTCCGTCACACATGATAATTAAAGGTGTACATTACCTTCTATTTTTCAGATTAAGCAAATAATCCTATAAAATTTTTAAAACAACTGTCAGTAATATTAGATACATCTCATTTTATTTCTAAGAACTTTTGTTTTCCACACATAATCTCGTACTTCATATATGGTTAACTGGAAGAAGACAGAAAAATTACCTTTAGACTTTCGTTATCGCCTCCATGTGTAAACACAACTGCACTCTAGACTAAACAGCTGCAAAGTTGAGAGTGACCACTTCATTTTATGGGATGTAACTACGGAACTCGGTGTTTGACCTTCACAAATCAAAGTGGTTTGCGCAAGATTGAAATTAACATTGCAATATCAAACAGCTTTGAATTTATCAGATGATTTTCTTCGCATGACTTATGCAACAAGGAAGTACTGGAGTACCATTTTTTACTTCATAATTATTGATTTTTATCTAAAACGGCATTAGCAGTTAACCAGATATGCTAACAGCAGGAAGAAAAAGAAGAACTGTGGAAAAGGTAAAGGAAATGCTTGGAGAATGTATCAAAGAGCTGGAAAATGCACTCTCTCTGTCCCACATGTACACACACATAAGAAATTAAAAGAAATATATATATATACATATATATATTTATATTTTATTACATTTATTTACATTTATTATTACATTTATCACATTATTACGCAGTGAAACATTTTCTAGTAAACCTGCTCATTTTTTATCCAATTATTATTTTTTAATCTTGATTGCAGAATATTATGTACAATGTTGTTTGTAATATTTTCTGAAAAGAATTTTGTTTTATATTAAGAACTCTGCAAATTATAAGCAAAAAACTAGGCGAAATTTGGGACTGTTTTTATAAAAACCCTAATTTCTCTACGAGTATACATGCTATCCTCATAAAAATGAACACAGTATATTGGAATAAGCCACTTAATAATAATCTCGAGTTTGACCGCTTTTGCTACATTAGTTTTTACAGGGTAATCCAAAAGATATTCGTTCTTTTTCAATTTGTTGACAGTCCCCTATGGGGTTTCGAGAAAGAATCTTCGCGGAAATATATAACCTACACTATACTGTTTACACACCTGCAGTTTCAGGTTAATTTCTCATGTATTTTTCTAGATAGTTAACAAAACGTCTAAAATAGGAAGTGACCGGTCAACTTTGGCAATATAGTGTATATTTATATTCATTCATATTTAAATATGAATTTTAATCTTTAAAAAATCCAATCTGAAAGAATTAAAGTTAACCCAAATCAAATCTAACCGCAACGAAAAAAAATAGCGTCAAGCTGATTTGAACGCCAGGTCGGATAGAACGAGAGTCAGTACATGGGAAATTCCAACTAACTTCCGTTTCTAGATAGAAGAGGAACACTGGATTGTGAGTTGTTTCTACTTGACATTAGAGATGGTAATACCCAAAAAGGTATTTCCACTTCCTTTGTGTATACATAGAGCTCGTGACAGGAATCTCGATAACTAAGTAAGCCGGCAATGCGTCACTCACTAATTTTTTTGAACAACCTTAATATTTTAAAGTCAGTAAATAATTTTTATTACCTTTTTGGCGAATGGCAACAGACATCTGTGAGAGTTTGTTATGATGTGATAAAAATTTAGATATGAAAAGATTAAAATTTAATATAAATAGAATATTTAATTTTATCATGAGGGGATAATATTATTTGTTCTTTTGTTTGAGATTATGGCAGCTGTAACCATACTTTTAAATTAATTTGTAATATGTTTTGTATTTTTCCAGTTATTTACAAAAAGAAAAAAAAAAAGCTTCCGTTTTCTCCAATACATCCGACGTTTGATTAAATTAAATAATAGAATTTTAAAGTATATAATTAACTACTTCGTGCTCTAAGACATTTGTTCGAATTTTTATTTCATGCAGTACAACATATTCAAAGATATTCATTTTACATTTTCTTAAATATAGTCTTAATAGTTCTAATGATGAACATTTAATTATGAAAACTAACAGAGAACAAACTCAAATAGAAAATATATTTTTGTAAAGTAGGAATATATCCATAATGATTTCTTGTGAAATTTCTGTAACATTATTTCTGGGACCATTATTTCTGGACACCATATCTGAGACACAAATATCTGGAAAAAATCACAATTTTACTCTTTTAGTAAAAAGCCAGCTCTCTAGCATTTAGAATAAAGTGTCGCAAAACTATGTTAAAATACGTTAATTTGATCAAGAGATAGAACGTTTTTATATTCTGCTGCCCGTGTTGCAGCGCCTTTTCCAGGATTGCAATGGATTTTTGTTGTTATATTTAATTGTACATATCTAAATTTCCGTAAAAAAAAAATTACGACACTTTGTAAACCATTTTTCAGCTGTACATTCTCTAAATTTTCTGCAGGACATTTAGTTTTAAAGAAAATTTTGATAGTATAGTTCACGTCGTAAAAAATAGTCATAAAAAACCTTTTCTTTCCTTTTTTTTTTTAAATAAGTATTTTTATCAATCCTGAAAATTGTTATTCAATCTGTAAAAAATCGGTAAAAAATCAAAAATGAAAAAAAAATTGCCGAGTTAAACTAATGGCATTGAGCTCACAGGCTTTTCACACTAATTGTATATTACACTCTTATTTCAAAGAATAATTCCCCTCACACAATAAAGAAATTGTCAATAAATTAAAGGGGGATTAGTCCCCCGTTCACCCCTTTATGCTTAACCAATGAACCCCCAAAACTAATCAGGGAAGCGCCTTATTACAATGAACCTATATACAAAATGTCACGCAAATCGGATAATTCTGCATGAAAAAACCCATCTATCTAAATTAAGGGGGGATTTTCCCCCGTTCCCCCTTTTTATACTTAACCAATGAACCCCCAAAAATAATCCGGGAAGCGCCTTATCACAATGAACCTATATACAAAATGTCAAGCAAATCGGATAATTCTGCATGAAAAGCCCATTTATATAAATTAAGAAGGATTAGCCCTCCATTTCCCCCTTTATACTTAACCAATGAACCCCCAAAACTAATCAGGGAAGTGCCTTATCAAAATAAACCTATATACAAAATTTTAAGCAAATTGGACAGTTCTGCACGAAAAACACGTTTACGTAAATTAAGTGGGGATTAGCTTCCCGAACACACCTGCCCCTTTATACTTAACCAATGAAAACCAAAACGAATCAGGGAAGCACCTTATCATTATGTACCTATATACAAAATTTGAAACAAATCGGGTATTTCTATCAAGCGTTGTTGCGTTACGTACATACATACGTACATACATACGTACATACATACGTACGTACATACAGAACCTTCGGGCACATTAGCTCTCAGGCTTTGATAGCCTGTGTGCTAAAAATATACAAAAATATCTATTTTTCCAAAAGAAACATTAAATTCTAAACATGGCTAAAACTTCAAAGTTTTCATTTTTTTATAAATTAAATTAAATCTCTTTTAATAATTTATTTTTGAAAGGAATATATAAATAAATATGTATTTCAAGCTAAAAATGTATGGAAAATATTTATAATTAAAAAAAATTATAATTTTGTGTCACAGTTAAATGTTTAAGGTATTGGATTAATGACTAATTTTTTTTCTGTTTAATCAAGAATACTTCCATTATTTCATACAATATGTAAAGTCATATAAAATCCGATTCTAATGTAAAGCTATTTCTTTCTTAAATAAAAGGCTTGGGATTAAATATCAAAGATACTGAATCTGCGTATAAATTTGTACAGCAAAATGAAATATGTATACTATTATTAATAAGGAAAATTATACACTTTTACTTCTCGACATACTTATGCTGGATGTTTTAAAACGTTTCAACGTAAAGCTTTTTGATTTTTGTTTTTAAAAATTAAATTATAGTCTAGTTGTAAAATAACATTTACCCAACACTTAATACAATAGAAGGACTTACACATAAATCAAATATATAACTAAAATGCGGACATATTTGTCAGATTTTAGTTGAGATTTCTGGATTTTATCATAGAGCTTACAACGAATATGGAGGGGAAAATAAATATCGGGGAATTACAAAATTACTTTTTTATTATATAAAACACCTCATTGTAAATTTTCGAGAACATTTCATAATACCATGATTGAGATAATCCAACAGTTAGTCTAATGCTATAACATTGCTATTTGTTGGCGGGATTTGGGCAGGAAACTGGAATCTTAACTCAAAAATTCAATTTGAAATCAACGTTTATGTAAAAAAAGAATTAATTATATCTCTATTATTTTTTCTCAGTTATGTAAAAAATAAACCCATACATGTTCATTTTATTAAAAAATATATCTAATTATTTTATCCGAAAATATACTGTGGACGTCTCTTTGAAAAATCGTGTTAATCTGAGACTCACCCGAAACAGTGTAAATTCAACCCGAATTCCAAAGAACTAGAGTCAATTAGACCACAAGTCTGCTTGCAGCGAAAAACTTATCTCCAAGTCAGCTAGATCCTCAGTTCGAGTCGGGTAAGTTTCAGATAGCATTCAGTTTCTCAACCTGATTCAGAACTTTACACGAAAACAAAAGTAGATGTGCAAATTCAACAGAGGTTTCCCTGTATAAAATTTTAGAATACGAGGGTAGTGTGACAAGTTCTCAGCCTGACACAGAGATGGAACAAGTATGATCAAATGACAATGATGTTTGTAAAGTATGATCCTTTAGATGTCATGCAGCCGAGCTTTAGACGCGTGAGTTTATTATTTATTACTTGGCGATAAAATAAAGCAAAAAAAAAAAAAAAATGGCACTCCGGGAGTGCCGACAGAAGTGAAAACTTGAACAATTACGTGTGTATTTTTTGAATCGTCAGGAAACGTTTTATTGTACAGAAAATACTTTAAAATGAAGTGTTTTTTTTTTTATTCATTATTATAAACTACTACTACAAAAATTATATTACAATTTTCATTTAATGCGCTATTGTACATGAAAAATAATGCATATTATTTTACATACAAAAATTGCAATCTATTGCTTAAAACGTAAATTTACAAATAAATGAAATATAAAATTTAATTAATTGGTATTCTTTGAAATGAATACCAATGAAACTTATGAATTTTCATCCACAATTTAAACAACTTTCAATACATTCATCATTTCTTCCATGAGATTTAGTTTCATATCTTTTGTAATAACATTTATCTGCAAAATAGGGTTCCCGCTTCCTATCACTCAAAAAATGACTTCTTTGTTTACGGTAATCGGGAACATTATGCTTTTTAGGTAGCTTTCAATACAAAAAAGTATAAAGCTACCTATTGCAGCCGTTCGGAGGAAAGCAGTTCCGGAAAATTTCGATATATTTTCACCGATCATGACCCCCAGACCCCAAAACCACCCTCCGTTCAAATGTTGATTTATATATATATATATATATATGACCTATGTCATACGATAACGCTCGTATTTATAAATAAATTTTGATGAAACTAATTGTGTGTATTAAGCTCACCAATGTCTCGACCGAGTTCGTTGGACAGCTTGGTCCGCCATTTTGTTTCAAGATGGCGGCCAATTAAAAATTTAAAACTAAAATAAATATACAAAAAAGTTAAAAATTCAAATTTATTTTTTAATTCAGTGTTAGGCCTTGAAACGAGGATTCCAGAGCATTTTTTGTTTTACCTCTATCTTAAAAAACGGCTGAGCTAGAGCAGTTTGAAATTCTAGGGTGGCTGACATTTTGAAACAAAACAGCACATTAACGCGATTACTCGCAAATTATTTTCTTTCACTGTTGTAATCATTTTCCCAATCAAACGCATAACAATATATTCATATCCGTTAGCGCCAAATTCTCGCCAAACTTGGCGACATTTGGCGACCAAAATAAGTCTTCATAAATGAAGCCAATTTGGCTATTGCTCAATAATTTGGCGAATTTCTTATTCAAATTCAGTATTAACGAATCTTTTGTAAACGTTTTCTTTGCATTTTAGCTTGCTGTTTTCGTGTAACATTAGCTAAAATTTTAAAAAAAAAGATATAGGAAAGCTACCTTTTCCTCCCGGTACAGGCCGGAAGGACTTTTTTTTATCTTCATACTGCGCGTATTGTTTGCGGTATCTATAATTTCTACCAACAAAATTCTCTTTTCTATAAAATGATTTCACTTCATTTCCGTATCGGTAACCACGTTTCTTAAAACTTTCGTGAAATATTTCATTCAAGACCTCCTTATCATAGTATTAGACCTTACAATCAGCACGTTTCCTTTGACCGCTATACACGTGGTTAAAAACCACATGGTTGTCCTGCTACTTACTAGCGCCTCTACCGTCAGTAACAGGAGTATTTTTAAATTTGTTTTCCATACATGTTTTCTTATTTTCTTTATGATATACTGTATGGTTGTCCTTTTCAAATGAGAATTATTTATATGTTATATTAATTATTATGTTTATACGTATGAAGAAGTGAAAAGTCTACATGACAAGTCCCATAATCAGGTCCACAGCCAATTGGCGTCAAAGATGGATATACAAGTGTACTTAGCTTTGATTGGCGTATCTTAGCTAGCATGGTCTGGCGCTGGCGCATATTTAATTTCTTTGTTGTAACTGACGTACATTTCAAAACACATTGTTGCCAACATGGCTCATGTTTGACGCCACCTTGGCTTATGGACACTATTACGAAAGATTATCCGTGTTTTCATTTATTATAACGTATCAGTTTATCACAAACTTGCTAATAGAAATCTTGCCTTTCGTTCAGCAGATGCTGATGGTTATATCGATCTAGAAAATTTGAAAGTGTCGAGCTTTATGAGTGAAAGCAAACATAGTTTCCTTTTTTATTCGACTAGTTTGAAATAACAAAAAACAAACGGTCTTATATAATAAATATAGTTCCATTTAATGTGTATGAATTATAAATACTATTATTGTTTATGTACACAGGCTGCATCGTACTATTGACCAATAGCTAATTTATAAACTATAGTTTTGGAGGTATTACTCCATTTGAAAAAGTTTTTCAAATGTTGTTGTTCTTTGTCATATTAAATGCTATTTGCGTCAAAATAGTGGGTTTTTTAAAGGTTAGGTAATTAAAATTTTTATATATTATTTGGATCATATAGGTTATATTTTAAAAAGGAATTCCTCTTCAATAGAGAACATGCCTTAATAATAATAACAGTAACCAAACCATAATAATGTATATAGGCTCCATGGCAATCCAATTATTTTACGAAAGTTAGAAGATGGATGGACAGACAAATATACGAGCTGAAGTCATAAACGCTTTTTTAAAAAATTGGAAAGCATAAAAATGCTTAATAATGACTTAAATTATACGTGTCCCCTCTTCCCCAACTTTCCTCCCAAAAAATAAATTATTGTCATGCTACGCTTATGGTGTTTGTAAATCTTTAATGGGGATTCTTCTGTAATCAGGCCTACATCTAATTGACTTGTTACAGTAAGTGCAGTTTGGCAAAAAAATAAGGTACTTTTTGGTTAGCCGGGTGCCAGTGATAAATATACATGTATATATGTACACACACATATACACATATCTACATATACATATATATACATACATACACATATATGTATGTATATATATACGTATATACATATATATTTATATATGTACATATATCACTGGCGTCCAGCTAACCGAAAAGTACCAAAAATAATTTAATTTTTTAACCAGTGTTGTAACTCCCGTACACTTGGAACCACATTCTTCCAGCATCGGTCATATTTGGCGCTAACTTTGGCTGTGGACCTGATACTACAGAAGATTGACTAATACTATAGTATGTAATAATTAATCTTATATTTAAATCTTCATTTTCAACAATATTTTTGAAAACTTGATGATAATTGTGCAAAATATTTATTTATTTATTTATGTATTTATTTATGTGTAATTCGAAAAATGTTTTTTGAATTTTGTCAGTAACCCGAAATTTTTTCATAGCTCCATTTTTAAAATGCATTTTCTTATGAACTAGTATCGGTAGTATCCACCAGGCGGCGATACTTTCCGGAGAAAGTCAGTTAGTAAGTTGGAAATTTGTGCGGACAATTTCAACCAAAGACTTTCTCCGGATTGTCAAGTCTGATCTATGATTAGGGAGACTTGATTTCATTATTTTCATTTTTTTATATTACTTCCGTTTATTTTTCTCGTGCTCGTTAAATTATAATATTTTCCGTGTTTTGTTATTTCATTTTCATCTTTTGATTTGGTCTCGCGAGTTGAGTCACTTTTATCTGTTTTCACCGCACGTGCTAAATTTATCTTGAATTTTTTTTATTCATAATACCAATCATTTCGCTTTCTGCACGTGAACTATTTCCTTTTGATACTTTCGCTTCATTGTATGAATTGGCAACATATACAGTGGTGTCGGTAACAGAGTAGCGAATTCAATGATTTTTTTCCATCTCGAAAAATGCCCAACGCGCCTAAAGAAGTTTTCACTTCAACAAGTGTTGACATTTTCTAAAGATGGAAAAAATGGAAGTTCGATCTTTCATAAAACGCTTTGTTAAAAAAAGGTTTAACTCCCACGGACATACAAAAAGAGTTACATTCCACCTTAAAAGATTCTTGTCCTTCGTATTCGACGATAAAAAAGTGAGCTGCTGCATTTTAACATGGTAAGAAATCTATTCACGATTATGAATGCTCAGGACGCCCAAAAATCGCTACGACCGACGAAATCGTCTATAAATTCACAATGCCATATTGAATGTTCACCGATTGAAGATGTGGGAACATGCTGACATTAAAAATATCTGGATAGACCATGTCCACTATATTTTACACGATATTTTGGGTATGAAAAAGCTTTTCACTCGATGCGTGCCGCGTTTGTTGAACGTCGACCAAAAACGCCAAAGAATGTACATTTATTAAGAGTGTTCTTAAATGTATTGTGTTGCAAGTTGAAAAATAAAATGAAAGATTGTCAAAAATCTTGTATTTTCTTTGTCAAGCCGAGAACTTTTTGAACCACCCTTGTACAGGCTGCACTAAAGAATTCGCACACAAGAGTGTGTCTTAAATGTATGGAGTTGCAATGGGACTACATTGAAAAATAATATGAAATTATGTCAAAAATCTTGTGTTTTCGCTGTCAGGCCGAGAAGTTATCAAACCACCTCGTATACGGGTACTTTTGATACAAATCGCAAACGATTTTG
The DNA here is from genome assembly GCA_963931845.1 of Maratus michaelseni. Classification (NCBI taxonomy): domain Eukaryota; kingdom Metazoa; phylum Arthropoda; class Arachnida; order Araneae; family Salticidae; genus Maratus; species Maratus michaelseni. Next base: position 184,528,876 of record OZ007596.1, read on the forward strand.
CTTTAAAGGTAAAATCTGAACACTGCATTATTTGTACGACTTTTAAGTGTCCTGGTGATGAAATTAGATGCTTAATTATGCCGGGATTCAGAAATATTTATTTTTTGTTTCTTTAATTATTTTCTATGCCAGCATTTTGAATTAATATTATTTTTAAATACAAAGCATATACATACCAATGAAATATACGAAAAAAAACTTATTGCTAAACATTTTCTTGAAGAGAATGTATTTCTTTCAAAATCTTTCAAACACAAAGGATTTGAAAGTATCATTTTTATATGTAAATACATTATATATAAGAAATTTTAATCAGTGAGAGGAATAATGCAACGTCAAGAAATAATATAGTAAAGTAAATTTTATTATACATATTTACTATTGTATAGAAAGCTTTGCAAATGAAAAGGACAAAGAAATAGTATAATAAACTTTCTGTAAATTTTCAGAGAAATTTTAATTAATTAATTAATTAACTAGGAAATCCTCTGTTCTGTTGACTACATAACGTTACTTTGAAAGGATGTATTCACTTGGATTATATTTTAGATAAGAGCTAAATCTGAAAGTTTCTGTTGAGAAGGTAATAAGGTTTAGAATTAATTTTAAAAATAAATTCATGATGCAATAAACAATTATTTTAAGAATTAAACTCTATATACAGAGAGAGAGAGAGAGAGGAGAATAAACGGAAAAAATTGGGGAGTTGTGGTTAAGGGTTACTAGTGTATAATTTTTATAGCGATACCCTCTTGGTTCTGATCATATACAAAATTGGAGCGATAGACAAGGACTGTAGCTATGCGTATAAGTGTTTGTATTTGTTCTGAACTAACAGAGTACTGTTATGATGAATTTAAATCACTAGTAGTCAATTCCTCGGTTTACCATATATATATGCGTGCGTGTGTGTATATTTTCTATACTGGGTTGGTTTAATTTTGAAATATTCGCATAATTTCCGATTAATACACTTTCTTTTAAATTTTGAATATATTGATTTACTTTCTATATTTAAAAGTTATAAAAAAAATTTCAAGTAGCAGTTTCGAAAACAGCTGATAAAATATTAATTAAGCATTGTGTCTAATCTTATTCTTTCCTTATACAAGTTGTCCAGCGAATAAGAGCCTGATTTCAAAATTAAATATCTCAAAAACAAAGATGAATAGAATTATGCGGTAAACGGTTTCTTTATTAGCGAAGCTGTACAAATCTTATACAGAAGTTTCGAAAATTTAGTTTTATAAACCGTTAACAGATGGCGCTGTAGTCGCAATGCCTATAAATTGTGCTTCGAAGTCCAGAGCGATCAGTTCGACCGTTGAATTGTGAAAGGAGGTTAGCATAGAGGTTAAAACGATGTATTCCATTGAATAGCCTGTTTTTCTCGTATTGGAGTATTACAGATTAGAACGAAGTCCTACGGCAACAAGGCGCAGCTTTCAAAAAGGTTTAATGTTTCGAAAGGACCCGATGCGGGAAAAAGAGTTGACTTTGCGAATCAGATTCTCTCAGTGATTGATAATGAATTGTTTGGTGTTGGCCGCATCTGGTTCACAGATGAAGTACATTTCCACTTGAATGGATTCGTGAATAAACAAAATTGGAGATTTTGGTGTTCTGAAAATTCTCATTTTTGTGAAGAGAAACCACTGCATTTACCAAAAGTTACTGCATGGGTTGCGGTAAGCACCAGAGGCATTATCGGCCTTATTTTCATGAGACAAACGATCACTAGTGATCATTACCTTACAATTTTGGAACAATTTGTCAGCACACAACTAGCGTTGGAGGAACGACCAGGTATCGATTGGTTCATGCAAGATGGGGCTCGACCACGTCGTGTTTCGTCTTCTTGATGAGTACTTCGGGAATAGAGAAATTGCGTTGGATTATCCCAAATTTACTGGCACAGGAATAGATTGGCCTCCATATTCGCCCGATCTGACTCCTCGTGACTACTTTCTGTAGGGCGCATTGAAAGACACTGTCTACCGGAACCATCTCACTACGCTGGATGAGCTTGAATCGTCGATTTGTGTGGCATGCGATTCCATTTCCATTGAGACTTTGTAGGATGTGATGTTAAATTTCATTATTAGTTTACGCCACCTCATTGTTTGAAACGGTGAACATTTTGAAAAGATTGTGTTGTGATTAAAAAGAACGCTTGACTTGACTTATTTTTTGTTTTAGCTTGCTTACAGAAAACGAGCTTTTCGGTGTACAGCGCCATCTGTTAATGGTTTTTCTAACTAAATTTTGGGAACTTCTGTATAACATTTTTACAGCTTAGCTAATAAACAAACCATTTTTTAGCCGCATAATTCTATTGATATTTGTTTTTGAGATATATAATTTTGAAATCAGAGTCTTATTGGGTGGACACCCGGTATAATTAATACAAAAAAAAAACACTAACACGTTTTTTCTGATTGTGATTTTTAATTAATCTAACGTTGTAGCGAAGTGCATAGCTACTCTCTTTATGAAGGTAAGTTAGGATTAAATAGATGTTTGAGTTTTTGGTCTAAACGTTTTGTCCTGATTCTAATATTTGTGCGTGAAAGTGCCACCTATTCTGTAATTCTTTTACTTTCTCAAAATATGATTTAATCTCCCCTAATCTTGCAGTTATTTTGCACAGTAATAGGTTAATGAGATTTCTGTGGTTGGATGGCTAGTATGAATGCGCTAATAGAAGCGAGTATCGTTTGATTTGGTCATATCCAGCCGTTTATTGAATATTAGACTAGAGTTTCATCGCTTTGACACTTGGAGCTTGGACTTTGCCACGCGCTAACAGCTGGAAAGACTTCAGCCGAGGGGTTTTACCTAGTGGTAAGGTGTCACACTTACGTGTTTCTATAAAAGTTTTTCGGTATCCACGGGATTCAAGTTACAGACATTTTCTATATTGATATAGATATCGTTAGTAATTTCAAAATTAGTACGTAAGCATGTTACTTAACGTTAGCCTTAGAAAATCACAGTAGTTTTGGTTCATCTTCTTCTCCTTTCGTTTTTTTTTGTGCTTGAGCTTTAAATTTGATCAATGCTAACCTTTTTCCCTGCTCCACTTTCAACCTCGTCTATCATGGATTTCAAATAAACCGTTTTATTGTTATTTCAGTGTCATGGCTACTCGTTTAATTGACGATACTGAAGTGTCCGCCATACACTGTTAAAATTTTGCAGCAAACTGTCCAGTCATTTGACCGTTTTTATAGAAAACGATTACATAACCGTAATTTAGCTATATTCTGACCATAATAAGGGCAACAATATGGTAACCATTTTCAATAAAAACGGTCAAATGACTGGACAGTTTGTTGCAAATTTTTAACAGTGTAATGCAATAAGAAGATGTTTGTAACGAAATGAATATTTGATAAAATTGTTAGAATATTCCGATGAATTTTAGAGTTTCCCTGGCTAAACAGATATACAAATAAAAAATGCATGTGGGGGACACCAACTTTAATGCGTAAAATACAGGGTGTCCATAATTAAACGACCCTACTCTAAAGTTGTCTACAGACGAAACTATTGGCTGTCTGGCTGTCACCCGCCTTGAGGATCCGCTTTTGGCATATGATCGGTACAAGCCCCAAGCTCAAGCCAGGAAGGTCTCTACCGTCCAAACGACACCACCGTCTCCGGATTAACTAAAATTTCTTACACCATCAATCATAAGTGGCAGCCCTATTTATCAGGGGGTGCCATGGGAAAACATTTACAAATTGAAAAGTAAATTATAGTAAATTATACAAACTCTAATTCACAAATGGCAGCCCTATTTATTCAGGGCGTGCCTGATTTTATACAATGTTTGAATATTATAGATTATATACACAATATTTAAAGCTACAGTTTCTTACATGTAAGTAGATTTTAAAAAAAAAATGTATACACAATAATTATATAAGTTCATGTTTTACAAGTTTCAATATTTACACCAGAAAGTTGTGAAATTTTGTGAAGGACATAATGAAGGAATGGGAATTTGATTAAGCGAAAAAAAAAAGTTAGTTCAAAATTTCGCCACCAGATGGCGTTTGTAATGGAATTACACATTTAGCATATATTTACGATAGTTTACAAATTTTATTACAACAAAAGATGTTCAACAAAACTTTTTTCACGACATGTTCTTAGCATTTCCCAAAACACACTGCGGTCAACTGTGGAACAGGCTATCTTACGATTCCAGATGGTATCTGAAAATTATGGCCGTCATGTGGAACATGATGTGTTATAATAAAATTTTAAAACTATCGTAAATGTATGCTAAATCGTATGTTAACTCGTTAACAAACGCCCTCTGGTGTCAAAATTTTGAACTATTTTTTTTTTGCTCAAACAAATTCCCATTCTTTCCTTATGTCCTTCACAAATTTTCACAACTTTCTGACCAATAGTTTCGTCTGTAGACAATTTTAAAGTAGGGTCGTTTAATTATGGACACCCTGTATATTCTGAATTTTATTTTTATTTTTACATATCATGTTTCTATTTCTCTAAGGATAATGATTTGCGATAAAAATTTGAAACACTTACATGATTAAATTTATTTTCTATTTGCGAAATATTATCTTTCATTGTATTATAAAAATACTGAGCCTTTATGTCACATTTACTATTATAAACCAAAATTAAATTAGGATATTTATTTTTAAATATCTTATAGTTATATTACATAATAATTTCTGACACATAATATATTCACTTCAATGCTATTAAATAAATAAAAACATTTATGCTATACTGGATTTTACAGAAGAAATGAAATTGAGTATCAACCATTAATGCTCTTATAGTTTTGTTATATAATACTGTCTCACATTTATGGAAAATAATCATATTTTTTATTTTTTATTATTGGTAACATTTTTTATTTCTATGAATAAAGTGTATGATCCTCTTACTTTTTTTCACTATTTATTTTATATATTTGTCAATTAGATATTATTAGATATTATGTCGTTTCATTTTAAGCTTTTTTATCTGTTTTTATTTCAGCGCAGAATGTATTAGTATTATAACATTTACTAATTTTAATTACTTTCTACTAAATTTGGGTGATAACCAACATGCTATGTTTTCAATTAAACAGTATTATGCGTAAGAACCATATACGTTATATTATACAGTAAAATTCTCATTACAATTATACGTAACACCTTTTGTTTTTTCCGCAGTTTCAAGAGTTGGAAATAAATTTATTTTTTATATTGTTTATTCTAAAATTATATTTTTTAATCTTATACCATCACCTTATGATAAGTTATTGACATTAAAATAAACAGTACAGAAAAAGGTTCAAATACCGGATAGAGTCCAAATACCGGCTAGTAAGTGTTCTGAGAACTGAGAGCAGCGCACCCTAAGAGGCGATAGGCAGAGTTTGTATCTTTAATTGACTTTAAAAAAAAGAGCAAAAGTGTCGACAAGACGAAATCTGGATAGCAAATTTTTTGAGATATACGTTTCTCATTCTTTTTAAACCACTGATCGTATATTGGCCAAAATTGCCGATTAAATAGTTTTTTAGGCATATGTAGCTCACAAATGCCTCACTCAGGTTATATGTATTTTACTGTATGAATGAGTAATACCAGTTTTAACTTACACATAGCGCTGGTCCAAATACCAGCCGCCCGATGGCCTATATATTTAACTCTCGAGGTTCGTTCTGCGTGAAGGGTAGGAAAATATTTTAATGGATTAAGAATGCTGTATTCCTTTGTTTCGTCATTTGCTACAGTGGTTTCCTTACGGAAAAGCGTGGTTAGACACTTCAATATTGTCCGCAATAAATGGGAAGAGAAAATAGAAAAATGACGGAGGTAAAACTAAGAGGATAGTTTTGAATGAGGCTGAAATTTAAAAAAATATAAAAATGGAATATATATCACACAGAGGAAGATGAAGCAATTTGTGTCTTTTGCAAGGGTGTTTTCTCTGCAAACAAGAATGGGGAACTCTCGGTTTGATATCTATAATGCGATATGTGGGGCCATTGCGACTGCACAGACGCAGTGCGTTTGTAATTTTTGTAGACAAAGTAATCCACGTTTGAAACAGAAAGCTTTTTTATGTTAACTCGTCAAAAAACAAAACTAGGAACATAATAGAGAGAAGACTGTCAGAAATTACCTTAAGGTTTTTATAGATTTGACAAAAATGCTTATTTATTAAAAATTCCATGTTCTTTCTGTACAATTTAAATGTTATTCATCAATAAAATGAACGTAACTATTGCTAATAGCTGCATTTCTTCACATTAGCAATAGTTACGTTCATTTTAGCACGTTTAAACACGTTGCTGCATCCTAAAGTCTCTTAGTGACGTGAGGGAATGCAGTTACTTAACTCTCTATTTTTAATATTTTACTACGAGCGCAGCTGCACCCAGAAAAAGGAATTGATTAAAACAACAAAACCTGTTTTGTTGAGTACATTTTGGTTGTTTTAGTCAAATTTTTAGTTCAAGTAAAAAAATTGGTTTTGTTGCTTGGACAAAAAAATATTGTTAACACTCGTACAAAATTTTAACAAAATTTGACCAATTATACTTGAACTAACAAAATTTGTTTCTTTTAATTTTACAATATTTTTGTAATTCCAGCAAATTTTTTTTATTTTTGAAAAAATTAAATTCTTGTGTAGCAGCCATATCTCTCTTACGTAACTTGATTTATTTGACCTATATAGCTATATAATTACATGATTAACATAATTTTGGGGTAATTAAAACTTTTTTTCACTGGGACGGACAAAGGTAGTTTTAAAAATCCCCCTGTCCCATTTATTACCGGCTTCTATCTTTGCAAGAAGAAAGAATTGGATTCATGAAAATTTTCGATTTCCGGTTGTCCTGAACGCGATTTCGCTGTTTTTATCTCAAGAACTAATGCACGGAATTTAATAAAACCTTTTATTCAGTTACTTTCTGATATAAATTGTTGCTGATTACTTTTTACTTTAAATGGCGCAACAGGTGGCGCTGCTATGTTGCATTTTTCGTGATTTCTGCAATAGCTCTATCTCATTTTCAGCAGTCCAATACGCCTATAATCTTTGAATAATAACAAGGAAATTTTTATCCTGCTTTTTACAGGCGTAATTCACTGCTGAAAATGAATAAAAAATTAACGATGTGTTGCCGTATGCTGTGCTTTGTACTGTCGTCTCATGTTTGCCGCAGAAATTTGCGTGCTCCTTATGACATTACATCTTGTGCTGCGATTGCAGCCGTTCCGACATATATAAGAGAGATGCCGAACTCAGATATCGTTCCTGGTAGCGCAGTGGTAAAGCTTCAGGCTGCTGTTCTGAGGACCCGGGATCGACTCCCGGCATGGGCAATTTTCATTCTCTCGGATTGCGCTTGAAAAAAAAGCCGGATAAAATTCACTTGTTATTGTTCAAGGTTTACAAGCGTAATTCACTGTTGAAAATGAATTAAAAAATAGTTAAAATTGCATATGTAGATTGGTTCATTTAACAAATGTTTTTGTAGTATAAACAAAACAAGTTCGTAATATAACATATTTTATTGATTAAACAAACAAAATATAGTTTGTTGAAAAAAGAAAATAGATTGTTAAAATAACACATAGCATATATCTATGTAACAAAAATAATTTTGTTAATTCAAGTAAAATTGAACCATTTTACTTGAATTAACAAAACATTTTTTTGCTGACGATACAATTTTTTTTTTTTGGAATTGCAAAAAAAAATTAACAATATTTTTTTTGTTGATTTAAACGAAATTTCCATTGACCCATATTCTAACAAAAAGTTTCGTTGGGGAAAACAAATTTTTGTTGATTCAACAAAACTTTTTTCTGGGTGTGTGCAACACTTTTATTTTTACATTTATTGCACATTTTGATGTATTTTATAATATATGTAAAGAAGAAAGTGTTGCACGATTGCGCTCATGTATATAATTGAGGTAAAATGAAAAGAAATTGCGTATTTTGCATAAAAAATTACGAATAATACGAACTTTGAGCTTGTGTAAGTCATGTAAATCCGAACAAAATGCAAAAACTGTTGTTGAAATCGTACAAGATAGAACTTCTAATATTAACAAGTGAAAAATTTAAGTCAGTATAACAAAATCAAATTTTAGTCTTATTTCATGGGCCAAAAACACGGCTTATGGAGCCTGATCCTTTAGATAAATAACCAACAATTTCATAGACCTGCAAAATAATAATTTTTTATTTTGTTCTACACCATTTACCATTTTTAAAATAAACTGTAAAGTTTCTTTGAGTTCCCTACACTTTTTCAGATTTTTTTTTTCAGATCATTTTCAGAACATTTCTGAAAGTATCGGAAACATCTGCTGCACGATACTAAAGGAAAGGTTTCTGATTAGAGTAGAAAAATGTGTCAGATAAAACACGGAACCTTTCTGATTGTTAATGAAATAATATTAAGATTCGTAATGAATTCATTACGAATCAAAAAGTTTCCGTGTTTTATCTGAAACATTTTTCTGCCGAATCTGAAACTTTTCCATTAGTATCGTGCAGCAGACGTCTCCGATACTTTCAGAAACGTTTCTGAAAATTATTTACAGTGTAGAATATGGCACGAGATGCTGCATAAGTTTAAAATTATGATAAAATTAATCACGTTTACAGATGACTATTTTTATGAAGCACATGCTTTCGTGATTCCTGTTATTTCGTGAGTTTTGATTTTTAAGTATGTATTTCAAATTTTATGCGAGAACAGTTTATTTATCATCACGGACCTTGCGAATTTCACCATTATTTTGTGTGTACGAAACTATTATGTTTGTATATTTAAAGAATTAAATCCTTTAATTTTAACTGCAATCACTTTTAGCATGTGTATTTTATTTTAATGGTAATAAGTTATTTCTCAATCTATAATTCTAAAGAAGTATTTCTAAATTTTCTGCAATGTAAATAATTTTAGTATATTTTAATGTGTGCGGGTGATGTGGAAAATAGCCGACATATCTCCATATGAAGACACCTTTTACTTCAGGAATTGTGGTTAAAATAATCTGTAGCACTTTATATTTGTTCAATAGATGGCATTACAATATACTTCTGCCAAATCCAACACCCGATAAAAAGGTTAGAAATTATATTATTTTCTTTGTTTCGACAGCATTGCAATGACATTACTCCATTCAATTCACAGTACTTTTTGGTGCCAAGAGTACACATTTAAAAAATAAATCTCAAGCTATTAAAATACACTTGTTTATTATGTTTTTAAGTGTTAAAAAACTTATTATAGTTCTAAACATAACAAGCAGAAATTGTAAAATCAGGATACAGAAAGTGAAGTAGGTCGGGATACATAATAATTACACGCAGATTACAGGCAAATTACACGCAGTGTAAAATGTCCAGTCTAATCAAATTTCATTTTTAATTCGTAAAATCTATTAATATGCAATTATGAATATAAAAAAACATTAAGTAACGTTTATGTAGTAATCATAGATCAATTGCTATAATTATTGATGTTCTCGTAAACAGTTCAAATGCAGGGTGATTATAAAAATCTTTACTGATATATGAGCCCCTAGCGTCCATACCGTTAATGTAAATGGGATGTAATTTGGAATGGTGTTATTTTATGTCATATGCTCGAGAATGAGGTAAAGAACAAAAATCAGATTCTCAGAGTTACCTTTACATTGACAACCCTTTGGAAATTTTAAATAACTTTACCCAATTTATTTAATAACAAAGTGATATTCATGAAGAAGACCATAAAAAGTGCTAAAAAACTACTTTTAGCTGTAGAAATGGCGACATATAACAAACGCCAATCAGACCGTTTCTTGCTCTAAGTGTGCTTAAGAACAACTCGACGATATTTTCGCCCTCCGCCATTTTGGGTTTCTACAGTCGACAGTATCCCTGAAATACACCAAAATCAGTTTTTGTATCGTGGAATATTTAAAATTTTAGGTATACACGTCAAATTCGCTAATTAAATCTGGCATGAAAAAAGTCATCAAAAGAGAGATTCTGCATTGTCTTCATGACGGATTTCTTGTTACCCCTGTCGCATGCGATAAGTCATCGTCTATGTACGCAAACATTTAAAGATTTTGTAAACAGAGTAAAATTATTTGCTTTTGTTGCCGGTGTGGGCAAATATGTTCTTCACACTGCTTTTCTTTACGTTTATTTTATGTCGATATTTCCACTGTTAACACAGTTTTCGAAAAATGTTCACTGTAACCGTTATTGGGAAAAATCGATTGTTGTTCTTTACTTGATTCTCCCACAAAAATAGCCACATAGCAAACACCATCCAGTTCGTTGAATGGTGTAGTTGCTAGGGTCTTATATATAGGGAATGTTTCTTTTTTTTCAATCACCCTGTAAATATTTTTTTTATTTTGTGATTCAAATGTATTAATTTACGATTGGTGAGTTTATTTATTTCTTTATTTATCCAATAATCTCAATATTATAAAGGAATAATGTAATGTAAGAACAAGAAACTCGTGTATCAACTTGCCATATCAAGTGGCGTTACGCCGGTTTAAGGGGCCCTTTTTGTACATTTCTTTAATTATATTTTAAAGTACCTATTTCATTCACTTTTTCTATTAAGCCAATGTATCAATCAATATCATACATTGTGTAAAATTTGAGCAAAAAACACATTGTACAAATATTATTATTCATAGAGCGTCTTATATTTCTTCACCTCCCCGATATTTTATATTTAAAATTAGAAAACAAAAGTACTTAAAGAAAATAATAAAAAAATACTTTTAATGTTTTTAGTGAGCTGCCTTTGAAACCACTCGTGATTCTAAGCAAGGCTACACGTTTAACAATAAGGCTACATGTTAAATAAACAAATTTCATTATACATTCTAATAAGGCTACAAGTGTAACATAATTTTATTACATGTATTTCTAATATTGTTATTTTTTTTGTATTTTAATGGATTTGTATCATCCATGTATGTCTTCTAATAAGAAAAAAACTCACTCACAGCATTTAAAAGTATATAATCGGTAAAACAGAAGCTTTTGTTTCTTCAATTATTTCATTATTAAATCTTGAGATCATAAACCTTTCAATCTAGTGCCGTCATTACTTATCAAACCTTAAAACAATTTGAAGCAACACATGGAATCTGAAAGCTTAAGAGATATCACTCAAATAAAAAGAATGCTAAACAAAAATTAAAAATTATAATTAATTAATAATTAATTATTATTATTATTATGGCTGAAAAATTAATTTAAAAATATTTTGCAAAGATGATTGTTTTATTAGGCTTTAAGCTTCGAATATATTTTTGTTCTCTTTTATTTTGAATTTACATAGTTTCAATTTTAAAACATCATCATCATGAGCACTGTCTTTATCATATTATAAACTTAATTTTGTGTTTTTCGAATGCTATATTATTTTCTCCGTATTGTTTTAAAACGTTTATAAAAATTTCCTTTTGCTGTTTTTTAAATTTCATTATACAAATCTGAAACAGATAATTCAATGAATTAAATACTTTAGAATTTTTTTTTTCATTTTCATCTTCATTTTCATCGGAAAATGATCTATTTTCCGAAACAACTGGAATGGGCAGAAAATTAAAAATATCGCACTTAAAGTTGCACATAAATATTTTTAGTAATCAAAAGCATTTCACTTTCCAGAACAATTTTTTGACAGGCAAGTACAAAGTTCGTCGCGAAAATACTATGTGGTTCATGTTCCCGAGGTCATTGTGATAAAACGAAGATATATAAGTCTTTCAAGTGGCATGTGACGATGTTAAAGACTACAGTGGTGCATGTCACCTATATTTCAAATTGGCATTGGCATGGTGCATAGGAGGCATCTTGACATATCAAAATTTGTATAAGAGGAAAGTTCAAATTGGTAGCTTCAGAAAACTACCAGTAAATTGCACTAAAATATATTTTATTGCTTTGGGATTCTTCCTAACTCGTTCAGAAAAAACCTTTGTTTAAGATCATTTTAAAAAATGTGACTTACACCTATATGATTACAATGACCTGGCTTGCAACACGTACTTATTCGCTAAGTGTCTGAGATTTGATATGATAACAGTTTCAAACATGATTACAGCTTAATAAATGACGAATATAGTTTGGCTTTTTTAACGTTTCGGAATGGAAAAGAATAATATTTTTCAGGCAGTGTGTCATCAGAATATCAGGTATCTCGGACAGGCAAAAATGTTTTTAAGCAAATAAACAAATAACGTATAGTTTATCTGAGGAAGATATTTTTTGTAATACAGTTATAAATACATTTTCAAGCAGAAATATATAAATAGAATCCATTTCATAATCACAGAATAAGATCAGTAATTATAATTAGAATATAGATAAAATGCTTAAGTGATACAAAAAGAAACAATGCTTTTGTATCACTTAAGCATTTTATCTGTATTTTAAAAATCCATTTCTTTAATATTTGAAAAGGAAAAGATAATTTACTCTTCCAAAAGAAGCTGATTAAGTTTATTATTACTTTTAGATTTTTCTGTAATAAGAAAGTATTTTAAAGTATTTATGTTGAAAATAATACTTTATTCCAAATAATTTAACAGTAAAATCTCAAATTAAGTATGTAAAGTCAATTCTTGCAACAAAGTTCATTTTAGTGGCGAAATTGCTATTTTATGAATCTTGAATTAAATCACAAGAATTGAATCTTAAAATTTTATTTTACTGCTAAACAGAAATATAAAATGAGATATTTGGATTTAAATGCACGTATTTTTGGATCACAGTTTTTTGTAATAAATTCTGCTTGATAAGATGCACAGAAAATTTATATTATTCATTACTTTAACAACAACAAAAAAAGAAATTAAAAATTAAGGAGTAATTTTTCATTTACAGATATTCTTCTGCTGTTGCACTACGATAAATACTTTTCTATAAACTTGTTAAAATGCAACTAGTAATTTAATAGAAAAAGTTTTATCTCTTAAACATTTTTTCACCTTGTGATTTCAGAGTATATTAGAGTATGAATGTTCAAATACTGATGTCTATGATTATTTACATATATAAATATATGCAGAAAGAAATCTACCTTTTTTTATAATTACTTTGACTAACTAACAGAAATAAAAGTTGATAATGGCAAAACTTTTTGAGTAACTCTTTTAAGAAAACGAATTATAATATTTCTTATAACTTATAAAGATTTTAAAAAAACCTTTTAAAATGCTACAATTAAGTAAAAATATAATTAAATTTTAAAAAAATGTTTAAAATATCTAGTAATTCAACATCTCTAATTTGATCCTAGAACTTATTAACAAAAAAATATCGCATTGGAGTTTTTGAATGAATGAATTTTTTAAAAACTTCTTTAATTTTTAAATGTATTTTTTCCTTTAAATATAAATCTACGTTTCTGTTTTTCCATAAACGAAATTTTAATAGATCAGAAAATTAAAAAAAAAAATGTTTCAGTAATGAGATTTAAAAGGATATATAAATATGCAGAAGAAATGTTAACCTTTTTTTTACAAGTATACATTCAGTGTTTTTAGAAAAAGTTGTTGCACATGCTTGTTTTTAATTTTTATTGGAGTGGGGTGGGGTTGGGGGGGGGGGGGGAGCAAAATGACTGTTTTTTGATGGGTTTTTATTTAAATTCCATGTACATTAAATACCACTTATTTATGTCTCTAAAATTCACATGAAAAGTTTAGAAGCTGGATTAAAACTGAGAAAATCTATTTTCCAAATTAATTAATACTAGCATACTGGACCGGCGTTTCGCAAACTAATCTTGGAGACGTACCAAAACAGTGCATCCAAAACTATGGTACGCTTAGCAGTACGCGACGCCAGCGATTCGTACTATAATTTTCGTATGATTCGTATAATTTTCTATACTGGTATGTGAAATAAAATACAGCATATTATTATGGAATCAAATGATCTTGAATTTATCACTCTGGACATTTTCGGAAATTTGAAAATGCGATTTCAGGAATGTATTATTATTTATTTTTTTGTTTGTTTTGTTACTACAGATGTTTCTAACAGCAGATTCTCTGAAATTCGCACAGCTGCTTATGTTACAATCAGTTAAGAATAAAATAAAAAATATTTTATTAGATTCAGAAAAAAAATTAAATTTGTAATCAAAAACATTTATTTAAAATTACAGAATGAAAAAAAAATTGTTTAGTGCAAAAACTGTTTTAAACGTGCTTTTTTAATTCAATTATTTGATGGTAAAGACTGGATGCGTGGAAATAGGAGGAGTTGAAACAAATATTTTTCAAAGTATAATTTAATTATTTCTTCTGGTTGTACTGGAAAAGCTTGTAGGAAATGTTTCAACAAAAGTTTTATTTCAAATATAAATTATAATTTATTTCATTCGATTGATTAAATTTTTCACTTACCATGTACAAAATGTGTTCTTTCTATTCAAAAGTTCTTTAAAAAGTTCTTTCAAAAGTTTCTTTCTATTTCATGGAAATGAATCTTTATTAAAGTTATTTAAAATGTTGATCTGAAATCAAACAAAAACTCATGGTCATATGAGTGCGAATCTGAAATAAAGCATTGTACATATGTATTGATGTGGTAAATACATAAATATCAGAAGAAACTTGCAAGTTTTTTGCCTATATCTGGAAATTGCTTCAGATTTGAAGGTGCTGATTATTGTTACAGGTGTATTGAATCCGTTAATTCAGTTTTCTTGAACAGAGTTCGGAAAGTGGTAGGATCAATGTATGCTTCTTACTGCACATTGTTCTGCGTACGAGTGAATTTGTGAACGTAAAAACAACGTGACATATTCCATATATATTTCAAATATATTATCATATAACTATCTATTTGAATTTAAATTACGTTGTTTTTACATTTAATTTGCTGCACACCTGCTTTCATTTCGAATATTAGTTACTATTAATCAACTTTAGTTGTTAGATAATCCCACTTCATTATGTCTCCAATTAAATAATTCAAAGCATTAAATAATTCATTAAAGCATTAAGTAATTCAAAGCATTAAATGGAGAAACTTACGTCATATTTAAAATGCTCAAATAACATTATTTTCAAGCAGTTTCAATTAAAAAATATATTTATACGAGAGATTAATTTATTTCGACAAAAACTTTTACTTATTGTTGCAAATTTTCAAACAGCGTAAATAATAATATTTCCTTCAATTAAAAACTATATTTTTACGTTTAATAATAATGTTTAAATTAACGAAATAATTAATAAATTGTTAAAATATCATTGAAAATACAGATAACTGTTGAATTAAATATTCGCCGATTACATAACTAACACGTATAATGCATCTGATGTCAACTGAATGCGAACCACGATCATACACTTTTGGCGTTAAATCCTATATTTTAGCCACAGTTCTTTTCTTTTATAGAAAGTAGTCGACGGGATAATGGAGAAGTACTCAATTTTCTATACCATCGTTAAAAAATTACTTAATCATTTTACACAAGTTGATTTTCAAATGTTTAATTGATCTTATTTAACCAATCACGAGGACAGTTGTTAGCTATTTGACAGCAATTGATTCGGGCTTAAAATCCCTCAGCCAAAAGAAACTGAGTGGAAACCCGAAA
This sequence comes from Maratus michaelseni, assembly GCA_963931845.1. Taxonomy (NCBI): domain Eukaryota; kingdom Metazoa; phylum Arthropoda; class Arachnida; order Araneae; family Salticidae; genus Maratus; species Maratus michaelseni. The sequence goes on from OZ007596.1 coordinate 184,544,524, forward strand.
ACAGCAGAACCCACTGGTCGTTTAATTGTAATTCAATCTTCCGTAATCGTTTTAGAGTTTATCAAATCAGAGTGTTTTTAAAGTTTGCGGTTTCATAACGGGGGGTTGGAGAGAGTCGCTGGTAGGGTGCAGACCCCCCAAGTAATAAAATAATTCTACATTTTAATTTTTTTTCTAAACTATAAAAAAATAATTTTGACTTGATTTTTTAATTATGCATGTCCATTGCTATTTTTTTATTATGCTGTAATTTAATAGAACAGCTTCAATAAAACCAAGAAAGCTATTTTGCGCAATCTGTCCTTACACCGTTGGTGTGATTGCGCACATGAGTAGAAATTGGTATTTATAATATATACAATTAAATTGTTAACAATATTAATTACACCTAACTTAAACGACATTGTTGTAAATTTTTTGTGAAGAAATATTATTGTATTATTAGTGCATATTTCAACCTGATGATTAAAGAATCAGTAAAAGGAAAGAATTTTAAGAACAATTAAAGAATTTTAATAAAAAAATTAAAGAATAAAAAAAAGCAAGGCCAGATAATATTTGAAAATAATATTAACTTACTTGATAACACGTTTAACTTAAATCCATTCTTGTTTGTTGACCAAAGTTGTCATCGTCCACAATCGATGCATTTATTGTTGTGAATGGTGGAGATTTCGTGCAACATTGAATCCATTCACTGGTCGAAGTTGTCTCCTGGTACAGTTACAAACATTCATTGCACTCATCCTCATTGCCATTAGTTTTCTTTCCTTCAGTTTTTTTATCCCACTTTTTCTAGAAACGTTTTATTTTCAGCTTTCTATGTACATTGCTTTCTATGTACTTACTGCTACCTTTACAAGAAGAAAGCATTGGATTCATGAAGACTTTCGACTCCCGGTTTTCGACAGATTTATACGTTTTAGAAGGTCCTGAACACGATTTGACCCTTTTTAGAAAATATCTGTCTGTGAGTCTGTGAGTCTGTCTGTCTGTCTGTGACATAAATTTTGTGGGCGCTCTATCTCAAGAACTAATACACGAAATTTAATAAAACTTTATTTTCAATTAGTCCCTGATATAAATTGGTGCTTAATAGTTTTTGGTGAAACTCGCCCGACAGGTGGCGCTGCTATGCTGCATTTTTTGCGATTTCGGCAATAGCTCTATCTCAAGAACAAATGCACTTATTTTTATCAAACTTCAGGTTCTGTTAGACCTAGACATAAATAGACGCTGATTACGTTTTGGTGTAGATATCTCAACAGGTGGCGCTGTTATACCCTTTTTTTCTCGATTTTTACGATAGCTATATCTCAAGAACTAATGCACAGAATTTCATCGAACTTCAGGTTCAGTTATACCTTGACATAAATAGACGCTGATTACGTTTTGGTGTGGATTTCCCAACAGGTGGCGCTGCTATACCACTTTTTACTTTATTACTACGATAGCTATATCTCAAGAACTAACGCACGGAATATCATCAAACTTCAGATTGTGTTAGACCGTGACATAAATAGATTCTTCTTATGTTTTAGTATAAATTGCCCAACAGGTGGCGCTGCTATGCTACTTTTTTTATTATTATCACGATAACTATATCTTAAGAACTAATACACATATTTTCACTAAACTTCAGATTCAGTTAGACGTTGACATAAGCTGTTGTTGATTAGGTTTTGGTCTAAATCTCCTAACAGGTGGTGCTGCTATGCCGCATTTTGCAGTATTTACACGATTTTAGCAATAGTCATATATCATGATCTAATGCACGGAATGGAATAAAACTTTAGATTCAATTAGACCTTGATATAAATTGAGCTGATTTTTTTTACTGTATGCGAAATCTTTGTGAGATAGAAGAAAATTTTAGGATTGGCACATCCGACTAGTTTTTTTTTTTTTTTTTTTTTTTTTTTTTTTTGTAGTTGCTTCCTTTTGTAGTTGCTCTGTTTCCTTTTTGATTTCGATGTCAATAAAATACTTGGAATGGGTGAAAATTGGTGAAAAAACGGATTGGTGATCTGTGGATACTGATGGTAACTCAATGGTTACAGGAACAGTTTGATTCATGCCTTGATCACAGCTTAGAAAATATGCGTGTTCTGGAGTCACTTCTATATTTAAAGGGCAAATTCTAGTTGCACGAAAGACAGAAGTGGCAAGCTGGACAGTAGCACAGTGAGACCAGGCTGAATTTAAGAGACTACCAAAGTCCTCTCTTGGTATTTTCCTAGTCCCAAGGAGGTTTTAACCATTTTCCCGTAAACGTCTTTAAAATGCTAATTAAAGAGCTTGTACTCACGTATGCGATCCAACGGCTGTAAATAATGTGTAGTATGGCTCGGTAGACACAAGGTTATAATATCGCTAGAGTAAAACCAAGTTACCTAGCCGTAAGGCTAGGTACTTCATCGCCGGTTCTAGGTTCTCGAGAACTGCTGCCAGTATCCGCTAGGAGGTTCTCATGTACCCGAGACACCTCATAGGTGGACCTTTTGGTCAAGGGAAGCGGCGACACTTGCGCATAACTCTCTTGCACTCAAACTTTAAAGACAGAGGTCGTTGCGATTTGCATGATTCAAAATTCTCTTAGGACACTACCACATCACACTTGGGGACGTACTAGAATCCCCCGACAGATTCAGAGCCGGAAAGCTGAAAGGAAAATGCCCTAGGTTTTATACTGAGTTTCCAAAGCACGCCTTGCTTTACCACTGTGTTCGATCACAGAACTCTTACAAAGAAACTACTAGTTCGTCTGCAGCGGCGAGAGAATAAGTACCCCTCGCTTACACGGGATATCAAGGAAAACTCATTCCTTGGATACATAGACATGTCCCATCTTCAGGGTCGGGACATCCTCAGAGTCGGGACATCCCGGCTCCCGGCACTGGAACTTCAACACACCTTACTTCCCAGTGACCTGGTCTTAAGACTCCAAAGAGCCCCCACGCCGTGCAGGTTCACGGTACTAGGAAACCATAGGCGCCATTCACGGTCCCAGAGGGTCGTAGAATGCTTCTTCTCCAGCGCCAGAGAAGAGCCTTCGCTCGGGGTTTAGTAGCCTGAAAGTTATTTGCTAGAATCCTGCTAATCCAACCGTCGCCGTCGGGCGCAGAAATATCCGATTACTCAATGACACGCTGGACTGATTGATGACCCAGGGTCGGTCTTTAGTCTAGACGCCGTCATTTAAATGCCGAGCCGAGCCTCTGGTCCGGTTCCACTTGTCCGGTCCATCCGGGAGGAGATGACCCCTTACAGGTGGGGAATACGCTTATGGTTCGCTTAGGTTAAGGTACGCTTAGGTTAAATCAAAATAAACTTTTAAAATTTCAAAGACAGTACACAAGTTTAATATAAAATTTCAATTATTCAGTTAAATTTAGCTTCTCTTATCAAATGTCAGGAATAACATGATTAGAAATTATATAGTTATGAAATTTTGAGTATTTATTTGCAATATAAAAGTAATTTTTGATGCCTTCATTCAAGTTTTTCTAAACTAAAACACCTCTTAATACTATTATCTTTGTACAAAATATTCTAAATATAATCATGTGATTTTCTTGAATTAGTATCATTTTTATTTATGAATTACAATAAAGTGTAAAATTTTTTTAATAATTTATATTCAAAGTAATTGAATGATCTTTGATTGTTTTCTAATGTCACAAATAGGCGTTGTCAATGAAACATTGAACATTTTAAAATATTTCTATAGTTGATGTTTCATATCTTTTATTTTTCATTTATATGAACATTGATCATTCATATATAAACAAAAATTATTTCCAATCGAATTCTATATTTAGCTTTCCTCTGTGAAATATTAAGAATTATTGTAGAATGTTCAATTTATCAATAGTGTATGTTGGCACACTGTCATTGGAATCGTCTTTCTATAATTGAATCTCTAAAAAATACATTTGTTTTTTATTCTGCCATAACAAGAAGCTTTTGTAAATACATCTATAACATGTGAAAGAAGTGTGTATTTTTTTACATATAATTTTACAGAATAGAACATTGGAATGGCTATAATCAACGTTATGATTTTACCATGCATCTCTTAATTCCATAAATTGTATTTTATTGACCCATCTGTAAATAATTATTTTCATAAATGAGACAATTAATATTTAATCTATTTAATTGACTAATTGAATCCTTTTAAATGCTATAGGAATAATTATGCAACTGCAGTGTATGCATTAATTGCAGAATAATTTAGAATAATTTATTATTTAGAAATGCAGTATACTATATCAGTACCTAGGGAGGTATTTAATTACTAAAGTATTTTCATTTAATTTTCCCTCTGCATCATTATGAAGTTTATTACTATTGAGAATAATGTTATGAAATACTATTCATTATTGGTATTCAGTAACATTAATTCAGTTTAAATAGAATAAATTGCTCTTTGTTGTTAGATAAAGTTGTGTAAAAACTCAACTTATTTTGATAAATAATAAAAAAAAAAAAAATCAGATGCCATATTTTCAAAATTTCACTCTGTAGTCATACAGTAATTTACAATTTGAGAAACTGTACAAGTATTTGGATATTGTGCTTATATCATAAACGATTTTTTAAAGAAAATAAATTAACATTTTACATTTAGAAGAAAATCTTATAACTAAAACATATCATGGAAGTTTCAAGTTTTTAGTTCCAAAATTGTTATTCCTTTTTGAAATTCATTTGTGTTGGTTTATTGTACAAATTGAGGGAATACATGACAAATGTTTTAAAATATTCTTTGAAAATAATGTGCCGTAATTAAGACAGAATTTGTGGTCCCCAGGTAATGAACAATTCCATTAAGATAAAAAAAATACAATGGGCTAGCAACTATCTTATAAAGGTATACTAATGTTTTGAATAAGAGCGTGATGTCATCATCTAACATGTGTGCACAACAGTGACTTCTGTAATATTTTACTAAAATTTTCGAAGTATACATGTAGCCTTCGGAGTGTGCGGTTTCCGTGATTCGCTGCATGTTTATGAAAATTTTAGCTTCGTTGGTCAATCGGCAAAGTATAAAATCTCGAAAGTTGATGTCGGCGGATCTCTCCCAGCGTGATGAATTAAGCCCTGCTCTTATGAACGACTACTGTGCTTGCAGTCCGCAATGAAAGAGTAATTGGATCGAAGCTTAGTCGTTGGTAATTTTTTCTTTCACTTATAGTTCAAATAAAGCTATTCAGCAGCCACGGGTGGCTAGTGTTTTGAAAGTTAAGATTATATTAACGATTTTTGTTAATGTTTTAGTATTTCAGGGGAGAGCATCGAGTGTCCACTGGAGCTAGTAGTGGGTTATCTTATCAGTGATCTTTTCTTATGTGGAACCTTTTTAGTAATACTTTTTCAGTTATTTCTAGTGAAAAGTGAGTTAGTGATTGAACTTTGTGGATCGCCGTTTAGTATGGGCAGAGACTCTGCCTGATGGGAAGAGACTCTGCCTGTGAAGAGACTCTGCCACTTCTCTGCCCAAATAGTTTAATTAAACATAGTTTAAACCTTAAAAATCTCTCGTTATGACTGAGCTCACCGGTAAATGCCTTAATCCGAACTTCACAAAACAAAATAATAATAATAATAATAATAATAAACTAAAAGTAAGAGTAAATAAAAAATTAAATTAAATTACATTACATTACATAATAATAATTCGAAGTACTTTCAATCTAAATGGGATCAAGATTTAATTCATGTGAAACTATTATAATAAAAGGTTAAAGTACCGGAAGTGTGGTTGTCATTTCACGTTTAATTTCAAGCTGTTACTTCACATCTCATATAGTATATATGAAAAAATACTGAAGACTGATTGAAGACTGTTAAGTACATTTCATGATAACATCTACTTATGCACATTAATACTTTCGTGTAGACATATATGCATATACACACACACATGCGCATGCGTGCGTGAGATTGCTGCCAAGCATAAAGGATATTTGTAAAATATCTTACTTATCTTAAATTTGATTAAAAAAAAATAATAATAAATAAATTCCTAAAAAGAAGTCAAATTGATGCTGACAGTCTAATTTTTTTTTTTTTTTTATCATTCAATTCTTAGTTTCACTTGATAATTGAAATATTACATAAACAAAATATATGTAAATTACTACAGTTAAACTATTATCACGATTTTGAACGAAAACATTCAGATTTTCGCAGAACTAATTTTTTCACGGTTCAAATTTTTGCACACATTTTTCTACATTATTTTAAGTAGCGAAGAACTTTTGCTAATAATAATTAATCTGTTTTAATTTAGTTTTTCTAACGTTGATTTTATGATATTTGTCCTTACATTTTTAATGATATGTGTAATTATATTCACATTAAACCACATTTTTGCAGACATCGTTTACGTTTGTCGCCAAACTTTGTTACAGGCCTGAATGATACAAATTTAGCCACGAAATTTGATGAAAGAAATGCTTCTTTTGTTTCAATATATCTATTCTAAATAAATTGGGAATTTTTTGCTCATGCTTCATTATATATATAGCATATATTAAAATTATTTGTAAAAAAAAAAGGGAAAAAAATCATATTAATTTATTTTTGAGTATTTTTTCACCCGTCATACTTGAAGCATTTTCACGTAGTTAGTACGTAGTAATGTAATATATATATATATATTTCAATCTCCTGCAACTATAGTCATACTTCTACAATATTTTATATTGTATGCGGCTGTAACGTATGAAAGGTTAACACCACTTTGGCGTAGTTAAATTTAACGTTTTTGTAGGATTTATTTTAAAGCAAAGCCGAAGTGGTTTTAAATAAAACTGTATTTTATTTTTACTTGATTTATTTAAAAATGACAGCTTGACAGCTGATCACTGGCAGTGCTTTGAAAAAATTGGGTTAAACGGGTAACAGGATAACTCATTAAATACTTAACCTAGAACAATTAGACAAAAAGTAGTTTGTTTAGTGCATAAGCCAGTAAATGAAAAAAAAACTATTGCAGCCGTTTTAAAAATATGCATTCTATGGTATCCATTCAAAATAAAATGTTAATTTAGTATAGTAAATTTAGCATAGTAGTTTTCCCAAATTCAACACTTGTATAAATCGGTATCAAAGCTAACTCTCTATAAATCCATCAACTTACAGCATACATACCTCGTACCTTATTTAATCGAATGTTTTTGCGATTAAATAAGTAAAATATTATTTTCGAAAAAAGAATGTACGAACCTTTAAAATATATATTAGCAGGTAATTCTGCCAAGCTGATTAAAGTGTTAAAAGAAAAAGAGGAGAAAACAGATAGAGGATGTACATTCGGCGAATAATGGATTGCGTGGTTATTTAGCTTTTTGATAGTGAGAATCGATATCGAGACAAATATGCGCATCTTCATAGAGTAATTAATATAATTTTTTCTTGTAAATTAAGATACTGAGTGTCACCTTTGATGATGATGCAAATATCATCATGGTGTGCGACACTCACCGTTTGAATGTAAAGTGTTAAGGTTATTTTATATTTTTCTTTAATTTCCTATACATTTTAAATTTGAAAATATTCCTAGCATTCAAGTTTTCGTTTTTCAGGAGACGTTTATCGTTAAATTAAAACATAACTTCTAAAAACTCCAGTTTGCACTGCATAGTTTATTAGATAAATTGTTTCAAATATAAGTATCAAAAGAATGATGTATTTTCGCGTTTTATTGTTTTGTATCCAGAGTGAAGAACGAATATATATTTAAAAAACGTCAATTCGTAAAACATAATTAGCGGAAACATTTAGTAATTTAAATGGCAACAACAATTGAGAAACCACATGGAAAGCAACGAATATTGGAATGCATTTTCTCGGCAGCGAATTCACTATTAAAGCGAATTCAATAATTTTATAATATATTTGGCAGCAGCAAAACTATAAAATGATCGTTCGCCGATAAATAAAAAATTAGAAAATACAATAGTAACGCGATTACTCAAACAAATGTAATCTAAGTTTTATTTTTAAATAACATTACAAAAAAGACATTTATTCTCCAGAAAAACAAAGCTTTACTCATATAACTAATTAAAATATTGAAATCATTTCAGTAGTTACCGAGTAAAAGGTACATGAAATAGTAGCTGTTTTTCGTGTGATTTTGAAACTGTTTTTCCCCTTAAAAATTTGTTTAAAGGGTTTGATAAATAAAATTAAAGTTGATCCCTTTGAACTCTTTTTATTACATTTAATGTAAAATCTATCATGAGGAATTTTCCATTCGTATTAATTTTGGAGTTATATCTACACTTAAAAAATAATAATAACAGAAAGTCGAAAAATATATAATATCACAAAGAAAAATAAAAGAGTTTATACAGTTCGTTTGTAAATATTTTAAATGTAAGTTCACACATTATATTTGAACGAATATTGCAATTTTAATAATTACAGTGTTATTACAAAATATTCATTATCTTGATTGTCTTGTATAAATTTAATTGAGACCCGAAAAATGTAAGTTTGTCTATGTCTGTATGTTATCTGGATTTTTGTATTTACTATCTAAGCTCTAACTCTTTGTAAAATTTGGCGAATCGTTATGAGCTTTGAATACAAGTTTAAAATACGCAGCAGAGGCATTAATAGAAATATAGTCCCCAATTCTCTTAACCCTTCTTTTCATGAGTTTTTATTTTACAATTGTGTTTTTTTATACATATATTAAATATTAGACACCAGAAATTTTAAGATAGATTTTTAACTTTGTGCAGCAACATAGTTCACGGGAAATTTACTCGATTAATATTTCTATATAAATATAGTGGTGGCGAAGAAGTTGATTTATTTATTAAAAGTTAAATAAACAGTGATGGAAATTTACATCACTATGCAATTAAGGGTTAATCTATGTTTACCTCAAGAAAGCGAAACTGTATCGCGTTTATGCGAGATTGCGTAATAACCGTTCGCGTATTAAACGGGATATTTTTTAGCATTAGTCTTATGGTCGATATTCAAGGATCTGCAAAAATTCGACTATTAAGCGGGATCGCGTATTAATAGTGACCGTCTGTAAACTCTGAGGAATATATGTAAAGATCCAATGATTATATATTTTTAAAAATGGCTTTTTACTGCATGAATTTTCATTTAAATGATTCAGATTTTTTTCTCTATTTTTATTTTATTCTGTCTATTAGTTTTTTTCAATATATCAGTACGATGAAAATGCTAGAATTTCAATACATAATATTTAATTGACTGATTATTTTTTGTGGTGGTTCTTAATGTGAATTTCATAAAATTAGGGATAGGGCTTTCAGTAATATAAACTTCTTATTCTTAAAAAAAGAAAGAAAAAAGTTAAGTAAATGGTCATTTTACACTGTCATATTTATTTTTTCTTAAACTAAGTGACTATTAAGAAATTTATCCCTATTGATATAGGCACACTAATAAGAAATTTATGCAAAAAATAGTTTCTAAATGTTCAAAATTGTAAAAGAAGTAAGATTTTAAAATTTGCCCAAACTTTTCAAACAAAATATTATATAATTTTTTTAATTTTACCACATGAGCTGAATTTTTACTTAATTAAATTGTTTTATAATATAAGAAAATAACAATTAATAAATTTAATAATATTAGAAAAAACTTATGAAATACTCAAATAAAAAATTAGTTCAAAGGGTACTAACTCCCTTATTTATGCATACATTGAAGGGAACTGTCTGTACTTGTTTACACTTACAGATGTTATCTAAACGTTATTTTTTGTTCATGTTTTTAACCGATTTGTATCATTAGCGCATGTATTCGTGCATTACAGGATTTTTTTATTCAGAAATTCCGAAACCATACCGGAAATTCGGAAAGAATAAATTTACTTTATGTAATCATCAAACCTCTCTTATTAACTAAAGCAAAATCACTATTCAGAATTTCTTATATGAATTCGAAATTGCTGAATAAAAAATAGAATTTACCGGAAAGAACATGCTTTAATACTGTAAATCTGTTAAATAAAAATAATAAATTTTAAATATATATAGCTTTTGGAGCACAAGTCAACATAAAACAAACTTTGTTTTTATTACTATCATTACAGCCAAAAATGAAGTTTTCCTTATAAGCATACTTCTTCAGTATATAGATAAAAACGATGAGGATGTGTGTTATAGGCTGATAAGCTGGAAGTAACTGCTTTCCGTTTCCACTGATAAATAAAGTTACAGTTTTCCGTTAAAAAAGGAAATAAACAAGGAAACCTTGTTGTAAGTTATTATGAAAGACTTGTGACTGCCATATGATACACAGCTTAAAAATAACAATCGTTACTTTTGTGATTAAAATTATCAAGTGTTTTGATCTATTTTAATTTTGATAAGATTAAATCGTTAATGAAAAAAAAAAAAAAATTGGATAATAATTAAAATTTAAAATTTATGTATTAAACTAATGTACTAAAAATGAAATTAAATTCTTTGTAAGAGGTTCTTATATTTTATACATTCTAGTTAAATTACTACATGGACGTTTACGTATTAAAATACCATACTTTATTAAGTTATCTAATATAATAAAATGAAAATTTGTATGTATGTCTGTCTGCACTTATATACAAATAAAAAATTTAGAAGCCAGAATTGTGAAATGTTACGTATAGGTGTATTAAAACATGTTCGAGGAAACTACAGTAATCTGGAATCGAAATAATGTATAGTTAATTTTTATTTAATAAAAAACCAAAAATCTAACAGCTTTTTCCTATCAAATTTAAAATTTTTTCGTTGTATCAGTTTCCAATAATGAAAAATCCACAATAAAATTATTTCTTCATTGATTAATTTTTTATTGAAAGATTTCCACGTGAAAAATGAAAGCGAAATAAAAAAGGATATGAAAAGAAAACTAAATAACTTATCCTGCAAAACTTTTAAAGACGGTGAAAACATGAATAATCAGAAATGATTATTGTACATGTGCGTTCGTCGTTACATTATATTTTCGGATATTAAAAACCAGTTGACTTTCTCTACAGTGCGTGATTATTTAATAACATGTTTCTTATAATGTTTTATACATGAATAATCGGATATATTTTACTATATATTCGATATAAATATATATTCACTATATATTTCACTACAAGGATGAGTGACGGTCTGTCTGGTCTCATCTGTTTGGTGATCCTCAGAAATAGTTCCAGTCATAGCCAATGTACAATTGCAGTACGAAGCCAATGTATCATAAGTTTTTACATAAAAAAACAGATTATGTGTACTAAGAATGGATGAACAATACAAAGAAACAGAATAATAAATTACTGGGTATTTGTATTATCAGCAGATGTCTATATTACAACCATTTTCTTTGGAATATTCATTTAGAAATAAGTCTCCGTACCGTGTATTTTTTAGAGACAAGTAAAAAAAAAAATATATATATTACATTGTTTGCAAGCGGAGCCAGCAAGGATTTTTTTTTTGCTATAAGAGTTGGTCCTATAAAAAACATGTCAATATAAAAGTTTTATATAATATTAAGAGGATTTATAATAAATTTAAGTGGATTTGAAATTTTGGGAATTGACGAAGTTATGAATTTTTTTCTTCTAAAACCCCCCTCCCACCCCCTTAAGACAATTTTTAATTATATCAAAAATCTGTCATACATAAATTTTCGGCCCTTCTCCTAGAAGTAATAATAACTTTAAACGGATTCAATACGTATCATAATTAAGAAATTATGGGTTTTTTTCTGTTTTCCCAAAAAGCCCCCCCCCATCCCCCCTCCTTGGTTCGATTTCGCCCATTAACGAACTTGACCGAGATTTTATGCCCCTTGATTTTATGTATTAGTTTCGAAAAGATGCGGGAGTTGGAACCGCCTACTTCGAAAAATAACTTGTTTGCAGGCGCAGCCGGCAGGGATTTTTTTGTTTTTAATTTTTTTTGCTATAACGGTTGGTCATATAAAAAACTTGTCAATATAAAAGTTTTAGATAATACTAAGAGGATTAATAATAAATTTACGCGGATTTGATATCTTGTGAATTGACGAAGCTATGATTTTTTTCTTCTAACCCCCCACCCTTTTCCCCCCCTTGGGGCCATTTTTAATTATATCAAAAATCTGTCATACATAAATTTTCGGCCCTTTTCCTAGAAGTAATAATAACAACTTTAAACGGATTCGATACGCATAATAATAAAGAAATTATGAGGGTTTTTCTGTTTTCACAAAAAGCCCCCCCATTTCCCCCCCCCTTGGTTCTATTTTGCCTATTAACGAACTTGACCGAGATTTTATGACCCTTGATTTTATGTATCAGTTTGGAAGAGATTTATGCAGAATTTTTCCAGTTATCCTGGTCAGAAAAAAGTGACATCGATAGATAGATAGATAGATAGATAGATAGATAGATAGATAGATAGATAGGTAAAGTTTTGAACTGGGTGTGGTTTTGGGTTCTGGGAGTCATGATTGGCGTAGATCTGGAAAAAATTTTCAAAATTACCAACTTAGGTGAGAATGTAATAGGTAGTATTTCTTACGAAATCTACCAAAAAAAAGTATTCGTGATAAAAGTAATGTTAACTGACCATTCTTTTTCAAAAATATTCAATTTGAGTTACCATGAAAGGAAGGAACTACAATCTAAGTCAAAAATAGCAATTTTAATGGAAATACGAAGTTAAATTATTATATTCATAGTTTTTTAGGCCTTTTATGTTTATCAGTTAAGAAAAGTTTATTAAAAAAAAGTATCTAAAATTTCAGGAAAGTCTGAAAATTTTAAACTGATAGTTCCTTAACGCACAAACTGACATAGACGGTGAACGATTAATTTCCATGCATAGAACCGAAGTTTTTGGAGATAGACTGTTCTTCATTACTGAATGTTTATAAAAATGATGTTTTTCTAAAAATGCTTTTAAAGTTTTTTTTTTTTTTTTCTGAAATTTATATTCTTATTTGCTTTATTTTTCCATTGATGATTGAGATTGTTGAAATCACCTATCAGGATTGAATTTTGTAATATATAAATAACAATAGTACTGCATGAAAATATACAGATTCCTACAATACGCTGAAGACTTTTTTCTTTCGACTTTTGCTTATCGTCTCATGCTATTTTTCTAACTGTTTGGTAAAATTAAATATCTAGAAAAGATTATATATTGGCCTGTGTATTTATGGAAAAAATTTCCATTTCCAAATTTGGCTAGACATTTCTCACTTTCGACGATTTCGGGTTTGTTTATAACGTATACATATACATATATATACATATACATATGTATACAGTTAAACTTGGTTAAAACGAGAAACGAAGGGATTAAACAAATTTCTAGTTTTAATCTTTTCTCATATTATCCATGAAAATTCTCAATATATTAGAAAATATGCACATATTTAATCTTATCACACCAAAATAATTACTCCAATTATCTTAAAGCCAAACTTAACATATATCATTTAGCTAATATATAAAATGCAGCCTTATCTTTGAGAGTGTCATTTTCTTTAGAATGTGGAAATAAAAAAGTTTATACCCGCAAATCATGGCACTTAACATTTGTTAAAAAGATCAGTGCGTTTTGATTACTTGGGTGGCGTACTCAATTGTGAATTTTGCATACTTCGATGTAAAATGTAGATTACAATTTGTACATTTCCAAAATTTTCGGGAAAACAAAATGAAAGATATTTTGAAGATAGTATCCGAAATCCTCCTTTTGGAGTTTGAAAGAAACGTAAAAATATTTATATACTTTAAGTAATAAACCATTTTTAACGTACAACTTATTCGTTTTAAACTTTCTCTCCTTTTAGCAATGCTCGTATTATTCGAGTTAGACTATATATACAAAACCAGAGAGAGATAAGTTACCTATTATCGAAAATTAGAATTGACTTAAAGACCATTGTACAAGAATTGCTAATTAGGAATTTTTAAAAATCAAAGTAAGATTATTTTTATAATAATGTTTTATATTTATCTTTATAATTTGATTTTCATTTTCTCAATAATATTTTTCTCCACTGATTCCATAAAATTGCCATTCTAAATATATTTGCACCCAAACAATCTTAAGAATTTATATATCTGAAGAATCTTTAGGAGATATTCTTAAAGTTATTACTCTAGATTGATTCATTTAAAAAAATACAAATTTGAACATCTTACACCATGTCGTTTGTTACTTAAATATTCTTAATTTTATTCATATAATAAAAACAACATTCAAGAATTTTAAATATAAAATTTATATTATAAAGAGGAATGTTCTAAAAACAATGTAAGCAGCACTGCACAAAAACCGTATTTGTACGTGCCATGACATTAAAGGGTTAATTTATAAAAATACGTGATTCGTGTAAAAATTCCTAATCAAAATCTGTCTCTCTCTCCTCCCCTCCGCCCCTCCCGCTCTCTCTCCCGATAGCAATATTGTAAGTTTCGTTCTATATCGACTACCTTTCATCTTTATATTCGTACATTATCATACGTACGTTATTATATTAACTATGTAATATACTACTTTTTAAAAAATAAAAAAGTCATTTATGTGACGAGATACTTCCATTTCATTTATTTATGTTTTAAATATTTTAATTAATTTGAGAATTTTAAATATAAATCTGTCTATTTATTGGAAGACAATTGAATAAAGATTTTTATAATCTTTCATATTCTATTCGCCTCATATTCAATTTATTTTTGAAATGTATATTTCTATGATTAATATTTAGATAGAAATCCTCTTTAATAAAAAGGTATGCGTTGCTGACGACTGGGATTTTCGCTAATCGTTGCCACAGATTAATCTTGGAAAGTGACACATTTGAAGTTACTGAAAAAATTCGAAAGTATTTGTCAGAAAATTGTTAGACAAACTGTGTTAGAAAGGTAAAAAATTGTATTTTTGTTGATATAAATTTCAAATCCACTGATTATGCCATTTTTCAAGTATTAATTTTCAAAAATTACCAAATTTCACAATGGAGTACCATAGCGAAAACTTCCCGCGGAAAAAAAAGAATAATAATAATAACAGCAATGTGTTCAGCACGAGTCACAAATTATAGTAATCGTATTATTCTGTTAAAATATAAAAGTGAATTATGATGTCACGAGTGCATGATTTTTATTTAATTCTCGACAAATACTAGATGCACCATTTCTTTTAAGTTGTAAATAATATAGGTTAATTCACGTTATTAAAAAATGTAGCTATAAAACATATAAATCAATGGAAAACGGTAGGTAATAAATTGTAAACGTAATAATATACCGTATTAAAGAAACATAACTTAGTGAAATATGTATCCGTTTTTATGTTATTTTAGGATATTCCAGGTTAAAGGTACAGATTACTTTAAAATACAAGGTTAAATTCACCGATATATTTCGTTTGATTCAAGGTTCTTTTGGAGAAACCGACCAGCGCAGCGGGGGTAGTCTGCTAGTTTTTAATATTAAACATATTCAAATTCCCTTTGCAAGGGATATTAAACAATATTATTAATTTTATGCTTTGCAATTGATTACAAAGTTCATAATGAATAAATGCATGTTTTTATTCGTTATAAAACTATAAAAATAATGATTCAAAGATAATGTTGTTTTCATTTAAAACAATCCCATGATATGATTAAAATAAGTGTCTCGTAGATAAATATATGTGTTTGTTGTCAATTGATAAGTAGGTAATTTTTCATTTGTTTATATTGTTAAATTTCGAATTTCGTAACAGAACGGAATTTCAGTTTCCGTTCGATTTCTAAAAGACCAAAACTAGTTTTCGTCAGGCACTAACTTTATTTATATACAGGAATGTATTATATATCTGAATGCGACTTTTTTCTCAAAAATAAAAGAATTGTAGCCTCCTATTCGAGCTACTTTAATAATTTAAATTCATACATCTATTTGCATTATATATTACGGAAAAAATCACTTTTTGTTCCTCATTCGACGAAATCTTTATTATACTTTGCAGGTTTTGTTGTACCAATAATTAAAATAAAAAAATGTGTTAAAAGAAGTACAATTTTTATTATATTTAAGAAATTTGTTTCATTTTTTATCCCTTCTGAGTTAAAATTTCCACGAATTCTTATTAGAAATTCTCATAGGAATTAAATAATGATCGGAATTAAGTGCGAAAACCAAGTAACGGAGTTCATTGCCTAACTACATATTAAAATATTCAAAAGCATCACTATAAATTTATTTCTTATATGAATGACGCAATTTTGAAATATACGTTATATCTGTGTAATTCATTACAAAAATATGTTTCTCTGAAAAACAGAAAAAAAAAACTGTTCTTGGTTTACATTCACTGAGAAAAATGACACTTTCAAATCTGAGTAAATCGATGTTTTCATTTTGTTATGAAACTTTTTGTTTCAAATATGACGACCAATTCTTTCAATTCTTAAATACCAGAAATACGCAGAATATTGAAACATAGACATACTCAAAAGTGAGCAACTAGAGGTTAGTTAATACTCGTTTTTGAAACATGACATACTCAAAATTGATTAGAATCAGTTCAAACTCATTTTTGAAACATGGAAATACTCAAAAATGAGCACATAGAAATCAGTTCATACTCATTTTTGAAATATGGGCATACTCAAATCTGAGTACATGATGTTTTATTGTTGAGTGTGTGCATGTTTTCAGAAATGAGTATATACATGTTTCAAACTTGAGTAATTTTGATTCAGAGCCATTTTGATTATGTGACATACTCAGATTTGAGTATTTTTTGCTCAGTTTTGAAAATGTAGTCTTTAGAGTTATGATATAGAATCATATATATTTTATGTTTTATTCTAAAATTTAGTTTTCCTATCTTAAATTTTCTCTATCTCAGTTAATTTCCTTATTCAAAATCACTTTTATTCTTTAACTAGTAAGTAATTCGTTTTCCTATCTCAAAATGCTTCCCGCTATTTTTATCGTAACATTAAATGTAGTTGTACTTTAATTTTATGCAGTTTCAATTCTGAATATTAATGTACTTTCCAGATGGACTTAACATATGCTATTTCCTTTTCTTTCGTATCTTGTGTTAAAGCAAACGCGTTTGCAGTTGAACTTTACTGCTGCATCATAATGCACAATCAACAAGTTTTGTTTCTGTTCTCATTAATACAGTCATCGCTTACCGAAAATAATTACGTGGTTGTCTTTCTAATGTGGCTTTATTGATAAATCGCCATTCTGGTAGACTATTGGTGAATTGTCGTTCAAAAACGTAATACACATTTATTCATAACGGACAAAAAAAGGGGCATCTGGTTTCTGGCATATTCTTAGCAGTTTGCGGCTTTGCATGCCAAAAATGTTGGCGCACACTCAGTGCAAAATTTTGATCAGATCTGCTCTCGCTTTTCATCGAATAAGACGTATATTGTAATATAAGCAAGGTCACCCTCTGTTTCTTGTGTCGATGTTCAGATAAAATAAAATGAGTTCACGATCGAAGACTTGTGTTTCATCCTATGACTTTTGTGGATTAATTTACTTTTCAGGAAACGGATTCATATTGCGATACATCCAATCCTTATATATTATTTCTCCTGTCAACATCCCTTTTACTCAGAAAATATGAAATGCAGAACAACGAATGAGATACCATATGAAAGGTTTTAGAACAGGCTTCTGACATAGCCCGATTAACAATTCGTTAAAACATGTTTTTGATTAAAATTTGCTGAAATTAAAAAATTAAATCGGCATTGCTTTCATGAAAGAAATGAAAGGTTTTCCTGAAATTATTGTTGCCAAAAAAATAAAATACCACATTATATGATGCTCATAGCAATTATTATAAAAAAAAAACACCGCACGGGTTTATTTTATACTTATGATTAAAAAGCGAAATTGAAATTGAAATGTTTAGATTTATATTTCTAAGTCCCATGGTTTTCCCGAAGCGGATGACGTCATCCTCTAATGCAGTCAAAATACGATTGTTAATTTTTTTTTTTTTCTCGCGCGTGCCTTTAGCAATCTTGGATTAGTTTTTAGTCTAACTTTGATGGAATAAATTAGATGATATTCTGGCTTGACTAACAACTAAATGTTGTTTGCAGATATTTTTATCCTTGCTTTTTCTTTAGAAATTTAAACCTGCATCTAATAAATATTACATATTGATAAAAAATGATACTTCTCTATTATCCCGTCGACCACTTTTCTTAACAAAAAACTATCGCCAAATAAACGGGAGAACGTTGCCATTGGAATATCAAAATAAATAAATAAATAAAATAGAAGAAATTAAGGACACAATTGTTATTTTAATTAATAAAATAACTATTAAATCAGTAAAACATAATGAAAAATACACGCAAATGTCGAATGTAATACCACTAGATGACGTAACAAACACGCATAATGATTTTGACATCAAGTAAATGGGACTGCATTTTTGGCGTTTAATCTTACAGTTTGGCGGTAGTATTTTGTTATGAAAAGTTGTCGACGGGATAATAGAGAAGTATCTAAAAAATATTAGATTTCAGTGCGAAATCCTCGCACGGGCCCTCTGGTCATATATATTATTTCTCCTGTCAACATCCCTTTTTCTCAGAAAATACGAAACGCAGAACGCCGAATGAGATACCATATGAAAGGATTTGGAACAGGCTTCTGACATAGCACACTTACATTTTCCTAAAATATGTTTTTTGATTAAAATTTGCTGATAATTAAAAATTAAATCAGTATTGTTTTCATAAGAAGAAATGAAAGGTTTTCCTCAAATTACTGTTGCCACAAAAGTAAAATACCACATTATATGATACTCAGATTATAAAAAACACCGCATGGGTTTATTCCATATTTATGATTAAAAAGCGAAATTGAAATGTTTAGATTTATATTTCTATGTCCCATGTTTTTCCCGAAGCGGACGTCGTCATCCTCTAATGCAGTTAAAATACGATTGTTATTTTTTTTTCTCGCGCGTGCCTTTGGCAATCTTGAATCAATTTTTACTCTAACTTTGATGGAATAAATTAGATGATATTCTGGCTTGACTAAACACTAAATGTTGCTGCAGATATTTTTATCCTTAATTTTTTTTTAGAAGTTAAACATGCATCTAATAAATATTACATATTGATAAAAATTGTGCGAAATCCTCGCTCCTGGTGAGCCATTATACCTTGGCAATGTATTAAGAAGAAATATCCAATTTGATATATCGGGACTTCGTGACAAGAGTGTTGATTGTAACAGCACTTTTCTTGTCGAAAATATTAGTCCTAAATATGACACTTATTGTACTTTACATATTTTTATAACAAAATGCTTATCCTAGATATCTGTCTTCTACGTGTATATGAATAATTGAAGCCACATTACAATAGGCATGTCAAACACGTAGCACGCGGACGACATCTAGTCAGCCCACACCTAATATGTGGCGCGCCGAACCTTTTACGTTTTATTTGTATTGATGATATTCAGATGTTCTAACACTTATGTAAAAATGAACTTTATTCGAATACATTTACACTAAAGTGGAGTCTTAGAAGTGGCAAACATCAGGACGTAGGGAATATGATCATAAATAATCTAACTGTAGTTTTAATATTCAGTTACAAGAGGTTGTAAATTCAAAGATAACCAATTAGAATACAACAAATCGCTGGATTTTGAATCTAGTTTTTTTGTTATTTATATTTTATTTTGCGTTACATAAATTAAAATTTGTTACGTCTTTTCTGTTGAAAATAAAATTTTAACCCTTTTTACTTAAAGTTTATAATTTGGAATTTTCAGGGAGGAGAATTGTCTTTCAGTTGTAAATAGTTAACTACAACTATCAAAAATCAAAAAGCAATTTTAACAGATATCAAAAGATTTAGAATATGCCAATAGCATTGTAGTGGAAAACAAGTTTTAACACAATTTGACCAAGTTTTCCGATTCAATTACTTTGTTTTTCTACATCGCATGACGCGTCCTTCTAATTAATATTTCGGAAAGCTTAATTTGCAAATTTCTTCCATTTTACATTACATAAAAATGTATTTTTGCACTATTTGTATTTATATATTACCAGGAAAATGTATTGAAAAGTTTATGGAAAATACCATGTTGGTTAATGACAATTAAAATTAAAAGAAATAATTATCATTTTTAAATAAATTAAATTGAATAGGTTTTAAATGATTGATTTTGAAAGTGACACGTCATAGCGTTTTCTTTTAAAAAATACCCCAAAATATTACCCATGCTTTTCACTTGACCCGTAGTAAGTCAAACACGAGGATTTTTAATTCGAACTTATTATTATCTAGGTTGAAAGCTTGTCAGTTTTAACGAACACCGTGTGATGATTTTCACTTTCTTTCATTTATACTAATATATTCTTACTAAAATATAATTAAACTTATGATTAAATAATGCTTATATCCAGTATGAATAAATATAATTATTTGAACCATATCATTTAATCACCAGATCTTTGATAAGCATCATAGATTTCTAAGTAAAAGTGAATTTGGCATTCAACTAAAAGTACATATTTTTTGTCTTTTTATAGAAATTCTATTAAATTTTACAAAGAAAAACATTAAAAGAAACATTAAAGAAAACATAAAGAACATTAAAGAAAAACTCACAAATATATGGCATTACTTCTGACAGCTAACTGTCAGAATTGAAATTAATACTTCATAAGAAAAAAAAAATTCCTACTCCATTGAAGATATTACAATTGAATTAGAAGTTATTTATTTGTTTTATGACATCTATTTGCTAGGAAGTCAAAATATTCCCAAAGAAGGGAAATATATTCACGTATCGCTGATATTGTTCACCCACCTATGAAAGTAAAAAAAAAAATACATTTTTGTATCATTTTCATTGTGTATGTGTGAGTTCTATATTGCATTATACACTATATAATCTTGAAAATTTAAGTAAATCCATAAATTACGTTCTTATTTACTGGCTTAAAATACATCAAAAATTACCTATTTGGAGACATGGATTGTAAAAATACAAAGATCTATCTTATTACACAGAAACTCGATAGCGTTCCACTCATAAAGTTTTTACTGTTAACTTCGAAGTGTTCGCGAAATTACTATTATATTTTTAAATTGGTAAATTATAAATGTGTATTATTAAAACTCCATCAATCAAAACAGTACTTGCCGTTTCAGTTGATATTACAAATCCCTTTACTAAGCTTAAACTTCAAGGTAAATTCCATAATGTTAACATATTATTTGTTAGTATTACGTTTTCAAATAAAATGCGTTACTTTTGCAACGAAAATTAAAATTAAAAAATATTTCATTTTTAATGATGCTTGATAATATTACAAAAATCATCGGAGTTGAATTTTACATTAATAGAATTATTGTAATTTTAATTGGTATATTCACAGCAATAAATTTAAATAAATAAATATATATATATATATATATATATATATATATATATATATATATATTAATAAATTCAAACGATTTTTTAACAGCGAAAAATGGGAAATAAATTTCATACATTTATTTTATCTCTCATAGTTAATACTTTAAACTATTTTTAAAAACTTATAATTAGATTTAGCCAAATTTAAGTGGAATTTATTATTTGAATAAAAATATAACGATGCAGTGTTTCCAAATTTTTGTAATTATTAATCGGTCGACCGATTTCTCAAAGTTTCATCTGCTATTACACATAATTCAACGATGTTTAATAGTTCAAAGTTAGTATGGCAAGTTCGTTATTTTAAACTTTACAAAACAATAAAATTGAAGTAAGAAAAAATCTAAACTGTAAAAAAATACACACGTTCCTTAACCTAAGAAAAAGTAAATTAACCATGTATGAAAATATACAGTAACTTTTCCAAGTTAACTACAATTCCGAAAAGCGTTCTTTATTTTTAAAAACCTTAGAATACAATGTTCTTTCGATATTCGAAGAATCATTCATAAAAATATATATATATATATATATATTTTGTTTTGTTTTGCTGCCACTGATTTTTGAAAACGTTTTCGAGTAGTTTTACTTACCCATCATACGTAGTATAGGGTAAGTCTTGTAATCGTTTTGAAAATCGAAAAAAAAATTTTGACGTATTTACACGTTTCAGACACTGGAGATTCCGAAAAACATTTTTTTAGAAAAAAAAAAAAATTGCCGTCCGTCTGTGTGTCTGTGTGTCTGTGTGTCTGTGTGTCTGTAAACGCTCTATCTCCCGAAAAAATTGAGATAGAGACTTGCAATTTGGTATGTACTTAGTATATAATAATGGGAAGAAGCCTATTTCATTTCAATAACCTCGATTAACCGGAACTATTTTTTTCGGACTCTCGAAATATTCGTTCTGATAAAAGGTATATAAACATTTTCGAAATTGGTTATTTTAAGAAATGAATATAAAAAACAATAAAAAATCATAAATTTTGCATAAAGCATGAAGTCGATCGGATAATTAGTTGTCGAGATATTTGGAATCCTATTTCCACACTCTTCGATTTTTCATGACCCTGTATTTCCTCCAAATTTCACTTCAAAGATATATTTTATTTGGAAATTTGACGCTTAATCAGATGCAATAAACCGCTAGTTAATAGGATTATTATTTTTGGAGTTATAAGGATGTTTCTTTCAAGCAATTCAGTAATCGAGCCTTAAAAGTTTGTGACGTCATCAAGCCTCGATTTTATCCGAATTGCAATGCATTTTATAAGTAGTTTACACATTTTTTATTTTAATATTTTACATTATGCATATCCATGATGGGTAAGTATTACGGTGGCCCCCAACGACTAGTTTATATTGTATTAATCAATTTTCTCAAACTGGAATAGTATCAATTTTTAGTATACTATCAATTCTCAAGAGATTTATATAATCACTAATATTAAGCGCGGTAAACGTCTGTGTGTGTGTGTGTGTGTGTGTGTGTCTGTGCACTCCGCCTTTGTACCCGCAAAGGCTCCTGGACTAATCGACGCACCGACGGCGGACGCGTACCGAAAAATTCGCAAAAAAGGCGCGACGCTCAAGTTTCGATCGGGTCGGGCCTCCGACCCGGACCCGGGGCGTTATTAATGAGCGAAAGTGTTTTAATTACCGACCGAAACCGAACTGGAAAAAGAATCGAAAAAAATTTCCGTTTTGATAATCGCAGACATCCAAATCGTCGCTTTTTAACGCATCATCGAATTAAAAAAAATGTACCGGAGGTATCAATCCGAAAATCGGGGTACGCACGCGGCCGATTTTTGTCGTTCCAAAACGTCAAATTTTTTGAAATTCGGACCGTAACTTTTCTTTATTTCGGCCAAAAACTGACCAGACATCCAACATCGACCCCAGACGTGAAAAAAGGTTGCCGTAAAGAAAGCAGTGTCGACAGATACAAGATCAAATCGCCCCACTCCTTTTTGACCAGGGTCGGAACGACTGCTATACGGTGCCGCAGGCAGCGGGGACCTGAGCCGGAGGTTCGTTCAGTGACAGGTTTATACTATTCTATGAGCAATTTAAGGGATTATCCGGTGCGTGCGTAGCACGACCGGTATACGGTGCCGAAGGCAGCGGGGACCAGGGTCGGAGATTAGTTCAGTTAGAGGTTTATACTATTCGATGTGCAAATTAAGGGATTATGCAAATTACGGGATTATCCGGTGCGTGCGTAGCACGACCGGTGTACGGTGCCGAAGGCAGCGGGGACCAGGGTTGGAGATTAGTTCAGTTAGAGGTTTATACTATTCGATGTACAAATTAAGGGATTATGCAAATTATGGGATTATCCGGTGCGTGCGTAGCACGACCGGTGTACGGTGCCGAAGGCATCGGGGACCCGGGTCGGAGGTTCGTTCGGTTCGAGGGGGATGCGAGCCGGAGAATACAAAAGTTTCGACCGGTATACGGTGCCGAAGGCAGCGGGGATCAGGGTCGGAGATTAGTTCAGTTAGAGGTTTATACTATTCGATGTACAAATTAAGGGATTATCCGGTGCGTGCGTAGCACGACCGGTGTACGGTGCCGAAGGCAGCGGGGACCCGGGTCGGAGGTTCGTTCGGTTCGAGGGGGATGCGAGCCGGAGAATACAAAAGTTTCGAGGCACCGATGTAAATTAGGGGCCCGCTGGCGGGCGAAGCCAGCTAGTCACTAATATTAAGCGCGGTAAACGTCTGTGTGTGTGTGTGTGTGTGTGTGTGTGTGTGTGTGTGTGTGTGCACTCCGCCTTTGTACCCGCAAAGGCTCCTGGACTAATCGACGCACCGACGGCGGACGCGGACCGAAAAATTCGCAAAAAAGGCACGACGCTCAAGTTTCTATCGGGTCGGGCCTCCGACCCGGACCCGGGGCGTTATTAACCGACGAAACTGTTTTTATTACCGACCGCAACCGAAGTCGGAAGAGAAGTCAAAACAGCGAAACTTCGCCTCCGCCGAGGGTTGCCGGTGGAGACGATTCTCGAAAAAGGCAGGGTTGCCAGGAGCAAATTAAGCCCCAAACCGCAGTGCGGGTTTTTAAACCGACCCGGATCTACGGAAGTCGGGGGTCAGAAATTCGGAAACGGGACAGACAGATTCAGGAGAGCATTTGCTTTCAGAAATTCGAAAAATCATTCCCGTACGATCATTAGAACTTAAAAAATCCTTTAAAAATCGATCAATAAAAAATAATTTTTTAATTCTTTCGGCGCGGCATGTCGAGACCGCAGACTGCCTGGAACGCAGATGTTTGGAAGGAAGAAAGAGCAAATTCACCTGACAGCTTTCATGTAATGCTCAAGTCCGTTTTCGAAAAACAATGAAAGAATTAATCTCTGGACCCCCAAATCGGCCATCACGCGTAAAAAAAAATCCTGATTTCAACAAAAAAAAGATTGTACAATTCGACCAGCAAAATCGGAAGATATGAATTAAAAACCGGTTAATGAAGCAATCTATTTCTAATCATTTGTAACCAATGCAGAAAAACGACACGTGACCGGATATTTTCAGACAAGAGGAATATTTTCAAGAGTAGAGGCGCAATTTTTTTACGGTGGTCACGTGATGTTCAATTGGGTTTTTTTCAGAGGGGTCCCAATCTCTGATTCTAAGAGGCGCAGAAATTCCAAACTTTGACAGGGCGACGCTAAATGGATTCTGCTTTCAGAATATCTAAAAATTATTGTCATATCTTCATTACGAGCCGATATATTATTTTATTGTATAATTAATCATCGTTATTTGTATAATTAAAGCAAAAGAAAGATTTCCATTACAGTGCCGGCTAGATATTACGATTTTAAGAAGTAGGCCGCGTCTAAAAACTGCATTACGAGTATTTTCAGTTTTTGTTTTAGAGTGGCAACCAGATATTATGATAGGAAAAAACGGGCTTCGCCCGTTATCGATTTTTTTTTTTTTTTTTTTTTTTTTTTTTTTTTTTTTAGTTTTAATTTTTTCTACAGCTCACTGTCTTTGAACTAGAACTCAGGTAGTCTACATAAGTTGTTTGAGGAAAAGCAGTGTCATCGCCAACCCCCCCCCCCCCCCCCGCTTTTCTCTTTTAACTGTGGTCCGTTTCTATAACTAAGAAACTATGTTACGGATGTCCACCAAACTGATTCCAAACATCATAATTAAAGTAATAAGGACCCCCTATCCAGATATTATGATAGGGAAAAGCGGGCTTCGCCCGTTATCGATTTTTTTTTTTTTAAGTTTTAAGTTTTTCTACAGGTCCCTGTCTTTGAACTAGAACTCAGGTAGTCTAAATCAATTCGACTCGACATCGATAGAGCTTACCGATTTTATTTCGTTTTTTCACCACTAGGGGGCGCTTTCCTATCTTCGGTTCTACGGGCATGAAAACGACGGGGTATGGCTCATTCGACTAGACATCGAAAGTCTTAACGATTTCAGTTATGATCATATAAACAGATTGCGCCACCTGGTGGCGGAAGGTGGAACTAACGTATACTGCAGCGCGTGCACAGCACGACTGCTATACGGTGCCGCAGGCAGCGGGGACCCGAGCCGCAGGTTCGTTCAGTTAGAGGTTTATACTATTCCATGTGCAATTTAAGGGATTATCCGGTGCATGTGTAGCACGACCGTCATACGGTGCCGAAGGCAGCGGGGACCAGGGTCGGAACGACTGCTATACGGTGCCGCAGGCAGCGGGGACCCGAGCCGGAGGTTCGTTCAGTTAGAGGTTTATACTATTCTTGCCGCAGGCAGCGGGGACCCGAGCCGCAGGTTCGTTCAGTTAGAGGTTTATACTATTCCATGTGCAATTTAAGGGATTATCCGGTGCATGCGTAGCACGACCGTCATACGGTGCCGAAGGCAGCGGGGACCAGGGTCGGAACGACTGCTATACGGTGCCGCAGGCAGCGGGGACCCGAGCCGGAGGTTCGTTCAGCTAGAGGTTTATACTATTCTATGTGCAATTTAAGGGATTTACCACTATTTTCGATTAGTAAAAAGCGGGCGTCGCCCGTTACCGAATCCGGACGGTTTATGTAATTAAGACATCAGATTTTTTTTTTCAGTTTTAAGTTTTTCTACAGTTTACTGTCTTTGAACGAGAACTCCGGTAGTTTAAATAAGTTGTTTAAAAGCGGGCTTCGCCCGTTATCGAATCCGGACGGTTTATGTAATTAAGACATCAGAATTTTTTTTTTCAGTTTTAAGTTTTTCTACAGCTCACTGTCTTTGAACGAGAACTCCGGTAGTCTAAATAAGTTGTTTAAAAGCGGGCTTCGCCCGTTATCGAATCCGGACGGTTTATGTAATTAAGACATCAGATTTTTTTTTTTTCAGTTTTAAGTTTTTCTACAGCTCACTGTCTTTGAACGAGAACTCCAGTAGTCTAAATAAGTTGCAACGATTTCAGTTATGATCGTATAAACAGTTTGCGCCACCTGGTGGTGGAAGGTGGAACTAACGTATACTGCAGCGCGTGCGCAGCACGAATGCTATACGGTGCCGCAGTCAGCGGGGACCCGAACCGGAGGTTCGTTCAGTTAGAGGTTTATACTATTCGACTAGAGATTATCGGTTTTAGTTCGTTTTTCACCACCAGGGGGCGTTTACTTATCTCTGTTTCTATGGCTCGGATCACGACGGGGTATGGCTCATTCGACTCAACGTCGATAGAGGATACTACAGCTTATTGATTTTTGCTCCGACTCTCACCACCAGGGGGCGCTTTCCTATCTCTGTTTCTATGGGAAGGATCACGACCGGGTATGGCTCATTCGACTCGACTACGGGGCCGCAGGCAGCGGGGACCCGAGCCGGAGGTTCGTTCAGTTAGAGGTTTATACTATTCTATGTGCAATTTAAGGGATTATCCGGTGCGTGCGTAGCACAACCGGTTTACGGTGCCGAAGGCAGCGGGGCAGGGTCGGAGATTCGTTCAGTTAGAGGTTTATACTATTCGTTGTGCAAATTAAGGGATTATCCAGTGTCTGCGTAGCACGACCGGTATACGGTGCCGAAGGCAGCGGGGACCCGGGTTGGAGGCTCATTCGACTAGACATCGAAAGTCTTAACGATTTCAGTTATGATCATATAAACAGATTGCGCCACCTGGTGGCGGAAGGTGGAACTAACGTATACTGCAGCGCGTGCACAGCACGACTGCTCCGCAGGTTCGTTCAGTTAGAGGTTTATACTATTCCATGTGCAAATTAAGGGATTATCCGGTGCGTGCGTAGCACGACCGGTATACGGTGCCGAAGGCAGCGGGGACCCGGGTCGGAGGTTCGTCCGGTTCGAGGTTTTACAAGATTCGAGATTTTCTACAATTCGAGGCACCGATGTAAATTAGGGGCCCGCTTGCGGGCGAAGCCAGCTAGTCCCTAATATTAAGCGCGGTAAACGTCTGTGTGTGTGTGTGTGTGTGTGTGTGTGTGTGTGTCTGTGCACTCCGCCTTTGTACCCGCAAAGGCTCCGGGACCAGGCGACGCACGGACGGCGGACGCGGACCGAAAAATTCGCAAAAAAGGCGCGACGCTCAAGTTTCGATCGGGTCGGGCCTCCGACCCGGACCCGGGGCGTTATTAATGAGCGAAAGTGTTTTAATTACCGACCGAAACCGAAGTTGGAAGAGAAGTCAAAACAGGGAAAAGTTCGCCTTCGCCGAGGGTTGCCGGTGGAGACGATTCTCGAAAAAGGCAGGGTTGCCAGGAGCAAATTAAGCCCCAAACCGCAGTGCGGGTTTTTAAACCGACCCGGATCTACGGAAGTCGGGGGGTCAGAAATTCGGAAACGGGACAGACAGATTCAGGAGAGCATTTGCTTTCAGAAATTCGAAAAATCATTCCCGTACGACCATTAGAACTTAAAAAATCCTTTAAAAATCGATCAATAAAAAATAATTTTTTAATTCTTTCGGCGCGGCATATGGTAACCGCAGACTGCCTGGAACGCAGATGTTTGGAAGGAAGAAAGAGCAAATTCACCTGACAGCTTTCATGTAATGCTCAAGTCCGTTTTCGAAAAGCAATGAAAGAATTAATCTCTGGACCACCAAATCGGCCATCACACGTAAAAAAAAAATCCTGATTTCAACAAAAAAAAATTGTACAATTCGACCAGTAAAATCGGAAGATATTTTTTTTTTTTTTTTTTTTTTTAGTTTTAAGTTTTTCTACAGGTCCCTGTCTTTGAACTAGAACTCAGGTAGTCTAAATCAATTCGACTCGACATCGATAGAGCTTACCGATTTTATTTCGTTTTTTCACCACTAGGGGGCGTTTCCTTTCTTCGGCTCTACGGGCATGAAAACGACGGGGTATGGCTCATTCGACTAGACATCGAAAGTCTTAACGATTTCAGTTATGATCATATAAACAGATTGCGCCACAAGTTTTTCTACAGCTCACTGTCTTTGAACTAGAACACAGGTAGTCTACATAAGTTGTTTGAGGAAAAGCAGTGTCATCGCCAACCCCCCCCCCCCCCGCTTTTTTCTTTTAACTGTGGTCCGTTTCTATAACTAAGAAACTATATTACGGATGTCCACCAAACTGATTCCAAACATCATAATTAAAGTAATAAGGACCCCCTATCCAGATATTATGATAGGGAAAAGCGGGCATCAGAGCAAATTCACCTGACAGCTTTCATGTATCGGCATTTTCTTTGACGGAGGTCAGGTCACATGACGTTCAAGTGGGGTTTTACAGAGGGGGGGGGCAGGGTCGGAGGTTCGTTCGGTTAGAGGTTTGTATAATTCAATGTGCTAATTAAGGGATTACCCGGTGCGTGCGTAGCACGACCGGTATACGGTGCCGAAGGCAGCGGGGACCCGGGTCGGCGGTTCGTCCGGTTTGAGGTTTTACAAGATTCGAGATTTTCTACAATTCGAGGCACCGATGTAAATTAGGGGCCCGCTGGCGGGCGAAGCCAGCTAGTGTTAATATTAACGTTAATGATAATACTTTGAATTTATCATTTTTTCTGTAAAACATATATGTTCAACATAAAAATGTTTAGTTGAGGCTTTCTAGCATCTGTAAAACAAATATTCCGTACACTGATTGATATACAATAAAAAGTACTCGGAAATGTTTTCGAAAATCAATGGTTGTAAAATAAACTGTTACTTGCTAACTCGCCCGGCGTTGCCCGGTCAGACTGTCTTTGCTATATTACGCCGTTATTGAAAATTTGCTATTGAAACCGGATTCCTTATGTTTAACAACATGTATTTCAAAAAATGTCAGAGAGATGGTGCCAGATGCCCGAACAGAGATTTCTAAACGAACCTGTGGTTTGAATCTCCTCAACAAAATGAAAGTGATAGAGGTCATTATAGTATAGTCATTATTTATATATATATCTATAAATAAGTTGAAAATTTAATTTATTTAAACTAAATACGTGGCAAATTTTGTATTCAAAAATGTCTGAATCTAAGAAGAATTTATCTGTGCCTAAATCCTGCCAAAGTGCTTTTACATAATAACCAATCAAATGCGTTTCATTCGGGCGTTGCCATTAAACAATTAACAAATAATCGCGATTTCTGTGCCACGTACGATAGCGTAATATAAATATAGATTAAATGCCTCTTTAAATCTCGAAAATATATTAGTTTCTGAGTGTTCTAAGGATAACAAACGCTTTTCGGAATTGTTGGTCACTCGGAAGATGTTATTGTATATTTCCGTTTGATATTATAATTTATTTTCCAAGAATCAGAAACATTTGTTTCTCTTGCAGAGTAGATACTAGTGAGTGCAAACGCTTTTAAAATTAATTTTTACTACTCTACATATTCAACAATATTTTGTAGATTTGGATGATTAAAAACAACAATTTTTCGAATAAAAAGGTAAAATAAGTTCTTATAACAGCTTTTAACATCCCTTTTCGATACACATACAAAATGAACAACGATGAATGAGGTATCTTACGAAAGGTGTTTGAACAGGATTTGACAAAGTACACTGGCATTTCTATAAAACACGTTGATATATTCAAAATTGTTCTGAATTAAAAATTAATCAAAACATATAAGCAATTAACATCAAAGACTGCATTGCAAAAACCTCTGTCGTGTTAGCTGGTATTTCTTCCATTGTGCTGTTCACATACACATTTTGCTGTCTGCGATGAAAATAATAAAAATCAAAATTTTTATAATCGAAAATCGGAAATTCGAAATACAAAAAATGTAACCTTCGGCGGTAAGAGAATTTTTACAGAACTGCATTATAATTTGCAACCTACCGAATTATTACCTTACTTCTGTTTTCATGAATTATGGTTACTTTATATTTTACTTTTGTTTATTCTGATAAAAATAAACACAATTCTGGTTTATAATTTAGCATATTTTCATTAGAAATTGTGTTTTATAATTAAGGTTTTATTTTCATTATGCATAATATTTTACAATGTCTTTAATAAATTATTATTTTAATATTTCAATCGAATTTCAAATATTCCTCTGACAGATGTTATGAATATGCATTTAAAATTCAAATGTTAAAAAATAAATAAATAAACGCGTGTCTATCAAAAGTGTTTTTTTTTTCAGTACAAAATAAAGATTAATCTTGTAATGTTCTATAAACAACTTGACTGTTTCCAGATGAAATATTTCATTACGGTATCATCAATCTTGCTTAAAATCTAGAAGTCATCAATCATCAATAATCTAGCTATGTCAGTAAATAATAAAGCTAATAGCATGTGATGCCTAATTCAATTTCTTCAGACGGACTTTTAAATTTAATATATTCTGAAGAATAGACGAAATGTCATAAGTTGGATTTTTGATTATGCATCATATTTAATCGAATAAAGAAAGCTACTTTTCATTTAGATTTTCTTTCAAATCAACATGTATTAGAAATGCAAAAATTAAAGGAGGAAATAAATAGTTTGAAATGGCTTTAAAAAATTCCTCCAATATTTGAAGGTTTGGATTGTAAAACGAGATATCTAACAAAGTTCCAGTTTTCAGATATACAATAAAAAATATCTGAAAAAAAAAATTAAAACCTCATGTAAAAAAAAGCTCTGCAACCAAAAATATTATGATAGCTTCTTCTAAAACATTTGATTTATTGACTGAACTTTCAGTTGGCCAACATATTTCTGTCTGAAATATCTCATTTTATTGGACTTATTGGACATATTCATTTGTAATCACAAAAGCATGTTGCACGTATATAAAACTTATCAATTATGATAGTATCTATTGAGTCATAAGGAAACCTTGTATTTTTAAAAGGATGCCTGAATGCAATTACATAAGTTTACATGAAAATCAGAAAAAATAATTGTCAGTTACAAAGTCTTACATTCGAACCTCTTTCACTCTTTTTTTTTTTTGCTTAATTTACTAATTATATTAGATACTGAACTCAATATATCACTTGTATATAAAAGGCCTTTAAAGTAAGATGGACAATAATATTTTTGTTTACGCAATTAGCGTTAAAATTCTTCTTAGATGAAGTGCGTTAAAAATGTATTTTAAATAATGTGTAAGCCTATCGGATATTTGGATCCATAAGTGTCAAATTTACCGAAACTTGTGAGGAAGACTTTCGTATTCCACGAACGTTCTGTATAAACGTATTATCTTCTAAACTAACGCTATGTGCGTAAATCAGCTCTGTATAAAAGTAATCTGACTTTCCGATTTTCCCATTGAGTCATAGCATAATTGGAGTTTTGGAGAAGACTACATTTTATGCAAATGGACATTAAGCGTATGGTTGTTGTGATAATAGTGTGATTTATTTGAGATAGTTAGTAATTGTGGCGTCGCCTGTCTCTTTCCATTTAATTATAGTGTGTGCGTGAATTCCATACGGTTTGATTTAGAATTTGTAGTAATTCTTTTAAAAACGTTATTGTTGTGTTCACAGAGCGTGCTAGTTTATTTGGTACTTTTCCGTTATACGGACACCATTGTCACCAAGCATACATTTACATACATTTAATACATACATTTACATACATTATGCATTAGCATACAGTTTGGCATGGTGTCCGTATAACGGAAAAGTACCGTTTATGTTTATTAGAATTTTCAAGAATACTACTAGATATGTCAATTATGGATTCGCTTAAAATATCAGGTTCTATGTCACTCTTATCATCATGTACAATTCTCGTTTTATGAAGTTTTAATTAGCATAAGTAAGATTTTATAATGACAGTTAATTTGTCAAAAGAACACAAATTATTAAAACACAAGACATTGCAAATCGTAATGAATTCATTGACTGAAAAATCGTTTTTTATTTGAAGACTTTTTTACTTGATATTCATCAGTTTTGATTTAAACAGAAATACTGTAAAAGTGGAATTCTGTATTAATTAAAAATTATATTAAAGAACTATTTACAAAAAGGTTTGATATATACAAGAAAATTAAAATCTTCAACGTTACATAAATGAATTTACTGCCAATATATTGTTTGGTTTCTTTGCCATACGCCTTACGGATTCATATCATCCCGTCGCGTCGTCGCTCTCCGAACAGTCTTTCGCGACCTCTGCATTAATAATAATAAGTGTAGATTTCGTGACGCAAACAGGCACCTCTGAAAACGCTGGTGCTGCCATCTATAAAACAGATTAGGAAGCTTTCTGGGAGATTTTCGCATTTATGCAACAGTAAAAAAAATCTCCACTAATCAAAGTACAAACGATAATTATAATTCACTATATTTTCAGCTAAATATTTCTTTATACTGCGTACGTATAAATAATTACATAAATGCTCTTCTGTTTTTAAACCTAATAACTATTTTGTAGCACAAAATATAATTAAAGAACAAGCCATTATTTTACCTTTAGAAATCCTTCTTCTGACTGTTCAGAGTAGGAAACCAAGTCTGTTGAGCGTAGGTGTCGCTCCCGGTCCTTTTTATAGAGGTATAAAAGTAATACATAATTCAGCCGAAGCTGAGCCCACCAGTAAGCTCGACAGAGGGCGAGGTGATGATAATATTTTATTAACAAACTCCTCTGCTATTCAAGAGGTGCATTTTACATTAAAGACGCAACTGAAATAAAGATGCTGTTTAAATAATCTCAAACTGTTAATTATAACTTCTGTTTTTTTAAATATATTAGCTACCTAAATATTTAGGAAATTATCTTTTTATTTTCTTTACGTTCATTATAGCTTACAAAGTATGTTATCGGAAACTATATTTTAATTAAAATACAATGTACTACTGATCTTTATTTTACATTTTAAAACTGTTTACAAAATCAATATAAAAATGTGATTTTGCTTAAATTTTTATTTTCATTAAATCACACATTTTGTTACAAAATTTTACTGCAAATATTTTTGTTTATCAGATAAATTAAATTTGAAATTATTTTTTTTTAAATTATTTTTTGACAAGAGCACAGCGACGCCATAAAAATAACTGAAAATTAAGCACATCATAATTACATACAATGTACTATTATTCTTATTATACAATTACTTATTACGCAATGTATTATTATTTTTTATTTTACATTTTAAAATTGTTTACAAAATCAATATAAAAACATGATTTTGCTTTAAAATTTTTTTTTTCTCTAAATCATTCATTTTGTTGAAATATTTTACAGAAAATATTTATGTTTATGTGATACATCTGGTTTTAAGCATGTCGAAATTATAAAATTATAAACACGTTAAAAATTAAATTAGTGAAAAATATATTTCATACTATGGAAATACCTTTCTATGGCTACAATTCCACATCACTTAATGAGATATGATTCAAAGTGATGACATGTAGTTTTTTACTCCTTTAAATATCATAAACATATTTATTTATGTGACCTATGTATGTGTTTTCTTTATATTCGAATTAATTATAAAGACTTGAAGACTGGAGAAAGGGAGGCAGAATAGCATTTAAGTCTTTAATATTGCGGTAATGATTTCACACAGCTATCCGGAAGAGAAGGATCTAAATATGTGCTCCAATTCAAATTTTAAGCGTGGAAAATTATAATATGTCTCAAAATAATAACTCTTTTAGCGAATTTCGATGATAGTTTGCTGGCATTGATAAGTTTTATCTAATATCACCTATCAGGATTAAATTACCTAGTGAATGCATCAGTAATTGTATAGCGCCAGGTAATTGATCCATTAAAATTACTAGGGCATTCAACCCGGGCTTCGCAGGATAGAGAATAAATGTGAAAACCATTGATTTTTTATTATTCAAAACTCTAATAGATATTTTTACATTTAATAATTTTTTACATTGCACCCTAACAGTACCGAAGAGCATTTTAAAATGAAATATGTAAAATATATATTCAGATATAATTTTGAAATTTAATAAAAGCGGTAATTTTATATTGATCTCTTGCCAGAAGTTAATAGCCGAAGAAATCGCTAAAAATTTTGTTATCTACAAAAGTTTTTTTTTATTATTATTATTCTGATAATTTCAGCGGTTTTAAGAGCTGATTTCAACTACATGTCTGTTAAATTTGTGTTTTTTTAATACTATTTTATTTATTACTTAATAAAGTTTTAATTTCGGTATGGAATATTAGCCAGAAACAAATGCTGAACCTTTTTATATTGTTTAAGGTACAAAGGGATTAATATTTTGAAATCGTCTGCAAGCGATAGAGATAGATTTTTTAAAAAAATTAAAAAAAAACGTACTTGAAATTTAATATAAATACTATAATAAATGAGTAATTTGCGATACAGTTTTCAAACAAATTGTATTTGAAAGTGGATTTTTTTCTTATATAACAATGTAAAAATTGAAAATGTGCGATGTTTAGAAATTAAAATATTTGCAAATGAAAAAATCGCAAAACAGAAAAGTCATCGTCAACTGTTTCAATTAGCGAAATTGCGTCCGCGTTACGCACGAACACGTTTGTCCTTTATAATATAGATATCCTAATCAAGAATGTTTAAATGTATATGAGTTTTTACTTCTGATTTCGTTTTTGTTGTACAGTATATGAAACTTATCACCCACAACATTTTGACAGTTGATCAACTAATAGCAGTTGTTTAATTCACACCAGAATACTTGACTCCTTATTGTTGGAATATAATAAAGAATTTAAGACACAGTGTAGGCAAAAGTGCTATAAACAGTTTTGAACAGCATAAAAAATGAAGGAAATATCATTTGTTGAACAAACTTTTTCTGTAAACAATGCATGCAAATTGAGCTCTGAAAACTGCAAATATCGTTAAATATTCAAATATTAGTGCATTCACTCTGTATTCACCGCACAGATTCAAAACATTTTTCATTTTAAAAATATATATACATTTCATACCCAAACTTTTTTTATATTTATTTTTATCTTTTCACAAGAAAACGCAGAAAAAAATTAAGTTTATAGGTAAAAATATTTCCACGATAGCCTTTATAATTGTAATTCACAGGGAAAAATTTCCGACGACAAAAGTTTTATGTATCAAAGATCTCTTGCAATATTTTATATTTTATTTTCTATACACAATGTTGATCCTCTTTTGAGGAAACATCTGGTTTTGTACTCTTTAAAATCCATATTTTTCATTTGAAATAAAAGTATCCAACTATCTGCACAGAAAAAAAAAAAAGTTTCTGAAAAGATTTAGCTTATTTTTAAAAGAAAGTAAGAGGACGCCGTGTGTTAAGATTAATCGCATCACATGTTTTAAAGAGGAGATAAAACTTTCAATTTAAAAATTCGAACACAAAGTACGGTCTTTCAATCTTTCTAAGGAAACGTAGAAGAAAGATTTAAGTACTAAATCAGTAATTCCTAAATAAAAAAATATATATATAAATACACATTACTATTCTAAAAATAAATATATCATTATTTTTAAAAATATCTCTGATATATAAAATAAGTGAGATAATATTTTTTTTACGTTCTTTAAAGGCTTAACCGTTGGAAATTTTAAAATTAATTTTGAAAAATCACGCATTTCACTTATAAGATGTACTTCAAGACGGACCCCTGAAATAAAAGATCCCGCAATGTGACAGTATATTATAATAGTGTAAATTCAAAAAAGTTAAATTGCTTGTTTATAAGGAAACTCATAAATTTTGTACAGAGAGTTTTCTTTTCAATTGGTAAAATTTTATTCAAATACTTGTACTTGGCATGATCAAACTAAATTTAAAATATCATAACTCAAACCTTTTTCGCGTTACAACATATAATATAATTTTACTTGCATATTTAGTATTTCTTTTATTGCTATACAAAAATTTTTAAGTCAACTTTATTAAAGGATCATTTATTTCATCTATATATTCTATATAGTTAACAAAAAAGTTTTTTTTGTGGGGGGTGGGGGTACACCTTCACAATATTGTATACCAAAGAGACGCAAATAGGGGACTTTACGTCGACATTGAATATTATTAGATACATTGGCTTTGGTGTACAGGTTTATGGCCCATAATGATATTTTAGAAATTAAAAGTGTTAGAAAACAGCATTTATTTTTTAAGTCTTTGCTTTTATGTTTAAAACGAATGTTTTGGTGAGTACCATCTTTATCAGTTAAAGCATCTTAACATCGAACATGTTAACACATTTTAAATGTTAGCGTCTTAACAGTCTTAACATGACCGTATACGCTTAGACCAGGCGGAGGTTACAAAAAGGACTACGTCATCGAGTTTCTACATAGAATTATGATGTAGGACAATATTAATAAAAGTACATGACAGTGTGACTGGTCTGCGTTAACATATTTTAGTATGATATGAGCAGTAGGGGGCGCTAATTTGTCATTTTGGCGGTATTATCATGTCATCGAGTTTCGAGATGACGTTGGTGCCGAATTAAAGCTTAAACAAAGTAATTTTTAAATACTTTGGTGTACTTGAGCATATCCTGGTAGGACAAACTGACCGACTAAATTTTATGACAGGAAATGTTGTCATAAATTACTCTTAAGTAAGCATAACATATTACATTGTATTGTCCTATATATTACACTGTGATCAAGTTTCAAGATGATTTAATTATGTTGGACCCATGATGAATTTTTAAAAGTGAGTTTGATTATTCTAACAGGTTAAGATAATACATAAACCTCTATTACTTTAAATGTAAACTACTTTTAATTTTGCTTTATATAGATTTTTGAGCAACTTTATATACATGCGACGTAATACATCTTTAGATTTAATATAGATAATCAGCTACTGAATTTTAAATGTGGGCATCATTTTTAAGACGTATATAGTGCATCTGATTTTTGATATTGCAAGAAAATAATATCGGGTTTATTTATTTTGATTCGGTTATTTTATAAATAGTACAAGCAAACGAAAATTTTATTGTTTTTAAAAAAAAGACGAATATCCAAAGGATTTTATTTTTTAGAATTGATATCCTCTGTTTTATTTATCCGGATTTTGCAGTTTGAATAGAACGAAATTGTTAATATATCCGCCGTTTTTCATTCTGTGTTTCTCATGTTTAATTTCCTGTTCAGTCAAACACCGGAAATAATAAATAGGAGGACACTGGTTTGGTAAAATGTTGTTAGTACATGGAAAATCGATTTATTGCAAAAAAGAAAAAGTCGCAAGGATTCGATAATATGCAACAATTGTATAAAAAATGAGGTTAGTCAAAGAAGTTAATTCGTAAAAAATGTTTACCTACAAATTAAGAACTTGACAATAATTTCAGATATTTAAATTTATTTTAGTTAAAGGACGAGATAAGTATCTTTTATTCTATACCTTTCATGATATTATTATACTGCATCATATATTCAGGGTTTCATAACAGACTACATTTGTCAGGCAAGTAAATTAAGCAATCAAATGGATTACATTGGCAATAACTTCACTCATATGAATTTATTTATTTAAATATTAATTACTTAAGGAGATAAGTATCTAATTTACCTTAACTTATATGATATTATTATGCCTTGTGTTATTATATTCAGGATTATATAACTGACGAGATTTGTCAGCGAGGTTAATTAAGCAAAGGATCATTTTCTCTTGTGAATAATTTCACATATAGAGAATTACTAAATTAAACAATTGGGAAATGATGAAATAAGTATCTTTATTTCCATACCTTATACATTATTATTATACCTTGTGTTATATTTAGGATTGCATAACTGATGGCATTTGTCAGAGATGTTAATTTAGCAAAGAAATTGTTTACATTGACAATAACTTCACATATATGAACCTATTTAATTTAATGAAATGATGATTTAATTCTCTTTGCTTCCTCGGCTTATATTATACTATTACACCCCATGTTATTATATTTTGGATTGTATAACTGACAAGATTCGTCAAAGACGTTTATTAAGCGATGAAATCGTTTACCGTGATAATAATCTCACATAAATAAATATATTTAATTAAATGTTAATGAAATGATGAGATATGTAACTTTGTTTCCTTACCTTATAATATAATATTATTATATCTCATGTTATGATATTCAGGATTTTATAATTGACGATATACGTCAGAGAAGTTAATTAAGTAAAGAAATCGTTTAACTTTGATAATGTGTTCACACATGGGAATTTATTTAATTAAAAATTAATTAAATGATGAGATACCTCTCTTTGTTTCCTTAAATTATATCTACAAAAACAACTTTTAAAAAGTAAAAAAAAACCAAGCGTAAAAAAAAAAAAAAAAGTTGCGGCTAAAAAATGGTGTTATATTAAATTTCCAAGCTATTATATTACTTATTTAACTTTTTTTCATTAAATAAGTTATTATATATATAAGTCGAGTGCCTACGTATATGTTAATAGAAATCGTTTTCTCCTGTACTAAATACATCCTAACGAGTTTCTGAAAATGCAATTTTTTTTCAAATTATGCATGATGGGCTTGGCGGCCATCTTTGCATATTATTCACAAAATTCTAAGCACTCAAATCCGTAGTTAAAATCCGAAGTTCAAAATTGTTATCTAAGCAAATGTTTTAAGCGTTTCATTTATAGACTTGTATGCTCTGAAAATTGTATCTTAAGATAATGATGACTTATCTTAAAGATTCATCTTATGATTTATTTTTTAGAGTAATTAATAATTTCAAACTAGTAAAAATCAATTTATCAAAATATCAGTCTTATCTAATTTATCTGTCCGTAGTTAAAATCTGAAGTTCAAAATTGTTATTAACATATTACAGTGCAAACATATTACGCTTTTACTTTAGAAATCTGGATGCTTAGAAATATGGAAAGATGGCCGCCAAGCCCATCATGCATAATTTGAAAAAAAATTGCATTTTCAGAAACTCGTTAGGATGTATTTAGTACAGGAGAAAACGATTTCTATTAACATATACGTAGGCACTCGACTTATATATATAATAACTTATTTAATGAAAAAAAGTTAAATAAGTAATATAATAGCTTGGAAATTTGATATCATACCATTTTTTAGCCACAACTTTTTTTTTTTTTTTTTTTTTTTTTTTTTTTTTACGCTTGGCTTTTTTTACTTTTGAAAAGTTGTTTTGTAGATATCATTTCTTTTTTTAAAAAATAGATTAAACATAATTTAAATAATCTAAACATGAGAAATTAATTACATTTTACTTTCAGTCATTGTTTAAAGGGTTAACTAGAAATGCCAGTAGATTTTTCAATTAAACTAATTACACTCTTAAAAACAACGTACTAAATTGGGCTTGTTATAATACTTGTTATCCTCCGTTAAAAAACATCACTGACTTATCCATGAAATGAATAAAAATGAAATACGTACATAGCGTGTCAGTGCTGCATTTGATATCAAACGTGATGTCAGTCTCTTTTATTATTAGCACTAGCTGGCTTCGCCCGCTAGCGGGCCCCTAATTTACATCGGGGCCTCGAATCTTGTAAAACCTCGAACGGAACGAACCTCCGACCAGGATCCCAACTGCCTTCGGCACCGGATAATCCCTTAATTTGCACATCGAATAGTATAAACCTCTAACCAAACGAACCTCCGACACGGGTCTCCACTGCCTTCGGCACCGTATAGCAGTCGTGCTGCGCACGCTCAAGTTCCATCTTCCACCACCAGGTAGCGCAATCTGTTCTATATGAACCTCGGGCACTGAAATCGCTAAGGCTATAGATGTCGAGTCGAATGAGCTATACCCCGTCGTGATCTAGCCCATAGAACCAGAGATAGGAAAGTACCCCTGGTGGCGAAAAAATGAACTAAAATCAGAAAGCTATATCAATGTCGAGTAGAATGAGCCGTACCCCGTCGTGATCTGACCCATAGAAACAGAGATAGGAAAGCGCCCCCTGGTGGTGAAAGCTAATCGCGTTTGGGGGGCAAACTTAGGGGGAATGAACACCGAAGATGCATAATAGGATTAAGCGGTCACAGACCTTACCAACGATGTATCACATGAGGGGTATGTGCAAAATTCAGAAAATATCCCCCCCCCCCTGCATAATATGATTAAGTGTTCACAGACCTTTCCGACGATATATCACATGAGTAGTGTCGGGGGGGACGCAAAATGTGGGGGGTGACACCTGTGATGTATAATATGAATAAGTGGTCACAGCCCATTGTAACGATATGTGACATGACGGATATCGTTAAAATTTAGAAAAGTCTCCCACCCCTTGTGTAGGCAAAACACGCTCCGCCCCTCCCTATTATTTTTGACGCGGCTTTATTTTTAAAATTTATGTTATGTGTTATAAAATATAGTAAAGTTTCAAACAGATACCCTTATTATACTTCCTAATTTTGTTCACGCCCCTCCCCATCCCCTCCCCGAAATGTGACGCGCCATTCTTTTTTATATTTTTTTTTATCGTGTGTTATAAACTATCTTAAAGTTTAAATCAGATCGCATTGGAATTTAATATATTTGCTGAAATTACTATTATACAATATAGAATAATATAGAAATAAACCCTCCTTTAGCATGTAATTAAGATATACGAACAATTTTTAGAATTTCTGAAAGCTGATTTTTATTTATTTATTTATTTATTTATTTATTGTTTATTTATTTATTTTTTGTTTATTTATTTATTTATTATTATTATTATTTTTTTTTTTTTTTGCGTTGCCCTGTGCATGTTTGGAATTTCTAAGCAATTTCATAGATTTACATTATTTTATTCAATTATTGTACTGTTAAAATTAATTAAATGGAAACTTCACTTCTAAAACAAAAATAATTTAACAATTGGATTTCATTAATTTATAGGAGAATGACGTGAAAGGTATTCCTGCGAACGAAATGCATGTCCTTTACCGTATTTTTTTTTTTTTTTTTTTTTTTTTTTTTAGAAATAAATGAATCACATTTAATTCATTTTAAAAATTTTGTTTACGTTTGGAAAGAAATTTTAAATGCCGATAAGTCTTAATGTATACATTTTAGAAGGTACATCTTCCCTCAAAAACGAATTTATTTTTAAAGATCTTTCTAAAAACGTAAATTATATATTTAAAATATTTTTAACGCATAAACACTACGTCTGATTACTTTATTTTACAATATTATAAGAACACGCAATTTATCATACAATTAAATACACTAAACAAAATAAGTGAAAAGTTGACCTGGGGCAGGACTCGAACTTGGGACCTTGTGCATGCCGTTCTGACGCGCTGTGACTAAGCTACGCAGACCGATATCCTTCAGCGGCAATTTCTCATACTTATTCATGTTGGAAACAGTCATCTGCCACAGTTTGCAGTCATATTTAATTGTCTGATAAAATGTGTGTTCTTATAATTATGAAGTTTTATTTTTTTTTAAATATCTTCAGAAAAAAATGGCAGACTTGCAGATGAAATTTGATGTGGTTATAACCTGTAACTGATATGTGCTATTATAATACAGATTGTACATGGTCGTTGGCGGGTTTTATCTCTGTTTTGGCATAATTTTTTAATCGCCAAGTTAATTAACAGTTTTTTGTTAATTAAGGATAGAAAATATTTTTTTTACACTGAATTTTATAAAAGCACATAGATTACGTAATTACTTGTCCAAAAATGCAATCCTTTTTTTATTCTGCCGAATATTAAGGCATGTAGGTTGTTTGTAAAAAAAAAGTTTGACGAAGAAAAAAGTGATCATTTTAAGTAACTCGACGTTTAAAAAAAAAGCTATATCTCTGTTTATAAATCACTTATGAAGATGAGTTTGGTCTTAAATTGAAGAAATTCTTCCTTAGATTCTTCTAGTTTTCGTTTTTTTTTCTGCGACGCTTGATTTCTTTAGTATCTGATATTTTAATCTGGCATGTTTTGTCGATTTAACAATGCGAAGTCGCTCTCTGTAAGTAAGCATTAGCGGTCTTTATTCCAGTTCTTGGCGTTGTTTGTGTGACGTTTTTTTTTAAGCTTGGCTTGGCAGAGCGACCGCCCTGCTTGATGGTATTATAATACCCTTGTTGTTATTTATCCAATATTAAAATGCTTAATGCTTATTTTTTATTTGTAAAAATCATTTTAATATAATTATATTATATGCAAAAAATGCATAATTATCAGTGATTGCTAAATAAAGTTGTCAAACTTTTCTTTTAATTTAATTGTACGCTTTATTTATTTTGTTTATAAGCGTTTTCAATGATATAATAGTTCAAGGATTCTGTGGTATGCGACGATTACTTAAGTAAAGAAATATGCCACTTAGATAAATAGACTAAGCGAAAAATTCTTATCGTGCCAATAATGACACCAGCATACATTTGCTTAAATATTTAGTACTGAAAAGTGAAGATATAGGTATATATACGTTTATTTATTTTCTTGAGATATCATATTATGCAATGGAAAAATTTTATAAAAGTAAATATTTGTTTAATATGCTTGAATGACAAGCAAAAATTGAAAAAATTGCTGAGATAGTTAACATAGTGCGATAATATTTCATTTTAATTACTTAATAATAGTCGTTGTTAATTTTGTTGATATTTTTTTTCAGATTTTGTATATTTAATGGATGATATTTCAGTATTGGAGTACAAATAAAATATGCAAAAAAATAAATAAATAAATAAATAACAAGATTATAAAATCGATTCTAGAAAAATTAGAGTTATTTTCTGTGGAAGGACTGGACAATATTCCAAGTTGTCTAATCATCGTCCTGTCAGCTCAATATTAAAAGTATTTTCTTCCGAAATTCGATTGCGCATATGGAAAAAATAAAAGGTAAAACTTTGTGCGGAAAGCTATGCAAAGGAAAGGAAAACATTTTATTAGCCAAATTAAATTTATAAAAACAGAAAGTGTTTCGAAAGAACGTGCTATTTTCTTCATCAGGCTCAAACAATAGGTGCTAGCATATTGAAAACAGAAGCAAGACTGAACGAAAAAAATATATAAGACAGAGGGGAGCAAATAGTCAATAGGAAAGCAGTAGACGACAGCCACAGAGAAAGTGATACAGCAAGACAGAAACAGAAGCATAAAACAGTTGAAGAAATAGACAGATGGGAAAGGGTTAAGTAAAGAAATATATATAATGTAAATAAATAATAGAATTAAACATTATTGAATACGTAGCTATAAATATGATGTTATCGTTAATGAAAAATCTGATAACGCTAATGCTCTCTGCAGCTTAGTTCAGTTCGGTTTGTTAAGGGCGCTATGGTTATCTTTTGTACATGAGGGGTAGACAGACGGGGACCTTTGTTTAAAGGGGAATAAGACCAACTACAACCACCATGGCTGAGTCGGGATTCGAACTGAGTCGAGATTTACCCTTTGTCCAGTAGCCAGCATCCTAACTACCAGACAAACAGGCTCTACAGAATAGAAAAATCTGTTCAGTTTAAATAAATATCTTTTTTAATTTTCTGTATATATAAGAAAAATTTATGGGAAACGTGAAAATTTTCGACTTTCGTTTTTCTGTTGATTAACAGGAAAAAAATTTGTACAGGTACCGAATCAAAATTAGAAAAAAAAAATTAATCTTGTTGTTTTCAAAATGGGTTAAGTTATGGAGGAGAGTGTCTTGAACAACATACTTTAAGTCTATCCATGGGTGGTTGGTTGTCCGGGTATTGGAGGAGGGGGTATTTTCTCTGATTGTTTTTAAATATCTCAAAAATTACGGGTTCTATAGGAGGAATGAGAACAGAGTAATTTCAGAAACGACGTAAACATTAAACCCCCTTCCCCCTCGCACACAAAAAAAGAAATCGAGAAATTCCCATTTTTGTCGGGGAGGAAGGGGAGAAAACGAACATTTCATAAAGAAATTAAGGTGAAAATTTATAACAAATATTAGGCGATTATGTACGTTACAACGAAATAAAAAATAGGATAAAAAATTAAATACTTAAAAAAAATTAAACTTTGTGTGTGGAGCAGAGGGGGTAGTGAAATGTTAAATTTCATAGGAAAA
This sequence comes from Maratus michaelseni, assembly GCA_963931845.1. Lineage (NCBI taxonomy): Eukaryota > Metazoa > Arthropoda > Arachnida > Araneae > Salticidae > Maratus > Maratus michaelseni. The sequence continues at coordinate 184,589,410 of OZ007596.1, forward strand.
GGGTAATTTAGATTGATTATATTTATTCTTACTTATGAATATTAAACAGAACACATTTTATTCTTTAATTAATGAATTTTAAAGATTTTAACCTTGTGTGATTAAAGACTTTTTGTGCTATTGGGGATGAAAATTGGGAGCTAAATATCCGGTATTTTCAGATGACATGTTATTTATCTATTGTTACTACAAAATAACAAATAAAGCAGATTTGCTTTCAAGTTAGAGTTTTAAAGATTTTAAAATTTGTGGTTGGGGAGAAGTAGGGTCACGTGGAAATTTAGATGATTGATCGTATTTTTTTTTTTTTACTTCAAAGTCACGATTTGTGTTTAAAATATATTAATCTTTGTGTGTTACGGGAAAGAGATTTAGGGGAGAAGCAGGAATTTCGAGATAGGAGGAATTTAAATTCTAAAAAAAAAAAAAAAAAAAAAAAAAAAAAAAAATGTTATTTAAGAAATATATTCATATACCAATCAAATTAAAAATATGCATAACTGATCCCTTTCCCCTCTATAAAAAGTAACGTGTTAAAATCTTAACCATCGTCTAAAATTGATAAACTGTCCTCCAATATGCACTTCAAAATTTATTATTTCTGACCAAAAAATTAGCTAGATCATATTCTAATCATTTATTGAACAAAGGAAATCTCTCTAATAAATTATATTAATCAAGCCTTATTCTAATTATTTATTAACCATAGAAAAAACATAATAATAATATAGCCTTATTAATTAAAACATGCAGAAATCATAACAGCACCGATAAAAATACAATCTACCTTCTAAAAATATAAAAACACAGCAAAATCCCATAGATACATTTAAAATCACATTTACGCAAGGACCCGTTGCTGAGGTAGGCAACGCATTTGCCTCCCACACACAAAGCTGCGCGTTCGAACACCCTTGAAGACTTCACATAAGCGACGTAATTTTTTTCACTGTCAATAAGTACTGATGCTTCTAAAATTGTCAATAGATGGCACCACCGGCCATTTTTTTACACTTCCGAACAAGAAATTTGACGAAATTTGTATCCTCAAACAAGTGAAGAAAATAATTTACTCAATTTGACAAAATATTAGCTCTGATCATTTTCCAGGAAATGGTTTCGTCAAAAAAAAAAGAAAATTTCGTGACATTTGAGTATCATTTCTGACAGTGCAATCATTCCGCTCTTCCGAAATTAGTGTATCATTTAACGTAAGTGTTTTCAAATGTATGAATTTGGTGAATACTATAACATTTTTTCTTTTAAATATCACGCATTTGTTACTGGTAGTAACAACCCTTTTTTGTGAAATGTTTACCAGACAAACTGAATTTTGGTATAAAGCGATATCGATAATACACATACAATTCATTCCTATCATCATAAAACATAGTGAAATGACATAGTTTGTGCGCAAATTAAAAAAAAATATATTCTTCGAAATACCAATTTTTAGGAAATTTAATGTTATTAAATTTCGTACATTTCAATGGTTAAGACGTTTTGGAGGATTTCTGTTTTTTTTTTTTTTTTTTTTTTTTTTTTTTTTTTTTTTTTTGTTATCTCAATTTCCCAGCTTTAAATTTACTCCTTCTCCCATCTTTTTTATTTTTCTCCCCTAGCGCACAGAGTTTAATATATTTGAAATTCTTATTATTTCATATTATTTTGTATACTGTTCGTTTATTTTGTCAGAGCAACAGACAAATATAACTTATCATCTAAATAACCGTATCCCTCCTAAATTTACGCTCTCCCTTTTTACTCCGCCCCCCCCCCCCATCCCGTTTTTTTTAAAAGAAAGTTTAGAAATTTTAGAAATTTTAGATATAAACAAAAAATTCTGCCCAACTCGTTACTTTTAATAACAATAAATAAATAATCAATCATGTAAATCTCCCCATAATTTCGCCTTTCCCTCTTTCGGGATGGTAATGAAGCGTTAGAGAGATACAAATTTGCAAATTCTTAAACTGATCTGAATACGGAAGCTGTTATCAGTGTATTTTTAATTATTTTTCTATATTCATTAGAGAAAAATGTTGCATAAAATTCCCAACTCCTTTTTGATTGAATTGCACGTTTTGGGTTGGGTTGAGTTGGGTTGATTATTGACGGCCAATTATCTACACTAGGGATATAGGCCCGGGGGGAGTGCCCTTCGTGGGGGTCTTTCTAAGGGAACCTAACCCGTATTTACGCATGGATAAATCCACGGCTCGAAGAAAACCACGAAAACTCCGAACGATTAGGCCGACGGGCGCGATTGGGATGGAACCCAGCACCTCCCGTCTACCAGCTTCGAGAGAAGAACCTCTCAGCCACTGTGCACGTTTTGGAATGACATGAATGCCACAAGACTACTTTTGGAAAATATTTGCTGAGGTTTAATCCTGTCTATTAACTGACTGCTTGCGTGTTACTCAAACGTTGTGGTCATTATAACTCAAAAACGAATGCACAGAGTATCATGCAATTTGATTTAGACCTACACATAAGTTGGCGAATGTTTACAATTTGATGTTTCCCGTTAAACAAATAATAATGCTATGCCCAAGTGATAGTTATTCTTGACATCTAATTGATGGAATCTCACTAAATGCAATATGTAATATGTTAATTATGACAAACATATCCTGGAACAATTTTTTGTTTTGTCCACTCAATCTTTCACCCTCGTATGTAATGTTGAGGAAAGGTTCCATGATCGTTCCACATTTAATCAACATATTTTAAAAAGCGTGATTTGACGTATAATTAACTCCATTTTTTACAACAATCGTACATTTTAATACATTGTCTCCAGAATCTCTCATGTTTCACAACCATAGATTCGATTACAGATTATTATACATGTAACAGATATTTAAAGTTTACTTCAATAGGAGGCAGTACTACACAGGAAAAATTCATTATATCTGCGTACGTGAGTTTTCCCGACATCCTTTGCAAAATGTTTGGACGGTGATATGTGACATGTGTTGTTAAAAAAAAATGCTGCTCCAAAAAGGCGGCAAATTCTCTTATATTCGCGCGTCATGACGATTTCTTCCACCTTTAAGAAACGTGTAAATAATTGTACATGCTCGCTGTAAATATTCATAACTGATGTTCTTGCTTATCCAGAATCCGTTAGTCTTCTATGAGACGTCAAAATGTGTATTAAATACATGATTTTAAAGGCTGAGATGTTGTCCTGTGATTTCTTTCTTATTTACTGGTTAGTCTAACTCGTCTTAAATTCAAAGAAATGTATTATAATTTATATCTAAAATTGTCGGAGTGTAACAATGTTATATTAGTATGTTAGATTTGAGTAAAAGAAAATTTTGTAATAATTACAACACATGTTGTAAAATAACTTAGTTTAATGCTATAAATAAATACGACTGTAGTGAAATACAGTCATAAATACCAGGTAGTGGAGTCGGAGTGCGATACACAGAATTTATAACAAAATACTTTTAATTATTAAAAAAAATAGATAAACTAATATGTGAGCAGTATGTCAAAATAATATTAAAGTAATCAGGAGATCAAGTATAAAAGTTTCTAGTATATGTATTAATTCTGTCCCAAAGGAAACAATAATCATGTAAAACTGAATTCAAACTCGAAATATTAATGTATTTTTCTAAATTCAAAAGTGTTTAAAATGAGAAGTTTTATATTTTTAAAGTAATTTGTAATGTCTTCAAATTCAGTAACTACTTTTGAAAATAATTTACTTTTTAAAAGGAAAAAATGAGATGTTATAATACTTTAAAATGCTTTTAAAATAAAGAGTTTTATTTACTCATTTTGAATATAAACATTTAAATTTGACATTGAATCATTTTTCTGAAAGACTTTGTGCAGCGCTTTCTATATCGCTTTCTTATTTCGCTTTCTAAAATGAGATGCAAAAGTAAAACTTTAAATGCAATATACGAAAGATCTTTGGGATTGATCTTTTTGTTTTTTTACACATCTATCGAATACTTATTTATTGAAAATTCCATTTGGAAACGTTAAACTATAATAAATGAAATTTATTTTTCGATTAGATTTAACAATTTCAATATCAGTTGTTTAATAAGTTTCTTCGAAATTTCCAGAAAGGCTATCTTGTAATAAATCCAACTTAGCTACAAAATATTAAAACGTTTTTCAAGACTTCCAAAAAAAAGTTCATATGTTACAATTCATATTTTTTTTTTCGAGAATTTATCTCTAAAACATATATATATATATTTAAAATAACTTTATAAAAAACAGTATGAATTGCAACCTATCAATTTTTTAACAGAAAATTGCTTTCAAAAACCTTCAATTTGCAAATCTATAATTACAGCTCATTCCGCCTAGCAGTTTTTGAGATATGTTTAAGAAACTACTCTCATTGCAATCTGTTTGTAATAATTATAAAGCAATAAATATAACGGTTTTACGGCAAAAATATTGTTATCTGGTTGTAAAATAAATATGTTTTCTTGACTTAACTCAGTTAAAATTTCCCCTTGATGATGATGGCGTTTGCAATCGAAAGATCTCGGGTGTAAAGAAATATGTTTTAACATCTTTTCGTTACCTTTTAAGCATGTTTTAATGTGTATTTTATCGATTATAAAGTTCGCTTGAAAAAAATTCTTCCTTTTCTCCAGAACCTAAATCATTACTTCCACGTTTAAACGTGGACGTGTAAACGTTTTTCAAACATGGTACCAGCATGTTTATATCGAGGCTAACGAAAAAGAAAGGCTACCGCGGTGTTTTATTCATATCTTTTTTTACAGACCGCGGGAGTCACGTGATGCTCGAATGCACCAATGAAGGTGCACGAAAAGAGCACACGTCACTCTAACGGTCTGTAAAAAAAGATAAGTGGAATGTACCGCGGTAGCCTGTCTTTTTCGTTAGCCTCGGTTTATATGTAATGACGCTCTTAAGAGCGTTTATACGTATAAAAACAATTTATATGATAGATATCAACGATGTTCGATTAACAGAATCATCACTAAATGCTATATTTTTAAAAAATTTTCCTCCTAAACTGAGATGCTTTCTCTTGCAGGAGAAATTATTTAAATTATTAATTTTCACTTACTAAACGATACAAGTAAAACGCACGTAGGTAATAGGTGCATATTTCATCTGGACGTAATAAAGAGCTCCTATTTGGATCAGTGACCGAAAAAGCATAAAATATCCTTGGACTGTTTCTTTCACACCAGAAAAGGTTTTTTTTTTTAAAGAAAATGTGCTCTCGAATATGAAACCTTGCATGTTGATCAGTGTGTATAACATAATTTATAATCAATGTTGTCCTGGCGCTTCAAAAATAGTAAAAATAAATTTAAAAAAAAAACTGCAGGTTTTTGAATTAAGATGGGAAATAACAATGTAAGAGACTAATTATATGCTGAAAATGATAAAACAGAGCACACAAAGTCTTATAAAATCTTTTTAATATAAAGATCGACATATTTCGAACGCACAAATGGCGACATTTTCAAGATCAAAATGATAAACAATCTATACGCACAATTTTGTTTTTGAAAATAAACTTGATAACCTTAAACGAAGTGATCATGTGTATAATAAAAGCAGATGCTTAGCAATGATCCGATGCAAACGTTAAAATTAATATTTTCTTATTGATTTTTAATTTGTAAAGCATCTCCTGCCAAATGTTAGGTAATTCAAAAGAGGCTGATTCATTGCATTTGTTATCGCTACGCATATACATTTCTATTGATTCACGGATAATGAATATAATGAATGAGAAATAAAGTCTTGATGAATAAACTATTTTATTATTCTTAAAATGAATTTGTAAAGTCTCTATTCTTTGTAGTCTGGTTAAAGAATATCAACTATCAAGTGTTTATCAAATCCTAATCACTAGGGTAGGCGGAACACTGTATATAGGAATGACAAATAGAAAGTTTAAAACGAGAATAAAAGAACATATGGCAGATATAAAATATGTCTGAAAAAATAGAGTTTTGGCCAGACTACACATGGTAAAGGCTTTACAATTTTTAAGAATAGTAAAATAATTTAACACCAATACTTTATTTACCCTCGATTATCCGTGAATCAATATAAATCTACATGCGTAGAGAGAACTATATCGGGTGGTTATAATATAAGTATATCTATTTGGAGCTGTCTGTAGCTTGATTAAATAACCCGAATGGAACCAAAATCGGTACACTTACTATTTGAGAAGGGGGATGAAGAATGGAACAATAAATTAAAAAAATACCATAATCGCCGACAGATGGCGCTGTTGAGTGTGAAATGAAATGTGTAATACAAGAACAAAGAATTAAGGCGTAAAACCGGATGGCATACCTAATTTATTGGAAAATGTCGGAAAATGTCACAGTAAATGTGTCTACGCTTTCGCACGGTACCACTTGGCCATTGGGCTGGAGGACACAATCCAAGCGATGCGTGACGTGTCAACTACGGAACTTAACGCACCAGGAGTGATGTTTAGCACACGTTGTGATGTACGATCTTTTAAGCCATTGACATTCTTGATTTTGCTGATGATTGGGACGGAGTTTGCACCGACAAGCCCCGTAGTTGTCTCCCCCAAGTCCGTTTCTGTTGGTGATTATTGCTACTATTTTTGTTATTGTTTCATTTTTCTTCCACCTTTTCGTATAGTATCACATTTACAGTTGACCATTGTTAAGCACCTGCTTTTATTATATATGATCTCGTGTTTTATGTTTATCAAGTTTTTTTTTTTTTTTTTTTTTTTTTTTTTTTTTTTAATTGCGAGAATAGATTATTTATCATTTTTATCTTGAAAATGTCACCGTTTCTACGTTCGAAACATGGCAATCTTTATATTAAAAGATTTTATACGTCTTTATGTGTTCTGTTTTATCACTTTAAGCATATGCATCTTTAGTTTAATGTAAGAGACATTTCATACATTTAAAAAAATCATTTAAAACGAGAAAAATATTTAAATGTATGAAACTGGCTGGAATTTCCTTTTCTCTTAGTATAGAGAAAAATTGCGATTCGTGAGAAAAGATCTTTGTTTTGTAATATATTGATATTATATTTCCATTGAAAGTTCCTAATTCAATTAAAATTTAATGTTCAAATGCGATTAAAAATTCTATCTGCTAGCACGTTTTTACTTATTGGTAATACAATAGTTAATACATAATAAAAATTTTAAAAGAACATTTAAACTATGAAAATATTGAAAAACTTATGGTCTTTCAGCTGTTGTGTTTAATAAACATTACAAATGCTTCGCAAATTACACGGTATGATGGAAATGGCATGACTAAAAATGCTATTTAAGCTTTTTTTTTTATGCAGAGCACGTTAGTACTGAAGTTTTATTCATTTTTGCCATGTTGTGTGTTTTTATCTTGAAAAACGAAACATGTGTTTCTCTTTACATATCTGAAACTTTTACAGTTATTTTTTACTAATAGAAATTCCTTTTTCTTTCAATACGTAATTTGAAAGAATTTTTATTTCTAGTAACATTTTTGTTAATTTTTTTCTTTTCTAATAAGAATTATTTTTTTCAAATAGAGTCAGTCTTACGTGTCACGAAGTGTTGAAAGGTGGAACTTAGTTATTAACGCCTTCATTCAATTGTAGTAATTTGTTTCGGCTACTGTGCTTTCATCTTGAGACGTCTTAACAGAATCTATTATTTTTAAATTATAATACTTACAACTTGCGTGTAGGGGATGGAAGAGCGTTTCTCATCTATTCTCTTGTGATGGGTATTCGATGATAAAAAAAATGAAATACATTTGACTTTTAATCCACAAATTTGATGGAATACGTATTAGAAAGTACTTTACAATTCCCTTTGTTATAAACGTTATTTAATAATACGTGTCACGTAGTGCTCCGGAAAAACAGTAATACAAATATTAAAAATATTAAATACATGATACGGAATGACCCAATAATATTGCTCCAAAAATGACAGTGACTCCAGAATTAAATTTTTTGCTGTAAAATCTGACTATAAAATTCGAGTTAGATAATTATTATAAAGATTCAATGCAAGTAATGTAGAAATGTACCTAAATTCCGCCTTCCAGTTTATTAATATCGTTGATAAAACAATAATTCAATTATTTTTTAACAAATTTTTGTACCTTCAAAAACAAAATTAAGTGCTATTTTTCTAGAAGTACATATATATTTACCCAGTATTCTGCCAATACTGCATTTATTGGCTTTGAAGTTTAAGTATTTGTATTTTATTAATAGTGTGTAAACATTTGTAGTAGATAGTAAAAGTACTATTAATATTATAAAGTACTATTATAGTAAAAGTACTATTAATATTAACAAATATTCTAAATTTGAATATGACAATTTAATACAATATTTCAACTTTACAGATGTTTAATAGAAATATGTTGTAATGTTTTACATAATTTACTTTCATAGAAATTTTTAAAAACACAAATAAAGGATTAGAATAAGAAAAAATAAAGCAACGATTTAAGCTTATATTTGTCAAATTTTACGACACGAAGTTCCTAAAAAAAAAGACACAATTACTTATGCTAAACTTTGTCCACATTTACGAGACGTGCTGTCTACGGTCTGTAGTACAGTCTGCACAAGTGTTCCCAAATTCATGTTTATCACGTACTTACTGAAAGATATTTAAAGGAATAAATACAGTTGGATGATCATACACATTATATATTACATTTCTACCATCTCACGAAATTATTTTTTGAAGCCTAATTTTCTTTTTTCCAAAATAAACATTAAATTAAATGTATGGTTGTGGACCAGTGTTTAAGAAGGTTTCATCAAATCGGCGTTTTTTAATAAAAAATGGCATCATTTTAGGTGTCTAAATTGTTGTAACAAATGCATTACATATAAGATTTTTACTCTCTGTAGTGTTTGTTTACATTTTTTAATTCATATGTTACTACACTTTTGTTCTTTAATTTGAACAATAAGTAATTTTAAAACATTGAAAGAATAAAGGGTATTAATTTAATAAAAACATTTTAGATTACGAAAAACTTTATTATAGATGATAACCAATGTATCATTTTTCAGACCATATGAATAATTTTGACTGAATTTTGTATAAAATTGTTAATTTTTCACGTAAAATATTATGTTTTATATAATATATGTACTTTAGAAATTCATTTAAAAAATGGAGTAGGCAGCACATCATTTTTTTTATCAGAAAATATTATTTTACTTTCTATAATAAATAATTAACGCTTTACTTTTACATCAAATGTTTTATTAATACAATGCTAAAAGCAAAAATATACCTTATATTTTTAACGAACGTCACCTCTAAAATTCCTGTCAACTTTGCTTTAATACAAAATATTTTATGTTTCCAAAAATAAAATTTTATTTCCCAGCCTTTTTGACGTTAATATGTCGTTTTTTAAATTTCTGTATCTCCTTTGCCACATCATTAAATAGAACAACACGCAGTCAAGCAGTTTAAAACTTTTGTGCCTACTATTTCCAAGAATATACTTTCCCTGATTTTTTATTGTCAGATTTGACAATGCCTTTTATACGATCTAAACACATGTTGGTTGAAATATTTTCGCTCTCGTAAAAGTTTCGTGAAATAAACTTTAAAATTCTATCATTTTATGTAAAACATCATATAACATGTCAACCTGGTAAAAACAAATTTTTGTTTTTTAGTTTAAAGGACATTTTTCTGCCGCATTTTTAGAAATATCTTTTTAAAATAGTCTTTAGTCTTTAGAAAAAAATAAATAAGTGTAATCGGAATGACTGTTTATAACATAATTTATTAATTATTAGATGTTTAAATAAATAGTTTAAATTATACATATATATATATATATATATATGGGTGTGTGTGTGTGTGTGTGCAATTCAAATATGAAATATTTAAACATTTATATATATACTAAGAGCTTTCCATAAAAACTGAGAGTAAAATCATACAAAATCAAGAAATTTATTTACAGCAAAACATATATCATTATTTTTCAAAATACCTTCCCTCAGATGCTATGCAAAGGTCCCATCGTTTATCCCACTTTTCAAAACAAGTAGAGAAGCATTTTTCTGGAAGCTGCTTCAAAGAACTCTGCACTGCTGAAATAACTGCAGAATCTGTATTAAATTTTCTGCCACGAAGCTTCTTTTTAAACGTCGGAAACAGCCAGAAATCGCATGGTGCCAGATCTGGACTGTAAGGGAGATGTTTCATGATTTTAATGTTGAATTTACTAAGATATTGCTCAACAGAAGATGCGACATGCAACGAGCATTATTATGATGTAATGTCCTATTACCTACCAGTTCATGACGCTTTCTGGATATGTGTTGTCGCAAAATTGTCAAAACTGAAACATAATATTCACCATTCACAGTAGTTTTTGGAGGCACAGCATGGTGATAGATTACACCTTTATGATCAAAGCAAATAATTATTATCACTTTTCCAGCAGATTTAGTTTATCGTTTTTATTTTTCTTTTGAGGAGGAGAATCATTGTGTTTCCATACAGGGGATCAAAATGATGCACCCAAGTTTCATCACCTTCTATTACAGTCTTTAGGAAATTTGGATCCTTTTGAAGCAACACTTTCCACTCACAACATTGGTGAATTCTTGTTTGCATTTGTTCTTTAGTAAGGTTATGAGGGACCCATCTGGAAGAAACATGGCGAAGCTGTAAATTGTTGCGTAGAATGCGAAATATCGACGTTTTCGAAATGTTAGTTGATGCCGCTATCTCCTCACTTGTTTTTCGCCGATTTTCTTGCACGATTGTCCGCACAGTGTTAACATTTCAATCTTTCACAACACTTTCTGATCGGGCAGGCTTAGGAGTCAGTTCTGCAGACAAACGTCCTTTTTTAAAATCACCATGCCATCTAAAATCGTAGACGCACCAAAACATTTATTTTTGTAAGCTTCTTTCTTTAACATAACTGTTTCTGGAGCTGTTTTGCCCAAAAGAAAACAAAATTTTATGGCACAACGCATTATGTTTTTTAACTCTGAATCCCTCACCTCCATTTCTGTAGGGCAAATAAAAGCAGTTCTTTAAACAAGCACGAAACTAGGAAAATAAAATCGTCTACTTTATTTAGAATATTTGTAAACGTACAGTTAATAGTTTGAAAAAAAATCACTTGCAGTTTGATTTTTTTAGTTTTGCAGTGTAGCCACTACAAAAAAACATAACTCTCAGTTTTTATAGAATGCCTTTTGTATATTGCTTTTTGATAATTCTGAATTGAATACCAATATATAATTTTATTTTGAATTATATTTACTTCTTAAATTCACGAACGAACGCACATTAAATTAACAACTTTGAAACTGATATCTCTCTCAAATAGGGTAATCCTAATAGCTCACAGGCTATCTTTTAATATTTTCTAACATAGCTTAAAAAATGTTAATGAATTATATTTGTTCTGGCTATCTCTCCGTCTATCTACCTGATGCCTAACTCGCATAAATATACTCAGATTTTCACGTTACTTATATATATTATTGAAGTTTACTATTTCACGATTGGTATTGAAAATGAAGTGCGTAGTATTTACAGTTCGTTTACAGGAACATTCATGCGATTTCCGTTACATTATGGCCTATGAAAAAAAACAGTGGCACTCCGGGAGAGCCGACAGAAGTGAAAACTTGAACAATTACGTGTGTATTTTAATTAATTAAATTTCATATTTCATGTATTTGTAAATTTAAATTTTAAGCAATATATTGCAATTTTTGTATGTAAAATAATATGCATTAATTTCCATGTACAATAGCGCATTAAATGAAAATTGTACTATAATTTTAGTAGTAGTAGTTTATAATAATGAATAAAAAAACACTTCATTTAAAAGTATTTCCTGCACAATAAAACATTTCCTGACGATTCAAAAAATACACACGTAATTGTTCAAGTTTTCACTTCTGTCGGCACTGCCGGAGTGCCACTGTTTAAATTAAGTATAGCTATAATAACGTTTTAAATTTAGCGCTCAATGTTTGGGTATTAAAAGCAGATAGAAGGCGCGCAAGCGCTGCATTCCTGCACCGCAACAGTTGGTACAGAGACAGCTGACGTGTACATATATACTATATAGTGATACACATTTTTATCCACGTGTTACGTAAATTTATTTATTTATTTAAATAATTGTTTACTTACGTGATGATGAGCAGCAGTTCTATTAATTTATCAGCAATGATAGATTTACAAATTCAAACTCAAAAGCACTGCAGTACAATATTTCTTATTTAAACGATATACAGTATATAATTATTAACACTTCACATTAGTAAGTTAACTGTATGATACAATATATGTAGCTAGCTAAATAAAAGAAGAAAATAATGAATTTCAAGAATTGTCACAATTATAATATCTATGTTGAATTAACAGAAACGTGCGTTGAATTGTGTAGCAGCACTACTGAAAGCATTCCTTTTTCTAACACTCGTACGTGTATTTCGGGAACCAATAGTACACAGGCAAGCATGCGGCGCGTCTGCCCCGCCCTATCTTATACCGAACTATACACAATACATGTACATACTTACATACAGAGATGTCGGTTACAGTAACAGTGTCGCGAGTTCAATGGTTTTTTCCCATCTCAAAAAATTGCCCAACGCGCCCAAAGAAGTTTTCACTTCAAAAATCGTTTGTAATGTATTTTAATGATATTACTGGTTTTCAAACATATTGAAATTGATATATATCACTAGAGTGAGGCACAATAAGCTTACTGTAAAACGGGATGTCCATGCAATTTTATCGTTTATTTACAGGGACATACAAATTAATTCTCTTAAAGTACTGTCTATGAGCAATAATTGCTGGAAGTGCGCTTTCAGTTATCGTATATTTTTAAAAATTTAACTAATTTTCAGCATATTATTTGGTGTGTATACAATCTATAAATCCTATACAGGGCTCTACAAATTAATTCGAGTACACTTCCATCTTTTGACGGAAATTATGACAGAGAATTTTTAACTGCGTTATACGTTTACAAATTGAATTAAAATTTAGCAGATATTTAAATCATATACAGGGCTTTACAAAAGAATTTGAATAATTTTCTGACTGTGAACGGTAATTGTTAAAATTGCACTCAGATAAAATGACCTTATGAAATCTGAGTAAATTGAAGTTTTCATTTTGTTTTGAAACTTTTTGTTTCAGATATGACGACACAATGTTTTCAGTTCTTAAACACCAGGAATACTCTGGATATTAAAAAAATTGACGTACTCAAAACTGTTCACATAGAGGTCATTTCATACTCATTTTTGAAACATTTACATACTCAAAAATGATTTGAATCAGTTCAAATTCATTTATGAAACATGGAAATACTCAAAACTGAGCACATAAAAGTCAGTTCATACTCATTTGAATGAAATGCAATATTTCCATTTTTCAAGAGAAAAATAATTGTGGCGTTAATGGGTTAAAATGTGTCAAAAAGAAAATTTAGTCAGTTAAATTTCAATATCCAGGGAGTGCTTTTTCATTCAAGAAATATGCTGATAACAATCGAATTGAAAATTTGTATAATTCATATCTCCCCTTCCCCACATAAATAATAAAAATTTGTACAATCTTAACCACCATCTCAAATTGACCAAATTTATCGGAAATCTTGTTAAAAATGTCCAATTTTCTCAGCAACAAATTAATAATTCCTATAAAAATATCAACATGCGTCTGAATCATTCGATGACTTGCATTTAAAATTACCCACTCATGTGATCTGGATGGCGAAGTGGATAAGGCAATGGACTTGTAACTAGTAGGTCTCGGGTTCGATGCTGGCTCTGGGCAAAATGGTAAATTTAAATTTTTCTCCCATAATCGTAAATAGAACCGGCGATGGCAGCACTAGCGCTTTTATTCCAGCTGTTGTTTGAAACATGGACCTCCAATGTGCTCCAATATGAGCACATAATGTTTTATTCTTGAGTGTGTGCATGTTTTGGGAAAATGAGTATATACATGTTTCAAACTTGAGTAATTTTGATTCGGATCCCTTTTGAATTATGCGATATACTCAGATTTGAGTATTTTTTGCTTAGTTCTGAAAATGTCGTTTTTAGAAGTATAACGTACTTTAAAAATTTTAAAATTAACATACATCTTTATTCATTATAATATAATGAAATAATGCATTTTGTCTTGTGGCATATGTTGTTCTACCGACTGACGATTAGACATCTACATGTTGTTTTAGTTTTTTAAATTGTTATCGTTATTTGATGTCTATATTCCATTTGTTAATCCGATTTATACTTCGATAGTATTTATTTAAATTTAAATTTATTCAAATGTCACTAATATGTTTTTGTTACTCATTATATTGAAATTTCATAATGGGTTTTATTCGTTATGATATTTTGCTTTGTGAGACAAATGTATGAGATTTGATCGAGGCTAACGAAAAAGACAGGCTACCGCGGTGCTTTACGCGTATCTTTTTTTACAGACTGCGGGAGTCACGTGATGCTCGAATCCACCAATGCAGGTGTAAGAAAAGAGCATCACGTCACTCTAGCAGTCTGTAAAAAAAGATAAGTGGAATGCACCGCGGTAGCCTGTCTTTTTCGTTAGCCTCGGATTTTATTATATGACGTCACTAAATTGAAGTTTCGGTCATTTATTGATCAATTAATTTAGCATTGATTTCAAGTTAGTTATTCCATATATTAATTAAATACACGCCATCTTTAAATTAAAGATAGCGAGATAGGGAAAAGACTATTTTAAATAATAATTATATACAATTTTGTGTCCTAACCCAACTTAAAAAGGAAACTTACCTAATACGATATCATTTCAAATTACACTGCTCAAAACAATTAAAGGATATTTGAAGTTTTATATAAAATAAAGATATAAACGAAATTTTTTTTGCCGAAAATAGAAGAAGAGAATCATAAATGCAAATTTTTCTGGTTTTCAAACTGTGGAGTATGCAAATTTTGAGTTCGACGTCAAAAACGTCGCTTCAGCGGCATCGAATGAAATTTGACTTTCAACTGGATAAAAGAGAATGAAGACAAGGATGATCGGCATTCAGTGATTGCTTTGTTTCGATGAGTACGATGTCTCAGCGAAGTCATTTGACAGATTCAGAAGCTTGAAGAATTGTTGGTAGGTTAGAAGGGGGCCAAACTCAAGCCCAAGTAGCGCAAGCCATTGGAGTGTCACAAAGTGTCATTTCCAGGATCTGGAACCGTTTTTTGGAGAGTGGATGTGCAGGCCGAAGACCAGGGCAAGGTCGTAGACGGGCAACAACGCCCAATGAAGATCGGTATTTAGCGTTAACAGCTCGGAGACACCGAAACATGAACGCTACTCTTCTCCAACAACACCTTCGCTCGGCTACAGGCACCACGATTTCAACTCAGACTGTCCGAAACCGGCTCCATGCTGTAGGTCTGTATGCTCACCGACCGATGGTATGTGTTAGATTAACATCAAGGCGGTGGAGGAGTGTTGGTGTATGGTGGCATCTCCATTGACGGGCGCACTGACCTCTACATCATTCGAGATGGAGCTCTGACTGGTCGCCGATATAGGGATGAGATCCTCAGACCTATTGTAGTCCCTTACGCTGCAGCAATCGGAGATAACTTCATTTTAATGGACGATAACTGCAGGCCACATCGTGCAAACCTGGTGGAGGATTTCCTTTTCGAGGAAGGAATCGTTCTAATGGAATGACCAGCGTGTTCTCCAGACATGAATCCAATCGAGCACGTTTGGGACGCTCTAGGAAGACGAGTTTCTGGCCGCCAACAACCCCCACAAACTCTCCAAGAACTGGAAAGAGCTCTTCTGGAAGAGTGGGGCAGAATACCCCAACTCGTCATTAATAGCCTCATTGAGTCCATGCCTCAAATGTGTTCAACGTTGCTGGCCGCCCGTGGAAACCATACCCCCTACTGAAAATGATTTTCTTTGAAGAAAACACCTTTTCTTATTCTTTTTTTCTCATATGCACAAATTGTGTTTTTTTCCTTTTGTACACAAATGCGCAATAAAATGCATTTTTTTCTGCCAAACATGTGTAATTTATTCTCATATAACCTACTATGTCTGTCGACCATGTATCAATAAGCTAAAAAGTTTCCCAGATACAAAATCCACCTAAAACTGCAATATCCTTTAATTGTTTTGAGCAGTGTACTTTGAAAACGTTATTCCATTAAAAGAAGTTATACCACATTTGTGGCGATAAAAATTTAATTAATATGAAGTCCAACTGTCTTATTTAAAGACATGTTTTTGACTGTAATTCTCAACTTCAAAATGTGGTGTAACACTGACAGCATTCAAAGAAAATATGAGTAACTGACTGAAAAATATTTTTATTACTAAAGATGTTGGAATTTATTTCACATACGAAAAAAAATTAAAAAGTTAAAATATACTATCACAAATGTAAAATGTGAAGCTAGAGGTACAAAATATATTTATGGTAACGATTTTTCATGTCGAATTAGGAAGTCATAGAAGTTAGTAATTTCATAATATGTTTGGAACAAAGAATTCATACGTGATCCAGAAAGTTTTTCATTCTATAATTTATCAGCAGATATTTCAAACATTTCAAATGTTCAGATTTAGATCTTTCAAATATTTTTGATTTCACAAAGTTCAGAAATACCCATATTGTTTCTCTATAACATAAACGTTTTCCGCAAAGGGAGAGATGAAGGTCCAGGTAAATCAAACAGAAAATACTTCTGAGTGAAAACAGATACTGCTATTTAAATATGTGACTGTAACTGCTTATAACCATTATAATGTCACATTGACGTCACATCTAGAGGTTGCACTATTAAGGATATTAATGATTTAAAAAATATTTCCAAATATGGTCCAAGAAAATGATGGAAGAAAATGACGAGGTTTTTAACTGTTCATTTTTTAGATACATCTTTTGTCAACCATGTGGTGAACACCTAAATATTACTTTCGATGCCTGAGACTGTAAATTTAAGTTTAACTGAAAGAAATTAAATCATTAAAATAAAAGTTTTTTTTTCCTAGCATTTCTCAAAGATTCATACTTACCTCATTAGTTTATACTTTTATAGTTACTACACCCAGAAAAAAGTTTTGTTGAATCAGCAAAAATTTGGTTGACCCAACAAAACTTTTTGTTTAAATATAGGTCAATGGAAATTTTGTTTAAATCAACATTTTTTTTTTTTTTTTTTTTTTTTATTTATTTATTTATTTATTTTTTTTGCCATTCCAAAAAAAAAAAAAAAAAATTGTATCGTCAGCAAAAAATGTTTTGTTAATTCAAGTAAAATGGTTCAATTTTTCTTTAATTTTGCTAAAACAACCAAAATGTACTCAACAAAACATGTTTTGTAGTTTTAATCAATTCCTTTTTCTGGGAGTAGAACGTTACATCCTAAAACCTACTACCTCAATCTATAATGGGATATAATATTTGCCCTTGTATTTTATATTCGTTTCTTCACATTGCGTCCCTAGTGGTAATTTCTCTGGAAACAAATATAATATTGGAAATCAAACAAATTTACTCAAAGAAAATCAATTTTTAAAACTGTATTGATCCAAGTGCATATTTTGTGACTCTATAAATGTTACATTCGTATCTATTTCAGCGATTATATTCATTTTCTTGATGATATGCCTTTTAGTTAGTACAATATTATGAATTCAAATAGCAAATAATATAAAAGAAATATTCTTCATAAAATTCCTCGCAAACATTAAGACTCTAAAAGCTTTCGATCGACAAAGATACAGTAAACTATAATAGCATTTTGAAAAAGCAATATCATAATTTAAATATTCATTTCAAATCAAATAATGGAAAATTCTTGAAATAGTGTTTTCTGTCCTAAAATTACTTTTTCTTTTTAGAAATATTGATATTTTTATCGAATGAGCAGAGAAAAGGTTTTTGCTTTTTAAATTGTTATTTTCGAGTACGCTCGGAAAATGAGCTTTCCGTAATAATAGTCAAATTTTCGGAAGATATATTCATGAGGATTAAAGAGATATTCTTTATACAAAATGCAACTAAAATAGGGACAATTTTGAAATATAATTGAAGATTTTACATATTTTGTTTAATTTAATTGCTTATTTATTAATTTCCCTGATATTAAATTAAGTAAATTGAAATTGTTATTTTTAAAATGTTTTAATACTATATATTATGCGATAGTTATTCTATAATATTATAACAAACTTAAAACTACTAAACTTTATAGTTTAATACAATCATGATATAATTTTTAAAAATTTTTTAATGTTGTTTAAAAGCGTTTGTTTTTCTGTGTATATGTACAATTTGGCTAGGAAAAGACAGATCATTTAGACAATGTATATGTTAGTAAATTATTTTCGAATATGAATCGCAAAGTATGAATATTTTATTAATAAATAAAATTTTAGAAGTTTCAAATATGCGAATACAAAATTACAACTCATATCGCATTGCATTCTATTTTGAAACAATTAAAATTTTATTTAAAGTAAGAAATTGCAAACAATAAGCCTGCTTAATTCCAAAACTACTTGGCCTAATGATTTACCGTTTGGTATCCAAAAGTAAAATTTACCGAAATATTCATATATCACGGTAAAGTTAGTGCTTTGTATTAAACATTTTAAAGTATGTTAAATTTTCTATACATAAATTTCCTCCTAAACAACATTTAAGTAATACCATTTATTAGTAGAAGTTTATTAAGAATCGTCTAGTACCAGACAGGGATGTATAATTTTATACACTAGTTGTACATCCTTAATTTCATGCGCGTGCTGTTTAAATTTTACTACATTATTACTTTTCAGTATATTGGTATCAAGTTAATGAAAATATTCACGAAAATCTATATATTTTTAAATGTTTTCTTTCATGTCTACATTTAAGCTTGATGACGATTGGCGAACAGATTACAGAAAAGTTTCTAAATTTATGCAATGCAAGGTATAAAATTATTTTTATCTTGTTTTTTTTTTCTTTTTTTTTAAATTGACGTTTCTTCTTATATTTTTGAAGATATACTTTATTGGACAGTTCAGAAAATGTCGAAGCACCAAAACATGATTTACTTGAATTTTCAAACTCTTAATTATCGTGAAACATCAACAATTGTACAACTTTTCACCATCCTATGGGAATATCTAACAAACAGTCAATATAAGCAAGTCTACGCACGCTCAATATACTGTTCTAGAGAACAATGGTATCCGCTTAATTCTCCAGTGGATAGAATGGTGGTTATCAATCATGAGGTATCAAGTTCGAATCCTGGTTCAAGTCTGGACGTTCGTAATATGTGGGATCAAGAAATTTCCTTAGCTGTTCAACATGCACGAAGTTCAGAAATGGCAGTTCATATAATTTCATATTGATAATTTCTACCAGGCTTTAACATCTATATATGTAAAATTGATAAATAATAAACTTAAAAATTGTGTTTTTTATATATATTGAAAACGAAGGTATTCAAAATTTATAAACGGCACGTGAAATAAAATTATAGAAATATATTTCTGATTTACTTCGCGCACTCTCTACAAATATCGTTAACAGCAATACCGCATGGATATCTTTTGAACTCGGTATATAAAAATATATATAATTTAATAAAGATTTATTTAATTAATTTAAAGGATGGAAATCTTTCTAAAGTTTGTTTACTTATTGCACAAATCTTGTGTTGTATTTTGAAAAAAATCTGGAAAAATGTTTTGGAGAGAAACCCAACAATAATAATTATTTATTTACTATCACACACCAGACAAATTTGGATTCTCTGAAGACATTTTATAACAGAAATCTAGATTGTAATTGAAATCTTTGTACATGTTGATGTAAAACTTAAAAAAATCTCTAACACATATTTCCTTACAATTTTTAAAGACAGTAACCTATGGAATAAGTGACATGGCGTGTACTATACTGCTAAAAAATAGGAGGGACACATGTTTTTAACATAATTACGTCGATTGGTAAATAGCGTAAACTAAACAGCCATAATCTAAAGTATAGCAGAAAGCAGAAAATAAATTTTCATAAGCAAATCAATCTTCATGAATTCGGATACCAGAAAAGGGATATAAATTCTGAAATCGCGATTTATGGAATCTTCTTTTTTCACTATCTCCTTCGTAAAACGCAATTGTTAAGATTTGTTTCAAAGAAATTTGTTTAAAATGTCACAACAACGTGATGTATCAGAATCTATGACCTGGCAAATTAACTGTATGCTGCAATCCGGGCAAAGACAAAGGAGAGTAGCGGAATCTGTTGGCATGGCAAGGAATGCCATTCCAAGGATATGGAATCGCGATTCCATAAAATAGTGAATGTTATGTGTCGGCTCGTGTATGATTTTAATACATCATCAAAACAAAACACGCAATGCTACTCAGATGCAAAGACAATTTTTTGGCAACATAATAGAACTTGTCACACAAAACAGACTTTATCAGACTTTATCAGAGTGGCTTCTTTTGCACGTTGACCAGTTGTTTGTATTCCTTTGATATCAAGAAATCGTGCTGACGAAAATAAGTTAAACTTCTTTAATTCGCCCGTTCGTCCAATCCGAACACCATGATTGGAAGAACGTGATTTGTTTCAAGTCCTTTTCACTGACGAGTACCGAATCTACATGTAGTGTGACACCCGACGTTTTCTAGTACAGAGAGAAATCGGAACTCAAAATATTCTCATGTTTGTACTGGAAATATCACAGTACAGACAATGTGTATTGACGAATGTCTCGAATGAGCACAGGTGGACGTACGGACTCACATATTTTTCGGAATGGAAATTCTCGGCCCAAAGGTATGCAAACAAAATACTCAGACCTTACGGATGTCGTACCTTACGGAGCAGCCATTGGCGATTCCTTTAATTAAATTAACGATAGTACCGGACATACTGCTCGACTTGAAGAGAACACCTTTGAAACGAAAACAATACATCGTATGGAATGACCAGTATGCTCTCCTGATGTAAATCTGATCTACAACATCTGAAACATCTCGGTCGTGGCATTGCAGCGATACCAATGCCTTCGTTGCCTGCAATGCACTTCTTGAAGTGGGTATGAAATTCCCTAAAGTTTTATCAAGAACCTCCTTGTATCCCTAGAAAATAGTTGTACTATTCTGGAAAATTACACACCATATTAAAAAATTTTCATCTTTTTTTTTATCTTTTTCATCTTTTTTTTTTATCTTTTTCATCTTTTTTTCATCTTTTTTTTTTCAATTTTTTCTTTAATAGATTTGTATTTCTAATTTTATACCCATACCTGACGTTTTCCCATGGTTTTCTCTCCGAATTTATTTAAGTAGCGTGGTTAAAAAAAACACAAAACAATAATTGCGGAATTTCTTAAAACACACTGTTTTAAACTTATCAATTCAATAATAACAATTTAAGCATAATATTTACTGGTAATTTTAATTAAAAAATTATTATTTAATTTCATTTGTAAATAAATTATATTTATAATATACATGCTTTTTTTATAATCATCCGAAAACCAATTGCGATATTTTAATTAGCTTCCGTATGTAAATTTTACATTTTTTTAAACTGGAGTTAAATAATAATAATAATAAAAAAAAAACACTGTCACTTACGGTGTGTCAGTGTAGCAGCGTTTACATTTTTTTTGTTTTGTTTTTGCGTGTATTCTTGCTAGTGCGTCATTTAGACCGTATGCAATATTTAGAAAGTTTCTTTCTCTTATTAATCTAACTATCACAGTTGCTGTGTATATGTAGAATGGCAGAGTTTCCTCGATGGATTATTGTATTTAAATTTTTTTAAAGAATAATAATTCGGAAATAGAAATCATCATTTAAAGTTTAGAGAAACTCTTTTCTAATTAAAGTAATGCTTTTTAAACAAATTTACATTCTTTTAATAACATTTTACTGTATTTAATTTTGTATATATTATTTTAGTTTTGCATTTTATGGCTTTTCTGTACTCTTGAAATAGCGAAATAAACACATCGATTGCTAAAAAATGTTGCCTGTTTTTTTAAAGTCGAAATGTTCTTAACCAGATTATTTCTCTAAGAGGAAGTATATTTTAGCCAAATAACCATCATATGATGCTATTAATTTTATTTTTTTATTTCCGAAACCAAACTATAAAAAGCTTTTGTTAACAAAATAATTACATAAATAATTGCTAACATAGGTCATGTTTATTTAAAAGCTTTATTACCTACGTACGTACAGACAAGTATATTCTTGCAAATGGATGCATGCATGCCTACAAGAATAATATGCAACATGCTTATCTATACTATACATGAAATTATACTTAATGCTGTTTAGATAGAAACTTTTATATGCGCCATACTGATGAAATTATTTTTTTTTTGTCGGTGTGCATATTTTGTTACCCTACGCCCAAGAAGCACTAAAATGTTTTCTGAAAGTATAATTACAGTGATGGCAGCCATCCTAATTGTGTGAGGTCACTATCATTCGACATTTTTTAATGAATAGACTCTAAATTACGTAAAAATCATTCTATGTTACTGAAATTAGGATCTTACTGCTTGGTAGGAAACTCTAAAACTATTTTAACAAAGAACACACTGTGTAAATTTCGAATCTACAAAATCAATACGGTCGAAAACAGTAAGTTCAAATACATCTTAAACTAAAATAGCACTATAGAAAATATAATTTATTGTTTAATCCGTGACTCCATGAACATACTTTATTTGAGATTAATCTAATCTATTCTTACAAATGTCATCTCAAGCTGCTCAGGGCTGGAACACCGGACATAGTACACACATGAATGTATATTGAAATCGAGATGGGCAACACATAATCATTTGAATAAGTAGAGAAAGTTAAAAGTATTCATCGGCGGCGGCATTCATACTTTGAAAATAAAAAAAAAGTTGAGAACTGATCGACTATATACATAAATGTGTTAAATAAACTATAATTTCATATAGCACGTCCACATTACTCAAAAACTGCTATTTCTATTAAAATAGTATATTTATCAAGCACGTCGCAGATGTATTACAAATTCACCTTGACTTCGCATTTATCGAAATAAAAATCATTATCATTGAAAATCCACCAACACACTACACACATACCTCACAAAAGTCCAAACATTGTGTTTTGTAACAAATGATAACTCTATTAGACATTCAGGAATGTTTGTGTTTGGACTCATAAGTTTGTTATCTCATACTAACAGAAAGATATATATATGTGTGTTTGTGTGTGTGTGTGTGTGTGTGTGTGTGTGTGTGTGTGTGTGTGTGTATGTGTGTGTGTGTGTGTGTATTACTTTTGCCATACAATCCATCATATTGCAATGCGGAAATTTAAAACTTTAATTTTACAAAAGTGCAAACTTAAAATCCGATGTTAATCAATATTTATCTAAAATATACACTTTCTAAATTCAGATATAAACGCTTTAGAGAGTGAATAAGCTACACAAATGATAATTTTGTAACTCTCCGTTTTCGACAGTACTAAATAGAAAAAAAATAGAAAAGATATATTCATTGAGTAGTGTTAGGTTATCAACTATATAAGGAATACCAATTGACTCTCTTGTCAGCAGAATCTGTCTTCAATCTTTATACTTTGAACTCAGCGTTTTCTTTACTTTAAAAGAGATTTTGAATTTATTTTGCCTACATTCTCCCTCTAACCCAATGGATCGTATGTTTGTGTGACCCGTTTAAAAGCTTCTGAAAAAAGAAGTGTTTATGTCAGCAGTTTTAGATATGTAGGAAGAAAAGAATGACAGATAGTAATAAAAAAAGCACACATTCATTTTTATATTCTTCTCTTTTCAATTATAAATGTTGATTTTAACAGATTTAATATTTTTAATGTACTTTGATGAAAAGTTTGTATAATGAGCAGTTGACATACATAGAAGTATTAATTATTGAAAAGCTCTATTGTGTGTAATTATTTTTTCGGTGAGTGAAAGCAGATAAAATAATCTGATCACAAGACAGATAGTGTCATATAAATATAATATTTTCTTTTTCTTTTGCCTAAATATGAGGATTTTAGATAAAAGATTTTTTTCCGTATAAATCATAAAACGAAATGTTTAATGCTAGTGAAATATGCTAGGTGTACAAATAAGGTTTCAGTTGTCTTAGGTACGCATTTTAAAAGTATGTATCTAAACGGTACAAAACAGTTTGCTCCAGAATTCACTTGCATGAAAATAAATGCTGTTATTATAAATATAAGTATATAATAATAACAAAATAAAAATAGTTCATGCAGGGGCATACGGGGCAGCTGCCCCGGTTCCCCCATTTGAGAGCCCGCCCTGGGCTTAATTAGGATTTTTGTTAAGAATGTGCAAAATGGTTTAAATTGGCCAAAAGTGACCAAAATTCTTACATTTTCAAAGATTTAGGAATGGAGGGTAGCCTGCCAATTCCACCCTCTGGTTCCTGTGCCCCATGCCCCATGTCCCCTTCTCCCCACAAAGGAACTCTCTACATCATCAGAAAACCAATGTTATAAAATTTTATATAAAAGTACTTTAGAGCAAGAGGAATGAAGTAACAACATAACAAGTGTTGAAATTTGTTGCTTTTAGTATAAATGCATGCCTGCACTTGTTTTTTCATATTATGGAATCACCCAAAGACATGCTGATGCAATACAAATACTAAATTTTATGCTATGGTTTTATACTATATTATAACAAATAACCAAGAGTGACGGAAATACCAGCATTTACACTTCAAAATCTCACATGAGTCGTTATATTCCTATACAAATAAAATAATGTGTCAATGTTGTAAACATCGTTCTTGTGATACCCTACATACAGTGGTAAATAGTACTTAGATCGAAATTTATGTATATATACAATAGGTATGAAGTTTAATACTAGTCACTTCAACATTATTCTCGAACAATGTCCATGGATAGATAGAAGGAGTTCCCCCAGAATGATGCTTGCCCCGGGGCACCAGTTAGTGTAAGTCGTTCATACTGAGTTCATGCATCAGAATCTAAGTATCTAGTTTTTATCAATTATACATGGTGTCCCCTAAAGATTAAATCGTGTTTTAAATTTGTATATGTGTGACATACATAGGCATAGTAATTTGAAATTATGTTCAAATAGGGTAAGTATTATGATTATGTTGATGAAATTGCCTTTCAATTAATTTTTAAAAAGTTGCACTTTTTAATTTTTACTCGGTCTTTGGATGCTATTAGTTATATTTCGAAAAACATTCTCCATCTTTCAGGAAATCCAACCATAAACATTCCATTATTGTACGATAGAAATTGTGATGCTTTTATGAAATTTCGGAGCTTTGTAGCGCTGAAAACAGAACAACACGTTGGTCTGTTTTCAGGAAATTTCTCCGTTTTCAAATGTTTTTTTTTATTATTCTGCGTTGAGTACTATTTAATCAAGATAATCTCAATTCCTACCATATTTTGACTATTTCTGCAATTTACTTTGCCAGCATATCTCAAAGATATAAATAATTAAATCGCGTTTCAATCTTTTTGGGACATCCTGTATACACATTTTTATGATTCGGTTGTAAAGTGCTTTTAAACGTATGTGCATAACTAAAATATTTTTTTAAACAATCTATAAATTAAAACTTTAAAATGTTTTAAAAAACATATGAAATTTTTTATTTAATCATTCGGGTCCCACACACATATATATCTGCATACGTACCAAACACGAAATGCATAATTAAGACATGGTAAAAATGCTTAAATTATTTTTCATGAAATTTAAGATTTCCTTACATTGTGCATTATTGTAAACAAAAATATATATAAAGTAAATCTTACAAATTATGTGTGCAGTTTTAGAAAATTAATAAAGATACTAAATTATGCAATATGCAAGAATATTATATCGGAGAAAAACAGTCGTAAGCTGCAGGAAAAAAAATAACTAGAAATTGTACAAAAAGAAAAGTAGACACAAGAATGAATTCAATAAAAAAATAAAAATAACCCCGACTGAGTAAAAAGCGAACTAAAAATGGAGCTTCTGACTTTAAAATAGTCTAGGAAACATCGTCTTCATTTCAAAAGACCTATCCAATGATATGCCACTTAATGTGGTGCGTAATTTTTTTTTCTCCTCTACCGCCATTTTGAATTTATGAAAACAAAACCGAGCCTATGTCTTCATTTGAAAGACCTATCCAATGATATGCCACTCAATGTGGTGCGTAATTTTTTTTTTTTCGTCTCTACCGCCATTTTGTATTTTACGGCCGCCATTTTGAATTTATGAAAACAAAACCTAGCCTAAAACCATTGGACGGTTAAGGCGAATCGATAGAGACCTCATTCATTCAAATCCATCCAGCCGTTGGGATGTTTCGAGGGTATAAAGAAATCCACATACATACCCAGATACGCGTCAAACACATAAGCCTTCTTGGCAATCGCGTAATTAGAAACAAATAGGATAATAATTACATCACATGCAATATATATATGAAAATACAGTAGAATATGAATCGTAAAATCGCAGGCACACAATCTGGTACCTAGACAATTACGATTTTAGACCTTTTGTCAGAAAACAAGAGAAATGCAGGATGAATTGTTCTTGGAGATGTGAAGAACATATGAGTTGTAATTTTCCAATTGGACGAAAAATGTCCGGGCCAGAATTCGAACCTGGGATCTCTTGGCTGAAGCTGCCATGCTGTATCAAATGAGCCATCCCGGTCGAATCTGGAGGACCTAATTCATCCAGTTAATGTTATTGATCATAGCATCTGGTCTGATATCTGAATCAGCTCAACAGAATAAATCGCAGGTAATTTGGAACTCCAGTAAACGTTGGATACGTGATTACATTAGATTAATTTTGACACAATTATTCAAATTTGCACAGAAATCATATGAGTTCTAATTTTCTAACTGGACGCAAAATGTCCGAGCCAGGATCCGAACCTGGGATCTCTTGGTTGAAGCTGCCATGCTGACCTGGATATTTTTCGCCCAGTCGGAAAATTACAACTTATATGATTTCTTTACCAATTTGAATAATTGTGTCAAAATTAATCTAATGTAAGGAACATGTTTGACTACCTCTGTTTAGTAAAATGTTAGTCTCGTGGTAAATTAGTGGACCAACAACAAACTGAATGAATAAGCTACTATTTGGGATCACACTATATCGTACAAAGTTTGAAATGCCTATAGCGATAAGAAAATATTAAATAGGCCCAGTACAACACGAGTAACAATAGCACGTATATTTCTAAAAATATAAAATAGTCTTAAAAAAAGAAAAAAAAAACTTGGCAAGTTTTTATTAATATAATGCTGAGTTTTCAATCAAATTTAATATCACTTTTGGGAAACTTGACAAAACGCTAGGAAATGTTAAATTGTAATTACAAAATGAATACTATATTGAACATTTGATAAGATATGAACATTTGTATGAAATACTTTTAACTGCGCATGCGCGGAAGAACAACACATATACTCTCTCATAATTTAGTAGTCAATTATAAAGATAAATTTGACAGTGAAATGTCGTGAAATAGCAAGAAGTGATAGTCATTGAAGCGAGTTATATTTCCATTATTTTCTGAAGTGACATGGGATTTTCCACAATTTGAATCTTTAGATAATTCACAGGATAATTATACTGAATTACATAAAATTTATTAATTTAACTATATCCTGCAATTATTATATTGTGGTGACGCGTATAAAATGTTGTTGATATGGTATTAGTATAAATTGTGACTATGTATAAATTAACATACTGCCTACTATTGCGCTGGTTTGTTTATTTACAACGAAAATTTAGAGGACTGAAAAGTCTGAAAGGAAAACTCAACACCTTAAATTAACTACGCAAGGTGTATGCTCATTGCTTATTAATTGCTTGATTAATTATTTCGAAAATGAAGGAGAATGTCCTTCTAATGAAGATTAAGACATCGACAAGGAATTTAAGATGAAACATGAAGTCTCCACCAATTTGTAGTAGAAAAAAAATCTACTGAATTTCTAAGCGATAGTTACGTTGTTTCTAATCATGTAACCGCCGCAAATAATCTAAGTATTGTGTAAGGCCCTAAGTAGGCCCTGTAAAAGAACATTACATGTTTCATGTCATATTTTCTTTGCAGAAGTTGTTATCAAGCACCCTCTATAAGATATCAAATTTATAAAGCACATTTCAGCAATTACTGAATACAGTGAGTAATGCAAACTAATTATTTCATGTGTCTCTGTAAATGAACAATTAACCATGCACCCCTCCCTTTTTCTATAGAAATCCTCTAGTAGTGCATATCAATAATGCATATCAGCTCGGTAATGATTGAAGTTTCGTAACATCAATATAATGTACTTCAAAACCATTATAGCTCATAAACAATAATAAATAACAAGTGGGTAAGTGTGATCGAAGATCGCACAAAGGGTTTCGTTTAATATTCCTTTCAAAATACTTTATTCTTTCTTTAATAAATCCAAATAAATTTCATTTTTAAAAAAATCATGTTTTTTATAAAGTAAAAATGTCACGTCTATTTTTCTCGTTTTTTGAAATCTGATCCGGTCCGATAGCAGGTGAATCCTGCTATTATATTCTGTCATAATAATATATGTCCTGTGGACTAAATGCGATATTAAAAAAAATCAATTTCAAAGTTAAACATGTATAGAGAGAGACCTTCAAAATGTTAAAATATGCCAATTTCCATAATCGGGTTTTTATCATGATTCATTACGTTTCCCAAACTCATATGACATTATAATCATTTGCTGACATCCTATCTACTTGTTTTCTCTATTACTCATATTGATGCTCTCTTTGTATTATTCTCAAACATTTGAAAAAGTCCGTTAAACTTCCAAAATGACGTCAGATTAATTTACTTTCTAATTTTCTAATGACATCCTATTAACCTGTTTTCTGTACTTATACATACTCATATTCCTTGTATTATTGAGAAATGTTTGAAAATTTCCGTTTTATTACCAATATGACGTCATATTAATCTTTTTTCGATTGGTGAAACTTTTTATTACATTTTTATTTTTCACGTGGAAATCTTGAAATACAAAATTAATTATTGTAGAAAGAATTTTATTGTAGATTTTTAATTGTTGGTAACTGCCGTAACGAAAAATGTTTAAATTGAATAGGAAAAGGCTGTTAGAATTTTGGTTTTTTATCTCTATTTATTAAATTAATACGATTTTTTCAAATTTTAATATTTTGAGCTTCATAGCTGGTATTCAGATAGATATACACAAAGTTTCAACTCTGTAAGTTACATAGTTTCTGAGAACCGGCTCTGTGACGGACAGACAACGTAGCTGGACGAATAGGGTTCCGTGAGATGAACGAAACCCTAAAAAATTATTTTCCTTATAAATGCTACACACTCCGTTTTCAAATAGGAACATATTATATTATGTCTAAATTATATATATATATATATATATATCAATTTCATGGCAATACAATATATTTGTGACAGTTGAAACACTGCCTATACGCGGTACTATATTACATTTTTATTATGCAGACCTTTATATAATATACACACTCTTATACATACCACACAGTGTATTAAAATTTAAATCAAATATAAAATGTTTAACACTATTTTAAATTATTTTTTGGCAACTACCATTCATAGAAGGAAATGGTATGTATACCATTTTGTGCAGATCTGTATTTAAATTTATTTTATGTTTTATTCATGCAAAATATTTTAGTAAAATTGAGATTACCTTAAAAATTTTGAAACGCTGCTGAAAAGTCCTTTTCAACAACTTAATTTCTTAACTTATATATATTGGAACTCATATTAAACGAACACGATATATTGTAAAAAATATATATTTTTAATAAATCGATATCGAGAAGCTTTAAATATACGAGTTCAATATTGTAGCTCATTCCGCCAAGCAATTTTTGAGTTATTCTCAACAAGTTACCTACAGTACAATTCGTTTTGTAACGATTAAAAATTAATTTTATATTAGGTATTCCAAATTTTAAAGTTTAATATTTCCTACACTACTACACCGAAAAATTTCCCGTGTGTTATCCGAAGGTAAAATCTACTGAAAACCCAAATAAAAATGTCAAAATTTGGTGTTCGTTTCCAAGTTTGTTCCAATTTTATTAGAAAGTTAGACCCTCCGATATATTTTATTAACATAAATTGAAAGAAGACATAAATCCCAATCGATTGGCTATTTTAGTTTTTCCTGTGATAATTTGGTATGTATAGGTTCTATTTTTCACTGACATACGGAGAAACAGACCGATTAACCTTAGTCTTATGCAATTTTCATTGTTGTAAAAAATGTTAAATATCATGCACATACGTTATAATCTGTACTCTTTATATCCGGAGTCATTTGTATGGTTCTGATAAATTCAATTGGCTTTTCCGTAAAGCAACATTGCCCCCATTCAGACATTTACACGTAGTTTATATATAAAAGTGAAAAATCAAGTAAAAAAAAATCATTACCTATTTTTCATCTTCATATGCAGTAATATTAAATTTAGATTTCCATTTGATGAAAAATATTTGCAGGTTACATGGGTAAAAACAATTTTCATTACATTGATTTCCTGTTTGGAATTCTTTTGCAGATATAATAATCTGTAGCGGTATGTAAACGCTTTAAACTCTACATCTTTATTTAATTTCCCATAATTAAGTAAACTGAAATCTATTCAGTGACGATATTTTAAAAGAAGCACTAGCCTGAGCAATTTTTATATTTTACTTTTTTACTTTTACGAATTTCCTATAAAAAGGTTTATCTACAAAGAAATTCTCCGCGTAATCAAAGTAAAACTTTGTCAAAAAAATAATCATTATATGATTATAAAAGAGAAATACTTTCACATATGAAGTTAGTATATTTTTATGCAATTAAACTGTCATACGAAAGTCATTATATATTACGATGTTCACAGTAATTTACACGTAACTCTAAGGCGTTTAGATCGGTAATTTTTAACTGGATAGCTAAACACTTAAATTTCTATGCTTAATTTTGTAAAAAAAAATGCCAACCGGAAAATTTTAAATAGAATTGTAATATTTAATTTACACATTGTTTTTATTTATAACTTACACGAAAATACATATTATATTCTTACACAAAAACAAATACTTCACGTATCTACTAAAACTGTAAAAAACTCGCTTTTAGTCTTGAATTTAAGAAACATAAATAAAAACGATTTTACGAACAATCATAAAAATTCTGACGTACAAAAAATATATGTTTAAATAAAGCTTGTTTGCAGATGTTTCCAAGAACTACAGAACACATATTGTTTTTATCAATTATATTTAAATGCCATTATTTACAAACAACACACACTGGTATCTTTACATCATGTATTCTACATGAATCTAATAATATAGCTATAAGTAAATGCTGTTACTTAACGACTTAGTATATATATACTTTTTAAATCAGTAAATTTTCAAATATATGAGATTAGTACAAAAATGTATTCTAAAACAACTTTAACTTAAGTACTAAAAATACCTCTGCATCGCTTGATTTGTAAAAAATGCATTTTACTTTCACATATGTTGCTTGTCTTAAATTTTGTAATATATCTTTGAATATTATAGTCTTATAAACTGTGACCATTCTATTACTCGTTATCTTTTTCTGCATATAAGCTTGAAATAACATTTAATGCAACATGCAAACATTTTATAGTTAAATTCAAATGAGAAACTAGCTAAATATTTAGGTTTTAATTGTGCATTATTTTCTCTTTCAATGCTATGTTTCAACAAACTGATATCTGATTTTCTAATATGTGTAAATGCATTTCATATTTGTTATTAACTGTCATAATTAAACTTGAAAATGTATATTTTACGAGAAAATTAATATTATTAATTTTCCCAATAAAATACATTTTACTGTAAATAGGTCTGATAACTGCAAAGAAACTTAAAAAATCGATAACCTTTGTTCATATGATTTTTTTTATTTTTTTTTTCTGTGTATGTTTCTGTATGTTCTACTTAAAAAAATACTTGAAAAAATCTACGTAATACGTTTAAAACAGAAATAAATGTGTTGCGGTAATCATAGATTATGAAATACTTTCAAACAACATGAGAATATTATTGCGAAGCTTTATGTCTTTATACTATAATTTAAATGAACAATTTAGAAAATGCATAACACAGTTAAAAACTCCCTTAAGAAACAACTGCCCATTATTGTATAATTCGTACATTTTAATACACATTACATTGTATTTTATCAATAAAATCAGCTGCAGAATGCACTTCCGGCTATTTACATTCATAATCAGAAGTGTAACAAAATTCTCTTGTGCAATTGTGCATATGAATTGATTTAAACTAAACACACAGTGGAAAATATACTAAAACTTAATTCAGTTTGAAAACACACTTTCAGCAATTCTCTTTGATTTACCAAATGTATTCAATATTTTTATTCAGCCCTGTACATTATCTATAGAATTTACATACGTAAAATATTATATTAAAATTTAGTTAGGCTTTAGAAGAAACGCTGCCAAAATTTCAAAATATAGAGGTACAGAAAAATACATACAGACATTTTAAATACATTGAAATCTATCTATCTATATAAATAAAAATAGACTTGTGTCTCCCTATATTTAACTTTGCAGCCACAACTGACCAGTACAGACCACTGGTGTTTGTGTGTGGTAATAGCCTCGAGTCTCCCATCATGCCCTATTGTGGTTCCATGTCGGTAGCTGTAGATGTATGGAAGATATGGTGGTTGGTAAGTTCATATTTAGACCAAAGTTTTCTAAAAAAAGTTTGGAATCTTCTTCAACGGGAATTGGTTCATTCAACTTAACATGAACGAATTAGGATATAGATAAATAAGAAAGATGATTTTGTCCCCCTAGCGGTGGGAATAGAAACTAAATGATATCGCAGCGCATGCGTAGCACTCCTGCTATAGTACAATGCTGTAGGCAGCGGAGAAGAGTGTCAGAGTTTCGTTCGGAAAGAAATTTGCTTAGAACAGAATGCGCGCCAAAAATGACTATTTTTATCGAAACCGCAAAAGAAAGTTACTGATTTCCGGGCAACGCCGGATGGATCAGCTAGTTTATTGAATAAGAATGCCATATAATTGATACATTTAAAAAAAAATATTCCTTTTATTTTTTTATCTGTACTCCATGTATTTTCATTAATCATATATATTTTTATAAATGTATTCTAATTTTAGGACTTTTAATTCGTTAACATAAATCATTTTGATTTAAATATTTATTTTTTGTTAGTTTTTCTCTAACCTTTTTTGATAAATTCACAGCTGTTTAACACATAATAATATAGTTGAATTCATTCCAGGAATTATACTTTGTAAACGGTAATGTACACTAACATCCTGGTTTTTACCTACATTTGGTGCTGCAGTAGCTGTAACCATAAGATGTTGCAAATCCATTCCAACATTTGGAACTATAGTTCAACCGGTGCTCAAAATGTTGGAACGATATTTCCCATTGGAGTGACTAGAGCCTGTAGTACCCCTTGCTAGCTTGCAGAGACTAGAGCATCAAAAGTTGTTTCGACCCAGGAGAAAAATTTTAACAGTGTATGTGCATCTTTTGAGCGACTTTTTAGCAGAACATTAAATGTCAAAAGCACCATTTACTATATGAAATATATTTCCACGTACCTAAGTTTCAATTTCATTTCTTTTAAACATCTAGAAATTGTAAAATATTCTTTAAAGAATTATTGCGCACACACAAAAGTGTAGTAGCAATGTGTTTTCGTATTAAATCAATGCAGCTTTACAAATTTGTTTTTGACCATTTTGCTGTATGTGATATAGTTCTAGATATTAATATTCTCACTCCTAACTTTTCTGTTAGGGGAAAATGTAGGCAATCTCATCCAAAAATGCATACCTACTTTTTTAAATTGATCTATCGTTATTATCGCTATAATTGTCGAATTACAAAGATTAAGAATGTCATAATTGTAAGAGTTCCTGAACAAGAAAATGTAATTTTACAATATGATTACATTTTGGTTAAAAACAATTTATTTCCGATCAAGTGAGAAGATTTTTCTGCAACTTTTTTGTCAAGAATCAGTCATGCCACTATTCTATTATTTATACCCAAGATATTGTACTTTTTACATTTAATTATACTTGAATAACTGGGATTTAACCAAACTACTAAAATACCGCTATTTCTTTAACGTGAAAATTTAAACTATATAAATTGATATTTCAAAATCGATTCTGGTATTGTTTTGGGATACCCTGAACTCATTTTGATTGAACTTTCTAGAGTCTGACTTTCCAGCCACAGTAGGAGACTGTACGGTAGAAAGACAGTGCCTCGTTTCCGTCTCTAATGAGCAAAATCTGACTTGCTTTCCAACCCAAACTTCTTGTTACCGTTAGTGCAACTTACACATTGCGCCTCACTCGTGCACGTGCTTTTCCACGACTCTCATACATGTACTTTTACTAAGTATGCACCATACATTAGTCTACAAAATTAGCATCCATTTAAGTCTTTCTCTATTTCGGCTACACATTGTTGTGCTGTGCGCGCTCTTCCAAAAATTACCATCACTACGGCTTCTTGAAACTTTCGTTTAAGCGTTAACATTTGGAAAGCCATATCATGCAGTCGCCAATTACTCGCGTTTTCTTTTTTCTACGGCTTGAGTCTGTAGATTTATTGCTGCAATTTGTTTTTCTTAAGACCTTAATAAAGGTGTCTGGGAAAACATCTATACTCTACAGATATGGCTTCCACGTCTGAGCAGTTCCCCTTATGCATTAAAAATGTGCTTGTCCAGAAGATCGCTGTCATGCAGCGATCAGGTGATGTTCACCCTTATTCCCAGAAGTCAAGCACGTTTGGGTGAGCTCCCCGCGTAGAAGGTTGAGGTCTATTCAGTAGTCCCGAGATTGAACATGTTCAGAAAGAAAGACAGCTTCTTCCTTTTAATGTTTTAAACTACCCCTTAACAGATATGCCATTCACGTGAGTTTAAAAAAAAATAAACAATGCTATTGTTTTAGTGAACAAATTGCCCGATATTTTAAAAATGACACCTGAAAAGGGCGAAACACATAAAAATATCCTGTTACCTACCCGGCTATTCATGCCGTGTAACACGGAATAACCTGTAAAGTATCAAAATACATTCAAAGTTAAAACACAAAATGAAATAGATTTCTGAAAAAAAAAATATCTTTGGTATTTGTTCTTGATTCCGATTTGGAGAATCATTCGTCCAAAGTGCGTAGTGTTCCCATTACTGGCAAAGCGTGAGTTTTACGTGGATGGACAAACATTTCCTGTTATTAATATAAGTTAAGATTCGGTAGCTTATTGTTATTATTCAAGCCTAATGCATTCCAATTTTTGTCTGGTAACACATTTTGGGAACAATTACTTTCTTATAATGACATGTAGAAAATTGTGTTTTTCTCGCCATAATAATTTTCAAGTGACGGGTAGAATTTTCCATCTTCTAGTAAATCTAAAAATCATTCAAATACATGGTGTTTCAAAGAAAAGGACACATACTTTCCACTGAGTGCGTTCATTTGCCGATTTATTTCCTTGCATATGAGTAGAGCCGTTTAATGTAATTCTCTAAACATTAGACCACGCCTCGTCGAACGACGTGTCTGCTAGTCAAGGTAACTCATTTGTTCCACGTATAATGATTTATAATTTAATAATACTTTTTTAAACACCCTCTATCTTGGTTATTAGATAACACACAATATTTACTGAAAATCTATGAAATCTATGATTACATAATAATTTCAATTGATCATTGATGTACATTGTTAATGTTTGTTAGTATCGATTTAAGAAATCAAACGTAGAGACACATTTTATAGAATCTGCAACGCTATAAGAAAAACATTCACTTCAGTTTAGAAAATAATAAGAAATATGTATGACGTCACCCATTCAGAATATTTACCCAGCAAGACACAAAATGTTCCTTAAGAGATATTTTGAAAAATATAATTTTCCGCTTCGCTGAAATTTCTAACTTACATCTTCTTTTTTATGTTCAAATTCGTTTTCATTTTTCTATTTCACACCTGTCAAAGTTTTCGCATTTTCAAGTGGATTTTGCTTTCGTGAAGAATAAACTATTTTACATTTTTCAGTTCAAAATATTTGAACGTGCTAATATTTCATTTTGATTATCCTTCTACATATTTAGTCCTTGGTATAGCAAATTTGATTTTTGCAAATCTAAATGATATCTTTATCAGAGCAAGAAAATATAAAATGTTATCCCGTTATTGATTTAAATAATATCTCAGTGAGTAAAAACTCAGCTAATGGTGATATTTAAAATTTGTGAATATATATATTCTTGTTTAGTACGTTTACTGTGCACAGTATTGTTTTGAATGAAACTAATTCAAATGCATTTTATGTTTCCCATTCCTATTGTCATTTTGTAAAGGAATTAATTTGAACTTTGACTGATTGGAGGTTAGAATAAATAGTATTTTATCCTCTAATAAGTCCGGATTCGGGGCTTTTTTGCGTACAATGTTAGGGACATTTTTTAACAAGAATTAATAAGATTTTTCCCCCAAATTGAATATAGAAATATTGGTTGTGTGATTAAATCCTAATATTATACAAAACGTTTTAATAGTTATTTTAAGATATGAATAATATTTAAATTTATGTAAACAGCAATATTAGGCCATTAGGTAATATAATATATATTGCTTTATGGCTATATATATATATATATATATATATATATATATATATAAGTAAAATTCATAAAAACATTGGATTTTAATGATTTATTTAATAACATTGATATAAAAGACTTACATAAAACAATGTGTATATTATTTAAAGACTTTAAATCTCAATTAAAATTAAAAGATCATATTTCCGTAAATTTTTTAAAAACTTTATTAAACTTTACATTGCATAATAATTACATCATATATGACAATATTATTTATAAACAATGCCAGGGAATACCGCAGGGGGGACCGCTTCTAGTATTCTCTCTGACCTTTACTTATATTATTATGAAAGAAATATTGGTCCGAACAATGATTATGTATTTTATCGCTATATTGATGACATTATCATTTTTTATTTCAATGATAAAAATTGCACATCACCACTCAATTTTTATCCTAATCAGCTTACATTAAGCGAAAATGATTTGATTAATAATAATATAAATTTTCTTGACTTAAAAATTAATATTAATGATAATTATAAATTAATATTTGAAATTTATGATAAAAGATTTGACTTTCCATTTAAAGTAAATATTTTTATCAATTTTGCTTCATGTTTACATAAATCAGTTTATAAAAATATAATTATCAATTACCTTCATCGTATAAAATATCTATGCTCAGATATAAATAAAAAAAAATTAGATTTATACGAAATCAAGCAAAACTTTATGGTTATCCTATTTTTTTGATAAATTCAATTATCAACTCTTTTAAATAACATTTATTACATCATATAAATATAAACAATTTATGTAATAATTTATTTTGTTTTAGTGTGCGATAAAATATAGTAAATAATACAATTAAAACATATAAGGACTATTATTAAGATGGTTGAACATTGTTTACACTTTATATAGTCATGGTGAGTGTGCGTCTGCCGATCACCTGTATATTAAGTGATATTAATGATCAGTTATAAAAAGTCTATAAAATATGCATTGTATTAAAATAACTGTAAACATAACATATACAAAAACACAACTCATCAAGATTATGATATTTCATGATGTACGCCATGTGGTCGTATTGGTATAAATGTAGACCTTGTGATGTTTAAGGAATTTTTGATAATTATTGTGAGTAAGATATTTTATCTATTCTTTACAAGTTTTTTATTTCCAATTTTACTATTTCCAATTGTTTTCTGGAAATAATACAATATACCTGGATGAATATACTGATCTTAGCATAAATGCCAGTATATTTATGAAATACTGTATTATTTTTAAAACACGTGTAGATACATCCAGGCTGATGATTATATTTACACGTGTTTTTTCATATCCAATTCTAATTTAAATCTCTTGTTATCCAATTTTCCATTATATTTAGTTCATATTTCATTTCAAAATCCATTTGTATTCACTTGATATCAACTTCAAATTATTAACATTATTATGGTTTATTATATAATTTTTTTTATCTCCCTTTAAAAAAAAATATTTTTCATATATTCAGTATTTTTGGCCAATTACCATTGAAGCAAATGCTATAGTAATATTATGATTGCACTTGTTAATTTATTATTCTATGTGGTATTCTGTCTACACTTTATTACTAATTATCTCTTAGGAGATTTAATTAGAATGTCACAAAAACTTGGTATGTTTTTTGAAATTCAAAGATATTATATATATATATATATATATATATATATTTGTAGGATTTCAGTTTAAACACTTCATTTCCTTTATGACGTGCATGATCATCAAATTAACTGATACTGATGCTCTAGTATTATTATTATCCATGATTTAAATGCACGAGTTATAAATATTTCGGATTGCGAGATCAAGATTTGAACATCTTCAAAATTGGAAAAAAGTGCCAATCTTCTAATACTTATTGTGAAGTAAGCATCGAAATGGGAAATAGCCAGTAAAGGCGCTGTTAGGCCTAGTTGGACTTTTGGAAAATAAATATATTGTATATGTTGGGCGAAAAGTGTATTAGCTGTGAAGAAATTATTAGTAAAGTATTGTAGAATTATCTGTCTAGGGCTGTATGAAAGTTTATATTTTGTTATTCAATGTCTAGTCGTTCATATCATTTCAGTAAATCAACTGTTTACATATCATCTTCTTACACACACACACACACACACACACACACACACATATATATATATATATATTATATTTCTTTGTGACTTAATATTGCTGTTTACATAAATTTAAATATTATTCATATTTTTAAATAAGCATTAAGCCATTTTATATAGTACTAGGCTATTTTTTTAATTTATGCTAAATAGTTTAATGTTATAGTTGAAGATTACAATAACGATGATCTTTGCAATTTTTAAGAATACGATAACCGTATTTTTTACATCGTCGGTTTGTGTTTCGTTAAAGTATATTTTGCAAAATGTGATGATACAGACATTAGTTTTTTATATTAATGACGATGATTTGTGTAATAATGTATGTCGTTAATATTTCCCCCAGAATATTATACAAATGAATAATGTAATCATTAGATAAACTTACCAATTAATCTATAGTAACTGTAACAACATACATATTTCCCTACCATTTCATGTTTTACAATTTTTCTTATGATAGACAATATATCTCCAATTTCAATATACATGTAATACAATGTATTAAAAATGTCGTTTTCATGACTCATATACATAAAGGTACATCGGATTTGCGATATATTACTATACCCCAGATTTGTATTGTAAATTACGTCCAATTAAATTATTTAATATATGTTTTTAAGTCAAAATTATTAGACCAACGTAGTCTATTAATGTACGGTAACGTGGAGTTACTTGCACTCAATATAAATATACTTTAAATCAATTTTGGGTCTACTGTTGCAGGTGTTGACGTAATTCACCGATATCCTAACAGTATCCTTAGTAGCCCTAGGTAACATCTAAGGCGCTGAAACACGTCCCAGGAATTATCATCTTCTTTTAGTTGAGGGCATCTTGCTTCCTGATAAAACTATCCTGCGCCGTCAGGCGCCCATGGGGGTCCCCAACGCGCGTAAACTACCATCGCGCCCAAGCCT
The DNA here is from genome assembly GCA_963931845.1 of Maratus michaelseni. NCBI lineage: Eukaryota > Metazoa > Arthropoda > Arachnida > Araneae > Salticidae > Maratus > Maratus michaelseni. The sequence continues at coordinate 184,629,335 of OZ007596.1, forward strand.
CTAAAGGGCTTATAACGCACCAGGGCTTTGTCTTGCCCGGCGCTGCGATCGGCCTGAGGCCGCTCCCCACTGCAGACCCCCAGGTCATTCTACCAGGTGTTGAACTCTAGGTCGTTGCGCCAGTAATCCCATTCATGGGAAACTTCCGCGTGCAACAGACACCTGACGAACCGCCGAAGAACCCCCGACGACTTCGTTCGCGAAACCCCATAGGGGGAAACGGTCCCTCGGTCATATGTCGAGTACTCCGACGGCTCTTGCTTTCCCACGGCTTCCGATCGTAGACCTGTATGGAAGGACAAGCTACTGGTTTCATCGGCCGTGAGGTTCACATGGTTATGCACGAAAAAAGAGCGAAAGATGCCTCTCTCCGACCCAGAACCACGAGGAAATTCGGTTCTTTCCCATAGACGGGATTCGGATAGGTCGTCCCTACGCAGTCTGGCGCGATGTTGAACCCATCTAGCCGGAACTAGACAGTAACCCAGCGACAATTCCAGAACTACGAGATCATCCACATATCATATCACTCAAAAAACGGAAGTAACCTAAAGACACCACTATCGTACTCTAGAGGACGTGGAAACTCCCTCTAAGCGCGCCAAAGAGACGGGCCCGATCGAGATTAGTCAGAGAAGCTTAGTAGGTGTGCCACTAGTCCGCCCGCCAGGTGTGGAAACTCCTGGTTGCACGAAAGACGTGCTCGGACTGGGTTTCGGACCAAGGTCTCGAGTTTCGGCTGATCGATGCCGCGTTAGTCGGCAGCCTCCGGCCCCGTTCCTCGTAATCACATGGCAAAAGCGGGCTAGCCCCTTCCTCAAAGAGAATGTTCGCGTCCCTGGCGGCCCTGCCATGGCCGCCTTTTGATGGTGATCGTCTCTTCGATTCGGGCACTTCCTGCGGTGACTGTTGAGGTCGGCTCACTACTCTCCAGCTGCATTGGATTTCGTGAGGTCCTCTTCCACGAGTTTGTGGGACTCGTGTTGGGACTATTTCACCTCTCCTTCCGTTTCGTCGCAGATAGTTGCTGCACGCCGTATCTCCCGACGATCGGTGCTCTACAGAGATCGATCGTGCTTCCGTCAATTCCTTAGTCAAGTTTTGGAGGGATCCGGCTGGCATTTGCTAGCCTTTGCCCAAGATCCACGTGAACCTTAGTATTGGCCTACGGAGTCGTCTGTCTGCCACCTACGGGAAATTCCGATCACAGGCTATGCTCGCGTCGCAGAGAACCTGCGCTTGCGAGGAGGAGACCCACGAACCCACAGCCCATAAGGGCGAACCACAATTTGTCAAGGCGTGGCGACTCCGGCACAACAGAGACTCCTTTGCCACTGGCGGACCAACGATGAGGAACCCAGACCAGCCACCTCCTGTCCCCGTCGTGTCGATGAACACTCCGTATGTTAGGCGCTCGGTCTTCTTCCCTACTCAAAGGGCCGATTCGTAGTCACCTGACGGTGTGTCCGCGCAATGCTTAGCTCCCGGTCACCTCCTCCACCGAAGGAGTCGGGTCAGGACCACGAAGAGGGACCCGCCAGTTTCTTCGTGATAAAGAAAACGAAATTTTATGACTTCCGTCTCCACCTCCTTGCATACTGCAGTTAAATACAAGGATTACAGCCACAAAGAGATACTCTTTAATAATCATAAAATTGGAAGGCCTTTCAAAAAATTCCTGGAGATTTGATTTGAAATTTAAACATTTTTCTGTCGATGCTGGGTTAGATTTTATGGCATTTAATAAACAAATTCTTATTATTGTTATCAAGGCAAAATTAATCGCCTCACTTCTAACTGTTTGTTTAAATTTGTGTTCATAAAAAAATACTTCTGTCACTTTTTAGAAATTCTCAAAAACAAGTGAATTTTAAAGAGAATAATTTTCTTACTCTACATTTACGCATGCCACATTAAGTGTTTTTCTTATTGTTCTGTATAGTTATACATAACATTGTTTTCTAATCTGCAAAGTAAATAATTACATAAAATACCAGTTTGAAATTAAAAAGGAATGAAAAACAAATATTGCAAAATTATGTACAAAATTATTCATCATATCTTTCTGCAATTAGTAATTTTTGCATTATTAAGAATGAAAAAATACTTCATGAATAATTTTGTAGATTAAATTTATTTCATCGTAATATTTCAAAATTATAAAGTTATTTTAATATTAATAAAAAATGATGATATTTAAAGTATAAAAAATATCTGCTTATGCATTTGAAAAACAGAATGTGTGAGTATTTATTTACAAGAATATATGATAAAAACAATTTAATGTTTTTAAATTTTCACAGCAGTCTGAAAAGGAAACGCAGGAAGAATTTTAAAAGCAGTGTTTTAATAAATATTTACTACTAAAATTTTGATTTAAAGCAAAATGCCATCACACCTACCCTCTTGGTTTAGGAAAAACACTACCACTTGTAGATGAAAGTCACTAATTTATTTTTATTTTTTTCCATAAATTGCTTACGCCGAACAAATTCTATTTTGAATAATAAACATGTGATTTTTTACATTGCTAACTAAGCGTAAAATCGGCAGAGTGAAAAAGTGTCCAAGCCGGGAATCGAACCTGGGCACTTGGAATAACATTCCAATGCTCTACCATTAAGCTACGAGAACGACACCCAGCTTGGCATCTCCCACTCATATATGTCTGCAAAGCTGCAATCGCAGCACGAGATGAAAATGTCATCCTGAGCGCACAAAACATGTGGCAAACTTGAGACGACATACAAAGTCACACAAAGTCCAGCATACGACACATACTACATACAAGTAAATTTAATAATTTTTTTGAATTAATTTACAGAAGTGAAATTCACTTGAAATTATTGAATAATGAAAATGTGAATTTTTTACATTGCTAACTAAGTGGAAAACGGACAGAGTGAAAAATGTCCAAGTCGGAAATTGATCCCGGACCTTTGGAATAACGCTCCAATGCTCTCTACCAATGAGCTACGGGGAATAAAATTACATTTTGATAAAAAGTATTTTCGTATAACTTACGTAAAATGTATTGTAAATGTATGAATTATTTAATCTAACACAATATCTATCGTTTCATCACATAGTTTTTACAATTTGAAAATACTTATCAGAAATAATCCAGTTCCTAAAGATATAAATTACAACTTGAAATCGCAAAACATAATACACTATATTTTACAACTTAGAACATATACATTCGATCAACAAATAAAATAATCTCTCTTAAAATATTTCAGATATTTCAGTGTTTCAGATATTCGTAAAAATGTGCCCGTACATAACTTCATCCTATGCAGGCTATATCCATTCAAATACAATTGTGAGATTTTTCTTAAATTGAATAGACTAACCTCAATATTAAGATAGAGACATGTCCGGGAGTATTAATATATTTCAAATATTATTTTATTATTCGAAAGTAAGCATTAGGTGATAAATTTTTTTATAGTTTACGGAAATAAATGAAGTAATATAGTTTGTAAATTTAAACTTTAAAGATTATGCTCTTTTATATGAAAATCAATCTCTGGCTGATAACAGATATGAAAAATGAAGAGAAATATTTATAACAATGAATAATTTTATTATGTATTTTCACTCTTTCTGATTTTCTTTTAAACAAATATTTTCATACAGCAACAAGTGTAAATATATATACACATGTATGTATATTTTGCAACTTTTATCAAGACTTTTTTAAGGCAAGCACAAAAATATTTTAATGGATATTAATGTACGAGGAAATTTCCTTTTCCATTAGCTGATTTGTTTGTTTTTCAAAACCAATCTCACTTCGTTCTCAATTCCTGAAGTATAAATATTTAGTTACTCATTTCTTTTATGAAAGCCTGAAACAAAATAAATTTAGGTAATTAGGACTATTGAAAATCCAAGTAAACATTTTTTAAATCTATCCTGCGAGAGAAATCTGCAAAAAATTGAATATGCAGTGTAAATAAAATTGTTAATTACAATAACCGTTTAGCAACAGTGATTAAAAAATCCCTTGTTCACAGAACTTTCAATTCTTCCTACAATAAAATAAATCAATATGATATACAAGGAAGCCCAGCAATAGTGAAACGCATATTAATTTTTTATGAATTGAAGATAAGTAGGTATTGTAAATTTCAAAAGTTTTCAAAATAAAACGAAAAATAAGATTATGATAATGAAATAGTCCTGGCATTGTTTTCAAAAGTTACACTTTTTAAATTTGCATGAAATTTCTTAGACAAATTTCGCCATTTACTAATCTATTTTACTTTTTGAAGGATGTCTATTTTGTTTAGTTGTCAAAATTCTTCTAAAATATATACTTAATTTTTATTTTAAGTGTTAAACGCTTGCTCAGTTTCGATACGATTTTAATACATAAAATTATAAATTATAGTATATAGGTTTTAGAAATATTTTGACAACCAAAGAAAAAAAAAAAAAAAAAAAAAAAAAACATCCTTTAAGAACAGTACACAGAAAAAAAGAAATTAAAACTATAAATTTCCTAAGGGGATATTTTAAAAATTCGAATGCATCCCATGTCCATAGGTTTAGCATTAGCAAGGGGATTTCAGATCTCTTTGACCAAAACCCGTAAGTACATTTTCAGAGTTCTTAGCCCTTACTGTTGTTATAAGCATAAATTACATTCTGTTTAAGGTGAACTGCTTATGTATCACCGTCCGTTCATTGTGATTATTTAAATATCTCACAGAATTATATTTCTAATTTGAAACCATTCGCAATGTGAAACTGTCAATTAAATATAACTAATTAAATTTTATGAATATAGGTATACAGTTTTCTGGCAAAGATCTTGTAGCAACAAAAGGAAAGTGTTTCTAATTAATAAATTTCGTTTAGGAAAGGCGTATAAAAACATAACAAGTGTAACGTCTTTAATATTAATGATAAGACTATCTCATTAATGTAATCAAATATCAAACTTTATTTTGTACACTTTGCAATGCACATTGCCCATGTATCACCAACATGCAAAAAATTAATGCGCTTTCTGTCTTTTTGGGACATTCTGTATAGATAAGATGGAAATAATATTTCTTAAAATAAACCCTATGTCTTGCTATAAGAATAAAATTCGCGTGACATCTTTATTTTAACTTTACGGATTATTTATACTAGGCAGTGTATAGAACGAAAGAAAATTTTCAAAGCATGAGCATAATGGAAGAAACAAATGGAAATGAAAAAAAAATGATACTAATGTAATGTAATAATACTTAAAAAAATTAAATAAAGAAACTCAAAGTAATGTGATACAGTGTATAAAAATGTAATAAATAAATGGAAGGAAAATAATTTGAAGAAAAAGTAAAACATAAACAAAAGTTAAAGAAATAAGTAAATGTTATTAATAAGAGAAGAAAAAAACTCATGTAGGTGGAGAAAAGCATGCTTTAAGGTAATTTATTTACCATCGTAGGCAAAGAGAATTAGCACAAAAGGTTAAACTACATTAAGTAATGAATAAATTTGTAAATATTTCTTCAACACTGCATAAATCGTAGGATTTGAAACTGCATTTAATTCTGTATCTTATACAGTCTGTGCACTTGAAAATGTATTATTTCAGAGTTAAAAGTTTCAATATCTGCTTAATAACCAAACCCGCTCAGAAATTAATGAATATCATTTGCAGTAAAACTGACCCAAATAATTTTGAGAATTATTCAGGAGTATATAAAATACCTTTTATTAAAGAAGACGGATCTAATAATTAATATATTGACATGACAATGAGGAAATTTAGTTACAGAAAAAAGGAGCATATAACTGATGTTAAGTATAATAGAAAAACCACAGCCCTGGCAAGCTTATATCAAGAAGAAACCATCCAAATAAATTTCAATGAAAGTAAAATATTTTTTCCTCCAGTCTATTCTATCCGTCCATAATAAGATAAACCGTAAAGATATTAACACGCTAAAACACAATATGTAACGATGCAGCATCTTTTAACTTACCGAAATTGTGGGTCAAGTTTCTCCATGGTTACAAATATGAAAATAAACAACCAAGTAAAAATAAAAGTTAACGTGCGTAGTTTTAAAAAGTACATAAAAATTAAATGATAGCATTTCAAATAATAACTTCAAAGACCATGCAATTATAGAATATTCTCATTTGTTTTTGAAAATGGCTCGGAATGAGCCGAAACATATCAACAACCTAATAAAAGTTATTTTACGGTATATTATGTTGTTAATTTACACCATTTTGCATTTAAAATAAATATATTATTATAAGGTGATACAATTTATTATATTGTCTTATTTCCTTTCAGAAACAGTGTTATCAAAGATTGAGAAATCTGAGAAAAAATCAAAATTATATTTTCTTCTAATTAAACTTGAAGACTCTCAAACATCTGAAACATATATAAAAAATATATTAATTTATTTTGAATTTTAATCATTTTTTATTAAATAACGAATTAAATTAGAATTATATTATTATCCAAATGTGTTTTTGGAATGCTTTAGTGCATTTTATATCATTCTGCATTTTAAGAAAAGACAAGTTCCATATCTATATTAAAAGCGTATTCGAAAACTATTTAAAGTTTGAAAAATTAAATTCCAAATCTATTCCTGACAGTAAGAATTTTAAAGTATCTAACATTTAATCCCCAAATATTTCCATATAAAGTAGGTGCTAATATTCCGACATTTGACATTTTCGAAGCTGCTGATTTTCATCAGCATATTTTAAGAATAGTGTTAAGTACATCGAAAAGGTTAACTTCGTTTTAGATTTGGGAGAATATTGATGACTTCAAGGTGTCGAAAAGGTAGATTCTTTGAAGCAAAAGGGAAATAAGTGTAGCCTATTTTCACTTTACCAAATTTTTCTATTTTATTTAGTTGAAGAATTTCAATAACGTTTAACCTTAATGTTAGAAGTAGAAGAAATTTCACAGAGTTTCTTTTAAATAAAATCCGTTTATTATTTAGTATTATAAATTTATTTTAATTGAGCGTGGAGACGTGCAGTAAAAATAGTCATAATTTATAATAAATTTGGATAATTATACTATGTGCCAATTATTTTTATTCAATGTTTTTCCTTTTTGTAATTATATATTTTGTTCTAATAATTACTTTAAAGACTAGTCTATCATGCATACTAGTTAATTACACTATTTTAAATATTTAATCATACACTTAATTATATTAAATTAGTTAAAATATAGCGGAATATGTCTGTTTTAGTTGACAAATCCTTCGGTTTCAATAGAATATCATTTCAGATAAAAATTACAAAAATAATGTACTATTTAGAATACTGAATAGTAAAGAAGCACAATAAAAAATATTTAAATACTAAACCGACAACATTTTAAATCACGTAATACATTTATTTAAATGCAGTTGGAATTAAACAATATACTATAATACATACTTTTTAAAATAAAAAAAAATATTCAAGCAAAACAACAACAAAAAGAAATATATTTTTCTAAATGTGCATCCTATCTATCAAATACTTCCATTATGACGTCAAACATACTCTAACAAAAAGTTTGGTATGCTTTATTTCCGATTTTCGTTCACTTTACAGATCACCTTTCTTTCACATAAATAATAATAATAATGATAATAATAATAAAACTCTTAATCTTACAAAGAAACTTGTTTCAACTGGTGAAAATGACCTCATGTTCTGATAAAAACGTGCACTTTCATTCAAAATGCTGCACCTATGACGTAACTATAGATGAATTTTAATTTTTCTTATGTTGAGATTAAGCAAATGAGTTAAAATAAATATTGAAATCGAGTTATAGTCATGCTGATAAGTGTTTGAAGTTGTTTTAAATGTAGCTGTTGTGCTGTTTTATGCATTACATAAATTTCTACACCCTTTCATAAAATAAATAAAACGCTTTTTATTATTTGTTTTTTTTTTTTTTTTTTTTTTAAGGAAAAATGATGTCCGGTTCTGGTGAAAGGTAATTCTTGAACCGACAGAAAATAAATATGTGCAATAAAAATAATTTTATTGAATAATTGAGATAGGAGAGAACATATTTATCAGTTATCATCACAGAATGGTAGAAAAATGGTTGAAACATGGTTTAAATACCAAATTTGTTCGCCAATTTCTTCGATGCATACTGTTTTTGCGAAAACGACGTGTAACGTAATACACAAATGAGAGGTAAATCGAAAGCATTTTTTGGACACTATTATGTTCGCTCACATGCATACATACTGCCATAATCGGAAAAACACAATAAACAGACTCAGGAGAATTTAATAGATAAACAAACATCAATATACACGCCTACGTATACACGTATAAAGTAGGTTTAAAAATAACGAAAGCTGAGTCAAAAAATTTCGAAATATAAAAAAATATAGATATATACCGAAATTTCCATAATCGGGTTTTTATTATGATTACAACACTTCCCTTATATTATATGTGTCCGGAAAGTAATAATGTTTTATCATCAGTTGCCACTTGATCATAAGCCACTTGATCTTCTTAAATTAACTTTTATCTATAAAATAAAATTTTAATACCAAGCAATCATACGAAATAGAATTTCACTAATTTCTATGCCAGTTGTTAGTATTTATTTGCATGTTTTCCTGTTTTGTCACGAAAATCGTATACTTTTTGATCACGCGTACCAAAGATTATTTGCATTCTCACTTTTAAAGCTGGGGATTTAGTTTGATTGCGTAAAAATAAGATCAGCTTTGTTTCTGATTGTCGTTTTGACGGTTTATGGACGGGAATGCGTTATTTTCATCGCCGTAATTTTAGGATATTGCATTTTTGTTTATGTTACTCGGTAGTTCTCCAAACTTAACTCACGTGAAGCCAGATGGTTCTCTGAAAGTAGTTTTATGTAGTAAATTGGAGTCTAAATTCATCTTCTCAGTCAAAAACATAGGGCGTCTCAGTGTAGAGTCCTAAAACAGAATGTGTCCATAAATTTCATAATCATGAAAGTATTTTAACAGTTTTTTCAATATGTTTTCATCGCTTTTTATGAAATAAAATGAAATTAAGGAATGTGGTGGTCGAACACACTAGTTCGGTCACTGCCACTGTATGTAATGTGAACTTCATTTTGCAACATTATGAGTCTAGTTCAGCGTCGCTTGTATTCGAATAGACTTCTCTAACAACAGTTTTCATGATGTCGTTACATTTTACACAAAAGGAGGTAAGTCTGCTCCAAATTTAAGTAAAAGATCCTCATTATATTAAGAGTTATGAAAAACAAAATACGTATTTGTATTGGAAACAAACGCCGTACATAGGCTAAATGTTTCAATTGCAACTTTACTTTCCTATTTAAAAAAAAAATAATGTTTCATTCTGATTCAAACCCCAGCTAATTTGAGTATGGAATTCTTAGACACCCTGTATATACATATAATCTTCAACGGAAAAGGAAAAGTTCTTTGTTTAAATTACAGAAAGTGAAGCTTATTTAACGCAGACGAGACGTTGTCATTTATATATACATCACTACACACCTATTCAGAGGATTTTAAACAGTATTTTGAGAAATAAATTTGAAATTGATTGACACTCCCACACACATATTTATGCTATTAAATGTCAATAATTGTTTTCAATAATGTAACTATCAATAATTTATCTGTGTAAAAATCATACTTAAAAACTTTGAAGACTGTTTAATATTACAACATATTTCTTAATTATGAATAAAAAATTGTCTGTCTGTCAAAAAAAAGATTCAGTACATATGTAATCAAAATGAAGTAAGTTAATCTGGCACTGTCTCACCGCAGTTTAATTTTAAAATTAGAAAATACATTTCTAAAGCCTCGACCGTTAAATTAAAGGAAAATATTTTCTTTTATAGTATCTCACTAAACTTAATGATGTCAGTCTCGTGTCATAGCTTAATTAAAGTTTAAGTCAGAACTTGGAATTTTCTAGAACTTAAAAAAAATGCTTAATTAGAAATGAGAAATGAGATATGGCAATTAAAACATATTTGGAATAAAACAACCTGTCAAATGTACTTTCAAATAAGCACAAGTTCTGAAATAATACAACTACAAATAAAAAAAATAAATAAATAAATAAATAAATAAATAATACTTGTTTTTAAAAACGTTTGAAAATGTTCCATTTTTAGTGAATGTGTTTTAAGGGTTGAATAAATGAAATAATTCATTTAATTAATTTAATTTAAATTAACATTGTTTATTTTTAGCGTCATATTTTAGTTCAATATTTTCCTTTAAAGTTGTCGATGAGTATGATTGTCATAAGAAAAAAATTCAGGTATGCAGTTTATATATTTTATTTCTGAAAGGTTACTTTAAAATTCGTCTATACAACAATACAATATGTCTAGAAAAACATCGAAAAATTAAAATATTAAATGGCGTTTTCAAAATTAGTTTATGTATAACGTATTTGAGAAAAAATCTGGCGAAAAACTAAATGTTACTTTTAATGTTTATTCGATTAATAAGTTGTAATTTTTTGTTTAAATATAATAAAAAAATATTTTTTTTTATATTCCTTATAAAGAGTTTCTTTGAAAAGTTCTAGTGGTGATTTAAATAATCCATACAGACAGAAGAAACTTTTGAACACCGCAAGGTGTAATACTGGAGTTTGTTATGTCAGTGGCTAAGTGGGAATTTAAGTAATCCATACAGACAGAAGAAACTTTTGAACACTGCAAGGTGTAATACTGGAGTTTGTTATGTCAGTGGCTAAACCATCGTAGCTAACGGAATTCAGATTAAAGTCGATGAACACGCATGCGTATTTACGTTCACATTTTTTTTTTCTCGGAAGAAATTTGCAACAATTATGGAAGTTTTCTGAACACGTGTTCGTTCAAAGAATTGAAAAGACCATTTTAAGAGAAATCTGGTGAATAGTATATGATCAAAACAGGTAACCGAATAAAATATATCCAGAGATAAAAGATTGAACATACCAGAAACTGTTATAATATAACGAGTTTTTGTGAACATGATTGAACATGCACCTTATGTGCCTAGATTTTGAAGGAGAGCAATTAGAATATCTATAAATAATGCATATTGAGAACAAATAAATACGTTCTTAAATTTTTTTAATTCCTTGGAAATTTCACTACTTTTTTTTTTTGGGGGGGGGGAGGGGGTGTAGGAATCCTACATTAGGTAAAACTTAGTAAACATTTCTAGTTAAAAACAAACAAATGAATTTTTACTTTATATAGTTTTGGGATAGAAGCAACATATGTAAATGTCATATACCAGAAAACTTACCAGAAAAAATTGTATATTTTAAATTTTGGTTAAAATAGAAAAATACCTTATTTAATCCCAATATTATAATACAATATTTATTTAAAACAATAATGTTCAATACATGACTTATTTTCACTTTTTGAGCAGTTATCGATTTAAGTAATACTTAATGACAAAATCGCCGTTCGTTCCTTAACTCTATTTTAATAAACATTTCTAGTAACGTAAGTTAAAACTTTCTTGTTTCAACCTTGCGTTGTGTCCTGCAAATGTAAAATTAATAAATGTGGGACATTTGTAGTAAATGGCTTTACAAATATAGTTTATCCCACAGAATTTAAAATTTAAAGCAATAAATATAGTTTTTTTCTTTTCACAATTTAATATTTTATCGCATTTAAGGTAATGTTTATTCAAAAAACTGTCTCGCGATTTTTTAACTACACTTTCTTAAACATTTCTAAAAACTACTTAAAAAACTTTTTAAAATACTTTTATGAGTTTATTTCATTTCTACATGTCATAAGTCAAAATTAATAAATGTGTGTGATTTCAAAGGGTATTGTTTCAAAAGTTAGTTCGATCTTCTCGCAGAATTAAACTTTACTAGCAACAAAGACAGTCAATACTTTTTTCATATGTATAAAATTTATCGTATACAATTTCACACAAGCAATGATTATTCATTAAATTTCTGCAAGTTCCTGTTAATCACGTTTTTTATTTTATTTTTATTTATTATTTTTTTTATGAAAATCTATTTAATATTTCTCGTTAAAACCCTTTTATAAATTTCATCGACTCATATGACTTCACTAAATACAAAATTAATCCAGGTATCCACTACTGTATTTTTGTCATTATTGCAGAAATAGAAATTACTCATATTATTTACGTTAATTTTTAAAAACCTTACTTTTATCTTTATTTACTTAATCATCGTCTTTATATCTTTATTTATATAATTATCCTACAGGATTATATGGGATTTCCTTCCCAATTTTGCAATTAGCTCACTGTTTTGCCTGTATCTCTTTGAGTTGTCACGATATTTGACTGGTCTTTTTATATGAGTTGCTCTATAGTATTGACTACCAAATCATGACAAAAAATCTCTGCTGTAGTTCGCGCATGCGCAGTTACAATTTATTTCATAAAAAGACCCATATCTTCTCAAATATTCCATATATTAATATTTTAATTGCAGTATACTATTTCAACTGTTCTTTGTCAAGTTTTTGAAACGCGGTGTTAATTTCGGTTGAAACTCTGCATACTATATAAAAAAAAAAAAACTTTTGAATTATTCACAGAAACGTTAATATCTTCAGGAATATGCGTCTATTCTTACACAAATGCACAAAAACATTGAACAAAGTCTACATATTCATTTGCTACATTTATGTTTCTTGGGGAAACGCAAAAATTATTTTATTATCAAATTTATTATTATTCCTCTAATTGTCCTAGGGACTAAATCACTGAAAAAAATGAAGTCAATCATGTTCTTTACATGGTCAAAGTTCAAGGGCATTTCACACGAATTTCAGTAGATATTCGAAAAAAATATCTGAAATCTAACGTGTTCGGTCACTGCCCCTTAATTTCTGAACATCAGTGCAATAAAACCATGTAAAAGTATACAATAACCACTTTCGAGTTACGTAGGATTCCAAAAAGCGTTTTTTTATATATAGAAACATCAAAAATCAACATGTTTTTGAAATTTAAAGAAGCATTTATAAATAAAAAGTTCCTTTTGCTGCCACGGATTTTCGGAACCATTTCCGAGTAGTTATTATAATGTAATAATAGGTTTTCTCAAACAAAAATATCGATTTTAAGGATCGATCGTTTTTTCTCAACTGAACATTTTCGAAAATATATTACTCTGCAAATTTTGAAAATATATTAATTTACAAATTTTGAAAATATATTAGTTTCTAAAGATTAAGAACGCTTTTGGGATTTGTGCGTAAGAGGTTATTATATATTTCCGTTTGTGGTTATATTAATTTTTCTAGTTTAAGAAACAATTGTCTTTTTTTACTGTGAGGAAAACAGCTGATAATGAAGGTAGAAAACTACTTTTTAAGGGAACTGCTGAAGCCATTTTAATATTTTTCTATGGTATATTTAGTGATATTTCAATAAATCAGTTTTTAATAACATTAATTAAAAAATACCCTGGAATTATCTATAAATGTATAACTATTGCATTCTTATTTCTTTCCCAACGATCCATTTTTAGATTTTTAGTTTGCTAATGCCCAAACAATTTTTGGAAGATATTCATATCACTTCTTTAGCATCCAAAACAATAAAGAAAAATCATGCACCAATCTTAGATTATGAAACACTTTCCAACACTAACAGAATAATTTAACAAACCATCGCTGTTTAATAAGGTAAATAATGTATCTAAGTAAACATTTCAGGAAAACACAAAACACATTTGAAAACCAGATTTCAGCAATTATCGTCCACAGCCGGAAAAGTACTCCAATTATTTTCTGCAGCCCTGTATATAATTTATATATCTGTATGTACTCTATAGTATGGTACAAATTAGTGTAGTAATAAAACAAGTAACACAGTTGGAAATTCATATTCAGTAGTTTTTACAAATAGAAGGAAGCATACTTTAATTATTCTGTACTGCCCTCTATATTACCTTAAGCTTTTTATACACGCTGCATATTAAGCTATAGTTTTATTCAGTTAAGTACATGCTGAAATCTCACTTCTAGAAATTATCATACATAGGCAGCAATTTTTTCAGTACTTTGATTGACCTTGAAAATGATTTTATTTATATTCTACAAACCTTTCTTGGTTTACTAAATATATTTCACTTTCAAAATGCATAACTCTATTAAAAACCCATTTTATTCCATTTACGCTGATGCACCGTAATGCTTACGAACTTTTTTGTATAGCCTTGTATATGATCTGTAGCACTCAAAAATTTAGTTAAACGCATACCTTACTAAAATCCCACTTCCAATTATTGCTTATAAACAATTACATCGGACACAGTACTGTACTCGAAATATTTTATATATCCCTGTAAACGAACGATAAATGCTATGCATATAACAAGTGTCTTGTAGTAAACCTCAAGGTATGTCAATTTCATTATATTTGAAATGGCTTAACGTAATTAAAATACACTGCAAACAGTTTTTCTCCCATAGGCCATTATGTAAAATAGTACTTTTGTGTGACACTGTAAATGAAAGGAAAAAGCTTTACACTCCATGTACTACAGAAAGCATGTCTCAGAAATTGATATCAATTTCAGTTATGTTTGTAATAGTGTAACATGATTAAAATGAGCCGCAAACGATTTTCCACATTAAACCATAATGTAATGGAATTCTTTTCAGTTTCTCTGTAAGCTAATTATAAGTGCTAGACGTACCATGTTCGACAGTAAGTATCTTGTAGTGTATTTCAGTGATATATATCAATTTCAATATATTTGAAATAGTGTCGCATAATTAAAATGCACTGCAAAGGATTTTTCCCTGTTTAACACCGAATATGCTATAGTAAACCTCGATAACATATATCAATTGCATGACTATCCGGATATATTTAAGCGAGTTAGAGAACGGATAGGCAGACAGATAGACAAACCGAATTCCTAAATATTTTTCAACTATTTTGGAAAGTGTTAAAAAGGATAATTCAATATCAGCTCTTTTAAATAGGATTTCGTAACTGTTTTCGACCGAACTGTTTTTGACCAAACATTAAACTTTAACAAGTGGATCAGAGCGAGGCTTTCGAACTTCAATCTCTGAGATTATTATATGACGCGTTTTCTTTTAATAATTTGTAATTAACCGCAATTTTCTATCAAGCAGCATGTTTTAAAAAGAAATACGAACGTACTACTCAGGATCCTGTACAAAGAAACCTTTCGTGTGAAACTTCATGCATCGGTGTGTATTTCGTACTAGCATCGCATAGATAAGCGATGGTGGCAACAGTAAAATAATGTATGATTTGTCATTTGCTTCAGCTTAGATATTTGTGCATGATTTGTAATATCCCCCGTAGTAAATTCATTGCCTGCCATCAAATCATATAAAATCCAACACCATTTATGATAGACGACAAAAAAAGAAGAATGTTTTTCTACTTTTTTTGCAATTTTAATTCTTCGATTTCAACACTTAGATATCTTTTATATATATCTATGATGTAAGTCTTCCATTGGTGCATTTCAGGCATGTATCCAAATCAGCCCTTTTTTTGTGTATTTCATATTGAAATACATATTGAGTATAATACGGAATAAATAAAATTGGTTAATTTTATTATGATTGTATTTGTAATGCCATTTGTGAAAGGTAATAAGATTCGCCTTATATTAAAAATAATACCAAAACTAAATAAAATGTTACGTTATTAAAAAGTTACTTGTATGTTTTTTAAAGACTAATGATATTTTCTTTTGCTTATATGAATTCGAAGAATATTTACATTGATGACCATATAAATGTCAGTGTAGATTTAGTATATTTTAATTTTCTTTTATGTTGTTAATTAAAATATATTCATTAAAAGAAATTTTTGTTCTGTAGATAGTGATATGTTATATATGAATGGATTCGACATTAATAGATAATTTTGATAAACATAATTTAATGGATTATCGTTTAAACCACAATTGGATTGGTCAATGTGTAGTTTTATTTATTTTGTTTGGAAATATTGGAAAAATTCCGCATTCAATTATGACCTATAAATTGTAGGTAGTCGAATAATAAAAAAGTGAATTTTCACATTACTAACGAAGCGTAAAACCTGCAATGTGAAAATTCACGTGTTTATTATACAATACTTTTGGGCGATTTTCACTGCTGAAAATTAAATAAAAAAACAATTAAAGATTACATATATATGTTGACCTATGCTGGGCTTTATATGTGTCGTCTCAAAGTCGTCTCAGGGTTTGTGTGCTCATTATGTTATTTCCAACTTGTACTGCGGTTGCAGTGTTACCGACATATGTAAGTATAGATGCCAGGCTCGATATCGTCCTTGTAGCTCAATGGTAAAGCATTGAAGCATTATTCCAAGTGTCCGAGTTCGATTCCCGGCATGGATATTTTTCCCTCTGTCGGTTTTACGCTATAGTTAGCAATGTGAAAATCCACGTGTTTATTATTCAATACATTTGGGTGAGTTTCGCTGCTAAAAATTAAATAAAATATTAATTAAAGATTACATATATATGTTGACCTATGCTAGGCTTTATGTGTGCCGTCTCAAGTTTGCCGCAATGTTTGTGTGCTCATGATGTCATTTCCAATTTGTGCTGCGGTTGCAGCCTTACCGACATATGTAAGTGATTGATGCCCTGCTCGATATCGTCCTTGTAGCTCAATGGTAGAGAATTGAAGCGTTATTCCAAGTGTCCGAGTTCGATTCCCGAAATGGACATTTTTTAGTTAGCAATGTGAAAAGTCAACTGTTTACCATTCAATAATTTTGAGACAATTTCACTGCTGTAAATTAATTAAAAAAATAATTAAAATTACATATAAATGTAGGTATTAGGTAGGTATATTACTGAAAGGTTTTGCATGTGAAACTTCTGGTTTCCTACGTGTAACAAAAATATTCCTAATCTGTCAATAACTTTTCAGAAATAAATTTGCTTAAAAATGATTGACATATGGTTTAATTGTAATATTGCCTTGATATCATTTAACAACGCGTATTTGGACAAATTATCTTCCGTTTCATTGCCTGTTTTTACATATTTATTATTATTTCAATTTATGCATGTTAAAAATTGCATTTTTGAATATTTGTTACAATTAGATTTCTAGATGTCATATTAAAATAAAAAAGAGCCTCATTTGCAGTTTATATTTATGGACCAGAGATTTTAAGATTAGTTATTTTAATTTATGTTTTGAAAAAGTATATTTATCTCCGCTGATGGATAAATATATTTTGCAGACGAGGCAGATTTTTCACGTCTTAAATTGCCAATATTATTGTATTTCTAGATTTTCCTTTTCCATAATTGTGATACTTGACCATTTTTCTAAGATTAGTGTTGCTTTTCATCCAGTGGACTAGCATAAACAATACATATTTTAAAATAAAATTAATAAGGTAATCATTATGACATAATTACAAGAAAAGTCTGATATATTTTAATAGATAGAGAGTTTGTACTTTTACAATCCTGGGTCAACAGAACTTTAATAAGTTTATATTTTAATTGAAAAATATTACCATAATAGCTGTGTACAGTAACTTATTGTATCAATACTTTTTCAAGGAAAAAAATAATGTATTTTTGTCGCTAAAAATATAATAAATAACCCTGACATGGTCTGATAACTTCATATGATGTATTGTAAAACAACGCTGAAATAACTATGAATATCCAATGATTGGAGAATCATAGTTGAGATTTTTTCCAACAGAGCGGAAATATGCCGGAACCAGGAGTCGAACCTGGGTACTTTGGCTTGCCGTGCCAACGCTCGCCCCACTGAGCTATCCCAACGATATCCTGGCTGGAATATTTCGCTCTTATATGTTGGACAAGCCTGCGAATTGCAGCTGTAATTTTTATTCATCCGAGCTATAACTATAGCATTTTTCATGATGAATCGAAAGAAGACTTGTCCAACATGTAGGAGAGGAATATGCCAGCCAGGATATCGTTAGCTCAGTAGGGAGAGCGTTGGCACGGCAAGCCAAAGTACCCACGTCCAAGTCTCGGTATATTTTAGCTCTGTTGGAAAAAAAATCTCAACTATGATACTCCAACCATTGGATATAATTTACCTAGTTGAATATACTTTTCTCGGTTCATTATGAACTATGCATATTTTATTTGTACACCTGTAGTACATATAGAAACCTCTTATGATATTAAATAATGTTTGCGAAATACATCAATAGATGGCAGATTTTTATTTCTTTTTAAATATTAAGTTTGAAAATTCCGTTTTAACATTAATATATATATATATATATATATATATATATATATATATATTCCAGGTCAGATGATTTTCTCAAAGAATTTTTGCTCTTCTATCTAAAGAAGAGTGTGTGTAAAAACATTAATGCTTTTATCAAAAATCTAAATCCATTTTTCCAGCAGTTGAAAATAATTTCTTGTCTTCAAATGTCAAAAAAGTTCATTTTTATGCGATGTGCGTAAACTTGTACTACAAATTTTGAACAGAATGTTTCACTTTATTTAACCGTTGAAAATATAGAAAATTCTGAGATTAAATAATTTAATTATACATTTTGCCATTTAAATATTAAATTGAAATTTTCTAAGAAAAATTGGAGGTAACGGACTCTTTGGAATTTCTAAGATCTTAATCTTGCCTACTAAAATCTAAATCTACCATCTTGCATGGGTGTATGCACTTTTTTCATGTTTTGTACTGCTTGTACTTATTTACTTATTTTATTTATTTACCTTGATAAATATTGTTCAAAATTTCTATGATACACTTTATGAATAATAACTTGTAATATACATATAATAAAGACCAATAAGTCTGATTTTTCTCAACGTTATCATATCCTGTAAAATTTTCGTATAATACTTCATATCTTCAACTATTTTATTTTCATATTATTCATAAACCTTCATCAAAGATGTCATTATTTTATCCACTTGTTGTTGTATAGTTAATAAACTGTGAGAGAGAATGAGTGTCAATATTTTTTTTTTCTTTTCTTTTGAACATTTTCACATAGTGCAAAAATTTTCTGTTCCTGTTCATATCTCTGTAAATTATAATTTTATGTTATTCATGTATCTCCGTTAAGAATGCTCATAGTTTTTTGTACCCACATTATATTATGTGAATAATAAATTGCCAGTGATTACATGTTTCTATAATGTTAATTATTTTTCAACGTTATCACATCTCGTTGAATTTTCCTTTACCTTTTCGTATCTCCGTATACTGTATTTTTGTATTACTTATAAACCTACATAAAGGATGGTTATAATTATTTTGATCCACTATATTGTATTATGTGAAAAATAAATTGTGTGAGACATATGGGCCAGTAATTTTGATTTTTATCAACAATATCACATTTTGTAGAATTTTTATTTAAGACATCATATATCCATATATTGTATTTCCATATTAATATTCATTAATTTTTGTAAATAATGTTTTGCCAATAATTTGTTATTGGAATAATAAATTGTAATAAGATATGTGGGATGGTAGTGTTATTTTGTCTCAACATTATCACTTTCCGTATAAATTTTCTTTAACACTGTATGGCCCAACAATGTTAAATTATAGATGGCGAAAATTTATAATTTTCTCACATTTATTTGTAGTACTATATCCCATCATATATAAAATTTGAAATCGGACTATTTGTAATTTAACACATACGACTACAATATGACAACGTATGATAATCGCGCGAAAATACAGGGCAAAAAAATTAAACTTTCTCAAGTCTGATGTTTGGTATAGTAATTTGGATGCCAGAAAGATAACAAATTTGTACTCATTCTGTTAATACATTTTGGAATTATATCGATGTATTATTTGAATCTCTCCATGTTAAAAAAATAATTTTATTCCTATTTCGTCTTTATCTCACGGTGATTCCTTCTGAAGTGCTAGTATTAAATATTGCAAAAATTAATTATTTTTAATTCATGCATAATTATAATATTTATATAAAAATGTAAAACTACTATTTCAAATTTATGACTGTAACCTTCAAACATTTTAACAGAAATTAATTACAAGGAATTTCTAATAACCGTAGGGGAGATGGGGGATGAATGAGACATTTTCACAAAAATATTTATTTTAAATATTTTATATAAGTTATTATCAATATTATATATCACATGTCAAACTTTAAGTGTTTGACTACATCTTACGCACAATATTTGTTCAAGATTATTATTATACAGATACATAAATTAAATTAAAAAAAACGTTCTTCTATGTCCCAATCATCCCCACAGTAGGGATGAATGGGACACAAACATTTTCCTCCCCGTATTCAATGTTAAGGACTAAAAGCTGAACAAAAATGCCGCCTTGGCAAAAGCTGAGAGATTATAAATTGTAATATGATCTCCAGGATTATTTGTTAGTCAATGATCATGGACTCATCTCAGCTTTGCCGTAAAAGGCCCATAAACGGTGGACTGAAGACGATGGCTACAAAGAGGATGAAATGTTAAAAGAATAATTACCATAAATTATTAATTTATCAACCTATATAATATTATTTAGTTAATAAAAAATTTTCAGTATCCTCTAGGGACAAATGAAGCAGTCCCATTCATCCCCATTTGAAATGTCCCAATCATCCCCATGATGCATATATTCAATTGTCAGCTATTTTGTCTCCGAAATTATTTTGTCACAATGGTTAATATGCATTCATTTTAATTACCGATATTGAGCCTTTAAATAAAAAACTACAACATATCTTAATTGTTTATATTGCATAAGATATTTAAGTAACTTCAAATGTAAAAAAAATTACTTTAAAGCAGAGTTTTCAGGAAATGCAAATTTGAAGAAAACTGAAAACAGCCATGTGCTTTTGCTTTTGGTTCTGAAGCACACTATGGTAGTGAAATCTATGAGGATAGGAAGCAACTAAATAAATCTTTATTGCCTTAAATATTGAGAGCGTCCCATCCATCCCTTGTCCCATTCATCCCCTATCTCCCCTATACAAAATTCCAGCACTCTTTTATAGGCAATTTCTAAGTTATGATAAAGTCTTCAGATTGAAAGCCAGAATATTCTATTTAAAAAAGTTATTAATAATTGTAACAACGATGTATTTTGTTTAGAATATTTTAATGACTTTCTTAGACTTTTTGTAGAATAATTTTCTTTTGAAAAGTATAAATAAAATTTCTATAAGCAAGGATTGAACAAGAAGTAAGGCTACTAAAGTTTTAACTTTAGTATTACCAAATTATATTAAATACTTATTACTCTTTTTTACAGGCAATTAAAAACTAGTACACTGCTCAAAACAATTAAAGGATATTGCAGTTTTAGGTGGATTTTGTATCTGGGAAACTTTTTAGCTGATTGATACATGGTCGACAGACATAGTAGGTTATATGAGAATAAATTACACATGTTTGGCAGAAAAAATGCATTTTATTGCGCATTTGTGTACAAAAGGAAAAAAACACAATTTGTGCATATGAGAAAAAAAGAATAAGAAAAGGTGTTTTCTTCAAAGAAAATCATTTTCAGTAGGGGGTATGGTTTCCACGGGCGGCCAGCAACGTTGAACACCTTTGAGGCATGGGGTCAATGAGGCTATTAATGACGAGTTGGGGTATTCTGCCCCACTCTTCCAGAAGAGCTCTTTCCAGTTCTTGGAGAGTTTGTGGGGGTTGTTGGCGGCCAGAAACTCGTCTTCCTAGAGCGTCCCAAACGTGCTCGATTGGATTCATGTCTGGAGAACACGCTGGCCATTCCATTCGAACGATTCCTTCCTCGAAAAGGAAATCCTCCACCAGGTTTGCACGATGTGGCCTGCAGTTATCGTCCATTAAAATGAAGTTATCTCCGATTGCTGCAGCGTAAGGGACTACAATAGGTCTGAGGATTTCATCCCTATATCGGCGACCAGTCAGAGCTCCATCTCGAATGATGTAGAGGTCAGTGCGCCCGTCAATGGAGATGCCACCATACACCAACACTCCTCCACCGCCAAATCTGACACTTTCGTGCACGAACGCAGGATTATTCCTACTGCCACGGTCCCTCCAGAAGAAAATACGCCTATTATCCGGATGCACAGAAAAACGGGACTCGTCAGAAACAAAATATTGCTCCATTCATTTCTCCTCCAGTTGACATGCTCGGTTTCCCACTCCTTGCGGTCGCGACGATGCCTTGATGTTAATCTAACACATACCATCGGTCGGCGAGCATACAGACCTACAGCATGGAGCCGGTTTCGGACAGTCTGAGTTGAAATCGTGGTGCCTGTAGCCGAGCGAAGGTGTTGTTGGAGAAGAGTAGCGTTCATGTTTCGGTGTCTCCGAGCTGTTAACGCTAAATACCGATCTTCATTGGGCGTTGTTGCCCGTCTACGACCTTGCCCTGGTCTTCGGCCTGCACATCCACTCTCCAAAAAACGGTTCCAGATCCTGGAAATGACACTTTGTGACACTCCAATGGCTTGCGCTACTTCGGCTTGAGTTTGGCCCCCTTCTAACCTACCAACAATTCTCCAAGCTTCTGAATCTGTCAAATGACTTCGCTGAGACATCGTACTCATCGAAACAAAGCAATCACTGAATGCCGATCATCATTGTCTGCATTCTCTTTTATCCAGTTGAAAGTTAAATTTCATTCGCTGCCTCTGAAGCGACGTTTTTGACGTCGAACTCAAAATTTGCATACTCCACAGTTTGAAAACCAGAAAAATTTGCATTTGTGATTCTCTTCTTCTATTTTCGGCAAAAAAATTTCGTTTATATCTTTATTTTATATAAAACTTCAAATATCCTTTAATTGTTTTGAGCAGTGTATTTCGCAATACAACATTGTTTTATGTTTGCTCTTTGTTTTAACATGAGCCGAAATGAATATGATGCATTTCCAAAACGTGTTGTCGATAACTTGTTGAGAAAACATTGCCGTAAGAGATAAAACAACGACAGTT
This sequence comes from Maratus michaelseni, assembly GCA_963931845.1. Classification (NCBI taxonomy): domain Eukaryota; kingdom Metazoa; phylum Arthropoda; class Arachnida; order Araneae; family Salticidae; genus Maratus; species Maratus michaelseni. The sequence goes on from OZ007596.1 coordinate 184,652,308, forward strand.
AACTATTTTCAAAAGGAACAAAAACAATATTGTATTTCTCTTTAAATTAATCAAAGTACCTGTAAAAGACAATAATAAGTGTTGGCTATAATAAATTTGATAATTATAAAAATTATATAATTAAATCTAAGGCTTGAACAAAAAGTAAATTTACTAGAGAGAAGTAATTTTTTTAAATTTTGTTCAACTTTCAACATTGCAGGTGACTCCCTCAACATATATTACGAGAAGAAACGTTGTATTTGTGTTAAAAATGTTAGCGTCGATGATTGTGTATGTATGTTAGATTAGTTGGTGTAAATAACAAAACTTTCAATCAGCTGAAAAATTAGCTAGGTTTTTCTATAGCCTTATCACACATTCTGCTGCAAAGTGTAATGAATAGCATCTCGATGTTGCCAGAGTAATCATGGTAATATCCATATCGAGATACCATTCACTTCAGTCTGCTGTAAGCTGTGCGATGTTGTTGAGGAATAAAATCCCGTTGGTGTGCGAGCTGACTGCTAGTTTCATTATCTTTACCCCTTTATCTGTTATTTATAGTAAAATCATCGACATTAAAGTTTGCAGTACCGAATTTTTTTGCAAAAGCGCATCGCTGCCTTTATTTCATATAAATTTATAGGAAGCAGAATTTCCAGTCAACTGGAATCTTTCACATATCTCTTCGACAATTTGGCGATTATATAGTCTGAGGTGACTTCTCTCTTTTTGTTTTTTTGTTTCGTCGAATGTATGTACACGAAATGCAAGCCATTTCATGTTACCAACACATCGCAGACTCTAAAATTTCAGTTAAAAATCTTTTTCTAAAAATAAATTTTAAAATTTTACGACTGAGTATGCATAAGATATGAGTATCTGAAATAGACATTAATGCTATTCTGAAATCTTGACTGGTTACTGTCTGACACATTCTCGAAATCTTTTTTAATCTTAAGTGTAGAGGAGGTACTTTGCGTTTGTATTCATAAACCAAAGAATCAAATAGTATATCCTTTTTTGTTTATAAAATCAAAATATCTTTCTTGCTGTGAAAATTTGCGTTTTAAGTCGTTTTCGGTAACGCGACATACTGTTAAAGGTTGTCTTATAGCGTCAATTGATTATAAATCAAGACATAATGCATATAGCAGAAAATGAAACATGCTATACGATCAATAATCATGCAGTAATTATTTTTTCCTTCCCCTTTAAAAGTAAGTTCATGAATGTGTCACAAAGTTTTAAGTTGTTCAACGTGGAAATAAAATTTTTAAAGAACAGTTTTAATAATTGGTCAAGAGTATATCATTTTTAAAACAAATGATAGATTATTTTGATTTAGGTATTCTTTCATTCTATCATTGTGATATAAAAATCACATTCGAAATTAACAAACATTTTGATTAATCAATATTTTATTTACAGGTTTGCACAGACTTGGATCTATTTGTATTAATACTTTAGAAAAGGAATAATTTAAGGTAAATTTTTTGTCTCTATATTTTTGGGATCAGAATTCTTGATAATTATTTGTGTTCGATGAATAAATAGTAATTTGCTCCGAAAATTGTTCTCTTCCAATGTGGAGCTTATGTTTCGTTCCTCAACTGTAACCACAGTTACTTAACGGGCAATTTCTTTATATCTTTAAGAGTATGAGTTCTAATACTTCTTCCAGTTGGATGAATAAATAGCAATTTGTTCCAAAAACTGTTCTCTCCCCAAGTCAAATAAGTTGTGCCTCAGGTATTCGATGTATTCGATGGGCTTCTTCTTTTGCTGTTCGTTTATAGGCTGTTCAAAATTCCAAGAGGCACCATTCGCTGTCTAGGAAGTTTCTGAAATTAAATTAAATAATTAGATGAAAAAATAAATATTTAAAAGTAAAAGAAAAACAGCTTATACACAATTAATAAATCTACGACAAATAATCACATAAAAATAAAACGTGTACAGTCGTGAAAAAAAATACGCACCGCTCTATGCTATTTTATCACCAAATTATAAATAGATTATAGATACCAATTTTAGCAGATTATAATTTTATGTTATCGTTTGCATCTGTAAAAAAGAAAAACTGAGAAAGTCATCAGAAAATTGTACATAATTGTTTTTATATTAAGTGATATTATTTTGTATATAATTTTTTGTTAACTTGTTAATGTTCTCGATACATTTCCTTATAAGATCCTAATTTTATTTTCTTACGAACCGATACATAAACTATACATTTCACAGGCCTGATTTAAATCAAGAAATTACAATATGATTACCAACGTAAGGATTATTTTCTGCAAAATCAAATTTGAACGTTTTTAGCTCACAGGCTATCAAAGCCTGAGAGCTTATGTGCCCGCCGGTTCTGTATGTACGTACGTATGTATGTACGTAACGCGATAACTCTTGATAGAACTAACCGTTTTACTTTAAATTTTGTTTATAGGTTCCTTGTGATAAGGCGCTTCCCTGATTAGTTTTGGAGGTTCATTGGTTAAGCATAAAGGGGGGAAACGGGGGGCTAACCCCCCATAATTTAGATAAATATGTTTTTCATGCAGAATTATCCAATTTTCTTCAAATTTTGTATATAGGTTCATTGTGATAATGCGCTTCTCTGAATAGTTTCGGGGGTTCATTGGTTAAATATAAAGGGGGAAAGGGGGGGCTAATCCCCCCTTAATTTAGATAAATGGGTTTTTCATGCAGAATTATCCCATTTTCTTCAAATTTTCAATATAGGTTCATTGTGATAATGCGCTTCTCTGAATAGTTTTGGGGGTTCATTGGTTAAGCATAAAGGGGGAAAAGGGGGGATACCCCCCCTAATTTAGATAAATGAGTTTTTCATGCAGAATTATCCAATTTTCTTAATATTTTGTATATAGGTTCATTGTGATAATGCGCTTCTCTGAATAGTTTCGGGGGTTCATTGGTTAAGTATAAGGGGGAAGGGGGGGGGGGGTAGTCCCCTCTTAATTTAGATAAATGTGTTTTTCATGCAGAATTATCCCATTTTCTTCAAATTTTGTATATAGGTTCATTTTGATAATGCGCTTCTGTCAATAGTTTTGGGGGTTCATTGGTTAAGTATAAAGGGGGAAAGGGGGGATCCCCCCTAATTTAGATAAATGAGTTTTTGATGCAGAATTATTCGATTTTCTTCAAATTTTCTATATAGGTTCATTGTGATAATGCGCTTCTCTGAATAGTTTCGGGGGTTCATTGGTTAAGCATAAAGGGGGAAAGGGGGGCTAATCCCCCCTTAATTTAGATAAATGGGTTTTTCATACAGAATTATCTGATTTTCTTCAAATTTTGTATATATATATTCATTGTAATTAGAGACTTCCCTGATTAGTTTAAGGGGTTCATTAGTTAACTATGATGGGGGTAACGGGGGGATGACCCCCCCCTTTAATATATTGTTGATTTCTTTATTTTTCGAGGGGCATATTTCAAATTCTTTGAAATAAGAGTTTAATATACAATTAGTGTGAATAGCCTGTGAGCTCAATGCCCTCAGTTTAACTGGGCAGTTTTCTTTTTTTATTTAATATGTTGATGACCCTTTAAATATATATACACTGGTGTGCAAAACTTAAGCTACAAACACAAAATGCTAATTTCTGAACACGTGCGTAAGGGAATTTCTAAAAGGAATTTCTATAAAGAGCAAGTGTATATATTTTCTTTCGAAAAGGAAATTCTATAAAGAGCAAGTGTAGAAAAGAGATACTACCCTAACATCTCGGCAAGTCGATGTGAAGTCTCCTTGACGTCACACATAGTTAGAAGTGTCACAATCGCTATGATGAATCAAAATATGGGATATTTCACTAAAAATTGTAGTTTAACTTGTAATTATTGTAGCTAGCGCCGGATAGTAATATTTTTCCCTCCCTAGGCTTAGGGGTTCGTCCTTGCCATTAGCCAAAAGCTGGTCCCTAGGGTGGGCGCTGTCTGTCTGTCTGCCTCAATATTACTCTCAAATGATTGTTAACAGTAAAAAGTCACTGTGACTATCGCTTTGTGATGGGTCACCAGGTCACATTACAATGAAGTCACCTTTTGATTCTCAAGTCACGGTCAGTTGAAGACTGAACTTTGAAGTCATTGTGAGCAGTGCATTGTGATGTGTCGCCAAATAATGTCACAATAAAGTCGCATGGTGACTTTCCGGTGATCGATACTCTAGTGTGAAGTCATCATTTCAATCCTTTGTAAAAAGTCACCAAATGATTTCATTTTCTGTCACTTGGGAACTCGTTACAGAACAGCTATCATGATGACTTTACAATGGAGTGTCAAAATGACAGTCACATGAGAGTCACAAGATGACTTGATTGTAAAGTCACCTGGTGACTCGGCAAAAAGCAGCACTCAAGGTGACTGTTCAGTGGAGTGACCAAATGAGAGTAAAAATGAGACGAATGAAAGATATCACATTTCTGTTCATTGAAGTGACTGTGACAATTGTGACAATTTGTGATGTCAAGAAAATTTCACATCGACTGTCTGCGCTGTTAGGGTAGTACCTATTTTCTACACTTGCTGTTTATAGAATTTCCTTTTGAGTACTCACGTGTTCAGAAATTAGCATTTTGTGTCTGTTGCTTAAGTGTGGCACACTAATGTAAGTGGAAAAAATAAGAAGTAACAGCATCAACGATACGAACTCAACGAATTAACAATATCAACGTGCAGGGATAAAGGCGAGGAGTTCACGCAATGTCAAAAGCAAAAGTACTTAAGCACGAGAAAATGTTCTATAGATTTTAGCTATGGTTGTTGGTTGTTTGTTTAGACAATGCTTGGCGACGCGTGAAAAAATGTTTCTCTCGAGATATAAAAGTTAGTATCGTTCAGAAATATTAACCCAATTATATGGTTGTATTTGAATCCAATCCTCAGTTGTATATATTGTTATTTTTTTAAACCTGTTTTGTTTATATTATATTTGAAGAACCTTCTGTCGTGTTGTAACTATTTGTCATCATAATCCCACATATATACATATATTCATATTCAGAATGAACAATTCCTAGTCGAACTGTACCTCTTGCATTTATGTGCAACAATTTAAAGATAAAAGAATTTAGAGTGATGCGTTTTATTTATTTTCTTTTCAAGACTGTACCTTTCAGTTGGGAATATTTCTTCTGTTAAGCAGTGTGAAAAGTATTTTCGTTTTCTGAATGGTTTTATATCAAAACATGTAGCTGACACTTTTTCACCCCTATTGTTAAACATAAAATGTTGTTTAAGAGGATACATGTCCCTTTATATTCTATAATCATACAGGCTTTTTTTTATTTTTAGGTCACATAAAGAGAAATTTTATTCATCTTAAGGAATGATTTTAAACTAGGCCTTAAAAACAATAAAGCTCTCCTCAAAACTTGTGCAGTTGGAAGACAGCACAAGAATTTCTTTCGGACAGTTAAAAAAAATCCACATGTTTTAGGGAAGGGGACCTCAGCCTTAAAATAAAACCCAGAAGTAAGAGGTGAATTTTGACCACATGCAGTGAAAAAAATAGAGAATTAATTCTCCACAATCAATTCTGATGCTCAAAATTAACAAAACTACACATTCAATAATTATTAATGTTTTAATGTGTAGTTTTGTTAATTTGTAGCATCAAAATTTATTGTAGAGATGGATTCTCCTCTTTTTTTCTCTTCAACTGGGCAAAATTCACCTGTCACTTCTGTGTTTGATTTCAAGGCTAAGGTCACCTTTTTAGCACTTTCCAACCTAGTTCAAAAGTGCTTATGACTTCTGTTTGTTTGGCCGTATGGCCGGATGGCCGTCTGTCCGTGCTCTAACTCCCGTAAATATGCTCGGATTGCTCTGCAATTTTTATATGTTATTGTCGTTATCTATAGCATGTGCCCTATTTCAACGGAAGTGTGTAGCACTTGTAGTTTTTTTACAGGGACACTCAAAAGAATTCCGTTACATTGCGGTCTACGGGGAAAAATTATTTGCGGTTTATTTAAATAATGTTTCACTATTTTAAACGCATTGAAATTTATATATATCACTAAGGTGCATTAGAAGAAGCTTAAGATGGAATAGGGTGTGCATACCACTTATAGTTACTATACAGGGACAGTCAAAAGAATTCCGTTACATTACGTCTATGGAGAAAAATCATCTGCGGTTTATTTAAATAATGTTTCACTATTTTAAATGCATTGAAATTTATATATATTACTAAGGTACATTACAAGAGGTTTACTACAGAATAGTGTGGGTACAGCAGTCATCGTTCATTTACAGGGACACACAAAAGAATTCTCTACTGTCTGTTATAACAATAATTCCTGGAAGTGCGTTTTAAGTTGCTAAATGCGATTTTAAATTGAACTCACTTTTTGTCTATTACTGGGTGTGTATAAATTCTGTATTTCATATACAGGGCAGCACAAAAGTTCGAGAACACATTTCCGTTTATTGACAGAAACTCCAGAAGGAAAATTTTAAACTGTGCTACGCGTTTCCTAACTAAACTAAAATTTATCATCCTATATAGTATATATACAAATCTATGGATCATATACAGGGTTGAATAAAAGTACTCGGATACTTTTCCGAATATTGTATCTGTTCGAAATTCCTGAAATTATGTTTTTAAATATGTTATGCGTTTTCCAAATTGTTTACTTAGATGTTATCTTTTAGCTTATTAAACGGTATGTTTTGTAAAATTATTTTGGAAGCGTTGGAAAGTGCTACATAATCTATACTTGGCGCATGATTTTTCGTTCTTGTTTAAAACATTTGGCTTTGTTCTGAACTGTCCGGACGCTACTCTTGTCCTGGCCTGCAACTGCACGAGTTTTGAGGACAGTTTTATTGTTTTCAAAACCTTGCATTCAATGATATTTCTTTCAATAATATGTTGAGAATTCGAAGACTCCATTTAATGATCGAATAACATGCAACTTGATAAGATGTGTTGAATAATACACGGCTGTTCAAAAATTAAGTGGCAGTGACCCAACGCTTTCGCTTTTAACACAGTGTGTCGAATATCTACTAAAAGTTTTGAAAAATTGTTCTTTAAATTGGATGATCTAAAGCACATGCTTGACTTCAAGAACAGTAGAAACAGTACACTGCAATTAAAAAATTAATATATTGAATATTTGATGAGATATGAGCATTTGTATGACATATATTATAACTGCGCATGCGCGAACTATACCAAATTTTTTCTTTATGATTTAGTAGTCAATTCTATTAAGTAATTCACATAAAAAAGACCAGTCACATATTGTAAAAACTCAGAAAGATACAAACAATACAGTGAGCCAATTGGCAAATATGGGGAGTTAATTCAATTGGATTATATGGGATTCCGACGCATATAATAGGTAGGTTGAAACCCCCAGTTATTGAGACATAACCAGTAACTGACACTTGAGTAAAAATCTAACTCAAATAAGCATTTAGCTATACACTTCGGCAAAGTAATGTTATTTAGTGGTAAATAGGACACTTATTCACCACCAGATGGTCAAGAACATATTCAATGAAGAAGAAGCTTTTGAAAATACAAAAAGTGCCATTTTGAAACAACCATCTTATTTCTAAAATTAAGGAAGTTTTTTCCTAATCTATCTGCAATGTAACCATCCTAAACGTTTTTCTTAAAGTTATACTTGTAGAAATTAGTTTAAAGATGCATATGATATATTAGGGCCCTGATTTATGGTTTATAGTTATTTAATTTAGCTTAATGGGGGGTGCCAGTTATTGGTTCCTAAAATTTCATTTCACCAGTCTGTGACAATGATGTTAGTTACTGTTTATATTAAAGAAAGATGGAAACTATTATTTGAACTGTTTAAAATGCATAATAATAAATAAAATTTATTTTGTAGTAAACACCATTAAGTTTTTTTACCGATGTCTGACACCAGATGTCAGTTACTGATTCATAAATGTCGGTTATTGGATATCTGCATTACTAATAATGCAGTACTAAATATTACCGCTATATACTCTTACTATATACTCCGCATTACGAATAATGCAATACAGCTTACTAAAATCCACTTTTTATGATAAATATTAATGTATTTTGTTTTTATAACAAAGACTGTTTTAAAGCATTTCAATATTTTAAAATAAAGTGTCAGTCACTGGTTCACTTTGTGTCAGTTATTGGGTCAGTCAGTTATTCAAAATAGGGATGGTGTCAGGTAATGGAGTTTTTGACCATATTTATAAATAAAATTAATTTTTAATAATGAATTGTATAATTTTTCATAATTTCACCAACAATAATTTTTTTAATATATTTCTACTATCCTTTCAAAAACAAAGGTAAGTACAAAATAGATTTAAATTTTTGTAATAATGATTTGAACAAAAAAGAATCCTTAAAGTGACAGTTACTGGTGGTTTCACCCTATATTTAAATTCATGTACATATCTTATCCTCAAAAAATTTGCCCAGTAAGTTTCCAGCATCTTGATTGCTCATTTTTCAATAGAAGGGTGACAAAATGTTTTGAAAACTATCTCAGAGAAGCCTGTGCGACTGATTTAACCTTTTACAAACGGGTGGCTAAAAAGGGGCACTCCACGTTTATTTTTAATGCAACAACTGTGATGAGTTTCTTTCATGAAACTTCTCATCATATGTACTTCATGGTTCTACATCGAAAATGTCGATGAAGCAAAATTTATAACTGCTTTAAACACTGTTTAATACATGTTTCATGTTATAGTATGATATGCGTTTCACTCGTCCATATGTTATTACGTTATAAATTAGAAACTCTGTTAGACATAAAACAAAATTCAGATACAATTAAGACTTGGGTTATATTATAATTTATCTTGCAGTAGGCAAATTAGTCGTATGTTAGCAATTTATATTAGAAAAACAATAATTACATTAAAAAACTTTTTTTGGATATAGGCAATGATTGGTTTATAAATTCGCCTTTACTAAAAAATGTTCACACTTACAAGGAAGGTCTATCAACGTTAACATATTATATACGTCCAAAATTTTATTGGCATAAGAACATATCTAAATGTAGACACGGCGAGATACTCAACTACTAAATTAAAACAAAAAGGCTATAAAAATATTTAAAACTCCAGAAAGGATACTTTATCGCTTATTGGCGAATTTTATCTCTTCAAATATATTCATTTAGAGATGTTTTATTTTGTTGAAAAAATAGCATGTATTTTATTACAAAACGTGTTACTAGATAGGATAATAATAACTAAAAAAGAGGAAGGGATAAGAAGGAGAACTTACCTTCCTTTGAATATTCACGAGATTATTTAGTTTTCTGCTTAAATTATTAAATTTTGCATAAAAATGTATTTTTTTTTTTACTTCTATTATTTTTGCTCCCTTCCCAACACAAAATAATGCAAACAATAACTCATGCTATTTACCCTTTCCTGGTTAAAAGTCTGATGAACAGACATGGTTGGGATTTTAGGAGTGGATTACGTTTTAATGTATATCTTTGTCATTTATACTCAATTATTTACATTTTTTTTATAAATACTGCTTTCCTCTTTGACATTAATAAAAAAATAAAAAAAATTTACTGAAATAATTTATTAATAAAAAGATTTTTGTGACTGTGATTTAACTGATTATTGCATAATTGTAATTTTATTCCATGATCGTGACGTCTTAAAGATTTTCATTACATTTTATTATTATTGTGAACTTTAGTTTTGTTTTAGCTTGACTCGTTTTATTCATTAACACTACTTACAATACTCAATTAATCTCTTAGTTGTTATTAATTAATGTTATTAATTTAATTATTTAATGTTATTAGAATAAAATTTTAAACAAAAATGAATTAAAAATACAAGCTCGTTGACTTGTTAAATACTTTTATTTAGTTTGTTTGGAGAGGTAGAGAGGGAATTATATACAGTTCTGTTACAATGTTTTCCTTTTCAATAAAAGTATAAGAATACATCGTTTTCCACTTATTCGTTAGGAGCTTGATCCCTCCCATCTCACCTCTGGATTTGTAAATTAGGTAATGCTTTTAAAATATTGTTGTTTTTTTTCCTTTACTGAACTAATGCACGTTGTTTTTGAGCTTTTAGAAGATATGATAGTAAAATAAAAAGTAATTAAATGTATAAATTTTTATTCAATATGTGTCTAAGTAACGAACGTATTGACTAGTTCCTTTTTAATAACTTAATATCCCTAACTTATCGATCGAAATTGATGCAGATTTTGTATATTTACGTATTTTGTCATGTGAAAGTTACTTATGCTATAACATTATTAGGTTGCTATTGAACTTGAAAAAGTTAGACATAGTTATTTTAGACATAGATAATGTAATTTTTTCAGCTGAGTGATAAACTATACAGATCTTATTATAATTGCTACTACGTATGATTAGAGATGTTTTACAAACCAAAATTTATTTTAAATTGTCCGCAAATAAATACAATTATTTTTTTATATTAAATCATTGGTAAATAATCCAAACACGTTGAACGGATTAGCTCTCTGCATTTTATACTTTAAAAAATAATTTTTCTCAATTATATTTTATTAATTATATTTAATTTTCAGATTTAAAAAAAAATGAATAAAATGGCAACTGTGTGAATCTTGAAGCTCGCAAGAAATTTTAACTTATGAACAGTGAGTAAACTGAAAGTGGATGTATGAGCCAAAAAAAAAAATTACAATATACCTATTTTAAAAGAACTTAACATAATTCAATTAACACACAAATTCTTACAAACCAATAATACATCTGTCACAAACAACTATTATTTATCTTTTCTTTCTTCGCCAAAAGGGTTACACTTGACGATGAAATTCTTCTTTTTTTCATCTTTTACATATCTTATTATATACTGTTTTATTATATACGTGGTAATTAATATAATATTTCTTTCTTTTTTTTTTAAATGTTTCAAGAGTTTAGGTTGAAAGACCATCCTTAAAAGAAAAATATATAACTGATTAAAATATCGTTTAATATAGATTATTATATTTCGATATGCGTACTTTGAAAGAATCAGGACTGTCTTCTTTGAAATTTGTACTGCATGGGTGATGTTGTCGCGTATGTATACTCCAAGCCTAAAAAAAAAATCAGGGCTAAAATGAAAATAAAAGAAATATTAACGAACATTAGTGTTTTATTTTTAACTACTGTAAAGAAAGTAAAATAATTATAATTAAAAGATAATATACAGAAAGTCATTCGCACTTCATGGAAACGATTTTCACAGTTAATTTCTGAACATATATGCTATAATCCAAATATGACAATTTTTCTAAACTGTATAGCCCTGACTCTTAATTATAACTCTGGATCGAAATTTCCATCATAGTCGATTTTTTTCTTAGTACAATCATATCAATTTTCACCCACAGCTTTTGGAAAACTTTCCAAAGTTTTTCAATGTATTGTGGATAGATAGCTCTTTCTAACACAGGCTTTAATAAACACATAGGTGATGATAAATAAAAGTTATCGTAACAATGGATGAAACGTGGCTTCATTGAAGTGACTGTATCACAAGAAGAGCAATTTTTATCAATTAATAGAAAAAAAACAAAGAAATGGGTTTGTGAATGTCAACAAAAAATTCCAAAAGAATTCATGATTGCTGCTGGATTTTGTTATGAAATTAAATTAAAGGTACAAAGTGCAATAAAGCTAAGATGATTTTACTTTCTTATCAGTAAAATATTTTAGAACCCATTTTTGAAGAAGACATTCTTACTTTATATGAAAAATACATTAATTGAGCTTCATATGTACAGAGTCTTCCACCCATTCTTCCATAACTCAACTGACGATATTTAGCCAAGAAAGGGTCCCAAACGGAAATAAATTGTGTATCAATTAAAAAAAATGCATGTAAAATCACCTGACGCAACCCCTCTCTCATTTTTTTGCATTTGGATTGTTTAAATGAATTCAAGAACATTGAAAAGACTTTTGAAAGTTTTTACAAGATGTCTCGGAAATAAAATTCTATTATCATATAAATTTTGGACCAGAATTATAGCCAAAATTCAAGGCTATGCGTAGACATTTATGCGTAGACATTAACTTTGAAAATCGTTTCCATAAAGTGCGAACGACCTTCTGTAGATTTTATGTGTAAGTATGTAGTTATTATTTCATAAAATTGATTTGTTTTAGCAATGTATAAAGCGCATTTTATATGGGATTGTAAACGTGAAAGTAGTCATACGAAAAAACGCGCAAGCTAATGTTAAGTCTATGGGAAGGTTCTTGCACGATTTCTCGCTCGCATTTTAATATTTTTAAATGATGTTTTTGCATAGGATATCTGAGGTCGATCTCTAACGTTGCTAATTTTTAGTTTTTTGATTTCTATTCCAGTTTTTTTATATAAAGGCACTTTCACTTTCAGAACCGGTTCCAACCGGTTCCAAAATTGAAAATGTCCGCTTATAAAAAAGTGTAATCAAAATCAAGAAAGTAAAAACTAATAACGTTAGAGATCAACCTCCGCTACCAATTCATATGCATGCTTTATTTATTTCTCCTTGAAATATATTTTAAGACATGCTCACATTCTTATCACTTACATAATCCAGCGCTGCAAGACCGGGTAAAGAATAAAAAGAAAACGCTTAATTATGTTCCCGCACTCACTTCGAGTGACAGATTTCAAAACATAGGCTAAGAATCAACATTTTAGTTTGAACATAGTGTTATATATTTCCTTAAAATAATGCAGGAAATTTTAAATGCCTTGTCTGAACGAAGGACACGATTCCATTTAAGTTGGTTTATTTAAGATTAACTTTAATTTTAACTTTAACATGACTGGGATTGTCACAAAATCCAAAAGTATCTAAATGTTTAAATTATTTAACCTCATCATTATACCATTCACATAATTAAATGATTGAAACCTGCTACTTCTTTTATGAATTGAACATATTGAAAGAAAACAAAAACAACAACAACAAAAAAAAAACACTAATTTCTTTTACCGAAGTGTATGCAATTATAAATCTCTTCTTAAAAGGGCAGCAACAGTTGCAAGATCACATGGTAAACAGCTGCCATTGATGTACAGATGGTACAAAAGAAAAGGAAGGAAGAGAGAGCATCCATTATATTGTAATCTCCAATATGTCACAGAATCAAAATGAAAATAGCCATTTACGAGTAACTGGAATTTACGTCTTTTTTAAATTTATGTTAAGCAAATAAATTTAAAAGATATCTTACATGCGGAAATTTCGAAAACAAATGTATTTAGAAATTGTCTAAAAAAATATGACTTGTAAACTATAAACTTTTTGCAACAGACATCGATTGCTAAAAGCTTTATTTATAGCCAAATTTACAGATCATTCTGTCAAACAGTTCTCACATTATTCTAAATAACTACTCACATTACAATCTGTTTTCCAAATATTAGAAATGAATTTAATATTACGTATTCCAAATTTTAAACCTTCATAATTCCTAAACTATTTGACCGAATGACTTGCCGTTTCGTGTCCGATTGTAAAATTTACCGAAAAATTCAAATATGATGTCTAAATTAGAAAAATCAAAATATGATATCTAAATTTTAAAAAATCGAAATTTGATGTCTAAATTTAAAACGTCAAAGTTTGGCACAATTTCAGTATCAAGACGACCCTCTAATTTAATTTATTTCAAATAAATTGATCAAGACGTAAGATCCATTCGAATAGCTGTTTCTGGATTTTCATAGGAAACTACTAAAACTACTCCAATATTTAAAAAAAAAGTTGTGGACTAAACTATAAATTAATCCATCGAGTAAAAATTAAAAATACAATAGTTACGCAGTTTTGAAGACATGAATAAAATGTATGTTTTATGTAATTAACGTAATATATTCAGATTTGTGCTTTATTTCTTGTCGAATGACTATATACTTTCGCTACTGCGAAGATAAAATGTATGTTTTATGTAATTAACTTAATATATTCAGATTTGTGCTTTATTTCTTGTCGAATGACTATATACTTTCGCTACTGCGAAAATTATTAAAAAAAATATTGAAATCATTTTAGTATTTTCTTGGAAAGGGTAATGTAAATACCGGCGTACAAGACGTAGGTCAAATAATCCTATTTCGTGCAAGAAATTTTACTTAATAAATGAAGTTAAATAAGTTCGACACAAACAAAGTTAATATTTTATAAAATAAAATTTCTCGTTTTCTAAACAACTTATATTTGTCCCGTGGCTCATACGTCGGTTAATACAGTAAAATTGTGGAAGAAAATAGATATCCCCCCCCCCCCCTACTAATTCCGCTGCAAATAATCGTATAAAAATATATCTGGTACCAAACGATTACTAATAACATGTATTAGTTAATGATACACTTAAATTATTTATCTGGGATTGCATACATATTGAAATTGTAATAAAATTTAAAATTTGCAATTCTAACACCAAATTTTGGCATGGTATTTAGAGTTTTTGGTTATTTTTATCTTTAAATACTAAACGGAAAGTTTTGTACTCAAAATGTTAATTCATTTTTAATCGTTGTAAAATAGATTAATGACGGGTAGTTTTTCAAGCATAACTCAACACATACGAGGCAAAATGAGCTGTCACATTCGATTCGCATATCTGAGACTTTTAGAAATCGATTTATGTTACAAAAAATATAGGATACAATAAAGTTTTTAATATTAATTTCATGATTTATATAAATTGTACTTAATATTAGAAACAAATACGCATTATAACCTATGAAAAATAATTTTTCAGAAATCAAATTTGTAGAATCTTCAAATATGCGAATCAAAAATTATAGCTAATTCCGCCAAGTTTATTTTGAGTTATGCTAATTAAGCTACCCACATTGCAACTTCTTTCAGCAGATTAAGAATTATTTTAACATTAGGAGTTCAAAATTTTAAATCTACATAACTTCTAAACTGCATGACCGAATGGCTTCCTTCTTAGTGTATGTTACCGAAAAATGCAAATATGGTGCAAAAATTGGGTATTAGTATTGTAAATTTTACAGTTTGTGACAATGTAATACATATACTTTCGAAGTATAATTTATGTATAGCATTGATTAGTTGACGCCCTTACTAATCATTGTAGCAGACCCCTCCCCCCAACAAAAAAAAAAAGAAAGAAAAAAAGAAAGACAAAGACAAAGAAAAATTTGATCGATTGCTATAACTCGTGTTCCAGTTAATGCACAGATCAATGAAATGTACCATTAAAAATTCACATGAAATTGTTCATAATCGTATGCGGTTTATATTCTGATAAGCTGAGAGACATTTCGAAACGTAAGTAAACGTAAAAGTAAAAGTAAACGAAGCGCAGTGAATCCCATAATTATTCTGGAATTCGCACTATGTGACGCACACAGTATGCCGTCCGTGTCCTTAGAGTTTATGTATGTTTAAGGAAGATTAAGCCTTCTCTATAATTTTTCTGCTGCTTAATTGATCCGTGTACTTCTCCTTCTAAGATCTTAATTTTAATTTCGAATTTTATGGGGAAACCCCTAACACATATTGTTTTTAACTCTATGAATATTAAAGTAAATGTATAAAAACTATAAGTTATTCTGGCTGTCTTGTTCCAAAGAATTTAAATATGGTGTTCAATGGCGAGTGTTAGGATGTGAAACATTAAAGTTGGTGTAAATATATAGACCAACACTTAAGAGAAAATAAATCACCATATAAGTATAAAAAGCAATTAACTGAATTAAAACGGTATTTTTCGTTTAATTGTGCATTCATTAGAACTTTAGTCATAACGGCATATTTTTGAGTTATTGTAAAAGTCACATATTTATACAATGATTTGTGGCATAGTTCGTAAATGGATATACCTTGTTTACTAATTTACATTAATATCAACAGTTTTACACGTTATTTTACAAATACTAATAAATGTTTAATCTTTATTTAGGTTTTCGTCTTTCATGAAAATAAAGTCATTTGAATAAAGTCCGTAAGTCAAGGTAAAATATTTCAAGTTCCCTGTTTGAAATCTGTTTAACCTAGTATGTAAAAATCACTCCAGAGAACCCAATGAGTCACAAGACAAACAATACACAAACAATACATCCTTAAACGTAGTAACATTAGAGATAATGAATTAAATGATGTTTTGATATTCGTCTTACCTGAAATGATTTCTTTTATGACAAATTCATCGTCTTCTTGCTGAAATAGATAAATTTTTCATTCACAGACAAGAAAATTAAATAAATGGAAACAAAATTGTCGTACTTAATGTAACGAAGTTTTTGCCACAATCTTACATGAAATGATTTTTCTCTTGTAGCAAATTCGTCAAACTTGTGGCTGAAGGAGATGAATGCATCAAACGCTTAATCGTAATCTTGATCGTCTTTCTTCAGGAAAATAAAGGCATGAGAATAAAGAAACACTTTAATGCTGAGTTCATATTTTATACAATTAAATTTTGCAATTAAATAAAATATTACAAAGAAAATGAATAGCTGGCAAATTTGATTACCTGAAATTATTTGCTTAATAACAAATTCGTCATCATCATGGCTGAAAGAAATAAATTGTTCATTCACAATAAAAAAAATGTTATAAAATGAAACAAAGGTTTCATGGGTCACGAGGTTTTTTTCCACAGTCTTACCTGAGATGTTTTATTTCCACATCAAATTCATCAAACTTCTAGCTGAAGCACATGAATACGTGAAAAATCAAACTCTTCTTCTTTCACGAAAGTGAAGCCGCGGGAATAAAGGAACGCTTTAAAGTTGTGTCCATATTATGTACAATTATATTTTTACTCAAAGTAAGTGTTACGAATACAAATGAAGTATTGCAGTGGTATCGGCTGTAAAAAAAAAAATGTCTGCATGCCAAATTCGTCATCATTGTGGCTGAAAGAAATGCATTACTCTTTATCAAAATAAAGAACATTAAATAATTGGAAAAAGTTAGCATGTTGAATTGTACAAAATTTTCACACCCGTCTTACCTGTAAAGATTTATCTTATAACGAATTCATCCACTTTGTGAGAAAAGGAGATAAATGCATGAAATATTTATTCTTAATTCGGATATTTACTTTTCACGAAAATAGAGTCATGGTAGTAAAGAAACTCTTTAATGATGACTCGATATCCTGTCGAATTGGTGTTTGCAACTAAACAAAGTATTATAAAACAATATAAAGCTGGCTGCGGTCTTACGTGAAATGATTAGTTTTATGATAAATTCATTATCTTTATCCATTCATTCATCCTGACATCATCCTTATAGTAACCATAAATAAATTCGTTACACTTTATCACAATCGAGAAAATTAAATATATGGAAAAAATAATATCATGATTAATTACAAAAGATTTCTGCAAGCCGCCTTACCTGATTTTTTTATGGCAGATGCATTGCATTTACGGCTCAAGGAGATACATGCGTAAATTTTTAATCGTTTCTCCTTTTCGGAAAATAAAGGTATGGGGATAAAGGAAAACTTTAATGATGAGTTAATATTTTGTATGGCGATTTTCTAACAAAGTGGTTATAAATGCTGGAAAAGGCATGCAATAATTCATAAGCTAAAAGTAAATTTCAGAGCTATAGTACAGTGTGGTCACAAAGTTTTTCCCTGATTACAATAATTTATTGCAGAAAAACTAATATAATTAGTAATATGCTTGTTTCAATATATTGTAAAGGTATTTATGAAGTTTTTAATACAAGCAATTACGGCAGTAAATTTTGATGTGAGCACCATTGGTAGTTCGACGAATGTCAAGGTGGAATTCCATTTCTCGCCCCGTATTGTCCAACATTTGGGCTGTCACACTAGACACAGCATCTATGATCCTGACCTAAAGTGTTTCAATATATTTTACTGGTGTTGCAAACACTCTGTCCTTTATGTACTCCCATAAGAAATAATCTAGACGAGTAATATCGGGTGAGCGAGGAGGCCATGGTGTTGTTTTGATATCAATGGAATGAATTTTCTGCATAATTGGCAGCATCTGATGGACTAAAAAAACTTAAGAACATGATTTTCCATAATACAAATTTTACAGTATTACATTCAACGGTTATTTCGTACGGTTTTTTTTTTGTAATCAGGGAAAGACTTTATGACCAGCCTATAAAACAAACTGCTTTGTAATAAAATAAGATGCACAAGTTTTTTAATTTAAAGCATCCATTGTTTTAAAAATTATGAAAAATTGTTGAAAAATTGCTGAAAAATTATGCATTAACTTTAAAGTTTTTTGTATGTATATTTGTGGAAAAAACAGTATATCTTCGTTTTAACTCTTCCACACACCATCATATAAACATGTGACTGGTACGAACCAATTACTAATAAAACACACGAATTATTGCTATATACATATATTTTGCTTAGGAGTCGCCTACATATAGAAGGTGTAACAAAATTTTAAATTTCCTACAGTAACACCTAATTTTAATATCATATTTGGATTCTTCGTTAAATATTACCGGATACCAAACGAAAAGACATTACATCAAATAGTTTAGGAATTATGTAAGACTAAAGTTTGAAACTTCTATTATTAATTCATTTTTAATCGTAGCAAAACAGATTGCATTGCGAGTAGCTTTTTAAACATAACTCAAAAACTACATGGTGAAATGAGCTGTAATTTTGAATTCGCATTTTTGAAACTTCTAACATCGATTTCTGTTGCAAAATTTATAGGTTAAAATATTTTCTTTTTTTTTCAAATATTAATTTTAAATAATGAAATAATGAAAGAATGATAGTCTAATTATAGAAATATGACAAAATACATGTACTGTGTACAGAAAGAGTTATATTTCTGAATGTTTTAGGTGAAAGAGCTATTCATTAAAAAAGTTTATAATGTTTTAATGTTAAATTATAAAGTTTAATTCATATCTTCTGTGTAATGAATAATTTTTAAATTGACATCCCCTATCGGTAACTTTTTTTTTTAATTAAAAAAATCCGATCTGCCTCTAATCCCATTCCTGTAAACCTCAATTTTTTAGCATCGTTTGTTTCTTTTTAATGCATTTTTAAAGTTTTAACGAACTCGGTATTTTCTAGAATTAAAGAAGCTTTTATAAAAACAAAATTTCTTTTATAGTCGCTGATTTTGAAAACGTTTCCAAGTAGTTTTTAATGTGTTAAACAGTTTTTCAAAATGGAATACCGATTTTCAGTATGCTATGAATTCTCAATCAAACATTTTTAGCTGCATAATTAGATTTATTGATGCATGAGAAACAAAATAGAATTAATTTTAATATTAAATCTATTGCTGTTTATTTACCATGCTTCTCTGTAAAATATGTCTTTTGAACATGAAAATGTTTATGTCAAAATTAAGAGCATCTGAAATATCTATATTTCGGGCCTAGAAAACTGATAAATACACTATAAAAACTACTCGAAGATATTTCCAAAAATGAGTGGTACCAAAATAAACATTTTCTTATAGAAATGCTTCTTTAAATCTCGAAAATGCATTAACTTTTTTGAATACTAAAGATAAAGAATGCTTCTTGCAATTGTGGATAACTCGGAAGGATTTATTGTACATTTAAGTTCGTTATTATACTATATTTTCCAAGATTAATAAAAAATGTCTTATTTAAAGAGAAGAGAAATCAGAGTCATGTCACGGAAGAGAAAAAAAACACGAACTGTTCCTTCTGTTCAACATTCATCAGTGGATAAGAGGTTAGTGATAACGACATTAAGAATAATTAAAAATACGTATGCACTAATGATTAAAGCGTTGTGAATCCACCCCAATCTGACAATGAAAAGGCACATATTATCGAAAATGGCGCCATCAATTACAATTAAATTTAGGACAAATATAGATCTTTAAAAAAATTAGGTAATAACCTGGTCTGACGTTTTAAATTCTAACTGTGGCCTGAGTCATAAAAGGTCAAACTTTCACTATGAACATACCTGTGTTTATGGAATATGCCATAAGTACTGATCACAGAGACTGACACTTGATACAGATGTTGTGGACATGTGTAACGTATCTCGCAAGTTAACTTGTAATTTGTTATTTGATCCGACCTTCAACAATGAACGTTTGCTGAAGAGTAACTGTATTCTGTCATTGATTCCGAAAGACTTAGTGTTACCACGTCTTTTAACCTTTAACTGAAAGTAGTAGTCTGTGAGACTGTTGCGATGACTCATCTATTCGTTACTTCAAATTGTTTGCCATTTTCAATACCTAGGTTTCTGCCATCACATTAAAAAGTTGGTCCTGTTAGTCTATCAGTATATAAGAATAAATATTTATTTTAAGTTATTACAAAGTTTCATTGTGTACTTGTATTTCACATTTATGGTTAGTGGCTTAATTTACAATTAAAACTATATAACAAACTGTATTGCAATAAACTCTTTTTTAAAATAACTTGTGTGAATTTCAATCACGCACACAATCTGTCGAAAACATGAAACCTGAAAATTTAGTTTTTATACGTTTTTATACAGTATTTAGTTTTTTTAATCCGGCAGCATCTAAAGAGCTACTTTTATCTGTGGTACGTTAAGTTATCTGAATTTCTACATATAAGCTAACCTGCTTCAGTTACGAATGTTTAATTACGACTAGTATATCTATGTGGCCGATAGAGATTTAGTGAAACATTTGGAATAAAACATTTTAATTTAATGGTATTAGGTTGAGCAAAAAGTTCCGGAAAATTTTTTATACCCAGAAGACCAAGGACAAGTTTGCACAGTTGGGCGGCATCAAAATTCTTCCACACCCCGCCTAAAATCCAGACGTGGCTCCATCCGATTATGGCCTTATTTGATTAATGCAACACTTTTTCAAGTGCCGTCAATTTGAATCATTTAATACAGTTGAAGAAACATGTCAAGAGTTTTTCGAATACAAGGAGCTGCCATGGTACTTCCAGCAAATCTGGAATCTGGCAGAATGATGACAGAAAGTCGTGGACTATGACGGTCTCAACTTTGAAGAATAGTCCTTGTTGTTTTTGTTGTTAATTTGCGCATAACAACGCAAATTTCGCAAATTTCCCCAGAACTTTTTGCTCAATCTAGTAAAAAAAATTAAAAGGTACTAATTACCGAAATTAGAGAATCGACATATTACGTTATTACTGCATACTCAAAATTAGATATAAGTCATATCGACAACTTAGTATTTCTTATTTGATGTGTAACACAAGAAAGAAATGTATGAAATTAACAGTTTTAGTCTCCCTCTGTAGTGAATATCATATTGTAGATTTCAGACGTAATTCAAACCAATTTATAAGATTCGTCAATATTTATCACATGTACCGTAATTCTACCGGATATTTTATCAGATGCGTACCAGCCAACTTTCAACTAAACTTCCGTTCAATGTGAGTTAATTTGATCCAGGTTAAAGACATTTCTAATCAGAAAATATATCTGAAAAAAAAGTTTCATGTTCTTGCGTGGAACTTGTTTGATTGCATTAAAAAAAAAAACTGGTTTGAAACGTGTTTAACAACGGTTAAATTAATCTACATTGTCCGGAAGTTTAGAGCAACGTTAGAAGGTATGCACATGTGATAATAATTCTATAATTTTAATTGACAAAAATTAAAGTAAATCGTATTTTGTTGCTATATGTTATTTTTAGTTTCTTTAAAATCTTCTTTCGCTTTCTTGAATACTACTTGAGAGATTACCCTTGTACTAGAAGTAATACTACTATTACTAAATCTATTAATTATATAGAATTTACTGTTTTAAAATTAAATATTGTTAGCTAATATAGATAATTAAAATATATTTATGACATTAAGAAGAATTCTGTTGTTACGCAGTGCATATATGCAACTCGTGCCTGGCAACGAAACCTATGTATGTGTACATGTCTGCCCTACATTATATAAATCAATTATGGTAATCTCGCAGAACATAAGAATTTAATGATGTAGCTGCAGAACATAAAAAAGTTAAATCTGGCTGTTTAAGGTACACCCAACTTGTAATAAATGTTACCTTTGTGATTTGATCAGAAGTTTAACATTTTCACCAACAAGGTACCGCATTTTCCGAAAGATATGTTGTGAGGTATGAAGCATGTCTAAAAATGTCTGAAAAAATCCGACACACGCTTGGCTACAGTGACAAACGGAACTCTAACCGAACTTTTTCCCTCTGAGTTATTAAGACAGTTGGTAGAGCATTTGTACTGCGAGAGAACTATCTCTGGTTCGACTCCTGACTTGGACAGTTTTTCACTCAGTTTGTAAATTTTCAACTCTTATGATTTGATTATCCATCAATTTGAATAAAGTAAGAACAATAATGTAAAACTAAGCTAAGTTTAATATTGCACTGCTATTTTAAACTTTTCATGTGGTTAAGGGCTGTCTGTGTCAACAAATGCTCTATCGCATTGGGATTCTATTAGATGAGGGAACCAAGTTGCCATGTACAGTTTTCTTTAAATCGGATAATCTCAATGTGAAAATATATAGCGAATGTATTTTGTAAAGTATTGAAAATAGCGATTTGCGGTGAGAAACAAAAATTTGTTTCAGCTTTAGATGTATTTTCTAGATTTATAGAGGTCGCTGGGTGTTAGGGTTGGGGAAGATTTTCCATTGATGTACGTCGTAGTATTATAAAGATATTCTATCATCAGATGCCTTGAGTCAGGAAGTTAAAGGTAGAGTGTTTAATACTCTCTAAAGTTAAACATCAGTACTACCGTTCTTATCTAGCACTTTTTACTTTGCCTGTTTATTTTTTTAATTTTACTTATGCTTACATATATTAAACAAATTTTATATTACACCTGAATTTAATGTTGAATTAATGAAGTTTTTAAAATTATTTATTGAAAAATCAATTGTAATTCTTAAACTTTTAAAGCATAAAATATTTTTCCCAAAATTTTAAGCTCTGGTATGATGAATTACGATCTTGTAATATATATATTTGACAGTTTACAGACCATTATTTTTAAAATCCACAGATAGAAAGCCCCCAATATTATGAGTATGGACCTTCTACGGAAAAAAAATTGTTTTTGTGCAATTTAAGGCTGTTTTATTATTTAAGCATAATCACATTTATAGGGAAGAAGGAGGAAGTACGGAACACCTTTTGAAAGTAGGCAAATGCTATCATTAAAAACTTCAAAAATTCCACAAATAACTTTGTTATAAGTTATTTAGTACAGCTAAAGATCAAACCTTGACAATGATTTTCTACTTCTAAGTAAAAAACATTAAAAAATAAATTATTTTAAAATTCACCCATGAACAAGATTTTAAATGGATGGTAATTTGAACTACCCTTAAAAATTTTAGAATTTCACCATTAAGATCTAAACATAAATACAGGGTGAGTATAAAAAAACTATCCCGATATATGAGCCCCTAACTATCATACCGTTCACAGAAACTGAATGAAACTTTGGTTTAAAGTATTTTGAGGTATGCGCTCAAGAATCATATGAAAGACAACAGTTAAATTCTAACAGTTACGGTTACAGTGACAAAATTTCGAAAATTTCCAATGGCAACACCTACTTTTTTTTTATTGGAATGTGATCTTCATAGTGAAAAACCATAAAAAACGTTGGAACGGTACCTGTAGCACGAAAATCGCCGGCGCTAGACAGACTAAGAAGAAAAGTGAAAACAACCAATAAAGGACAGAGAAGCAAGAGAAAATAAAACATTTTATTCTTCAGTGCTATCCACCATCTACCGCATGTAAAGTTCGTCGTGTGTAAAATGGAAAATGTATGAAACACAATAAAATGTTTTGTTTTCTGTTGCTTCTCTGTTCTTATTGGTTGTTTTCACTATTCTTCTTCGTCTGTCTAGCGCCGGCGATTTTCGTGCTACAGGTACCGTTCCAACGCTTTTTATGGTTTTTGGCTACGAAGATCACATTCCAATAAAAAAAGTAGGTGTTTCCATTTGAAATTTTCGAAATTTTGTCACTGTAACCGTAACTGTTAGAATTTGACTGTTGTTTTTCACGCGATTCTTGAGCGCATACCTCAAAATACTTTAGGCCAGAATTTCATTCAGTTTAAGTGGACGGTATAACAGTTATGGGCTCATATATCGGGATAGTTTTTTTATAATCACCCTGTGCTTAATCTAGTTTGCAGAAAGTATCACTAAATATTAAAATGTTAAGAGCAAATTAAGTCGAACTTCGTAAATGAGAAAATTCTATATTAACATCCAATCTGATCAAACTTTTGCACTGGAGTAAAAAAAAAAAAAAAAAAAAAAAAAAAAAAACTACAACTTGTTATTCCGAATGACACTGACGACTGATATTTGAGAAGTCCATAGGTACTAAACCAAAATAAAAACATACACAAAATCTTCTACACATCGCAACACAGTACTATAGTAATCCATGTTACAACCCTGGCCCATACGTCCACCTTATTCCCTATCTATTATTGAGATTCAATGTAGAATTGTTAAAAAAATATCATATCAAAGATGTGATACATTACGCTTACATACACACAATCGTTTAGGCGAAAAATGCGAAAAAATAAACAAAACGAGGCTAACGAAAAAGAAAGGCTACCGCGGTGCTTTACGCGTATATTTTTTTACAGACCGACGAAGTCACGTGATGCTCGAATGCACCAATGCAGGTGTACGAAAAGAGCATCACGTCATTCTAGCGGTCTGTAAAAAAAGGCAAGTGGAATGCGCCACGGTAGCCTGTCTTTTTCGTTAGCCTCGAAACAAAACGGATTTATACTACGATGTGAGATTTTTAATTTTTTATAGAAAAACATGATTGATTCTAAAAACTTTATATAACATGATAAATGTTTACAAAATTCCCATTCAAACTATTGTCCGAAATGTATGAAAATTAAAAATGTGAAACCAGAACTATACATTCATTATAGTAAAACATTTTGGTTACTAGAAAAGAACATATGAAGAAGTTTCATGGATGTTTTACTATTAAAAATCTGTTTAAATAAATTTAACTTGTTATTTAGGACCCAACAATCAATGCATAAAATATGGTAATTAGGATTTTATAATAAAATTAATACTTTTTTAGACACAATGGAGCATACAAATGTCAGCATTTCATTCTTGTACAAACTTTGCAATATCATACATTGCTTCTTTCTTTTATCTTAACGTATGTAACAAAAATTCAAGCAGTAGGGGAAGATTTTGAAAGTTGCTTTTGCATTTCGTTTAATCTGTGGTTCGATGTTGTTGGTTAGTTTTTCAAGCTTCGAAGTCATTATTTCGACATAACAGCAGATACATATTCCATATATTGTTTATGATTATACATTTTATTACTATAAACTTTTTTCGAAGAATTTGTGCCTGAAAATATGAATAACATTAGAATTATCAACTGTCTACGCATTCAAATAATTTTTTTATGAGATTTACACATTTAGACTTATTTTTCACATAGTATTTCGTAATTTAGAATCTAATTTTGCCATACAGCTCCAAAGTATATATATATATTTATATATTTAGTTTGTAAATACATCTTTAAATATATCTTAAAGATGTTGAACTCCCTTTGGTTGTTCTAGATAAATATATTCATCTCGAACAATTAATTAACGCGCGAGAAAACTTAAAGGCGGCTAGAAATTGCCATGACGTTTTTTCTTTCGAGTTTCCTTTGCATCAGGCAGGAAATATTGACGAGGCCATCCGCTTGATAAAATATAAAGTTTTTGTTTATGATGGCACCCTAGATCCTCCGAAAGAGAAAAAGAGTTGAAGATAGGGAATATGCTCTGTTGTTCTAAAGAAATTTAACTTGTTATTTAGTGCCTAACTATCTATGTATAAAATGTGGTGAATGGTATTTTAAAATATAATTATTATTTAACTAGACACAATGGAACATTCCACTTTAGGCATTTCATTTTTGTACAAACTTTACAATGATTCTTTCTTTTATATTAATGTAACAAGTACATATTAATGTCACGAGATTTGGGGGGTAGATTTTGAAAGTTGCTTTTGCCTTTAAGAAAGATATAACATATTGTTTTCTCTGCTTATTTGTCATAAGATTTCACTTATTTTTAGCAATGACTTAAGAAAAAAATACATACAGAACTATAGTAATTATCAAAATGCTGTTTATAATTCATATACCCAGACACTGTTGAAGATTGTAACGATATTAGATCCAAAATTTGGTTATTAGGTGACTCATTTTTATTTCTTTTCCCTGCTATATAAATTTTAAAATCATAAACAAAACAAAAAAAAATCCTTCATTGTTTCAAGGGAAAACGATCGAAATTTTAATTGTATTGCAGTTCTCTAATACATAGTGTAGTCAATTGTTAAGTAGTAGTTTTGCATCTGAAATTAATTTTTAAAATCCCCAAGAAAACGCACAACAATATTAATACAAAACATAAGTGCATGTTAACTAAAAATGTTTATTTTATAGAATTCATTTTATTTTTTCTGGAACTTTTAAATAAATAATTTCGATCCAAATCAGAATCTCGGCAATTCTTCATTTTATTACATTTAAAACAAAACCTAAACTACAAAACGCATTCAGTCTTGTTTGTTTTGTTTTTCACTTTTTACATTAAAAGTAAGTTTAGAGGTTATCCTGATTTATTTTCACTTTCTAGTATGGCAAATTAATTTTCTAATTCAAAATAAAAGAAGTATTGACAAGTCGCTACACGTTGCAAAGTAGGTTTAATCCATAGTTCATTATACAGTAGGGAATGTAACTGAAAATTGCACTGTGAACATAAAAAATGGCAGAAAATATTTGTTCTTGATATGTAAAATTAAAAAAAAAAAAGACACTCATAGAAATACATTAAAGGATAAATCATCTATACAATATTCCTAATTAAGCAAATCACGCTATTATATTTTCAGTAGCAAATGAACTGGAAATAATTTTTGAACTTTTTAAAGAATTTTAAAAAAAGATAAATAAAAATAAGAGCATCAGTGCTTTCCATGTTTAATCATAACATTTTCAAAGTATGCTATTGCTTTTGCAAATGATATGGATTTTGATGAAAAAGTTATTTCTAAAATCACTCACATAAATGGATATCTCACGACAGAAGATTCAAAGTTGTAGTTTTTCCTAGCTTCTGCTCTGTTATTTCGCTACTAAATTTTACTTAAAATACTAATCATGATTTTATTATTTTACTAATACCTACAGGCTGAATTCTTTAAAATGAATTTTTAAATTATATTTTAACAATCAGTCATACGACATAAAATGTAAGGACCTTAATCTCAAAAGAGTGGGGTGATCCTGCTATTACGATGATATAATTTTCAAAAGAAAAACATTCATTCTAACTCATAAAAAGGTTTACAACAATGGCATCAAAATGACATCATTTTCGAAGTTTTTATTTATATTGGTACTGATATTAAAACAAATAATTTATAAAAAAATCATAAAATATTATGAAAAATAATTGATTTAAAAATAAACTTATCATAAACATTCATTATAATGCAAAACTTTCTTAACCTGGAATCTTTTAAACACTATTTTAAATACAAATTATTTTTTATGTGCGCAGTGCCGCGAAAAACAAGTAGTACATATATATATTATTTAAATGGACAATTCTTACTTCAAGCTGTCTGATTGTCAGTTGATGTAATTTATATAATTATTCTAAAAGAAATAACAAAATATCGGTTATTAAATAATGCATACATAGAACACAGAGAGACATTCAAATAAATTTTACTTAGAACAAGTGGGAAAACTTAAAGAACCAACACTTTATATGTTGTCGAGCAGAGATACAGATCGGTAAGCTATCATATAAAACTTACATATGTATTTGTAATCCCACTTTTTTTTACATCACAAAGTATTTTGTTTATAACTTGGATATGTTTGCATATAACAAGTTACTTTATATATTTCCTTAATAAAATATATAATGTTATTTCAAACAGTCTCATTTCAGAGCTTGCTAAACATTCAACCATTAACAAAAATTGTACTTTATAGAAAAGCATATTCTGTTTATGAATAGAGATGTCACCGTTTAATATATTCTTACTTTCTTTTCATTAGATATTATGCCTTATATATTTTTTAAAAACTGTGCGTTGGAGTGTGTTTGGGTGGTTTTTTGGTTAATTTATATCTACTTCGAGCGAGGATTCCAGCTCTACAGAGTTCTCTGCTCTTCGCCGAACAACATGTATAGTAGGGTGGAGTGAAAATGACCATGAAAATTTTTTGTTAGAATTTCTTCTTCAGATAGGTCTCAAAATTTGCCTTTTGGCACACTGAATATTAGATTAAATTTTCATTTCATTTGGATTTCATCTTTAGGGCTCTACCAGCTCTTAAAGATTATGCCTTTTATACTTGAAAAACCAAAGGAGTGTAAATAGTCATGAAATTTTCTTTTTGGAATTTTTTCTTCGGATAGGTCTTAAAATTTGTCTATTGGCTTACTGAATATTAGGTTAAATTTTCATTTCATTTGGAATTCATCTTTAGGGCTCTACCAGCTCTTAAAAATTATGCCCCTTATATGTGAAAATCCAAGATATGCACTATGTAGTGTAAAGTATTCAAATTATTTTTTTTACAGAATTTCTCTGATTTTAGTAAAGTAACCAATAAAAAATGACTAATTAAAGTATTACTTGTGATCAATCTAAGTGTTGTCATGTTTTGACACCTTGAAGGTAAAGGTCACACTAAAATGTGAATTGTTCGCAAAGATAAAAAAAGTAAAATAATTAGATACACTTTTATGTTTTGAATATACATGAAATATGGTTCTCTGAATGGATAGGAAAGACAATTTTCTAAATATATAGGAATACAATAAAAGGGATATATACGATGTACTGTAAAACGATCTGATATTTCGCCCTAATTTATTTTGACCTTTGGTATCAAAACTAGACATTATGTTTTGTGATTTGATTTTTGCTCGTACATATCCTTCCCTTGCTTCTACTCCTGCAACTTCCAATGATGCTTCTGTAACTAATTTTACGGATCCTTCAAAATGAAACTTTCAATCTTTTGGCAATCTTTGTTTAAAAAAATCTAATAGCACCATTCTTTCTCACAGTGCTTACAGCTGTTCCGTTACAACCTACAGCCATAAGTTTGTCAAGTTTTAAATTGTTTTCAGTGCAGTATTTTAAAATGCTTTTCGGATCCAGAAGATGGTGTAATGTGTCCCTGATACAGTGAATTTGGCTCTTCAACCACAGATACATGTTTTTCACTTATAGTTATTCGATGTAATCTATCTCCAATTTTCTCTTGATGTAGTGTTTTATGTTTTCTTCCGTCAAAATGTATACTTTCAATTCCTGCTTCTAAAGCTTTCAGATGATCTTGTTTAGCACATTCTCTAATTTTCTTTCGTTCTCTGCGTACTCTGCTTCTGTCAATTATATGTGATGAATAGTTTTCTGTCATAATGCTAATATCTTGTTTAGTTACAGAGCTATTGCTGTCACGCATCTGTCAGAAATTCCATACTGATCTGAGACCCTTGAAACCGTAGGAGATGTGTTTTCATTTGTCTCTGTGACACTTATTTAGAAGTAGGTGCTTGTGATACGGATATTAACTCTTCCCACCCCGATGAAGAGCTACTACTTCTTTCTTCATCACCACTGTCAAAATACTGCTGTACTGCTGTCCAACTGTATAGACGCTTTCAGTGTGACGTCAATCATGACGTTTTGCTTGGAAACTGACGCCAAACAAACGGTTGCTATGTAGTATTTTCTATTTCATTTGTATATTATAGCTATAATTTATAGCTATATCTCACAGCTAAGTGTTTTAATACTTTATAAGCAGTCGTAACAGTTTCTACGATTTATATTAAATAAGAAATGAAACATAGCAACCGTTTGTTTGGAGTCAGTTTCCAAGCAAAACATCATGTCTGACGTCACGACTGAAAGCGTCTATTACCCTGATTAACTGCAGACTCGGCTTTTCAGCCCTCATAGATTCCCTTGTTTTCCTGTCTTCTCTTTGTCTCAATTTACTTCTCTCGGCTTTATCGAGCGTGCCAATAACTCTCATTCTTGTTGACCTTTGGTCAAGAAGAAATTCCTGTTCTTTTGGAGGCACCTTCTTTGATTTTTTACAAGTGCATTTAGGAATTGACTTGTATTTGCTCTCCGAAATGTTTAGAAGTTTATTTACAGCTTCAGATTTGAAAAACTGAACCTTCTTCATGTAATCATAGTTTCTTTTCGATTCGGCGAATCGAATAAGATTCTGGTATTCGGAAAAATCGTTGTCTATCATTTGATCAATACCCCTCTGGGAAACTATAAGAATTGGTGTTTTTTCCAAATTTCTTCTATCTTCTCTCTTAGGATTTGAATTACCTATGACTTCGATGGATCTTTACCATTCCTACTCCGTTTTAATTCTTGACTTGTATATAAGTAACATTTTATAATGTCTGATATTGTTCGCAAAACAGCTTCATCTAGTTTTGAAGGCGTACCAAATATGAGAAATAGCACTGCACTTCTAGTAATGATAAACTTCGGTTTGCCTCCACTCGCACTCACTTTTGCTTTAAAAATGAAAAAATAATAATTTGTAAAGCTCAATAAAACGTTTAATTTTTTTTTAAATAAAGATTTAAGGTTTAGAATTAATAAAGGAAGTTACACTAAACATTTTAAATATAAAAATGTCAAACGAGATTACCAACGAACACTGTAAATGCACAATTTATGGTAAAAACCTATTCCGTGAAACAATGAAAATATAAAGGTCCTAGTAGAGACCTGAAGGAGTTTTTCAAAATTCATGAAATTTTGCATGTATATTATAGGTACCAAAAGGCAACTTTTGGCTGCTATCTGAAATCAAAATTCCAACTTTCGTTTTTTCACTCCACCCTAATGTATAGGGTATATTTATCGCTAGAACCAAATTCAAATTGGAAACAATACTTAACCGTACACTGTTCAACACGAGAAGGTTTATGTATTTCTTGAAACCATCAGGTCAATCTTGCATTTTCTGTTATTTCTCACTGCAAAGAGAAAATTAAAAGACGTTATGTTTCTGACAATCGACTGGTAAGTCACATTATCCTGCAAATATTAACAGTTTTTCTCAATAAAAATAGAAGTCAATGTTTATAACTGATTTTGAGGTGCTGATTTCAAATATGTACTCAAAACAATTCAAGCAAGTACGATATTTTTATGATTTTATGTTCATAAAACTTTATAATTAAGACTTAAATTATATGTATTTCCTATTCCTAAAGTAAAAATGTGTTAGTAAAGCATCCTATAACAAAAAAAAATTGTATAGAGAAACAGAATAGGAATACGGGACTTCAAGCAAAAATCCGGAGTGGCTCAAATCCAAAACCAGATTTTTTACAACTTTAGCAGTAATAAATTTATAATAATAATATATTTAGCGTATGGATGCATTTGAATTTCATATAACTCTAAGACGACTGCTCCTAATAGACAGCATCTACATCGAAACAATTCTGAAATCATAGTACGTAAGGTGTCCCAGTCTAAATTTCTGTGCACGGTCAGCACTTCCCATAGTGATAACACAATTCGCTCAAAGCAAAATTAGTCTTTTATATATTTAAATAAAATAACTTTTAAGCTTACAACACCATTGAAGATTTTAATAACCTTAGAACAAAATTACTTAACTCAGAGATAAATGGAAAATTCGTACTAAAAATTCAACAAAGGAAATTAAAATAATCTTTAAAATTCCATATTCGATAACAGAAGAAGTTCTTAAATCCATCCTTAAAAAGCACTAAAATAATATAGAACTTAATTTAGTTAAGAGAATCAACAAAGGCGAATATTACAACCAGATAATTGAAACAGACATTTCTTCAGCAAATATTTTACTTAAATTAGGCAGAATTAATTATGATTTAAAATTTAGCATTGTAAAGAAATATATTAGAATACAGAGGTGCTTCCTATGCCAGCCTTACGGTCATGTAGCAAATAACTGTTCTGAAAGTAATCCTATAAGATGTGCATAGTGTACATCTTCCCATGACTCCAGACAATGTCAACTTCAACACAATTCTGATTGCAACAAATGTATAAATTGTGTACGATACAACAATTCCCATTAACATGAAAAAGACTATCCACCAATTTCAACTTGTCATGCAGCATCGAGCAATAATTGTGAAGTATTTCAATATGAAATCTTCAAAGTGAGGAGTAATTCTTCCAAAAACAGTTTACTAAAATTTACTAAAGTCGGTTGTAACGTAAACCGACTATAAAATTTGTAAGAATAAGGAATTCAGAAAGATTTAGTAGGACTAAATTGAAATTTAAAATCAGTAACAGGTGAAAAATTCTTATACAATATGATTCTTTTTTATTATATAAGTTTATTCTTCTGTAATTTTTTTTTGTATTGAAACTATTTTGTTTGCATTTAAATATTTCCTTTTGTTATTCTGTAATTATATACCTTTCCAGCTGGGCCCTTCAACAGCACAGGCAATTTTCTTTAATTCTTATTTTAAGTTAGCATCTTCTCCAATTTGTTTTAATTCTGTTCACGTATTAATATTGAATATCTTTTAAGTAATAAGTCTGGTCCCAGCTGAATTGAAATTTCGTGTACATTTTAATTTGCTGATATTTTATGCTTGTTTACTGTACTTTTATTATTTATTAATTATTGTTCATTTAGTACTCACTTCTATCCAATATTATTATCTACTTAAGTTCAGTATTATGGTAGTATTATTGCTGTTTCACATAGTATTATTTACTTTCTTTTATACTTTTTCTTATATATATATATATATATATATATATTTAAGTATTAAGAATGTTGTGATCTCAACCAGTATTGTAAAAAGTAACTTTGTACTAATTTTATTTTAATCTCTAATGTAATATTCAACATGTGTACTCTAAAATAGAATTTTCAATAAACATTTCCCCTCGTGGAGAAAAGTTCCTATGCTTAACGGCTGGATCTCCACGAGAGTGTGTTTCGTTATCTTTAAGTTAATTTTTGTAAAGATAAGAACAAAAACCCGGATATGTCTTCGAGGGAAACACTCCATATTTATGGAATAATAAGTGGATAGTGTTCCTAGTTTCCTAAATAAAAAGAGGTTTTATGCAGTGTGGTTTGCTATCTCTTTAAATTTGTACATGGACTTTTGAAATTTCCTGTATATATTTACAAATTAATACATTTCTATTTTATACTTTAATGTGCACTGTAGGTGATGTCCCGTGAAAATATGACAGGAAAGAAAGAAAACACTAAAATAAATATAATCTCCTTTTATAAAAGTTATTGAAAAGTCTTGGAAATCATCCTATGTAAAAGGAAAATAATATGTAAAATTCACAATGTTTGAATCAAAGATAAGTTCCGTTTGAATCAAACTGAAAACGATTTTTTGTAATCGGGTTCGCATTCTAAGGGTAACGGCATAAGTGACATAATTTAAAGTTAAAACCTTTAAATATTATGAAGCGTTAAATGTAAGAATCAAAATGCATGCAAAATATAAAATAATTAGGATCAATCAAGGAGGGAAAACCTCAGAAACGACTGAAGTTTTGCAACAACAATTATACTATTAGTTATACGATACACATATATATTTACGTGAAAAAATATGAAACTACAATTCGTGGTACCCTAATATGAAAGAACCCCAGCTCTCGTCAATATTGAATTTGAATGGAAATTTTGGCCAATTAGGGTCGATATTCCCAAACTGGCTGCATTTTTGACGATTTATTCTTATCACCAAGCTTGTCGATCGTTCATTGGACGATTCAAATGTCGCTAATCTTGGCGACAGTTTGTATTAGCAGTCTCCCACACATACACACAGGCGCTTCTCTGTGTGTATGTATGAATATGTGTCTATTCATATGTATTACAGTACAGAATTATATAACACATTGGGATATTAAAATTTACTCACTTATATAAGTTCTACACCTATCCGATATCAGCTATGGTATAATAACAAGACGTCACCGGAAATCTTTATCACGCTAAAGGTTGCGTTTTGACTTCTATTTTAGTAAATTACATACAGCTTAAATCAGAAATGAAACAATGTAAAATGACTGTAACAAAATATCCTGACGTGGTGGCAACGCTTTTAGTTCAAAGATAATTTTAGCATTACAAAAATCTGTAAATAAATCCGTATGTCTGTCCTAGAAATACCTTATCATAAAATCATTTTTGGCCTGTCTTTTAAAAATATATATATTGATGAAACAGCAACAACAGTAAGATGAAAAATCAATAATTTGCCAACATTTAAAAACCTCTGTAGGTTTAAGCACATCCCTGTTGGGTTTTAATTATATCCACACCATGCCAGTTTATAATTATCTTTATTCTCAATATTTATAATTACGAAAAGGAAATTATATGGAAATCATTCTTACTTAAGCTATCAAACTTTACAAAAATGTACAGGATGTATACATGCTGTTTTTATTGAGGTTCGTAATGATTTTAAGAAATTACTTTCTAAATTGACGTTTTTTGCACCTTATATAATATACAGAATTCTTTCAAAAGGAGAAAGAATAACCATTGTGTGTTCTCGTACACATTTATTAACATACGAGCAAATACAGGCAGTCTTCTCTTACGAATTCCGAAAATCAGCTCCTACCACAGTAGCAATTAAAAATCTGTAAACAAATTCAAAAGAACCTGTGGCACTATATTGCATACTTATACTTTCAGACGTTTTGTCGATTTACGTCTCGATTTTTGTACACCCTATGGAAAACAATGCATTTAGATAATAGGTTATCTAAAAGTAAATGAAAAAAATATATAACGCAGCATATGCAATTTATTATACTGAAATACTTCAATTTTAGAGCTTATCTTTCGTTTTGGTATGCACAGCCAAACTTAGGCATTACAACAATGATTGCAATAGTTAGTCAATTTTGCACCAAACCATGCTCGCCAGCATACACCAATTCGTTGTGGATTGCATTACGGAAGAATGGACAGTTACAGGCTAGTCTCTTGGGCATAATATACTTATTGTAATAACTGCAGTTATATGACAATTTAGTGAAATTATTGAATTAATGTGAAATTGGCAATGTTTTGGCGCCAAATGTGGTGATATTTCGCCAATTATTGGCAGGAGTGGCAAAATTTTAACGGAATGTTCGTGTATATCTATATGCAAATATTACTCTATATTTATTTCTTTAGTGAGTTTCCTTCTCGAAGCGATATTTAATAGTCATCTGAAGCCAAAAATGGTTCATAGACGGTTGAAACACTGTTTAGAACGGTTTGAAACACGGTTTAGATACTGAAACCATCGTTAATTTTTCCATCAGTGGATACTTTTCTTGCGACAGGGAACTATAAGATATCTGCCAACCAACAGCTTAATCAAAAGTATCGGTCGGACGTTATCGTTTGCACCCACCCACATACCTGCACCGCGATTACATTACTTTTTTAAATACTATATGTGCCCTAAAATAATAAATACTGAATTTGAATATGTACAGCCATGCTTACGGCTGTATGCAGTTGTTTTAAAATAAGTTTTTTTTCTTTTTTCTCAATAACAAAAACTTAAATTAAAAAAAAAAAAAACTTTCATACATAAATTTCCACACACTCTTAACAGATTAGTAAAACTCACGTAATTATTTTTTCTTTGTTTTACTAAATTAAGTCACGTTCTGCTGAAATATCATTATTCTGCGACATAAGATGAGCTTGAACAATAAAAATATTCATTTGAATAATTGAATTAAAAAACAAAATATATATCACACATAACTAAACATATTACATCTTAATTAAAATTTCCAAATTAAAAAGACATTTAAACTAGACATTTAATAAAACCAAAGAATATACATTATTATCGCATAATGAAATCAATTCTAGTGCACGTTTCAAACCTTATATAAATTCCTCATTAATACAAATGTTAATAGATAGCCGAATTTGCTTTATACCAAACAACTTATTATATTATTGTCTATATTATGGTTTTCTTTTGCAGTTTTCAGCTCAATTTTAAAGATTAATATTCACTATTTATTTCCTATGTACATATATAATGCGTAAAATCACATCAAAACTTTTTTACGGTTAATGTTTATTCATCACGAATAAATTATACTTTTCGTTCCTCTTCCATAGTCCCATTTTAAAATAACATATAAGCCCGCAGTTTTTCAACATGCAGTTTTAAAAAATAAATTCTGTTTTTATTTGTTTTTAATGAATAAAAAAATTCTGCCTTCCATCCATAATTTATAGAATTTTTGCTTGTAGACTAATAAGTTAAAATCAGTTTTTTGTTTGTTTGTTTGTTTGTTTGTTTTTCAGATAGAAAATATTTGCATCAGAAATAAAGTTTTTGTCGGATACAAAGTATTAATCAACTTAAAATTTTAAGATAGTTTCATCTGTCGTAATTAAGCAACGAATAACATTACATTATAATTCATAAAATTTAACTCTCCCAGGTGGTTATCTATTTATCCAATCCTTTGTTTTATATTCTTTTTATTTTTATAGAAAACAACTAGCAATTAAACATATACATTGTTTCTTTTTCTTTTTCTGTTTTTTTTTTTTTTTTTTTTTTTTTTTATTACATCATAAAATGACATTTCCAAAATAGGTTTTGGAACACAAAATGAAATTATACACTCCCATGAAATACAAATTTAAATAAAACTAAGAAAACTTTTTACAATTTTAAAGAACATTACAATTATTATATATAAACGAACTTTAATTGTAACACTTATAACATAATTTTTTGTGAAATTTAAAATTTCTGTACATTTTATACTCGAAAGTGTTTGTTTTTTTACATAATAATGAAATTTTGCATTATCTTCCAATTTTGTTTAAATCTTTTTCCAAAATATCTTAATAACAACCGTTATTTACAAAAGAATATCTCTTTTAACATAAAATTCATGAATTTCTAAATATTTATTTTAATGCTAAACTTAGAAAAAATTATAATTTCTTAATTTTTTAAACTGTTTTCTATTTATATTTTGAAACAAATCCCGTAATATTTTAAAAACAATTGAGAATAATAAAAATGTTTCTTTTTTTACACAACACTGATTAATTAGTTAAAGTTTATGTTATTATTAAAAATAAGCAACATGCATTAAAGTTTGCTAAAGTTAATTAAAGATTCCTTACTACTTTTGTTTCTAAAAAGTCTAATGATATTTTCGAACAACTGTTAGTAGCAGAGATGTTTAATATTTTATACATGAATCTTAAGTTATTAAATGTTCAAGAAATGAATTAAACGTCTTTAATATTAATCAAATATTTATTAAAAAGTAATATTTATTTTATTTGTTTCTAATCCCAGAAAATGATTAAGAGTAAATAGTTAACAATAAAAATATATCTCTTTTTACACATCACTCTTTATGTATTGCAACTTTACAATGTTAATAAAAGTTATAGAAAATAACTAAGGATTATTAAAATTAATAAATAATGTTACAATTTTAGATTAACGTTCATTTTTATTATAGAAGAAAATTCAATAAAATTGAAAGAAAATATGTCAGTAATACAGATATAAAAACTTCCTGAACTTAATTAAAAATATATATAATGTCGTATTTATGAAAACATCAATGCACAGTTTAAATTCTTTGCACATTTGCTATGATGAACACATGTATAAATACAACTGAATTCTTGAAATGTACATCTGAAATATTTTTCAATATAAATTTAAATTAAAACTGATTTTAAATTGAGCTTTTATATTGTGATTCTTCTTGAATATTATACATTCTACTAGTTACTATCCGAATACTTATTCTAAGAAGAATTGCACTCATAGATTTACGTACATTTTTAAAAATTTCCAAGAAACTCTGCAGTCATTCAACTGTTTAAAAACAAAACAAAAAAATGGTTACATAACAGTAATTGAACTGTTTTCTGACCATAATAGTGATACTAATATGATAAGACTGCAGCAAAGTTACGGTTAAGTAAACGTTTTATATAACAACGGTCAAATGACAGGGCAGTTTGCTGTAAATTTTTAACAGTGCATATGTATGTGAGTGAAAACGATAACACCCAAACTGTACTTCATATTAAGCGAATATGTCACCGGCCACTGCTGCAAGAACTATATAAATTTTCGAAAAATCGCCCGAGAGATTAGGAAAGGATATATTTTTATTGTTAACTATTTACTCTTTTTTAAATCCATTTTTAAACATTTTGCAACGAATTGTATAGGACAAATTACCAAGGAAATGTCACAGAGTATACATTATAAATATTGTGCGATGTCATCGAATAATAGTGGCGCGTAGATAACGTCTCCAATTCCTAAAATTGAAGTCCAACGTTCGAATCGAGACGATTCCATTCCATCGGAAGTTTATAAAAAATACATTTTTCTTACTTTCTGGACCGAGTGAAGTCACGTCAGATATTTTTAAAATTATTATTATTTAGTAAAGTGCTGGTTCTATACACACAATAGTTACATGTTTACATTATTTTTTGTTTTTTCTTTTAATTTATATTATTTCGAGAGCATCTGCCAGCAATATAAATAACCTGCTTTTACTATCTTTCTAGAATGAACTTAAAAACATTTAATGTCGTATTTTTGTGACAACAGGCAGAAAATTTTCTGAAATCTATCATTATAATTTTTTAAATCTCCCATAAAATTGAATTACTGATAGTTTCTTAATCAAAGGAGTCCGTTCTTCACACTTGATAAATAAAATTTTGCATTACCTGCTATTTCCAGATTAAAAAGTAAATCATAGTTTGACAACAACTGTCATTAACATAGATATATCTGTTT
This sequence comes from Maratus michaelseni, assembly GCA_963931845.1. Lineage (NCBI taxonomy): Eukaryota > Metazoa > Arthropoda > Arachnida > Araneae > Salticidae > Maratus > Maratus michaelseni. Next base: position 184,691,239 of record OZ007596.1, read on the forward strand.
TCAAATTAAATCAGAAACATCTAATTTGGTATTTTATGTAACATAAATGCAAAAAAGACAGTTAAATCTACCTTCGCTATCATAAAAACAAATATATATAATCAACACTGAATTGAAGCAACGTTTACTTAAACTGTTTTCCACTGCATTTTTTAATTAAAATAAATTTTAAATTTTGCTTTTATAAAATTTTAATATTTTATAATACTGCAAATTATACTTTCTACTAGTTTTATACTCAAAATATTAATTTGTCAAACATGATAATTAAAATTTGACATTTCATTATATTTAAAATAATAATAATTATTACAAAACAATTTGAGAATTATTGCTAATATGTAGATATATCTTTCTCCAAAATATTCTTAAATTTAAAAATAAAATACGTAATTGAGTATTGCATGTAACATTAATGCGGAAATAGCAGTAAAAATCTACTTTTACAAATTTGTTATCGTCGCCACATATGTAAATACAACTGAATTTTAAAAATATATAAGTAAGACATTTTCCAGTACAATTTTAAATAAAACATAATTTTAGTTTTTTTTTTAAATTTATGTAGTGATTTATTATGTAAATTACACTTTTTGTTAGTTTTGTTCACTAAACTAACGGATCGTCACTCACAAAATTCATACAGCTTTACATTTTCATCTTTTTTCAATAATAATAAAAAAAAAAAAAAACTTTTAGCAACTGGAGAACAACTGCCAATAATATAGATATAGTTGCTTTTTCATATATCTCTAAAACTAAGCAAAGGCACGTACTTTTACCTGATTTGTGGGAGATTATATCGTCGCTACCATGTCAAACTATCAAATGTAAAAAAAATGCATTTTTCATTACTTTTAAAAATGGGCTGATTGTCACCACTAAATTTTAATAGTATTCTTCAGCAGAGTTGCCAGTTTGGCCTTCTTATTTTTATTCAGAAATTTTTAATACATACCATAAATTTCAAATAGATTTTTTTGCTTTATTTAATGACAGATGTTTCGCGATTAATTAAAGTAAAAATGTTTTATCAAACTTCGCGGTATGATTTCGGCATCTCTGAATAGAAAAGCAGGCCAAACTGGCGACCCACAGAAATTTTATTATTTTTTTTACTAGGCGAAGAATTCTAATAAAATTTAGTGGTGACAATCGGCTCATTTTTAAAAGTAATGAAAAATGCATTTTTTTTTTCATATTCGATAGTTTGACACGGTAACGACGATATTTATCATTATAATTTTGTTATCATCAACACACATATAAACACAACGGATTTACTGCTACTACCGTAATAAAAAATGTTCATTTGTCTCATATGATAATTTAAAAATGACACTTCCTACTCTTTTTAGTTAAAAAAAATTCCCATAATACTCCTATTTTCTGAATAACTGCAAGTAATATAGAAACATCTCTTTTTTACATCAGACTTAGAGTTAAATCAAAAACTCAAAATATCATATAACATTAATGGGAGAAATAATGTAAAAATTTATTTTATATTTACGTTATCGTCCGAAAATATGTAAAAAAAAAAACGTAGTCCCAGAAATACATGCATACATTTTTTCCAATATAATTTTAAACTAAAATGAATTTTAAATTTAGATTTCATATTATGAATAACCCTATCATAAAAACAACTTATTTACTTCTTCTAGTTTCATAGTTAAATGTGTTCGTTTGACAGACACATTATAATTAAAATTTTAAATTACCTTCTAGTACCAGTTTATAAAAACTACTCAGATAATATTTTGACAATAACTTCCAGTATAATATTGAAATTTTGAAATTACTTTTGAAATTAAATCAAAAATGCATACTCATCGTATTTAAATAATTTTGTTGCAAAAAGGATAATAAAGATCTATATTTACACTTTTGTTATCGTTAACACATATGTAAACAGAAATGAAATTTTTAATGTATATTTATTTAATTATTCGCTTTTTTAATACAAATTTAAATTAGAACTGGTTATAAATTGAACTTTTTTTAAATTCTAATTACATTTACAAATTATATTTTCTGCTAACTTCAATCCTGCCAATTTTAACACTGTACACAAAATGTTCACTTTATTTATCAATAGAATTATGTGACTAAACAAAATTAACATGTTAATTCGGAAAAAAATGTTAATCAAAATACAAGAAACTTTACACATGCGCAGTTATGCATAGGCGTCGGTGCACATGATTAAAAGTTCACATTATCTTTTATGTTTAGTTTAAGCAATTCAACCTAAACAATTTTGAGAATAACTGTCCGCAATATAGATATACTTCATTTTATTGCGAAGAACTTAATTTAACGAAAAATAACGTCATTTTTCATAAAACATTAATTTTAAGAAAACTTTTATAAGTTACCTTTACACTTTTGTTATCTTCCACACATATGTAAAAAAAAACTGAATAGTAGAATGAAGAGCTGCAAAATTGAGAGCGAGTACTTCACCTCTTTTTATATGATGTAGATGCGTATGACCTTCACAAATAAAAGTCGTTTGAACTCATGATATCACGTAATTTTGCGATATCAAACTGCTCGAATTTATCAGTTTATTTTCTTAGCACACCGGATGCAGCGAGGACGTACTGGGGAAAACCCACTTTTCCTACATAATTACGTTGGTGAAATATGTTTCCGTTTTTATCTGGACAGGGCTAAACAGATGGAGATATTTGTTAACAGGAAAGCTTGACAAAGAAAGAACACATAAAAGAAACAAGAACGAGTAAACAGGCGCCAAGAATAGATTATGGAATACTTTCCAATAGATTCCCAATACTGTAAAAAAAAACTTCAAAGTTTGCTAATGCGAGAGTTAATGTCAGTAAACGATTTAGAAAACGCATAACCCACTTGAAAACTCAATTTTCTCAATTACCATGATGAGAAATTTACGAATTCTTATGTGAAGCCCTATATTTGATACATAGATTTATATATAGATAGTATGGAAATAATTTGTTTAGTTAGGAAACGAATAACGAAGTTAAAAATTCCCCTTCAGTTATTTAGCTCAAAAATTGGAAATGTGCGGAAAATGTTTGGTGCAGCCCGGTATAACATCTTTCTATAGAATATATGCATGCGTAGTAAAATGCAAAAAAAATAGTTAAATTTAAAAACGCGTACCTAATTTAAGAACGCACTTTCAACAATTACTGTTCACAAACAGTACCGTAAGCGAATTCTTTTGTATGTCCCTGTAAATGGGTGATAAATGTTATTCCCCCCACATTCTAAAGTAAGCATCTTGTAGTGTACTACAGTAAGGTATATCAATTCCAGTATTTTTCAAATAATACAACGTCATTAAAATACACCGCAAACGAATTTTATCCATAAATATTAATGTAATGAAATTTTTGAGTGTCACTTTAAACTAACTATGAATTCTACACACTTCACTTTAAATATCGAAAAGCAAAAAAAAATTGCAAGAAAGTTTATCAATTGCATGAAAATCCAAATATATTTGCGCGAGTTAAAAGACGGGCAGTCAGACAGACAGACAAAATTCATAAACACTGTTCAAGTGTATTGGAAAGTGTGAAAAAGAAATGCTTAGTGCTGCGTTTAAACAACTGCAGATCGCTGCATTAGCTGCAGAGCTGCATCCTCTCTCCCACACACGACATATGTACAAACACACACATAAGACATTTAAAAAATTGCTTTATTATTTTATTACATTTATAAACATTGATGTAAAATTAATACGTTATGTACAATTAAACTTAAAATATATCTTGGCATTTCTACAGGAAAAATTTAAATGAATATACATTACATATTCATGTATAACTTACATGAATTTGACGTACATGGTTTTGTACATTCAAGCGTATAACATGCACTTTTGAAACAAGAAATTTTATCAAAATTTACACGTCCTCGTGTTATACGCCGAGTAGAATGAAAGTTTAAAAATTGAGCATAGGCATTGAGATTTCTATATTAATGAACAACAAGTTGGGCATTGTACGTCAACCTTAACAAATGAGGTGCGTTCGTACTATAACTAGTTTCCGTGAAATGAATTATATCGTCTGTTATTATCATTTGATTAATTTCCGTAATAAAATAAGTATATTTTAAGTTGGCAACATTTTATCTTTTGTTGACAATAACTAAAATTTCCAATGGGAAACTTAGTCTAGTTTTGAAATTTTCAGAACTGGAAATCCATATTTAGACTCTTTTTCCATTTAATATCTATTTCTCCAGAAATATATGTTAAAAAAATGTTGGTAGATTATAGGATTGCTCTAATTAATCAATTTTAGTATAAAAATTCGGTTTTTAAATTCAGTGATACAGAAATAATATGACTCCATCTTAAATAGGACGCAATCAACATGACAATCTAGAATCATTACCTATCATGGGATATCATTGAATTAATTATTTATGCTACGATTTAATAGAATGAAGAATGTGACTATGATTTGGTCATAGCGGTTATAAAATGGCATATACGTCATATATGACTATAACATTATACATGTCAGATAACTTGGTGATATATCTCGGTCGCTTGACGTTTTATCCTCGGAAGCTGCTATAACATGGAAGTACCGATTTTTCTTCTAAAAATCAAATTACTTAATAAATATTTTATTAATATCTTTTTAAGTTTCGATTCGATTTTCATAAAATTTGAAATGACTCGACAAAATACTGCAACGAATATATATATTAATTTTCAAACCATTAGATTGGGTAGTGGGCGCTGACGGACGAACAGACGGATGGACAGACCAGACGACGACTATAGGTGCTATGTATTTATATAATTACGAATGAACCTAAAAAAATAAGACGTGATTATTTGAACGAACGACAGTACGATTCCAAACACTTTGTGCAGTTTCAAGCAGATAGACTTGGCAGTACAGCGTATGTTCCCATTTTGCATTTGCTTCTTTTCTTTATGTTTGTACTACTTTTCATATTTTTTATTGTTTTTTTTATATGCTACATATCTCATGAGGGATTCTTTTTTTAAAAAGGGGGTGCGCGTAATACACCAAAAAATAGAAAAATAAAATATGAAGTCGTAGGTGCGCGTTTGGCAACGTACGTGCCGTATGATACCGCATAGTTTTAAAACATTCATAATTTCAAATAATATTACGGTGAATAGTTATATATAATAGTGAATAGTTATAAACAGTGCATAGCTATGTATAAAGAAAATAATTTAAATTAATCAATACAGTAAATTGAATATTTTAACTAATAAGCTTTAAAAATGGATTTATCCCTTATGAAAAAGCTCTTATACCAAGTTAAATTATTTTAATAAGTGGTATTTTCCTCTTCCCAGTATCTAACCGCCAGACACTATAGAGATAATTATAAAATTTATCAATCCTGCGTTTAAAAAGTCTATTAATTATTATTTCAAGTATCTTAATCAAGCGTTCATTGATGCATTTACAGATATTGGGAAACATTATGTCAATTTCTTATACAAATTAATAACGTATCAAAAGTTTTCATCGCTGCAGATAGCTAAATTTATAAAAATTTTGTTGATTTATAAAAATAACTGAACTTCAAATTTTCAAACTAACAAAATTTATTTATGTAATGTATTTTTTTTCTAAAATTACTTTTTAATAATTTTTAGAGGAATTGTTTGTAACCTATATACTATAAAAAATAACATATAGCAGTCTTAAATAAAAAGATTTCCTGCGTGGAGAGATCTCTTAACCACCCGGAGGGGAGCTTTTTTTCTAGATTATTAATATAATGAAAGATTCAAAACCTTCTGTGAAGATATATTTTTCCTCTAGCCTACTTTTCAATATTTCACTGAGATCCACCAACACTATAAGAGACATGTGCAATTTCCTACAGCAGTTAATTGTTTTATTACTATATAAAACTTACAAAGGTGATATATCGTATAAAAATACTCTTTAATGAACTAAAAATCCAGATTTTTAGTGTTTGCGCAATATAAAATATTATAAAAGCTTGGAATATGATGTCGAGAAGATTAGCGCAATAAATATCTTTAGTGAAGGTAAAAAAAAGATCCATTTTATTTCACATTCTTTGTAAATGTGCGATTTAATGAAACTCAATTTTTAAAGTTAATGAATTTCATTTCGAAAATTTACTGTTTCAAAAAAAAAATATTGCGAGGAAATATTACAAAATTTTAAAAGATAATGTTGGTTTTATTTTATAAAAGCATTTTGTTTACAAACGAATATTTAAAAAAAAAATACTTAAATAGACTTATTTATTAAAAAGAAAATAGAAAAATATCGCAGTTATTATTTTAATATATAGTATGTTGTCTTAGCATTGCAGACTTCCAATTGCTTCGATCTCTCTTTTAATGAAAACGAGGTGAAAGCTTATTTTTTTTTTTATGCAACATGTTATAATAGAATTTGATATTTCTCGAAATAACTGCTAGAATGCGCTACACGTTATCTGAAATTGTAGAGAATTCTAAGGTATATGGAAGCTGATGCTATATTAATTTATCCTGATTTGTCAGACAGAATCTGGTCACTCCAAGACAAGAACATCAATGTTTGAGGAAATTCTGAAAGATTCCTGCATTTAAAATGAAAAATATTTCACTTTGAAAAATAGATGAGGACTAAAACAGAGTATTAGTGGCACCGAAGTTGTAAACAAAAATTACACAAAGATTACGTAATTTTTAAGTATTTATTTGGTTTGTGTTTATTTTATTTGTCGATTATTTAAAATAATAATAATTCAAAAGCGTATACCTTTTCAAGATTTTTTTTTTTGCTTTCGAAGCACACTGACTCAAAAAGGAAAGAAAACATACACATTGTTATGCGTTCTTTCCTAATATTATAAATTACAAAGCCCAGTACTGCTATATACAGGTGTCCCAAAAGTCTCCGTACAACTTTAAAAATTTATTACAAAAAAATAATAGGCCTACAGCAAAAATAATTACAACAGTGCATAGAGTAACATAAAAGTTTTTTTTTTCTACTGCCTTAGTAAACTTCAACATGAGATCCTTTCGTAGCACGAATAATATCAAGACGATATTCCAATTCAATCCACGAACGTTTTTCATGCTAACATCAACAGTAGCTACTGCTGTTTGGAACTTTTGTTTCAATTCCATGAGACTATTAACTTTTGTTTCAATTCCATGAGACTATTAACTTTGGTTCAGATTTCATTAAACAGTTGTAACTACTGTTGATGTTAGCATGCTGAAACGCACATGGATGGAATTGGAATATCGACTTGATATTCTTCGTGCAACGAAAGGATCTCATGTATAAGTATACTAAGGTAGTAGAAAAAACTTTTTAAGTTACTCTATGTACTGTTGTAATTATTTTTGCTGTAGGCCTATTATTTTTTTGTAATAAATTTTTGAAGTTGTACGGAGACTTTTGGGACACCCTGTATATTAATAGATGTACAGTACGATGTATTTAATGTATAATTGTGTTTAAATATAAACTTGTTGACGCTTTCACCATCATTATATAAACTTATGTATTTGTACCTGCCTATATCTGTAGCGGCACATCTGAAACTATCTTTTTTTTATTTTCAATCAGTTTTCAAAATTAGCATTTTACATGCCTTAAATCGTGTGTAAATCCGTTTCAAAAAATATTTTACTTTGAGTTTTTCCCATTCGCACATATTATATTTAAACCGCATTTAATCTTTGTGGAAATTATACTAATAAATTTACATCATTCAGCACAGTTGTTAATAGCTCTAATACATTCTAGAATATCTTTCTAATATACTATTTTACTGATATAGCATTTCGCTGTTACTAACATTTTTTTTATAAACTTATGCAAATTATGATATTATAGTAATTTTTTTCTTGCAATAGAGGTCACATAGATCATTTAAAAATATATCTTTAACTTATTAAAAACTGTATCACGCGTCAGATGTGTAAATGCGTGACATGAAACGCCACGTGCTTTTAACTACAGAGATTAATATAATTTAAACCTCATAATGGGAGAAAAAGAAATCTGAGGATTTTAATTCAAGGCTGAAACGAAGTTTGATGAAACTAAATTTGATGCAATCTTCTGCTCAAAGATAGAGAGTGGACTAATAAAACATACATTTATTTCGATTTGTGCAATTTAACAATTATTTATGTATTTTTGAATGTAAGAAAAGTAGGGATGTTCATAAGTATGGATGGTAGAAAGAAATAGTTCTATCTACGACAGAAATGATATTTAACTAAAGGAGATATGAAATAAAATTAAATCACTTTTTACTTACCCATCATACGTAGTATAGGGTAAGTCTTGTAATCGTTTTGAAAATCGAATTTTTTTTGACGGATTTACACGTTTCAGACACTGGAGATTCCGAAAAACATATTTTTTGAAAAAAAAATTGCCGTCCGTCTGTGTGTGTGTCTGTGTGTCTGTAAACGCTCTATCTCCCGAAAAAAATGAGATAGAGACTTGCAATTTGGTATGTACTTAGTATGCAATAATGGGAAGAAGCCTATTTAATTTCAATAAGCTCGATTAACCGGAACTATTTTTTTCGGACTCTCGAAATATTCGTTCTGATAAAAGTTATATAAAATTTTTCGAAATTGTTTATTTTAAGAAATGAATATAAAATACAATAAAAAAACATAAATTTTGCATAAAGCATTAAGTCGATCGGATAATTAGTTGCCGAGATATTTGGAATCCTATTTCCCACGATTTTTCATGACCCTGTATTTGATCCAAATTTCACTTCAAAGATATATTTTAATTGGAAATTTGACGCTTAATCAGATGCAATAAACCTCTAGTTAATAGGATTATTATTTTTGGAGTTATAAGGATGTTTCTTTCAAGCAATTTAATAATCGAGCCTTTAAAGCGAGGCTAACGAAAACGACAGGCTACCGTGGTGCATTCCATTTATCTTTTTTTACAGACCGCTTGTGTGACGTGAGGCTCATTTCGTACACCTGCATTGGTGCATTCGAGCATCACGTGACTCCCGCGGTCTGTAAAAAAAGATACGCGTAAAGCACCGCGGTAGCCTTTCTTTTTCGTTAGCCTCGCTTTAAAGTTTATGACGTCATCAAGCCACGATTTTATTTGAATTGCCATGCATTTTACATGTAGTGTACACATTTTTATTTTAATATTTTACATTATGCATATCCATGATGGGTAAGTATTACGGTGGCCCTCAACGACTAGTTCTGTATAAAGATAGTCAACGACTGCATAAAATACAGATTTATCTCTAGAAAAAAATGTCATGAAACGAAATTTATAAATATCTTCATTCACTTTGTCTCCGTAAAGTAAAAGAATAGTTAAATAATACATTTCTCTCTACGCATTGTCGATTCGGTTTTGTAAGTGTATTATCAAAACTTCGCTATAATATATAAATTTTTCTATGGATCCAACCGAAATGCCTGAAAAAGGATCTTATATATAGATAATATATTATTTCGAATTACATATATTGTTCATTATTGTTAAAAATGAAATCTCAAAAATTACTGTGCTACACTGACAAATATTACATAAATCTGACCCCATGTATTAGAAACGGTTATCAAACTTCTGTGTAATCTTGTCATAATCCAGGATTCCTGCAATATCTCCGTTATATCCTGATACCACTATATAAATGCCCAATTTAAAATATAAACAAAAATCCCAGAAACTCGTGGTTTACAAAAACATTTACGAAAAAATGAGACATGTAATTGTCCATAAATTTAGAAGTAGTATTTTCTATTTATTATGGAAAATTATTGATTTCAGAGGTTTCGAATTGATTGTTCTCGAAAATTTTCTAAAGAAAAGGGATAGTATCCAAAATCGTGGGTAACTACGGAATTATAATCGATTTTCTTAAGCGTTTTATTCATATATGGAAATATTGCCATATGTTTTTACAGAGTAAGAAAAATAATGTAGATAAAAACCTTTGAGAATCTATATAAAGTGTTATAGATATTCAACATCATTCGCATATAAAATTATTAGATTTTATTTCAAATAAAACATTTTAAAGGTTCTTGTAGTTTAAAGTAAACAAATGCATTCGATATTTATATACTTTATACTAAATATGCAACATTTTGCCAGATAAAGCTATCAGGTACTTTATAGTAATCTGTCTAGTTTCAATGATTTTTTTGTTGTTGTTGTTATTAAAAAAATATGTACACTTCCCTGTTCGATCTTAGTATGTATGTCTACGTGTGCTTTGTGGCCGCTATTTCTTTCAAATAACTATCAAAACTTTGTTGCGAATAATATAGGTTTATCCTCACTGCGTCGTTATTTGTAGATGGATTTCGTTTACGGAATTTATTAATAGAAGGATATATATTTTAACCTTTTATCTACGGCAGCTTGAAGATTAGACAGTGGTTATACAAGGTGCATAGAAAATCCCTTTAACCTGAAAATACTTGTTAACGGTGAGAGCTAGAGCTATGCAAGTGAGGTAACGATATAGTAAAGCGACTACGCCCGACCTAATGCAAACGACAGGAGCGCCCCCTAGTGGCAAAATTTGGAAGATAGCCGCAAATCGAAAACGAAAACGAAAAGAGATAAAACAAAATTTCCAATTAGAAAGTTTTAGAGCATCAATTAATTAGTACGAAAATACATTTGGTTCACACGGATAAGAAAAATCGTCGCCCGTATACCCAAAAATGTCTGAAATCGATGCACTCCATTTTGTGTAAACGTTTGAAAGGAATAGCCAGAAGTATGAAGTAATATGTACAATCTATTGCATAAATACGTACTTACGTCAATACATTTTGATAACAATAACAACACACACAAAAAAAGACAAACTGTTTCACAGTGATAAAAAGTTAATGTTCAGTATATCCAAAAAGTCCGCCATTGCTCACGATGCACGTTTGTATTCGTAAGGGTAATTCTGCATGCACGTTTCTCAGCATGGAAAGTGTCACACTATTGCAAGCATCTTCAATACAACGACGTAGATCCAGCAGACTTGTAGGTGGAGTTGCATAAACCTTATCATTTATGTAACCCCACAGGAAGACAGCCAACGGAGTAAGGTCCGGCGATCGTGGAGGCCATTCAATATTACCACCATACCCGAAAATAAAAATTTAAAAATAAAATCGCCCACATATTTGGATTTAAATTATCGTCTGCCATAAATGTATGCTATGAGATTACACTGTTTGTATCAAGTGAGCGCGAACACCTTTTAAACTAAAATTTTAAATGCATTGGAAATGAAAGTTTTATAGACGTTACAGTACAGTACGACGTCACAATCTGCAGTTGCGCACTGCCACATTTTCCAAATGTGAATATGCAGAGTAGAATCGTCGAGCACCGATTTCGGACATTTTCGGGTATACAGGCGACATTTTACCTTATCCGTGTGAACCAAATGTCGTTTTGTACTAAATTATTGATGCTCTAAAACTTTCTAATTGGAAATTTTGCTCTATCTCTTCTCGTTTTCGATTTGCAATGGTTATCTCCAAATTTCGCTACTAGAGCGCGCCGCGTCGTTTGCATTATGTCGGGCGTAGTCGCTTTACTATACCATTATTTCACTTGCATGCATTCTAATGTTGAAACTCAAAATAATAATGATAGAATTAATGCTAATGAGTCAAAAATTAAATTGCCGTCTATTAATTTACCCCCAATTTTCGGGTCGCTACACAGAGTGGTTTAATTTTAAATTACAATTCGCCACTTTGATTGATAGCAACGATGAATTAAATGATGCTCAAAAATTATATTATTGACAATCGGCTTTAACAGGCCCTGTGAAACAATCGCAAAACATTGATGATTCTTATGCTTCCTTATTCGAAGCTTTAAAAAAACGATTTGAAAACAAACGGTTAATTGTAAATTCTCATATTTCAGAGTTATTGAGTAACAACAAAATAAAAATTGAAAATGCGAAAGAAATACGCAATCTGGTAGATAATTTATTGAGTCATTTGAAGGCTCTGAAACAATTAGGACTAGAAAATAATAACTTATCAGAATCAATTTTAATGTATTTTGTGTTACAAAGAATCGATGATGAGTCAAGAAAGGCTTTTAAATGAGTCTTAACTGTAACGACTTGCCTGAATGGAATATTTTTATTGATTTTTTACTAAAAGGGGCTCAAGCTCTCGAAAACCTACAAAAAAAGCAACACCGTTACGAAACCTAGGTATGAAATTAATCAGAAACAAAAAAGTTTAGTATTACAGAATGACAAATTTAATTGCGCATTATGTAAACAACCTCATATGATATTTCGATGTCAAAGGTACTTAGATTTATCGGTTCAAGAGAAATTGAACCAAGTAAGGAAGTTGAAGTTATGTTATAACTGCCTATCGTTATCTCACGCTGTTAATCCATGTAACAAATTAAATAATAAGTGTAGGATTTGTTACTCCAACCGTCATAGTTCTCTTCATGAAGCAAATTTTTCGAAACCTGCTTATGAAAATAGGCAAGTTAACTATATTGCAAATGAACCGCAGTTGAAAACGGAAGACAACGTAAATTCTAATTCAGTAGAATCTACCGCAAATGCGTTTACCTTGAGCTGTCAAAACAATTATGATAAAAATTTGTCTGGCACCAGTTATAATGGTTTGATTTCGACAGCTGTGATTTATTTAAGAGGAAGTAATGATTCTTTTTTTCCTTGTACTGCGATTTTAGATACTGCCAGTAATGTCTCATTGGTCACGTTTTCTGTAGCAGATATGTTAGGGTTGCAAAAATATAAAGTTAAGTCATTAATTACTGGATTAAATGATTCTGTCTGTAAAATTAAAAACAGAATAAACGTAGAAATTTCCAACAAGGATAGTATTTAAAAAAATTATCTAACATGTTTTTGGTTCCTAAAATCACTGATTTAACCCCTTCAAGTGTCGTAGACATTTCTAATCTGCACTTACCACAGAATTTAACCTACGCGAACCAAAGATTTTTTTAACCTCAGCGAATTCAAGTGTTATTAGGAGCAGATGTATATTACGAATTGTTATTAGCTGGTCAAATAAAAATTCCTAAAACTTCTATAATTTTACAAAATTCTCATTTAGGATGGATCGCGGGTGGAACAATACAAGATAGAAACGAAAGTAAATTTACGTGTCATTTAATAGAAAATCAAGATAAATTAGATTTGAAAACCTTTTGGGACTTAGAGACGTTGGGAATTAAAGATAACCCAAACAGTGTTAAAAACGAGAAAATTGTAGAAAAATTTCATGAAACTGTGCGTTTTGAAAATAACAGATATGAAATCAGTCTCCCTTGGACAAGGGATTGGAACCATTTAGAAAATAATTATAAAACCACCGAAGCACGACTCTCAGGTCTTATAAAAAGAATGAAACGTGATACAAAGTTATACGAACAATATCGCAATATTTTGAATGAGTATTTAGAGATGAACATAATTGAAAGTGTACCTAATTTAGAAAACCCTTCAGATAAACCAGTTTTTTACTTACCGCACCATACAGTATTTAGAGAAGATAGTGTTTATACTAAATGTCGAATAGTTTTTGACGCAAGTTCCCATGAAGCAGGACAATTGTCTTTGAATGATTGTCTTGACGCAGGAACTAATTTAAACCCTAATATTTTTCACTTATTGATTTTTTTCAGACTAAACAAAATTACTTTTCTAGCAGATATAGAGCAGCCTTTTCTACAAATTGCCATAAACGAAAAGTACAGGCATGTTCTTAGATTCTTGTTTATAGATAAGAATCCTGTCGACAATGATGCATTTAATGTTATCGTCTACAGATTTTTACGCCTAACATTTGGCTTGAACTCAAGCCCATTTTTGCTATCTGCTACAATTAAGCATCATCTTAATAAATTCGAAACGGAATATCCGATAACGTCAGAAGTACTCCACAATTGTATTTATGTAGACGACTTAATAACCGGGACAGACACAGTCGAAGATGCGGTGAACATTTCGGAACAATCTCATAAAATAATGAAGGAAGCTAGCATGAATTTACGGAAGTGGATTTCGAATAACAACCAGTTAATGGAAATATGGGATAATCGTGGATTTAGTACTATGCCACAACCTTTTGAGGATAGTACAATACATAAAGTTTTGGGGATATCGTGGCAACCCAAGCAAGATATACTTTTGATACATATTGATAATTTGCTCGAATTTTTGCGTAACGCAAAAAATACAAAACGTTTTGTATTACAAGTTGCGGGTAGAATATTGACCCTCTGGGTCTAATTTCTCCGTATACAATACGAATTAAATGTTTATTTCAAGAACTGTGGAGTAGGAATTTAACATGGGATGAAGAACTGCCCTCCGATATTACAAAGACGTGGAAACAATGGTATTCCGAACTTCCTCAGTTGAGAAATCTAAAAATTCAAAGGAACATTTTTCAGTTTCCCGATGACTCCAATTCCACCCTAACTTTGCATACCTTTGCCGATGCCAGCCCAAAAGCATACGGTGCTTCCGTCTATCTACAAATTGATTCACTAAGTGAATCTTCCTTAAATTTGATTACATCAAAATCCAGAGTGGCACCATTGAAAAAAGTGTCACTTCCTGGACTTGAACTTCTAGCAGCATTACTTGCTGCACGCTTAACTTGTGAAGTAAAAACGGTACTAGACCGCAAGGGACCATCATCTATGTATTTGTGGACAGATTCGCAGATTGTATTGTACTGGATCAAAGGCTCTGCAAACACGTGGAAGTCATTTGTGTCGAACCGTATAAGGGAAATCCAAGCTCTGACAGACCCATCCAGGTGGTTTCACTGTGCAGGGTCCGAGAATCCTGCAGATTTGCTAACAAGAGGTGTCAAGTGTGACCTTCTTGTTCAGAGTTCCAAATGGTGGACTGGACCAGAGTTTTTGAAAGACTTAGATCTGTGTAACAACGACCAGACTTTAGTGATTCCTAACAAGGACATATATATAAACGAACTAAAAAGAGACTCCGTGAACATTAGTAACGATGACTTTGTTACATTAACTATTTCTCATGAAAAACCGTTAATTCACCATAATACTAATAATTTTGTAAAATTAATTCGTATAATGAGTTTTATTTTTAGATTCACCTTCAACTGTCGCAATAGATTGAAGAGAAGAAGTGGACCACTATCCCTCGACGAGGTGAGAGAGGCTGAATCGTTTCTAATTCGGTCAGCACAAAGGGGGGAATTTAGGGAAGAATTAAAATGTCTCGAAAAAGGTAAGCCTGTTCACAATAAAAGTAGATTATCTTCCTTAAACGTATTTGTAGGAGAGGATGGATTAATTAGAGTTGGCGGCCGTTTAGCACATGCAGATTTGCTGCTTAACTCAAAGTTTCCAATTGTTTTACCTGCCAATCATAAGTTAACGGATATTATTTTAAATTACTTCCATCTCAAATACTGTCATTTAGGCCCACAAGCGTTGCTTTTCCATGTAAGACAAAAATTTTGGCCACTTAATGGCAGGAATAATTGCCGAAGCATTGTTCACAAATGTGTGACATGCTTCAAGAATAAACCTCTTGTCAGCTCCCAATTAATGGCTGATTTGCCGGGAGAACGTGTGACACCAAATTTTGTATTTTCGGTGACAGGTCTGGATTATTGTGGCCCATTTTCTATTAAATTTAAAAAACAAAGGAAGGGTGTATTGAATAAAATTTATGTCGTAGTGTATGTGTGTTTATGCACCAAGTCAATACACCTGAACTTTGTTTCAGATCACACAACTCAGGCTTTTATAGCTAGTCTCAAACGTTTCTATGGCAGAAGGGGAAAATGTGCAAAAATCCTATTTGATAATGCGAAAACGTTCATCGGAGGTGACATTGATTTGAAAAAAGTGCATAAACTGATTAGTTTCCCAGATGAGGAATTGTGTAATTTTATAACCCATGAAGGTATCAAAAGGGAATTTATTCCCCCCAAATCCCCGAATTCTGGTGGCCTCTGGGAGGTGGCTGTAAAATCATTCAAGTTTCATTTAAAACGGGTAATAGGTGATCAAAAATTAACCTTAGAAGAGTTTCTTACTATACTAGTGGAAATTGAGGGAGTTTTGAACTCCCGTCCCCTTACTCTGCTGTCCCCAGATTTCGAAAATTTTGAAACCTTGACACCCTCTCATTTTTTAATCGGTAGGCCTATCACTTCGATGTCCGAACCAATATTAGATAACATTAATGAAAATAGATTAGCAAAATGGCAGAGAATCACCAAATTTAGTCAGCAAATTTGGAAAGCTTGGAAGCGCGATTATTTAAATAATCTGCAGCAGAGGGCGAAATGGAAATTTAGAAAGGATGATGTACAGAAAGGAACTTTAGTACTAATAAAACAGTAAAATTTACCTTCCACCAAATGGCAGGTTGGAAGGATAGTTGAAATTTTTAAGGGAAGGGACAATATAATACGAACGGTAACCTTACGGTTACCAGACGGGCGAATTTATAAGAGAAATGTCAGAGATGTCTGTATATTACCAGTTCAGTAACAGATTTCCTTTCTTTCTTTAAGCAATTTTTAAGGTATATATTATTTCTGTATGTAATGTAGAACTATAGTGCATTTATGATTGTATTATTATTGTGTATGTAAGTTGTTTTATTTTAAAGTTGTTAATTTTTTTCTTATATGATAATTTTTGCAAATTTATATGTGAATGTATATTAACATTTGCATTTCAATCCCCGGGGGAGTGTTTCCTCAGTAGAACATTTTGTTATCCAGGGGGCGCTGCTGAGCGCTCAAGTCTGGAGGATGCACGGAGCGGATTCCCGCCAGTAGATATGTATTCTTCGAGACGTAAGCGCAGTGTACCATCCGCTACCAGTCATTTTTGTTCTCTTTGTAAATAAATATTATTGTTAAGTTTTAATTCAAGTTTTTATTGAATGCGAAGTGATTCATTAGTTTTATTACTTAGAAATACAGTCCAAAGATTACCAGAGCTATCTACGGATCACCTATAAACAATTCACGCTTATACAAAGTAATGCTTGCGAATTATTTTGTGTAGCACTGTATATGATGTGTAACATTTAAACACACCACATAGTATGCAATAAATTAGCTAAACTTAAAAACGCATACCACAACTGATGATAACTGTTATGCAGGTCATATTCTACTGTAAGTTTATTGTAATGCACTTCAATAATGTATAAAAAATTCAATATGTTTGAAATAGTGTAACATCATTAAAATACGCTGAGCATAATTTTCCTCCGAAGACCATTATGTAATAAAATTCTTTTTTGTGACCCTGTAAATGAATGATAAATGCTTTGCACAACGTATTCAACACAAAGCATTTTTTGTGCACGCTAGAAATATCCATCGTTTTCATTATGTTTTAAATAGTGTAACATCATTAAAACACACCGCATACGATCTTTCCCCATATACCATAATGTAGCTTAATTATTTTGAGTGTCTCTTTAAACGAACTTTATAAGCTAAACATGCTATTTTCAATCAAAATCATGTCATAGCAAACCTCAACAACATATACCAATTACATTTAAATAAGAGTTTATTTACTGGAGTTAGAGTATAGACAGATGACTAACAGTCAAAATGAAGAAATAAACACTTTTCAAATATGTTGGAAAATGTTCAAAAGGAATTTTTTTTTCGAGGTAATTCAAGGTAACAGGCTGAACCGTTTGCTATGACAGTCTTTCGTTTTGAATTTAAACTGTTAGGCTTCTTATAAATAATAACAAGAAAGCAAAATCATGCGACAAGCACAGATTATGTATCATTTCCCAATATTTTCAGAATGCTGTAGAAAAATTTATCCGTAATATCAAAGAAGATATCTAAGTAAACAATTTAGAAAACGCATAACATATTTAAAAATTAAATTTCAACAAATACCGTCCATCCCTGTACCTTACCTACAGATTTGTATCTACACTACATACTGTGCTAAAATTAGTTAGCTTAGTTACAAAACGCATTACACAACAGCAAATTCACATTCAGCAAATTCTACGAATTGACGGAATTACATTCGAATAATTTTGTACAGAATGTATTTGTGCACACCAGAAATTTTTATCAATCCCATTACCTTTGAAACTGTAAAACATGATTAAAATACATCACAGAAGATTTTTCCCGATAGACCTTTATCTAACGTGATTATTTTGAGTGAGCCTGTAAACGAAGTAGAAGTGTTTTTCCATTGTAACACCATTTTTAGTAACAAACATGCCGGTTTTAAATTTCAATAACATGTAACAATTACATGAAAATCGGAGTATATGTACGATACAGTACGGAGAGACAGCACACGGTAGGCAGATGATATACGGCGGACAGACAGATAAACCGAAGTCATAAACACTTTTCAACTACGTTGAAAAGTGTTACATATAAGACGAATTTAATCATTAAATAAACAAAAGTTAAAAATTGAATTTGATTAAAAAAAAAAAAAAAAAAAAAAGCTAAAAACTAAATGAATAAGTGAGTCTTGTTTTCATCTTAATGACGTCAGCAATCTCGTCATGGTATATAGACGTATTTCTACAAAATGATTGCTCAAAGGAATTCTCACAAAAGTTAAAAAATTCTACTAGCCACCGTAGCTGGTAGGGCAGTAGGGGATATATTTTGTCACCAATCATAATATTTCAGTAACGTGCACAAAGAGTGTGAGAGCAATACATGTTATGTTTATTGGATCCCCAACATATGACCTGCATATATTTAATATGAAATTGACATTTATAGTCCTTTTGAGCTCCCGGCCTGGTTAACATAACCCCCTTTTCGTCTTTTCTGCACATCCCTGAAAGACATTACACGCAAGTTCATGATAGAAATAATAAAATATTTGTAATATTTAAAAAAAAGGTAACACAAAACTTGAGGATTTTTAATGTAATTTTAATGTAATCTTATTTCTGAAAGAGTATGGTATCTATTTGGACACAGATGCAGTGTCTCAAGCCAAGAGTTATGTCAATGATCACATTTTTCATGTGTTCTCATACATTTTCTGTTATTTTTAGGTAGCTTTCAATACAAAAAAGTATAAAGCTACCTATTGCAGCCGTTCGGAGAAAAGCAGTTCCGGAAAATTTCGATATATTTTCACCGATCATGACCCTCAGACCCCAAAACCACCCTCCGTTCAAATGTTGATTTATATATATATATATATATATATATATATCTGACCTATGTCATACGATAACGCTCGTATTTATAAATCAATTTTGATGAAACTAATTGTGTGTATTAAGCTCACCAATGTCTCGACCGAGTTCGTTGCCCAGCTTGGTCCGCCATTTTGTTTCAAGATGGCGGCCATTTAAAAATTTAAAACTAAAATAAATATACAAAAAAGTTAAAAATTCAAATTTATTTTTTAATTACGTGTTAGGCCTTGATACAAGGATTCCAGAGCATTTTTTGGTTTACCTCTATCTTACAAAATGGCTGAGATAGAGCAGTTTGAAATTCTAGGGTGGCTGAGATTTTGAAACAAAACAGCAAATTAACGCGATTACTTGCAAATTATTTTCTTTCATTGTTGTAATAATTTTCCCAATCATACGCATAAAACTATATATTCATATCCGTTAGCGCCAAATTCTCGCCAAACTTGGCGACATTTGACGAAATATCTCCAAATTTGGCGACCAAAATAAATCATCATAAATGAAGCCAATTTGGCTATTGCTCAATAATTTGGCGAATTTCTTATTCAAATTTAGTATTAACGAATCTTTTGTAAACGTTTCTTTGCATTTTAACTTGCTGTTTTCGTGTAACATTAGCTAAAATTTTAAAACGAAGATATAGGAAAGCTACCTTTTCCACCCGGTACAGGCCGGAAGGACTTTTTAATGTGCAGAGTCTACATTTATTTGACAAAATTAAACTAAAAAACGGGATAATAACCAAAATTAGCGATTTCCTCAAACACTTCTTCCACTTCCTACTCCTTCTACAGCTGTTGTACTGAGTTTCCACGTAGAAGATGAAACATAATGGAAATCCCAACCAACTTCCGCTTATAGAAACAAGAAAAAGCCGGAAAATATATTCTTTTAAGTGATATTGTGGATGGTAAAACCCAAAATGTATTTCCACTTCCTTTATGCATACCTAGAACAGGTGTGAGATATTTCATTACCTGCTTTCCGGGAAAGGTGTCACTCACTTTGCTTTAAGTTACCCTAACCGTTTAAAATCATCCGTAAAAGATATTTACTCACCACTTGGCGAGTGGCTGGTTTTTATCAAGATAAAAATTTAGCCATAAAAATATGAAGAAATTAAATACAACTGGAATATAGATTAGAGGTTTATTAGATTTAGAATAGAATACAGTTTTATTTCATTCTGTAATTGCAACCATATTTTAAAAATATTTTATGAAATAGGTTTGAAATAAATATTGTTATGAAATATTGTTATTCACAAAAACAATTCCTGGTTTTATTTTCAAACTGATTCACCTTTTCACAACTTATATAGACTAATTTCTAATTTGTTTAATTAGTTAATTCGCACTATCAAGTTATTTGAATGTCAATTTCATACAGTAAAAAATTTTCAAATTTATGTATTTTATATTTGAACAAATAAATTAATATAATTTTAAAACAAATATTCAGTTCGCTGAAAAATTTCCGTCAAAACGTATTATATATATCACGAGTGATAATCAAAGAAAAATGTAAAAGTCTTGTAATAGATTCTTTCTTAAATATTATTTACCGGAATTGTACCAATGTTATTTTGATTCATTGATTTATTGATTTATACATTTTTCAATGATATTTTAAGTTTTTTAACACTTTCCAACAGAGTTGAAAGGTGTTTATGAATTCGGTTTGTCTGTCTGTCTCCTGTCTGTTCGTGTTCTAACTCGCGTAAATATACTCGAATTGCCGTGCATTTGACATATGTTATTAAGGTGAAATATGGCATGTTCGGTATTAAAAATGATGTATGTAGAGCTGTACGAATTATGTACAGGGGCACTCAAAAGAATGCCGTTATATTAAAGTATATGGGGGAAAATAATTTGCAGTGTATTTCAATGATGTTACGCTGTTTCAAATATATTGAAATTAATATACATCAACGAAGTGCACTACAAGATGCTTAGTATCGAATATAGCACTTGTATCACTTATAATTAGTTTACAGGATAACTCAAAAGAATTCCGTTTTATTATGGTCTATGGGGAAAAATCATTTCCAGTGTATTTTAATCATGTTACACTATTACAAACATAATTGCAATTGATATCATTTTCTAAGGTGCATTAAAACATGCTTTCTGTTGAATATGGAGTGTAAGACATTTATCATTCATTTACAGGGCCACACAACAGTATTCAGTTACATAATGGTTTATGGGGAAACTCTGTTTGCAGCGTATTTCAATTATGTTATACTATTTGAAATATAATGAAATTGATATACATTACTGAGGTTTACAACAAGATACTTGTTGTATAATATGATGTACATAGCATATTCGTTCATTTACAGGGACACACAAAAGATTTCTTATACAGTACTGGATCGGAAGTATTATAGTATAAAAGCGATACTTGATGGAAATGCGGTTTCAGTTACGTATGCGTTTAACAAAATTTTTGCATACTGTGTGGTATGTATAAATTCCATACATCATATATAGGGCTAAACAGAATAATTCGTAAGCATTAGTGTGTACCAGCGTAAATTGCTTAAAGTGTGTTTTAATCAAGTTATGCTTGTTGAACGTGAAATATGTTTATCAAACTATAAAGGGATGTTACGCCCCAGTAGCCACAGCAACACATAATCAAAACAAAATGATCGAGAAATTAATCACAGGTGTTACCGTAATCGATGGCGTATATCTCAAAACATCCATAAACGAGCTCTCGTTTATTTTGTTTTTACTGCGGAATGTTGTTGCCCCTGCGTCGCAACAGCTGACTGTCGTTATGTGATTTGTTAAGTACGTTAAATTACTTTTTTGTAGTTAAACATTTATGAAATGGTTACGTAAGTAATGACGCTACTTGCTGCACTATTGAGGAATGTTTATTTTGCATTTTTTCGGTTAAGTCCGCAGTTTTCATGGCACCTTCCAGGCAGTTTTTTTCGTAGTTGGGTTACACGGGCAAGACTTTGCCGTGGCGATTATTGGTGGATGGTCGGGTGGTCTCACCCTTTTTGAAAGACCTCACTAAAAAATTGTAAAAGATACATCCGATATATAAAATACATCAAAAGTCTATTATGTAGGGTTCGGGCATTTAATCAAACAATTGGGTTCGAGCCCCGCGTCAAACATTCATTTACATATAATGCTGATGTGAACGCATTTTTTGATAGACTCTAGCAGCATTTAGGAACATATGAGTATCTTTAAAAGAAAAAGCATGTGCATTTTTACACACCGAATGCGTTACAAAGACACCGCGTCCAAACCACGCGGAACATTTTAAGGATGCCAACATTTTCCTTGCAACTTTAGTATTTAGAACTTTATGGTAAAAATGAAAAGAACAATAGAATTTCTTCAAGTTATTGTTGGTAGAAAATTCCCTTAAATAGTAAATGCTTTGTAATTTAAAATATTTGATTATATCAACTTTTATATATCATCTAAAACAAGAAATGATTTAATACTCGTGAACAACAACATACTCGGCATCATTTATATTTAAAAATATATAATATAAATCCCATTCACGGACAATATTTATTCTATGTCTGTTTTAATTCAAAATGTTTGAATTTTATTTGCACTGATAATCTTACTGGAGCATTTGTAGTTGTACGTGTTATTGTTTACTTTCATAAATTTAATCTCATTAAGGGTTTCGAATTTCGGAAATATTTCGAATATTTTGTATGTAGATATACTTTAAATGTTGATAATATTTAGCATAATTTCAATATAATGCATATTACGAGCTAAATCAAGAATATTTTAGAGTTGTGATAAAATTATTTTACCTATATTCACTTTTTTTAAAAATATTAACGGTAGTTTTACTAAATTCATATATTAAAGTTGTGCGGGGAAAAACGAATCTGAAGTAAATTTCCTTTTTTATTTTTCACCGTAAAACATATTCTATAGCACTTAGAATGATACAAAATAAATCGCATAAAAGTTCGATAATAAAAACAATAGATAAAAATGATTTTTATTCTCTGATAGCTGTGCCTGCAGCGCTTGCACTTCGGTTTTAAATGCACTTATCTCAATATGTTTTTGTCAAATTTATTAATATTTAAATTGATATATCTAAACTCATATGAAAGATAAAAATACAACACATTTTAAAATGTTTTTCTAGTTAAATATCATCCAATTTTACTTAGGTATTTTTTGTATGAGATAAAATTTTAAACATTATTTTTGTAGAAAAAAGCCATTTTCTTAAAAATATGTATTGGAGATCTTAAAGAATAATTAATAAACTATTCCTGTACAAGCAATTTAAAAATGTATTCAAAAATATTTATGCTTTAAAAATATATAAAATATTTAAACATGTCTAAAATTTGAAATTTTTAATTTTTAAAAATGTAGTTTAATTTTTTCTAAAGCACTTGCATTTTAAAAGAAACTTATACGTTTTAAACAAAATAATATGCTTCAAATATTCACCCAAGTGAATATTTATAATTTTGTGTCACGGTCCACCTTAGATTTTTAAGGAACTATATTAAGAAGTATTTTTGTTTGTAATAAGCAAAATTATATCGAAAGTTTTTGAAGTTAAAACTTTTCAATTGTTTGTCATGCAAAATACCCATGATGACAAAAATCAACCACGAAAATTTCGGGAAATGTTAAAACAAGAAACACAACAGAAAACTATAGCTAAAGATCGCTTGAGATTTGAAGACAGTAATCTAAACTTACTGCTTTTGGTAATAAAAGGTTTGTGTAAAGCAATTTTTTTTTGACAAATTTAACTATAGTTTCTAGATACGAAACAATATTTATTTAATATAACACAATGAATGACTAAGAAAAGGAAATGTTTGTCTTACTTCTGTAGATATTTCAGTATTTCATGACTCATCTTACATTGAGCATGTTGCAAAAATATGGAAATTTATGAAATACAATAGTCCGTTCAAATGTAGGCAGATATTCTAATTTCTGCTAAACTGGTAAAGTTGTGAATTCCAGTTTAGCAATAGGCTTCAATGCTTGGCTGAGAAAAATTATGATGGTGGCTGTTACAATTATTATTATTAAATTTTATTTCAAAGTTTTGAACAAATATGATTTACTTTTAATGTTATTGAGTTATTGTAAGTTGTTGTGGCATAATTTATAGTCTTTATACGTACATCATGCTCCAGTTTTAAGTGATTTATATCAAACCATCAAACTCGTTTAAGGTGAGACTGTCACTGATTTAATAAATTTAGTTGATATTATATTTGAAGAAAAGAAATCTTTATATGATTTGGGTTGAGTTGGGTTGATTATTGACGGCCAATTATCTACACTTTGGGATATAGGCCCGGGGGGAGTGCCCTTCGTGGGGGTCTTTCTAAGGGAACCTAACCCGTATTTACGCATGGATAAATCCACGGCTCGAAGAAAACCACGAAAACTCCGAACGATTAGGCCGACGGGCGCGATAGGGATCAAACCTAGCACCTCCCGTCTTCCAGCTTCGAGAGCAGAACCTCTCAGCCACTGGTGGCTTATATGATTTGGATAAAAAACATTGATGAATTCGTTGATACAAAGTTTATTTATAATTTGTTATAAAAATTAGTTTAATTAACAAAATTATGGTTAAAACGTGAATAATCTTAGAGAAATGACTGCTTCAATTGATTTAAATCTAAGTGCAGTAAGTTTCGAAATAAATAATGTGAATAAATCTAAAAGTACAGCCATTGTTTAAGCACGATATGAACAAAATTTTTGAATATTTTGCATTACCAAGAGAAAAAGTTTTCTACTTTAAAGTGGCATATACCTTTATCGATTGCAGTAATCAATGTTTAAACTCACCATACAGGAAATATAAAATTTGTGCTATTCTTAATGTAGGTTCACACTTTATCTTCCTTAAAAAAGAAATTGCTATTATATTAACTGCTTGATTGCGGGTCAGGAGTGACGACAATTTTTATATTCAACTGCACCATAAGTTACAATCTACTTTGATGTTACGTTAATAAAAAGAAGAGGATTACTAAGTCTAGATATAAGTGCATTTATAACTTATGTTGATTGTTTGATGTGATTTCTAGTAGATTTCTCTTTAGCGTAACCTAGTATAAGTGTATAGCGGAGATTAGTTTTCACAAAGTAGTACGAATAGAATTTTTTTTAAAAATAGTTCACTGAGATGTATGTGACCTCACCTGTAATCGAAGGGTTAAATGTAAAACAAGTTATAAATGCACTTATATCTAGACTTAGTAATCCTCTTCTTTTTATTAACGTAACATCAAATTTATTTGCTGATACTATTACTAATTTCACCCTTTCAAAATTTTTGAATATTTGGAAACTTCATTTTCCAAAGAATATTTGAAGCAGATCCAAATTTCTATAGACCTGGTAAAGTGTATTATCGTTTAGCAGCTGACATTTTCTTTAACTTTTTTTTAAGTAAACAAAATTAAATGAAATGGGGACTTTAATGTGTTGCAAAAAATTGTCTTTTGTTAGATAGTGACCAAATCTGTGAAATTAAATGCACAATTGAGTTATCATTGCAAATTAGTGAATAATTTTTAAATTTTTTTAAAATTAACTGTCAAAATTTTGGGATCTATAATTTATTGGTATTAAAAATACCGAATTAAGTAATGAGGAATATTAAATTCAAGAAACTTTCGATGAGACAGTATGTTTTAAAAATGTTCGATATTTGATTAATTTACCAATGAAGACAATTTGGAAAGAAACTTGCGAATGGACAGTCTTAACATTGCAAAGAAACATCTTGAGAATAATCTTAAGATAATAAAATGTGATAATTTTCTGTATTTTATATATTGTAAAAAAGAAATATTTGAGTTTTGGAATAATTGAGAAAGTATTCAATCTAGAAAAACCTGTGAACAACTAATATATTATATCATATGAGCAAAAATTTTTCCATCTAAACGACAATGCATCCGAGCTGGGACACTAACCCTGGACCTTTGGCTTCTATTGTCAATGCTCTTCCAATTGAGCTATCTGGACGACATCCCAGCCGACATAATATTAGCTCAGAACAATCATTTGGTCATTACATCTGGACTGTTATTTGAAACAGCTAAACTGAAAGAAGACCATGTACAAGAACTCCAACAAATTACGGATGGGTAATTACACAATAATTTATTAACACAATCAACTAATTTGTAATCCATCCCAGCCGGGACGCATTTTTGCTCATATGGGAAAGTTACTGCTCGTATGAATGAGTTACGAATCAGTTGATTGTTTTAAAAATAATTAAAAGGTAATTATTTATAAATAGTTTTTTGGAGCTCCTTTACCTGCGGATTATTCTATTGTGCTGTTTCAAATAACATTCCAGATGTCATGACCAAAATGGTTAATCTGTGCGAATATTGTGTTGGATGGGATGTCCTCCTGACAGATCAATTGGAAGAGCATTCATAATTGAAGCCAAAGGTTTTGGGTTCATGTCCCAGCTTGGGCGCATTTCATATATGTACTTCGCCTCAACAATAATTACTGAATTATGTTAATTCATTGCAACTATGTATTATAATTGTATCCTATATATTATTTTCTTTATTATACACGTATCGTCTTTAACTATACTATAAACTAGTATGAATGGAAGGGATACATTCGGATTTACGTTTATATGTTGCTATATTTAAATTCTATTTTTCAATGGGGAGCGGTTGTCCAGTCTTCCAGTATTCCTCTCTGGCCAGAAATTATAGATGCGGTGAAAGAATCATGGGAGACTCCATGAGACTCCGTCAAAATTCAATGGTCTCAAATAACTGTAATAAAGACGAACTGAAAATGAGTATATCTGGGAACGAGATTATTGAATATGAGATTTTTGTGATTAAATGGCTGTGCGATTATATGTTGGTACCAAAAAGGTGCAAATGAAAATTTATATTAATAAAGAGTGAAGCTACAATTGAAGAAAATATGTGTTTATTAAGTGCTATTGTTTTCTTTTTGTTATCATAAGCAAAAATAATAATTATCTAAAACATATATATAACATAACTGTCTCCAAAGAATTGGTTTCTACTTATAAGCTATTTTCATAAATCAATTTTGAAATCATTTTAAAAATTAGTTCTCTATTGCCATACCAAAATTTCTTCTATACTATTTTAATATTAATTTAAATATCACGGTTACAGTAGAGTACATTTTTTTGAATTTAACTTTGACTTATAGTGATCAGTTAATTATAAAAGTATAGTTTAATAGCGCCTTGTGTTGGGTATTTAAATACAAAATTTTACCAAAATGTACATTTTTAATTAATAAATTCTAATAGAAAATTTAGTGTGTTTCTACCCAATAGAAACCGATACACTGCTATAATGGACACCTTAAAAATACAGCCTATCAGTACACCCTATTGAGTGAACAAAGTAAAAATTGAATCAACTTAATTTTAATATATATCTTACTTATTAAATTTCATGAAATTCCATCCCACAGATTCTGAGTTTTAGCTATCACGGAAATCGTAAAAAATACAGTATATCAGAGCCTCCTGTTGAATGTACAAAGCCATAATTGAAATAACATACTCCTAATAATTGTTTTACATGTTAAATTTTTCGAAATTCCATCTTATATACGATGGAGCTATTATGAAATTCGTTACAATCACCGCGCAAGAGTACCACCAGGTAAGATAGACGCACCCAAACATAATCAGTACCAATTTTTCTAAATATCAAACTGAATACAAAGAATTCTGAAATTCAATCCCATACATGGTGAGCTATAAATATCATAAGATATCGTGAAAAATATAGCACAGCTGCGGCACCTATTGTGCTACATGCACCGAACCTAAATTGTATCTAATTATGTCAATGTCTTACTGATTATGAAGTTTGGTAAAATTTCATCCCATAGATTCCGAGATAACGCTGTGACAGAAGGCATTCTAAATAAAGCATAATAGTGCGATCTATTGGGCGATGTAACAGAAATTTAATTAGCACTTTTTCGTATCAAATTCTAAAGTATTATGTAGTTTTATGAATTTATGTTTATTAGTTTATTAGATATAGCTATCACAGAAATTATGAATGATGCAGACTAGCAACGCCATTCGTTTTGCAGTATACCCCCAAAACCCATTAGCATTTTTTCCTCTCAAGTTCTATCAGAATATATTTTTTTATGGAATTCAATGCATCAGTACTTGAGATAGAGAGACCACAAAATTTGTGTGATACAGAGACTCAGACATATTCCAAAAATAGTCCTATTTCTTCAAGACATCCTAAAAGGTGTAAATCCATCAAAAAATGGAAAAAGAACATTTGTGAGATTCCAGCTCTTTTTCCTTATGTATACACAAAGAAGCAATAACACCTTTTACATACCTAAAAACATATTAACCTTGTAAGAAATGGAAACGCTTCTTATCTTGAGTTATTTTTTAATTAAAATTTATACATTTCTCAGTATTTATAGACTTGTAGCCATCAAAATTTGCTTTAAAGACAAGTTTAAATGAACAACAATTTTGTATCATTAATAAAATTAATTAAAAATTGTTCTGAAAAATAAAGATTGTTTTTAGGTTTTAACTTTTGAATATTCATTGGTACTTCTTTGTTTTCAATTTTAGCTTTAAAACTAATAATATCTTCTAAAGATTTTTTAATATTATATACTTCATTTTGCATTTTCAGAATATCATATTCTTTTCTTCGCATTGTTTTACATGGTTTATAATTTCATTTTGCTCTCTTTAGAATATGGTTATTCAAAACTGAAACAGATATGCTAGTGATTTAAATATTTTCATTTATATTTCTTTAACTATAATAATTCATTAAAAAATGAATAATCGAATCTAATTTCGAAATCAATCAGCCTCGAATGTCACTTAAAAACGTTCACTGATAATTTCATTTACCAAAGCTTTTATAATCTCAAGGATATCTCTTTTGAGTAAATGTTTTGACGGAAAAGAGCAAAGTTTGACACGAGTTTCCAATAAGAGTGTGTGTCAAATGTTAGGGATATAATGCGACGGGACAAAATCTAGGATGTTACATATTCATAATGGTCTCGTTCAATATTTTTCTCGCTTAAAGCATGAAGGGTATCTACACATCAAACAATATATGAATAAGAAGAATTTTACCGCTAGCATTGGAAAATACTTTAATGCTTTGGGATTCATCATAACTTTATTGCCGAAACGCTAATTGAAGCTCACTGTTGAGGCACGAAATTTTTTGGTTTCTGTCTGTTTGTCTATCTTTTCCTTGATAGATGCCGCAAAATTGTCTGATTAGGTTGATAGTTCGTAGGTATGTTGTTGAGGTACTGGATTTTGTTATGTAAGTTTTTGATTAAATTTGATTGATTCATTCAGAAATCTAGAACATTTTCTTTTATGTCAAAATGTTTTTCTATCGGAATTCAGACAATTTTCATTCATTGAAAAAAAATGGCACATTTTAGAATTTAATTTAAATGTTAAATTGTAGATGCTAAAATTTTCCAATAGGGGTCTTAAAATATTTCTATTAATTTAAAATGGCATCGGTAATTTCAAAAAAACACATTAGTCAAGTTTTTTTCCAAATATGCATTTTGCCCCAATTGCTTCCTTAGGTTGACCCATGATCTAGGTATCAACCACATAAGTCAGTGTATTCCTTCCTTTTTAAACAATACCTCCTAATTTTCGTTCATTACTTAAACGACATAAAGTCAACGACTTAAGAGGTTTTTTCATGCAATACCAGATTACATGCGGATACCATATTACATTACCATATTACCATTTGCAAGCAATATCATATTAAAACATAAAAATGTTCCTGTATAAGTGCTATCTTCATTAATTTTGATACAAAAACATGTTTAATATGACAATCTTGTTTAAATTAAATACTACCTAACCTTGTTTCTTATTAAAACAACATAAGTCAGGAACAGTTTTTCTGTTATTCTTATTTTTTTTCTTCATAAATTATAAAATTTATTCGATATTTACAAACTTTGAAGCCCAAACTTTATAATCAGCCCAAAAAAATCCATAAAAATTCGCTTACTTGTGAATAATACAGTTTATTTTATTTCTGAAAAGCTCTGATTCTGTGACTTATGTGGTTTTTGAAATGACCGACTTACATGTATAACTTTTAATGGAATTTTATATATATAGGTTCAAGAAATACATTTTTGTTTCATATTTGACACGATTTATATTGATTTTTTTCTCTTTCTTCAATTCCCTAACAAATGTATTTCATAATCAATAAAAAAAAAACATTAAAATAATGTCGATTGCGAAAGATTAAGTAGAAAGTCTGAATGTGAGAAGTAAACGTTAGTTAATCTTTCGAATTCGGATCTATGGCTTAGGGCCGCGTCAAACATGAATGATGCTATTAACATTATGGTTTAAATTGTATGTGAATACTATTAAAAGGCTATCACAAAACCATTTTTATATCCCTAATCATGTTTCCTAAAATTAATCAGTTGACAGTGGATGCGGTTATGGATGATTACCAAATAGGTTTAAAAGTGTCCAAATATGCCTATTTTGGGTGATTTTAGTATGGTATTGCTATCGAGTAGATTACGATGTATTTAGATAAGATCTTCTGTCTAAATATTATAGAATTACCACCAAAAATATTTTTCCGAAACAAAAGCTGTAAGTAATTCCAGTTTACATTCCCATAAGTGCCTTTCATATATGTCATTTTTAACACTTTTCAACCTAGTTGAAAAGTGTTTATGACTTCGGTTTGTCTGGCCGTATGGCCGTCTGCCGTCTGGCCGTCTGCCGTCTGTCGTCTGTCCGTGCTCTAACTCCCGTAAATATGCTCGGATTGCTCTGCAATTTTTATATGTTATAGTCGTTATCTATAGCATGTTCGCTATTTCAACGGAAGTGTGTAGCACTTATAGTTTTTTTACAGGGACACTCAAAAGAATTCCGTTACATTGCGGTCTATGGGGAAAAATCATTGACGGTTTATTTAAATAATGTTTCCCTATTTTAAACGCATTGAAATTTATATATATCACTAAGGTGTATTTCAAGATGCTTACTACAGAATAGTGTGTGTACAGCAGTCATCGTTCATTTACAGGGACACACAAAAGAATTCTCTACTGTAAGTTAACAATAATTCCTGGAAATGCGTTTTACTGAACGCGATTTTAATTTTAACTCGCTTTTTGTCTATTATGTGGTGTGTATAAATTCTGTATATCCTATACAGGGAAGCACAAAAGTTCGCGAACACATTTCCGTATTATTTAACTCCAGACGGAGAATTTTAAACTGTGCTACGCGTTTCCTAACTGAACTAAAATTTAACATCCTATGTAGTATATATACAAATCTATAGATCCTATACAGGGCTGAATAAAAGTATTCGGATTACTTAGATGTTATCTTTTAGCTTATTAAACGGTATGATTTGTAAAATTATTTTGGAAGCGTTGGAAAGTGTTACATAATCTATGCTTGACGCATGATTTTTCGTTCTTGTTATTAGATGCAGATGTTCGTGGTTGACAGATAACTATTTTTTTCTTTTTGGATATTAGATAACATAACATCCCAGTCCAAATTAATGCTTATCCTAATAAAATCACAATCCAAATGAAACCTAAGATATACTAGAATCATGATATAGCACAATGAATAGGAAACTGCAAATTCAAAATTAATGAGATTACGGGAGGGGTGAGGGGTGGGGGAGTTAGGAGGCCGAGAACCCCTGAAGAAATGTAATTTTTCTGAAAAAATTACAAGGGTCATCAACTTTTTTTAGTCACTAATAATACGAGTAGAAACTTGTCCAGTAAAACATTTACTTTCTACCCCACTCCATTCTGCACTGTTTATGATGGGATTTTAGGCGGGGCTTGCAAGATATATTTTTTAAAACAATGTTCTTACACTCTCTAATGCTTAAAACTAAATGCACAACGTAAAAAATAGCACAAATAAAACACATATAAATTAGCAAACAGTTGTTTCGGAGCCAGTGTATCTCCATTATCTAAGCCAAGGTTAAAAAGATTAAAAACAGATGTAAATGTTTAGGCCATGTAAGCTTGCGTCTTCGCTCGCGACTAAGGTGGAATCAGTTTTGAATATAACGGCACAAAGTTCAATCCTTCCATTTTAAACTCTCTTATGAATCTATAGGCTTTGAGACATTGACACTCAGATTATTTTTTATTTACAACTAGCTGACACGCCCGGCGTTTCCCGAGCCCTTGTAATAAACTTAAATCTCTTAAAAAATGGAACTCTGGCCACGGTCTACCATGGCTTCGGAACCGTATACCCGGCATGCTCGTACGCTCTAGAAAATCTGTTATTTCCCCCTACCACCACCAGGGGAGCATTCTGTTCTAAACAAACCTCTTTCAGAACGAGCTTCTGAGACAGGTCCCCGCTGCCTACGTTACAGTATAGTACGCGCACTACAAAATTGAGCTGGTTTCGAGAAGATTGGAACATTATTAGCCCAGTTATTGCAATAAGTCACAGTTAGCGAAAATAACCTTGAGTGAGGTGCCGAGAGGAGGGGATGTTCGAGGAGTGTCCTTCAGAAAATGACTAATTAGGAGGCCCACTATCCATGCATAAAAATTCGTTCGTTTTGTTAAGCTAGGAACTTAATTATAAAGTTGGCTTAAACTTTTATTTGTAAACAGTGGTAACCGCTACTCATAAATTTAATTTAATGTTATAAAGGGTGACTATTAAGTTAAATATAATGTTTGGAATCACTTGCGTTGAAATCGGAAATATAGTTGCTGAGATATAGAAACGGGGCATAGTTAGAGAAAAACCTTGAAGGAGTAGCTGGGGGGGAGGGTTGTTCAAGTACCCTTTAGCAAATGACTAATTAAGAGGAGCACTATGCATCTTTCGAAATTCGTTCGTTTGCTTAAGCTAGGAACTTAATTACAAATTTGGCTTACCCACTTATTCGGAAATAGTGGTAACCGCTACTCATAAAATTAGTTTAATGTTATAAAGAATAACAATTAAGTTAATTATAATGTTTGGAATCACTTGCGTTGAAATCGGAAAGATAGTTGCTGAGCTATGGAAACGGAGCATAGTTAGAGAAAAAACCTTGAAGGAGGTACCGGGGGGGATGTTCAAGTGCCCTTCAGCAAATGACTAATTAGGAGGAACACTATGCATCTTTCAAAATTCGTTCGTTTCCTTAAGCTTTGAATTTAATTACAAATTTGGATTAAACTGTTATTCGTAAATAGTGGTAACCGCTACTCATAAATTTAGTTTATTGTTATAAAGGGTGACTATTAAATTAATTATAATGTTTGAAATCAATTGTGTTGAAATCGGAAAGATAGTTGCTGAGATATGGAAACGGAGCATAGTTAGAGAAAAAAAACCTTGAAGGGAGGGCCGGGGGGGAGGGGTTGCTCAAGTGACCTTCGGCAAATGACTAATTAGAAGGACCACTATGCATCTTTCAAAATTCGTTCGTTTTCTGAAGCTTTGAATTTAATTACAAATTTGGCTTAAACTGTTATTCGTAAATAGTGGTAACCGCTACTCATAAATTTAGTTTATTGTTATAAAGGGTGACTATTAAATTAATTATAATGTTTGAAATCACTTGCGTTGAAATCGGAAAGATAGTTGCTGAGATGTGGAAACGGAGCATAGTTAGATAAAAAACCTTGAAGGACGGGCCGGGAGGGGGGGGGGAGGGCGTTGTTCAAGTGGCCTTCAGCAAATAACTAATTAGGAGGATCACAATACATCTTTAAAGATTGATTCATTTGGTTAAGCTAGGAACTTAATTTGAAATTTGGCTTAGACTATTATTCGGAAATTCTGGTAACTGCTTTCTAGAAATACACCTTGAAGCCTAAATGTACAGTGGTGGCCAAAAGTGAGGACATTTTTTGAAAGTTTCATGTTTTTCAACTGTGCGTGCTTGTAGAATATATTAATTTTCACTTAAATACAAACATTTATATATCAAATTGAAGGTAATTTAATGTAGAATTTAATAATAAAAACAGTATTACAATATCTGTATCACAAAAAAAGTTATGCAACTGATAGTAAGATCTATCTTAGATTTGCATTTTTTTAAAGTGATACTTAAACAATCAATACTCAGTAGGATAACCCTTATTTTTTAAGACAGCTTCACAGCCTCTTTTCATCGAGTGAATGAGTGTTTGGAGTTTATCTTTCGTAATCACATCGTGCCAAGAATCAATTATAGCTTCAATAAGTTGTCTTTTATTGGATGGACGTTTTTTTTTTGTACAAGAATTTTCAAACGTCGCCAAAAATTTTCAATTGGATTGAGATCAGGGCTGTTTCCTGGCCATGGTAATATATCTATGCCTTTATTTTGAAACCATTCTTTGCATACTTTTGCTGTGTGGTATGGAGCTGAATCCTGCTGAAAAATAAATGGTGCGTTGTTGGGGAAGAGATCCCAGATGGAAGGTATCAATTTTGGTTCCAGGACAGTTTCGATGTATTTTTTGGCATTCAGAATGCCAACAATCACTTGAATTCGGCCCACACCATCTGCAGACATACATGCCCAAATCATGACATTTGTTGGGTTTTTTGTAGTTGCTTCAATGCAATCAAGATGAAGTGCTTCTCCTACTCTACGTCTCATGTATTTTCTACCATCACTACCAAAGAGCGATATTTTACTCTCATCGCTCCAGATTACTTGCTTCCATTGATTTTCTGACTATTTAATGTGTTCTTTTGCCCACTTAACTCGTTTTTTGCGTTGCTTTTGATTTAAATATAGTTTTTTCCTTGGAATTCTAGCTTGTAGTCCAAATCCTGATAACCTTCTTCTTATTGTTCTTGAACTTACTGCAATACCCGCTGCATTCATTTCACATCTAATGGTATCTGATGAAATTTTTCTATTTTGAAGGCATAGCCGTTTAATTTTTCTATCGGCAGTAGCACTTGTGCATTTTGTTCGGCCTGATTTGGCCTTATTTTCCACTGATTTTGTTTTTTCATAACGTAAACAGAACTTTCGTACACCAGAACAAGTCATTGAACCACCAACTTGTCTTGCAATTTCAGTATAAGAGAGGCCATTTTCTCTCAATATGGCAATTCGGCTTTTTTTTGTAGATGTCCAATTAGTTCTTCTTGTTGATGACATTGTTTAAAATTAGTTTAATTAAAAAAAAGGACTTTAAATATTAAAAAATAGCAATATTCTATTTAATTGTACTAGTATGCATCATTCCGCAAAATATTTCCACAACAATAATTCTTTTACCATCCAAATAACCTAAACTATAGTTACAGACATTTGATTGGTCCACAGAACAGTGTTTGTGATTGGTTAGTACGCTTTTATTACAAAACACGTCCTTATTCAAAACGATTTGTGTTTGTTTGTTCTACTAAAATGAGCATAACTTTTTTTGTAATACAGATATTGTAATACTGTTTTTATTATTACCTTCAATTTGATGTATAAACGTTTGTATTTAAGTGAAAATTAATATATTCTAAAAGCACACAAAGTTGAAAAACATGAAACTTTCAAAAAATGTCCAAACTTTTGGACACCACTGTAATTAGACCCTTGCCCCTCTTCATTCCCGCAAATATAAAAAAAGAATCTGTTAAATAAAGTTTTCTGTATTAACAATCTCCATCATAATAATAAATGTCATGTAAAAAACAAAAACAAAACAAAAAAAAAAAAAAAAAAAAAAAAAAAACGACTAATTGTCATGAAGAAAAATTTGCCTGGAAAATATTTCAATCATTGGGACGTATGTGTAATTTGTCATGTACAGGTGGCGCGGCAGTCGCATAGCTCTACGCTGATAACTTCAATCCATATTGACACTATTTATTTAGAAATCCTTATTTATGCATTGCTACTCTGGTTTATTTAATTACTTCTGTGAAGAATCGATGCAACCAACCAGTGAACCAACCAACCCAAGAGAATAAAAGCGTATTTTTTATGAGAGTTCATTGTGGATATTAATTAATATTTCAGTAAGTAATTAAAATATTAAAATTCTGAAGTAATGGTGCACCAGGAGAGGGTTTGGACTATCTAAATCTAAATTTGCAGCCTTCTGGGTGGGCTAGATTTTCCTAGTCATCGCCAACAGGCACACAGACACACAGACACAGAGCGAAACTTTCTTTTATTAGTATAGATATGAACAGGCTTCGACACCAATATCCCAAGTTTACGATCAGTCTGAACATTTCTTACACATGGCTGCCCGCATCTTGGTTTTCGGTCGGAATTTTTATTTCTAGCAAACAGCCTTTATAACCCTCGCTTTGAACGATTTAATTTTCTATCTATTGCAATAACGTGCTTAATTTTGGATTTCAACTTAAATATCTGTAAATGTTCCGCTTTTGGGAATTCTGCAACTTTTGGCATCTGCACTAAACAAGGAATATTGAATTTTTGCTGTTATACATCTCAGAGAACACGATTGGTTGGTTGAAACCAATCCAGCATTTGTTAACGTTTGCACAATGTGCCTAAACCTAAGAGAGGAGCATTTTTTTTAATGAAAATTTTAAAATTTTAAAAATGCGTATTTGTAAAATAATTAATGATCACGAAGTCATTATAATATTTCTAATATGTTTAATTTCTATTTCATTTTGAATATTTATTGTGAAATTATTTCATATATTTAACTTTCTTCGACTCAAAATTGTAGTGTGTGACTGCACTTTTGAGACAGACTGTCCAACAATAAATATCTTTATATAAATGTGTTAGCTGGTATGTACCAATAGTTTAATATGCAAAGCACATTTTTTTCTATATTTTACCTAGCTGTATCAGATTCATGTATATTAGTATAAGAATGCATAAAAACTAATTTATGCATTTATTTATATACCCAAATACACGTAGGTAAAAATGATCTTTGATAAAAAAAAAAAAAAAAAAATCTAATTTCACAGATTACCATAAGTAAAATTTAATAATGGATGATAAATTTTTATTTACACATTCAACAGAATTGTAATCTTTCTTATACTTAAGAAAACTAATTAAAAATTTATAAAATACAATAATTTTATATAATTTAATAATATATAATTTAATTTTAAACTAAAACAAAAAAAAGCCCAAAAAGTTATCTTCGAAATTTGTAACAACTCAACGTCTCTCATTTATTCCTAAAACCTATTAACACAAAATATCACATTTCAGTTCTTAAATTAATGAATATTTTAGAAGCATTTTGAATTTTTTAAGTGTAATTCTTGATTTACCAGCAAATTTACTCTTCTAATTCTCAAACAAATAAATTTTTTAAAGGTTTATAAAAAAAAAGATTTTTTTTCAATGAATTTCAAATGACGTTTACATAAACAGAATGAAATTTAATCTTTTTTTACAAGTGCATTTTTCGAGTTTTAGAAAATGGTTTTTCAAATATTTTTTTTTCTTGTAACATTTCTGATATTTTTTAACAAGTTAAAATTTTTGTTCTCATTTAAATTGCATGTAGAAGAAACACTATTTGTTTTTTTTTTCTCAACAATGCACGCAAAAATGTTTAGAAACATAATTTACACTGTGGAAAACGAATATCCAAATTATTGGTACTAACCGACTTACGCGACGATTTCCGGTACTGATCTTGCGGCTTCAAGTGTAAAATAAGCAAAAACGGAATAGCTTACGAAATGCAGTGACTACTGAAAGTGCGATCTGTGTGCACCGCACCCCTAAATCGTTACGATAATAACCATTGCAACAGGGCACCCTGGGACATTTAATACTGAAGTACTCACTATTATGGACTCCTACACTAATACTTATAACAGGAACCTTCAATATAATGGGTCCGTGTGCTATAAAAGCCCATGAATAGTTAATACGGCAATCAGTATAACGTGGCCTTGAACGTTTCATGCCAATAAACTGTTATAACAAATATCATTATTACAGATTCTTTTTTAACACGTTCCGTTGGTGCTTCATGCTCAAAAATACCACCTTTATCTTAGAACCGATGTTTTTCGCGGCTATAAGCTGTTAATTCGCTGAACTCTATTTATTATACTAAGCGTTATATATAGAATATAGATAAATCCATATACAGGGCTACGCAAAGAACTGCCCTATATGGATGGTAAATGGCGAAAGGCTATATATGTGGCTAGTATACAAATCTCTAATAAGACACAGGACTGTGCAAAATAATTTGAGTACATTTCGGTTGTTTGACACAAATTGCTAAAAGTGTTAAGCGTTTTCTAAGTGAACTAAATTTTAGCACTATAAATAGTACATATATAACAATATAATAGATATTATACAGGACTACACAAAAGATACATACTATGTAGTATATATATACAAATATATAGATCATGCGTTTCACGAAAAAGTTTGAATATTTTTCCAATTGTAAATGGCAATTTCTGACATTGGGAACTTTAAAATGTGTTAAGCGTTTGCAAAATTGTTTACTTAGATATCGCCTTTCACCTTATCAAACGGTGAAGCTTCGTTACCGTATTCTGAATGTGTAGGAATGCGTTTCATATTCTCTGCTTGGCGCATGATTTTTCTTTATTTTTAAGTCTTAAAATAATATCCGTTTCTTAAATATTTAATACCTTTATTTTTGTGTTAAGGTTTATATTTATTTAAATGCAATACAACAGTACATAAAAGAATTGAAAGAAGAAATCGGTTATCAATTAAGTAGAATATAATTAAAAGCTGTTATTAAACGACACAAAGTATTCTAATCATATATGACTTTAATTATATGATAATTATTACTGTTGAAGTTGAAAGCTATGCATGCCAGTTGTTTAATGTTCTATTTTGTAGAATATTACTACAATTTCATTAACAACGTTTACGGATTTTTTTTTCAGATGATTTTTATAGTGAAAACATTTACATTAAAATTGATTGGATAATGTATACAATTTTAAATAAAGGCTTCCTTGTAAATTTTAAATCATTTTAAATCTTGTCAACAAATTATTTATTTTCAGCTACGTTTAAAGTATTTTCTAATGAATAACTGGTCAATTTCTGTTTAATTGAAAAAATTCGATGTATTGATAATTACGCTGTACAAAATAAAATGAATGAAATATATTTATAGTTTGATATATATACGGTGAAGCAACGTTTATACGTTTTTCAAGTGACCAAGGAAAAAAAGGCGTAAAAATGAAAAAAACATATAAACAATAATCAAACGAGGCATCTTCTTTTATCCATCTGCAATGGCACACAATAACACTCTTAATTGCACTTTACTCTTTTTTCCACCATGACACGTATCTGATTTGATTGCAAGAGTTTTAGATGGCAGAAGATTATAAAACAAACCGGTTTCATCTGCATTGAAAATGTCTTTTTGTTCATATTCTTTTATCAGATCTGGCAATTGGTTTTGAATCCAATCATCCACTGTTTCGTAATCAACATCTCCAGACTCGCCACTTTCAGTTTTTCCTGTTATACCATGTCTTAATTTAAACTTGTGAAGCCATCCTGAAAAAAAAATGATGCATCGCATTCCACATTCAGCTTCTTCGAAATTTCTCGTGCTTTCTCCATAAGCAAAGGACCGCTGATGGGAATTTTTACACTACGACACTGATTAAACCACTGTAAAAGAAATTTTTCAACATCAGCGAATTTTTCGCTTTGGACTCGAAGTTTTTTGAAGCACTACATCCACTTTTATGATGGCTTTCCTCGATGATCTTAGGCTTATAAATTAGCGTGTCAAAGTTGAAACTGGTAAACCTAATTCTTAGGCAAGATCCACTCTTTTTAAATGTTGGTTTTCATCCACTTTTTTTAAAATGCACATTTTTTCCTTCAACGACAAATAGTTTCTCTTACGCGAAGTCATCGTGAACCGCTAGTGAACGATACAAATCCAGACACTGCCAGGAAAAGAATTTGTCCTGCTGGGGCCTGGGGACAGCAGAACAACAACCCTTATCTATAGAAAGTGGTATATTCACATTCCTTAGGGGTACGTCTTTTATTCAACTGGGCAGGTGTTGTTATTCAAGGTCACCTGCCTTTTGTAAGGCTGGACAATCGGGAGTAGGGAATCTGGGGTTGAAATGCCCATTTTCTCTCTTCTTGGTAAGTTATATATATGGCTACATACAGTCGTACAAAATGAGGAGTACGGAGAAAGAACTCTTAATACTATATTTAATCATCACATTGTCGCAGAGAATCTCCAAAGCTGTCATTCAATTTACAATTGTGCCCTCTATAATTCTTAATGGATAAAACAAGCTTAGGGAAGACCTCTATATCATATTCAAATGAGCTTTAAAAGTTTTAATATCAAAGCATAAATTTAACATGAAATTTTGACTACACAGTTCGTTTTAGCATCAAATACCTAATTTAAAGTTATTGAGGACAGAAGTTTATTAAATATCTATACTAGTAATATAAAGAAGACCACTGTACCCGTGCGAAGTGTTCGCATTTAGCCCCATTCGCCCTGCCTTCTCCATTGTTCATAGGAATGGAATAGGTGTAGGTTATTTGTAAGATTAGAGGCAGATTTTTTAAAATTGCTGTAAAATTGAAAAAAAAAATAATTCTACAGTACTTCTTTGTATACAATGTTGGATGCTAGAATTAAATCGTCTTATATTTGTTGTGTTTCATTTTTAGCAATTGATACAAAAATCCTATCAATCGATACCCCTTTTATCATTATACGCTACATATTAGTTAAATTCAATATGCGGTGCCAAATGTGGGCAAATACTCGGATTTGAGCATTTTTTGCTCAGTTTTGAAAATGATATTTTTAGAGTGTAGATTAATTTATATCTCTGTACTTCTGACATCAATTAGGATCAACAGCAAAAAACCTATTTCGAAGATAACTTAATTTTACATTGAAATTGTTAAAGTTAGAAAAAGAGTTGACATGGTACTTACTTTTAGATGTTCTCACTCAGAGTGTTTTAAAAATACACAATTTAAAATAATGAAATGATTGAAAAATACTCTAAAATCATAATTACTCTATATCGTGTGTAAAAGAGTTAAATTTCACATACAAGAAAGATACTTTCAGTGCATAACGCTGAGAACGAACGAATATTTTTAATACCAAACGTGAGTTATGCCAAATAAGAGGGAAGTGTTTTACAATTATATTTTGACTACGGTTATTTTTTAATGTCAGGTCTAGAAACATCCATTTTCCAAAAATATAACATTTAACACATGGATTAGCACTAACAACATACTTTTTTTGTTAACCAGTATGAGATGGAAAATATCTTTTCCGTCATACTAGTGTTAGATAGAATCTCGCCAAGATTCGCGCGAAATATTCTTGGCAATGGGATAAAATGCTATTAATAAATGCTTATTATGTTGCTTTTTATTTTGTATCCGTTTGGAGAACGGGCATAATTAGGGTATACGTATTGGTGTGAAAAGTAGCTGTTATTAAAATATATTAATGTTTCTTCTTCTTTTAATAGTTGAAGACCTCCTATTTTTTTTCGGTTATAAATATCGAGGAAAAAAATCATTTCCAATCAAATCATACAGCCTACATCCGTCTGCCGTAATTTGGTAATTAAATATTAAAAAGTGCTCCACTTATTATTTAGTTTTCTTATTGCTAATCTTTACACGGTTTATTACTGTAATATGTGAAAATAAAAGTCTTAATTTTCTGAAAAAATATCTTGTATTGCCTCATTAAACAATGATTCGCATTTCTACAATTGTATATATCAGAAATTATTTGTTTATAGTATTGGAATATCTGGATTTTTTATTAATCTCTCTGTAACATATTAAAGACGTGTACACATTTTTTCAGAATTATTTAGAATAGAATATTTGTCTCTATATAATTTGCGTTCAGATTGTGTTATGTACCCTGTTCAAATGAATTGTATTTATTTCAAACATCTGGGAATATTTATTTATATAAATATGATAACTAATCTGATAGCAATTTAATTGATAAATAATATCCTTTAAAACAATATAAAGAAATTATGTAATTGGATTATATGCATTGGATAGTTTAGAATTATTTAATAATCAGAAATACAGTATGTAATTCCAATATCTAGGGAGGCAGTTAATTACGAAAGCGATTTCGTTAATTTAGCCAGTGTTTCAATATTGACTTTATTACTATTGGGATAAACGTTATGAAATACGATTGATTATTAGTATCCATTAGGTAATATCGCAGTTAAAATAGATACAAATTTGCTTACATGTTTGATAATTTTGTGTGGATTTTAATTATATTACACTTGTCTACATTTATTATTTGATTAAATTTTGCTGGCCAAAATCATGTTCAGACACTAAATTTTCCGAAAATTCTAATAATTCATTTTTAGTCATGCAGTAAATCGCTATCTGATAAACTTTGGCAGTATATTATATATTGTCGATCATAATCAGAATAAAGAAAATTCTATGAAAATTACCATCTTTGTCCTAAAATAACTTTTATTGAAAAACAAATACCATTAAATCCCAAGTTGTGTTGTTTAGTCTTTCAGTTTCCACATAGGATCTACAGGAGCATTTTTCTCTCTTTAGCATTATCCAACAAACTTGATAAATGTTTTCGAACTGCTTTTGTATGTTTGTCCATCTGTCTATCTTTCCTTCTGTCTGTGCACTAACTCTCGTAAATTTAATTGAATTGCCATGTAATTTTTGTATGTTATCGGAAATTAAGGATAGAATG
Source organism: Maratus michaelseni (assembly GCA_963931845.1). NCBI lineage: Eukaryota > Metazoa > Arthropoda > Arachnida > Araneae > Salticidae > Maratus > Maratus michaelseni. The sequence goes on from OZ007596.1 coordinate 184,734,300, forward strand.
TTTATTCTTTGTATTCAAAGTGATGTGTATAGGATTTATACTCCGTTTACAGGGACACATGAAAGTTTTCCGTTACTATTATAGTTTCAGTTTCCACATAGGATCTACAAGATAATTTTTCCTTCTTTAGCACTATCCAATAAATTTGAGAAATGGTTTTAAACTGAATTTGTCTGTCTATCTGTCCATCTTTCCTTCTGGTTGTGCACTAACTTTAGTAAAGTTACTTGAATTGCCATGTAATTTTTGTATGTTATCGAAATTTAGGATAGAAAGTTTATTATTTGTATTGAAAATGATGTGTGTAGGATTTATATTCTGTTTACAGGGACACACGAAATATTTCCGTTACTATTATAGTCTATAGAAAAATAAATTTACGGTGCATTTGCTTGATCTTAGGATATTTCAACCAGAATAAAATTGGTATGCATCACTGAAGCAGAATAGTGCACACTTTCTCTGGAGTATATAATAAGTAGCATTTACATTTAGTTTAAAGGGACACACAAAATTGTCATTAGATTTTTATCCATGGGAAAAAAAATATTTCGGTGCATTTTAAGGATGTTCTGATATTTCAACTATAATGAAATTAAAAAGAATTACTGAGATGCATTACAAAAGTTTCTATAGATTCTGGAGTGCGTAGCTTTTATAGTTCACTTACTCAAACGAACAAAAGAATTCGATTACATGACTGATTATGATAAGTGGAAGTGCGTTTTCCGCTGTAGTATGCATTTTAAAGATTATTTATTTTTAGTGCATTACCGTATAGTCCGGGGGTAACCAGGTATCTCAGTTTGATTCGTTTTTCGCAGCACTCTAGCAGCTAATGATTGAAATATATAGCTCTGTGAGAGAAGAAAGAGCAGCCTTGACGATATCTGCATTCTGGTATTTCTGTATTACCTGTGTTGGAAAATACATTTAATATTTTTTTTTTGTTTTCATGTTTGTTAGTTTCTAAATTCTAAAATAACTGTAAATTTAATGTTACTCAAACGTTTTATATTATTGCGAGAGGCATATTTAATAATGGATTATTTTTCAAAATGAAACTGTTGCTAACAATATTGCTAACAATATGTGCAATATTTTATGACTTGCTTTGTGACCCATATTCCCTACGCGGGATAAAAAAAAAAAGATATTAGAAAACAAGAACAGCCAGAACAGCCAAATATTGAAGACATCGTAATCGTAAGTGATAACTACTGATTTTTATAAACCTGATAGAGAGGCAAAATATTCTTCTGAAATTTCTCAATTGTAATAGCTATAATTACAATTTGTCTTTACATTTAAAATCTTTAGACTTATAATTGAAATATTATTATTTTATTCCTTCAGATAAAGTTGCAAAATGAAACATATTATTACTTTTTAAAAGAAAGTATTTTTGATTCTTTCTTTTAAGATTAACATATATGAACAGTTTCAACCAAACTATGGGGCAAAACCGTATGATGTTAGTTTTGATAAATAATCATTTATTTATAAAAATGTGATAAACTAATCATATATCTCAGACGATATTATAATACAAGGATATATGTAGTGCGCGAAGTCACATTAAATTCTGTTGGAAATTCTCGTTTTAAGAAACAACTCATAATCAGGTTGCAGTTTTACATTACTTTAACCATTTTTTGGAGTGTAAGTTAACTTTAAACAAATTTTGTTATTACTAGGGGGTTCAGATCCCTACGAGCTACGCTCCCCAACCCCCGTTCTGACACCGCAGGATTTAAAAACACTCTGTTTGATGAACTCTAAAACGATTATGGACGATTGTATTATAATTAAACCACCAGTGGCGATCTTCTGTAACCGGGTTTCCATTAATTTCCCTTTGACTGAGGGATTTTAAGGTCGAATCAACTGCTTTCGAAACAGCTAACAACTGATTTCCTGATTGATTAAATAAGATCGATTAAACATTTAAAAATCAACTTGTGTAAAATGGTTAAGTAAACAATGTCGCTGCATCGGAGAATTTTATAACGATGTTATAGAAAATTGGTTACTTCTCCATTATCCCGTCGACTACTTTCTATAAAAGAAAATAACTGTCCCCAAAATATATGATTTCACGCCAAACGTGCATGATCGTGACGTCGCGTCGCATTCAGTTGACATTAGATGCGTTGCACGTATTAGTTATTTTATCCATGGATTTTTATTTTCAACGTTCATTTGTCTTTTTTGGTACCTCTCCATTATCCCGTCGATCAATTTTCATAAAACTATCGATAAACTATAACGCAAAATAAACAAAGAGAAGAATTTTGCCATTAGAATCTCAAAAAAAAAAAATAATAAATAAATAAATAAATAAATATATAAATAAATAAAATACAAGAAATTCGGAAAAACCCCACTGACCAAAGTGTCAACTATCAGTAAGTTTAACCGATAAAATTTACAATATATTAATGAAAACAGAAAAAAAAGCATTCTTGGATATTTTTTTACATTATTTTTCTTAATTATCTCTCTCGGCTAGTGCATAAATGTGGCACAGATGTCATATACGCACCACATTGGCGCGATTTTTCCCCCGCCAATTTGGCGAAAAAAATAAATTGTTGTTTATTTACTTTTATTTTTTATTTTAATTCTATAAATTATATTTATTATGTGTATCAATATTTATTTATATTGAACTATATATATATATATATTTCCCTTTTTAAATAATAAAAGCTATTTCATTTTTTACGTTATTTTATTTTTATATTGGAATAAAACATCACGTGCTATTAATCCATGCTATTTGTAACTAATATTCAAAAACAAAGTTTTCCAAATTGGCGGGGAAAAATATCGCGCCAACGTGGAGCGTATATGACATCTGTGCCATAAATGTTTGTGACGTCAGTTGAAACTGATCTATTGTATGTAACTGTTCATCGCAACATTTTTCAATGCGTTTTCTTTTTTTAGTACCATGGCATTACTGTTGAAGGATGCAATTGTTATTTTAATTAATGAAATAATTAATAAATCAGTAAAACATAATGAAAAATATAGGTAAAAGATTTGTCGAAATAAATTTATTTGTCGTGTAAATATATTTTTTAATTGAAACTGTTTCAAAATATTGTTATTTGAGCATTTTAAATATGACGTAAGTTTCCCTACTTAATGCTTAAAAAACGCGTAATAATTTATTTATTTCTCTTTTTAATATTCACGCGCAAGTATATTTTTTATTACGTAATTTTCTACATTTACTGCTTTTAACACGTGATCATTTAATTATTATTTTAAAGTTTTATTTCTGTTTTTAATTGTCACGTGTAAATACAATCATTAATTGAAAGGGAATATTATTATGTGCGCTATTTTACAAATTAGCAACAATTCAAATAATGGATTTTATGAAATATGAAATAAATATTCATCAAAATAATGAAAATTTTGAATCAAAAATTGAAATAAGATCTCAAAAAATTACTCCAATTAAAAAAATAATTTCTGTCTGCACACCGCAATCTAGTTAACTATATCCTTATAAAATATGGTTAAATTCCTGTGCATAGTTTTCGTTCCTATGAAACGTTTTTAAGAAAACTATTTTGACCAACTTTAATATTAAATATCTCTTAAAATAATTCTTCGATTTAAAAACTGTCTACTTCAGCGTGTTTATCGAACATTTCTTTATAAAACTACTAATTTTCAAATTTTTATATGCAATAGCTTTCTGGAGTCTAGTCCAGAAAGACTTCAAGGCACAGAATCTTGATTGACAGCGGTTGCGGCGGTGGTGGTTACTTTTTTTTTAATATAGAGAGACTATTAAAATTACAGCAGAAATGTAATTTTTAAATTAAATAATATTATTTTGCCGTAGATAGAAACGATTACGATTCGTGTTATAGGCTGATAAGAATGACGTAATTGCTTGAAGTTTAGACTGATTAGAAAGACACAATTTTTCGTTAGGAAGAGGGAAAAACGTTTTTGTGGGTTATTATCAAAGATAAGAATAAAATTTTTCGTTTATTACAATAGACAAGAAAACGTTTTTGTCGGTTGTTATAAAAGATCAACCACCTCTATAATATATAAGATTTAAGAATAACAATCGTACAATTGTGAGTAAAAATAAAATTAAAAGTATCAAAGGTTTCATAATGTTTCTATTTTTAAATCGTGAATTAAATACAAACTAGTCGTTGGGGGCCACCGTAATACTTACCCATCATGGATATGCATAATATAAAATATTAAAATAAAAATGTGTAAACTACTTAAAAAATGCATTGCAATTGAATAAAATCGTGGCTTGATGACGTCATAAACTTTGAAGGTTCGATTACTGAATTGCTTAAAAGGAACATCCTAACACCAAAAACAATAATCCTATTAACTAGCGGTTCATTACGTCTGATTAACCGTCTCATTTCCAATTAAAATATATCTTTGAATTGAAATTTGGATGAAATACAGGATCATGAAAATTCGAAGAGGGTGAAAAATAGGATTACAAATATATCGGTAACTAATTATCGCATCGACTTCATGCTTTATGTAAAATTTATGTTTTTTTATTGTTTTTTTATTGTCCATTATTACATACTACATACCAAATTTCAAGTCTCTATCTCAATTTGTTCGGGAGATAGAGCGTTTACAGAGGCACAGACACAAAGACATACAGACATACAGACACACAGACGGACGGCATTTTTTTTTTCTAAAAATATGTTTTTCGGAATCTCCAGTGTCTGAAACTTGTAAATCCGTCAAATTTTTTTTTTCGATTTTCAAAACGATTACAAGATTTACCCTATACTACGTATGATGGGTAAGTAAAATGGATAACTATTATATATTAAATTATAATTAATAAACTAATAAATGTAAAATTAAACGAAAGATGTTTTAACAAATTCCTATATATTATATTGCCAAAATAATTTATATGATATAATGTTTCTATTTTTAAATCGTGAATTAAATACAAAAATGGATAGCTGTCATATATTAAATTTTAATTAATAAACTAACAAGTGTAAAATTAAACGCAAGTTGTTTTACCAAATTCCTATATATAAAATTACCAAAATAAGTTACTTAAATTGAAAATAATACAAGAAAAAATCGTAAATTAATAAATAATGTGTTAGGGAAAAAAACTAGGTAAAAATTATTAGTGTAAAAACTCAAGTCTGTTTAAATATTTTTAAGTGTGAATATGTAAATCCCCATTAATCGTTAAATTCGCAATTAAAAGAAATTCCCTGAATTAAAAATTTAATATATAAATTGTTTCTTCTGAATTATTACAAGAAATATTGCAAAAATGTACTATATTACGTGTGATATATTTTCTGTTTTCCCGTATCAATGTTATCGGGATAGCAAGAAAGAAAAATCAGGCATCAAGCGTAAATTATTAAACACTTTCCAAAAATTATGATGACAATACCGAATATCATCGTTTAAAAAAGGTGAAAGAAGATATCTAAGTAAACAAATTAGAAAACGTATAACACATTTGAAAACAAGATTTCAGCTAATACCTTCCATAGACCGAAAGGGATTCTAATTGTTTTGTACATCTCTGTATATGATATCTAGATCTGTATATACACTACATAGACTGCTAAAATTTATCTTGGTTTCAAAATTCATAATTACTAAATGCAAGCTGAAAGCATACTTTCAGAAATTATTATCCATAGATGGCAATGTATACAGTTCTATGCATAGCCCTGTATATGAATTTATTTATATTGTACAAATATATCTTAGTATACTAAATATAGTTCAGGTGGAAAACGCTTAACTCAATTTAAAACATCCTTAAGCAATTCAACACGGTAATACTTACGAATTATTTTGAGTCGGCCTGCTATCTTATCTCTGAGTTTTTAAACACAAGGTTGCATAATAGAAGCTACTTTTTTAAAGAAAGACTCTTTGTTACATTCATCTCTTTACTTTTTTTTTGAAATAATAATTGGTAAACAATGTTAATGTTAATAAAATTTAGAGTCATTTTATGCGTTTTAACTAGAATGTTTTTTTCTGATGAAAATGAAATACATATTTTTTTTTAATTTAAATAAAATTTCGTGTTTTAGGAAGGTAATCATACGTCATACCATCGATAAGTTGATATAATTCAAGAAGATTTTTTATTTTTGTTAGGTACACTTTAAAAAAATTAGTTCAAAATTCAATCATTTACTCGTATACTATAGTAATATGAACAACAATATCGTACTTCTTAACTTAAAAAAAAAATTCTCTTCATGGTTCAACTTGTAAAAGGTTTAAACTTTTTCCAAAAATTCAACTGTTAAACTTATAATAAAATAATATAAATTATTAATATTATTTTTAATAATTGTAGACGAAGACTTTTTATTCCCCATCAACTAGCATTAAATAATGTATCGTATATCACATATAATAGCATACAATTTTCTTACACAAGAAAATAGCGGCGTTTCTAGTTAAATAGCGGCGTTTAAAATTTCATATGCTGTTTTAATGGCAATATTCATTAACATGTTCATTTTGGTGAATGAACTTATTTCAACATATCCACAAAATTAATTCTGAATAGTGCAAAATATGTATATTTATTCTTATTGCATAATTATACTGTTTAGTAAGACAAAGAAGAATTTAAATGCAAAGGTTTAATGTTTAAATATTTTGTTAGATTACTTGTGAAAGATATATTTTCATTTGTAATATTACACTTTGTTTTACAAGGATTAAACGCTATAGATAATTGCACATACTTAACACAGTACAACAGTTTACATAACAATAATTTTCCTTTCTTGTAATGTATTTTAAAATGATTGTTTAGTTTTAATGTTATATTTTAATATTAAACAAACAAATGTTACATTTTTAATAAGAAATGTATGATTGGATTTTTTTTAGTAATAAGCAGCCTACATTTTTAATGAAAGTCTCTTTGTTAGGTTCAACTGTTTATTTTACTGTGAAATAATGATTGGTAAACAGGCTTAATATACATAAAACTCAAGTGGTTCTTTTTATACGTTTTAATTATAATGTTTTTCTAAATGTGTCAGGGACAAATTTATTTTCTGCCCACTTTGACAATATTTTAATATAGTACAAAAATTCTATATTTCGTATAAAACAAAAAAAAGATAAAATCAAATTATTTTTACAAATAATCAAAAGAATCTAATTAGTTTTCCAAATATTTGAAAGGTCTCTAGGACGCGTAACAGCTTCGGTAAATTCTCCATGTAATGATTTCCTGATATATCTGGTCGAAATAAAGTGGAAGATATATTAACCTAAAATAGGATCACTCGCAAACAACTACTAGCATACGTATAAAACCAAAATATAACAACAATTAATTAGAAAGAGCATCTGAGGCCACCATGACCTAAGACGGTTAGAGCATGTTAAATCACACTCACGGGAAGATCATGTTATTACCGTATTAACCATTTGTATACTGAAGTTAAAAAACTCAGTAACATTCAAACACGCCCGAACGTCGAAATATGCTGCAATATTATTTCTCCCCTGTCTTCTACCTGACTATTTGTCAGCAGCCTAATAAGAATAGAAAGCGGGACCTCTCTAAGATTACTAGTACAAAAAACACCGTTGATTCTAATAATCCCTGCTCTGCTACAGCAGTTGGATATTTACGAAGGGGATAAAATAGAACAGGCGTTCGGGTGGTCTGCCAGGAGTTTGCTTGTCCGGGCGTCTTCGGCGGTTTAATAACGAAAGGGTTAAAGGCTCCAAAACATTCTCCAAAATCGCTTCAAGACGATATGAATGCCTCAAGATGAAGATAATATACTTAACTTAAAAATTCTGTAGTGAAACGGTGCTTTAAAGATCAAATAAGAAAAATATTTCATTAGAAACACTTCAGTTGTAAGCGCAAAACTGAAAACTACGGAATTATTGCTAATATTATTATTATAGTTATTATAATTTTTATTGCTAAATAGAAAAGATATGCCAAATTACATATGTAGTCACAGGCCTCAAATTCATATACTTAAGAAATGATCTCGTACATCTCATTGCAGAAAAGCAGTTTGCGCAATGGTATTTTTTCTAAATATGAATTTATAAATCGTTTATATTTATAAGTTATAAAAAAATCAACAAATTCCCAATTTTGTTAAAATATTTTCAAAATTTACGTTAAATAATCAATTTTTGAACAATGAAATACTTTCAAAATTTATTAGAGTGTAATTTGACATCTGAAAATTTTCAATCCCGCAATGAAGATTTGCATAGCGAAATGCTTTCCCCCTTTCAGATATGTTTGTTTATCATTTTCCAAATAATTTTGATTCAAATTTTATTAGGAAAATGTAAAAGATTAATGATGAATCATTTATGATATATTTGTACATTAATAGTGGACAATAAATGTTGAATTTCAATTTACATAAAATTGGCATATTAAATGCATTCATTTAGCGACTGCATATTTTATGTTTTGAAGCAATCAGAAAATTTTGAAAGGCATTGTTTCCAATATATTTATAATAATAAAACAGTAATGTGGAGTAATACTCTCAATGCATGCGAGAAGATGGTTTATATGATTTTCAGTTTGCGCTTTAGAGATTGTTATATGTTTTAATTACCATATCCTTTGAAGTATTTTACTGTTTACTGTTCTATTTTGAAAATGTTATGCCGAGAATTAGACAGTTAAAAAATGGAATTTAATCTTTTGATTACGGCCTTGGGACACCGTACGTCCCAGTGGCTATTTAAAAAAACAAATTCTATCCGTATTACTTTGTGAAAAATATTTTCTGTCATTCACTTGTACTAGGGTATTTTCAAGCGATATCTACCAAAATTTATTTTTTGTAGGTGCGTTCGTAATTATATAAATACATAGTACCTATAGTCGTCGTCTGGTCCGTCCGTTCGCATATAACAGCGCAAAAACTACCCAACCGAATGGTTTGAAATTTAATATATATTATCGTTGCAGAAATCTGCCGAGTCATTTCAAATTTTATGAAAATTGAATCAAAACTTAAAAAGATATTAATAAAAATTTTCTTTACTCTATTAAATCCTATCTTAGGTAATCTATATAATAAAAACACAAGTCATGTGACTGAGCAAACCAAATACGGTCAAACTACTTCTTTTTCCAAATGCCAGGCGGACATTTTTATTCAAAATTATTTTCTCGAATAAATTTGTATAAAAGTTACATTTTTAGAAAGATCGTTCAAAAAATTGTTTGCTTGAGCGATGAGTTAACATAAAAAAAATGTATAAATACCGAGTTAACTTCAGTGGAAATTAGGTTAACAGCCGAATATCTCTATCCATTAAAGTAAATAAACACAGGAGATTCGTTCATTATGAGTCATAAAAATATTAAACCATGCAGTTAACCATTTGCAAAGCAAGATAGCCATGGTTAATTTTACAGCACTATCTGGTTTAGCAAAAAAATCTGTAAACGTGGCATACGTAATAAGAAATTAAAAGCATGCGCATTTCGCTCATAGCAGAGGATATTATTCATTTCACTGAAATAATAAGGATGATATTTTTACATTGTGAAACTAGTTATTAGACGAACGCACCTCATATGTCACGTTTAACGTACAATTTACAACTTGTTTATAAATTGCGGCACGATTGATCATAAAAACAGTTGTCAGTCCTAGCCAATAATCAAAAGGTTAATAATAAGCAAAACATATATAATTTTTCTAAAATCTCGGGTTATAACAGAGCTTGTTTTATTTTAAACACAAACGTTTATCTCCATGATAAATCACTACGGCAAAATAAATGTAGATACATAAAGCACGTATTATACCTATGTATAAACCCGTGTACCTGTGAGAGCACAAAACCTGGGTATCTTTAACACCGATGTCTTAACGATGCTGGGAACAATTTGATTATAACTATATGAGAGTTATTAAAATGAAGTTAATTATGAGTCAAACAACATTTACGAAAGTATGACAGTTTTCTCTGTTTATGGAGCTTTTCCTGTACTTACCAATATATAGGCCAGAACCGCAGCAAGTGAGGTGCGAATGGTATGCAGCACCATGCCCCAAGACAGATGGCCACTTGATTGGCAACGTCATTTATTACTACTGATGCACGGATCATTGCTAGAAAGCGAAAATATTTCGTGCACTAGGCGCCAAATACAGTCGCTTACTGTACTGATGTAGACATATGCACATTATACAAGTCTCCGAGTACCCGTGCATGCACACACGCACAATTGTGGCACACAATATGTCACAAAAAAGAAAATAAGCTGACAAGTAGCAAAATTCTAACTGTAATTTATTTAAAGTATCATATGTTCCATTTATTGCTCAGCATTTTCGAGGGCACAATTTATTTGTAACAATAAAAGTCTAATAGATTCAGTACAACGGATATAAAATATACCTCGCAACTTTACTTTTTCAAACTAATAATACAAAGTGTTTTAGATTTTCTTCTATACAAAAAATCAAAGATGTTTATATAGCGTGTTGTAAAATATTGAAAATATCACGACAGAGCTGTGAATTTAAGTTTAAGTTGATGACTCTTCTTGGAGTTTCGGGAGTACTATAGGTATCGAAATGACGGCATGAATTACATATGAATTATAAACTTATTATTAATACTTAAGCCAACAATTAATTCTACGAAGGAAATAACACATTATTTAAATATCATTTTATAAATAGATAGAAAAGGAATAACATGAAGCAAATTTAGATTATAAAATCGGTCATAAGGAAATTTAAATATTACTCTTCTATTTTTATGTAATTAAACGAACGTTTATAAAAATTTTTGTGCATTGCTACAGATTCGCAATTTTGGAAAAAATTATGAATCCATGTAATTTTCTACCTGAAACGTTATTCAAGAAACTTTCCATCCATGCTAAGAAAGTTAAAAATTTCCAATACTATATCTCTCTTAAAAATCTTAAAAGGTATAAGTATCTTTAAACTTTAAGACAGATTCTCCTAAAGCAAAAGATAAAACTCGAGACTTTTAAATTTGAGAGTATTCATTCCTATGTTTCCAATAACTTTAGTTTGATTTACGTCAAATTTCTTGAACAAATGAGTATAATATTATAGTTACGGAGATTTCCATCTAAATTATTTCAATGGTGCAGCGTAAGAAAGTGTATGAAAGGACGCATGTGTTTTATATTTTCTAAATTCAATTAATTTAAACTACAAACAACTATAAATGTCAAATGGAACCGTACCAAAAATTTTCTTTTCCTTTACCTTACAGTTCTACTAAAGTAAATCTAAAAGAAAATTCACAAATTTCAAAAGTTCTTTTGATATTATAATCTTAATAATGTGATCAATAAATTCCTTTAAGATCGACGGTTATAATAAAATAAATTTTCATGTTTTGCAAAATTTACACCAAGAGAAAACAAGAACGAAAAATCATGCTTCAATCATAGATTATGTAACACTTTCAAACAATTCCAAAATAATTAAAGAAATCTTTACCGTTTAATAATTTGAAAAACGCATAATGTAGTTAAAAACCAAATTTCAGGATTTACCAACAATATTAGCTAAAATATCCGAATTCTTTTGTGCAGACCTGTATATGATCTATAGATTTCTATATACACTACATAGAATGATAAAGTTTAGTTCAGTTAGGAAACGCGCAGCACAGTTTAAAATCCCCTTTCTATAATAAACGGAAATAGACTCGAAAATTTTGTGCTGCCCTGTATGTGATTTATAGAATTTATAGACTTTAAGTAATAGACAAAAAAATGAGTTAAATTTAGAAACGCGTTCAGCAACTGTAAACGCAGTTCCAGCAATTATTGTTAACAGACAGTACCGAAATATTTTGTGTGTCCCTGTAAATGAATAATGAACGATGAATGCTATACACACAATATTCAATAGTAAGCCTTTTGTAATGCACCATAGTGATATATATCAATTTCAGTATGTTTGAAATAGTAAAACATCATTAAAATAAACCTCAAATGATTTTTCTCCATATACCATAATGTAACGGAATTCTTTTGATTGTCCGTGTAAAGGAACTATCTGTGCGATGCACACCATATTCTATAATAAGTCTTTTGTATTGTAACTCAGTGATATATATCAATTTCATTATGTCTGAAATTGTGTAACATCATTAAAATTAGCCGCAAATACTTTTTACCCATAAACCTCAACGTATCGCATTATTTTAAGTGTCCCTTTAAAAAAAACTATAAGACCTGCGCACTTAATTTTCAATACCGAACATGTCATAGTAAACCTCAATAACATACATCAATTACATGACAATCCGAAAATATTTACGCGAGTTAGAGAACGGACAGACAGACAAACTGAATTCGTAAACCCTTTTCACCTATGCTGGAAAGTGTTAAAAAACATATTGTCAGAAAAATCATTGGAAAATATTTATATATGGAGTAACTGTATTATTTAAATCAACAGCATGCAATATCTTCAGTCATTGAGATCAGTGTACGCTGTGGATCTCATAGGGCCCGCAGAGCATTTTAGGCTTTTCACGAACGTGTTTCGTTGAAAGTAAAATTATTTACTAATGAAAAAGTTGAGAAAAAACTTGTGAGTAAAATGGAAGAGAATACTAAGAATTCTTTTAACAAATATTAAAATAACATTAATATTTTTTAACCATTTACATATCTTAAATTTTTCTATATCCAGTATTCGATATCCAAATCCTTGTCCGTAATTTTTGTCTTAAATCGTGGCAGTACACGAAGACACAGTAAACGTGAAAATTTGACAGAGTTAATTAAAATGTTAAGGAAAGCCTATTTCGATAATTTATAATCGCATACTACATATTAATATGTTTTAACGAAACATTTTTTTTTTCATAATCATGAAAATTAAGAGCATTCATTCGCATATTCTAGAATATTTGAAACTTCAGTGATTTTTAAGAAAGACACAACGGTTTTTTATACTCTAAAACATATTTCAGATACGTGTCAAGCACCTTCGTAAATCATTGTCAGTTTATATAATTAAGAATGATTATTATAAAGCGTTGCGTTATGAAGACGATTTCTACAATACTTCTTAAATTTCAAACATTAACTTCTCACTCTCTCTGTATATATCATTTAGTGATCCAAAAATCACAAAAGAAATACAAATTGAAAAACCACAAATAGTAGTATAATGCAGTTTTCACATAAATGCACAGAATGATATGGGATAATTTGATAATAAAGAAAAAAAATGTTACCGCCAATATTGTATTTGCACCGTAAGTTAGCACTCTAATTAACCTAATGTGCATACACAAGTATGTCGTCATTTAAACTATAATGGGACTTAAACTACAAAACAAATCTTTTATGTTGTTCTCCAGAGTATCTTCCCACATATGACAACTAATTATCAGTAATAGCGTCCGCCAAAAAGAACATTTGTTATTCTTCTTGCCTTCTTGCGAATTGTATTTGCACCGCAAGTTAGCACTCTAATTAATCCAATGCGCATACACAAGTATGTCGTTATTTAAGCTATAATGGGACTGAAACTACAAAATAAATCCTTTATGATGTTCTGCAGAATATCTTCCCACATCTGACAACTAATTATCACTAATAGCATCCGTCAAATGGAACATTTGTTATCCTTCTTGCGTTTGAACTGTGTCTAAACTGCTTATACATCGGAACCACCACGTGTTTGTGGCAAATATAATTATAATTGCTATTTTTATAAAAATCCACGTCTTTTTACTTATTCTTGTTAAAAAAGCATCGTTCTACTGTCTATACTGTTTGGATTAGCGATTTTTATTTTTATTTGTTGAGTTATGGATCATCAGGTATATAATAAATCGAATTGAAAACAAAACAAAATCCCAAAATACATTGACGTCTTAATCAGGGGAAGAAATAAATGCAGGAACATGTGAGAAGTTTCTGGCGATGAAGCGAAATAACTTATTACCTAATGAAGATCTCAATGTTTTAGGGATTTTAAATCTATTGGATTACGTTTGTTATATGATTTTTTTTTACTTTATAGCTGCATATTTTACGCATTTATCAATCTGTCTATCTGTCTGTCTATACAGTGATAGATACTAATTACCTATACACAAATTTTAACATAAACTAAAAGAAAATTGTAAAAATATAAAATGGTTAAATAAGAATGATTTTTTTAATTTAAGGCAGGGAAATTATTAACAGAAAATTTTATATTTGCCTTGGTACTCTTCCTTTTTTTTTCAATAATATTTTCTTCCCGTGTTTCCATAAAATCGCTATTCGAAATATGTTTATAACCAAACAAATTTAAGAAATTATATTTCTGAGCATGAATTTTTGGGAAATATTCTCAAAACAATCATATGATATTGTTCTAGAGACATTTTTCAAAATAAAAAATTACAAACATTATCCCTGTTATTTGCTACTTGTAGTTTTTATTACAATATCCTTCATATAACAAAAAGAAAATTACGTAGAAAAAAACCTTTTTGTTTATGATATTAAATGTGTGACCTTTCTTATAATATTAATACTTTTATATAGTGGAACGTTCCAAAAAGAATTCAACCTGCCCCAAAACCGTACTTTACGTGTTCTAACATTAAGGAGTTAATTTCTCCAAATACGTGATCCATGAAAGCGTAAAATCTCATCCCTCTGTCTGTATCTCTATATAGAAAGCAGTACTGTAAGTTGTGCAGTGTATCGGCTGCCTTTGATCTTCATATCTTATAAAAACTACGTTATTCTATTATCATAGTGATACACGAATTTCAATACTTCAAAAAATAGCACTAATTTGACTAGATTATTCAAATTCATTTTTTTTAAAGATTTTTTGAGGATTTTATAATATATATTGTGCTGTCCTCTAAAAAAACCCATTTTTTGAATTTATCTTTATATAAAGTCTAATAAGGAATACAAAAAATTCAACATAGCTATATTTTCATGGCTTGTTCTGATTAAGATTTTAATGCAGAGCATTTTTCATTCTATCAATATGTTACAAAATGACGGCCAATTAAGCAAGAAATTGAAAAAAAAACATTCCCCCCCCCAAAAAAAAAAACATGTTACCTAAAAAAAACCACATGTATAAATACTCTGAAATAAACTTATTTGACAGCAAAATATTTTTTTTTCATTATTATTTATTTTTAAACCACAATTCTGCAAAAAAATATTAAATATTTCATTATTTTGCAAAGTGAAGGAATTTCAAATGCAAAATGCAAAATATAATTATTTGTAAATTTGCTCCATACTTTTCACATTTCTTTGCATACATCTTCAGTAAATTTAAGAAGAAAATTATTAAATAGCATTTGTAAAATCTAGGAGAGTTTATTAATGGCGAAGCATTAGTAATAGCCACATTTTGGTTTCTTTTGTTCTGAATAATATAGTGATTAGATTCAAACTTGAGTACTCTTAATTTTTGTCGGCATTAAGCAATTTATTCGACAATCATAATTTACTTCTTCAGTAATAATAACATGAAAGTTTAAATCATCTTATTTAATAATCACCTACTGGTCACATTGTAACTTTACAGCTTCTTGTACAGAACAGAATAAATCATTGTCTTCATTATCGGTAATATCACTTGCGGCGATCAAAATTGCGGCTTCTTCTGTATCTTATAAATCTGAGCTCCATAAAGATTTATTACTTTCCTGACTGTCATCTTCACTAGTAGTAGTACTTTCATTCTCAATGCTTGTTTTTGAATGCAGCGAAGAGTGATTACAATGCTTTTAAGTGCTTGGAAATTGGTGTGATTTTAACACTTCATCTATTTCTTTTTGTGTAATAACTGAAACACTCATCTTTATTATTTCCTTACATCTTGTACGAGCTGTAGTTTGTGTTTTATTAAACTGATCAGTGTCAATCTAGAAAAAAAATGTATCTAATTGATATTTTAAAATATTGAGAACTTAGGTAATAAAGGGAATGGATTGGTGCTGTTTCCAGAACATCTGCCATCATTGCCACACAAAATGTTATTTTACTAATCACATTTCTTCAAAATTTTTGCATGTGCAGATTTTTAATGTTTTTACTTTTTCCTACCATTCATGCAGTAACCCTAGGGGCAGCAAGTATCAAGTCATACTATCATTCCTGAACCTTTAGACAATATTTTGCACCAAATAAATTTCCATTTCCTTTACTAAATACGTCTGCCAGCGGCCACCTTATGGCACTTTTCCCACAAGGAAAGAGTAAAATTTTCTTGCATTTTTCAAGGATTCTACTTTTGCTTTTTGCAATATGTTTGTATTAGCATATTTATTTGGGCTATTTAATTTTAGATTAATACTAATAAAAAATTTAACAAAAGTTTACTGTTTAACAATTTTAAATAAAAAAGTGGCTACTAGTTTAAAGTTAGTGGCCACTTATAAAACTGCTACCACTGGTCACTAATGCAATTTCCCAATTTTGCCTTTTACCTAATATTATTAGTCTTTGTTGGTCTACCTAATATTATTAGTCTTTGTTGGTCTACCTAATATTATTAGTCCCAGGGTTGTATTGGTTTAAACATGGAAAATAACAGTTTTAACTTTCCTGGTCAAAATATGTTTTGATCATCAGTAATTAAGACTCATTTTGATTTGGAAAAAGAGATTAAAATTTATTTTATTAAAATAAATTTAATTCAACATGTGTTACTTATGAAGTAACGACTTTTTCTGTATTAAGGCTAACTCAGATCAAACTTTGAAAATTATCTTTATTGCTGAAGTGTTTGCACAACAATTCACGAAGTGCATTATGAAATCCAAAAATTTCAAATGTCTTTTTAATAGAGTTTCAATTACTTTTGAGTGGTTGAAGCAAATTTGACCACTTTTAAATAGTTAAAACCAGTTTTGACCACAATTCTGGTTAAAATGAGTTTTGGCTGATCAAAATTACAACACTGGCTTAACCGTTTCTGATGATAAAGCAAAGATAATGAAGTTCATCGATGACACAGAAAGGGTCTTGCTCTTGTTCTTGAAAGAAAATTTGCTGATTAAATTGCTGCCACTCCCTTCCTAATTTGTATTACGATTTTCTTCTGTGATATATTTTAAATTACATAAGAAAGGGGGAATGCATCAGATTTCAAGTTTTACCTTTTCTGCGAAAGACAAAATGATATTTTGCAATTCACTTACTGTGTTTTACATAAAACTGCACAAACTTACAGTTCATCTGTATGCTTATAAGATAAATAGTACAAATTAGCGGCTATGCATCTATATTAGTAATTCCTACCTTAAGTAAAATATTTTGCATTAAAAAGTTAAAAGAGTGAATAAAATAAAATAAATAAAAGTTTGAAAACATCAAAATAATGTGTAAAATACAAGTGAAGGGTATCTGTGTGTAAAAAAGGGGAATTTTGCAAACATGGATTTTTTTTATGACCTACTAAAAAAAAAGAAAAAAAAATCCTTAGAAATGCCTTCAATATGCATTAAATTTGCATAATTTAATTATGTTCCTTAAAAATAAATGTCTTTTTTAAAAAAAAATTAAATTTTATCATTTATTTATTGAAATTTTTTTTGGTTTTTTTTTTAATTCCACCATGGGTTTTTTTAGCTCCATTTTCAAAGGTCGCCAGCCGAGCCCTACATGACATAATCAGTTGAAAATGTAACATTTTATTCACATTTTAATGGTTTAACATAAAAACATTTCAAAATTGATGTACATCATTCTAACATAACGTATTATAACAAGCAAATATGTGAAAATGAAGCTCATGTTTTGCCAAAATTCTGCATTATTAGATTAAATTCTTTTAAAACTAAATAAACACTCCTTAGGCATTATAAAATGTTTTTACTCTTGCAAATGGCGTATAGAAACAGGGCAAAACCAAAAATTGACTTCAGTGAAATATTTGATAAAATATTGGGGTGGGTTTTTTTTAGGAAACATTTCACACTGGGTTTTTTTTAGAGTACAGCACAATAATATATAGCTAAATTTTTGAAATGTTTCATATTCTATATTCCATACCAAGGCAAAGGTAAAAAAATGGTTCCGTACCAAGGCAAAGGTTTATGAATTTTATTTTATTTTTTAATTTTATGGGGTGTATATAACATATTTTGAAATATTCAGGGATCTGATCTTAGCACAGTGGTATAATATTCGATGAATTTAACAACAAAATTTACGAAATTTAAATCCTGTTTAAATGAAAACATTTTTTCTAGAAAATTTTAATTCCTTTAACCCTTTCAGTGCGGAATTTTTTTGGGGAGGTTAATGCCCTGTGCGGAATATTTTGACCAAAAAAGCGATTTATTCAAAAACAACAGGAAACTCCGTGAACCCCTAGGCGACTTTTGTCGACGCTTAATGTAGTCTATAGCCCCCAACTCCTAGATGTCGACATTAGTCGACTCCCGCACTCGGACCGTTATGTCGACTTTTGTCGACTCCCGCACTAAAAGGGTTAAGCAGGGTGTTCTAATACATTCCAAACAAAAAAAGATAAAGAAAATTTAACGTTTTTCAAATGTGATTTTAATTGCAATTTTAAAAACAAAAATGATACTTTTACATGGTATAATCACTAAAGGTTTTTTCACCGTTTATAAATAAAAGTTTCAAATAATTTATGTATTTTTTTAAAAATATATTGGAAGTTTTTTCTCATATACATGACAGATGACAAAATGTGCAAATTCGATTTTTTTAAACCGAATTTTAGATTATTATATACTAGACAGATTAATAATAGGCTAGTTATTTTAATAAAATATGCAAATCAGTTACATTAAACTGAAAAATGCAAATGAGAATAATTGATAGTTAATATATCGACATGCATTAACTGAAGGTCTTGCAATTATCTATTTTGATGTCCACCTGCCTAACATGTAACTGTATTAGAGGAAAAGTGTTTAACTGAATATCTTCTTCGCGAAGTGGCAGACTGTAGATATACTTAATATTTTAAAAAGGCTTAATTAAAATTAATATTATTTCAAATTTACAAAACGTTTCCGTATTTGTAGTGTAAAATTAACTCCAACTTCAGTTAGGACTGAAAGAAATATGTTTTGTGAATAATCTTTATATACCATTCATACAAACTGCAACTTTGAATGAAAGCGCATTTTTAAACAGTTGCTTGCAAAAGCGACGGCTATTTATAGCATTGGAGATGCTTATACAAAGCAGTGATTAACAGAATCATCCTAATTCATAGATAAAATTGTTAAAAACAAAATATATCAAAATAAATGTTATAACTAAATCATAACTTTATTCCAGGCGTCAGTGTGTTGGAATTATCAGAATAATACCATAAAAATCTCATTAATATTCATAAATAATTTAATTTACACCTACTAAAAAACTTGATCCATACAATAAAATTAAAACGTCTGTATATGTCAAACGAATAAACAACAAATATATGATTAACTTAAATACCATATGACATACTGACATTTTAATAGATTTGAAAAGAAAAAAAATACTTTGTTAGACCTGTCTTGTGGTTTTTGGCAATAAACTTTTACCGTACTCACGATTCAGAAGTGAAGGTTTATAATGTCTGAATATCTTGCTTGTAAAGAGAGATATCACATGTGATTGGATGTTTTATAAATATATAGGTTTTATAAATGTATCAAAGGTTTTGTATTTTTTAATACGTGCTCTCACTTTATGTTTGTCCATTTCTGAATGTAGAATTTTGATTCTCGTATGAAATTTTAATTCTGTGAAAAAAAAAATTCGAAACATACCACTGTCATAAAAACAATTTTATTTATTTATTTATTTATTTATTGTAAATTCGTGTTAGTTTTTGAATTATATTTCTGAATTTTATAAATCTAAAATTACCGAATTATTTCCCAAAAATAAATCAGTAAATAATATATTTTAGCGTACATAATTTATTTCATGCAATTAACACATTTTTATCACTTTGTTATGTAAGGGACTCAATTGACTGGCGTACAAATTGGAACTACTACCTTACTTCTATACAATCACTTAGAGATTTATTTATTTCATTTCATTTATTTATTTATCGGTATTTGATCTTTAATTGTTTTTACAAAATTTCCATTTTTTTTTATCACTCATGATTTTTTTAGAATATCTTTTGCTGTTTATTAATTTAACTTTAATTTAATTTTCAACCATTATAAAACATCATTAGTAAACTGGTGAAATGCAATAAAAAATAAATAAATAAAAATCAAATAATATTTTATAGACGTTTTTCTGTATACCTTCTGAATTGTTATCTATTCTTCTTGTAACCTTAATAATGGCTGATAATTGTTGATGCTACTATTAATGATAAATCTGTATATTTCCTATAATACATTTTATAAACTTAAAAACAGTTAGATCATTTCTCTAAAGTTAATTTTATCTAATTCAGCCAGTCTAGAAGTTTTATAATTATAATAAAAAAAATTGTTGAAATTGTTAATTACACGAAGTTTCGATTCTTTTAATAAAGAAAGAAAACACCGTAATCTTTCAAATAAGTGTAATCTAAAATTTCAATAAGCCATCTTTTTACTGATAAAACATTTTGTTTGATTTCAAGAAAAGGACGATTTATTTTTAAATCGCCAGGTAAACATATTTGACAGATTTATAAGACGTACTATTTTCATTTAAAATGCTACAAAAAGAACTAAAATTCAGTTTCCTCATTTAATATTAAATATATAACCAAGAATATATTTCGAGAAATGCACTGGAGGAAATTCTGAAAAGTTAAATCTGCAATTGTGGGCAGCTGACTTCCTAAAAACATTTTCCTGACGATTCTTGACATCTATTACGAAATGTTCCTGATTAATGTTGACGAAGATAGCTTGTGAATGGATTTTCATAGAAATTTGTGAATCTTCAAAAAGCTTTCCTTAAAGAGATTTGGACAACGAGCTACCCATTATTTCCCATGAATATTCCGACATTCTAGAAATTCTGTTACAATTTATTTCTACAATAAATTGTTTCATTCCTTTAAATTATTGTTTTTTTTTTTCAGTTACCAAACAATACCTATTAAGATCACTATTTGAGTTAAAACTTTACAATTCCAGTTTCCTAATTTATACAGATATGCATATGCTAAACTACACACTTTCATTTTGTAAGGGTTCCGGGGATAAAAATTCTAAAAACAAATGCATTTTTTTTCCTATACAATATTACATCTATACTAATATTATAAAGGAGTAAAGATTGTTTGTTTGTTTGTTTGTAGGGGGTAATCTCTGGAACTAACGAACCGATTTCAAAAGTGATGGTGGCAAATTGATGGTGACAACCCCTGCTCCAACATAGGCTATATTTTATGTCGGTGCTACTAACTCCAGGGGGTGCAGGAGCAAAAAACTTTCTAAAATTGCGATTTTTTAGCTTTCAGACTGGCTATCAAGCCCTGAGAGCTTGCCAGCCGGTTCTGTATGTATGTATGTATGTACGTAGGTAATGCGATAACTCTTCATAGAAATATCCGTTTTCCTTCAAATTAAGTATAAAGGGGGGAACAAGGGGCTAATCCCCCCCTTAATTTATATAAATGGGTTTTTCATGCAGAATTATTCCGTTTTTCTTCAAATTTTGTTTATAGGTTCACTGAGTTAAGGCGCTTCCCTGATTAGTTTTCGGGATTGATTAGTTAAGTATAAAGGGGGGGGATCGGGGGGCTAATCCCCCCTTAATTTATATAAATGGGTTTTTCATGCAGAATTATTCCGTTTTCCTTCAATTTTTGTTTATAGGTTCACTGTGTTAAGGCGCTTCCCTGATTAGTTTTCGGGATTGATTGGTTAAGTATAAAGGGGGGGAATGGGGGGATAATCCCCCTTAATTTATATAAATGGGTTTTTCATGCAGAATTATTCTATTTCCTTCAAAATTTGTTTATAGGTTCATTGGGTTAAGACGCTTCCCTGATTAGTTTTCGGGATTGATTGATTAAGTATAAAGGGGGGAACCGGGGGCTGATACCCCCCTTAATTTATATAAATGTGTTTTTCATGCAGAATTATTGTATTTGCTTCAAAATTTGTTTATAGGTTCATTGGGTTAAGACGCTTCCCTGATTAGTTTTCGGGATTGATTGATTAAGTATAAAAGGGGGGAACGGGGGGCTAATACCCCCCTTAATTTATATAAATGGGTTTTTCATGCAGAATTATCCCATTTCCTTCAAATTTTATTTATAGGTTCACTGTGTTAAGGCGCATCCCTGATTAGTTTTCGGGATTGATTGGTTAAGTATAAAGGGGGGAACGGAGGGCTAATCCCCCTTATTTTATATAAATGGGTTTTTCATGCAGAATTATTCCGTTTTCCTTCAAATTTTGTTTATAGGTTCACTGTGTTAAGGCACTTCCCTGATTAGTTTTCGGGATTGATTTGTTAAGTATAAAGGGTGGGGGGACGGGGGCTAATCCCCCCCCTTTAATTTATATAAATGGGTTTTTCATGCAGAATTATCCCATTTGCTTCAAAATTTGTTTATAGGTTCATTGGGTTAAGACGCTTCCCTCATTATTTTTCGGGATTGATTGGTTAAGTATAAAGGGGGGGGACGGAGGGGGCTAATCCCGCCTTAAATTATATAAATGGGTTTTTCATGCAGAATTAGCCGATTTTCTTCAAATTTTGTATATATATTCATTGTAATTAAAGATTTACCTGATTAGTTTAAGGGGTTCATTAGTTAACTATGGGGAGGTAACGGGGGATGACCCCCCCTTAATATATTGTTTATTTCTTTATTTTTCGATGGGCTTATTTCAAATTCTTTGAAATAAGAGTATAATATACAATTAGTGTGAATAGCCTGTGAACTCAATGCCCTCAGTTTAACTGGGCAGTTTTATTTTTATTTTTTATACTGAAGGAGCTAGAAATTTGAAATTTGTCATTGTAGTTACTTATAAGATGTAAATGCTCTCTAAGAACAAAATAAAAAAGAAATTGAAATTTAAAAGGGTGAAATGAGCAAAAAGCGTTCTAAAAACAGTCTAAATTACAATTTCTATAAAATCTCTGGAACTACAGAACCGATTTCAAAAGTAATGGTGGCAAATTGATGGAGACAATCCCTACTCCAACATAGGCTATATTTTATGTCGGTGCCACTAACATCAATGGTGTGCAGGATCGAAAAATGTTCGAAAATTGCGACTTTTTTATACTGAAGGGGCAAGAAATTTGAAATTTAGCATTGTAGTTACTTATAAGATGTAAATGCTCTCTAAGAATAAATTTAAAAAAAATCGAAATTTAAATGGGTGAAATGAGCGAAAAGCGTTCTGAAGTCATTCTAAATTACAATTTCTATGGAATCTCTGGAACCACGGAACCGATATCAAAAGTGATGGTGGCAAATTGGTAGTGACAATCCCTGCTCCAACAGCCTCTTTAATAAAAAACTATGCGTTGCTGACGACTGTGTTTTTCGCTAATTGTTGCACCAGATTAATCTCGGAAAATGAAACATTTGAAGTTACTGAAAAAAATGATAGCTCAAAAAGTATTTGTCAGAAAATCTTTAGACAAACTGCGTTTGAAAGGTAAAAAATTGTATTTTTCTTGATATAAATTTCAAATCTAATGATTATGCCGTTTTTCAAATATTGAATTTCAAAAATTACCAAATTTTCCAATGGAGTACCATAGCGAAACCTTCATGCGTAAAAAGATAATGATAAGGGCGACGTGTCCTGACGTGTATATTGGCTATAGCACGAGTCACAAATTATAGTAGCCTTAATATTCTGTTAAAATATAAAAGTTATTTATGAAATGTCAATATTTTGTTAGATTAAAGGTTCGTTAAAAGAAATTGACCAGCGTAGCGGGCGTAGCTTGCTAGTAGTTAAATAAATTAAACAAAGCAGACCACGTATTTCGACGATTACATTAGCAGATGTAACAATTCTGCCCTGCTTGTAATTAAAATTTTTAAGTAAATTTATTTCAGAATGAATTTTGTCATAATTTGTAAAATTTAAAATGATATATTTAAACTTTCTTGCAAGATATATGTATGAAATTTTGAACAGAGTTTATAAATTATGTTTTTAGTAAATCTCGTCAGGATTTTTAAATTCATGTGAACAATTTGAAAATATAGTCATCGAAGTAAAAAATCACTCACAAAAATTATCTTTTTTTAATTTTAAATTTATTATAAATTTTGTAAGTAATATTGTTATGATTCATAATGACACATTAACAAAAAAACTTTTTTGCACACAATAGTGAAAAAAGTAATAAAATCAAAAAAATTATTTCATGAGTTATATAAAAAATTTAACAAGTGTAAAAATTAAAAAAAAAATTAATTTTAAAACAAAATTTCAAAGTTTTCAAACCGTTTTATCTGAAAAGTAATATTTGTAGAGACACGTTACAGGAAAAAATCCAAAAAATGCCGATAAATCAAGAAAGTAAAATTTTGACCCGAGGACCGCCGTAGCATATAATTTAAATACTTTTGATAGATTTTTTTTCTTGTTTCTTGTTCGACGAAATATTTATAGTATTTCGACAATTTCGTTGCTGTGTCGACATAAAATGACATTAAAATGAAAAAAATTCAAAGTAAGTATTTTTTTTCTTTTAATTTGTTAATTTCTGATACTTTGTCATTTAAAAATGGATATAAACGACAAAATTAATTGAGCACAATGCCTCAAATGTCTGTCTTTAAACTCTTCAGTTCGGAGGGCTCCATATATAGGCCTCCATTTTTTCTTCATAAATTCTAAATTGTTATTATTATTTTTTTTTAGATCTCATATTTTTTTGTAGATAGCTAAATGATTTTGCTCTTAAAACGAAATCAATAATTGGGAGAACCTATGCCGATTGACTTAAAATCTTGAAATTTATTGGAAGATATAATGCAAAATTTAGCATCATGTGTGATACAAAGAAACCAAGGAGGTTAAAATTTACTGTCTCTCAAAACTAAACAATGTCTGCTTATTGTCTAATCTTAATTCAAATAGCTCTTCTCTCAAAAGAAAAATAAAGAAAAATAAAAAGATAAGAAAAACCGATAAAAGCTAGAGATCGATAATGTGACAAACATTTTAAACTGCTTAGTTTCATATTACAGAACTTATTCAGGATAATTATCTTCCCCGGGTATATGAATAATTGATGCACATTCTATTACAAAGAACATGCAATTGCCGATTTGTACCTTACATGAATTATACATTATTTTAATTACTTTTTTATACTGATTAAAATATTAACAAATTCATGTTATAATTCAACCTGTTTTTCATGGGCAAATGGGTTTTATAATTTATATATATATTTTTTTGCATGTCTTTCTTAAATTATTATTTTATTATGATTAGAATATGTAATTTTATTTGAATTTCAAAACTTCTTTCGTCAGATATTATGAATAAGCATTTAATGTTCAACTGTTTTTAAAAATGTAGTTCGTTCATTTTAAATATATATATTTTAAGAAAAGTGCATTTTAAGTAAAATGCAAATATTAATCAGTTAAAGTGCCACAAACAAATTCAATGTTTACAGATGACATATTTCATAACACTATCATCAATCTTGCTTAAAATCTCAGAAATCATCAATCATCAATATACTCTCTATGTCAGTAAATAATAAAAATAATAGCCTGCAATGCTTAATTTAATTTCTTTGGACGGAGTTGTGAGTTTAATAATATGGGAAGCATAGAAAAAAAATCGATAGTAGGAGTGTTCATTGTGCATCGTATTTAATTCAATAAAGAAAACTGCTTTGCATTGATACTATCTTTGAAATCTGCATGCATAAGAAATATAACAATTAAAAAAAGAGAGAAATTAACGTTTAGACATGGCTCTAAAAATCTCCTAAATTTCATTGCTTAATTTACTGTTTATATGTGACACAAAATCCATTATGTCATTGCGTCTCATTAAAAGTCCTTTAAAATAAATTGAACAATTTTTTCTACAACTGAAAGGAACGGGATCCTGAGTTTAAATTCGTTCCCAAATACCTAATATGGAAAATGTAGGTTCTTGGGGTAAGGGGATACATAAATATAATCCTTACAGAACCTTATAATTGTTATGTTCCTGTAAACGATTAGTTAATACGTTAAAATTGATATAAAAAAATTTCGAAACATATATTTTTGGATTAAATTAAAATATAACCATACATAATAATAATGATTAAATATAAGCATACAAAATTAATGATTTTATTAAACTTAAAGTTCTTCAAATTTATAATTGTGAATTATGTAAATAAAAAAATTAAAGAGATGTTTTATGTAGATAGTTATAAATGCAATCTAAGTATCTTATTCAGCTCATTTTACATCTCCATATCATAAATCATAAATTATTATTAAAAAAATAGGTGTTCACCCGTTAATGTCTGTACATATACTTATTTATACATTTTACCAATTTTTTTTAGACATTACTTATAAAGAAGCATGGTCAAAAATTTCCATTAAAAACGTCCTTCATTTAAAAAAATTAAAAACAGTCTCCAATAAAAACTTCCACCAAATAAGCATAAATTATTAATCATTACATCACTCAAAAAGTGTAAAAAAATGTATTATTCTTATTTCTTTTGTACAAATATATTCTGCAGTAAAGGAATAAAAAAATATGATTACTGTGTTTCAGCGAATTTTGGATGTCACATATTTTTATTTGTTTGTTTGTTTTAAATTAATTTTAAATTACTTAAATTTAAACCGACATGACAATTTTTAATTATATAACAAATCATATTCAAATGTAGAAAATAAAAGGAACAGAACCGTTTTATTACTTGCTATACAGGCAATCTAGGTATTGGTAATCCTTCACGTAGTATTATAATTTTCAGAACTTAAATTAACTAATTTTACCACACAGGAAACAAGAAAGTTATCTCAGCCACATTAGGACTTCAAGTTGAACCTTTTCGTCATCTGTGAACATCATCTTGCAACTTCTTCAACATCCACCATACAGATTCGACTTAGCCCCAAGCAATTTCCATCTGTTTAGTCCACTAAAAAACCATCTTGGAAGCAAGATGATGTTCACAGATGATGAAAAGTTTCTTTTATACCTTATTTCTGTCATATTCCTGCTATTTCTGCTGAAATGCTCTGAGACATTATCTACCATAATAGCCATGCCCACTATGACATGTGTATTATGGTATATGTAACATAACAAGCGTCACTCAGTTTTAATAATCCGATGATATATTAATAATGATCGGTGAGGTGGTCGTTCACATGAAAATCTAATACGACTTCTCTATTCATTGGCTAAGTGAAGTCTGACCACTTTTTGAGGTGCACTTGTGCGCCAACATTCATCATCAATTTCGTCAGATGTACATGTGTATCCATTCAATCGCCAATCGGAATTTAAGATGGTTTAGTAGATAGCTCAGTCGTAGCATTTTAACTTGGAAAGGGAATAACTTTTGTGCGGTTAATGGAGATGCCGAATAATGTAAGAATACATATACATGATTAAATAGCATATAGCATGGGATAGTTATGACTTTAATTTAGAATATATAGAATTTAAATAAAGCTATAAATTAACTTTTTATAAAATATTAAGGAATTATAAATTTTGAATATAATGACATATATATATGACCTCTACATCGTAGTATGTAATGTGAAACTTATGATTAATTATTTGTGACAATTTATCAACTAATAATAGTGGGTATACAACCACTAGTCAACCTTAACTTACTATTCTTGGAACAGAATCAAGAATTAACAGCCCGGTGGCGTATGCAAAATTGCTATACAAATCTTTATAGCATATAAAAAATTCAAAGAGATCAATCGTTATATGAAAAAAGCAAAAAAGGTATCTCTGAAATCGGAGAAATATCGTTAATTTTTAAAATATGGGAGCATTCACCGAAATTTGACAGCACAAATTCAAGTCACTTATATCTTGAAAGATACATGTAATTTTTATACTGAAACTTTTTAACAAATATCTTCTTGTTGTTCACAGAAACGTAGGAAAAAATTCCAAAGATAAAATATTTCGACGACAGCTTTTATTATTGTAAGTCACTGAAAATAAAATTCTGGCAACAAAATTTTTATGTATAAAAGACCTGATGCCATATTTTATATTTTATTTTCTAAACACAATGTCGATCCTCTTTTGAGAAAACATCTGGTGTTGTACTCTTTAAAATCCATATTTTTCATTTGAAATAGAAGCATATTTCAAACTATCTGAACAGAAAACTTTTTTGGAAAGATTTAGCTTATTTTGAAAGAAATGTAAGTGAACGCCGTGTGTTGGGATTAATCGCGTCACATGTTTTCAAGAGAAGATAAAACTTTTAATTTAAAAATTCCAACGCAATGCTTGGTATTTCAGTCTTTGGAAGAAATCGTAAAAAAAGAATTTAAAGAGCTGAATTAATAATCCTCGATAAAAAAATATATAGATACACATTAAGATTTTAAAAATAAATAAATATATAATTATTTTATTTAAATTATCTTTCAATTATAAAATAAGAGATACAATAAACATATATTTTTTAACTTTCTGTTAAAACTTAATCGTTGAACATTTTTATGCATTTTTTTTCAAACAATCACATCTTTTAGTTATTTTATAGTATTCCAAACGATATTTCTTGAAATTTAGAATCCCATAATTCATTAAATATAATAAATGTAAATACAAAATAAGTAATATTTTTATAAGGAAACTTTGAAATTTTGTATACAGTAATCTAAAAAACTCTATTACAAAGTTTGTGTTTCAGTGTATGAACATTTAAGAATGTGAAAACTGCCTTCAAAATGTAAAAACATAAAACTCTTAATCGTCTCACAAAGAGCAATCCAGTTTCATACATTATTCTAAGTATTTTCAAAATTGAAACAGCTTAGGGCGATCTAATGAAAACAATTATGAAATATTAAGTTATAGTTATGAATTATTAATATTTTTAATGCTGGATATTTTTGGGGTATATCTTTACAGTATCACACAAAAGCAAAGACTTTGCTTTACGCTTGAAATTAATGTAACTAGATTCATTGCCAAAGTAATATTATTGTATGGGCGTGTAGAAAACTGCGCCGCAAGGATTTTTTACGAACGAAAATTGTTAGAAAAACAACATTAATTAGTATAATTTGTCTCCTTTGCCTGAAACGAATGTTTTACAAAGTAGCGTTGTTATCCGTAAATGCATCTTCAAATTGACAAAAAAAAATATTTTACTGGGTCTATGAACATTTGTTAATTATCTTATAAAACAGTGATTTTACAATTCTTACAAAAAAATAAAAATAAAAATCTAATTGATTATAGGCTGAAACCCCCAGTTATTGACACCTGACCAGTAACTGACACTTCAGCAGAAACCTAACTCAAATAAGCATTTTCTTGTAAAATTCTGCAAAGTATTGTCATCTAGTGGTAACTTATTTCTCTTAACTGTTATAACTTATTTTTCAGCTAATGGTTTTTCAAAAAAATAATTGTGTCAGTTACTGGAGATATTGACCATATTTATCATAAAAATTAATTTTTAGTAATAAAAAAGTGTATTTTTTCAAAATTTTGTCAACAGTAATTTTTTAATGTATCTTTACTATACTTTCAAAAACAAAGATAAGTATTAAATATGTTTAAAACTTTGTAATAGGGATTTAAATAGGGAAAACAAATCGTTAAAGTGTCAGATACTGGGGGGTTCACCTTAGTACCTAAAATGCAAATGCATCAACACAAAATAACATTTAAAACAATGCATACACTCATAATAAATCTTCATATTAATGCAAATGTGAAAATTGTTTATTTATAGGTTGGCAGTGTACTATATCTTTGCATTTTTAGAATCATTATATCTTTTTTTTTCCAATTTAACGCATAATTTTTTTTTTTCTATGAATATTATTATGTTTTATATAATGTGTATCATAACAACTGTCCAGTCATTTGTCAGGTATAAGGGAACAATGAAACGTCCCATGTTTGTACCGGAAATTAGAGTGCAGAATCGAGGCGAGTTTAGAATCCGACTCGACCTGTTCGGGTCATATCGGGTTTAAGCTATTTCCATCTTTTCCGAGTCGGGTTTACTCTAAACGCTTCGCGTTCGGATGGGTTTCTGTTTGAGTTTTAAGATTTACATGTTATGTTCGGGTTAACACGAATTTTCAAAAAAAGTCTAGAACATATATATATATATATTAATGAGGAGTTATATATTTGAATATGAGTGAGATGTTATATGTTTATTTTTCTACATAAAAGATCAAATTTATATTATAGATATGATGGTAGACCATTTTTCAAAATTTTATTAAATAATAAGTAAAATATCTTTGATTTTGTATTGCGTGTGCGAGTTCTGGTTAAAGTATTTCCGGTTCGGGTTCCATGTAGACGAAAACTTTTTGTCGGGTTTCGGAGTAACAAATTTTTAATTTTTAATTTATTTTTTATTATTTTTATATTTATATATATATATATATATATATATATATATATATATATTGGAGGGGGGGGGGGGTGATTCGAATTGCGTTTTGGATTTACTTGAAGCATAATTTTCAGGTTGTAACTGATTATCTCAGTACTGTATGGAAAACCAGGTTCGCAAATCGTTTATTCTGTTAACAATACAGGGTGTTTTACTCTAACTGGAATGATGAACTCTCTTATCATTCTATAGGAAATGCAGAGACGTTGATAAAATAAAGCATGAAAAAAAAAGAGTGTACAAGAAATCATAAAAATAAAGAGGATATATTTAATAATATCTCTATTTGTAGATTTTCACTTCGAATTGGAGTCTAAACACGTCATACTGATAATGGTAAGGAAAATTATGTTAGTTCTTTATTTTTTTTTTTTCTTACAAAATTGTTTTCCATGAAATATAATATTTTTGTTGTTAATTTTATAAGAACTAGAAGGTTCTGCCTCCATTGAGCTACGCTCGTCAACCCCCGTTCTGTTATCGCAAGCTCTAAAAACACGTTAATTTGAGCTGCTGTAAAACGATTACAGAAGATTAAATTATAATTAAACGACCCTTGTTTATCTCCTGTAATCGGGTTTCCATTCATTTCCCATTGACTGAGGAATTTAAAGGCCGATCACTTTTAATAAATCAACTGCTGCTGAAACAGCTAATAACTGTTTTCATGATTGATTAAATAAGTTCAATTAAACATTTGAAAATCAACTTGTATAAAATGGCTAAGTAAACAATATTAATTAGTAACAATATGTAAAAGATTTTGTCGAAACAAATGAACCTCGCGTGTCAATATATTTTTTAATTAAAATTGTTTGGAAATATTATTTGAGCATTTTAAGTGTGGCTTAGTTTCCCATTTACTGTTTTTAACGCATAATAAATTAATTATTATTTTCAAGTTTTATTTCTCTTTTTAATAGTTAAGTGCAGGTACATTTTTAATGACATAATTTTCCGCATTTACTGCTTTTAACACACAGTCATTTAATTATTATTTTAAAGTTTTATTTCTGTTTTTAATAACCATATGTAAATAGATATTTTAATTAAAAGGGAATATTATTATGTGCGCTATTTTACAAATTGGCAACAATTTAAAAAATGACCTTTTCGAAATATGAAATGAATCTATATTAAAATAATGAAGATTTAAATTAAAAAAAAAATTTAAAAAAACCTCGAAAAATTAGTCCAATTAAAAAAGTTATTGCACATGGCACACTGCAAGCTTGTCAAATATATCCCTTTTAATTATGGTTAAATCACTACGCATAGTTTTTTGTTCCTATAAACCTTTTTTCACAGAACTATTTTGATCGACTTCAATATTAAATATATATTAAATTAATAATTCGATTTGAAAACTGTCTGCTTCAGCGTGTTTATCGAACATTTCTCTATACAACTACTAAATGTTATATTTATATCTACAATAGTTTTTTCAATAATAGTCTAGGAATTCTCCCAGACACAAAAAAGTCATTGTCAGCGGTGACAGTGTTGGTTACATTTTTAGATTAGGGAGATACTTACTAATTAGCATAATATGGATATTAATATATATATATATATATATATATATATATATATATATATATATATATATATATATATATATATATATATATATTATTTACAAATATTAACTTACAGTTTTAATCAGTTTTTTTTTAAGATAAATAAATTTTATAGTAAATTATTTTGATATATGAAGTTAAATGGTTGTTTCTTTCTTGTGAAGATTGCAATTGTTAAATATACCGTGGAATAAAATGTTAAGGATTTTATAAAAATTCCTTCCTCCCCCAAATTGTCGACACCCCCCCCCCCCCCCCCACCTATAAAATTTGAGATTTAATGCTAAAAATAAAATCGAAAATTTCAAATCAGCGCTTGGTGTGTTATAATCTTCGCCCGGAGCCTCAGAAATCTCCCGCAGTGATAAATGATTGATTTAAACTTTAGTGGTTTTTCAGACATTAAGGAACCGTTAACTTTTATGAAACGTGTAACATATCAACGCATACATTAACTCAAATGTAATCATTTATTTCAAATCTAAATTAACATTTTATTTCTCTGATTTACGCAATTTTTTTAAATTAAATTTTTTTTTATTTAATTACATCCACTAGATAATGATGATTGATGTTAGCTCTTTAAATTGACATTTCAAATCATTTTGGTGTTTTAGCAATAATTTAGGGAATAAGTTAAGTGAAAAATGAATAATGATAATAATTTAGGTGATGAAAAAATTAGTTTATCTGTTTAAAATATCTATAAAATGACAACAAACAGAGTAAAAACTATGTATTTTAATTAATAAGCGAACGCCAATCAGAAAGTACTAACTGAGAAGTTAAAACAGAACGAATGAAAGACTCTACTGTCATCTGTCGTGAAACTACAAAAAACAGGTATAAACAAGAATGAAAAATCATGCGTCCAGCATAGATTATGAAACCTTTTCCAACACATCTAGAAAACTGTAACAAAAATTCACCGTTAAATAAGGTAAAAAAAAGATATGTAAGTAAACAGTTTAGAAAACATATACCACATTGAAAAATACAGTTTTCGAAATTACCTTCCGTTGCAAAAAAAGTAGTCAAATTATTTTGTGCAGCTTTGTGTATGATCTGTAGATTTGGATATATACTACATAGCATGATACAATTTAGTTCAGTTTAAAAATTTACATTTAGCAATTTTTGCCAATCGATGTAAATGCACTCGAAATCTTTTGTACATCCCTGTATATTATCTAAACACTTTTGTTCACATCACATATTAAGCTAAAATTTAATTCATGTAAAAACGCATAAGGCAACTTAAAACTCCCTTCTAGCAATTACCAACCATAAACGACAATGTATTTTGTTCTTTGCGTAGCCCTGTATATGAATTTATTTATATTCCACAAACTTATATTAGTCTACTAAATATAGTTCGGAAAGAAAATGCATAATACAATTAAAAACTACTCTTAAGCAATTCACTCCCATAGTGCGTAATACTTATGAATTCCCTTGCGTAGCCCTGTATATGATCAACCGAATTTATTCACACCACATAATATAAAAAAAACCACATGATATAAAAAAAATAGTTAAACTTAAAAACGCAAACCGAACTTGAAAACGCATTTATCACTCATAGACTGTAATTATCGCACGTATACTGTAACCGAATTCTTTTGTGTGTCCCTGTAAATGAACGATAAACGCAATTCACACCATACTTTTAAGCGAGCAATTTATAGTGCACTTCAGTAATGCGTATTATTTTCATTATCTTTGAAATAGTGAAACATCATTATATTACGCTGCAGACGATTTTGACCCGTCGAACAATCTATAACAGAATTTTTTTGTTTGACCCTGTAAATGAATAATAAATGTTTTGTACCCCATATTCTACAAACTACATGTTTTAAAGCGCTTCATAAATATATATCAATTTCAATACGTTTCAAATGGCGTAGCATCATCAAAATGCACTTGAAACGATTATTTCCCACTGACTGTAATGTAACAGAGTATTTTTGACTGTCTCTGTAAAAAAACTATACGTGCTACACCCTTCATTTGAAATAGGGAACATGCTGTATTAGACGACAATAAAATACAAAAATTTCAGGACAATTCAAGCATATGTACGCGAGTTAGAGCACGGACAGACGATAGACGGAAGACAAACCGAGGTCATAAACACTTTTCAGCTAGGTTGGAAAGTGTTAAAAACTATGGAGAAAGTAATCCGCATCTTGCTCGGGAAGAAACTTGACGTGCGAAATGCATAAAAAAAACAATATTACTAATGGTGATTTCGTTAGGTTTTGCTTCAGTGGAGCAGTTTCACTTTTTGTGCGGTATTCCATACTAGATCGTCTTTTTTCACCTTCTTTACTGCTCTTTAGTAGCTTTTTTCAGTTTTCTGTGTTTGTCGGTTCATGTTTGATATTTAATTTTACTGATTTGGCAAACAAAAAAAGAAAAGTTAAGGTGTCAGGTACCCTTTGAACTCACAAAATACATGAAAAAGGGAGCTTCGTTAGTAATAGTTTAACTCTATAGCTAATTGACTTTGTATTATAAAATTTAAAACACATATTAATAAAAGTTTATTTTATAAATTAAAATTTTCAAAAAATGTATACATTCATATATATATTTTTTTAAATATAATGCACTTTTTATGAAGGAATTATTCTTGCAGGCATTGCGCGCAGCAGTTTTCACATTTGAATTGCTAAAACCAGCCAACAATTTTTATGAGTACCGATATAATGTGTTTCTTAAAATGGCCTACGATGAAAAAAATTAAAATGTGTAGATCCTGAGAAGAAACAATATAGAGAAATTCGAATTATCGTGTTTTTCCAATGCAAAAGTGGTCCGGAATTTTATACTTGTTACTTGAGAAACTTAACTGGTCATTTTGTGCATCTGTATGGTTAATACATTCAATCAGAATTTCATGAAATTTTAATCAACCATTTTTCAGAAATCGTGCGCTCAATGCCCAAAATCGCCGTTTTGAGAAAATTGACTTTAAAAATCAGACTACCCCTTGATCATATAAAAAGAGCTGAGACTGTTTTAGACACAACTCCTCTTCTAAAATGAATTTTTGCATGGGTTTTGATTTAAAATGTTCCTAAATAATCATATTTCATTATAAGCTTGTAAAAGACATTTAAGAGTACACACATTTAAGAAAAGACACATTTAGAAAAGACACATTTAAGAGTACCTGATCCCTTAAAGAAAAGAAAAAAAAAGTGTGTGGGTGAGGGGGGGGGGAGGGTCGGCTCCCTCACTCTTGAACAAGACTTGCAGAAACCGACTTTTACTCACTTATAATGTGTGAGAGAGATGAGTGATCAAAAGAATTAATTTTCTTTTTGCGTTTGTGGAAGTATTTTTGTATAAATATTGTGTCTTCTTGTTTTATCTTTAGAACAAGCATTCATAATAAAATTTTTAGGGATTTTTAGATTAGGATTAACTATGTTTTTATCCCATCTGGAATATTACAGTCTGCGGCTGTCACGTTTAATTTAATTTTTAGTCAAGCACAAGAAAAATATCGACAAAGAATAATTAGGATAAAATGTAATTTATGTTTAGTGAATAGATAATTTTTCTTAATGCTAAATTATGTTGCGAAAATATCGTCCCCTCCTCTAATCAAAATGGCTTAAAAATCTATTTTCGCCGATCGTCTTCATATTAACAAAATCTAGTATCAAAATTGGGCAGAATTAATTGCTCGAATTTCGAAAAAAAAATTTCCTAATTGCGGAATATTTCTTTTATAAGTACGTTTTTTTATCCTCTCATTTAGTGTTTTGATATCAAAATATTTTTATTATTTTTTATAAATATGGCAACGGAACAAATATCAATTAAATATGTTGAGTATATAATAAATGTTTCAAATAATCTTAAAAGTGAAAATTATATTAAAAAAAGTCTTTTGTTAACCATGTCTGCAAAAACTTCCTTTAATGTACTGCTATAAATTTATCATTATGAAATCATGTTTCATGTATCAGTAAAACATACTTGAACGCTTGAAAATGTTCAATTCATATTTAGTATGACGTAATTTTCACCGATAAATGCTTTTAGCAATTATTAATTTATTTCTTTTAAATTTTTTTTTGCTTAAAATTTTTAATTTGCGATATCCATGTGTAAATATATATAATTGAATATGAATACATTGAATGTGAAAATATTATTATTCAAGCTTTATAAATTTTGTCAACGTTAAATAAAAAACGGCTATTTGAAAAACATGAATTAATTCTGTATTATGAAATCGAATTTTGTATAAGACATTTTAACTCCTCCCCCCTCCAAACAAAATTAAATTAAATTAAATTAAAAATAAATATCCAAATTATAAAAAGGCACTGAACATTGCAATTAGTTATGTATGTGCCTATAAGATGTGGTTAAATCTCTACGTATAGTTTTTCATATAACAAAATTATGTAACTGAAATTTGTTGGCCGAATCAACATTGAACCGAGCTTAAAATAATTCTTTGATTTTAAAACTTTCTTCAGCTCTGTATCATGCTCTAGAAAACATCAAGTTTTCATATTTTGATATAAAACAGACGCAGGCGATTCAAAAACGGCAACAACAACGTTACTAAACTTTTTTTTTTTTTTTTTTTTTTTTTTTTTTTTTTTTTTTAGAACAGACAGATGTTTTCTGCTTAGCCAAATGTTATAAAAAGAGGTAAAAATATGAAGATATGCAATAATTATTTTAATTGCACGATTTAACACAGGAACTTTTTATCTACAGAAAATATTGTATTACCTTTCATATATATATATATATATATATATAAGATATATATATTTATAGATAGATAGATAGATATATTAAGTCAAGTTATTCATTTGATTTTTATTTGAAACATGAGATTAACTTTAACTACAAGTACATATAGAGCAGTTCAAAGTGGCATATATATATATAAAGCAGCTCATAAATGTTCAGCAATTTTCAAAACTGTTTAATTTTAGTTATTATATAGCGAAGTAATGTTGTTTCTTGTAAGGAGGTTCAAACTAACAAAAAAAACCTTTTCTTAGCATTTTATCAACTAAAAATATTATAGAATAACAAGAAAGAAATAATCATGCGCCAAGCAGAGATTATGAAACACTTAGCAGCCCATTCAGAATATTGCAACATATCTTCATTGTTTAACATGATGATAGTTGATGTACAAGTAATCAAGGTCAAGGTCAAAACGAGCGGGGTGACCTACTTTTCGGCTTAAGCTCAACTAGCCACGCCCAATGTACAAGTAATCAATTGGATAAACTCGTAACACATTTGAAAACCCAATTTCAGAATGTACCATCTATTGTTAGAAAACTATCTGAATTCTTTTGTGCAGCCCTGTATATGATCTATAGATTTGTATATGTTTTACATAGTATGCAATAATTTATTTCAGTTAGGAAAAGCATAACACGGCTGAAAACTCCCATTTGGCAATTTCCGTCAATAAGCGAAAGTGTACTTAAATTCTTTTTTGCAGCCCTGCATATGATCTGTAGAATTTATACACGCCAAGTAATATGCAATAAACTTGTTAAATTTAAGAACGCATATCACAATCGAAAACGCGCTTCTAGCAATTATTGCTCATAGACATTAATGTAACCAAATCATCTTGTGTCTCCCTGTAAATGAACGATAAATGCTATGCACACTGTATCCTATAGTGAGCATCTTTAAGTGAGCCTCAGTGATGTGCTAAATATAGTTCAGCTGTAAAATACTACATAACTCAATTACAAACAACATTAAGCAATTTATACTCATACACAGTGATAGTTACAAAATATTTTGTGTATACCCGCATATGATCTATAGAATTTATACACACCATGTTCTATAATAAGCATCTTGTAGTGCACCGCAGACATATACTAAATATAGTTTTAAACTTTTGATATACCTTATAATCATAGTACTTATGTAATATGATCTAATATTTTCCGGCCTCAATTATAAAAAATCATTTCGCAATAAATTTCTCTTGAAGACATACTAAATAAATTTGAAAATTTCGTCATCTGCGTTTTCTTTTACTGTTTAATGAATAATCTGATATTTTGTACTGAATTTTTAAAATTGAATAACGTTACGAGATTATTTTTTTTAATAAAGAAGGCCTTAATACCAAATAAATAAACAACGCAATGAAAATATTGTACTCTTCCAGGAAGACATTTAAGTGACAGAATATATAAGTGACAGTCGACAAGACAGCTGAAATTTTTATGTAAATTGACTTTAAAAATCAGACTACCCCTTGATCATATAAAAAGAGCTGAGACTGTTTTAGACACAACTCCTCTTCTAAAATGAATTTTTGCATGGGTTTTGATTTAAAATGTTCCTAAATAATCATATTTCATTATAAGCTTGTAAAAGACATTTAAGAGTACACACATTTAAGAAAAGACACATTTAGAAAAGACACATTTAAGAGTACCTGATCCCTTAAAGAAAAGAAAAAAAAAGTGTGTGGGTGAGGGGGGGGGGGAGGGTCGGCTCCCTCACTCTTGAACAAGACTTGCAGAAACCGACTTTTACTCACTTATAATGTGTGAGAGAGATGAGTGATCAAAAGAATTAATTTTCTTTTTGCGTTTGTGGAAGTATTTTTGTATAAATATTGTGTCTTCTTGTTTTATCTTTAGAACAAGCATTCATAATAAAATTTTTAGGGATTTTTAGATTAGGATTAACTATGTTTTTATCCCATCTGGAATATTACAGTCTGCGGCTGTCACGTTTAATTTAATTTTTAGTCAAGCACAAGAAAAATATCGACAAAGAATAATTAGGATAAAATGTAATTTATGTTTAGTGAATAGATAATTTTTCTTAATGCTAAATTATGTTGCGAA
Organism: Maratus michaelseni; assembly: GCA_963931845.1. NCBI lineage: Eukaryota > Metazoa > Arthropoda > Arachnida > Araneae > Salticidae > Maratus > Maratus michaelseni. The sequence continues at coordinate 184,773,371 of OZ007596.1, forward strand.
AATATCGTCCCCTCCTCTAATCAAAATGGCTTAAAAATCTATTTTCGCCGATCGTCTTCATATTAACAAAATCTAGTATCAAAATTGGGCAGAATTAATTGCTCGAATTTCGAAAAAAAAATTTCCTAATTGCGGAATATTTCTTTTATAAGTACGTTTTTGTATCCTCTCATTTAGTGTTTTGATATCAAAATATTTTTATTATTTTTTATAAATATGGCAACGGAACAAATATCAATTAAATATGTTGAGTATATAATAAATGTTTCAAATAATCTTAAAAGTGAAAATTATATTAAAAAATGTCTTTTGTTAACCATGTCTGCAAAAACTTCCTTTAATGTACTGCTATAAATTTATCATTATGAAATCATGTTTCATGTATCAGTAAAACATACTTGAACGCTTGAAAATGTTCAATTCATATTTAGTATGACGTAATTTTCACCGATAAATGCTTTTAGCAATTATTAATTTATTTCTTTTAAATTTTTTTTTGCTTAAAATTTTTAATTTGCGATATCCATGTGTAAATATATATAATTGAATATGAATACATTGAATGTGAAAATATTATTATTCAAGCTTTATAAATTTTGTCAACGTTAAATAAAAAACGGCTATTTGAAAAACATGAATTAATTCTGTATTATGAAATCGAATTTTGTATAAGACATTTTAACTCCTCCCCCCTCCAAACAAAATTAAATTAAATTAAATTAAAAATAAATATCCAAATTATAAAAAGGCACTGAACATTGCAATTAGTTATGTATGTGCCTATAAGATGTGGTTAAATCTCTACGTATAGTTTTTCATATAACAAAATTATGTAACTGAAATTTGTTGGCCGAATCAACGTTGAACCGAGCTTAAAATAATTCTTTGATTTTAAAACTTTCTTCAGCTCTGTATCATGCTCTAGAAAACATCAAGTTTTCATATTTTGATATGAAACAGACGCAGGCGATTCAAAAACGGCAACAACAACGTTACTAAACTTTTTTTTTTTTTTTTTTTTTTTTTTTTAGAACAGACAGATGTTTTCTGCTTAGCCAAATGTTATAAAAAGAGGTAAAAATATGAAGATATGCAATAATTATTTTAATTGCACGATTTAACACAGGAACTTTTTATCTACAGAAAATATTGTATTACCTTTCATATATATATATATATATATATATATATATATATAAGATATATATATTTATAGATAGATAGATATATATATTAAGTCAAGTTATTCATTTGATTTTTATTTGAAACATGAGATTAACTTTAACTACAAGTACATATAGAGCAGTTCAAAGTGGCATATATATATATAAAGCAGCTCATAAATGTTCAGCAATTTTCAAAACTGTTTAATTTTAGTTATTATATAGCGAAGTAATGTTGTTTCTTGTAAGGAGGTTCAAACTAACAAAAAAAACCTTTTCTTAGCATTTTATCAACTAAAAATATTATAGAATAACAAGAAAGAAATAATCATGCGCCAAGCAGAGATTATGAAACACTTAGCAGCCCATTCAGAATATTGCAACATATCTTCATTGTTTAACATGATGATAGTTGATGTACAAGTAATCAAGGTCAAGGTCAAAACGAGCGGGGTGACCTACTTTTCGGCTTAAGCTCAACTAGCCACGCCCAATGTACAAGTAATCAATTGGATAAACTCGTAACACATTTGAAAACCCAATTTCAGAATGTACCATCTATTGTTAGAAAACTATCTGAATTCTTTTGTGCAGCCCTGTATATGATCTATAGATTTGTATATGTTTTACATAGTATGCAATAATTTATTTCAGTTAGGAAAAGCATAACACGGCTGAAAACTCCCATTTGGCAATTTCCGTCAATAAGCGAAAGTGTACTTAAATTCTTTTTTGCAGCCCTGCATATGATCTGTAGAATTTATACACGCCAAGTAATATGCAATAAACTTGTTAAATTTAAGAACGCATATCACAATCGAAAACGCGCTTCTAGCAATTATTGCTCATAGACATTAATGTAACCAAATCATCTTGTGTCTCCCTGTAAATGAACGATAAATGCTATGCACACTGTATCCTATAGTGAGCATCTTTAAGTGAGCCTCAGTGATGTGCTAAATATAGTTCAGCTGTAAAATACTACATAACTCAATTACAAACAACATTAAGCAATTTATACTCATACACAGTGATAGTTACAAAATATTTTGTGTATACCCGCATATGATCTATAGAATTTATACACACCATGTTCTATAATAAGCATCTTGTAGTGCTTTTGATATACCTTATAATCATAGTACTTATGTAATATGATCTAATATTTTCCGGCCTCAATTATAAAAAATCATTTCGCAATAAATTTCTCTTGCAGACATACTAAATAAATTTGAAAATTTCGTCATCTGCGTTTTCTTTTACTGTTTAATGAATAATCTGATATTTTGTACTGAATTTTTAAAATTGAATAACGTTACGAGATTATTTTTTTTAATAAAGAAGGCCTTAATACCAAATAAATAAACAACGCAATGAAAATACTGTACTCTTCCAGGAAGACATTTAAGTGACAGAATATATAAGTGACATTCGACTAGACAGCTGAAATTTTTATGTGTACATAAACATTTTACATAATTATCTTCATATAAACAAATTCTCTGCTGCTGTTTGTATACTGCGACTTCTTTTAGAGATTCAAAAACAGCACTGAATCGTTTGCTGTTGCAGATTTACAGTACAAATCAAAGAAAATTTTACAATCGACCGTTACTGGAATGGAAACAACTTTCTTGTACTATGATACTCTATCAAAGAGGGCATCAATGAAGTGGAGAAGACCGAGAGAAGCACCACCAAGATAAGTAAAGGTGCAACAATCAACAAGAAAGATAATGCCATCATTTTTTATGACTGTGAAGAAATCCTGCTGATATATTTTTTAAAAAAGGAAACATAAGAATAAACGGGAAAAATTATGTAAGCATGTTGTAAAGCGGCTTTTCGTCCATTTTTTAAACGAGATTTTTTCGGTGTAAAAAAATCGTCTGCTTAGAGATATTATTTTTCAAAGCTAATATGTTTTTGAAAGTATATATTCTCGTCTGGCAACTGAAATTTTTTTTCACATACAAAATGAAAGAATCGAATGAAAGAATCTTTTAAAGAATTGATAAATGGAAATCTATATTTCGGTATATTCCGTAAAGAATTATTCGTATTTGGTTATTAAAAAACGCTGTGCAAGATATGTTTTTTAATATAAAAAACTACAATAAGTAATATTGTCGATAAGATAGGGATAATACGTGAATGTCTGGCTTCAAGTACATTTTTTTCCAAATATGTAACCAAAAACAAAAGGAATTCTTCGAATATTGCAAAGGTAACATGTTTTATGGTAAATGAAAATTCTCTAAGTCAAATGACTGTTGCTAAATCATTAAAATGCTCAGTGACAACTGTTAACAAAATCGTTAACATTGATTTGAAGTTTTTAAAAGAGCAAAAGACACAATGTTCATCGTCTTTCTCCACGACATACCACCGAACAGTATGCAGAATTCTATATGACAAGCCTTTATCCAATGAAAAACAGGAAAATTTTGTTACAATAGATAAAGCTTGGGTCTATTTATTATTCTCAAAGGTGATAAAACGATCTTAATACATAGTTCAATTTATCTAAACTGAGTTTTAGCAGAGGATCTATGATTGCTGCTGGCTTTGCATATAAATTAAAAATAAAGAGTGGGGAGGAAATGGTAAGACCAACTCCAACATACTATCAGAAACATATTTTGCTCCCAATCTTCAAACATGAAATACCATCTCTTTACCCCCAGTGCCATCAATCTGTTCAAATGCATCAAGATAAAGCCAGCAGCACACATTACAATCCACTGTTAACTTTCAAGCAAAACTGGAACGAGAAATGTGGCTATACCTTTTACTGATATGCCTGCTAAATGTCCTAATGTATCATCTATGGATTTTTGTGGTTTTGGACTTTTAAAATGTACGTTATCCAAACATCGTCCTTCAATCCTTCATAGGTTTTGGAAGGCTGGTCAAGAGAAATTGGCTAAAATACCTCTTCTACAAGTACAAAAGGCATTATTGTCATAAGAATTACGGTGTAGGAAGCTAGTTAAGAATACGGGTTACCAAACTGAACATTTAAAATACAAATATTTTATGTTAAATAGTTCTGTAAGAACTATAAAATTCGTCTCAAAATATGTGAACACCCTCCATACAAATTGCGCAATGAAATTAAAGAGAAAAGGCCTGGACTGGTGAAACGTAGAATTCATCTCACCCACAATAATGTTCCTATGCATTCAGCTTCCTTTGCTAAAGAAGTAGATAAATTCCGGTTAAAGGAGTTTGAGCATTTCCATACTGTCAAGATTTAACTCCAAGTAATTATTATACGATTTTCAAATTTAAACCTGACTTTCGAGGAAATATATTGAATGCTGATGATGACGTGGAAAGAGCAGAAACAAAGCGTTTCACGCTTTGTTCCCATACTTCTTCTGGCCTTTATTTTACTATAAACCTTACTTCTTCTGGTGCATAGATTTATCTGCTCATTAAACCATTTGAAAAATGAATCAAAGTATAGGGAAAATATATATAAAAAAATAGTAAAATTGGATCGACCTACACATTTTATCTTTATACAGGGTTATTCTAAATGATGGACCCATTTTCAAAAAATCGTATTTATTAAAGTGCAAATCCAAAATGAACAATCTTTATACCAATGAAAAGAGGAAGTTTCAAAGTTTTTTTTTAAAGACATTATAAATGTTCAATGTGGTCCCCGTTTGCTCACTTTTTGCGAAATCAGGAACGCAGAAAACCTTGTGCTCCACAGTAGCCATCTCACTCACAACTGACAGTGAAACGAAATCGAGGCCTATTGCCACGTGACCTCTACCGGTCGCCTCTGGAACTATCACCGCTTTGAACTATCACCGCTCAGTAACATCAGATACGCTTTCTCGTAGGTGCATTTCGCCAGCCCCCCCACCACCTCACATTTTTTCGAAAATATTACCAATCGTTTATACCTCGTTTGTACCCGTTTGTACCAACAATCTTTTCGTTTGCACCTCATTTGTACTAGAGTAATAAAAGATTTTTAGTGGGGGGGGGGCTGGAGAAACGGCCAGCCCCCCCAACTCAATGTTTTACAAAATGGATAGTGCCAATCGTTTATACCTCGTTTGTACCCGTTTGTACCAACAATCTTTTCGTTTGCACCTCATTTGTACTAGAGTAATAAAAGGGTTTTAGTGTGGGGGGGGCTGGAGAAACGGCCAGCCCCCCCACCTCAATGTTTTACAAAATTGATAGTGCTAATCGTTTATACCTCGTTTGTACCCGTTTGTACCAACAATTTTTTCGTTTGCAGCTCATTTGTACTAGAGTAATAAAGGGTTTTTAGTGTGGGGCTGCCATTTCTCCAGCCCTCCCACCTCAATGTTTTACAAAATGGATAGTGCCAATCGTTTATACCTCGTTTGTACCCGTTTGTATTAACAATTTTTTCGTTTGCACCTCATTTGTACTAGATTAATAAAGGGTTTTTAGTGTGGGGCTGCCATTTCTCCAGCCCCCCCACCTCAATGTTTTACAAAATGGATTGTGCCAATCGTCTACACCTCGTTTGTACCAACAATCTTTTCGTTTGCACCTCATTTGTACTAGAGTAATAAAGGATTTTCAGTGTGGGGCTGCCATTTTTCAGCCCCCCCCCACCTCAATGTTTTACAAAATGGATAGTGCCAATCGTTTATAACTCGTTTGTACCCGTTTGTACCAACAATTTTTTCGTTTGCACCTCATTTGTACTAGAGTAATAAAGGGTTTTTAGTGTGGGGCTGCCATTTCTCCAGCCCCCCCACCTCAATGTTTTACAAAATGGATAGTGCCAATCGTTTATACCTCGTTTGTACCCGTTTGTACCAACAATTTTTTCGTTTGCACCTCATTTGTACTAGAGTAATAAAGGGTTTTTAGTGTGGGGCTGCCATTTCTCCAGTCTCCCAGCTGAATGTTTTACAAAATGGATTGTGCCAATCGTTTACACCTCGTTTGTACCCGTTTGTACCAACAATCTTTTCGTTTGCACCTCATTTGTACTAGAGTAATAAAGGGTGTTTAGTGTGAGGCTGCCATTTCTCCACCCCCCCCCCACCCACCTCAATGTTTTACAAAATGGATCGTGCCAATCGTTTATACCTCGTTTGTACCCGTTTGTACCAACAATCTTTTCGTTTGCAGCTCATTTGTACTAGAGTAATAAAAGGGTTTTAGTGGGGGGGGCTGGAGAAACGGCTAATCCCCCCCCACCTCAATGTTTTACAAAATGGATAGTGCCAATCGTTTATACCTCGTTTGTACCCGTTTGTACCAACAATTTTTTTCGTTTGCACCTCATTTGTACTAGAGTAATAAAGGAATTTTAGTGTGGGGCTGCCATTTCTCCAGCCCCCCCACCTCAATGTTTTACAAAATGGATAGTACCAATCGTTTATACGTCGTTTGTACCCGTTTGTACCAACAATTGTTTCGTTTGCACCTCATTTGTACTAGAGTAATAAAGGGTTTTTAGTGTGGGGCTGCCATTTCTCCAGCCCCCCCCCCCACCTCAATGTTTTACAAAATGGATAGTGCCAATCGTTTATACCTCGTTTGTACCCGTTTGTACCAACAATTTTTTCGTTTGCACCTCATTTGTACTAGAGTAATAAAGGGTTTTTAGTGTGGGGCTGCCATTTCTCCAGCCCCCCACCTCAATGTTTTACAAAATGGATAGTGCCAATCGTTTATACCTCGTTTGTACCCGTTTGTACCAACAATCTTTTCGTTTGCACCTCATTTGTACTAGAGTAATTAAAGGTTTTAAGTGTGGGGCTGCCATTTCTTCAGCCCCCACCACTTCAATGTTTTACAAAATGGATAGTGCCTATCGTTTATACCTCGTTTTTACCCGTTTGTACCAACAATCTTTTCGTTTGCACCTCATTTGTACTATAGTAATAAAGAGTTTTTAGTGTGAGGCTGCCATTTCTCCAGCCCCCCCCCCCCACCTCAATGTTTTACAAAATGTATAGTGCCAATCGTTTATACCTCGTTTGTACCCGTTTGTGCCAACAATATTTTCGTTTGCATCTCATTTGTACTAGAGTTAAAAAGGCTTTTTAGTGTGGGGCTGCCATTTCTTCTGCCCCCCAACTCAATGTTTTACAAAATGTATAGTGCCAATCGTTTATACCTTGTTTGTACCCGTTTGTACCAAATATCTTTTCGTTTGCACCTCATTTGTACTAGAGTAAGAAAAGGTTTTTAGTTGGGGGGGTGGTACATTTCACTGTCCCCTCCACCACGGACATGGTAATTTCGTATTCACCGATCGTTTGTACTTCGTTAGTACCGGTAAGTACCGAGAGATTTTCGTTTGTACCGGCTCCGGTGCCGAGTTATTCTAAATTCAAGGTGGAGGGGCCAGTGAAACCTGATTTCCCATATTAAAAAAATGAAGTGTTTCAGATTTTGACGAAAATTTGTCAGTCGTTTGTACTACGTTAGTAACGGTAAGTACCGAGATATTTTCCTTTGTGCCGGCTCCGGTGCCGAGTTATTTAATTTTTTAGTTTGAGGGATCATTTCACTGGCCCCTCCACCCCCGGACCTGGCAATTTCGCATTCACCAATCGTTTGTACTTCGTTAGTACCGGTAAGTACCAAGAGATTTTCGTTTGTACCGGCTCCGGTAATTTATATTTACTTAATGTTAATTTATTTCAATATTTTTTTGGTCATTTAATATAATCATAATCTTTATTATTATTATTATCATTAATTTTTTAATTGGATACGTTACGTTGACGATAAGCAATTGTGCATATTTTTGCGAGTTTGGAAAAGAAAAATTCTGAAAGTTATTATTTTATACTTCATTTGAATATGGTCTATTGTAATTATTTTTATTACCATTTTATTATTGCTCACTTTTTACTTGTTACATTTATTTTGACATATTCAAAATTCAAAAGAAAACACATGAGCAGATATATGTATGCTTTAAAATGAGAGCTCAATTTTTACTTTAACAAGAACGAAAAATCATGCGTCAAGCATAGATTATGTAGCACTTTCCAACGCTTCTAAAATAATTTTACAAATCATTACCGTTTAATAAGCTGAAAGATGACATCTAAGTAAACAATTTGGAAAACGCATAACATATTTAAAAACGTAATTTCAGGAATTTTCAATATATACAATATTCGGAAAAATATCCGAATACTTTTATGTAGCCCTGTATATGATCTATAGATTTGTATATATACATAGGATGCTAAATTTTAGTTTAGTTAGGAAACGCGTAGCACCGTTTAAATTCTCCGTCTGGAGTTTCTGTCAATAAACGGAAATGTGTTCGCGAACTTTTGTGCTGCCCTGTATAGGATCTACAGAATTTATACACACCACGTAATAGACAAAAAGCTAGTTAAGATTAAAATCGCGTTTAGTAACTTAAAACGCACTTCCAGGAATTATTGATAACATACAGTAGAGAATTCTTTTGTGTGTCCCTGTAAATGAACGATGACTGCTATACACACACTATTCTGCAGTAAGCCTCTTGTAATGCACCTTAGTAATATATATAAACTTCAATGCGTTTAAAATAGTGGAACATTATTTAAATAATCCGCAGACGATTTTTCTCCATAGACGTAATGTAACGGAATTATTTTGACTGTCCCTGTAAAGTAACTCTAAGTGCTATACACCTACTATTCCATATTAAGCTTCTTCTAATGCATCTTAGTGATCTATATAAATTTCAATGCATTTACAATAGTGAAACATTTTTAAAATAAACCGCAAATGTTTTTTCCCCATAGACCGCAATGTAACGGAATTCTTTTGACTGTCCCTGTAAGAAAACTATAAGTGCTACACACTTCAGTTGAAATAGGGAACGTGCCATAGATAACGACAATAACATATAAAAATTGCAGAGCAATCCGAGCATATTTACGGGAGTTAGAGCACGGACAGACGGCCATACTGCCTGACGGCCAGACAAACCGAAGTCATAAGCACTTTTCAACTAGGTTGGAAAGTGCTAAAAATGTGCTACATAAAAGGATATTTTTATAGTATTTCTCTAATAAAAATTTTGTATGGCATTATGTATAGTGAAATATTTTCTAACCTATGTTTCTTTTTCTTAAACCTTTTTTTAACGTCTTGGCAAACTTATTTAAATTATTATAATTTTATGTAATTACTAGCATTATTAAGACTGGATGTTCTTTGATATATTTCTGTAAAAGAAAGATGCATAGCCTTTTATTATAATTAAAGCTAACATTGTTCCTTAATTTTGGATACTACTATTTCCATTTGTAAACTTCAAAAATTTTTATGATAGTAACTCTGTGATTAAATAAGGCAAATATTAGTATTTAAAAATAGTAGTTTTCAAAAGTAGGAATGTGTGAGCCATTATTCTTTATAAGAACATTTTCGATCGTATAACACCTGAATCTGCATAAATCCATACATATTCAAGAAACATGCAGAGTGATAATTTACTACTATCTTTGTACAATATCATTTAAATTATATAAAGCTTAAGTTGAATTCATTATGTTAATGTAGAATCCTTGAATATTCCATTTTGTGCTTTTCTAATTGAACTTTTATATTATATGATCAACTAATATATGTAAAATATTTATGTATGTAATGTCTACATCAAATAATATATGTATCTAAAAATATTTAATAATAGTTATGTCACAAATGTTTACATATCAAATATTTCTCATCCTTCAATTAGTATTACATTCTTTGTATTGAATTTGTAAGTTATAATGATTATTTACTTTTACATATTTTTTGTATTTTCTGGAACAAGGAGAAATATTTTTTCTTCTTATTCAATTAATTTATATATTTTTAAGCTGTTACTGAATGCAGCCCATATATTAGTTTATGTAAAATTTTATTAATAAACAACATTTTTTCAAATGATCAATTTTATTCAATATTAAAACTAACATTAGTAAATGCGGCACAAACGATTAGCGCTATCCGTATTTAACACTTTCCAACATAGTTGAATTATGAATTTGGTTTGTCTGACTCTGTCTCTCCGTGCTCTAACTCGCGTAAATATAATAAGATTCTCATGCAATTGATATATGTTACTGAGGTTTACTATGGCATGTTCGGGATTGAAAATGAAGTGTGTAACACTTACAGTTTTTTTACAGAGACAGTCAAAAGAATTCAGTTACATTACAGTCTACGGGAAAAAATCATTTGCGATTTATTTTAATGCTATTAACCGATTTCAAACACATTGAAGTTGATGTATATCTATGAGGTACACTACAAGAAGCTTACGATAGAATACGGTGTGCATAGCACTTATAGTTCCCTTATAGGGATACTCAAAAGAATTCCGTTACATTACGATCTATGGAGAAAAATTGTTTGGCGTTTATTTTAATAATGTTTCACTATTTTAAACATTTTGAAGTTGATATAGAATGTCACTAAGGTGCATTCCAAAATGCTTAGTATAAAATATTTTGTGTTTATTACTCATCGTTCATTTACTCGGACACACAAAAGAATTCGGAACTGTATGTTAACAATAATTGCTGGAAATGCAATTTCAGTTGCTGAAAGCGTTTTTAAATTAATTAATTTTTTATCGATTACGTGGTGTGTATAAATTCTTTCTTTCATATACAGGTCAACACAAAAGTCCTTGAGTAAATTTCCATTTATTGACGTAAATTAAATAAGAGGTGATGGGTACCAATAAAAAGCTTTAATTACTAGTACAAATGCGCACAAACGAACTATAAATGATTGGCGCTATCGATTTTTTAAAGCATTGATGTGGTTGGGGCTGGCAATTCCTTCACAACACCCACTGAAAACATTTTATACCTCTTGTACAAATGAAGAACAAACGAAAAGATTTTTGGTACAAACGGGTACAAACGAGCTATAAACGATAGGTACTATCCGTATTTTAATAAATTGAGGTGTTGGGGGGGGTGCCGTTTCTCCACAACCACCACAAAAAAAATTCTTAATACTCTAGTACAATTGAATTATAAACGAAAAGATTTTTGGTACTCACGAGTACAAACGAGGTATAAATGATTGGCACTATCCTTTTTGCAAACATTTTGGGGGGGGGGGCAGGCCGTTTCTCCAGCCCCCCCCCCACTAAAACCCTTTTATCACTCTAGTACAAATGAGGTGCAAACGAAAAGATTGTTGTTACAAACGGGTACAAACAAGGTATAAACGAATGGTACTATACATTTTGTAAAACATTGAGGTGGGGGGGCTGAAGAAATGGCAGCCCCACACTAAAAACCCTTTATAACTCTAGTACAAATGAGATGCAAACGAAAAAATTGTTGGTACAAACGGATACAAACGAGGTATAAACGATTAGCACTATCCATTTTGTAAAACATTGAGGTGGGGGGGGGGTGGAGAAATGGCAGCCTCACACTAAAAACCCTTTATTACTCTAGTACAAATGAGGTGCAAACGAAAAAATTGTTGGTACAAACGGGTACAAACGAGGTATAAACGATTGGCACTATCCATTTTGTAAATCATTGAGGTGTTGGGGGGGGGGGCTGGAGAAATGGCAGCCCCACACTAAAAACCCTTTATTACTCTAGTACAAATGAGGTGCAAACGAAAAAATTGTTGGTACAAACGGGTACAAACGAGGTATAAACGATTGGCACTATCCATTTTGTAAAACATTGAGGTGGGGGGGGGGGGGCTGGAGAAATGGCAGCCCCTCACTGAAAACCCTTTATTACTCTAGTACAAATGAGGTGCAAACGAAAAAATTGTTGGTACAAACGGGTACAAAAGAGGTATAAACGATTGGCACTATCCATTTTGTAAAACATTGAGGTGGGGGGGCTGGAGAAATGGCAGCCCCACACTAAAAACCCTTTATTACTCTAGTACAAATGAGGTGCAAACGAAAAAATTGTTGGTACAAACGGGTACAAACGAGGTATAAACGATTGGCACTATCCATTTTGTAAAACATTGAGGTGGGGGGGCTGGCCGTTTCTCCAGCCCCCTCACTAAAACCCTTTTATTACTCTAGTACAAATGAGGTGCAAACGAAAAGATTGTTGGTACAAACGGGTACAAACGAGGTATAAACGATTGGTAATATTTTCGAAAAAATGTGAGGTGGTGGGGGGGCTGGCGAAATGCACCTCTTTCTCGTGTGTGGGACGAGTTTGGCTATCGCGTAGATGTTTGCCGTGCAGCAAACGATGGACACATTGAACATTTATAATGTCTTAAAAAAACTTTGAAACTTCCTCTTTTCATTGATATAAAGATTGTTCATTTTGGATTTGTACTTTAATAAATACATTTTTTTGAAAATGGGTCATCATTTAGAATAACTCTGTATTTATTAGAGTTAATAAAGTACTGAATTTTTAATTTGGACTTTCTTTTTAGGATACTCTGTAATAGTGTGTGTTATGTTTTGATATGCCAAGAGAAGATGATCACTTTTAATTTTGTTATTCCTTTTTATTGATTGTTCAAATATAAAATAATTTAACCCTTATAAAAGCAAGAATATAATTTATATTATTATTATTTTGTATGAAGGATACCCTCGGATAGATTTATTTAAATTTTGAAGTTTTAATTGAAATCATTTAATACATCTAGTATTTAGCATTACGAAATTGTCATGTTTAACACAGGACATCTTAAACAATGATAGGGTAAGATATTTTTAAAGTGTAGTAAAAAGAAAATTGATTTAATGTTATCGAAAAGATAAGGATTTGTTAATTTGCGTCTATTGTATAAATGATAAGATTAGTATAAGTTCAGAATAGAACAGAATAGAATAGAAAAACCTCCTGTACTACGGTTTGCTTGTGGTCATGAAATCATTCTGCAAAAAACAAAAAAATATATACATATACTCTGGTCCTCAAACAGCACAGTGTTTTATAATTGAAAACAAACAATTAATGAAATAACAGGAATTTCTGAACGGCTATGCCTTAATGGAGATATGTAAATTTTATTTTAAAAATTACAAAAATAAGTAGCTCCAGGCCATCGTTGCATGATGTCGTGTTTAACTCCTTAGATCCCAGATTTAATAATTTTATGGAGACCTAGCTCAAGTAATTTTAAGAATATTTGTTTAGAAAAATCATTTTTTAAATTAAACATACAGTATAAAAAATATAATAAAAATATCATACACAAAATAATCATGTTATACACATGAATCAGATGAAAACGCAGTCTAAAAATACATAAATTTATATGCGTAATAAAGTTATTAGAATTCATCTATAAATCAGCTTGCTTCCATTCATCATCGGAACAATAAAAGCTGAAAACGAAAAATGTCAAAAAGGCCTTTGAACTGTATATGATGGAACGATCTAAAAAACAATTACTTCAAAGGAGCTTCATAAACTATATTTCTTGTTTACTGAGTTGGGAAAATACATACACATTACTTGAAAAGCCAAATCTTGATCACGCTACGTAAAACTGTCCAGGAGAAAAGAAAGCTGATTCGAATTTGGCTCAAGCTAGATGTAAATATTCTATTTGTTCCTTATTGATCGACATGAAAAATGCTAAACGAACTGAAAATTGTAGATGCTTGAATTAAAATGAATAATGGAATAGAATGAGGAGTATGTGCACCTGCCAAAACATGCGCGCATACACCTACTTGTGAAATTGTTGCTTCAATGACATAAGGGTGATGCTTCTTAATTATTATTCTTGTTCCGTTGCAAAGTCTTGGAGGATTTAAATTTCTGAGAAGCATAATGAGGGATCCAATCTTCAGTGTCAAGTTATAAGGTTGTTTCAAAGAGTTTAAAAATTCAGTAAAATCATGCACAGCCTCATTTTCTTCAACAACGGTATCTATTGATTTATACAATACAGTTTCTATAGGCAACACTTCTTGAATCTTCAAGCTGATGTTGTTTAGACTATCTGGTGTATACCAGTGATATAATACCAGAAAGCAAATGAGTTAATGTAACAGTTTTTAAAAGTTAGATTTCTCGAATCATTTCGAACTTTTATATGCCTAATATATATATATATATATAAATTGTTAGATAATAATATTATGAAAAGCAAGGTAAAAGAGGAAATCATTTGCTGTGCTGACATTAAACCTCTTGATCTGAAGATTTACTACTCAATAAAATTTGTTGCATAATTAAATATTTTAATGCTAATGTAATATTTTTATTTAAAATAAAATCCGAAAATACATCAACTTACCAAATTGATTACATAATTTTTAGCATCAAGTGTGCTGGAACTGTACAAATTTGAGTAAGGTTTATAGCTCATCAGCATGGTAGCTTACTGGTGAAGACACGTTTCTGAATAGAAATCGATCCTACATTCGATCCCGGGCTTGATTATAAATGTTAAGTGACTCCTGATATTTAAAAACTTTGCGTATTGTAATGGAAAGTAAGGGCAATTGCGCCATACAGGTACTGCGGAAAAACTTTTTAAAAAATGTTGCAGGGAGAGATTGTAAGAGATTCAGGAAGAAAAACTATCTACAGCTTAAAGCTTTGGTATCTCAAAGATCATATTAATTTTCTCGAAAGCAACAAATCTGCAGTCGACTTCAGGATGCCACTGAAATCTCTAGTGGTCCAAATTTTAGAAACCCTTCAGACAATTTTAAAACCCAGTTGGTATGGTATTTTTAGAATAATTAGCTTTATGAAATAAATAAATGACTTCGTTGACCCCACAATTAATTACCAACTAGAGAATGTGACACCGAATGTATTAATCAAAGTTCTGGGCAATCTACTGTTGTCGAATAATTTAGCATTATGAAATAAATGATTTCGACTTCAGTGAACATGCATTCGTAATTTTCAGGTAATTAAATTTCACACCGAGAGTCTCGAACAGAATATTATGTTTGTTTGTTTTCAAAGAAAATATATTTGAGTTACCAAACAGAAATGGTAGCAGAATTAAGGACACTAACATTGAATGAAAATATTCAAGATATCAAAAATAAAAATGTATCACTTATGCTTTAATTTCACTTTGAAAACAAACACTAGATAGTAGAACGATTTGAGACTGGAAATATTAAAATGCTTTGGTACATTCCAAAGTTTTATATATATATAACAATTTAAATGTTTTCAAAAAATACTCTCTTTTTGAGTTTAAAATTTAATTTTTAAAATCGAGAAATTGGATGTTAAATTATACATTATAACTCTTATAACACAAAATCCCGTTTTATACATTTTGAATTCGAAGGTTTAAATTTGATATTGTATTTCAATTTGATATTCAGTATAAATTTTTGAAAATCTATTTCTCTTTCTAAAATGAGATGTAAAACAGTCAATAAAATAAAATGAATAATTTTTCATCTTGATGTCTTCGTTTTCAATGTATCTACGGAATATTTACGGAATATTCAATTTCTGAAATTTTAAGATATCTGAATTACCACTAATTTTCAGAATAACTATAAAACTCTTAATATTCATTTTTAATAAGCTGAATAGAAATTCAACTTTCGTTTATTTGATAAAAAATGTTATTTAGATGCAAATGTTTCAGAATATATTTTAACCGGATTCTAACTAAGTAGATTATATAATTCGTTTGTAGACCTATTTTCTTAACGTATGTCCACGTATAACTTTAAAAAGCATGCTTAACTTTTTTTATTTGGAAAAATGTAATCTGCTTGTCGTTCTGTATACATCTATTTAGTATCCCAAAATGTCGTGTATTTCTGTCCGTTTTCCTTGTGTTTTTTGAATTTATAGGCTGTTATTTTAGTACAAATTGTCGAATCATTATGAATTTAAGTATGTTTTTAATGTATGTAGTATTTTTTATGTTTTTTAAACAATTGCTATATTATCTAGAAATTCAGTTTGAAAGGGACACGTATAAAATGTGATTTATAATAGTGTACTGCGCGTCAAAGAAAGCAATATTGGACACAATTCCATTTAAAGAGGATGTTATCAATGATAGAAACAATAATTCTAACACAAAAACACTTTGTTGTGCAAAATAATTTCACTAAAGTAAACCTAATGGCGTATAATAAGTACATGTCAGTGCAAAAAGTTAATAATCTCATGAAATGGATTCTATTGTTTTCTGTAAATTATTTCTTTAGTACAACGATTTATTATAATTTTCAACTCACAGGTTATCAATGCCTGAGAGCTAATGTACCCGCAGGTTCTGTATGTACGCAGGTATGTATGTACGTATGTACGTAATTATTTACGTAAAGCGAAAACTCTTGATAGAAATATCCGATTTGCATCAAATTCCGTATATACGTTCATTCTGATAAGGCGCTTCCCTGATTAATTTTTGGGGTTCATTGGTTAAGTTTTCGGGAACGGAGTTCTAATCCACCCTTAATTTAGATAATTGGGGTTTTCATGCAGAATTATCCGATTTGCTTCAAATTTTGTATATAGCTTCATTTTTATAAGGCACTTCCCTGATTAGTTTTGGGGGTTCATTGGTTAAGTATAAAGGTGGAAACGAGAAACTAAACCACACGCCTTAATTTATTGTAGATTTCTTTATTTTTCGAGGGGCATTACTCTTTGAAATAAGAGTATAATATACAATTAAAGTGAATAGCCTATGAGCTCAATGCCATGAGTTTAACTGGCCACTTTTCTTTTTTATTTTGTTAATTGTTTCATCACTATTTTGCACTTAAAAAATATTTTAATAAAGTAATGAGAATTGTAACTGATTTTGTCTTCTTTAAAATACGAAGGAATAATTTATTACAAAAAGGCTTCCATTTTACTAATAACATTATAATATAAAAGGGACAAAGACCAATTTTTCTCAGGAAATACATGATAACACCTTTTAATTTTTAAATATGTGATTTATTTAATTATATAGGAATAACACAGCAGTGTGTTTGCATTTTGAGATCCGTAGTAATTTTTCGGTCTCATAAAAAACGTTACACATACGGGCATCTAGAACCAATAGATACAACTTATTGAGAGCCTATTTCTATTTTACGCTCGTGTTTATTTTCAGCAATCTAGAATTCCTAATTGCTGAGATCCGTAGTATTTTTTCGGTATCATTAAAAACGTTACACATACGGGCATCTAGAACCAATAGATATAACTTAATGAGAGCCTATTTCTATTTTACGCCCGTGTTTATTTTCAGCAATCTAGAATTCCTAATTATAACGCACAAATATTACGATTCTATCAATAAAGGCATCTAAAAATTATGAGATCGTAATAAAGTAAACAATTTCTTTTAATGGTACATAAATGTTTTGTCTAAAAAAATTAAATAGTGTCTAATTTGAATTTGTTTTTCCATTCATCATTCAGTCTATGGATTTAACAATTTTAAGTTTTAATTTTTAAATTATAACGTTGCATCATAATAAACATATATTTTTGTATTGTTTTTAATACCTAAATAATTTTAAATTGAACCATTCGAAAATAAGGTATCTCTTATCCTAATAAGTCTTCTTAGGTATGTTTTCCTGAATTTTTAAAAATTGGAATGTGTTATTAAAGATATCAATTATCATTATTATAATATTTAACAAAGTTAGTCCTGAAACCTGTACTGGAAAACATATTGCAGTATTTTACTAATTTTATGCAACACTTTAAAGAACATACAAAAATCACTGAAATATAGGAGAACGTCTCAAGTAAATATCAACATCATTAAAACTTTGAAATTCTGTGTTTAAATATGATGCAAAAGTAAACTGTTATTTAGTGTTTTCTTAAGAAGAATATAATTTTTAGCTTATTAAAATTTCAATTCAATGTTTTAAATGCATTCCGTTTTCGTATTTTTTTCGTCATATAATAGAATTTTGGATTATTTATATACTAATTTATTTTAAAATCTATAAATTTCAGTTTATTATAATTCAAGTGTTGTTATTTGTTTTATTTTATTATAAGATTTTAAAATAATTAAATAATTACAGGTATATTTTCTATTATATCATTAGGAGCAACTAAATTTCATAAAGTATTTTCATGCTTGCAAATTTTCTTTATTTACACACAGTGCAATTTGCATTGATGCGGTATACGGATGCTGGGTTTCAAATGCAACAAATGCTCCAACTCTATATTTCTATTGTAGAAGGGATTAAATTGGAGAAAAAATAAAACATATTCATATTCAAAACATATGAAGCAAATATTTCCTTTGGAGATAATGATTTTGTGTGTTAAATAAGGCATTACATGAAAACATGGAGTTATTTCAACGAAATATATCCCTTTGAACGTTTTCTTCCGCTTAAAATACAACTTATTTGCATAAAGATATATGAAGAAACAACGCATATTTGAATTTTGTCACTTATAAGTATTTGTAGGATTAGAATTATCATGTGATTTTCGTTAACTATTTTGAAAATGCAAAAATATACTACAGAACCACAAAATTATTTTTTTTAATGAATGGAAGTAAACAGAAGGCATTTTCCTTAAAAGAGTTTCTCAAGAATATGAGAATGGAGATAAATATTCAGTCAACAGTATTTTTTCTATATATATATTAAGAAATAGGAAATATTCAAAATTATGTTATTTAAATTCAAAATTCTGTAAATGGTTTATATAAATGGTTTAAAGATCATACATTTTTATGACTAACATTTTTATGTTAAATTATATAAATTTTCAGAAATATATTACGTTTCAATGTTGCGGTGCAATCAGTCATATAAAACTTCTTATATTATTACTACGCTGTTAATGAAGTATTAAACTATGTAATAGTGAGTTAAAAATGTTGTTTGATAGCGAATTACACCTCCTAATATTTCTTGAATACACCATACGGTGAAAGACTGTCTTCATGATAAAAGGGAGACAAACTTTAAAATATTCTACAACATTACTGAACTTTGAGATTTTAAGCTACACTGTTAAAAATTTGCAGCAAACTGTCCAGTCATTTGACCGTTTTTATAGAAAATGGTAACCTAACCGTAATTTAACTCTATTCTGACCATAATATGAGCAATAATATGGTCAGGATAGAGTTAAATTACGGTTGCGTAACCGTTATCTATAAAAACGGTCAAATGACTGGACAGTTTGCTGCAAATTTTTAACAGTGTATGGTAAAATTTAACTAATGGTAAATTTTAGCATTAAATACCTAAATATATTAGTAGTTTCATTCATGCAACTTTTAAATAACTACCTGCTCACTTTCTTTATGTTGTAATATTAGTATTACGCATCTCAAAAATAAAATTTTGAATTTCATGAAATTTTTAAAGTTTACATAAACATTTGAATTATAAACTAATGTATAACTAAACTAAACTAATTATAAAAAAAGAATAAATTATTATAAAAACATTAAAAATATAAATTTATGAAGCTATTTTCTATGGAAAATAAAAGATTCAATAAAGAAAAAATGTTTTATGGATGTCATTTTCTTTCCATATTCTATCTTGTAAAAGGTTTGTTAAACTGACAAAGAATGGTCTTAACACTTTCCAACATTAGTTGCAAAAGTGTTTATGAATTTTGTTTATCCGGCCGTCTGGCCATCCGCGCTCTAACTCGCATAAATACCCGGATTACCAATTAATATATCTTATTGGTGTTTACCATGGCATGTTCGGTATTGAAAATGAAAAGTGTAGCATTTATCGTTCATTTACAGGGACACACAAAATAGTTATAGCACTGTTTGTAAGCGATAATTGCTGGAAGAGAGTTTTCAATTACGAAAAGCGCTTTTAAATTGAACTAGCTTTTTGCATATAACTTAAACATGGTGGGCATAAATTTTATTGCTCATAAATGGTAAACACAGATGTATTCCAGTACATTTCTGCTTTTCTGACGGAAATGGCTAAAATGAATTTTTCAACTATGTTATGCGTCTTAACTGAGCTATATTTCTGCATACTATGAAGTATATATACTTATCTATTGGTCATAAACAGGATAACATGCAGGAATCATATACAAGTACAAAATAATTCTGATATTTTTCTGGCTGTAGATGGTAATCGCTGAAATCCTATTTTTAAAATTGTTATGCGTTTTTTAAATCGTTTACTTAGGCATATTTTTTTTTACCTTATTAAAATGCGAAATTTTGTGACCTATTTTGAATTTGTTGGAATGTGTTTCGCCATCTATGCTTGACTTATGACTTTCTTTCTTGTTTATTAAATATATTGAAAAGTCATGCCTATATTACATTACTAGTTATCTACTGTTATGCGTTTTCAAATTGTTTACTTAGGCATAAATTTTCACCTTATTAAAAAGCGAAATTTTCTGACACTATTCTGATATTGTGGGAACATGTTTCGTAATCTATGCTTGACTTATGAATTTCGTTCGTGTTTATTAAATATATTGAAATGACATGCCTATATCACATTATTAGTTACCTCCTGTAAAAAGTGTTGGATTTTCATAATTGAAATTCTTTCACCTTTAATATTTTTTATATAACAAAGTCTGTCAAAAGTGAAGTTACATTTAAATTTAAGATGATAACAGATTATAATATTAATGTTAAAATGAATTATATATAAATCTTTGTGACGTTAATTATATGCCGTAACTTAGATAATAATGCCATTAAAACATTAAAATTATTGTAAAAAAAAGTCATTCAATTTCAGTTGAATGAATCTTTTTACATATGAATAGTAATAAAATGACAGCGTCTTTTATATTATAATATAATTAAACAATATATTATTAAAATAAGCTATCATTAATAATTAGTTCTTTAAACATGTGAGACGTTGAAAATCAAAATTCATCAAGTTTACCGAACATTTTATTAAGAAATTTTTGCAGTTGAAGTTAACCCATTAGGCGCCATTGCTCCCATTTTGGGAACATTGCTTTAAGATTTTTTTCTGAAGTGCGTATTTTATAAATTGTTAAAAGGTTCATGTTATTTGCATTTTGAATATATTAGATGACATCTGAAATTTTTTTGTTAAGTTTCATTAGAAATTTCTGTTTTTTAAAACGTGTTAAAAAAGGCGAAAAATAGCTTTTTGGCAGTATTCGAAAAAAAAATTAAAAAAAAACTTTATAATAAAAATTATATTTTTTAGTTAAAATATGTTCATAACAGTGTATTATGTTAAACAACGTCAATCTGAAATTAATTTGTATAATAGATCAATCACAAATACCGAAAGAATAAGATGTTCCCAAAATGGGAGCAATTGCGCCTAATGGGGGTAAGGTTTTTGAAAACTTGTACATATTCCTCCGTGCATTTGTGGTATTTATTTTTCAACTTATTAGCTATAGAAGGTATAATATCATTCTGAAACTAATATTTTTAGAAGATTTCATATAAATTAGTCCAACTTTTACATTTATAATAAAAAACAAAATGAAATTACCTGTTCCATAAGCATTTTCACTATCCATCTCTCTATTTTTCATCATTTCATAATTTTTTCTGATTATTTTACATGGAAGATGATTGAACAATTTTTTAGATTTGGATGATTTTTCGGATGTTCCGGAAATCGTTTGTTTGCCACCCGATTGCAGTATTGTAACATATGAGGAAGATATCTTCCTCATATGTATGTCGCATAAATTATTTTCTATTACATATGTAATAGAAAATAATTTATGTGATGATTTATCCCATGTTATATTTGGTGGAGTAGAACTTTCTGTAAATTCTGAATCAAGAGACAATCAAGAAATATCTAATTTAGTGTTTAAAAAAGACAAAGCATTAAACACAGGCTTGATATTTTAAATGAAAGTTCAGGCGAACTTCTAATTGGAATATGGAAAAAACTAAACAAAATGCAAAAACAAAAAAAAAATATTGTTAAAAAACCAATTTCAGAAAACGAAAAAAATGTAATATAATGCTGCATAAAAAATGTTCAATCATTTTCATGTAAAATAGTAGGACAAAAATTATGTATTGAAGAAAATTAAAGAGGTGGATAGTGAAAATGCTTATGGAATCGGAAATTTTGTTTTTTATTTTTATTATAAATGTAGATGTTGGACTAATTTATATGAATTAATCGTAAAATATCAGTTTCAGAATGATATTATCCCTTTTATAGCGAAAAAACTGAGAAATAACAAACATAAATGCACGGAGGCAAAAGTAAAATTTGTGAAAAAAATTACCCCCATTAGGCGCCATTGCTCCCATTTCGGGAACATGCTATTTTTTCTAAATATTCGAATTTTTTAAATTTTTTTCTTCAGAAATACCTTAAAGACTTTCTATTCATAAATAAAAAACAACTGTTTCATTAAAAAATTGCTTAATATATATAGCGGCGCCTAATGGGTTAATAAGAGACACTCTAAAAAACAAATGTTTCCTAATTTGTGAAATTATTATATAACCTCAAACAAAAATATAAAATAACCCCTTCCGAGTTACCCCCGATTCCGAAAATTATTCTTTATCTTTAAAAAATTAGTAACCCATCCAAAAAACTTATGTTACGGTTTCATAAAACGGATTAATACACTATAAAAAGTACTCAGACAAGTCCCAAAAATCGGTGATAGAAAAAAAAAATTGCTTTTATAAATTTTTCTTACACATGACAAATTCGGGAGAGTTTTTTGTATATTTTCTTTTGTAATTATGTTATATTTTCGTAGATTAAAAAACGGTTGTATTTTTTTTTATAGAGTGTGTTTTGTTCCATTCAGCCTCATAAGAGATTAACGTCATTTGTTGCTCACATTTTCAATGTAGGATTTGGCTTGCTACGTTTTAAATTGTTATTTATAGAGTAAGAACTCCTCTAAAAATTGATTGAATGTAAAAATGGAGTTAATTCACTTTCGCTTCATATTAGGTGCATTTATGTAATATAGCATTAAAAAAAGTCTTCATAAAATTCACGATAAAAATTTTACTTGCGATAAAGTGTTAGAAATATGAAATGAATTTAAAAAAACATAATACACTGCTCAAAACAATTAAAGGATATTTGAAGTTTTATATAAAATAAAGATATAAACGAAATTTTTTTTGCCGAAAATAGAAGAAGAGAATCACAAATGCAAATTTTTCTGGTTTTCAAACTGTGGAGTATGCAAATTTTTAGTTCGACGTCAAAAACGTCGCTTCAGCGGCAGCGAATGAAATTTGACTTTCAACTGGATAAAAGAAAATGAAGACAAGGATGATCGGCATTCAGTGATTGCTTTGTTTCGATGAGTACGATGTCTCAGCGAAGTCATTTGACAGATTTAGAAGCTCAGAGAATTGTTGGTAGGTTAGAAGGGGGCCAAACTCAAGCCGAAGTAGCGCAAGCCATTGGAGTGTCACAAAGTGTCATTTCCAGGATCTGGAACCGTTTTTTGGAGAGTGGATGTGCAGGCCGAAGACCAGGGCAAGGTCGTAGACGGTCAACAACGCCCAATGAAGATCGGTATTTAGCGTTAACAGCTCGGAGACACCGAAACATGAACGCTACTCTTCTCCAACAACACCTTCGCTCGGCTACAGGCACCACGATTTCAACTCAGACTGTCCGAAACCGGCTCCATGCTGTAGGTCTGTATGCTCGCCGACCGATGGTATGTGTTAGATTAACATCCAGGCATCGTCGCGACCGCAGGGAGTGGGCAACCGAGCATGTCAACTGGAGGAGAAATGAATGGAGCAATATTCTGTTTTCTGACGAGTCCCGTTTTTCTGTGCATCCGGATAATAGGCGTATTTTCATCTGGAGGGACCGTGGAAGTAGGAATAATCCTGCGTTCGTGCACGAAAGTGTCAGATTTGGCGGTGGAGGAGTGTTGGTGTATGGTGGCATCTCCATTGACGGGCGCACTGACCTCTACATCATTCGAGATGGAGCTCTGACTGGTCGCCGATATAGGGATGAGATCCTCAGACCTATTGTAGTCCCTTACACTGCAGCAATCGGAGATAACTTCATTTTAATGGACGATAACTGCAGGCCACATCGTTCAAACCTGGTGGAGGATTTCCTTTTCGAGGAAGGAATCGTTCGAATGGAATGGCCAGCGTGTTCTCCAGACATGAATCCAATCGAGCACGTTTGGGATGCTCTAGGAAGACAAGTTTCTGGCCGCCAACAACCCCCACAAACTCTCCAAGAACTGGAAAGAGCTATTCTGGAAGAGTGGGGCAGAATACCCCAACTCGTCATTAATAGCCTCATGGAGTCAATGCCTCAAAGGTGTTCAACGTTGCTGGCCGCCCGTGGAAACCATACCCCCTACTGAAAATGATTTTCTTTGAAGAAAACACCTTTTCTTATTCTTTTTTTCTCATATGCACAAATTGGGTTTTTTTCCTTTTGTACACAAATGCGCAATAAAATGCATTTTTTCTGCCAAATATGTGGAATTTATTCTCATATAACTTACTATGTCTGTCGACCATGTATCAATCAGCTAAAAAGTTTCCCAGATACAAAATCCACCTAAAACTGCAATATCCTTTAATTGTTTTGAGCAGTGTATATATATTGAAATGAAATATTGCAGAATAATTTAAATTTAACGATTTTACCAAGTGTGCTGAATTGTGCGGTACTGTTATAACATTGGGGAATTTGAGTGAAAGTTATTTTTTAAACATGTTGAATGACAAATTTTTTTTTTTTTTTTTCTAATAAATGACACGACATGGACAGAAATTTACGAAAATGTAATCCAGAAAAAATAGATATTAAATATATTATAAAGAAAATTGAATGCATAATGCATTAATTTTTTTCTTGTTAGTGATTTCTTTATCTAAAATAAGAAATAGGTTTAAGGACACATTTGCAAAGTACTGAAATGCAAGTGCCCACAAAAGGAGAAAATTAAAAATAATTTATTAATTTAACAGTTGATGCTCATGTGCTTTAAAAATGTTTAATTTACTCAACAAAAAAGGGCCTATTTATTTTTTTATTTGTGTATTAGGCTAAAAGAAGCTCAAAATGTGTATTGAATTGAAACACTTTCACTTTATGATTCATATAGTTCTAGTGAAATGTTGAATGAATGTCCTGTGAAATTTTACGATGGATTTTTATTTTGATATGACTGGAAATATTTCTTTATTTTTTGAAGTGTTAATTAATGAAAAGTACAGTGTGTTCTTTTAAAAAATTTTTATTCTTTGAAAATATAATTATTTTATGCTCATTGACTTTTAACAGAAAAAAATATATTGTTAAAATCTCATAATGTCTACGTGTGTACGCTTTCGCCCCGTGAAATGCAAATTCCCGCGGAAAGTGTAAAAATGTAGATTGCAATTTAAGTCCATTTGGTATGGCTTTTTAGTAAAAATTAAGTTTATTCATGCGAAGCAATTTTGATAGAAACTACTTGAAAATTACATACACATATTTATATTTGAAAATTAAATACAAACATTTGTTTCTTACGCAATGACAAAGTTGTACTAAAAATTTTCCTATGTAGACTTACCCCAGTCTACCTTATATTGAAAACATCATTTAAAACGAAAAAGGCCATTTAAATGTTCCTAAAGTATTTATAAATCCCTGCACATAGGTCATATTAAATTAAGGACGTTCTTTTATTTGTGTATTAGGCTAAAAACAGCTCAAAATGTGTATTGAATTGAAACACGTTCAATTTATGATTTATACGCAAAATTTTCCTATGTACATTTACCCCAGTGTGCCATATATTAAAAACAGCCTTTAAACCAAAAAAGGCCATTTAAATGTTCCTAAAGTATTCATAAATTTCTGCATATATGTAATAGAACGTTAAAGACGTTAAATATATCTCTTCTTAATTACAACAAAGTTATAACTCAAAAAGATGGAAAAAAAATATGCGTCACATACATATTATGAAATTATTTGCAACATTACTACAAAATTATTACGAAACTTCACTTTTTCGTACAATGAACATAAATATTTTCCTATGTTCCTATGCCCAGTGTACCTTATATTGAAAACTGCATTTAAAACGAAAAAGGCCATTCAAATGTTCCTAAAGTAGTCGTAAATTCCTGCACTTATGTTATAGAAAATAAAAGACGTTAAATATATCGCCTCTGAAAAACAGCAAAGTTATAACTCAAAAATTTAGAAAAAATATGCATCACGTATAGATTATGAAATAATTTCGAACACTACTGTAAAATTATTACGAAACTTTGCTTTTTCGTACAATAAAAATAAATATCTTCCTATGTACACTTGCCCAGTGTACCTTATATTGAAAACAGCATTTAAAACGAAAAAGGCCATTCAAATGTTCCTAAAGTAGTCTTAAACTACTGCTCTTATGGAAAATCAAAGACGTTAAATATATCACTTCTTAAATACAACAAAGTTATAACTCAAAAAGTTAGAAAAAATTTGCATTACGTATAGATTATGAAATAATTTCCAACACTACTACAAAATTATTACGAGGCTTCGCTTTTTCGTACTATGAAAATAAATATCTAAATGAACAATTTAGAAAACTTATTACATGGTTAAAAGAAAAGTTTCAGCAAGTATCACCCATAAACATTAGTTTATTTGGAATCTTTTCTGCAGATCTGTATATTATCTAATGATTTTTATACATACCACATAGTCTACTAAAAATTAATTCAGCTTTAAAACGTATCACACAATTAAAAAAATTATAGCTTTTTCATTGTAAATATCAGGTTGTTGATGACAACATAATTACCATTTAAAATATTCAAAGTTTAATTTGGAAATTAATATTCTGTATCGCACTGATTATAATCTTCCAATAAATGTTCCAAGAATATTTTCTAATGATAACAGAATAACTATTCACATTAAGTATTAAAATGTATAAATAAAGAGAAATATTTTTGTTATCATTATTAATAGTCTGCTAATTAACTTAAGAACATTCTCAAAAATTATCTTTCACCGCTCAACTACGCAAAACTTTCTAACACATTTCAGGACTAAATTTTAAACGCGGAAGCATGACGCTTGGAGGCATGTATACTAAATGATTTGATAAAGGAATTTCACATTTTAATCATTTAATTACACCTTGAGTTAAAAGCAATTTTTGTACCACGACGACATTTATTGAGCTATCGCTTCCAGCAATTGTTTCGAAACGCCAACTTTGACAGCATTTTCTAGCATTTTCTCTGCTTTTACCGAAAAAGGAAGAAAATATTTCGGATTACTTAGTTTATAAATGACAGCACCTGCCAATTTTATGAGTTTGTGAAAAAAATCAATTGAAGAGTGTGTCAGAAAGTAGCCTGTTTGAATTTGACAACAGCCAAATATTTTCATATTACAGTAAAAGATTTTAGATTTCCAAGATCTTTTATATTTATCTGCTTTTCACATGCTAAGAAATACAGTTGTTGAGTATATTTTAAATGAAAAATTAAAACACTCAAGAAAACTCATGCATCACGCATGCATTATGAAACATTTATTTTAATATTCATACAGGAATATCGTTCTAAAACTTTTTTAATACATTTATAACAATAAACAATTTAGAAACAGCATTCACTTATGGAAATTTGTTCAAATCTTCTTATTCAGTCCTGTTTATGATTTATAGAATATTTTATTTATCACACAATAAAAGAAAAGAATCTCTGAGTTTTAGTAATTGTTATGACCGAAAAACATTTCTGTAACTCTTTTTCAAAAAATAATGAATAAAATATGTCCATTAATGTTTGTTGCAAGCTTTTATTTAAAAAAAAATATACATATTTTAGTAACACGTGCAGAGAATAATAAAAACACATAATTATTTTCAATCGAACTTTCGATGATTTTTAAACTTTTGTTTATTCACTAGATGGAGCCACTATATACTTCCAATCATGTTATTGGCCGAAATTCAATTACTTGTTTCGCATACTGCATGTTTCATTTCTAGACTTTTAGTTCGCTTTAACTTTACTTCCTGAAGATGACTGCAGATGCAGGTCGAAACGTTGATTTTATGTATATATTAATCATAATTAAATTTTACAAGTTCATATAATTGTTCTTGTTAACACTTTCCAACATAGTTGAAAAGTGTTTATGAATTCGGTTTGTCTGTCTGTCTGTCCGGGCTCTAACTCCCGTAAATATATATGTATAGTCATGCAATTTATATATGTTATTGAGGTTTACTATCGCATGTTCGGTATTGAATGTGTAGCACTTTTTTTTACAGGGACACTCCAAAGAATTCCGTTACATTACGGTCTATGGGGGAAAATCATTTGCGGTTTATTTTAATGATTTTATACAATTTCAAACATATTGAAATTAATATACCACTGAGGTGCATTACAAGAGGCTTACTATAGAATATGGCGTACATAACACGTACTTAACGGTCTATGGAGAAAAATCGTTTGGGGTTTATTTTAATAATGTTTCACTATTTCAAATATATTGAAATTGATATAGTGCATCACTAATGTACTTTATTCATTTTTGTACTTTATTCATTTTTGGTCAGAAGAAAAATAATTACTTTGTAATAACTCAGAATTCCATTTTGTCTTATAACTTCTAGAAATTCAGAATTCTTTAAGCACAAATGTACGAGTATTAAAGATAGCTATGCACGCGCATTTTACTTCACTAAATGTTATTTTGTGAAATATCTTTGTAAAAATTTATTTTAATTCCATTTGTTATTGAGGAAAAAATATTTTTGAATTATCCAGATATTCTGATTTAGTTCTGCATTATAACTAAAAAAGGGAAAATATATTTCTCCAAGTTAAAATCTTATGTGATTTTTTTTTTTTTTTTTTTTTTTTTTTGTAATCACAGACTTTGAAAGTGTATTTTTTAGGAACTTTTACGAGAGTGAAAATATTATTAATTACACGAAAAACACAATAAGAACTTTTTTATTATTCCGTTATTTTAGAGCGATAAGGTCTTCGAAATTACCAATTTAATGTGTTTTATTTTAATGATGTTAACGGATATATAGACACACAAACAAAATTTAAAAAAAAACATATTTGCTTTTAATTCAGTTTTTTGAAAAGGAAATGAAAAAAAAATTAAACTACTAAAAATTAAATAATTACTCTACATAAACCAGACTATTTAAAATTACTGATTTGTAATACAGACTGTTATAGAAAGAAAGTTTCCAAATAATACTTAAAATATGACCAAAAATTTGCATCATAACTAGAAGAAGAAAACATTTGTCTCCAGGTCGACAACTTGTTTGATGATTTTTCTACAATCATAAAAAGCGAAATTTTATTTTCACAGAAACTTTTACGAGAGTGAAAATATTTCTTCTACGTAATAAAACGTATTGTCAATAGCGGCAATAAAATGTCTAGGAAATAGGATACTTTGATTTAGTCAGCAAAAAATGTTTGAAACTGCTTGACTGAATGTGTTTATATTTAATGATGTGAAAAAATGGGTACAGAAATGACATATGAAATTTCAAACAGCCAAACAACGTCTTTTTATTTTTAACCACCAAAACGTTTTACATTAACACAAATGTTCATAGAAATTTCATAGGTGACATTTTTTTCATAAAATTTCTATCATTGCTGTAGTTAAACACAAAGGACAAATCAGGTTACTGAAATACATTTTTAAAAAACTGTAAGACTTAACCCTTCAGAATTAGCACAGGGTATACCAGAGATATTTTTAATTTTTTCCGATTATGTTTTGTTATTTAAGCTTTAACTATGACAGACATATGTAATTTTAATGTCTTATTATTAATGCTAGCTGGCACAGTAACCCGATGTGTTAATTTTACATTGTACGAGATTGTTCGATTTTTGGAAAAAAATAAATCTAATTTTATTCTGTATTTAAAAAAGATTTATCATATCATTCTTTTTAATTTCTTATTATATTTATTGTCATCTTTACAATGTAAATTAGTTGAAGATTGCTAAAATTAAATTTTGTAAGTTACGTGATTTAATAGTGATATAGGCGCAATAAACTTACATTTGTCGAGAGAATTTGGGATAATTTTTTTTTTCATTGGCGGGGGTTGTTATGGTTTGGACAAAAAATTTAATTTTAGCATATGCCATGTGTGCATTGTTAGACTCCATGCTCAAAATTCCATGTTGTATCACATTCCATACATCTACATTTAAAAAAATATTCATCATACGGATCAATAATACTGAACTATATGTATATTCAATCAGATGATATCATATCAGTGTACATTCAATCAGATGATATCATATCAGTGTACATGCAATCAGATGATATCATATCAGTGTATATTCAATTTTGATTACTGGGAAGATGCTAAATAGTTTTGAAATGATGTGAAGCATTA
Source organism: Maratus michaelseni (assembly GCA_963931845.1). NCBI lineage: Eukaryota > Metazoa > Arthropoda > Arachnida > Araneae > Salticidae > Maratus > Maratus michaelseni. The sequence goes on from OZ007596.1 coordinate 184,803,843, forward strand.
TCATATATTACCTATAAAACATCCTTACTGTTGAAACAGTATATTAAATAGTATTTGACACATAAAAATATTTTTCATCCGTAGTATTGCATTTTACTATATTCCACCTATTGCATATATTTTCGTATACTGATATTAAGATGTAAATATACCCATCAGAAATACAAATAAATACAATCGTATTACAATATTGGGTACGTGGAAGCTTACTTCTGTAGCAATATCATTTAAAATATTTTTAAAAGATATTTATATTTTATAAATAATATCTAATTATCATTTTAATATGTTAATTCCATGTCACGTGGCGTAAATTTGGATACGGTCCTTGCTCGACACCTTTAAATTTTGATGCAATCTTAAAAGAACGTTCACACGGGTCTAAGATGGACATCTGCACACTGTCAGAAATAGAAGTAAGTAAAGTTGAGGCAATAAGGAGGCTTTCACAAAGTTTGCTATTTCATTGTCTCAGGAAAACAAACAAGTAACAAAGTTTCTCATCTCACTGCTTATGATACAAGAAAACTTACATATTTCAAATATGTGATCTAGAACATAACTGCAGTATTAACCATTAAAAACACGGACGGTTTGTGCTAACATAAGCACACGGACGGCGCACTTTAGCCGCCTTTGTCTCTTAATGTCTAAATAATAACTTTTAAGGAAATCTTTGGTTAGTGCAAGGTTCATTAGTACTATAAAAGTGATAAACATCAAATTATTAAAAAGCACTAATTTAATTAGAATTAATAACGTAATTGCTTTGGAATTCGCAACTTCTTTTCGCTGAGTGGCGCACCCAGTGCACCGTCCAGACACAGATACAGCTTCTTCCTCTGCCTGCCTATTCACCGGATATGTCATTTTTTGAGCATGTCTGGATCTTTAAAATTAAACATCAGAAATAAATACTCAAAAATTCTAACCTCGCATCAGACTAGGCCTTAGTGTATCTCCCGATGAATTTGGTCCGTACTTTAACAAGCCGTAACTACTAAACACAGTACAGTACAATAAAAGTTTCCCCCTTTATCAATTACCTATGAATGTGTCATAGAGTTACAAAAGTCGTTTTATTCCTGCATAAATGCTTATTATTTTATTCATCTTTGAACTGCTTCAAAAAATAAATACATAAATTCCATTTTCAGAAGTCTCTATCCCAAAAGAAACACTTCTAATTTCATTATCCTTCACTTTAGTGGTAAAAATTTTCACCTTGATTGACAAGGAAACTTTTGCTTCGTTTTGGGCGTTTTCTTATACAATAAAAAAAATGATTCAAAACAAATATTTTGAATATATGTAAAATTTAAAATCCTGTTTGTAAAAATTGAAACACCATGAAGGAATCATGCCAGTGAACTGAAACTGATAACACATGTAAGGGTTTTGTATTAAAATGATTAGAAATTCAAAGTCTCCGCTCAAGCATAGTCTGAGTAGTGCCCTCTGAACTACTGATTTAACCGTATAATTAGAGAGTTGTAGCGGGACGTTGAAAACTGTATATGGTTCACTGCCATTGGCAAGCATTCCATGAGAAGTCATTATACCTCGACAACAACAGAGGGTGCCATATGAGCAAGCTATTGAATTTGTATGGAGATGACTGAGATGCGTGAAGGGTCTTCTCTTATCATGCAATATCAGTTGTTATGGAGCACAATTCCACGACGGTGATGCGAGTGTAAAAGTAGTGAACACAAGTGAACCGCACGAATCGAAAATCCGGCGGTGGATGGCGAAATGTTACGTCAGCACAGGATGATAGCCACCTCATCCACATGGCAGTGGTGGACAGTACAGCTTGATCTTGTTAGTTGTCAGAACGTTGGAGCACTGTTACAAAAGTGTTATTGCCTGCTCCCTCAATTCGTCAGCGTCTTCTGTGTCGCGGACCGCATGGAAGAGTTCCCGCGTACAGGATTCCCCTCACGCTAAACCATCGGCGCCTACAATGGGCTTGTTGACATGAACAATGTCGTGCCAATTGGCATATACTCATCTTTTCCGAAGAATCCCATTTTGATATTGGGTACAGTGATGGGCGCATCCGAGTTAGATGCCGAACCGGTGAATGTTACATTCCCGGGTATGTCTTCCGATACTGGACGAGAGCGAAGTGTGATAGTTTGTTCCGCTATTGAGTATCATGGACAATCTCATCAGGTAAGAATTGTGGGTAATCTCAACAGTAACCGGTACGTCAGAGACGTTTTGCAGCCGTTCATTTCTTTTATTTTCTCTTTTTTTTAATTTTAGCACTGTACTTTTTGTTTTCCATAATTATTGGCGATGTAATTTTATTTCTGAAGATTTTATTCTAATAAAAATATAATTTTGCGAAAAGAAGATTTTATTTCGCTAGATGTTACTAGATGTTATTAAAGAAACATCAAAACATATCTTATTATTTTCTAATAGTTCTGAAAAATCTATACAGGCCTGATTAGTTTAAAACTTTATAGTTAATGAAAATTTGCATCTTAATATTCAGATCATGTATCAAAATACAGAGTGTCTAAAAATGAACTGAACGTCTATAAGTTTTAAAAACAAATAGAAGGTGACAGATATTGTAGTTATTCTTGCAATGTGTGAAGTTTGGAGTTTCAGTACTACAATTTCTTGTTCAGTCCAAAATATCTCCGATAGATGACGTTTCTCTGTTCTAAACCATAATGCTGCTGAAAATAGCTTTGCCATTTTAAAACTCAAAATGTTTTCTAGCGTTTCTAGAGTAAAATATAATGGCGGTCAAATGTGGAATCAACCTCGATTCAATTTATGCGTTTGAGTGTTCTAACAATTTGTGAGAGTGTAGCGCCATCTATAGTTAGTCATTGGAACTAAAACGAGGAAACTTAGTGCAAAAATTTCTGACATCACACAAATTACTTTCGAAGCAGAATAAATTAACCTACCTAGAGAGTAATGCATAGTCATTAACTTTTGAATGAATTTAAAGAATGTTCAAATCGCTTTATGACGCACTGTAATAGTTCTAATAATAATTGTCCTTCCTAGTTTTCTCAATCTCTTTAAATTGTGTTCCTAGTTATAATTACTGTGAAAAGAATCTAATATTTGAAATCTAATTTATTTAAATGAGAATCCGTTTTGAAAACTGCACTGCACAATGTGCTCATTTGACGACTTTAAAATTTTTATATTCCCGTGTATTCGACCGAAAAAAGTCATTTTCTGCATGAACCGTTTCAAATATTTTTTTCTTTGAATAAAAATAGCTAAGAAATGAAAACAAAAAAAGTCTTTTTAAGTTCCTCGAGAAATTTAAAAATTTTAAAAACTTTGATAAATAAAATACAGTCAACCATATAATGGCACTGAGAAAAAGCAATACCATCACTTTAAAAGTCATTTGAAATCAAATAATGGGAAATACTCAAACTAGCGTTTTCTCTCCTAAAATTCCCTTTTCTTTTTTGAGATTAATATATTTTTTATGGAATTTAGAAGGAGTACGTTATTGCTTTTATATATTTTTATTTTCGAGTAAATTCGGAAAATGCGAATTCCATAATAATAGTCAAAAGTTTGGAAGTTGTATTTATGGGGAATTAAATGAAATTACTTTATTTAAAGTTTAGCCTAAAAACTGGTGACATTTAAATGATAACAGAAGGTTGTTTACTACCCATGGCAAAAAGCAGGGAATCGACTTAAATTTTTCCCGACGAGTAATGAAATGTGAAAAATTTTGTAGAATATTCTTAAGTGGGTGAATTATATTTCTTATTAAAGATACATACATGTGTGTACAATGTAAAAAATATGACAAAATGGCTACACGAATATTTTACATAATGATATTCCTCCAAATGCCGTTACAATATAAATATACAATCACGTCCTGTGTGGATAAAAAAAGGATTTCAATGTTTTCGCAAAATACATGGTTAATAACTTTTGTTTCCACATTTCGCATTGATGATCAACTTCAATACTGTCAGGAATTGACTTAACAAAACTATTTACTTTTGTTTGGATCTATGACTTCCCAGGATTTTTGCAAGAAGTTTTTTTGATTCTTGTGTACAGATTTCCTGTGACTAAAATACTATTGATTTGCAAAATAAAACCATATATTTTTATAGAACTGATATCTGGACTACACGTTATCCACCCCATTTGAACGAAATTATTTTCAGAAAGAAACTTTTAATGTACAGGACTCGTCATCCACAAAAGTAACATAATTTTTTCCAAACAGAATCTAAACTAGAAATCAAGATATTTTCTAAAATTTATGCATATTTCTCCGAACTCCCATTTCCATTTACTATACACAGAATTCCAGCCCCCCCTTAGACATATAGCCCTCAATCATGATGAATCGTAATCTTTAGACAAAAATTTATAGCCTTCGTTTCAATTTGCCACCATCAAACATATTTTAGATGTACAATAACATTCAATTTTTCATTCTTATTTACAAAAGTAATGCAATCTCTCGAAGACTTAACTAATTATATCTATTTATTGAACTTTATTATATTTTTATAGTGTACTTATATTTTTATAGCCTTAATGCATCTTCTGTATATTTATATGATATACTAATCATCTACAAACAATTTACTATTGTATTAAACAAATTGGAAATTGTACGTTAAACGTGACAAATTAGGTGCGTTCGTTTCTTAACTAGTTTCACAATGTAAAAAAACCATCCTTATAATCGATCGGATCGTATGTTTGTGCATGTGATACTTTAAAAAGTTTTTTAAAAGTGTTTATGTTGCCAATTTTAGAAGTAAATAACGTCGTTTTCCTTTGTCATTTTTCTATGGAAAAAAATGAATGCTTTTAGTTGTAGTTTGATGAAATGTTTTTTTAATGGTGACTTTACATATTGAGAAGAACATATGAAAGATCAAGGATAGATAATGCACTTATTGTAAAATTTGAGGTGACACTTAATTTAAGAGGTATTGAATAATTTCACAACCTTTGTTTGAGGCAAAGATTTAAGTAATTCCTTCGAAAACGCAGTTGAAGAAAGCTTTTAAATGCGGAAAAACAATGAAAATCGACATTTATAAAAGAGAATGACGAATAAACATTCGAGACTTTCGCCCTTTTCTTCCTGATCCTTCATATTGTTTAAAACTGTGTGGTGTTTTAAATAAAATTTTTCGTGTATGCAGATTTTTACAGAGAGGGTGATAAGGAGGTGAGTTGTAACAAGCTGTAACCTGGGAGGGGTGTCAAAGGAAAGAGCTAATTTCGAATAGCTTATATGCACATACAGGGCATGTAGAGGGCCCATAAAGCTAATATCTACCGGGACTCACATAATTTGTAAGTGCCCCTAAATAGTTGAGTGGAAGCTAATTACACCATGAAATCGGTATCACTATAATATATGATGATTCGAAATGAATTACCAAAATGTATTTTTTACCCCATTAATTTTTTTTAAGCTTTCTAAAATTAACTGCTTTGTAATTGTAAAGTAACATATTTTTTAACCTTTACACGGGACAACAGCTGTCCAAATTTAGCATATATTTTCGAAAGAGGCCCTGTCAAAAGGTTAAACAATATCTAACTTAAGGCTTAAAGAAAGAAGAAATACTAAGAAAAATATAGTTAATTTAGTCGAGTCACGCACGCACACATCCTCATACTATACCCAATATGAAAATCATAGTATAGACATGGCAACCAAACCAAAATTGCGTTTTTTATGATAGTAAAATTGCGGAAATTATTTGCCATCTGATGTAATATTTTTTTGCTACACTGTTAAAAAAAATCTGAAATTCACGGGTGTTTTTTTCCTGAATTTCACAGAAAAAGTCCTTTTTTGCTACAAAAGGGTATTTTCCGTTAAAAAACAGAAAATTGTCTCATATTTCCTGAAAACAACGGAACGGACGGAGAGGAAAGGGGCCAACGGAGATATTCCGTTATCTTATCTGCTGCATATTTATTTTCAATGTTTAAAAAACTGACATGTTGTTGCACAGAAAAACTAAAAATTTAATAAATTAAAATTTCGAGTTTATTAAAAAAAAAAAAAATAAATAAATAAAAAATAGTACTTTTGAATTTAAAAAAAAGTAACAATTTTCCCATTTTTTAAAATTATTTGCAATTTATTTTTTAAAGTTATAAGAAAATATTCGCACTTAAAATATATTCTAAACAAGCAGATTAATATATATATATATATATAATAGTTAAATGAAGTGAAAAAAAAATCGATTTTACTCAAAAAAGCAACATACAAAAATAACGCTTTCAAATAAAAAGAAAATAATAATATTTTTCTCATTCCTTTAAAATTATTCGCAATTTAATATTTAAAGTAATAAAAAGCACTCTCACTGAAAATATACTCTAAGCGAACACCATTTAAAAAATATATAATAGTTGAAAAAAAAAACACTTTTCTTAAAATTTTTTCAAACATTTTTTTATCGAATATAATTCAAATATAATATTTATATTTTACATCTAACAATCAAATTAAGAATATATATAATTCATGTTTTTATCCTGTATTAATATTACAATTTTAAAACATCAACATCATCTCATAACGATATCTCCCCGCAATTAACTTCAAAATTACCAAGCTTCTAAACCCCAAATTATGTCTGTTCTAAACCGCCATTTTAAGAATTGCCATATGATCCTTTCAAACTGCTGCTCTAGCAAGTGCCCACTGGTCAAACCGGCAAGACGCTGGACTCGAGTCACTGTCACCCCTGGTTCAAAACCCAGTTCGACCAGAATATGTTCTTGACATCCAATCATCTATATCACTTAGTAATAACTCCCGCTATAGTCCAAAGATGGCAGCACCAAGTCAGATGTAAAATATTTTTTAAACCGAGTTTATCTATAACGGAAAATTCCCTTTCCTGTCAGTGCTACGAGGAATATTTCCGTGATTTCTGAGAGCGTTAACGGAAAGTTACCGCTTCTGCAAACGGAGATTGTCCTTCTTTTATCTTTCAAAACGGAAAATCTACTAACGGAACGGAAAAAGTCCGGCTACTTTGCTGCCAGTAGTTTTACCGTGAATTTACGGATTTATTTTTAACAGTGTATGTCGCATTATTAAAGCAAAATAAGCAGGCCTAATATAGCAACATTCCGTATATAACGTCATATGATTTCATAAATCAGAACTTTATAATTGGAAGATAATGGTTTATATATATATTCAATTTTATGCATATAAAACAAAAATTAAAAAATAATACTCCACTATTTATATATCAACTTGGTGCAAAATGCAACTATTGGTCGTATCAAAAATAAATAAGCAAAGAAATTTGAAGCATGATTGCATGTACGTGTTTTACATAACAGTGCGAATAATGTATTCACATATTTTCCAATTAAATGACTCACAGACGCTATCTTTACAGAGTCCATATTATATTATTTCTTTCATTTAACAAATGCGTTTTTGTATCATATAGAAAGCAAAGACGTATACGAAAAGCGTGCTAGAAAAAGTAAGACAGAGCTTAAGCTCAGTCTTGCTTTTTCTAACACGCTATTCTTTGCTCTTTGTCGCACTGAAGAAGAATCCCGCTTGTGGATTCAAAAAAGCTGTTTGCTGCTTTTGTGTATTATTTGTGCATTTTTAACGTTGGTTTTCTGTCTTTTAATAGAGGAAAATATTTTGTGTTAATCTCAACAGTGTGAGTTTATGCACATATTACAATTTTCTTGGCAAAATTATATGAGATACGTAAATATTTATATACAGTTACATAAAAATGTGGTGAAACTACAGCTTATTTATTTTTTAGGGATACATGAAAACATAGCTATATATCTGAATAAGCTATATAACGAGGGGATACTTATTGTACATAACATATTTATGCCATAACCATACCTCGCTTAAAATTTATTAACGTTTCTTAAAGTTTCCACACGGAAGTAATACAAATTGTTATATCTTGTTGCTGTTGGATGTAAATAAAAGGTAAATAGTTTCTAAAAACTTTTTGCCTTTCGTTGCATATTTTGCCAAAGAACAAAATACTGGTATTTGCTCCATCATATTTATGTTGCTCTGAACGATGTTGTTCCGAGACATGATTGAAGTGCTTTATGTTTGGAGAAGTTCTAGGTTCACTCAGATTAAAAGATTGGTAGCGACGTTTTACAAACATTTTTAAAAGTTTCTATAAATTTTGCCAAACGAAAGTTTATTATTCTTACAGTAATTTGTCTCTAACATTTGAAAATTGCGTCGTAAAAGACATTTTACACAAACGAGGCAAGTTACGATCACATTAGTTGAAGATTAGCACATTTTCATCCTGAAGTAGGGTTATAAGTAACGTCAGTGCTCGCTGCAAAGCACCTATTTTTTTAATCGGTCTACTCGCCACACTATATATTTCTAAATGTTGTACGTTACACTACACACTATTTTAAAGAGTAGCGACTGGTGTAGTTTTGCTATTTATAGCGCGTTACTTCGGACCCCTGGTTTGAAGTATGTATCTTTAATAGGACACTTGGTCAGAGTTAGAAATACATTCTAACTTTTATTGTTATACACTTGCCGTTTGCCATGATTCCGCTCAAGTGAAATTTAAAAATGAACAAATGCTACTATTTTACCAACATATCTTCATCAGATATATATTTTTTAAAAGTCCAAAAAAGTATAGCCTCTATTATTTTAAAGAGCAATAGTCAATATAAAATTTTGCTACCTATCAGTATATATTGACTGCGTGAGACGGTATAACGTATAAAGTATCAAACCTCATTGAAATATTTAAATTTTAAAGAATTTTAATCGATTTTTGAAAAAGTCTTTGATATGTGTTCTAGATCACGTCTTGGAATATCTTCAAATTAAAATACGTTGAGTTCCTATTACCATCACAGCGTGAGTTCGTACGTAGAACACCAAACATTGTATTTTACTAATAGTATTGATTAAGATATGAATATTATTATTCAGGCTTCACGTATTGGATTGGTAACAATATTTTAGATTTTGTGCTTCCTTACGAAACCAGTCGCAAACTATTTTGGTTTTCTCTGACGTAATATTTTTCAAGTTGCAATTAGACTTTATTTATCTTGTAAACATAAATCTTGCATAAAATTAAACCATTAAGGGTTAGTATATGAACAGATTATGTTTACTGAATATATGTAAAATATAAGCCTAAATAGTAATTTAAAATTTAGTTTAAAAAAGTATTTCGTCTCGGTTTGTATAACATTTAGAAATCAAACTTGCAACTTTTTTTTTATTGAAACAGCAATGCTTTCAAAAACATACGTTCACTTCAATTTACAAACAAATAAGGAATCTGCATGATGTCACCTGTTCAACATATTGAGGCAGCAAGAGGCGATATCTTCCTCAAGAAATAATTTGAAAAGTTATTTTGAGTTTAGTATAAATATTTATTTTACATCCTATTTCTAAGAAGAAATTTTTGTTTTTCCATTTCACACCTGTCAAAGCTTTAGCATTTTCCACTGGAATTCACTTTCTTGAATGCGAAAAGTATTTTAGATCTTCCAATTTAAAAATGTTTGAAGATGCTAACATTGCATTCGGTTTATTCTTCTAAATTTTGAGCGATAGGTATCCATAATTTGTTTATTTATTTAAATAAGAGTATATCACAAAAAATGGTAAATAGTCTTTCACAAGGACACATCGTCCTTTATACACATTTTTTATATCAAACATGTATTTATATTTTATTGGTTAGAATTTTTATTGAAGCAAAAAAATAATATATACCACTTAATTAAATATTAATGCCACTTAATTAAATTAGTCTTTTTTTAATCAATTTGAAGTTTATCCCTTTCGTACTATTGCTGGGCGTTGCATTAAACAATTATATCATTAAAATTTGTTATTTGGGATTTAAAATGTCTTTAATGCTGCATACCAGCTTTATAGCATAATTTGTGCCGTACGCAAACTGCACGGCGCATGCTATTTTACAAACCTCCGTGTTTTTAAATGTCAAGAAGCACTGTTTGTATATAGATCGAACATTTTGAATCATAGCACATGACATATAAACAGGTAAAGAGGAGAAAATCTTAACGAAAAGAAAATTATTTTCGATAAAATTTATCTTTAAAATATAAGAAGGAAGATGGAAGAAAGAAAAACTGCAATCTACAAATACAAGTATTATTTTCTTTTTTGCATTCCAGTTTTATTGCATTTATTGTTAGTTTCAAACAATTCTTTTTCTAGAATTAAATGCAATAAAATACGAATTGAAAATAAAAGAGAATCATGCAAGATTAAGACCACAAGCATTGATATAAAATAAATATGATTTTTTTTTTCTGATTTAGTTACAAATTGAATGTGACCCAAAATTTCTGTTCACAGTTTCGACATGTGCGGGGTCGAAACATACTTACCGATCCATCATAGAAAGCATTTATTGAACGAATAATATAATACGTAGCTTTTTAAAAAAAGCTCGTGACGTGTTATAGCATTTTCTGTAGGACTTTCGAAATTTCGATGCCTTATACGTGATATGTATATGTATATTATAAACCAAGAACATTTCTATGGGTAGCACTGTTGTTACATCGACAGCGGTAAGGATCTGAGCTATAAATTTTGCTTTTTGTGCTAATTTTTTTAATTTTACACATCGCAAAATATCAATTTTTACATAGTCGAATATAGAAACTAATATACTTTCAAATGCAATTTGTTTGTTTTCTGCATCTTAATTTATGGATTTGTTATGGATTTTAAAATAATTTTCAAGCTTCATTTTTTAATCTATCTCTATCACGTGCATCCTGATTACAGAAGACTAACCCGTTTGCACTTAACTTAAAACAGTATATGAATAGTTCAGCATTTGTTTCTGGTTAAAATTCCATAGCGAAATTAAAACTTCAACAAAATGAATAAATTACTTAATAAACACATATTAACAGACAAACTAAAACAGTCAAAATGTGCACTTAACCCATTTTCGGCCAAAAGTGCGTAAACGCACCATTTCAATAGATATCTTTTTATTAACACTGTGACGTATATGTTTCACTAATTTTATTTTTCTGCTATTTTTAAGGGTTCTGGAGACATCTATAAAATATCAGTAATTCAATTGAAGTAATCACTTTCTGTTGAAAAATTTTCAAAATACGCTGTTTTTTTTTACTTGAAACGGTTATTGACAAATTCGACTTTTTGAAAAGGTATAATTATTCCACTTGATATTAATCATATGTTTTTATAATGGGGTAAAGTTGCAAATTCTGTAAATAAAATAAAAATAAAACAAATGCCATGCGAAAACTTAATTTTTTTTTATTTAAATTTAATGGTAAATTATTAATTGTAAATTAATAATGGTAACGTTAAGTTAAATAAAATATTATTTTTCATGCACGAAACTTTTTTGTTGTCTTACTGAATGTAATTTAAGCAAATTTCAATGCAAATAATACCACATTTTATAAAATTTCTATGCTTGGCCTAAAAATGGGTTAAGCATTCAAGTAATGAAAATCGAAAAGGCTGCTGTAAAGAATCACGTTTTTGCAATTTATTTGGCTATTAATAACCCAGCATGCGGTTAATTCAAAAGTAAAGAATTTAATAAATTAAAAAAAATTACTTGAATAGATAATTGATATTTTTCATATAAAAATCATTTTTGGTTTTGATAGCGAGCAATCTAAAAATATATATTAAATGTAAAACAGCTGTTGGAATTTTTAATTAAAAATGCTTTTTACCTATTTTCTGCAACCCTATACAGTGAGTTCTGTAACACGAAGATCTCGATTTTGATCCGTTGGAACAAATAAAGAAAAATGATGGGACAAAATGCAATTGCAAGTGAATAAATTTAAATGCATATTTCAGTGTCATCTTATTGATTTTATTTAAAGTTACTGACATTTATTTTTCACGATGTAAAGGTATCATCTTTATAAAGTTTAATTAAAAAAAATTTAAGCTTATTTACTTGCTTATTCATTTCAAATACAGATTTAGGATGGAAGGGTGAAACAAAAACTATATTTTGTTAGCTGCCAATTGATTATACGACAAGATATTCTATCTACGGTTATGTTCGGATAAAAATCAATTCGGAATTAATAAAGAATCGAAAAAAAAAGAGTGAAATTTAATAAAAGTTGTTCAAGTTCTCCTAATCGAATCTATATTCTCAAAAGGAAGTTATTACTCTGATCGGCAAAATGATTAAAATAAAAAAAAATCTATATAAGTATATTAAAAGCATCTTCGTAGGTAAGTAAACATTTTGAAGTCTAGATATATGGATAGGTAAAGAAGAAATTACAATGAAAATTTTAAAGGCAGGAGAATTATTTTCGGTAAAACATTGTCTGAATGTATATTATAATAAATAAATAAAATGGACTGTTGAGACTTCATAAGTAATTTTGTGTTAAAATTAATGAAAATTTTTATATCAATCAAAGCTATTTCCTCGCATGTTTTTGAAAACGTGCTTCTAATCTATAGTTTGTATACCTAGAGGATTTAATTAAAGTTAAATACAGTCCATTTTTATAAGTGTTCGAGTAATTTATGAGTGTAATTTTATTTAATATTAACTACAATCACTGGCAATGTGAAATTGCAGTAGCAGAAATTGTAGTATTCATATAGAATACATTTTGTAGAAGGAAATGTATCCTCGTTGCAAAATTGTTCGATTTAAATCTTGTGAAATGATTTAAAAACACTCTGAAGAATAAGGCTTAAAGTTGTTCAAGATTTTTATGGTTGAATATCCATAGTTCACATTGACAGTGAGAGTGTTTCAGAGTGCTTTGAAACCTTCTGTTACATAGCGACAATTTTAAACGAAATTGCATTATACGTAGAGTGGCCATAATGAATAAATAGGCAATTAGAGCTAAGTTATGAGGAATATACAGGGTGTCCGAAAAGTCTGGAAACGGTCGAATAACTCGAAAAATATACATTGGATTGTAAAACGAAAAAAATGCATTTTCAATATTTTTAGGGATATTAATGTTGCCTCCCCTCCAAGTCTATCCCCTGCGGGGGAAAGGGGGGTAACATTGAAATCTTAAATAATAACCCCCCCATTTTATTGCAGATTCGGATTCTACGAGAAAAAAAAAAACCTAACTTTTGTATTTAACATTTTCTTCGGAAAATCGTAGATGGCGCTGTAATTGAGTAAAATGCAGTGAGAATCGTTTCCTTTGAAAGGTCTGGAAACGGTCGAATAAATCGAGAAATATTTATCGGATTGAAAACGGAACTATGCATTTTCAATAGTTTGAAAAATCTATTTAGAGATATCAAAGTTAGCCCCCCCAACTCTGGGTAAAGGGGGGCAATTTTGAAGTCTTCATTTTTGAAAACTGAAATAATGAAAATACATAAATATTGATTTAACCACTTTTCAATGTCGGGATATAATTTCGCAAAGGGGAAAATTCATGTCGGATGATCGCATTTCGGATGATCGCAAAAGAAGTTTTTGTTAATAAATGCTTGTTTAGAATTTGAGTAACTGGATTTCAACTTTCGTTACAAAATGTTATTTTTCACAAAAACATAGCAAATTTCACAAAATCAACCTTTACTTTTCACAAAAATGGGCCCCAAGGAAAAAAAAAACCTGCATCGACGCCTGGTATGGGGCACATTGTATTCATTGGGAAAATTTTTGTAAGGGGGGCGTATAAAAATTTTAATTTTGATTTTCTTCAAATGTAACCCCTTGAAAATTTCAATCGATTTCATAAAATTCTGCATCTTTTTTTCGCATAACTTTGTAATTTATAATATATGTCTATGATCCATATTTAAGGAATGAAAGACGAGGTCAGTGTTTTTGGGACACCCTGTATACTCGTTGTGGATAATGAAGAATTGTTTATAACATGCACATATTCCGAAATGTTTCTGGCTTACAATTTAATTACAGTATCCCCATTGCTGTAAATATCGTCGATTTAATTGGAGAAACGTAGAAAGTCATTTTAATTAATATTTATTATTGCACAATTTCATCGCTTGATAATTTGAGCGGAAATTTTTATTTTCAAATTTGATGGTTAATTTTTCCCAATGCACCGTCATAATTATGTTATGATAAATTAGGTAGATAGGTATATTTTTAATTAAATTCTGCGAAACGAAACAAAAATTTTCTAATTAAAATGACAGAATTATATTCTAAAAATAAGTATCATAATTTTCTTTAATTGCGCTTTTTTAAATGACTGGTTATTTGTTTTACTTTTGAATTTTTTTTTCATTCATCAATAAAAAAAGATATTAAGACAGTTAATGTTAAATGTAATGACTTATTTATTTCAATTTTATTTTAAAGATTTAAAACACGCAATAGTTTTAATTATTTACCTTTCAACACAAAAATGTACATTTATATTACTAAATGTCTTAAGATATTACACGTTTAAAAATTTATTTTTGTAACTTATTCGTATAAAACAACAATTTTAATGTAACAGTCTTAATATATTTTTAGTGAATGGAAAATAAATCCTTTTTAATAAAAAGCTATGCGTTGCTGACGACTGGGATTTTCGATTATCACTGCCACAGATTAATCTCGGAAAAAGAAACATTTGAAGTTGCTAAAAATATTAATAGCTCGAAACGTATTTGTCAGAAAATTGTTAGACAAACTGCGTTAGAAAGGTAAAAAAATGTATTTTTCTTATGATTATGCCGTTTTTCAAATATTGAATTTCAAAAATTACCAAACTTTACAATGAAGTACCATAGCGAAATCTTCACGCATAAAAAGATAATGTTAACGGTCATGTGTCCTGTCCTGACGTATACTGGCTATAGCACGAGTCACAAATTATAGTAGCCTTACTATTTAGTTAAAATATAAAAGTGAATTATGATGCCACAAGTGCATGATTTTTATTTAATTTTAATATAATCATTTTATAAACAAGGTTTTGGAATTTTTTTTCGAATGGGACTAATAAATTGGCCAATACTGTATATTATGTTGAGTTTAAAAGAGGAAAGGTGGGGGAGTGCTGTATGTTATTGGGTTCCTCAAGAACATTTGGTCAGAATTGAAAGTTTAATATATTAAAACGTCAGAAATTAAATCGACATTAATTCGTTAATAACTATTACGACTGTCCTTTAGTTCGTTTGGATAGATTTTCATTTAAAAATATAAAATCATTCAACATTGATTTTAGGTATTTTTAAGGTTATTATCACGGGTTCTGGCATCGCCGGGCATGTCAACTAGTAATTAAATAATAGTGAAAGATAAAAAATAAATAAATTATGCAATCTATACTAATATTATAAAGGAGTAAAGATTGTTTGTTTGTTTGTTTGTAGGGGGTAATCGCTGGAACTACCGAACCGATTTCAAAAGTGATGGTGGCAAATTGATGGTGACAACCCCTGCTCCAACATAGGCTATATTTTATGTCGGTGCCACTACCCCAGGGGGAGAGCGAAAACGTTCTAAAAATGCGATCTTTTCTATACTGAAGCAGCTAGAAATTTGAAATTTGGCGTTGTAGTTACTTATAAGATGTAAATGCTCTCTAAGAACAAAATAAAAAAAATCGAAATTTAAATGGGTGCAATGAGCGAAAAGCGTTCTAAAAACATTCTAAATTACAATTTCTATGGAATCTCAAGAACTACCGAACCGATTTCAAAAGTGATGGTGGCAAATTGATGGTAACAACCCCTGCTCCAACAAAGTCTCTATTTTATATCGGTGTCACTAACACCATGAGGGGAGGGGGGATGCAGGAGCGAAAAACGTTCTAAAATTGCGATCTTTTTTATACTGAAGGAGCTAGAAATTTGAAATTTGGCGTTGTAGTTACTTATAACATGTAAATGTTCTCTAAGAACAAAATAAAAAAAATTTGAAATTTAAAAGGTTGAAATGAGCGAAAAGCGTTCTAAAAACATTCTAAATTACAATTTCTATGGAATCTCTGGAACTACCGAACCGATTTCAAAAGTGATGGTGGAAAATTGATGGTGACAATCCCTGCTCCAACATAGGCTATATTTTGTGTCGGTGTCACTAACCCCAGGGGGATGGGGTGCAGGAGCGAAAAACGTTTTAAAATTGCGATTTTTTTATAATGAAGGAGCTAGAAATTTGAAATTTGGCACTGTATTTATTTATAAGATGTAAATGCTCTCTAAAAACAAAATAAAAAAAATCGAAATTTAAAAGGGTGAAATGAACGAAAAGCGTTCTAAAAACATTCTAAATTACAATTTCTATGGAATCTCTAGAACTACCGAACCGATTTCAAAAGTGATGGTGGCAAATTGGTGGTGACAATCCCTGCTCCAACAGCCTCTTTAATAACAAACTACGCGTTTCTGACGACTGGGTTTTTCGCTAATTGTTGCCACAGATTAATCTCGGAAAATGAAACATTTGAAGTTACTGAAAAAAAATAGCAGCTCGAAAAGTATTTGTCAGAAAATTGTTAGGCAAACTGCGTTTAAAAGGTAAAAAATTGTATTTTTCTTAATATAAATTTCAAATCTAATGATTATGCCATTTTTCAAATATTGAATTTGAAAAATTACTAAATTTCACAATGGAGTACCATAGCAAAACCTTCATGCGTAAAAAGATAATGATAAGGGCGACGTGTCCTGGCGTGTATATTGGTTATAGCACGAGTCACAAATTATAGTAGTCTTATTATTCTGTTAAAATATAAAAGTGAATTATGAAATGTCAATATTTTGTTGGATTAAAAGTTCGTTATAAGAAATTGACCAGCGTAGCGGGCGTAACTTGCTAGTATCTTTATAATCATATCCCTTTTGTAACTTGAAAGTATTTGAATTACATGTAATTCCATGTAATATTTTCGATAAAAAACAAATGAGGACGTGAGTTTCAAAACTCGCCTTATGCAAAATTTAAAAAATCGTGTTTTCTCTATCAATATATTCTATTGGTAAATCTTCATCGGAAAAAACACTAGAATCCTCAGGAAAACTAGTTTTAGCATGTATTTCTGTCATTCTAAAATCTTGGTTTACAATGAAAACCAATGCAAGCAGTCTGAGTTTTTTGTTCCCTCCTCGAATTTGATTTTTTGTATCAGGCGAGTTTTGAAACTCACATCTTCAAATAGTTTTAACAATTCAATACAATTTATGCATTTTATTTTTAGTGCCGGTTCCTTTTGATTGTTTTGTGTGCAACATATTTATGTAATAAAACTGAGTGAATGCGCAACAAGTTGAATACAAAATTTTCTAATTTAAAAGCTTTATTTTTATGATATGATGTTGCTATTCTTGTTTGCAAGATATGTACCGGGAGAACCAAAAGTTCTTTAAAACTTTAAATTCATAAAATAGGAAGAAATTATGATAAAGAAGCTCGGTTTGCAAAAAAGGGCTCACAAGGTAGTCGGTTTTTTTTGGCAGCAAAACATTTTATGTTAAAAAGTCACCTGTAGATGGCGCTAACATGCGAGAGATTCAGCAGAATTATGAAAATTAGTCCTGCAATAAAAGACCGGGATACACGATGATTTCTCATTAGCTTTCAGAATTTTATCATTACCCGATCGAGCGTTCTATCAAGATTCTATCTGTCGTGAGCTTTCTGCAATTTAATACGCCATGTTGCATTCAGCTGTAACGGGCGTTGTGAGTCGCCTTAGTTGTGTCGTACAATGTTCTGGAGGTCATGTTGAACAATTGTTATTGCAAGAATAAATGGACGGAGCGTACTGTTGTCCTGTTCATTGTGTTTCGGGTCGTCAGCGCCCTCTACCAGTGACATTTTTAACTAAGAATGTTTTTGCTTCTAAAAAAATCCGACTACCTTGAAAGCCCTTTCTTGCAAACCGCACTTCTTTATCATAATTTCTTCCTTTTTTATGATTTTTTAAACTTTTGGTTCACCCGGTATTTGGAAACGTAATATAATCCTGTTTTCAATGCATGAATGAAAATTATATCCTCTTATATAACTTTTGAGTACTACTAATTAATGTATGTACAAGAAAGGGCTCTAGCACATTTAAATATTTTTAAATGCAGAAAATGTATCTCATGCGGATATTTTAATTTCCCTTTTTGACTTAAATTTAAAAAAGCGCCAGCTTTTTAAAAATGGTGAAAATTCTGCGATATATCGTAATTAAGTTCGTAATATTATGACATATTGCATTTTCCAAAAATACCTTATTGTACGTTTAATGATTATGGTACATTGTCGGTTACATCAGGAGTACAATAAAAGTTTTTTGTATTAAAAATAAACATTTCATTTAAAAAATATTTAAAATTATATTATCATTTCATTGTAATTGCATAATGAAAATTTAATTATAAAACATAAAACGAAAGAGAAAATTATGAAGATAATATAGACCGAATTCTTTCGACAACCTTGTTAATACATTATAGGTATTTGTATGCGAGTGTTAATTTCTTATGAATGTATGTGTAATATAGATTAGAGCTATTAAAAAATGGTTGAAATTATTTGAAAAAAATAATAATAAGGAAATCTCCAAGAATTTACTCACATTTTTCATGAACATTATTTTTTTTGGATATTCGTATATATATATATATACAGGATATACATAATTAAATATCACCTACTCAGAGCTGTCTGTAGTCGAAACTACTCATCAGTAGAATATGAAAATTGGAATGCGTGTAAATGAAGGGATGTAATTAAGGGACATATTTAGCCAAAAAAAATCAAAATTGGCCACCAGAGGGCGTTTTCTGTTAAAATTTCGGCGTATATGCAAATTTTAGTAACCACGTGATGTGTCTGCTCGCCCACAATGACAACGTGAAATAAAAATACCCAATGAATCTCTTCTCAGCCACGGAAAATGTCGGGCTGATCGTTCGGTCTGACATTTTTATCAAAGTGGTGATTCTGCACCAGAAGCTTTGCGTTGTTTTCGAGTTTTTAATAACATACCTAGAGGTGTAGTGACAGCAAACGGAATATTGTAAGAACTCAAGCACAGTATTTCCTGTCACGCCCTTAACATTTCCATGAACTGGCTTCGCGTGACTGTTGAACATGCTATTTTGCGATTTCAACGGTACTTGAGAATACTTGTTAAAACGTTGAACAGTATTTTTCTTGAAAAACCAATTTTACTGTGGATAAGCTTGTATTTTGTTAAATTATTGCAAAATCAATAATAATCCCTTTGGTGGACGTTTTTGAAAATATTATCTCCTGCTAAATATTTTTTACATCCCTTCATTTAGAAGCATTGCGATATTGATACTTCTTTGACGAATAGTTTGAACTACACATAGCTCTGAGAAGGTCAAATTAAATTACACTATATATTATTATACCAAATATTATTCAGTACACTATATATTATTCATATATATTGATTTGACGATTGTTTTTATATTTCTTCTTTTTTCTCTGACATTCATATTTTATAGTTTTTTATTTGATCAGATTACAGACAATATTGCATGCGTTTATTCATATGCCTACAACCGTTTTGTGAGTAGAAGAATTAAAAAAAAAAAGTCTTAATATTCCAAATCAAAAAGAAGAATTAAAGAGACATCGTAACCTCGTAATAAGAAAATAGTATCGAAAATTTTCAAATTAATAATTTACAAGAAGATCCGGTGTTAAAATTAAATATTAAATACACATAGCTTGCGTACAGTCTTTAAATTTAAATAAGGTAAAGCAGCTAGAATAGTCTGCGCACAATTCAAAAGAACAGCAATAAAAAATCTAAATATTAATTTTTTGCTAAACTATCCATGAATAAATTTTCTTCATTTGTTTTTTATGCATTTCCATTGCTATTTTGTTGTTATGTTGCAATTTAATAGAACAGTTTTAATAAATCCAAGAAAGTTATTTTGCGCAATCTCTTAAATAACATTGCTGTAAGGTTTTTGTGAACAAATTTTATTGTATTGGGAGTAAATATTTCAACCTAATGCTTAAAGAATCAGAAAAAGGAAATAATTTTAAAAACGATTAAAACATTTTAATTAAAGGGAAAAAATTAAAGAATCAGAAAAAGCAAGTCCAGATAAGATTACAAAATAAAATTATGTAACTTAATAAGACATTTTAACTTAAAATTAGTCCATTTTCATTTTTCATATTTTATGCAAATTTACCAATAAGCTGCGTAATCTCTCCTAGCATGGAAACTAATGGGAACACTGCGCCATCTCTCCTAAGTAACAGATGCGCAAACTCTCCAATTTCGGTAGGAGAGATTGCGCGGCCTTTTATTTAAACATGGCCGCTACTGAAACGAACCGTTGATGTTCATATTGTTAGTCTAGATTAGTAGCTTATGAAAAATCGTTTACGTTTAAAATATTTTGTACTATTGACATTGTATAGAAATTCTGATGAATAGCTATGAAAATTCAATCACTTACTTTGGGAAAACAAAACAAAATAGCAATACTTTATCTTAAACGTTCAAAGCGATCAACGTGCACTTTCAAGTAGACACTCCACTACTATTGTTGTACAACTACCTGGAGTCGCTGCGCTCTCACTCTACTCCTTACCCCCAAAATTCTATGTGCGCAATCTCTCCGACCGCGCCATCTCTCCTTGCTTTACCTTATAAAAATAATCAGAATCGATGTTCTTAGTTTTATTTCAGAAAGAAAGAACCCACTAGTTTACGAAGTAATTTTCAGATGCACTGGCCTCCAAAAGTTATGAAACAACCAGTTTTTTGTATCTAATTTTAAAACAAATGAACATGAAAACATGCAATTTAGAAAAAAATTACTTTAAATAGTTATTTATCTAATTTCACTTAATTTTAACATCAAGATGGTTTACAAATAAAATTTGCCTTTTTTGCAAAAATTCACTGTTCGATAAAACAAATGGCAGTTTTTTGTGAAAAAAAAATTAATAAAAGGATCTTAATAAGGCATGTCAACCCTACTTGTAATGCATTTGTGGCAAGGACTTTCTATATTGTCAATTAAGTTATCGGACACTTAAATGGGAACCAGTGGCCTTTGATGTAGCAACGCTTCTTCCAGCTCATTTAACGACTTCGGAGGAGGACTTTCGGCAGCTACCTGTCTGCCGAGAAAGTCCCAATGTTGCTCTATTGGATTAAATCCGAATATTGAGATGGCCATTCCTTTCAATGCAAACCTTGATCCTCAAGACATTCATTAATGACTCTAGCTTGGTACATTCTCATCCTTTAAGATGAATTCATCCCCAATAGCGTCAGCATATGGTGTGACATACGAAACATGGATCTCGTCTCGATATCCCTCAGAAGTCGGAATTCTGGCTCTACGGGTCCGATAAAGACGGTATTTGGCTCATTCAACATTATATCGATAGCCTTGCATTTTTTGGTTCCATTTTTCACCGCCAAAGAGCGCATTCCTATCTCGAGCTCTATAGGCCCAATTACAATTGGGTTTGGGTCAATCGACATGTTATCTATAGCCTTACATATTTTAGTTCCACTTTCTACCATCAGGGTGCGCATTACTATCTCGGGTTCAATGGGACCGATTACGATGGTTTTAGGTTCATTCGAATTGATATTGATTACCTAACAGATTTCAGTTCTACTTTTCACAACCAGGGTCGCATTCTTATTTCTGTTCAGGTATTCGAAAAATCGAAAAAATCGACCGATAAATTTTTATTTTTTAAATAACATGATTTTTTTTTTTGTAAAATGAAATTTATTTGGATTTATTGAAGGATAAAGTGTTTTGAAAACAATAATTAATGAAACCCTTTGTGCGATTTTCGATCACGCTTACTCACTTGTTTTTTAAGAGAATTCCATAAATCATGACTTCTTAGTTACATGAAATAATCACAGATAACAAAGGTTATTTCGGGCAGATGTTGTCTTTGTGTTAACAATTTACTATTTTCATGAAGAAAAATTTACGAATTAATGTGCAAAGTAATTTAGTAAGATTGTGTTTACTTAATACGTAGTCCCACCAGTTGTAATTTTACTATGTTAGATAATAGACACACATGAAAACAGAAATATATCATGTTATACAATGCACTTTCAAGAAATTAGAGATTGGTTCCTAGTTAGAATTTGGTATATTTCTTTAAATTTATATATAATCCAAATTGACGTGTGTAATACCTTTTTATTAACATTTCGTAGATAAAAGATGCATTGTTGGGAGCTTTAAAATTATCCAGTTAATAAATAATAAAACTGGCACACAGCTAATGTGTATTATTCTTTATTTCTTTTAAAAAGGTATTAATAACTAAAACATCCACATTTTTTTATGCTAACTCGATCTTTCAAGCAACGTTTTTTATTTATAACTTTCGTATAATTTCAAAATTTTAAATTTTGCCGTCTGATTGTTTTCTTCAAATGCACAATAAATTATTTTAGAAATTAAACAAGTTAAAAGATTTACTTTTTTAAAAATTAAAAAAAAAATGGATAAAATAAAGAAATATTTTTTTTTCTTCCCGAATGTATGTGAGAGAATAGAAGATAGATATAGATGCATTTTATATTTGAATTTTTAATTGGAAATATCAAATTTATTTTTGCGAAATGAAAAGAAAAACAAGTTAGGAAGGTTCAAAAGCGAAGTAAGAAATTGTGTTTGATTTTAGAAAATACACACTTTAAGTTCAAAAAGAGAAGAAGTCAGCTTCCTAAATTTAATAGAAAAAGAATACGAATAACTTCATCGTTTATCTTAAAATCAGTTTTATTTTATTGATTTTGCGCATTACTTTTATATTTATTTTCTTGCATTTTATTAAAACTTTTAAGATCTTTTCGGATGGTATGATGTGTCTTTGCTTTTTAATTTTTCATGAAGGATATAACAAAATTTTATGTATTACGTTTAACAAATTATAGTATCAAAACCATGTCAATGCCACATTAGATTGCCTTTAAACTTGTTTCATTTGAACATTTCTTTTACGTCCGCATATAAAGCAAATTATACTATTTGAATTTATTTAAAAAGTTTAGTTGTATTGATGCAATTTCACTAAAATTTACTTGAACTATCTCAATTACAGAATTAATATATTAAAAATGAGTCTTGAGTCCTTCGTAAAATTTCATGCTTCTTTTTAGTATTATATCTAACCCACCGCCCCCCAAAAAATTCCACCAATCACCTCTCTGGGCCGTTAACATTGTCAGATACCATACTCGAAAGTAAAAGAACTAAAACTTGTATGACATTGATTTATCTCAAAGTCAAATTATACTTTTTGCTTGAATTCAAATGAAATTATTTTAAACTATTATTTTCCTGACGGGAAGTTTACTTGAGCTAAAAAAAAATATATGCACTGAAAAAGTAGCTTTGAAAGGCCTAACAAACATATACTTAAAACTTTTATCAGCTAAACACCACCATAAACTTAATTAAATACTCAAAACATCAATTTCCCCTTTGAGACTTAAATTCTTTTAAGAAGTAACGCAATGATTGTATGAAGTTTGAGTTTCGTGAACTCAATCGAAATATTAATAAAGATGCTATCTAAATTTGCCTTTCGCAATGTCTTAGTATCTTTAACTGCCAAAACACAACCTATGAAGATCAGAAACACCTGTCTTTTATACACAAACCAACCCAGAAAGCGCACTTAAACATTTGCATATGTACAGACACTTAAGTCTCTCTCGACTAAAGCTTTCATATATTGAAAATTAAAGAAGTTCATAAACGATTTATAATATCTATAAATATTTATAAACTGTGTTATAGAAAGTAAAATTTGGTAGAAATTCGCTCGCAATAAAGTTACAGTTTCCACTAAAGTCAACAATTTATCAAAAGCTTCGTAAATGCAATATAAAAAATTATTCCGACATCGCAATTTCCTTATTGAGGGTATTCAGAGTACTCAAAACACGAAAATATTTATACAAAAATAATTATAAGTAATTAAAAGCAATTTAAATAATATATTTAATAAATGTAAACAATAGATTTGGTAGAATCTCGAAGGTGCGCAAGCTACCAGTACTTCCATATTGTGCCTTGAGAGTTACAAGAAATTTTGAGTTTAGGTTTGTGAATTTTTCGTGTTTTCAGATTAAAAAGAAATATGTAAAAATTCCGTACCTAATACGAAAAAATACTAAGCCACAGAGTTGCCGGAATGCTTCTGTGATTTGACGAGAATATAGTTTTAGATTGGAAGATTTTTATTTTATAAATAATTTTTAATTTAGATTTGGAGATTTTCTGTATTTTAGGCAAAAAGGATCAGAACAAAGTGGAAATTTTCGTGTTTTAACAAAATATAATCAATGGAAAAATTCGTTCAATTCACGAAATTTTTTGAAAGTGAAGCTTTAAAATATAAACTCTTTCCTTAATTTATATTCGCAGCAAATGCGTTTTTTGAAACAAAAATTATAATCGTGATAGTAAATAAAAACATGCGAAATTGAAAAATAAATATTTTCTCCATTCTGACGGAGTAACATAAATTTGGTTTTAATGCATTAGACGTAAACAAACAGTATATTAATAAACAGTTTAATATCATTCGAAGTTTACGGAATTCTTTCTTACTGCAAAATAATCTATTAAATAAGAATAAAAATAACATTAGCAATATGTTATATAGATATAGCTACTTTATAATAAACACATATAAAACTAATTGCATTAAAAATCTCTAAAATATCAAAAATTGCATTGGACAAAATTTACTATATTAGGCTAAACGTTTGAAACAGAATTCCTTTTACGAATGTTAAAAAATCGCCACAAAACGCCAAAAATAACTAAAAATTGTGTTGAAAATTGCCTTAAAAATTACTAAATATGAAAAAGAAAAAAAACGAGACTACAAAATTTAGTATAATGGATACATTTTAACCGGAATTCTTTCATGAATGTCAAAACAACGTCGCAAAAAGCAGATAATCGCTAAAAATTGCTAATATTCATATTGAAATACGGATTGAAAATTCTATAAAAATTATTAAAATTCAAAAATTGTAGATGAGAAAATTTACTAAATAGGTTAAACATTTGAAACCTAATTCATTTTACCAATGTCAAAAAATAGCCACAAAATGCGAAAAAACCTCTAAAAGTCGCATGAAAAAAAATCGTGGGAAATTCAAAAATCACTGTTCGAATTCCGATTGAATTTTATTGAAAAGAGGACAAAATTTACTTTATTGCGCCAATACATTGTAACCGGATTATTTTTTTAATCTAGTAAAATCGTTTCAAAACTTGAAAAAACGCTAAAAATCGCATAATAAATTAAATAAAAAAATTATCTAATCAGAAAATCTAATCAGAATTATCTAATCAGAAACACACAAACGTCTTCACTTATTATTTCAGATAAAGAATATTTATTTAGTATAATTTTTAATTACATTTCTGCTCTTACTGGTAATTTACTATTGTCATTAAACATATGAAACAGACTCTTTTAGAGAGTTCATTAAGTAGTATTAATACGTCGGTGAATGAGCGATATTGCACAAATAATGAAATTTTCACACTATTTTAAAAAAGGTAATAATGATATTCCGGCCAATTTTTTATTTATAATTACTTGTTTTCTCATGAGAAGTATCTTCAGTATATTTCTCCGAATTTCTCGAATGTGCACTTTTGGAGATCTTCCTTGTAAGTATTTATTCTGTAAAAGATGAAACCTAAAAAAATTTTTAATTTCTTTTTTTATATACGTTCCGGATTCAGATAATGCAGAAAATAACTTATAAAATTTTCTTTTTTATGCTTTGAAAGTAAAATATTTGTTATTTAGTGACACAAGGCTTTTAAGCTTTAAAATTAATTGACAATGGACTTGGCATATGATCAATTTATTTCTGAATAACAAGACGTAGCAAAATAAAACTTTAAAATAAAAAGCTTTTTCATGCTTATAATTTTCCCGAAATGTCATTTTTCTATCATGGAAAAGAGTATTTATGAAGGCAGTTATATCAAACATAATGGAAAGATTTTAACTTTGATATTTTCAACGTTTTATTTGTTTATCGCAGTTACTTAAATACACAAAATAATTAGTCTTTCCGCTATTAATTTACTCTGGATGTTTTAGAATAAATTGTGCATTTTTATTTTTTTGAAAGACGGATGTCGTTTATTACTGTCACATTTCGTCTTTGATTTAAAGTAATTTAGTGTAAATACGTGTCAGGTTTAATAAATTTACTTGCTCAGTAATTAAATTTAAATATGTAAATGCAACAAAAAAAATCTATATGGTAATACGATTGTCATGCATTCAAACATTTGAAATTATTATTTGAAATATTTTTTTCATTTAAAAATTGTTTGTAATTTATGCATTTATTTAATAAATTCTGTTTTAGATATTGTTATAATGGTAATGATACGAGGGATGATGGAGATAGTTAGGATTGATTGGTGGAGGGAGGGGGCGATAATGGTATCAGTTTTGATGGATTTGATCATACGAGGATAACAATTAAATTTTGAGTTATGAGAGCAACGATATGCACTGAAAAAAAAAAAAAACACCGGTCAAATATTAAAAAGGTTACACTCTTTTATGTCTGTAGATAATCCATTTTAGCAGCAATTGCAATTCAGATATAGTACAATAATTTTTGTACGGAAGAAAAATTTTAATGGTATAAGTTTTGATGGGCTATTGATCATACTAGGATAACAATTAAATTTTGAGTTTTGAGAGTAACGATATGCGATGAAAAAAACATTGAATCAAATATTAAAAACATACACTCTTTTATGTCTGTAGACAATAATTTTTAGCAGCAATTGCAATTTAGATATCGTAGAGTAATTTTTGTACGAAAGAAAAATGGAGTGGATAGATTATTGCGCTGTGATTTTCTATCATTTTAATGTCCGTGGAAATCAGGAAGATTGATTTCTATGTCTACAACTAGCATATGAAAAATAAAATCTTTTTGCATCACTGTATTCAGATGGTTTACAAAATTTCGCACATTTTTTTCATAGATGAAGAAAGTAACAGATCATTTCCTGCTGTAGTTCCAAAAAATCTTTCGGTTATCCAAAGCGAATCTATTATAATCAATATACTTACCAAATGATAAACAAGGGAGTTTTTTCTGCAACACTAATTGGAATACTATTCGAAAAATATACATGCAAAAAAAAAAAGAAAGAAAAAAAAATCAACGAAAATCGTGCAATATTCTGTATTTAGTTTAAATGCTAAGGAATTTGAAAGTTCTGTGCACTTATTTTGTTGCTTTTTCGGTGGTTTTTGCGTCATTCAAGAGTCTTATTTGTTTAATTTTACTGTAGTAGTTGCTAATTTGACAGATTTATCAATTTTCTCTGCATTGATTCGAAAATATTTTTTTAATATTATTTTATGTACTGGAATATTTAGCATTGCATTAAAAAGTTAAAAAAATGAATATCATATGTTTTTAAATATCAAAATGTCATAATTAATTTTGCATTTTTTAAATTGCACAATATTCATACCTTTTAATTTAAATTTTCTTCTATAATTTGCATGCAGTAGAAAATAACGATAACAGTTAATAATTTATTTGTGTTTTTAAGAAATATACAAAAAGAGAGAAAATTTTAAAATGTAAGTTTTTTTATGAAAGAAGAAATCCCGGGATATTTTATTTAAGAACTTGATGGCAATTTATTCAATGCGTATCGCCATTGCTCGACTGATCGGTACTTTAAATAGCAAAATAATTATATAAATTAATTATGTTAGAAATATACTATTTTTGTAGTCAACATAAATTGATCGTTAACTATGATTATATTTTCATTTTATTACATACAGGGTGTTTTTTTTTTAAACTGACGCTATTCAGAGCCGCCGGTAGCTCGTTCTAATAACTGGATTGACACAAAATTTTGTGAATGGACTAAGAAAACCATGGGGAAAAAAGATTCCAACAACAACAAAAAAAAATTGTTCCAATCACCACCAATAGGGGGAAATGTGGCGCTGTGGTAATTTATGCAACTGAGAATTAGTATAAAATACAGGCCATAAATAAAATGCAAATTTTTACTTACTTAAGCGACAGTAGCGCCAATAGTTTAAGTTATAAATTCATGCGAAAAACACCGAGAAACAATTTCAGCTCAGGTTGAAAATGAATCTCACGTTACCGCAGCGCGCGTTACTTGTGAAGTTCTATTATTGTAACCAGTGTAATGCACCAGGCGCTCTTCGTTTACTTAGAACACGCCATAAACTGCGCAAAGGACCTTTATCCGTTAATGTATTGAAAGCAATGATTCTGAAATTCGAAGAAACAGGCTCGCTAGCAGTTCGGTCAGGCAGAGGACGTAAACCGGTGGCAGAAAAAGTGATAATGGATGTTTCGACTGCGATCAACGAAAGGGAAAGTGTAAATGATGAATAAAACATGGCATTTTATCCAAATTATTAATTTTGTCTCTTTCTGATGTTTTCTTTCAATGTACAGCGCCACATTTACCCCTATCGGCGGTGATTGGAAGTAATTTTTTTTGGAGTCTTTTTTCCCATGATTTTCTTAGTCCATTCACAAAATTTTGTGTCAATCCAGTTATTAGAACGAGCTACAGGCGGCACTGTATGACGCACTGTAATAGCTCTAATAATAATTGTCCTTCCTAGTTTTCTCAATCTCTTTAAATTGTGTTCCTAGTTATAATTACTGTGAAAAGAAATCTAATATTTGAAATCTAATTTATTCAAATGAGAATCCGTTTTGAAAACTGCACTGCACAATGTGCTCATTTGACGACTTTAAAATTTTTATATTCCTGTGTATTCGACCGAAAAAAGTCATTTTCTGCATGAACCGTTTCAAATATTTTTTTCTTTGAATAAAAATAGCAAAGAAATGAAAACAAAAAAAATCTTTTTAAGTTCCTCGAGAAATTTAAAAATTTTAAAAACTTTGATAAATAAAATACAGTCAACCATATAATGGCACTGTGAAAAAGCAATACCATCTCTTTAAAAGTCATTTGAAATCAAATAATGGGAAATACTCAAACTAGCGTTTTCTCTCCTAAAATTCCCTTTTCTTTTTTGAGATTAATATATTTTTTATGGAATTTAGAAGGAGTACGTTATTGCTTTTATATATTTTTATTTTCGAGTAAATTCGGAAAATGCGAATTCCATAATAATAGTCAAAAGTTTGGAAGTTGTATTTATGAGGAATTAAATGAAATTACTTTATTTAAAGTTTAGCCTAAAAACTGGTGACATTTAAATGATAACAGAAGGTTGTTTACTACCCATGGCAAAAAGCAGGGAATCGACTTAAATTTTTCCCGACGAGTAATGAAATGTGAAAAATTTTGTAGAATATTCTTAAGTGGGTGAATTATATTTCTTATTAAAGATACATACATGTGTGTACAATGTAAAAAATATGACAAAATGGCTACACGAATATTTTACATAATGATATTCCTCCAAATGCCGTTACAATATAAATATACAATCACGTCCTGTGTGGATAAAAAAAGGATTTCAATGTTTTCGCAAAATACATGGTTAATAACTTTTGTTTCCACATTTCGCATTGATGATCAACTTCAATACTGTCAGGAATTGACTTAACAAAACTATTTACTTTTGTTTGGATCTATGACTTCCCAGGATTTTTGCAAGAAGTTTTTTTGATTCTTGTGTACAGATTTCCTGTGACTAAAATACTATTGATTTGCAAAATAAAACCATATATTTTTATAGAACTGATATCTGGACTACACGTTATCCACCCCATTTGAACGAAATTATTTTCAGAAAGAAACTTTTAATGTACAGGACTCGTCATCCACAAAAGTAACATAATTTTTTCCAAACAGAATCTAAACTAGAAATCAAGATATTTTCTAAAATTTATGCATATTTCTCCGAACTCCCATTTCCATTTACTATACACAGAATTCCAGCCCCCCCTTAGACATATAGCCCTCAATCATGATGAATCGTAATCTTTAGACAAAAATTTATAGCCTTCGTTTCAATTTGCCACCATCAAACATATTTTAGATGTACAATAACATTCAATTTTTCATTCTTATTTACAAAAGTAATGCAATCTCTCGAAGACTTAACTAATTATATCTATTTATTGAACTTTATTATATTTTTATAGTGTACTTATATTTTTATAGCCTTAATGCATCTTCTGTATATTTATATGATATACTAATCATCTACAAACAATTTACTATTGTATTAAACAAATTGGAAATTGTACGTTAAACGTGACAAATTAGGTGCGTTCGTTTCTTAACTAGTTTCACAATGTAAAAAAACCATCCTTATAATCGATCGGATCGTATGTTTGTGCATGTGATACTTTAAAAAGTTTTTTAAAAGTGTTTATGTTGCCAATTTTAGAAGTAAATAACGTCGTTTTCCTTTGTCATTTTTCTATGGAAAAAAATGAATGCTTTTAGTTGTAGTTTGATGAAATGTTTTTTTAATGGTGACTTTACATATTGAGAAGAACATATGAAAGATCAAGGATAGATAATGCACTTATTGTAAAATTTGAGGTGACACTTAATTTAAGAGGTATTGAATAATTTCACAACCTTTGTTTGAGGCAAAGATTTAAGTAATTCCTTCGAAAACGCAGTTGAAGAAAGCTTTTAAATGCGGAAAAACAATGAAAATCGACATTTATAAAAGAGAATGACGAATAAACATTCGAGACTTTCGCCCTTTTCTTCCTGATCCTTCATATTGTTTAAAACTGTGTGGTGTTTTAAATAAAATTTTTCGTGTATGCAGATTTTTACAGAGAGGGTGATAAGGAGGTGAGTTGTAACAAGCTGTAACCTGGGAGGGGTGTCAAAGGAAAGAGCTAATTTCGAATAGCTTATATGCACATACAGGGCATGTAGAGGGCCCATAAAGCTAATATCTACCGGGACTCACATAATTTGTAAGTGCCCCTAAATAGTTGAGTGGAAGCTAATTACACCATGAAATCGGTATCACTATAATATATGATGATTCGAAATGAATTACCAAAATGTATTTTTTACCCCATTAATTTTTTTTAAGCTTTCTAAAATTAACTGCTTTGTAATTGTAAAGTAACATATTTTTTAACCTTTACACGGGACAACAGCTGTCCAAATTTAGCATATATTTTCGAAAGAGGCCCTGTCAAAAGGTTAAACAATATCTAACTTAAGGCTTAAAGAAAGAAGAAATACTAAGAAAAATATAGTTAATTTAGTCGAGTCACGCACGCACACATCCTCATACTATACCCAATATGAAAATCATAGTATAGACATGGCAACCAAACCAAAATTGCGTTTTTTATGATAGTAAAATTGCGGAAATTATTTGCCATCTGATGTAATATTTTTTTGCTACACTGTTAAAAAAAATCTGAAATTCACGGGTGTTTTTTTCCTGAATTTCACAGAAAAAGTCCTTTTTTGCTACAAAAGGGTATTTTCCGTTAAAAAACAGAAAATTGTCTCATATTTCCTGAAAACAACGGAACGGACGGAGAGGAAAGGGGCCAACGGAGATATTCCGTTATCTTATCTGCTGCATATTTATTTTCAATGTTTAAAAAACTGACATGTTGTTGCACAGAAAAACTAAAAATTTAATAAATTAAAATTTCGAGTTTATTAAAAAAAAAAAAAATAAATAAATAAAAAATAGTACTTTTGAATTTAAAAAAAAGTAACAATTTTCCCATTTTTTAAAATTATTTGCAATTTATTTTTTAAAGTTATAAGAAAATATTCGCACTTAAAATATATTCTAAACAAGCAGATTAATATATATATATATATATAATAGTTAAATGAAGTGAAAAAAAAATCGATTTTACTCAAAAAAGCAACATACAAAAATAACGCTTTCAAATAAAAAGAAAATAATAATATTTTTCTCATTCCTTTAAAATTATTCGCAATTTAATATTTAAAGTAATAAAAAGCACTCTCACTGAAAATATACTCTAAGCGAACACCATTTAAAAAATATATAATAGTTGAAAAAAAAAACACTTTTCTTAAAATTTTTTCAAACATTTTTTTATCGAATATAATTCAAATATAATATTTATATTTTACATCTAACAATCAAATTAAGAATATATATAATTCATGTTTTTATCCTGTATTAATATTACAATTTTAAAACATCAACATCATCTCATAACGATATCTCCCCGCAATTAACTTCAAAATTACCAAGCTTCTAAACCCCAAATTATGTCTGTTCTAAACCGCCATTTTAAGAATTGCCATATGATCCTTTCAAACTGCTGCTCTAGCAAGTGCCCACTGGTCAAACCGGCAAGACGCTGGACTCGAGTCACTGTCACCCCTGGTTCAAAACCCAGTTCGACCAGAATATGTTCTTGACATCCAATCATCTATATCACTTAGTAATAACTCCCGCTATAGTCCAAAGATGGCAGCACCAAGTCAGATGTAAAATATTTTTTAAACCGAGTTTATCTATAACGGAAAATTCCCTTTCCTGTCAGTGCTACGAGGAATATTTCCGTGATTTCTGAGAGCGTTAACGGAAAGTTACCGCTTCTGCAAACGGAGATTGTCCTTCTTTTATCTTTCAAAACGGAAAATCTACTAACGGAACGGAAAAAGTCCGGCTACTTTGCTGCCAGTAGTTTTACCGTGAATTTACGGATTTATTTTTAACAGTGTATGTCGCATTATTAAAGCAAAATAAGCAGGCCTAATATAGCAACATTCCGTATATAACGTCATATGATTTCATAAATCAGAACTTTATAATTGGAAGATAATGGTTTATATATATATTCAATTTTATGCATATAAAACAAAAATTAAAAAATAATACTCCACTATTTATATATCAACTTGGTGCAAAATGCAACTATTGGTCGTATCAAAAATAAATAAGCAAAGAAATTTGAAGCATGATTGCATGTACGTGTTTTACATAACAGTGCGAATAATGTATTCACATATTTTCCAATTAAATGACTCACAGACGCTATCTTTACAGAGTCCATATTATATTATTTCTTTCATTTAACAAATGCGTTTTTGTATCATATAGAAAGCAAAGACGTATACGAAAAGCGTGCTAGAAAAAGTAAGACAGAGCTTAAGCTCAGTCTTGCTTTTTCTAACACGCTATTCTTTGCTCTTTGTCGCACTGAAGAAGAATCCCGCTTGTGGATTCAAAAAAGCTGTTTGCTGCTTTTGTGTATTATTTGTGCATTTTTAACGTTGGTTTTCTGTCTTTTAATAGAGGAAAATATTTTGTGTTAATCTCAACAGTGTGAGTTTATGCACATATTACAATTTTCTTGGCAAAATTATGTGAGATACGTAAATATTTATATACAGTTACATAAAAATGTGGTGAAACTACAGCTTATTTATTTTTTAGGGATACATGAAAACATAGCTATATATCTGAATAAGCTATATAACGAGGGGATACTTATTGTACATAACATATTTATGCCATAACCATACCTCGCTTAAAATTTATTAACGTTTCTTAAAGTTTCCACACGGAAGTAATACAAATTGTTATATCTTGTTGCTGTTGGATGTAAATAAAAGGTAAATAGTTTCTAAAAACTTTTTGCCTTTCGTTGCATATTTTGCCAAAGAACAAAATACTGGTATTTGCTCCATCATATTTATGTTGCTCTGAACGATGTTGTTCCGAGACATGATTGAAGTGCTTTATGTTTGGAGAAGTTCTAGGTTCACTCAGATTAAAAGATTGGTAGCGACGTTTTACAAACATTTTTAAAAGTTTCTATAAATTTTGCCAAACGAAAGTTTATTATTCTTACAGTAATTTGTCTCTAACATTTGAAAATTGCGTCGTAAAAGACATTTTACACAAACGAGGCAAGTTACGATCACATTAGTTGAAGATTAGCACATTTTCATCCTGAAGTAGGGTTATAAGTAACGTCAGTGCTCGCTGCAAAGCACCTATTTTTTTAATCGGTCTACTCGCCACACTATATATTTCTAAATGTTGTACGTTACACTACACACTATTTTAAAGAGTAGCGACTGGTGTAGTTTTGCTATTTATAGCGCGTTACTTCGGACCCCTGGTTTGAAGTATGTATCTTTAATAGGACACTTGGTCAGAGTTAGAAATACATTCTAACTTTTATTGTTATACACTTGCCGTTTGCCATGATTCCGCTCAAGTGAAATTTAAAAATGAACAAATGCTACTATTTTACCAACATATCTTCATCAGATATATATTTTTTAAAAGTCCAAAAAAGTATAGCCTCTATTATTTTAAAGAGCAATAGTCAATATAAAATTTTGCTACCTATCAGTATATATTGACTGCGTGAGACGGTATAACGTATAAAGTATCAAACCTCATTGAAATATTTAAATTTTAAAGAATTTTAATCGATTTTTGAAAAAGTCTTTGATATGTGTTCTAGATCACGTCTTGGAATATCTTCAAATTAAAATACGTTGAGTTCCTATTACCATCACAGCGTGAGTTCGTACGTAGAACACCAAACATTGTATTTTACTAATAGTATTGATTAAGATATGAATATTATTATTCAGGCTTCACGTATTGGATTGGTAACAATATTTTAGATTTTGTGCTTCCTTACGAAACCAGTCGCAAACTATTTTGGTTTTCTCTGACGTAATATTTTTCAAGTTGCAATTAGACTTTATTTATCTTGTAAACATAAATCTTGCATAAAATTAAACCATTAAGGGTTAGTATATGAACAGATTATGTTTACTGAATATATGTAAAATATAAGCCTAAATAGTAATTTAAAATTTAGTTTAAAAAAGTATTTCGTCTCGGTTTGTATAACATTTAGAAATCAAACTTGCAACTTTTTTTTTATTGAAACAGCAATGCTTTCAAAAACATACGTTCACTTCAATTTACAAACAAATAAGGAATCTGCATGATGTCACCTGTTCAACATATTGAGGCAGCAAGAGGCGATATCTTCCTCAAGAAATAATTTGAAAAGTTATTTTGAGTTTAGTATAAATATTTATTTTACATCCTATTTCTAAGAAGAAATTTTTGTTTTTCCATTTCACACCTGTCAAAGCTTTAGCATTTTCCACTGGAATTCACTTTCTTGAATGCGAAAAGTATTTTAGATCTTCCAATTTAAAAATGTTTGAAGATGCTAACATTGCATTCGGTTTATTCTTCTAAATTTTGAGCGATAGGTATCCATAATTTGTTTATTTATTTAAATAAGAGTATATCACAAAAAATGGTAAATAGTCTTTCACAAGGACACATCGTCCTTTATACACATTTTTTATATCAAACATGTATTTATATTTTATTGGTTAGAATTTTTATTGAAGCAAAAAAATAATATATACCACTTAATTAAATATTAATGCCACTTAATTAAATTAGTCTTTTTTTAATCAATTTGAAGTTTATCCCTTTCGTACTATTGCTGGGCGTTGCATTAAACAATTATATCATTAAAATTTGTTATTTGGGATTTAAAATGTCTTTAATGCTGCATACCAGCTTTATAGCATAATTTGTGCCGTACGCAAACTGCACGGCGCATGCTATTTTACAAACCTCCGTGTTTTTAAATGTCAAGAAGCACTGTTTGTATATAGATCGAACATTTTGAATCATAGCACATGACATATAAACAGGTAAAGAGGAGAAAATCTTAACGAAAAGAAAATTATTTTCGATAAAATTTATCTTTAAAATATAAGAAGGAAGATGGAAGAAAGAAAAACTGCAATCTACAAATACAAGTATTATTTTCTTTTTTGCATTCCAGTTTTATTGCATTTATTGTTAGTTTCAAACAATTCTTTTTCTAGAATTAAATGCAATAAAATACGAATTGAAAATAAAAGAGAATCATGCAAGATTAAGACCACAAGCATTGATATAAAATAAATATGATTTTTTTTTTCTGATTTAGTTACAAATTGAATGTGACCCAAAATTTCTGTTCACAGTTTCGACATGTGCGGGGTCGAAACATACTTACCGATCCATCATAGAAAGCATTTATTGAACGAATAATATAATACGTAGCTTTTTAAAAAAAGCTCGTGACGTGTTATAGCATTTTCTGTAGGACTTTCGAAATTTCGATGCCTTATACGTGATATGTATATGTATATTATAAACCAAGAACATTTCTATGGGTAGCACTGTTGTTACATCGACAGCGGTAAGGATCTGAGCTATAAATTTTGCTTTTTGTGCTAATTTTTTTAATTTTACACATCGCAAAATATCAATTTTTACATAGTCGAATATAGAAACTAATATACTTTCAAATGCAATTTGTTTGTTTTCTGCATCTTAATTTATGGATTTGTTATGGATTTTAAAATAATTTTCAAGCTTCATTTTTTAATCTATCTCTATCACGTGCATCCTGATTACAGAAGACTAACCCGTTTGCACTTAACTTAAAACAGTATATGAATAGTTCAGCATTTGTTTCTGGTTAAAATTCCATAGCGAAATTAAAACTTCAACAAAATGAATAAATTACTTAATAAACACATATTAACAGATAAACTAAAACAGTCAAAATGTGCACTTAACCCATTTTCGGCCAAAAGTGCGTAAACGCACCATTTCAATAGATATCTTTTTATTAACACTGTGACGTATATGTTTCACTAATTTTATTTTTCTGCTATTTTTAAGGGTTCTGGAGACATCTATAAAATATCAGTAATTCAATTGAAGTAATCACTTTCTGTTGAAAAATTTTCAAAATACGCTGTTTTTTTTTACTTGAAACGGTTATTGACAAATTCGACTTTTTGAAAAGGTATAATTATTCCACTTGATATTAATCATATGTTTTTATAATGGGGTAAAGTTGCAAATTCTGTAAATAAAATAAAAATAAAACAAATGCCATGCGAAAACTTAATTTTTTTTTATTTAAATTTAATGGTAAATTATTAATTGTAAATTAATAATGGTAACGTTAAGTTAAATAAAATATTATTTTTCATGCACGAAACTTTTTTGTTGTCTTACTGAATGTAATTTAAGCAAATTTCAATGCAAATAATACCACATTTTATAAAATTTCTATGCTTGGCCTAAAAATGGGTTAAGCATTCAAGTAATGAAAATCGAAAAGGCTGCTGTAAAGAATCACGTTTTTGCAATTTATTTGGCTATTAATAACCCAGCATGCGGTTAATTCAAAAGTAAAGAATTTAATAAATTAAAAAAAATTACTTGAATAGATAATTGATATTTTTCATATAAAAATCATTTTTGGTTTTGATAGCGAGCAATCTAAAAATATATATTAAATGTAAAACAGCTGTTGGAATTTTTAATTAAAAATGCTTTTTACCTATTTTCTGCAACCCTATACAGTGAGTTCTGTAACACGAAGATCTCGATTTTGATCCGTTGGAACAAATAAAGAAAAATGATGGGACAAAATGCAATTGCAAGTGAATAAATTTAAATGCATATTTCAGTGTCATCTTATTGATTTTATTTAAAGTTACTGACATTTATTTTTCACGATGTAAAGGTATCATCTTTATAAAGTTTAATTAAAAAAAATTTAAGCTTATTTACTTGCTTATTCATTTCAAATACAGATTTAGGATGGAAGGGTGAAACAAAAACTATATTTTGTTAGCTGCCAATTGATTATACGACAAGATATTCTATCTACGGTTATGTTCGGATAAAAATCAATTCGGAATTAATAAAGAATCGAAAAAAAAAGAGTGAAATTTAATAAAAGTTGTTCAAGTTCTCCTAATCGAATCTATATTCTCAAAAGGAAGTTATTACTCTGATCGGCAAAATGATTAAAATAAAAAAAAATCTATATAAGTATATTAAAAGCATCTTCGTAGGTAAGTAAACATTTTGAAGTCTAGATATATGGATAGGTAAAGAAGAAATTACAATGAAAATTTTAAAGGCAGGAGAATTATTTTCGGTAAAACATTGTCTGAATGTATATTATAATAAATAAATAAAATGGACTGTTGAGACTTCATAAGTAATTTTGTGTTAAAATTAATGAAAATTTTTATATCAATCAAAGCTATTTCCTCGCATGTTTTTGAAAACGTGCTTCTAATCTATAGTTTGTATACCTAGAGGATTTAATTAAAGTTAAATACAGTCCATTTTTATAAGTGTTCGAGTAATTTATGAGTGTAATTTTATTTAATATTAACTACAATCACTGGCAATGTGAAATTGCAGTAGCAGAAATTGTAGTATTCATATAGAATACATTTTGTAGAAGGAAATGTATCCTCGTTGCAAAATTGTTCGATTTAAATCTTGTGAAATGATTTAAAAACACTCTGAAGAATAAGGCTTAAAGTTGTTCAAGATTTTTATGGTTGAATATCCATAGTTCACATTGACAGTGAGAGTGTTTCAGAGTGCTTTGAAACCTTCTGTTACATAGCGACAATTTTAAACGAAATTGCATTATACGTAGAGTGGCCATAATGAATAAATAGGCAATTAGAGCTAAGTTATGAGGAATATACAGGGTGTCCGAAAAGTCTGGAAACGGTCGAATAACTCGAAAAATATACATTGGATTGTAAAACGAAAAAAATGCATTTTCAATATTTTTAGGGATATTAATGTTGCCTCCCCTCCAAGTCTATCCCCTGCGGGGGAAAGGGGGGTAACATTGAAATCTTAAATAATAACCCCCCCATTTTATTGCAGATTCGGATTCTACGAGAAAAAAAAAAACCTAACTTTTGTATTTAACATTTTCTTCGGAAAATCGTAGATGGCG
The DNA here is from genome assembly GCA_963931845.1 of Maratus michaelseni. Classification (NCBI taxonomy): domain Eukaryota; kingdom Metazoa; phylum Arthropoda; class Arachnida; order Araneae; family Salticidae; genus Maratus; species Maratus michaelseni. The sequence continues at coordinate 184,842,711 of OZ007596.1, forward strand.
CTGTAATTGAGTAAAATGCAGTGAGAATCGTTTCCTTTGAAAGGTCTGGAAACGGTCGAATAAATCGAGAAATATTTATCGGATTGAAAACGGAACTATGCATTTTCAATAGTTTGAAAAATCTATTTAGAGATATCAAAGTTAGCCCCCCCAACTCTGGGTAAAGGGGGGCAATTTTGAAGTCTTCATTTTTGAAAACTGAAATAATGAAAATACATAAATATTGATTTAACCACTTTTCAATGTCGGGATATAATTTCGCAAAGGGGAAAATTCATGTCGGATGATCGCATTTCGGATGATCGCAAAAGAAGTTTTTGTTAATAAATGCTTGTTTAGAATTTGAGTAACTGGATTTCAACTTTCGTTACAAAATGTTATTTTTCACAAAAACATAGCAAATTTCACAAAATCAACCTTTACTTTTCACAAAAATGGGCCCCAAGGAAAAAAAAAACCTGCATCGACGCCTGGTATGGGGCACATTGTATTCATTGGGAAAATTTTTGTAAGGGGGGCGTATAAAAATTTTAATTTTGATTTTCTTCAAATGTAACCCCTTGAAAATTTCAATCGATTTCATAAAATTCTGCATCTTTTTTTCGCATAACTTTGTAATTTATAATATATGTCTATGATCCATATTTAAGGAATGAAAGACGAGGTCAGTGTTTTTGGGACACCCTGTATACTCGTTGTGGATAATGAAGAATTGTTTATAACATGCACATATTCCGAAATGTTTCTGGCTTACAATTTAATTACAGTATCCCCATTGCTGTAAATATCGTCGATTTAATTGGAGAAACGTAGAAAGTCATTTTAATTAATATTTATTATTGCACAATTTCATCGCTTGATAATTTGAGCGGAAATTTTTATTTTCAAATTTGATGGTTAATTTTTCCCAATGCACCGTCATAATTATGTTATGATAAATTAGGTAGATAGGTATATTTTTAATTAAATTCTGCGAAACGAAACAAAAATTTTCTAATTAAAATGACAGAATTATATTCTAAAAATAAGTATCATAATTTTCTTTAATTGCGCTTTTTTAAATGACTGGTTATTTGTTTTACTTTTGAATTTTTTTTTCATTCATCAATAAAAAAAGATATTAAGACAGTTAATGTTAAATGTAATGACTTATTTATTTCAATTTTATTTTAAAGATTTAAAACACGCAATAGTTTTAATTATTTACCTTTCAACACAAAAATGTACATTTATATTACTAAATGTCTTAAGATATTACACGTTTAAAAATTTATTTTTGTAACTTATTCGTATAAAACAACAATTTTAATGTAACAGTCTTAATATATTTTTAGTGAATGGAAAATAAATCCTTTTTAATAAAAAGCTATGCGTTGCTGACGACTGGGATTTTCGATTATCACTGCCACAGATTAATCTCGGAAAAAGAAACATTTGAAGTTGCTAAAAATATTAATAGCTCGAAACGTATTTGTCAGAAAATTGTTAGACAAACTGCGTTAGAAAGGTAAAAAAATGTATTTTTCTTATGATTATGCCGTTTTTCAAATATTGAATTTCAAAAATTACCAAACTTTACAATGAAGTACCATAGCGAAATCTTCACGCATAAAAAGATAATGTTAACGGTCATGTGTCCTGTCCTGACGTATACTGGCTATAGCACGAGTCACAAATTATAGTAGCCTTACTATTTAGTTAAAATATAAAAGTGAATTATGATGCCACAAGTGCATGATTTTTATTTAATTTTAATATAATCATTTTATAAACAAGGTTTTGGAATTTTTTTTCGAATGGGACTAATAAATTGGCCAATACTGTATATTATGTTGAGTTTAAAAGAGGAAAGGTGGGGGAGTGCTGTATGTTATTGGGTTCCTCAAGAACATTTGGTCAGAATTGAAAGTTTAATATATTAAAACGTCAGAAATTAAATCGACATTAATTCGTTAATAACTATTACGACTGTCCTTTAGTTCGTTTGGATAGATTTTCATTTAAAAATATAAAATCATTCAACATTGATTTTAGGTATTTTTAAGGTTATTATCACGGGTTCTGGCATCGCCGGGCATGTCAACTAGTAATTAAATAATAGTGAAAGATAAAAAATAAATAAATTATGCAATCTATACTAATATTATAAAGGAGTAAAGATTGTTTGTTTGTTTGTTTGTAGGGGGTAATCGCTGGAACTACCGAACCGATTTCAAAAGTGATGGTGGCAAATTGATGGTGACAACCCCTGCTCCAACATAGGCTATATTTTATGTCGGTGCCACTACCCCAGGGGGAGAGCGAAAACGTTCTAAAAATGCGATCTTTTCTATACTGAAGCAGCTAGAAATTTGAAATTTGGCGTTGTAGTTACTTATAAGATGTAAATGCTCTCTAAGAACAAAATAAAAAAAATCGAAATTTAAATGGGTGCAATGAGCGAAAAGCGTTCTAAAAACATTCTAAATTACAATTTCTATGGAATCTCAAGAACTACCGAACCGATTTCAAAAGTGATGGTGGCAAATTGATGGTAACAACCCCTGCTCCAACAAAGTCTCTATTTTATATCGGTGTCACTAACACCATGAGGGGAGGGGGGATGCAGGAGCGAAAAACGTTCTAAAATTGCGATCTTTTTTATACTGAAGGAGCTAGAAATTTGAAATTTGGCGTTGTAGTTACTTATAACATGTAAATGTTCTCTAAGAACAAAATAAAAAAAATTTGAAATTTAAAAGGTTGAAATGAGCGAAAAGCGTTCTAAAAACATTCTAAATTACAATTTCTATGGAATCTCTGGAACTACCGAACCGATTTCAAAAGTGATGGTGGAAAATTGATGGTGACAATCCCTGCTCCAACATAGGCTATATTTTGTGTCGGTGTCACTAACCCCAGGGGGATGGGGTGCAGGAGCGAAAAACGTTTTAAAATTGCGATTTTTTTATAATGAAGGAGCTAGAAATTTGAAATTTGGCACTGTATTTATTTATAAGATGTAAATGCTCTCTAAAAACAAAATAAAAAAAATCGAAATTTAAAAGGGTGAAATGAACGAAAAGCGTTCTAAAAACATTCTAAATTACAATTTCTATGGAATCTCTAGAACTACCGAACCGATTTCAAAAGTGATGGTGGCAAATTGGTGGTGACAATCCCTGCTCCAACAGCCTCTTTAATAACAAACTACGCGTTTCTGACGACTGGGTTTTTCGCTAATTGTTGCCACAGATTAATCTCGGAAAATGAAACATTTGAAGTTACTGAAAAAAAATAGCAGCTCGAAAAGTATTTGTCAGAAAATTGTTAGGCAAACTGCGTTTAAAAGGTAAAAAATTGTATTTTTCTTAATATAAATTTCAAATCTAATGATTATGCCATTTTTCAAATATTGAATTTGAAAAATTACTAAATTTCACAATGGAGTACCATAGCAAAACCTTCATGCGTAAAAAGATAATGATAAGGGCGACGTGTCCTGGCGTGTATATTGGTTATAGCACGAGTCACAAATTATAGTAGTCTTATTATTCTGTTAAAATATAAAAGTGAATTATGAAATGTCAATATTTTGTTGGATTAAAAGTTCGTTATAAGAAATTGACCAGCGTAGCGGGCGTAACTTGCTAGTATCTTTATAATCATATCCCTTTTGTAACTTGAAAGTATTTGAATTACATGTAATTCCATGTAATATTTTCGATAAAAAACAAATGAGGACGTGAGTTTCAAAACTCGCCTTATGCAAAATTTAAAAAATCGTGTTTTCTCTATCAATATATTCTATTGGTAAATCTTCATCGGAAAAAACACTAGAATCCTCAGGAAAACTAGTTTTAGCATGTATTTCTGTCATTCTAAAATCTTGGTTTACAATGAAAACCAATGCAAGCAGTCTGAGTTTTTTGTTCCCTCCTCGAATTTGATTTTTTGTATCAGGCGAGTTTTGAAACTCACATCTTCAAATAGTTTTAACAATTCAATACAATTTATGCATTTTATTTTTAGTGCCGGTTCCTTTTGATTGTTTTGTGTGCAACATATTTATGTAATAAAACTGAGTGAATGCGCAACAAGTTGAATACAAAATTTTCTAATTTAAAAGCTTTATTTTTATGATATGATGTTGCTATTCTTGTTTGCAAGATATGTACCGGGAGAACCAAAAGTTCTTTAAAACTTTAAATTCATAAAATAGGAAGAAATTATGATAAAGAAGCTCGGTTTGCAAAAAAGGGCTCACAAGGTAGTCGGTTTTTTTTGGCAGCAAAACATTTTATGTTAAAAAGTCACCTGTAGATGGCGCTAACATGCGAGAGATTCAGCAGAATTATGAAAATTAGTCCTGCAATAAAAGACCGGGATACACGATGATTTCTCATTAGCTTTCAGAATTTTATCATTACCCGATCGAGCGTTCTATCAAGATTCTATCTGTCGTGAGCTTTCTGCAATTTAATACGCCATGTTGCATTCAGCTGTAACGGGCGTTGTGAGTCGCCTTAGTTGTGTCGTACAATGTTCTGGAGGTCATGTTGAACAATTGTTATTGCAAGAATAAATGGACGGAGCGTACTGTTGTCCTGTTCATTGTGTTTCGGGTCGTCAGCGCCCTCTACCAGTGACATTTTTAACTAAGAATGTTTTTGCTTCTAAAAAAATCCGACTACCTTGAAAGCCCTTTCTTGCAAACCGCACTTCTTTATCATAATTTCTTCCTTTTTTATGATTTTTTAAACTTTTGGTTCACCCGGTATTTGGAAACGTAATATAATCCTGTTTTCAATGCATGAATGAAAATTATATCCTCTTATATAACTTTTGAGTACTACTAATTAATGTATGTACAAGAAAGGGCTCTAGCACATTTAAATATTTTTAAATGCAGAAAATGTATCTCATGCGGATATTTTAATTTCCCTTTTTGACTTAAATTTAAAAAAGCGCCAGCTTTTTAAAAATGGTGAAAATTCTGCGATATATCGTAATTAAGTTCGTAATATTATGACATATTGCATTTTCCAAAAATACCTTATTGTACGTTTAATGATTATGGTACATTGTCGGTTACATCAGGAGTACAATAAAAGTTTTTTGTATTAAAAATAAACATTTCATTTAAAAAATATTTAAAATTATATTATCATTTCATTGTAATTGCATAATGAAAATTTAATTATAAAACATAAAACGAAAGAGAAAATTATGAAGATAATATAGACCGAATTCTTTCGACAACCTTGTTAATACATTATAGGTATTTGTATGCGAGTGTTAATTTCTTATGAATGTATGTGTAATATAGATTAGAGCTATTAAAAAATGGTTGAAATTATTTGAAAAAAATAATAATAAGGAAATCTCCAAGAATTTACTCACATTTTTCATGAACATTATTTTTTTTGGATATTCGTATATATATATATATACAGGATATACATAATTAAATATCACCTACTCAGAGCTGTCTGTAGTCGAAACTACTCATCAGTAGAATATGAAAATTGGAATGCGTGTAAATGAAGGGATGTAATTAAGGGACATATTTAGCCAAAAAAAATCAAAATTGGCCACCAGAGGGCGTTTTCTGTTAAAATTTCGGCGTATATGCAAATTTTAGTAACCACGTGATGTGTCTGCTCGCCCACAATGACAACGTGAAATAAAAATACCCAATGAATCTCTTCTCAGCCACGGAAAATGTCGGGCTGATCGTTCGGTCTGACATTTTTATCAAAGTGGTGATTCTGCACCAGAAGCTTTGCGTTGTTTTCGAGTTTTTAATAACATACCTAGAGGTGTAGTGACAGCAAACGGAATATTGTAAGAACTCAAGCACAGTATTTCCTGTCACGCCCTTAACATTTCCATGAACTGGCTTCGCGTGACTGTTGAACATGCTATTTTGCGATTTCAACGGTACTTGAGAATACTTGTTAAAACGTTGAACAGTATTTTTCTTGAAAAACCAATTTTACTGTGGATAAGCTTGTATTTTGTTAAATTATTGCAAAATCAATAATAATCCCTTTGGTGGACGTTTTTGAAAATATTATCTCCTGCTAAATATTTTTTACATCCCTTCATTTAGAAGCATTGCGATATTGATACTTCTTTGACGAATAGTTTGAACTACACATAGCTCTGAGAAGGTCAAATTAAATTACACTATATATTATTATACCAAATATTATTCAGTACACTATATATTATTCATATATATTGATTTGACGATTGTTTTTATATTTCTTCTTTTTTCTCTGACATTCATATTTTATAGTTTTTTATTTGATCAGATTACAGACAATATTGCATGCGTTTATTCATATGCCTACAACCGTTTTGTGAGTAGAAGAATTAAAAAAAAAAAGTCTTAATATTCCAAATCAAAAAGAAGAATTAAAGAGACATCGTAACCTCGTAATAAGAAAATAGTATCGAAAATTTTCAAATTAATAATTTACAAGAAGATCCGGTGTTAAAATTAAATATTAAATACACATAGCTTGCGTACAGTCTTTAAATTTAAATAAGGTAAAGCAGCTAGAATAGTCTGCGCACAATTCAAAAGAACAGCAATAAAAAATCTAAATATTAATTTTTTGCTAAACTATCCATGAATAAATTTTCTTCATTTGTTTTTTATGCATTTCCATTGCTATTTTGTTGTTATGTTGCAATTTAATAGAACAGTTTTAATAAATCCAAGAAAGTTATTTTGCGCAATCTCTTAAATAACATTGCTGTAAGGTTTTTGTGAACAAATTTTATTGTATTGGGAGTAAATATTTCAACCTAATGCTTAAAGAATCAGAAAAAGGAAATAATTTTAAAAACGATTAAAACATTTTAATTAAAGGGAAAAAATTAAAGAATCAGAAAAAGCAAGTCCAGATAAGATTACAAAATAAAATTATGTAACTTAATAAGACATTTTAACTTAAAATTAGTCCATTTTCATTTTTCATTTTTTATGCAAATTTACCAATAAGCTGCGTAATCTCTCCTAGCATGGAAACTAATGGCTGCGCCATCTCTCCTAAGTAACAGATGCGCAAACTCTCCAATTTCGGTAGGAGAGATTGCGCGGCCTTTTATTTAAACATGGCCGCTACTGAAACGAACCGTTGATGTTCATATTGTTAGTCTAGATTAGTAGCTTATGAAAAATCGTTTACGTTTAAAATATTTTGTACTATTGACATTGTATAGAAATTCTGATGAATAGCTATGAAAATTCAATCACTTACTTTGGGAAAACAAAACAAAATAGCAATACTTTATCTTAAACGTTCAAAGCGATCAACGTGCACTTTCAAGTAGACACTCCACTACTATTGTTGTACAACTACCTGGAGTCGCTGCGCTCTCACTCTACTCCTTACCCCCAAAATTCTATGTGCGCAATCTCTCCGACCGCGCCATCTCTCCTTGCTTTACCTTATAAAAATAATCAGAATCGATGTTCTTAGTTTTATTTCAGAAAGAAAGAACCCACTAGTTTACGAAGTAATTTTCAGATGCACTGGCCTCCAAAAGTTATGAAACAACCAGTTTTTTGTATCTAATTTTAAAACAAATGAACATGAAAACATGCAATTTAGAAAAAAATTACTTTAAATAGTTATTTATCTAATTTCACTTAATTTTAACATCAAGATGGTTTACAAATAAAATTTGCCTTTTTTGCAAAAATTCACTGTTCGATAAAACAAATGGCAGTTTTTTGTGAAAAAAAAATTAATAAAAGGATCTTAATAAGGCATGTCAACCCTACTTGTAATGCATTTGTGGCAAGGACTTTCTATATTGTCAATTAAGTTATCGGACACTTAAATGGGAACCAGTGGCCTTTGATGTAGCAACGCTTCTTCCAGCTCATTTAACGACTTCGGAGGAGGACTTTCGGCAGCTACCTGTCTGCCGAGAAAGTCCCAATGTTGCTCTATTGGATTAAATCCGAATATTGAGATGGCCATTCCTTTCAATGCAAACCTTGATCCTCAAGACATTCATTAATGACTCTAGCTTGGTACATTCTCATCCTTTAAGATGAATTCATCCCCAATAGCGTCAGCATATGGTGTGACATACGAAACATGGATCTCGTCTCGATATCCCTCAGAAGTCGGAATTCTGGCTCTACGGGTCCGATAAAGACGGTATTTGGCTCATTCAACATTATATCGATAGCCTTGCATTTTTTGGTTCCATTTTTCACCGCCAAAGAGCGCATTCCTATCTCGAGCTCTATAGGCCCAATTACAATTGGGTTTGGGTCAATCGACATGTTATCTATAGCCTTACATATTTTAGTTCCACTTTCTACCATCAGGGTGCGCATTACTATCTCGGGTTCAATGGGACCGATTACGATGGTTTTAGGTTCATTCGAATTGATATTGATTACCTAACAGATTTCAGTTCTACTTTTCACAACCAGGGTCGCATTCTTATTTCTGTTCAGGTATTCGAAAAATCGAAAAAATCGACCGATAAATTTTTATTTTTTAAATAACATGATTTTTTTTTTTGTAAAATGAAATTTATTTGGATTTATTGAAGGATAAAGTGTTTTGAAAACAATAATTAATGAAACCCTTTGTGCGATTTTCGATCACGCTTACTCACTTGTTTTTTAAGAGAATTCCATAAATCATGACTTCTTAGTTACATGAAATAATCACAGATAACAAAGGTTATTTCGGGCAGATGTTGTCTTTGTGTTAACAATTTACTATTTTCATGAAGAAAAATTTACGAATTAATGTGCAAAGTAATTTAGTAAGATTGTGTTTACTTAATACGTAGTCCCACCAGTTGTAATTTTACTATGTTAGATAATAGACACACATGAAAACAGAAATATATCATGTTATACAATGCACTTTCAAGAAATTAGAGATTGGTTCCTAGTTAGAATTTGGTATATTTCTTTAAATTTATATATAATCCAAATTGACGTGTGTAATACCTTTTTATTAACATTTCGTAGATAAAAGATGCATTGTTGGGAGCTTTAAAATTATCCAGTTAATAAATAATAAAACTGGCACACAGCTAATGTGTATTATTCTTTATTTCTTTTAAAAAGGTATTAATAACTAAAACATCCACATTTTTTTATGCTAACTCGATCTTTCAAGCAACGTTTTTTATTTATAACTTTCGTATAATTTCAAAATTTTAAATTTTGCCGTCTGATTGTTTTCTTCAAATGCACAATAAATTATTTTAGAAATTAAACAAGTTAAAAGATTTACTTTTTTAAAAATTAAAAAAAAAAATGGATAAAATAAAGAAATATTTTTTTTTCTTCCCGAATGTATGTGAGAGAATAGAAGATAGATATAGATGCATTTTATATTTGAATTTTTAATTGGAAATATCAAATTTATTTTTGCGAAATGAAAAGAAAAACAAGTTAGGAAGGTTCAAAAGCGAAGTAAGAAATTGTGTTTGATTTTAGAAAATACACACTTTAAGTTCAAAAAGAGAAGAAGTCAGCTTCCTAAATTTAATAGAAAAAGAATACGAATAACTTCATCGTTTATCTTAAAATCAGTTTTATTTTATTGATTTTGCGCATTACTTTTATATTTATTTTCTTGCATTTTATTAAAACTTTTAAGATCTTTTCGGATGGTATGATGTGTCTTTGCTTTTTAATTTTTCATGAAGGATATAACAAAATTTTATGTATTACGTTTAACAAATTATAGTATCAAAACCATGTCAATGCCACATTAGATTGCCTTTAAACTTGTTTCATTTGAACATTTCTTTTACGTCCGCATATAAAGCAAATTATACTATTTGAATTTATTTAAAAAGTTTAGTTGTATTGATGCAATTTCACTAAAATTTACTTGAACTATCTCAATTACAGAATTAATATATTAAAAATGAGTCTTGAGTCCTTCGTAAAATTTCATGCTTCTTTTTAGTATTATATCTAACCCACCGCCCCCCAAAAAATTCCACCAATCACCTCTCTGGGCCGTTAACATTGTCAGATACCATACTCGAAAGTAAAAGAACTAAAACTTGTATGACATTGATTTATCTCAAAGTCAAATTATACTTTTTGCTTGAATTCAAATGAAATTATTTTAAACTATTATTTTCCTGACGGGAAGTTTACTTGAGCTAAAAAAAAATATATGCACTGAAAAAGTAGCTTTGAAAGGCCTAACAAACATATACTTAAAACTTTTATCAGCTAAACACCACCATAAACTTAATTAAATACTCAAAACATCAATTTCCCCTTTGAGACTTAAATTCTTTTAAGAAGTAACGCAATGATTGTATGAAGTTTGAGTTTCGTGAACTCAATCGAAATATTAATAAAGATGCTATCTAAATTTGCCTTTCGCAATGTCTTAGTATCTTTAACTGCCAAAACACAACCTATGAAGATCAGAAACACCTGTCTTTTATACACAAACCAACCCAGAAAGCGCACTTAAACATTTGCATATGTACAGACACTTAAGTCTCTCTCGACTAAAGCTTTCATATATTGAAAATTAAAGAAGTTCATAAACGATTTATAATATCTATAAATATTTATAAACTGTGTTATAGAAAGTAAAATTTGGTAGAAATTCGCTCGCAATAAAGTTACAGTTTCCACTAAAGTCAACAATTTATCAAAAGCTTCGTAAATGCAATATAAAAAATTATTCCGACATCGCAATTTCCTTATTGAGGGTATTCAGAGTACTCAAAACACGAAAATATTTATACAAAAATAATTATAAGTAATTAAAAGCAATTTAAATAATATATTTAATAAATGTAAACAATAGATTTGGTAGAATCTCGAAGGTGCGCAAGCTACCAGTACTTCCATATTGTGCCTTGAGAGTTACAAGAAATTTTGAGTTTAGGTTTGTGAATTTTTCGTGTTTTCAGATTAAAAAGAAATATGTAAAAATTCCGTACCTAATACGAAAAAATACTAAGCCACAGAGTTGCCGGAATGCTTCTGTGATTTGACGAGAATATAGTTTTAGATTGGAAGATTTTTATTTTATAAATAATTTTTAATTTAGATTTGGAGATTTTCTGTATTTTAGGCAAAAAGGATCAGAACAAAGTGGAAATTTTCGTGTTTTAACAAAATATAATCAATGGAAAAATTCGTTCAATTCACGAAATTTTTTGAAAGTGAAGCTTTAAAATATAAACTCTTTCCTTAATTTATATTCGCAGCAAATGCGTTTTTTGAAACAAAAATTATAATCGTGATAGTAAATAAAAACATGCGAAATTGAAAAATAAATATTTTCTCCATTCTGACGGAGTAACATAAATTTGGTTTTAATGCATTAGACGTAAACAAACAGTATATTAATAAACAGTTTAATATCATTCAAAGTTTACGGAATTCTTTCTTACTGCAAAATAATCTATTAAATAAGAATAAAAATAACATTAGCAATATGTTATATAGATATAGCTACTTTATAATAAACACATATAAAACTAATTGCATTAAAAATCTCTAAAATATCAAAAATTGCATTGGACAAAATTTACTATATTAGGCTAAACGTTTGAAACAGAATTCCTTTTACGAATGTTAAAAAATCGCCACAAAACGCCAAAAATAACTAAAAATTGTGTTGAAAATTGCCTTAAAAATTACTAAATATGAAAAAAAAAAAAAAAAAAAAAAAAAAAAAAAAAAAAAAAAAACGAGACTACAAAATTTAGTATAATGGATACATTTTAACCGGAATTCTTTCATGAATGTCAAAACAACGTCGCAAAAAGCAGATAATCGCTAAAAATTGCTAATATTCATATTGAAATACGGATTGAAAATTCTATAAAAATTATTAAAATTCAAAAATTGTAGATGAGAAAATTTACTAAATAGGTTAAAAGTTTGAAACCTAATTCATTTTACCAATGTCAAAAAATAGCCACAAAATGCGAAAAAACCTCTAAAAGTCGCATGAAAAAAAATCGTGGGAAATTCAAAAATCACTGTTCGAATTCCGATTGAATTTTATTGAAAAGAGGACAAAATTTACTTTATTGCGCCAATACATTGTAACCGGATTATTTTTTTAATCTAGTAAAATCGTTTCAAAACTTGAAAAAACGCTAAAAATCGCATAATAAATTAAATAAAAAAATTATCTAATCAGAAAATCTAATCAGAATTATCTAATCAGAAACACACAAACGTCTTCACTTATTATTTCAGATAAAGAATATTTATTTAGTATAATTTTTAATTACATTTCTGCTCTTACTGGTAATTTACTATTGTCATTAAACATATGAAACAGACTCTTTTAGAGAGTTCATTAAGTAGTATTAATACGTCGGTGAATGAGCGATATTGCACAAATAATGAAATTTTCACACTATTTTAAAAAAGGTAATAATGATATTCCGGCCAATTTTTTATTTATAATTACTTGTTTTCTCATGAGAAGTATCTTCAGTATATTTCTCCGAATTTCTCGAATGTGCACTTTTGGAGATCTTCCTTGTAAGTATTTATTCTGTAAAAGATGAAACCTAAAAAAATTTTTAATTTCTTTTTTTATATACGTTCCGGATTCAGATAATGCAGAAAATAACTTATAAAATTTTCTTTTTTATGCTTTGAAAGTAAAATATTTGTTATTTAGTGACACAAGGCTTTTAAGCTTTAAAATTAATTGACAATGGACTTGGCATATGATCAATTTATTTCTGAATAACAAGACGTAGCAAAATAAAACTTTAAAATAAAAAGCTTTTTCATGCTTATAATTTTCCCGAAATGTCATTTTTCTATCATGGAAAAGAGTATTTATGAAGGCAGTTATATCAAACATAATGGAAAGATTTTAACTTTGATATTTTCAACGTTTTATTTGTTTATCGCAGTTACTTAAATACACAAAATAATTAGTCTTTCCGCTATTAATTTACTCTGGATGTTTTAGAATAAATTGTGCATTTTTATTTTTTTGAAAGACGGATGTCGTTTATTACTGTCACATTTCGTCTTTGATTTAAAGTAATTTAGTGTAAATACGTGTCAGGTTTAATAAATTTACTTGCTCAGTAATTAAATTTAAATATGTAAATGCAACAAAAAAAATCTATATGGTAATACGATTGTCATGCATTCAAACATTTGAAATTATTATTTGAAATATTTTTTTCATTTAAAAATTGTTTGTAATTTATGCATTTATTTAATAAATTCTGTTTTAGATATTGTTATAATGGTAATGATACGAGGGATGATGGAGATAGTTAGGATTGATTGGTGGAGGGAGGGGGCGATAATGGTATCAGTTTTGATGGATTTGATCATACGAGGATAACAATTAAATTTTGAGTTATGAGAGCAACGATATGCACTGAAAAAAAAAAAAAACACCGGTCAAATATTAAAAAGGTTACACTCTTTTATGTCTGTACATAATCCATTTTAGCAGCAATTGCAATTCAGATATAGTACAATAATTTTTGTACGGAAGAAAAATTTTAATGGTATAAGTTTTGATGGGCTATTGATCATACTAGGATAACAATTAAATTTTGAGTTTTGAGAGTAACGATATGCGATGAAAAAAACATTGAATCAAATATTAAAAACATACACTCTTTTATGTCTGTAGACAATAATTTTTAGCAGCAATTGCAATTTAGATATCGTAGAGTAATTTTTGTACGAAAGAAAAATGGAGTGGATAGATTATTGCGCTGTGATTTTCTATCATTTTAATGTCCGTGGAAATCAGGAAGATTGATTTCTATGTCTACAACTAGCATATGAAAAATAAAATCTTTTTGCATCACTGTATTCAGATGGTTTACAAAATTTCGCACATTTTTTTCATAGATGAAGAAAGTAACAGATCATTTCCTGCTGTAGTTCCAAAAAATCTTTCGGTTATCCAAAGCGAATCTATTATAATCAATATACTTACCAAATGATAAACAAGGGAGTTTTTTCTGCAACACTAATTGGAATACTATTCGAAAAATATACATGCAAAAAAAAAAAGAAAGAAAAAAAAATCAACGAAAATCGTGCAATATTCTGTATTTAGTTTAAATGCTAAGGAATTTGAAAGTTCTGTGCACTTATTTTGTTGCTTTTTCGGTGGTTTTTGCGTCATTCAAGAGTCTTATTTGTTTAATTTTACTGTAGTAGTTGCTAATTTGACAGATTTATCAATTTTCTCTGCATTGATTCGAAAATATTTTTTTAATATTATTTTATGTACTGGAATATTTAGCATTGCATTAAAAAGTTAAAAAAATGAATATCATATGTTTTTAAATATCAAAATGTCATAATTAATTTTGCATTTTTTAAATTGCACAATATTCATACCTTTTAATTTAAATTTTCTTCTATAATTTGCATGCAGTAGAAAATAACGATAACAGTTAATAATTTATTTGTGTTTTTAAGAAATATACAAAAAGAGAGAAAATTTTAAAATGTAAGTTTTTTTATGAAAGAAGAAATCCCGGGATATTTTATTTAAGAACTTGATGGCAATTTATTCAATGCGTATCGCCATTGCTCGACTGATCGGTACTTTAAATAGCAAAATAATTATATAAATTAATTATGTTAGAAATATACTATTTTTGTAGTCAACATAAATTGATCGTTAACTATGATTATATTTTCATTTTATTACATACAGGGTGTTTTTTTTTTAAACTGACGCTATTCAGAGCCGCCGGTAGCTCGTTCTAATAACTGGATTGACGCAAAATTTTGTGAATGGACTAAGAAAACCATGGGGAAAAAAGATTCCAACAACAACAAAAAAAAATTGTTCCAATCACCACCAATAGGGGGAAATGTGGCGCTGTGGTAATTTATGCAACTGAGAATTAGTATAAAATACAGGCCATAAATAAAATGCAAATTTTTACTTACTTAAGCGACAGTAGCGCCAATAGTTTAAGTTATAAATTCATGCGAAAAACACCGAGAAACAATTTCAGCTCAGGTTGAAAATGAATCTCACGTTACCGCAGCGCGCGTTACTTGTGAAGTTCTATTATTGTAACCAGTGTAATGCACCAGGCGCTCTTCGTTTACTTAGAACACGCCATAAACTGCGCAAAGGACCTTTATCCGTTAATGTATTGAAAGCAATGATTCTGAAATTCGAAGAAACAGGCTCGCTAGCAGTTCGGTCAGGCAGAGGACGTAAACCGGTGGCAGAAAAAGTGATAATGGATGTTTCGACTGCGATCAACGAAAGGGAAAGTGTAAATGATGAATAAAACATGGCATTTTATCCAAATTATTAATTTTGTCTCTTTCTGATGTTTTCTTTCAATGTACAGCGCCACATTTCCCCCTATCGGCGGTGATTGGAAGTAATTTTTTTTGGAGTCTTTTTTCCCATGATTTTCTTAGTCCATTCACAAAATTTTGTGTCAATCCAGTTATTAGAACGAGCTACAGGCGGCTCTGAATAGCATCAGTTAAAAAAAAAAACCACCCTGTACATTAGTTTTTAAATATTCGAAACGTTTTTTTTTTTCTGGCAAGAGCAACTTGAAATGATATAAAAAATTCTTGCGCTGCTGTTCAGTACAATTAATTTAAATTTTTGCTAAAATTTATGCTTTAGTTGCTCTCTTTGACAACAGATGACGCCACTATGGAATTTTTAGAATATTTTGATTCAGAATTCTGATAGATCAGTCAGTTTGAATTCGATGGTAGAAATACTTTGCAGGGCATAAAATGTCCTTTTTTATTATTATGTTTTACTGTGCTTCGCCCATGTTGGCTGTGGACTTTACAATTTATTTTATAAATTAGTTTAAAGATTTCATGTAAGATGCAAGTATTTTGAAATAAGTTTATTCCTAAGAATATTTTCGAATTAGTGTATGGATGTGAAACCAGAACATCCATTATATTTGTTTGTGATTATCAACTGTAAAGTTTTTATTTTGTCAAGATTATGTTTTTTGTGTTTGTGAAAATAAATAAGAAAAACAAGAAAGATCCCTTTCTTTTAAAATTCTCCCCAGCTGCTGTCTTTTGTTTATTATTATTTTTTTAAGTTCGAGTATATACATTTATGTTTTTGAATAAAAAAATATTTTATTTAAGTACACTATAGAATCTAGACACTTTTTCATAACATTAAATATTAGCAAATATCTCTTTTAAGATGTGTTTAAAAGTTTCATATTTAAAATTTGATTATATGTGAGCTATTGCGAGCAATATTGCGGTCACTTTTACATGTAATTTGTCAATTTAAAATTTACCTGATCTCTTAATAATATTTAATTTTTGAGAAATACGGTGACATTACGAAAAGTGCTGAAAGAACACGTCATTCTGAGTCACACATTTTGCAGATATGAACTACATTCCGATACATTATAGTCTTAATTAACGTTTTTCCTATGCGGATGGTGGTCACTTACACCACTTTCTCTTGTATTGTTACAGTTTACACAAAGAGCCATTATAAATTTCGTCAAATTAATTTTATTATTTTAAGTATCTTCATTATTTAAAAGGCACGTTACATTTAGACTGGGGAAACATATTTTAGTCAAATATATGTTTTGTGGCCAATTTTCTGTAAAATTGTGTGTTGTAGTAGGATTATAACCTTGTAAATGTTTGAACAATTATTTGGACTTACACTGTATACTACATAAATATTACTTCATAAATAAGTATCAATTACAACTATTTTATCAGTTATTACTATTTAAAGTATCAATTACTACTATAAATTTTTAGATAAATAAGTATCAATTACTATAAATTTTCCAGAAAACTTTAAATTTCTACAAAAATAACTTTTAAAAATTAGGAAAAAAAAACGAGCTTAAACAAACGGGGAAAGGCTCGAAGTTTTCTTTAATATATGATGTGAAATAAAATTTCCAAGATTCTTTTATGTTACTTACTTAACATTTTTCTGTTAATTAAGATTTTATATGCAAGTCAAGTGCCTACGTATGATATATTTATAGAAATATAAGCTATAATAAGATCGAAGCTGCAGCGGTCGTCCGAAGTATTCTGATCCCCGACATTACCCTTTCAGCTGATCGATACATTAAACTTGAGAAATTGAGCATTTAAATTTTTCCTGTGACGTATTTCGTGATTTTTCTTCCGCTTTCTTTGGCGTCGTATGTTGAGAAGATCTCCTGAGATGCGCGCATGCCGCCTTCTCGGCGAATTCGTGGCGGTCTGACCCTCCCGCTCACACACGACCGTCGCCAAGAGATATAGTTAGCTCGAAACCGCAGCGGTCATCCAAAGTATTCAGAGACCCGACCCTACCCTTCCCGCTGGTCGATGCGTTAAACTTATGAAATCTCTCTTTATTACATAAATCGTAATGTGTTTCTTAAAATTAATATTTTAAGAATTTATGTACAATGAACGTCGGGGACATCTCTGCGCATTTTTCATAAATTTATAAAACCCCACGTGGCGGTGAAAATCCATAGACTGATATTGTTTGTCTCAAAATAACATAATAGATATGATATAAAAAATCTCTCAATACTATTTGCATACACTGAAAATAACTTTCTAGATACAAAACGGAAAATATTGTAAAATGTAAATTTTCCACATATCAAAATTTTTATTTAGTTATACAATTAACATATTAACTTACACTTATACCTTTTCAATGATATCTTAATTTTATTTTTCTAAGTTTTTATCGATAAACACTAATGCATTTTCTTTTACATGTAATATACATTTGGCATATTTGCATGAATTTTCTGTTTTAGGAAAATGCAATGCTATTAGGATTACAGCAAAAACAGAAATCAAAATCATTTGTCAAGCTTAGATAATTAAACACTTTCCAACAAATTCAGAATATTGTAATAAAACTTCATCATTTAATCTGCTGAAAGATTATGTCTAAGTCAACAAGGGCATAACACAGTTGAAAATCCAATATCAGCAATTAAAATCTACACCCAGAAAAAAGTTTTGTTGAATCAACAAAAATTTGGTTGACCCAACAAAACTTTTTGTTTAAATATAGGTCAATGGAAATTTTGTTTGAATCAACAATTTTTTTTTTTCAATTCCAACAAAATTTTTTGTATCGTCAGCAAAAAAAGTTTTGTTAATTCAAGTAAAATGGTTCAATTTGACTTGAATTTTGCTAAAACAACCAAAATATACTCAACAAAACATGTTTTGTAGTTTTAATCAATTCCTTTTTCTAAGTGTATAATCAGAAGTATGTCCAAATTAGTTTGTGTAATCCTGCATGTGATCGATAGATTTGTATTTATACTACATATGCAATAATTTAGTTCAGTTATGAAACTTAGTTGAAAATTCGCCTTCAGCGATTTTCATCAATATATGATAATATACTCGAATCATTCTACAACTCTGTATATCATCTATTGAATTTACACACACCAAGTAATGTACAAAAAAAAGTTCAATTTAAAATCGCATACCAGAATTGAAAACAGCCAGCAATTATTGTTCATTGACAGTACTGTAATCGAATTGTTTTGTGTAACCCTGTAAATGATCGACAAATGCTATGCATACCATGATATACAGTAAGCACACTTTTTGTACTTCAGGGTTGTATATATTTTTAATATGTTTAAAATACTGTAATATCATTAAAATGCACTGGGAACTATTTTTCCCAACAGACAATAATGAAAGGGATTTATTTTGAATACTCCTGTAAACGAATTACAAATATAGCACACTTCATTTTCATTACCGCGCTTGTCATGGTAATCCTCAATAACATATATCCATTACCCATTACTTGGCAATACGAGTATAGAACATGGCCAGACAAACAAAATTCATTAAAACATTTTAACTATGTTGGAAAGTGTTATAAAGAGGTATTATTAGTACAGTTATTTTTTTAATTTCAAGATGATATACAAATAAATCATTTTTGAAGACATAATTTGACGACCAAAATCTTTGTTTTTATTTTTTTGAGAACGAATTGAAAAAACGACTTTTGTATCTTTTATTTATTTATTATTATTATTATTATTATTATTATTTTGTAAAATGCACTGTACAAATATAATTACTTTCAAAACATCAGTCCCTGTTCTATCGATATAACGATTTAGTCTAGTAAAATATATGAAAATAGCAATGACATCCTTTTTATTAATCTGTAAACAAAAATCAATTTATTTAAAAATTAAAAAGTTTTAAATAATAAAAATTAATGAAAAAGAGACTGAAATAAATAAATAAAATATAATATAATATCTTTGAAAAGTAACATAAAAAACAAAATTTTAGGAGAAAAATTTAAATGGTGATATTTTAAGATATAATGCATGGTAATACAGTAATTAAACATGCTGAAAAACTAACGAGAATTCATTACAAGACGCACAATTCTTCGTAAATAAAAAAAAATTCTTCATTTCTCGTCATTTGAAAAAAGTGTGCAATAATTAGATGGATGCCGTAATTAAAAGATTCTGAAGAGGATTCATAAATCTAAGGAACAAAAAAAAAATTCAGTGACACATCTTTCAAAAAATTAGCAAACAAGTTCCAAAGAATTCCGGAAATATCTGATTTATTCTCGTTTTATGAGATTTATTTAATGACTAGGAGATATTTGATTTTTCTTTTTAAATTAGCTTCTTAAGAATTATGTACAAAAAGGTTTCGTAAAATAAAATAAAAAAATATTGAAATATAATAACTACAAATTGCTTTTCATTTGAAAGGTTAAAGAGATAAGCAAAGTTTTTTTTTTCCATTTATTTATAGAAAATTATTGATAATTTAAACATACTTCCTAATTTCTATTAAACAAATTTTTGTATCATCATTATCTATTTTTATATATCCTACAATGCGTTTCGAAATAAATAATACTTCCAAAATTTAATTTAACCGCAATATATAACTAAAGAAATAAAAATACATTATTATTATATTTCACTCGAGTAAACACTACGATTCAGCTAAGAATAAGGCATGATTAACAATACCGCATGTAGACAAGCTGTGCAGTTTGATGGATAAGGAAAACTAGATCTCCCATATCAGATAAAACTCCCATTTCAGATCTCTCACAATTCACTGTGTAGCACCAACAGTTTTGTGTTTTGATTGCATGATGGCAGGATATGGATTTAACTGTAACATTATTCTCGGAGTGTCTGTTTTTTTAAAGCCCAATCATGAAAGTTATGAAACAAGAACTGTCATGAGTACATATCTATGATGCTATCAAAGCTACTATCTGGATAAATCTAAAACTACAATACGAATCTCAGCCGTAAAACGCTGCTAAAAAAATTGCAATGTGCTAAGGATTTATTGTGTGAATCATTATCTCCAAACATTTTACTAAACATGGGATACTCTTTACTTCACTGCTGAACATAGCTGACCAATATTGCAATAACAAATGGTGAAGAAACAAGGTCTATGCCATGAAACATAAAGTTTGACCTGCTTTCCCAGGACTGACAGGGACTTTACCGAATTACATGAAATATTTTATGAAACATATTGCAATCCTTCATGGCAGGATTTCCTTCTTCTTGTACCAAGATAAAATTATTGAAGTGTTTCAATTTTTTTCGAATGTGTTCCCATATCTAATTGGACTTTTAGTGATAACTACTTTACCAACAAGTGATAATTTCTGATAACTATCCTAATTCAAGTGCAGACAACTTTACCAATTTTAGGGAAAGCCAAGGAACAGTTTCGTGCTAGCTTCTGTTACAATCAAGGAATACCTTGATACTTTGAAGATTATTGACCTTCTGATCAGTCCACATTCACTAAAAATCTCAGTGAGTTCTGGTTATTAGGATTTCTAAACACTCTCTCATTCAGAAAGGATTATGACTTCACATGAAATAAAAACCAGCATTAAACATATCATTGATGAAATTACTGAAGATTTTCTTGGGTTAATCATTAGGTATGTTGTAATTTGTTTGGATTACGTAGTTTATATAAATGGAGCGCATTTAAAAGATTATAGATAATATAATAAAATTTATTGTTTGATATTTTGTTTTACATCGGGAGCCATTTCATCTGTTGATCAAAATTAAAAACAAATGAATTTGTTTTCAAGACCTCTTCATTATTCTCAACATAAAGTATGTGCAATGTTTCACTGAATTCTGAATATTATAAGAATAATTATTTATTCACTTTATTCCCCTCTTCTGTGAAGATTTTTAATTTGTAGTACATAAAACGTGTTTTTATTTTCTCAGATAACATATATTTAACACTATCTAAAACACCATATGAAAAATATCAATAATATTCATCATGTTAAGAAATAAACATGCCGACTATAAATAGGCGCTCTGAAACACTATATTGCATCAATTTCGAATACTAATAGATAGTATATTTTATAAATATTTATTCATTTTAATATTTATTCAATTAAATATTGCTACTATAATTTTGAAAAATATTCTGCATATTTACTTAAAATTATGATTAAAAACGTTTTGCACACGTTTTAATAATAATTTAAACACGTTTTAATTTTGTTCATTATTTTTTTTTTATCAATACACTTAAATGAATAAATGTTTTTTTTTTCCTTTAGAAATATAATCTCAAAATCAATTAATCTTCTGTTATAACATTAACAAAAGAGTTATTTCACTTCAATTTCCAAAATATAGAAATGTAAAAATATATTTAGTATATAATTTTTTGGGAGACATTTATTTCATTAAACTAACTAAGTTAATTAAAATATTTATACTAATCTTTATTCTCCTAGAAAACATATTTATTTTAGATTTCTCTATTGAAGGATTTTAGAGGAATACTCATTATTAAAGTTGAATAAGTGTAAATATTTTACTCGTTCACTGGAAAATGCATTTCTGATGTTCGTTTTAGTTGCAGAATAATAAAAATTTTTAAGAAGATAAATTGTGAAAATGAAAATGTAAAACACAGGTTTGGTATTTAATATTTTTGAAAAAATATATCAATCCTGATTTTATTAAAACTGATATTTTGTAATACTTTGTCATTATTAAAACTTATTAAAAACATACTAATTTATTTAAAAAAGTACTTTTTAAATTATTGATAAATAAAGATTTTATTACACTGTAAGTTTCTAAGTTTTTGTTTTTGTAGCTGCTGTTTTATCTGAAAAAAAAAGCTCAATACATACTTCCTGATATCTGGTACCATTTCAAAAAAATATATGTCGTTGGCTAATTGCGGAATCCGTCTCTTTCCAAAGAGTCTAGGGTGTTTGCAAAGAGCCGGGTTAATTCGAGAATCATCCCCCTTTCTCCAATAACACTCATGGTTTTCATGCTTATTGCAAAGAGCCTTGAGAGTGTTAGGCTAATTGGAATATGGCAATTTATTTCCCAATCAGCCTGATATTTTTTGGCTTATTGCAAAGAGTATAGATAGCATTAGGCTAAATGAAAGATGGCGACTTGTTTCTCACTCAGCCTGATTTTGGCAAGCTGCTTGTCAAAATATCGTGTGGTACTCAACTTGAACCTAAAATTCCATGTCAAATCAACCCACAACCCGAACCGAACTTGATAAAAACAATCCATCACGACAAAATTATTTTCGGACACACTCAACCAGACTCGAACCTGAAAATCCCATTTGATGTTAACACGAAAGCTGAAAAAAAAATCCATCGAACCGCAACCCCATTCGAACCGGACAAACTGATTTACGTCCGCACGCCACGCTACCAGAACCTGAAAATTCCATTTTAAATCATCCCGATCCCTGCAAACCTATCCGAACAAAACAAAATAATTTCCTTCGACACGCAACCCGAGCAGAACCCGACAAAAAATTATATCGAACCGCAACACCGCCCTAATCCGAAAAAATTTCTATCGAACAGCAACCCGACCCGAAACCGACAAAATAATTTCCTTTGACACGCAACACGACATGAAGCTGAAAATTCAGTTTGAACTCAACCAAAACCGAACATTTTTTTTTATCGAAAACGAACCCGATCCGAAAAGAACAAAATATTTTCCATAGACACGCAACTCGACCCTAACTGAAAATTCCATTTGAAATCAACCCGAAACGCAACCCGAACCAGACAAAGTAATTTCTGTCGAACTGCAATCCGATCCGAACAACACAAAATTATTTCCGTCGACACGCAACTCGACCAGAACCCGAAACAAATTCTATCGAACAGCAACCGTACCCGAACCTGACAAAATAATTTCCGTCGAAATGCAACCTTACCCGAACAAAAGGTATTTTAACCAGAACTCAAAATGCTTCAACACGAACAATAAATGAAAGGAAATTAATAGATCTTTTAATGCAATTATGAAAAATAATCTGCATTTATATCACTATTACCAATGTTGTATGTTTTACTGAAAATTGGACATATCTATATATTCATTAATATTCAAGTACTATAAAATTTCTGAATAGTGGACACTTCTGTATGTGTTCGGGTTGTTCCAAATTTCATTTTTCTGGTCGATGCGACAGTTTTTTTTTTATGTGATTCGGGTTCACTCTAGATGTCTCTTGTGGACCAGGTTTAGGTTTTCAACAGTCGGGACGTTGGGATTTTCACAAACAAATTATGAAAATTAAGAAAAACTATGTTACATATGAATTAAGATTATTGTATTCAGTTTTTAAAACATTTTCTACAATTAACATTTTGAAATTATCCTTATATATTAATCGATACATTTTAATTATTAAAATATTTAAAATATATTTTCCAATGTTAAACGAATGGTTAATTGGATCTCCTGAAATATTAACCTAATGCTACTAATTTAACAATTTATTTTTAAAGGAGATTTTCTTTAATAATATTTAAACAAGCCATTAGTTTAATTTTACTTAGTGTTTGGATGTAAGTGTTGGGTTTGGGCAGAGTCGCGAGTTGACGAAAATAATTTTTGTCGGATTCGCGTTAGGTTGCGGATTGACTTCGAACTGAATTTTTCAGTTTCATGTCGGATACAACCCCACTAGCGTAAGATTCTACCCTTGAACCAGTTCACCATTTGGAGGTTTCTATTCTTCAGAGATAAAAGCTTACCACTATATAAGTCTTAAAAAGTAAAAACAAGAACGAAAATTCATACGTCAAGCATAGATTATGAAACACTTTCAAACGTAGCCAGAAAACTGTAACGAAACTTCACCGTTAAATATTGTGAAAGAAGATATGTGACTAAACAGTTTAGAAAGCATATACCACATTTAAAAATACAGTTTTCGAAATTACCTTCTAGTGTCAAAAAGTAGTCGAATTATTTTGTGCGGCCCTGTAATAGATATGGAGTATGAAAAAATTTAGTTCAATTAGAATATTCGCATTTAGCCTTTTTCGCCAATAGAAGGAAATGCACTCGAAATCTTTTGTACAACCCTATTATCTGAAGACTTTTGTACATACCACATATTAAGCTAAAAGGCAACTTAAAACTCACTTGCAGGAATTACCATACGTAAGCGACAATGTATTTTTTTACGTAGCCCTGTATATGAATTTATTTATATTCCACAAACTTCTATTAGTCTATACTAAATATAGTTCAGCTGGAAAATGCGTAAACACAATTAAAAACTGCCCTTAAGCAATTCATTCCCATAGTCTGTAATACTTTTGAATTGCCTTTTGTAGCCCTGTATATGATCAACCGAGTTTATAAAAACACACGTGCTATGAAAAAAAAAACTAATTAAACTTAAAATCGCAAACCAAAGTTGAAAACGCATTCATCACACATAGACTGTAAAAATCGCACATGTACTGTAACCAATATCTTTTGTGTGTCCCTATAAATAAAGGCAATGCACACAAGAGAGGAATTTATAGTGCATTTCAGTAATGCATATAATTTTTATTATGTTTGAAATAGTAAAATATCCCTAAATTACACTGCAAACGATTTTCCCCCATTGACCCTGTAAATGAATAATAAATGCTTTGCACCCCATATTCTACAAAAAGCATGTTTTAATGCGCTTCATAAATTTCATTATGTTTTAAATGACGTAGCGTCATCAAAATGCACTTGAAACGATTATTTCCCATTGACTGTAATGTAACGAATACTTTTGACTGTCCCTGTAAAAAAACTATCCGTGCTACACACTTTAGTTGAAATAGGGAACATGCTATAGATAACGACAATAACATACAAAAACTTCAGGGCAATCTGAGCATATTTACGTGGGTTAGAATACGGACTGAAGGCAGACGGCAGACGGCCACACGGCCAGACTGCAGACAAACCGAAGTCATAAAAACTTTTCAACTAGTTTGGAAAATGTTAAAAAATCGCTAAATAGAGATGTCTGCTCTTTCGGAGTGTCCATTAATCAGGTTTTATTCTATATACGTTTTTCAACTCATAAAATATTTGGGATTTCTTTTGAAAATTCGGGTCAACTTGAACCCGTCTAGCTTTAGTCAAAACTTGTCCTGAAACCGACCCGAACTCAAAACAATGAAGGTGAATCCGACACTCAGCAAAAAAAAAATAGAAGTCGAGAGGAAACAAACCGAAAAAATGTAGCACCGGATGTTGTCGAAAAAAATGTAGTTTGATTCGGGAGAAATCCGGTACCCAACACGATACAGGACTCTAATCCAGAATTATTGCAATACGCCCAGGGTAGTGAATGATTATGCATAATTTTAATAAAAAGAAATAGGAGCAGGAACTTAAAATGCTTATAAAAAAATCATAAGAAAACTGTCATTTATTGGTATATTTTATTTATGCAACTAAAATTCTAAGGTTAGTGAATACATAATTTTTATTTTAAGGGTATATTTTTCATAAACTCCCCATACAGAAATATCAATAAAATCTTCCAATAAGGGAGGTTTTTACTATTTTCCAAGTATTATGTAGAAAATATGAAATGCTGAGTGAAAATAAATATATAAGGAAAGTGCTATGTCAATGATATCTGCAAATAAATGGATTTTTAATGTTTTCCCAGCAAGAAGATGCGTCGCTAAATGAGATATATTATAAAATATATATGTAAATTTCAGCAATAATGAAATCTGCAGTTGAGACAGTATTTTAATGTTTTCCTTGCATCATGAGAGAAAAATAACTACTAATTTAATAAAATTTTCGATAGAATATGGATATACAATTCATTATACCTTTCATTATACAGTGAAAAAATGCATTGAAATACGTATAAAATATAGCATTTGTGCCTATTGATTTGGAATCACTAATGGATATTTTTCATTAATCAGCTGTAGTTATACTATTACACAAAAATATTATAGTCACAATAATTTAAATTATTGGAAATTTTTCTATTTGTACTTTATTTTAAATTCATATCACGACTTAATATCGAGTCTTTTTTCCCCCTCCATTTGGATTTTCCTACAATTTGCGTCAAAATACTAATGTACATTGTTTTTTCCTTTTTATTTATATAGCTTCACGTTTAATTGCTATTTAAATTTTAGTTTTGTATTTACTATAAAATATTAATCACAAAACTTACTCTAATTAATAAAAATCTCGTTTTATTTTTATTAAAAAATCCTTAAAATGTACAAGAAGGAATAATAATTTACAATTTGTCCAATTATTTGCTTATTGCTTCCATATACAAACTTTGTATCAAATGTAGAAATATTAAAAACAAATACATACATAACTAGTCAAACAATAATCTTAGAGATTTCTTCACCTTACTGATAGTATTGATAAAGACATTAGCAATGCAATCAGTACCATAATATTGATTTGGTTGAGTATAATCTTTAAGTCATAAATATAAAAGTAATAGATCCCATAAGTTCCAAAGCATGAAGAAAATTTTGATTTTTCTTAGTCAATAATAAACAGAACGTAAGTACTGTAATACATAAAATAAATCAATTTATCTTGTCGATGAAGCATTATAGATTATGTGGAATAGTATGCTTTTATAAAAATATAACATAAACTATTATAAATAAATCGTTAGTGTTTTCGTGATATTCATAGACTGTTGAGTATGTAAGTTTGAAGAAATAATTTGTAAATTCTCTTTGGTGGAGTTTGTTCAGACAAGAAAGATTTTTATTCACATATTTTCCTCATAGGAACCTTAAATGAAACATATTCAATTTTTATCACAGAAATATTTCAGTAGTCTATATTTCTTAAATTTATCTTTTAGAAATCATTATAAATATATTAATTTATTTATGCATACATTATATTTTTATTTATTTATTTACATTACAGAATATGCACTGTAATGGTAGAAAATAAATTGAAATCAAGTATGTAGGAATTATTCCTTTTATGATTCTAATCATTCAAATGTTAAAAAAAATGAATAAATAAAATAAAAAAATAAAAAAAATAATCATGTTTATTCCACCAAATATGAATATTACATGAATATTTTCAATATAATATTCGTTTTTTAAACTTTAGTAATATATATATATATATATATATATATATGTGTGTGTGTCCGAAATGTGTGAAAACGGTCGAAAGGCCCGAAAATATACATCGGACTACAAAACGGAAAATGCGTGTTCAGTATTTTTGAAAAATCTGTTTAATGATATCAAAGTTGCCTCAACCCCCAACTCTGCCCACTGGGGGGAAAGGGGGCAAGTTTGAAATCTTAAATAATAACTCCCTACCCTTTTTTTTATTGCATATTCGGTTTCTGTGTGAACAAAAAAACATAACATTTGTATTTAAGATTTTCTTCGTAAAATCGTAAATGGCGCTGTAATCGAGTAAAATGCAGTGAGAATCGTTTCCATTGAAAAGTCTGGAAACTGTCGAATAACTCGAGAAATATGCATCGGAATGAAAAACGGAAAAATACGCGTTCAATATTTTAGAAAAATCTATTTGGGGATATCAAAGTTGCCATTTTTCTAAAATATTGAACACGTATTTTTCCCTTTTTCAATCCGGTGTATATTTTTCGAGTTATTTGACTTTTTCCAGACTTTACAATGGAAACGATTCTCACTGCATTTTACTCGATTACAGCGCCATTTACGATTTTACGTAGAAAATTTTAAATACAAAAGTTACATATTTTTTCCCGTAAAATCCTAATCTGTAATAAAAAAGGCGGATAATTATTTAAGATTTCAAAGTTACACCCCTCTTTCTCTCCAGGGGCAGCCTTGGGGTTGGCAACTTTGATATTCCTAAATAGATATTTAAAAAATACCGAACATGCATTTTTTCATTTTTCAATCCGATGCATATTTCTCGAGTTATTCGACCTTTACCAGACTTTTCAATACAATAGAAACGATTGTCACTTCATTTTACTAGGGATCCTACATTAGAGAGAGATTGGACATTGCGTCGCCGGCAGATTTGACAAATCCGCCATTTTAGTTACGTCGTATGTATACGCTGGTATTGCTTTCTGAAGAAAATTTGGATTTTAAAGATTCAACGTTTTAAATATTGTATCAAGACTTATTACACTTTTAATAGATAATTTTCTTTTGTTGTTTATAGTTACTTTTTAATATTTAGTAATGTTTATTTATTTTGTAACTTATTTTAAATTGTCAGAGTTCAATTGTTGTGTATGCGGTCAACTTTAAACAGTTTCATTAAATAATAACTATCGAAATGAGTAACACAAACAAAGCAATTTCATTTCTGCGTCTCTTGTTTTACATTTTAAAACTGATTTTGATTTAAATCTTTTTGTAGTGAGTGAGCAAAACGTGTAAATAATTTGGCGTTTCGAAGTTTGACACAGTTGGCGGTAACTGGCAAACGTTGTTGGCGATGAATTTCTGTTTACATTTTGAAACATTTATTTTAAGAACGTAATACAGAATAAAATTGTATATAGTGCACTCTTTTTAGCACTTTCCAACCTAGTTGAAAAGTGCTTATGACTTCGGTTTGTCTGGCCGTCTGCCGTCTGGCCGTCTGGCCGTCTGGCCGTCTGCCGTCTGCCGTCTGGCCGTCTGGCCGTCTGGCCGTCTGCCGTCTGCCGTCTGCCGTCTATCCGTGCTCTAACTCCCGTAAATAGGCTCGGATTGCTCTGCAATTTTTATATGTTATGGTCGTTATCTATAACATGTTCCCTATTTCAACGGAAGTGTGTAGCACTTATAGTTTTTTTACAGGGAGACTCAAAAGAATTCCGTTACATTGCGGTCTATGGGGAAAAATCATTTGCGGTTTATTTAAATAATGTTTCACTATTTTAAACGCATTGAAATTTATATATATTACTAAGGTGCATTAGAAGAAGCTTAATATGGAACAGGGTGTGCATAGCACTTATAGTTAATTTACAGGGACAGTAAAAATAATTCCGTTACATTACGTCTATGGAGAAAAATCGTCTGCGGTTTATATAATGTTTCACTATTTTAAACGCATTGAAATTTATATAGATCACTAAGGTGCATTACAAGAGACTTACTACGGAATATTGTGTGTATAGCAGTCATCGTTCATTTACAGGGACACGCAAAAGAATTCTCTACTGTCTGTTAACAATAATTCCTGGAAGTGCGTTTTAAGTTATTGAACGCGATTTTAATTTTAACTCGCTTTTTGTCTATTACGTGGTGTGTATAAATTCTGTAGATCCTATACAGGGCAGCACAAAAGTTCGCGAACACATTTCTGTTTATTGACAAACTCCAGACGGAGAATTTTAAACTGTGCTACGCGTTTCCTAACTGAACTAAAATTATCATCCTATGTAGTATATATACAAATCTATAGATCCTATACAGGGCTGAATAAAAGTATTCGGATATTTTTCCGAATATTGTATATGTTGGAAATTCCTATAATTATGTTTTTAAATATGTTATGCGTTTTCTAAATTGTTTACTTAGATGTTAGCTTTTAGCTTATTAAACGATATGATTTGTAAAATTATTTTGGAAGCGTTGGAAAGTGCTATATAATCTATGCTTGACGCATGATTTTTCGTTCTTGTTAAAATATGAAATTGTTTATAAATTATAAGGAATAATTGAATAAATTGTTAAACCGTTCATTTTTTAATAATTTCTTTTTTAAATATCCGCGGAATTTGCGAGGACAAGACATAAGCATTTAAATTTTCCGCATAAAAAAAATCTATATATAAAAGCGCTGACTCTGACAATTGCAAAAATATATAAATTCACAATATATAAACCTCTATATTAATAAACATTACTAAGCATATGTGTGTAAATTTTTTTATTCAGCTTCACGGTTTTTTTTTTTTTTTTTTTTTTTTTTTTTTGCACATTTAGATATACTTAGTATTATAAAGTGTATTATTCTATAGAGAATTTAACCTTTTTAATTTCATACAACCAATTAGTTTCTTTAAAACTATCTAAATTTATTAATGTAAATACATTAATAAAGAAGGTATATTAGGAATAATTTTCAAAAATTTATACTTTTCTGAATATTTCAGTATTTTTTTTTTTATTTCTTATTGCTGTTAAACGATATATTTTTAACCTTATGAAATTAAAAGAGTTCTCTCTAAGAAATTTTATTTATTTACTTAAAAAAGTAACCTAACTAATCTATGTCATGAGTCATGACCATTTAAACAGAGGAAAGTAAAAAATAAATACCCACACTACAAAAAATTACATTATGTGGCATTTCTTGTGTTATGCATAAATTAAAATGTTTATTTTAAGTGAAAAAAAAAAAACCCAAAATCTTGAATATTTGTTTATAATCAAATTCGATTATTTTAAGCATAATGTAAAGTCCCGAAATGTTAACCCTGCAATTCAGCCGAATAAAAGAAAAAACATTTTCTGAGAATTCTTATTCATTAAAACGGAATTGTGCTTATGTTTATGTTCTGAATGACTCTGTGAAGGCATATGAAATGAATTTCTGGTGATTTTAATAGAATAAAAAGTGTTGGACGCAGATGAAAATGCATTGCGTTCTACGGCGTTCCATCTTCTTTGTAACTAATATGGCGGATTTTTCGTCAATGTCCAATCTCTCTCTAATGTAGGATCCCTTCATTTTATTCGATTATAGCGCCATCTACGATTTTTCGAAGAAAAAGTAAAATACAAAAATTACGTATTTTTTTCATAGGACAGAGTGGGAAGGGCAATTTTGATATCCCTAAATAGATTATTTTTTTTAAATATTGAACACCTATTTTCCATATTTCAATCCTATGTATGTTTCTCGAGTTATTCGACCGTTTAAAGACTTTTCAGACACCCTGTATATCATGTAATTTGATGAAACAAATATGTAAATTCAATTTAAAATACTTTATGCTTATATTTCTGCTTCTATGTCGTCACTTTTTAAAAATAATTTCCTATTTTTCTAAACAAAACCTCCATTCTTAATATATTTGTCCAAATATTACCTTGAAGGTTGAAATTTCTCAATGTGAATTTCCAGAAGGCATTTTGAAACTGCTTCTTGATATTATTTTTCTAGGCTCATTTTCTAAAATACATGATAAGTTCTAAAAATAACCAAAACTGTTGGATATCTTCCTATTTGAATATAATACGCGAGAAGTATGTTAAAAAATAGAAAATTTGAGATTGTTTTGATTTTCATTGATAGAAAAACTTTTATTTATAGTGTAATGTAGCTTAGACAGCGTTTTGAACCAGGTACTCACACAAGAATTTTCTCTTTTTTTTATTGTGTTAAAGAGTTAATTTAATATAATACGTGATGCATGAAAGGAAAAGTCATCGTGGCTAGTCATATTTTAAGCTCTACAAACCATGCCGGCTTCCTTGATCTTTATAATCTAGTCGAACTTTATTATTATATATTCCGTGCAATACCCTACTTTTTTAAATCCCGCATTATACTCATGTGCATATAATTCATTTTGATTTTGCTTCAGTTTAACATGTTATAAAAATGAATTATCGTTTTAACTAACTGAAAGGTAAAAAATGTATTCACAGTGAAATTAATTCCAATTTTGTATTGTCCTTCTTATTCCAATTTAGAAATACTGAAGTAAGTGATAAAACATAATGTTATTTTTTTTAAATATATTATCGTAACTAAGTTATCCAACCCGAGCATCCCGGGAGAGAGAAAATACGTGCTAACCATTTTTTTTTTAAACTAACAGATTTTTTACATTTAATAATTTTTTAGATTGTCCCCTAACAACATCAAAGAAAATTTTTTTTATATAAAATATGTCAATTACATATTCAAATAAAATTTTGAAATTTATTAAAAGCGGCAATTTTGTATTGGCCTCGTGCCAGAAGCTAATAGCCGAAGAAATCGCTAAAAATTTCGTTGTCTACAGAAGTTTTTGTTTTATTATTCTGGAAATTTCAGCGATTTTAAGCGCTTATTTCAATTACATGTCTGTTAAATTTGGGTTTTATTTATACTATTTTATTTATTGATTAATGAAGTTTTTAATTCGTTATTTAATATTAGCTGGAAACAAATGCTGAACTTTTTATATTGTTTAACGTGCAAACAGATTAATAGTTTGTAATCGTCTGAGGGCGATAGAGATAGATTAAAGAAATATATATCTTGCTTGAAATGTAATTTAAATACCATAATAAATGAGTAAATTGCGATACAATTTTCATACAAATTGCATTTGAAAGTGGAATTTTCCCCTATATAACGGTGTAAGAATTAAAAATATGCGATGTTTCGAAATTAAAAAAAAAATGCAGTAGCGAAAATCACAAAACCAAAATTTCATCGTCAAGTGTTACCATTCGCAAAATGACGTCAGCGTTACGCACGGACACGTTTGTCCTTTATAATATAGAAAGCATAATAAATTATAAAAATATGATAATTTAGAAATATTTTTTTTTATATTAACTTAAACTTTATTATCGATAAGAATAAGCATAAGAATCATAGCATAGTTAGAAGCATAAATAAGCATAGAAGAATAAGCATAGAAGCATAAGAATCAGTTTGCGTGATTTTATAAAATCTTCTTCGAAACGTGATTATTCAAGTAGCTCCAACTGTCAGGGTTGATAGACCCAGTGGGTTATTTCTTTTGCACAGTTTGTGAAAAAAGAGTACAAAAGTAGGAAAACTGACTGTAAGAAGAAAGAAAAATCATGCGTCAGAAACTGATTATGTAACACATTCCAACATTTACAAATTACTTTTACAAATCATTACCGTTTTATAAGGTGAAAGATGATGCCTAAGTAAACAAGGGATAACTGCCCGGTAACTCACATTTCTCTTTAGAGTATAAGTGAAACCCTGGGCGAGAGTCTAAGTAAACAATTTGGAACACGAATAACACATTAAAAACCCAATTTCAGTAAATACGAACAATAATCGGAAAAAACCGTCCGATTTATTTTATGCAGCCCTGTATATGATCAATAGATTTGTATATATATATTTTACATAGAATGGTAAAATTTAATACAGTTATTAAACAAGGGATGACAAGGGATGACTGCCCGGGAACTCACATTTCTTTTTAGAGTATAAGTGAAATCCTGGGCGAGAGCCCAAGTAAACAATTTGAAACACTAATAACACATTAAAAAGCCAATTTCAGAAAATACGAACAAAATTCGAAAACAATATCCGAATTATTTTGTTCAGCCCTGTATATGATCAATAGATTTGTATATATATTGTACATATAATAGTAAAATTTAATACAGTTAGGAAACAAGGTATGACAAGGGATGATTGCCCGGGAATTCAGATTTATTTTTAGAGTATAAGTGCAACCTTGGGCGAGGGTCTAAGTAAACAATTTGGAACACGAATAACGCATTAAAAACCCAATTTCAGTAAATACGAACAATAATCGGAAAAAATATCCGAATTATTTTGTGCAGCCCTGCATATGATCAATAGATTTGTATATATATTGTACATAGAATGGAAAAATTTAGTACAGTTAGGAAACGCATAGCACAGTTTAAATTCTCTTTCAGCAATTTTCCGTCAATAAACAAGAATGTACTCGAGAATTTTCGTGCTACCCAGTATATTATCTATAGAATTTGTACACACCATGTAATAAGCAAAAAATTTGTTAGATTTAAAAACGCGTCCCTCTACTGAAAACGCAATTCCAGCAATTATTGTTAACAGACAGTACTTAAACCGAATTATTTCGTGTGGCCCTGTAAATAAACGATGACACACAATATACTGTATAGTAAGTCTCTTGTAATACACCTCCGCGATAGATATTAATTTCAATATGTTCGAAATAGTGAAACATTATTAAAATAAACCACAAACTATTTTTTCACATTGATCGTAAAATAATGGTATTATTTTGAGTCTCCCTGTAAAAGAACTATATGTGCTATGCACACCACATTCTATAGTTACCCTATTGTAGTGAGCGTCAGTGATATGTATCAGTTTCAATATGTTTGAAATCGTGTAACATCATTAAAATAAACCGCAAAGGATTTTTCCCTATAGACCGTAGTGTAGCGGAATCCTTTTGAGTTTACCTATAAAGGAACTATAGGTGCCTTATTTCCAATACCGGACATGCCATAGTAAACCCGAGTAACATATATAAATTGCTTGACGTTTACGTGAAACCGTCACGTTGATATTTACGTGAGTTGGAGGACGGACAGACAGAGAGACGGCAGGCAAACAGACAAACCGAATTCATAAACACATTCTAGCTATATTTGGAAATGTTAAAAAGTCCAAGTAACCCAATAATAGTCAGAACTTTAAAGTTTCGATCCAGGTTGACAGTACTGCTAAGTCATTTCCAACAATCAGCGAAAATTATAGCACAAAAATAGCCCATTTTTAGGGGTGTTCGTAATTATATAAATACGTAGCACCTATAGTCGTCTCCTGGTCCTTCCATCTGTCCATATGCCCGCATATAACAGCGCAGAAACTACCCAACCAAATGGTCTGAAATTTAATATATATAATCGATGCAGAATTTCGTCAAGTCATTTAAAATTTTATGAAAATTAAATCAAAACTTAAAAATATATTAATAAAATATTTCTTCATTCTATTAAATCCTACCATACGTAACTGGTACAATGATATCCCATGATAGGAAAAGATTCTAGGTTGCCATAGCGATAACGTCATATTTAAGATGGATTCATATTATTTCTGTATTACTGAATTTAAAAACCAAATTTGTATTTTAAAATTGTTTAATTATAGCAATCCTATAATCTACCGACAGTTTTCTGGATAGATGTTTCCGAAGAAATAGCTGTTAAATGAAAAAAAAAAAAAGTCTAAATATGGATTTTAAGTTCTGAAATTTTCAAAGCTATGCTTAAGTTTCCCATTGGAATTGTCAGTAAATGTCAACAAAAGATAAAATGTTGCCAACTTAAAATGTATTTACTTTATTACGGAAATTAATCATGTCATAATGCCAGACGATATAATTCATTTCACTGAAACTAGTTATAGTACGAACGCACCTCATTTGTCACGTTTAACATACAATTTCCAACTTGTTTTAGTATTTCATGGAAAATGAAGGAGATAATATAATTCTAAGAATAATTCCTAGTTTGCAAACAAATCCACTATAGCAGATTTAATTCAGAATTTGCAAAAATCTGAGAGGTTGAATAGAATTCCAAAAATTCTCTTTGAAAAACATGTTTTTCTAATATTTTGAATATTCCATATACTGAGAAGTTACTTTATGCTAAAACTAAAGAGAGAAATTTAATGTAAAAATAAATAAATGATTATCTATATTTGAAAAGATGTATTATGTTCCTATTGGTTTCACAATTGTGCCATATACAATATTTTCTTTACTTGATATATAAAAAGTACTATTAGCAATATTTTGCAAAAAAATATTAAGCCTGTCTAATTTTTTTCAGTCAAAACTTTTGATATAAAAGAGAAAAATTATTCCTATTTTTGTGAAAGATTCTCCAGAAAAATACTTTTTAAAGTTTATATATTTCTCTCCTGCATTCACGAAACATCATAACAAAATATAAAATAGACTTCACAGCTTTAAAATAAAACTTTTTTTAAGACACGCATATGTTCCCAGTCTCTTCGTATTAGCGCACTTTGGAGTTATTAAAATACTTTTCCGAAAAATAAGATTTTTTCCTTCGCAAGGAAAGTATAAGTATATTTTTAATACTTTTCTACATATCTGAAGCGATTTTAAGAATTCCACTTGTTTGAGATTTTATTTATATTTTATTAGTCACTCTTGTAGTTTTTTATCATCTGTTATAAACATATATTTATAAACTGCTCATAATGATCCTGTGTTATTTCAGAATTTAACCCCGGAAAATAAAACTCCGTAACTAATCCAAAATCTTGCCTTTGCGATTGCATAAATTAACTTAAATATGCAAGCATCCAATGGATAAAATATTTTTAAACATCTACGGGCAATTGCATGTAAAATGGCGAAACAACTTTGATTTTTATGAAATTAGGTATATGATAGATATCAAACATGTGAACAAGAAAAATGTTTTTTGTATCTCTTAAAAAAGAAAAATCAACCAGTGATTTAGCTCTTATTCATTCTGCGTAAAAAATATTCATTTTTCGATTTTTTATTTGTAAACAATATATATATATATATATATATTATATATTTTAATTTATAACAATATTGTTGAAGTGTTCTGGCGTATTACCTGCCGAAATCCCAAACGAAATTTCGCTGAATCGCTTTCAAATCAATTGAATGTTTCTCAAAGCCTTCCTACGATTATAATTTTTATTTTTTGTAAAGGACAATTACATTTGAAAATTTTGGTTGAAGTCGGTGAAATAATTCTGTATTCTCATATATATTATCTTCTATATTTGTAAGCTGATGTATAATTTACCAAATAGTATACAATATTCTGACTGTTGTTGAAAAGTATTCATGACTTCTTCACGTTTTTTTTCCTTGAGCGCATTATAACGTTTACAATAAACCTTAATCCAAATTATATTTTAAAATTTTCAGAAGTGTAATCTTGTTATATTCATTGTTTCTTTTGCATCCCATTCAGGAAATTTCGTACACATCGTTATGACTAAAATATCAATTTTAATTTATATTAAAATATATATTTAGCATATTCTGACAATTTTAAAATATCTGTACAATTATTATATTTTCTCGTATAATCTAGCAAAGTTATGTAAAGATCAAATGATAATAAATATGTGAAAAGAGATTTTTACCATTTAACTTTAAATGATTTAGAGTATCGTTAAATTCATTTTTTCTCAGTTTTTATTTCTTCAATTTATCAATTGATAAAATATCTAAAACATCAACAAACATCGTTTAATTGTTTAGCTATGTTTTGGACGATTTTAAAAGTGTATATATAAAAAATTAGGGGTCGGATTTTTAGTATTATAAATATTTTATTTTTATAAAAAATAAAATGTTAAGTAAATAGCCATGGTATTTTATTTATCTTTTCTTAAAATAATTAATTTTCTAAAAGTTTGATCCTACCGTTATAGTACTTACTTGATGCAAAAGTATGCAAAAAATCTTTCAAAAACTTCAATATTGTAGAAGTAAAGTTTTAAAAAATTCGTAAATGATATAAAAATTATTTTTTTCAAATCTTACCACAAGAATTCTATTTTTTAATTAATCATTTTAATTCAAAAACCCATTTGATAATATGCTTAAAAGGCGCCATAAAATATCAAAATAAAAAAATTAGTCCACTTAAATAATTAAATAATATCATCTATATATAAAGTGAATTTATTTCTCTTTTGTGAGTTATAACATTTCAGAGTTTTAAAGATTGAAACTTTTCAAATCACTGTTATTTAATGAATTCTATATAGCTCTATCTAATATTTTAGCAATTATATCTGTTGCTTCAGCTTAATGCTAAAACTTAAAATCGTTAAAAACTACAGTTTTATTTAGTTGAAGTTTAAACTGTTCTAAACTGCATGGTAATTCCGTTATGATAATTTTTTTCACATAGTAAAAAGGAATCTCTATAAAATAAACTATAGTTAGGGATATCTTTTAATATCTAAAACTCATTATAAGCAATGATAATTGAAATTATAAGTGATAAAAAATAAAAGTGAAGTTTTTAACAATTTTCATTTTTAGTATTACCTCACTCTATATACGAAATTTTCAAAACTGAGCAAAAAATACTCAAATATGAGTATGTCACATAGTCAAAATGGCTCCAAATCAAAATTACTCAAGTTTGAAACATGTGTATACTCATTTCTGAGAACATGCACACACTCAAGAATAAAAACAGTATGTGCTCATATTTGAGTATGTCCATGTTTCAAACAACAGTAAACAACAGCTAGAAAAAAAGCGCTAGTGCTACCATTTCTAGTTCTATTTACGGGATGATAAACAAAATTTACGCTTTTATACAGAGCCAGAATCGAACCCGAGTCCTACTAGTTACGAGTCCATTACCTTATCCACTTCGCCACTCGGATCACATGAGCGAGTTATTTTAAATGCAAGTCATTGAAAGATTCGGACGCATGTTGATGTTTTTATATGATTCATTAATTAGTTGGTGAGAAAATTAGAAATTTTTAACGGGATTTCAGATAGATTTGATCAATTTGTGATGTTGGCTAAGATTGTAAAAAACTATTATTTATGCGGGGAAGGGGAGATAAGAATTATACAAATTTTCAATTGGTTGTTATCAGTATATTTCTTAAATGAAAAACAGCTCCCTGGATATTGAAATTGAACTGACTAAATTTTCTTTTTCACATATTTTAACGCATTAACGCCACAATTATTTTACTCTTGAAAAGGGAAATATTACATTTCTTTCAAATGAGTATCAACTGACTTCTGTGTGCTCATTTTTGTGTATTGCCACGTTTCAAAAATGAGTTTGAACTGGTTCTAATCATTTTTAAGTATGTCCATGTTTAAAAAATGAGTACCTCTATGTGAACAGATTTGAGTATGTCCATGTTTCAATATTCTGATTATTTCTGATATTTCAGAATTGAAAGTATTGGGTCATCATATTTGAAACAAAAAGTTTCAAAACAAAATGAAAACATCGATTTACTCATATTAGAAAGTGTCATTTTTCTCAGTGCTGAAACAACATATATAATTGCTAAAATATTTGTTTTTGGATAGAGCTATATAGAATTCATTAAATAACAGTGTTCTGAAAAGTGATAATGTCTCTACAATACTTGACAATTTAGAGAAACTTTGATGTAATGTTGCGATGCATTGAAAATTAACATAATGAATTGAAAATAACATTTTAAAAGTTGCATAAAAGCATGGAGTAAAACTTGCGAAGACAGTACCGCAAAGAGCCCTGAAAAATTCCGTTATAGACAGGACTATATCTCAGCGAGTTTACGAGATCAGTTTTAATTGCATAGTATTCTTTTCACCAGGAAAATTAAATTGTCTGGATTCCGTAATATACAGGTTACATTTTAAGGCATTTTTTATGGGCACAAAAAGGTTGGAAAATACTTTATAATTGGTGGATAACATAAGGACTTCCTTTAATGTTTCAAGAAACACAAAATAAATTTTCACACTAATTACAGAAAATCCACGCGCCTATCCTCAATCTCTCTCATTCCCTCTCTCTCTCTTGCTCTCTCCCTGCCCCTCTGTCTCTCTCCGCATAAATAAACACCGGATGATTCAAAATAGAGGCTATGATGATTATATCCTATAAAAATGGTGATAGAAAGATACCTTCCAATTAAAAAAGTATACAAATTAAAAACAGCTTTTAGATATGACATTTCTTTTTCAAGATGATACATACCTATTAAAATGCAAATTTTACTTTTTAATACGATGTATGAGTCGTATATGTTAATTTTTTTTTCCATGCTCTGACATGTAAAACAGTAAATATTGCATTTCCATAACCGACATAATCTCTATTTTGAATCATTATTTATTTTGGTTGTTGAAAAACTAAAATTTCACAGCTTCTAATAAAGTTATTTTAAGATTTAAGACTTTATTTCATATAAAATTGAATACGCTATATTCTTGTATAATTTACAGTTTTTGGCTACCTCTAATAATTTTCGAGATAGGGTTGGAAAGTTTCAAATTTTCCTAACAGGGTGCGTGGCCGAGAGGTTGTGCTCTCGAAGCTGGTAGACGGGAGGTGCCGGGTTCGATCCCAATCGCGCCCGTCGGCCTAATCGTTCGGAGTTTTCGTGGTTTTCTTCGAGCCGTGGATTTATGCATGCGTAAATACGGATTAGGTTCCCTTAGAAAGACCCCCACGAAGGGCACTCCCCCCGGACCTATATCCCTAGTGTAGATAATTGGCCGTCAATAATCAACCCAACCCAACCCTAACAGGGTGCTGCAGTCACTTTCTTATAATAGCACATAACTATTTTACCATAGATAAACACATTTTCGATATTCTAGATTTAACCGTAGATTAGTTTTTTCTTTGAGTATATGTAGACTGTACGGAGTGTACTGCATAAATACTTTACTACTAAAATTAAAAATTTAATTCCCTGTATTTACCATCTTTAAAAAACTGTAAACAACGTTCAAATCATTAGTTTTAATAATATTACCTAGCTTTATCAACTATGCTTGCGTTAAACCACCCGTAAACTTTTTTGATCAAATTTGAGTTATATTTTATGAATTAAAACGAAATTAATCGCCAATAAATATTTTAATAAATATATATATCTTTATTTATGTTCAAAGAAATCTCAATTTTTTTTTTCAAATGTAAATTTTCAAAGAAATTACTTCGTCTGTATAGAAAAGAAATTTTTACATTAAATTGAATAGGTACTCTTATTTTATCAACTATCTTGCTTTTTCTACAAATTTGTTTCCGAATTAATTCATGGAAATTTCAGTAAATTCAATATTTTTAAATTTTAACGAAAAAAGATTTATTTGAGTATGCGAATTAAATATTTTAGTAGCTGTATAAATAGTTTAATACTTTCATTATAATAAAATTTTAATTTTAATTCCCTATGGATTTCAATCAAAATAGTCTGGAGTGCTAAATTATTTTACATCAGTTTTTAATTTATGAATTAAT
The DNA here is from genome assembly GCA_963931845.1 of Maratus michaelseni. Taxonomy (NCBI): domain Eukaryota; kingdom Metazoa; phylum Arthropoda; class Arachnida; order Araneae; family Salticidae; genus Maratus; species Maratus michaelseni. The sequence goes on from OZ007596.1 coordinate 184,883,789, forward strand.
AGAGCCGTTACCATTAAATATCTTTTTTTTTTTTTGGGGGGGGGGGGTGGGGGGGGGAAGAGAACTCGATAAAATTCAATTAAAATTGCGTTACATTTAATAAACTGAAAAACATTAGGTTTTCGGAAATAGATAAATTAGAATAAATAAAAATCAAGAAGAAAAAAAGAATAAGATATTGACTGTATTCAATTTTAAAGAAAAAAGTTACTTATATGTAATTAAAGCTTAATTCTAATTTCTTTTTTAATTAATACTATTATTTATTTATTGACAGCGTTTTGTAACTCGAAAATGCCAATACACTGTAACCAAATTACCGTAAAATGATTGAAATTGTACTGGCAATAGGTTTTTTTCCCTTTCTTTTTTTTTTCATTATAAAAATTAAAATAAACTCTATGGTTTTAGAGAAATTGATAATTTGTATAGACCTTTCAGACTGCTGTCTTTCCAGGGTATTCTGAAATCCATATTTGCTACTGTGAAATACATTCATGAAATCATTTTCATTGAGAAATATGATCAGGAACATTACACAACCTTTACTGATAAAACACAAAAATATATCTATAGTGAAGTACAGTTTATGGCATAAAAGTACTAAGTTTTCCATAAACTGATGTTTGAATTCAAATTGATTTTCTATTAATTAATACATGTATAACAAACAATCTCGATATCTAATGTTTTTTGAGAAGAAGGCGTTATTTATTTGTATTTCTATACTGAAATATAAATTTGCTTTATAATAAAACAAAAACATTTCTGCAGTGTGAACAAGGAAAAAGACTGCCCTGCCGAAATATACCAATATGACCTATTTAAGAATAGCAAGTAATTCCTGCGTCCACCTAGGGTAAAATCTCCAATGCACGTCATGATGTCACTAAGTTGCGCAAAAGAAATTCTACATAAAATTATTACTTATCGTTTCAGCATTCCTTAGACAAAAGAACAACAGGTCGACATATCTGGTAATGGTAACCGCGACGGCCTTAAGAGTCTACATCAGTCACGCGAAAAAACGCGAAAGCTAATGTTAAGTCCATGGGAAGGTTCTTGCGCGATTTCTCGCTCGCATTTTAATATTTTTAAATGATTTTTTTTGCATAGGTGAGCTCACGTCGATCCCTAACGTTGTTAGTTTTTACTTTTTCGATTTTGGTTCCAGTTTTTTTATATATGGATATTTTCACTTTCAGAACTGGTTCCAACCGGTTCCAAAATTGAAAATGTCCACTTATAAAAAAATTTTCATTGGGGCCATAAACATCAGGGGCACAAACGAAACCTGTCACATATGCTGCCACCAAGTGACATTAGAAACAAACTATATGTTGGATATTATAATTTACAATATTAAGCAACTGCGATTGTTATTGTTAAATTTATTTCATCAGAAATGTGCTTGGGCTTGGCACTTTCTTGCCCCGACCCCCCCCCCCCAATTAGCGCCAGTATGTTTACCCAGTGGCCAGGTAAAATAAACATATTTTCGAAACATAATTTTTTTTTAGTAACGAAATTAAATAAATGCCGCACAGAAATAACTGCTAGTGATAATACATATAATTTACCTAGCGGATCAAACCTCCCTGAAGTACAAATGATTTATATAGTTTCTAGACTTATGGAAAATATTTTTTTTTAATAATACAGTGTTTGTTCTTTTTCTGAATTTTGAGGCCGTTTATAGATACAAACCACAATAAGCTATTTAACTGATATATTATTGTATATTAAATGCATTAAATAAAAATAGAGTGAAACATCCGAAGTCCCTTATAATTATAATTTCTAATGACCACCTTTTTCTCAGATATTAGAAGAAGTCTCATTTTTTAAAGCCTCAATCTATTGCAGTGGGCATAGAAATGTATGCGATCAAGTTAGGCATAGTGAGAACCTTTTATTTGAAACTTATGCTTTTGTAAATGAATAGAATTTTTACTTAAGTCTTGTAATCGTTTTGAAAATCGAAAAAAATCGACAGATTTACACGTTTCAGACACTGGAGATTCAGAAAAACATATTTTTAGAAAAAAAAAATGCCGTCCGTCTGTCTGTGTGTGTGTCTGTAAACGCTCTATCTCCCGAACAGATTGAGATAGAAACTTGAAATTTGGTATGTATTTAGTGTGTAATAATGGGGTGAAGCTTATTGAATTTCAGTAACTTCGATTATCTGCAACTATTTTTTTCGGACTCTCGAAATATTCGTTCTGATAAAAGGTATATAAAAATTTTTAGAAATTGTTTATTTTAAGGAGTGAATATAAAAGACAATAAAAAACATGAATTTTGCATTAAGAATGAAGTCGAACAAATATTTATTTGCCGAGATATCTGTAATCACATTTCCCACACACTACGATTTTCCATGACTCTGTATTTCATTCAAATTTCAATTCAAATATATATTTTAATTAGTAAAAAGACGCTTAATCTGACACAGTAAACTGTTAGATAATACGATTATAATTTGTGGAGTTATAAGGATGTTTCTCTTATGCAATTTAGTAATAGAGCATTTAAAGTTTATGACGTCATCAAGCCAGGATTTTATTCGAATTGCAATGCATTTCATAAATAGTTTACACATGTTTATTTTCATATTTTTTATTATGCATATCCATGATGGGTAATTATTACTGTGGCCCCCAACGACTAGTTTATTTATATAATATCTTTTAATTTACATTACTTTTTCCTTTTAAAACAACCTCTATGGCCAATTAAAATGACATTTCCTAAGTTTAATCCAAAAATATTTTTACATACATCAACTTTTATTTCCTAATGCGGTCATTATTGCCTAACAACGTTATTAAACATTTTATGGAACGAATGTGTTCTAGATAAATCCTTCCAAAAGTATTAAAAAAATATATTGAAAAAAAACGACCTTAATCTAATCGAAATCGGATTATATTTTTAAATTGATTCTTCAGAATTTAAGAACATCGTGAAAAATATCACTATCTGTAGATGCAAAATCTGTAACTATTTGAGAAAAATAAAATTACACTAATATAGGATTATTTTCGCTTATATTAGCATCATTTACATTTAGATACAAAGTGTATTATGCCTCTAAATTGCATAGTCGTGACCTACTGGGCGAAATCCGCTATTAAGGCTTTCGAAATGCAATTCAATCTGCGCTTGCAGAAAAAAAAAACGATAAGAAAGTTTAAGTTAAGATTAAAAAAATTATCTAATTATCATATTTTTAATTTAGTATGCATTCTATATTTTAAAGGACAAACGTGTTCGTGCGTAACGATGACGTCATTCTGTGAATGGCAACAATTTGACGATGAAATTTCGGTTTTACAGTTTTTGTTACAGTAATTTTTTTAACTTCTAAACATCGCACATTTTCAATTTTTTACACCGTCGTATAGGGAAAAAATTTACGTTCAAATGCAATTTGTTTGAAACCTATATCTTTATTGACTGATATATTGTGCTTTTAAAATAAATTTCAAGCAGGAGTTTTTTTTTTTAATTCTATCTTTATCGCTTGCAGACGATTACAAAATATTAATCCGTTTTCACTTAAGACAATATGAAAAGTTCAACATTTGTTTCCAGCTAATATTCAAAAACGAAGTTAAAACTTTATTAAGCAATAAATGAAACAGTATAAATAAATCACAAATTTAACAGACATGTAATTGAAATAAGAAAAAAAAACTGCTGTAGATAACGAAATTGTCAGCATTTCATCGGCTATTTACTTCTGGCAGGAAGCCAAAATGAAATTACCGCTTTTAATAAACTTCAAAATTTTGTTTTAATATATAATTGACATATATCATATAAAAGTATTCTTTCGTGTTGATAGGGGGCAATATAAAATTAATTATAATGTAAAAATTCTATTAGAGTTTTCATTTAAAAAAAGTAAATGGTTTTCACATATATTCTCTATCGCGCGAAGCCCGGGTTGGATGTTTTAGTATTTTTAATGGTAAAGTACAATTTTAATTCAGGAAAATTAGTAAAAGTAAATACGAGGACCGATCCAGATATAAGGGCCCCATCAAATTTACAAATAGGCAACATTGCTTATTTTCATAGAAATTGACATCGTTAGAAAGAAGAAAGTTTGCTCTATTTCTCTACATAATCGCCATCTTTTTCTATACATTTTTGTAGACGGTGTTCCAGTTTCGGTATCCCAATGTCGTAGAACTCCGGCGCCAACCCGTTGAAGAAGCGTTTCACTTCTTCTTGACGTCATCGTCGCTCCGGAAGCGTTGACCATCCAAGTGTTCCTTTAACTTGGGGAACAAGTGATCACTAGTTGCGAGGTCCTTACTGTAAGTTGGTTGGGGCATGACAGTCCATCCAAATTGTGTCAAAAGTTCCTGGGTTTGACGGGAGACGTGAGGTCGGGCGTTGTCGTGAAGCAACTTTACACCGGCTGTTAGTCGCCCTCGCCGGCGATGAATATCCCCGGGTGGAGTCCCTTTGACGTTCAAAAAGCGAATTACGGAACAAATCTCGCACTTGGCGGGATAAACAATGGGAACCTCCATCCCGGACGACTGCTGAGCCAGAAATGAGCGGCGCAGCGAAGCGTGGCCGCAGGAATTGTGAGTGCGGGAACAGCCGCGCACAGCACTGTTGCCGTATTTCGCAACGCACTTTCCCGTGCGGCTGGAGCTCTTTGGGAACTTTATTGCTGGATCGACCCTCATATATCTAGGCATATTTTCGCATTTTTTAAACAAGTTAAATCAACACTTTACCTTCAAAGAAATAAAAGAAGAACTCTAGAGAAGATTTTATGTACTCGTCAGATTAAACCAGACAAAAACACAACAGCATATTTAAAATTATATTTTAATGTAGAAATAAGAAACTATCCTTAGGAATTACTCTAACATGTGAATATTTTATTTGTAATCGACAAACTGCTAATAAATTATGCTCCATCTATTTCATAATGTTAATTTGCATTCTTTTAATGTTTTCGTATATATATATTTTTTCTTTCAAGTGTAATTTTTTTTCTCTCTCTTTCATTTGAAATAGTATTGTAAACTGTGTCTCAATAGTCTGAACAAATATGACTTTCATTGATATAGATAAGCTTTTATCTTATTAATGTATTTCAATAGTAAGGGTATTTCAGAGAATATACTTTTATAAACTTCTAATTAAAAGTAGATATTAGATTAGGAAGTTCGCATAAGATAATTTTTAGAAACGTAAAAAGCGTTTAAAGTAAAATAAATTAGGATTTATCTCAAATGTTACAAATCAATAAGAATAAGTATTTGCAATCAATATTTGGAACTTAACGTTGTAACTGCTTTGCGGTATATCTAAAAGTGCAACTTTAGCTATTAATAAGGCAAGTTTAATATTTCGATCATTGGAAAATATAATTTGTTAAATTTTCAAAGATCGGGTTTAAAAACTATCTTCCTAAACACGATATAAAGAAGCCAAAAAAAATTTAATGGCATATTGTTTTCTCTATTAATTTATGACAGCAACAACGAAATTATTTTAAATGACTCTATTTCACGTTCTGTAGGAGAAGAGTTTATTTCAGCTTGCTTTTAAAATATAAATCGTTTCACCTTGTAGACAAAAATAATTTTAAAGAAAATATAATGCTGTTTTTTCATAATACATCTGTTATTGTTATATGCACAGGCTATTCCAAAGAACATACATGCATTTTAATTGCCAAATTGTAGCAGAGAAAGAAATAACCTTGTGATTGGAATCTGTGTGTTCTATAAATTTATCTTTAAAAAGGTAAGTTTAGTGTGGTTGTAAAAATATTCAAATTGTGTCAAACATTAGAATTTTAAATAGGCATATTTTTAGCCAACTTTGAGAACATATTTGGATTTTTCGGTAAATTTTACTTACGCATACCAAACGATAAGCCATTCGTTGAAGTAGTTAACGAATTATGCAAATTTAAACGTTAGAAATCCTAATGTTAAATTCCTTTATAAACGTTGCAAAACCAGATGCAATTCGTTGCAAAACCAAACGCAATTAATGCATACATAAAAAATCTAATGAACTATAATTTCGGATTCGCAAATTTGAAGCATATAAAAATCGATTTCTGTTACAAAATTCATACGGTAAAAATATATATTTTTTTCAAAAATTGATTTCGAAGATATAAGTTATTTGAAATTATTTTTAGAAAAAAAAAAACATATGAATTTTAATCTTTACGTTTCCCTTTTGCCTATAATCAATTTCCAAAATCTGTTACTTGATTCAATATATTTAGAGAATGAACAATATAATGAAGGAAAATTACTTACGTTTCGATTGATTTTATTCATTGCACAGAGTTAAATTGAGTTTTCAACAAATGCCGCGAGTATTTTTATCGTTCATAACATGATTTAACGAAATAATCTTAAAGTGAAACATTTATTTATTTTGGAGGTGCAAATATGAGTGATATTCAAACGTGCTGTGAAAATAAAGTAAAAGGAAAATGCTAAAATAAATATTTAAAGTTTAATTTAAAATTAATCAAGCAAAAATGGACAAAATATAATATAATATTACCTTTCAGTGAACTTGGAGATTTCAATCACGTAGAAAAAAATCTGATTTTTTTTCTTATATTCTACCTTACTGCCACACATATAATTTAGGAAAAGTTGTATTTTGAGAATATTGAAGCATTGTATACTTACGCATTTTTAGAAAGCAATATCATACACATAAATTCAAAATTTTATGGACATTACATCAAAACTTAAATGTCCCTGCTCAGTTTCTGTAGACAAAAGTATTTTTTGAAGTGACTATTAATAAACATTTTCAAGAATAATGTTTAGAATTGAAAATGAAATTTTTTTTCAGTTGAAGAGAATAAATATATTTTATTTCACATTTTAATGTTTAAAATTTGCATTCTATTATTTTTTTGTAATTAACTTTTATACTAAGAATATGTTATGGCTAAAATTGTTAATTTGTCACAACTGTTTGATATTTAAGAGTGTTGCTTACATTAATTAATTAATATATTACGCATTAGAAATATAGTGTCGAGCATGTCTCACACCTCAAACTTCTTGGCCTCACCATAGATGAACACCAAAGCTGGACGGAACATATCAACACCCTCAGGATTAAAGTAGGAAAATTACACTTAAACGCACGTAAACTAACGTCAAAATCCTGGGGAATAAAGCCAACAATGTTAAAAATCTGGTACCACACAATAGTGGAGCGGATAATTTTCTACTGTGTGGGCGTCTGGGGAGGTAACCTCACGCAAGCCGTGAAGGACAAATTGACCTCGATGCAACGGCTCTTTTTGCTGCAAATTGCTCGAGGATACAGGACAATCTCAACGGACGCACTCACAGTAATAACAGGTATTCCTCCCATAACAATAACACTCCAATATGAATACCAGAAAAACAGGATCACACACCTAGAACATGAACCAACGTGTGCAGCACTTTTTCCACAAATACAACTACAGAGGAAGGTTCCCAGTTGGAGAATACATCCCGCAGAAGAGACATCTCACTTACAGATAAACACAACCAGGCACGGTTTTGAACACAGCTACTCTCCCCGCTGTCCGACCATTTTCACTGACGGGTCACGCACGGAGACTGGCGTGGCAGCAGCATTCTGTGCCATGAAAGGCGATGTCGTGACCCATAAGTGGGCCTGCAGAATCGGTGATAACAACACTGTCTTCCAGGCTGAGCTGTTCGCGATTCTGCGGGCATTGGAATGGATTGTCTCTAACCCAACAGTACAATTTTACAGGCTATATTCAGACAGCCTCTCCAGCCTACAAGCAATCTTTACTCACCGCACAAAACATCCCATTGTACTCCAAATAAAACTACTTTTAAAAGACCTTGCACGGCGAGTAGCCCTGGGCCATGTGAAGGCACACATTGGCATTGCTGGCAATGAATTAGCTGATAAATTGGCAAAAGAAGCTACGGGAAGCACAAATATTGATCTTTCCCTCCCTGTTCCCCCATCCTACATTAGAGGGTTTTTAAAATCTAAAATCATTCCTCAGTGGCAGGACCACTGGGATTACTCGGATAAAGGTCGACATACCCACAAATTGCTCCCTTTTGTCTCCCTAAACCTGCTTAACCTCGCCCCCCACACCTCAGCGTTCCTCACAGGACATGGTCCATTCCCTACTTACCTCAAATATTATAAACGTGCACCCTCCAATGTGTGTCCATGTGGCCAGCGGGGGTTGCCTTCTCATTACTATTTTGACTGCCCACTGACCGTTGCCTGGCATCTCAGATCTCCCGAAATACCCCCACCCTCTTGGCTAACCAATATTCTAACAAGACCAATCTTACTAAAAAAATTAAAAAATATTTTTAATTTCTTAATGGATTTATCGAACTTAACAAATTGAGTAACCAACTCTAGCTTTTATCAAATTTTTAACTAAACATATTAAATTCTTCACCACCAATCAGTACTGTAATTGATCTTCCTACCCTCCTTCTCCTGACTTTTCCTTATTTTGGCTGTACCTTGTCAGTGTTTGAGCACCTTGCTGTGCTCCCTTCGCAGTCTTTAGCAGCGGTCTCATCTCTCCAACGCAACAACTTGTGGCGCCATCTGTCGCGTGGGAACTGAGTTCTCAGATTCCGGCGCATCATTATTATCCAAGGACCGCCTTGGCCGCGAACTGTGTGTCATGACGCAGGAGCGTTAAGGACTGTTCACCTACAAGTTCTTCATCACTGCACCTGCCGCTGTCTGTCGCGAGGGAGTGCAGGCTCCAGCGGTTCAGGCTTTTTTCAGTTTCTTTTTGTTTTTTTTTGTTTTTAGCTTTCTTGCCTGCCCCTTGTCGCGCTTAGGCTTGTCCTGGCAGTGCCGGCCTTTGGCCTAGTTTGTATTTTCTTTCTTTTCTTTTTTGTTGTTGTTTGGGCCGTTTGCGCGTGCGCTGGCGGTCTCGGCGTCGTGCCTTCCCTTCCGCCGGTGGCTGGAATCACCCAAAACGAATCCCCGCGTGCCGGGGAACATCCCGGGGGAGGTGCTAACGCTCTACGGCCTGGCTTTGCTGGGCCGAGTGGCCCCCCTTAGGCATTCAATATTTAAATAGGGTAAATGTACCAATAGTCGGCCACCCCCCCAATAGTCGGCCACATTGATATAAAATGCCTTACGCATAGCTTATTTTTGGTTCTAAATGAAATATTACAATTTGGTTACATGCAACCATCTTTCATAAGTCATAAACCATCACCAAAGAATTATGGGTACTTTTATTGAATTTGTAATCAGCCATTTTTTTCAAGATTGAGGTCAAATCGCCATTTTCCCTATTTTTTTGTTAACAGATGGCAATTATTTTAAAAGGCAAGTATTAATTAATTTTTTATTTTTTTCTAAAATTATAAGGCTAGAATATTAGCAGGGTAAATAAACTAATGTGTTTGATTATAAAAAGTAAATAAATTTGTTGCTTTTAATTAATTTTAATGTGGCCGACCATTGGGTATTAATTTTACTTACATATCCAAAAGTCGGCCACCAGGAGCTGAATAATGAATACATAACTTATTGTACTTTTTTGAGTTTATTGAAGTGAAAACTTCTTTAGGCGCGTTGGGCTTTTTTTGAGATGGGAAAAAACCATTGAACTCGCGACACTGTTACTGTAACCGACACCTCTGTATATAAGTATGTGCATGTATTGTGTATAGTTAGGCATGATCTAGGGCGGGACGGGCGCAGCGCAAGCTTGCCTGTGCGCTATTGCACCGCGGTATAGTAAGCGTTATAGTAAGCGCAGAAAAATGTAAGTGGTATAGTAAGCACAGAAAAATATAAGTGGTATAGTAAGCTGTATAGTAAGCGGTATAGAAGCGGTATGTTAAGCGCAGAAAAATGTAAGCGGTATAGTAACACAGAAAAAGTGTAAGCGGTATAGTAAACGCAAAAAATGCAAGTGGTATAGGAAGCGGTATAGTAAACGCAGAAAAATGTAAGCGGTATAGTAAGCGCAGAAAAATGTAAGCGGCATAGTAAGCGGTATAGTAAGCGCAGAAAAATGTAAGCGGTATAGTACGCGGTATAGTAACGCAGAAAAATGTAAGCGGTACAGTACGCGACATAGTAAGCGGTATAGTAAAGCAGAAATATGTAAGTGGTATAATAACGTAGAAAATGTAAGCGGTATAGTAAGGTATAGGAAGCGCAGAAAAATGTAAGCAGTATAGTAAGCGGTATAGTAAGCGCAGAAAATTGTAAGCGGTATAGTACGCGGTATAGTAACGCAGAAAAATGTAAGCGTTATAGTAAGCGTTATAGTAAGCGGAATAGTAAGCTGTATAGTAAATGCTGTAGAAGCGGTATAGTAAGCGCAGAAAAATGTAAGCGGTATAGTAAAACAGAAAAAATGTAAGCGGTATAGTAAACGCAGAAAAATGTAAGTGGTATAGTAAGCGGTATAGTAAGCTGTATAGTAAGCGGTATAGTAACGCAGAAAAATGTAAGCGGCATAGTAAGCGGTATAGTAAGCTGTATAGTAAGCGGTATAGTAACACAGAAAAAATGTAAGTTGTATAGTAAGCGGTATAGTAAACGCAGAAAAATGTAAGTGGTATAGTTAGCGGTATAGTAAACGTAGAAAAATGTAAGCGGTATAGTAAGGTATAGGAAGCTCAGAAAAATGTAAGCAGTATAGTAAGCGGTATAGTAAGCGCAGAAAATTGTAAGCGGTATAGTACGCGGTATAGTAACGCAGAAAAATGTAAGCGTTATAGTAAGCGTTATAGTAAGCGGAATAGTAAGCTGTATAGTAAATGCTGTAGAAGCGGTATAGTAAGCGCAGAAAAATGTAAGCGGTATAGTAAAACAGAAAAAATGTAAGCGGTATAGTAAACGCAGAAAAATGTAAGTGGTATAGTAAGCGGTATAGTAAACGAAGAAAAATGTAAGTGGTATAGTAAGCGGTATAGTAAACGAAGAAAAATGTAAGTGGTATAGTAAGCGGTATAGTAAGCTGTATAGTAAGCGGTATAGTAACGCAGAAAAATGTAATCGGCATAGTAAGCGGTATAGTAAGCTGTATAGTAAGCGGTATAGTAACACAGAAAAAATGTAAGTGGTATAGTAAGCGGTATAGTAAACGCAGAAAAATGTAAGCGGTATAGTAAGAGCAGAAAAATGTAAGCGGTATAGTAACGCAGAAAAATGTAAGCGGTATAGTAACGCAGGAAAATGTAAGCGGTATAGTAACGCAGAAAAATGTAAGCGGCATAGTAAGCGGTATAGTAAGCTTTATAGTAAGCGGTATAGTAACACAGGAAAAATGTAAGTGGTATAGTAAGCGGTATAGTAAACGCAGAAAAATGTAAGCGGTAGAATAAGAGCAGAAAAATGTAAGCGGGATAGTACGCGGTATAGTAAGCGGTATAGTAGCGGAGAAAAAATGTAAACGGTATAGTAAGCGGTATAGTAAGTGTTATAGTAAGCGGTATAGTAAGCTGTGTAGTAAATGGTATAGAAGCGGTATAGTAAGCGGTATATTAACACAGAAAAATGTCAGCGGTATAGTAACACAGAAAAAATGTAAGCGGTATAGTAAACGCAGAAAAATGTAAGCGGTATAGTAAGAGCAGAAAAATGTAAGCGGTATAGTAACGCAGAAAAATGTAAGCGGCATAGTAAGCGGTATAGTAACACAGAAAAAAATGTAAGTGGTATAGAAAGCGGTATAGTACCGCAGAAAAATGTACGCGGTATAGTAACGCAGAAAAATGTAAGCGGTATAGTAAGCGGTATAATAACGCAGAAAAATGTGAGCGGTATAGTGCGACTGAAGTCTGGTTCCCGAAATTTTTGTATGTAAAATAATATGCATGATTTTTCATGTACAATAGCGCATTAAATGAAAATTGTAATATAATTTTTTTAGTAGTAGTTTATAATAATGAATAAAAAAACACTTGATTTAAAAGTATTTCCTGCACAATAAAACATTTCCTGACGAATAAAAAAATACACACGTAATTGTTCAAGTTTTCACTTCTGTCGGCACTCCCGGAGTGCCACTTTTTTTTTATTGTTTGGTAGATATAACTTTATCTCTACATCTAAAATAATTTTATATAAAAAAAATCTTTTTTTACGTGCTTGTTTGTTTGTTTGTACGGGAAACTACTAGAACTACTGAAATAATTTCAAAAGTAAAGGTGGCAGTCTCTGCTCCGACATAGACTATATTTTACGTCAGGGCCACTTTTCGTAAGTAGATGGATGAGCAAAAAACATTCCAAACGTGCTCTTTTTGCCCTCTTGAAAGTTGGCAGTGTTTTTGTTTTCTAAAAAATTCGAAATTTAAAAGTGTGAAATGAGTGGAAAAAGTTTTAAATTACAATTCATGTAGAATTGTTAGGAATATAAACTTGAAATTTAACATGTCTGTTGCTTTTAAGAGGTAAATTCTGGATCAAGGCAATTAAAAAAAGGGGGAATTTTAGAAAATGAAAAAAACAGGGAATATTCTAAAAACATTCTAAATTACGATTTATATGGAATTACCAGGGAGAGAAATTTAAAATTTCCTAATTCTGTCATTTTTAATATGTAAACGCTGGTACGAAATAGTTTCTTAAAAAAACGGAATTTCAAAGGGTACAGAACCAAATAAACGTTCTAAAGTTTCAAAATCTGTGATAGTTTTGTTGCTGGAAACTTAAAATTTGGCATGGTGGTCAATTTTAAGACATAAACAACCGGCTCAGAAAGGCTTCTAAAAATTTGGAAATTTAGAATGCTGAAATGAGAGGAAAATGTTCTGAATTATGTTTTTTTAATAAAGTTTAGAGTAGAAACTTGAAATTAGACATGGATAACCTTTTCCATACGTAAGTGGTCTGACCGTAGCCGAACAGTTTCTAAAAAATTAGAAATTTAAAAGCAACTAAAAAATTTTTTTAATTGCAATTTCTGTGGCTTTGAAACTTCAAATTTTGCATGGGGGTTTCTTTTAAGATGTAAGCTCTCGCAAAGAATGGTTTCTATAAAATTCGAAATTTAAAAAATTGAAATTATCAGTAATTGTTGTTTATCATTCTAAATTGCGATTTATTTAGAATTAATAGGGATACAAAACTGATATTCGATATCGGGGTTACTTTAAAGTCGCAAATGCTCGTACACAGCAGCTTTTTCTTAAACTAGATTAGATGCGGCAGTTGGTACCCTCATTATTTGCTTTTCAAGTCTGTTGAAAAGTATTAAAACAACTAGATTGGAATGCGGCAGTTGGGACCGCCCCTCCCTACGCTTTTCCACTGAGGGGTTCAAAATGAACTCGTATACTAATAAACTACATACTAAATATATTTCATGCTCAAAATGCTTAAAAGTGTTAAAACAACTAGATCGGAATGCCGTGATGCGGCAATTGGGATCGCCCTTTCGCTGATGCACGAATGTATGCATATTTGCTTTTCAACTATGTTGAAAAGCGTTAAAAGCAACTCGATTAGATGCGGCAGTTGGTACCCCCATTATTTGCTTTTCAATTCTGTTGAAAAGTGTTAAAACAACTAGATTGGATTGCGGCAGTTGGGACTGCCCCTCCCTTCGCTTTTCCACTGCGGGATTCAAAATGCATAACTCGATTCAAAACCCACTTTAATCTAACTTCAATTTGAGCGCGACCAGAAGGGGTACCAGCGTTTATTTATATTTATTTATTATTATTATTATTTTTTTTTTGCAGTCGACTGTAGCATACAAAATTTAGTCAAAATCGCTTAAACCGTTTTTAAATGCAATTTCTTTGACCCATAGTGACCGCCAAATGACCCACTAATCGAATTTTCTCGAACATGTGACCCAGCCAAATGGTTTTCTTGTATCCCAAAAAGTTAGGACACAAAACGTAGTCAAAATCGTTAAAGACATTTATTAGATAAGATAAAATTACCTTGGACCCTTAACCTTTCACATGTGACCCTTAACTTGTGACCCAGCCCATTAGTCTTTTCGTACACCAAATCGGTAGGATACAAAATTTAGTCAAAATCGTTTGTCGTTTTTAGATAAAATTAGTTTGACCCGTAGTGACCCTAAAATGACCCACTAATCGAATTTTCTCAAACATGTGACCTAACCAATGGTCTTTTCGTACCCCAAAACGGTAGGATGCAAAATTTAGTCAAAATCGTTAGAGCCATTTTTTAGATAAAATTTATTTAACCCATAGTGACCCCCATATCATATGACCTACTAATGAAATTTTCTCGAACATGCGACCCAGTCCAATGGTCTTATTGTATCCCAAAAATGTAGGATACAAAACTTAGTCAAAATCGTTAAAGCCATTTAGCAGATAAAATAAAATTAGCTTTACCCGCAGTGACCCTACATGACACACTAATATAATTTTCTCGAACGTGTGAGATAGCTCAATCACCTTCTTATAACCGAAAATGGTAGAATGCAAAATTCAGTAAAATTTGTTAGCGTCGTTTTCCAGGTAAAACTAGTTGGATGTGTCAATCCCAAAACTTTCTTCTATCTCACACAGGTTTCGCATACACTAAAATGAATCAGCACCAATTTATATCAAGGTTTAACTGAAGCTCAAGTTTTATTAAATTCTGCGCATTATTTCTTGATATATGACTATCGCTAAAATCGTGTAAATCCTGCAAAATGCTCCATAGCAGCGCCACCTGCTAGTCGATTTGTACCAAAAACTAATCAGCACCAATTTACATTAGAGACTAATTGAATATAAGGTTTTACTAAATTCCGAGTATTAGTTCGTGAGATAGAGCTATTGCGGAAATCGCGAAAAATGCTGCATGAGAGCGCCACCTGCTGGGCGATTTTTACCAAAAACTAATCAGCACCAACTTATATCACGGACTAACTGAATATAAAGTTTTATTAAATTCCGAGGATTAGATCTTGAGATAGAGCTATTGCGGAAATCGCGAAAAATGCTGCATAGCAGCGCCACTTGCCGGGGTTTTTTACCAAAAACTAATCAGCATCAATTTATATCGGGGACTAACTGAATCTAAAGTTTTATTAAATTCCGAGCATTAGTTCTTGAGATAGAGCTATTGCGGAAATCTCAAAAAATGCCGCATAGCAGCGCCACCTGCTGGGCGATTTTTACCAAAAACTAATCAGCATCAATTTATATCAGGGACTAACTGAATATAAGGTTTTACTAAATTCCGAGTATTAGTTCGTGAGATAGAGCTTTTGCGGAAATCGCGAAAAATGCTGCATAGCAGCGCCACCTGCCGGGCGATTTTTACCAAAAACTAATCAGCACCAATTTATATCAGGGACTAACTGAATCTAAAGTTTTATTAAATTCCGAGCATTAGTTCTTGAGATAGAGATATTGCGGAAATCGCGAAAAATGCCGCATGGCAGCGCCACCTGCCGGGCGATATTTACCAAAAACTAATCAGCACCCATTTATATAAGGGACTCACTGAATATACAGTTTTATTAAATTCCGAGAATTAGATCTTGAGACAGAGCTATTGCGGAAATCGCGAAAAATGCTGCATAGCAGCGCCACCTGCCTGGCGATTTTTACCAAAAACTAATCAGCACCAATTTATATCAGGGACTAACTGAATCTAAAGTTTTATTAAATTCCAAGTATTAGTTCTTGAGATAGAGCGCCCACAAAATTGTTGTCACATACAGACAGACAGACAGACAGAGTCACAGACAGACATTTTCTAAAAACAGTCAAATCGTGTTCAGGACCTTCTAAAACGTATAAATCCGTCGAAAACCAGAAGTCGAAAATTTTCATGAATCCAATACTTTCTTCTTGTAAAGATAGAAGAAAGTGACAAAATTTTGAAGTGGCCGACTATTGGTGCAGTGATGGCCGAACATTAGCTTTAAAGTGGCCGACTATTGGAGAACTTGCCCTTTTTGAACTTAACTTTGTCTAAAAAAAACTATTACCGTGTTTTTTAAAAATAATTGCTGAAACATAATAAGAAACGTATGTTTTAACATATATCACTGTTAAAAATGTTGTGTCGTTTTTTAAAAATTCTACGTTATGGTTTATATACAAAAAAACAGTTAAGTGGCCGACTATTGGTACATTTACCCTATGTACTAGAAAGAAAAAAAAAATTATTGACTGAAACTGAATTGAAGTGACTAAGTTGAATATATTTTTATTTGTCACAATGTTATTTGCGGAGAAAACTTGCAATAGCAAAAAGAAGAAAAAAAACAGAAAAAAGAAAAAAGAATGCTCTAACAATTATTAAATAATTTCTCCTCTATAGAATAGGCATTACCTAATTCAAATAGCCCTATTGCGTCATGCAACTTGTCTCAGGAAATCCCCAGACCAATGACCATTTTGGGACTTAATAGAAAACTCACTCCTCTCTAACATATTACACTTTATATTGAACTCCAATAAATTATTTTATTTTATTGGCTCTCTGACTATTTTTACAAAAAATAGAGTGCATGTAGTGAGAGTAATTGCTTGACGAGCATATATTTTGGCCCCAAAAATATTTAATATCCTAAAAAGTGAAAATAAAATGATTTAAAATGTTGTTAAAATGACCGATATCTTTGGACATCACCCGATACGAATTTCAAGTTATAAACTGAGAAAAGTTAACGACTGAGACTATCTATTAACATGAACAGACATTATTGTTACAGACTAATTGAATTCCGATTTTTATTCTTATACTCCTGAAGTATTCCATTTCATGGTTTATATAGTTTAAGTGATATGGTAACAGTACAGATGGTTCCTTTATGCAGGAATATTTCAATAGTTACACAGATAATAGAAGAAAAATAAAATTCTGGAAGGAATAATAATTGAATGATTGATATAAAACACACATAAATACAAGATTTAAGATTTTTCAGGAATAAATAAAGACTATGCTACAAAGAAATACTAGCTATTTTATTAAATTTTCTGTAATCACTTTTTTTACATCTGTAAATATGTATGTTGGTTATCAGTTATTTATTTTATAAGGATTAAAGTTAAAAAATTTCAAAAATATTTTTTGGACTTTTTTTTTTTTTTTTAAGTCAATGAGATTTGATTTCCTACAAATGATACAAAACTCATGTTATTCATATTTGTATTAGAAATTTTACAAAATAGACAAAAATCATTTACGTCTCCATCTTAACCATTAACGCATAATATCACATTAACCATTAATTGCATAAACTCACACAGCAAAACTTAACGCGCGTTGTATTTTGTAAGCAATATATTTATAGAATAAAATTACATTTTGTAGCTTGAATTTTAAAACAAATACAGTTATCACGTAGTACAATATTAAAAAAATACCTTAAAACAGACATATGTGACAATATGTGCTAACAAAGTAAATTTGTAGCTTCTAATGATGTACAAAATACACCGTGGCAAGTAATTAAATGTTAAGAATTTGCATTAAGTGCATAGGTGCCAAATATTACAGAATTTGAATAGCACTATTTCTGAAAAGTAGCGTTTGTCTTATTAAATCGCAGAATTCTGAGATTACATAATACAAAGATTGCTTTCCGAAAATAGTGATACCCATTATCTGTAAGCTTTGGTACCTATTCATTAGGTCGCATAGTTATTTTATCATGTCGATTACATTTTCTTCTTGTTCTGTTGTTGTTAATTAGATTATATATTGGTACTGTCATTGACTAATGTTGTTTTTGGAATAGTTGTTCTTTTGTAATTTTGTTTTTGATTGGCAGCGAATAAATAAATCAATAATTGTGGTCTACACATGTGAATTTACCTTCAAGAACACGTTTGCCAAAAAAATGCATTTCGAAAAAAAGTGGCCGTATGTAGTTTTCGTAATTACCGATTTAATTATACTATTGTTAAAATTGAATTGTATATTTTCTTCAGAGTTCAATTTGGTCAATGCATCGGTTTTTCGCTTGCACTTTTTATATGCCAATTTCTCCTTATTTACAGGCAAATTTTTTTTATTTGTTGTGTCTATATTGAGCTGAGCGAAACTATTATGCAGCCACTTCTATAGTTCCTATGTGACGCTACTGCAACTACAATCTTTGGCCCATAACTATTCAATTCAGCACAGTGATAGCTGTTATGCTCTACATGGTTCGCGTAAATGAAACAAAAATCTGACACATATCGTGTCTTTCAAGAATAATTATAACATAACATTAAAAGCAAAAATTGAAACTCATGAGCGTGATTTTTTACAGGATTTAGAGCGTCTGAGGTTTCGATCACGGGGCTTCTCTCCATGTTTCTATGGCAAAGGAGTCGAATTTTCAAGTGCTCAATTGGATTCAAGAAAGCTTTAAGCCGCGAGCTTTAAATGTGTGAAAATCTTATTGCCGTAGTTCAAGTACGAAAATTTGATTTCTCGAAATTCTCGAAGACAAATGTTATTTCTCATTAAAATATTGAATAAACTGGTGTGATACTATAAAAGCATAAAAACTTCTTAATAACATCATAAAAGTGAGGAATGCGCAAGGCCTTTCGAAAGAACTTTGTCTTTTTTCGTCAGGCGCAAAGAACACGTGCAACCACTTTGAAGGCAGGAGCAAGACTGAAAGGAAATGGGAATGAAAGAGGGACAAGTTAAAGGAAGAGCCAATAGGAAAGCAGAAGGCATTAGCCTTCCTAGAATTACCTAGATAATAATACCTGAGAATTACCTAGAATGCAGAACATGAGGAAAATTATAAAAAAATAAAATGCATAAATAATAAAAGTAAAATAGGATTAAATATACAAAATATAAACAAACCTAAAAGTTAAAAATGAAAAAAATAATTATTATTGTTATTATTATATGGTTGAGCTGAACAAGTTTTTCCAAGCTGCAGGAATCAGATGGTGGAATCAGATTTTTCATTAACTATAACCTCGCGATTAAGATTAATAGCTAATTTTCCAAGAAAGTCCAATTCGGAGGGGCTATTGGCATTAAAGATAATTTTAGCATTTTGAAAATCAAAACTATGGCCAGAATCTCAAGAATGCTTGGCAATAGAAGATTTAGACATTTCCTGGTTAGTGACATAACGGGTTCTTTTAAGCGGATTTAAAGATTTCTTTTAGTTTGAGCTATATAAGAAAGTTGACAACCATTGCAAGGAACATTATAGATTCCCCATTTTCGAAGATGAGGAACAGGAGACCTAATGGAGAGGTATTTAAATTTATTGCCAGGTTTAAAGACAACATTAAAGTTGAAGCGTTTTAAAACTTTAGCTAATTTGAAACATAAATGTGGATAAAAAGGCAGATTAATTAAATTATCAGGTTTGGTTTTAACATATTTAGAAAGGGTACATTTACTAGAGAGTTTATTGAATTTATTAACAGTATTATCGATAACAGAAAGGTTGAATCCTCTTTTGACTGCAACACATTTTAAATAACTAATTTCATCATTACGAGAAACAGAATCTGAACAAATATGTTAAGTTTTAAATGTTCACTGTTAAAAATTTGAAGCAAACTGTCCAGTCATTTCACCGTTTTTATAGAAAACGGTTACATAACCATAATTTAACTCTATTCTGACCATAATACAGGCAATAATATGGTCAAAATAGACTTAATTTACGGTTATGTAAACGTTTTATGTAAAAACGGTCAAATGACTGGACAGTTTGCTGCAAATTTTTAACAGTGTTGGATGCGTTACGTTGACGATACTTTTGTTTTAGTTGAAAATCCTTTTGATATTTCCACCTTTCTTTAAACTGCCAATTCTATAGAATCACATATTCAATTTACTTTTGAATTAGAAAATTGTAATACACTACCTCCCTAGTTTTTTTTTTTTTTTTTTTTTTTTTTTTTGTTACCATATGTGATTCTTTTTTTTAAAACCTATGTTTATAGAAAACCTTTTTCTGTCTCTAATACCCCTCATGTTTTCCCCATCATGAAATTGTTTTCTGTAATATGTATTATTATTATTAGTAGTATACCGCTGACCAGGCCTGCAGATAACCTACTTAACCTGCCTGTTATTATACCATGCTTAACGGCATAATCCTGGTCGCGGAACGGAATTCGTCTGATCCCGTCATGGCGGAGATCTACCTTTGCGGTCATGGCTGAAACGCAATTTAGTGAATCACTTTAGTGATTGTGTTGACCGAATTCTAGATTTTTATTAATTATGTTGTTTGAGTTTGTGGGTAAGTTGTCGCAAAATGAAAAAAAATATGGGAGGACCTCACTCTTGCACAGAACTCATACAGTCCGCATTCGCACTGAAAAGCGTGAGATGAGTACATTTTAAAAAGTTGTTTAATGCTAATATAAACTATGGTTGCTAATATACACTAATTCTCCGGGACAATGGAAGACCTCTGACACAAGAAATGTAATAAAACAAAAAATTCACAGAATAAGGCAGCGTCCAGACCACATTTTCAAAAATCAGCTTCAAAAATTCATAAATTATTTCTCTGCTCTTTCTTTTCCAAAGGTTCTGTGTTAATCAACAAAAGAAAGGGGTGTCTAGACAAATTAAAGGGGACTCGGAACGAATTAAATGGGAGTGATAAACATGTCAGCGAGTCTCCTGCGTCTAACTCTCCTTTCTTTCAGTGTTTCAGAAGACTGACCACATCAAAAAAGACGACAAATAAACCGCTGAAGCAAAACCTGGTCTGGTCGTAGCTTAACAGTCGACCATTCTTCTTATAGTCCGAAATTATCATCTTCAGACTAGCAATTATTTGGATACCCGAAAAGAAACATTAGGTGGAGAAAGATGAAGAAGTCAGACAATTTTTGCGCAATTGACTTCGTACACGTCACATTTTTTTAAAAATTATTACACAAGAATAAAACAGCCCTCACTATATTGACTCTTAGAAATGTGTTAATGTTAATGAAATCTATATGGAAAAATAACATTTTGGAAAATAAAATTTAAAAAAATATATATTTATTTAAAAAGTCCCCCTTATGTTTTATACACCTTCGTACTAACGATATGAACTGGTGTGGCCAGCTGTCGAATCTGTGACATGAGATCCGTCCATCAAGTTTATATATTTTGTGGGTCACCGTTTTAGAGTATTAGAGTATTAAAATAATTAAAGTATTTATGATTTTAATCGTATAAAAATAAATTTATATAGAAAAAATTAAAGACACCTTGAAAGATTTAATTTTTGGTTAGAATGAAGCTGAAGCAAAAATATATAAAAGTTGTAAAAAGATTTTGCAATGTGTGTAAATAAAAAAAAAAAAAAAAAAAAAAAAAAGTTTTAAAATACATATTTAAAGCATGTATACTAAAAGTAATACATTCTTGAAACTTTTATTCATGAAATACTGTTTATAAAATGCCATACAAACTCCATGAATTACATATGCGTAGCTATAAAGGGAGATCGTTTCTAATGAACTATAAAAGTTTTGGAATTACTTTCCCAAGAAAATAGGTCGTTTTATTTTGTATAGAGAGAACTTTTAAAACACGAGTTATTGAAAATGCTTTTTCAAAATTTACGATCAAAGTATAACGTGCAGTACTTTGGTATTAACTCATAATTTATTCAAAATATTTGAGTCTTGTGTAACCCATGAGAAATATCCTTCTTATAGCACTTTGGAACACTTGAAAAGACTAACACGCATGAGAAGTATATTTGTGATAAGATTTTGATATATTTGAATAGACTAAGACGTCTTTAACTCTTATCTGTATATGAAACATTGTACTTTGAATAGGCTAACTCGGCTCAACGTTATTTGTTCTAGTTTTCATGGAGCTTTCAGCGTTTTTATTGTTTATAATATATTTTTATTTTGTAATAGTGTTTGATACCCATCTTTTATTCATAATGCTGGAAAACAAAAATTTTCAAAGCAGAAAGTTTAATATAAGCCTTATTTATAATTTTTCGTCATTTTCAGAGAAATGATAAAAGAAGACCCTCCTCTTCTTTTTTTTTTCCTTAAGACTTTTAATTAAATGAAACTAAAATATCACACATTCAGTTGAAGACAAAACATAAAATAAATTTTAGGAGAAACAATAATTTTAATACATTTTACTCTGACAAAACTCACTTAAGAATATCTATACTAATAAAAGAAAGTTTCGCTCTGAGTGTGTTATTGTGCTTGTTGGCGATGCCTAGGAATATTACCACCTGTAGAAATATGAAAATTTGTTTGAGGATTGTTCAAGGCAGGTCCAAATGCACCTGAAGATCATATGTTTAATTGTTTGATAACTAGCCGATATATTAAATAACCCTTAACGGGCACAAAAAAGGGCACAAAAAAGGACACCTAATTTTAATTCCAAAACTGACAAACGGCACCAAGAATATTTAATTAAATTTTTTCTTTTATTCAGTACCGGAAAATAAGCAAGTTTTTATTTTCAAATAAATTCGTTTGTAAACAATAATTTTAATACATTTTACTCTAACAAAACTCACTTAAGAATATCTATACTAATAAAAGAAAGTTTCGCTCTGAGTGTGTTATTGTGCTTGTTGGCGATGCCTAGGAAAATTACCACCTGTAGAGATATGAAAATTTGTTTGAGGATTGTTCAAGGCAGGTCCAAATTCACCTGAAGATCATATGTTTAATTGTTTGATAACTAGCCGATATATTAATTAAAAGCTCGTCAAGAGATACATTTTTTATTTTTTATTTTTTATTTTTATTTATTTATTTTTTTTTTTAAATCGGCGGCGGCTCGGAAGCGCATGCTCAGTACCTGCTTTTCCGAACGCTTAGGATGGAAAAAAAGAAATACTGTTTTAGTATGGCGGTATGCCTTGACGTACATCGGTCGAACCGTTCATGATACGGAAAACTGGAAGACATATTCTTAAACTTCACTCTTTTACGTCTTAAACGTCGTAATTATCTAGAAAAAAATATTGTTGTTAAACCTTTGATTTTTTTTTTTTTAAATTAACGTTTTCAGGATTGACTTTTCCCCCTTTCGGGATCGCTTCCCTAAGGCTCTATTTCAGAGGAAACAAACCATAAACTATACCCATTTAAAGCTGAGACCTTATTTTTTTCGATGGTGCAATTGATTTTCAAAAATATGAATTTTAACCCTTTTAAAAAACTTCCGATCACAGGTCACATAGCGCCTCTTGGAAACGATCTTTTTTCTACTTTAAAAGTAACTAACGTATTTCCAAACAATATTTTTAGAGCCTCCTGGAAGACCAGATCCCCCGAAAATTTCGAAACGTTCGGACGAGTAGAAAAAAAAATTTAAAATCTAAAATTTTTTTTATGTAAACGGCAAAACGTGGGCTATTTCGACGCGGCTTCGGTTCATGTTTTCATTGCTAAATAGATGCATATTTTTCCACTAAATTTTAAAGAGAGCTTGGATACAGTTATGTTTATATCCGATTAAAATTTCAAAGATTTCAGACAAGATTTATTTTTTGAAGGACCCGAAATGAAAAAAAAGCGAGATGAAAACATATTCCTTTTAGAACTAGAAAACAATATTTTTTCACGCAATTTTTTTTTTCTAAAAATATGTTTTTTGGAATCTCCAGTGTCTGAAACGTGTAAATCCGTTAAAAAAATTTTTCGATTTTCAAAACGATTACAAGACGTACGCTATACTACGTATGATGGGTAAGTAAAAGCTATATTCTGCCTTGAAATAAATGGTTAACTGGACACTATAAAAACTACTCGGAAACAATTCCGAAAATTGATGGGAGCAAAAGTTATGAATACAAAAATAAAAATCACAATGTTCTAATTACACTGTAAAAAAAGAAAAATTCTTAATAAACGAAAGTATAATATTACCAAGAGCGAAAATATATTATAACATCTTTCGAGTTACCCCTGATTCCGAAAAGATATAGTTTTCTAAATATAAAGAACACTTTTCATTTTCATTTGTGATTGTTTATATCATATTTTCCTATCATATTTTAATTTTTATTGTATACAATATTAGTAATAAATACAAAAGGATATATATTAGAATTAATATGCATTTTTTACTGACATATATAGTAAGAAACTACAAATTCTAACGCATTTTTTATATAATTTCTTCATAAAAATCAGAAAATTATAATGCTAGCATTCTGTGAAACAAATTATCAGCTTAGTCCAAATAATCATATACATTATTTATATTGTCAACATCCCTTTTCAAATGCATTTACAAAACGCACAACAACGAATGAGATATCATTCGAAAAGTTTTTAAAGAGGCTACTGACATAGTACTCTCACATTTCGTTAAAACATATTTTCTTAGTAAAACTTGTTAATTAAAATTTAAAACGGCATTATTTTCATAAATGAAATGAAACGTTTTCCTCAAACTATTTTTGCCACAAAATGTATCGTATTATACTGGGTGGTTATAATATAAGTATCTCTATTTGGAGCTGTCTGTAGCTTAAAGAAATAACCCGAATGAAACCAAAATTGTACACTTACTATTCAATAAGGGGGAAGAAGAATGGAACAATAAAAATATAGTTTCAATAATTGCCAACAGATGGCGCTACGTGAACTGTCGGTGCAAACATCGTTATAATCATCAGCAAAATCAAGAAACTCAGTGACTTAAAAGATTGTATATCACAACACGTACGAAGCATCACTCCTGATGCGTTACATTCCACAGGTGAGCACGTCGTGCACAGCCTGGATTATGTCCTCCAGCACTATGGCCCTGTGGAACCTGAACCTGATCATCAGCACCATGTGAAAGCGTAATCACATTCATTGTAACCAACCGGTTTTACACCTTAATTCTTTGTTCTGATATTACACATTACATTTCGCACTCAAAAGCGCCATCTGTCGGCGATTATTCCAATTATTTCTTTTTTTTCCGTTCTTCTTCCACCTTCTTGAATAGTTAGTTTACCGATTTTGGTTTCATTCAGGTTATTCCTTCAAGCTACAGACACCTCTAAATAGAGATACTTAATTATAATCACCCGGTATATTGCCCAATATTGATAATAAATAATAAATCGTTCAAAAAAGATAAAGTATGATTTCTTCGCACGAGTTTATTTTATATTTATGGTTAAAACGCAAAACTGGCATTAAAATGCTTAGAAGAAAAAGACATCATCGAACGATCGAAGCAATGCTATTTCGCGTTTAGAATAAAAGGTACGCTTTGTTATATTAGATTAAATGGTATTTTAAATGCATTCAATTTATTTTGTTTTGTTTCATGTTTTCCAGAAGCGGATGATGTCATCTCCTAATACAGTTAAATTACAATTGTTATTTTTTTCTTGAGCTTGCCTTTTGCTATCTTCAATCACTTTTTACTGTAGTTTTGATGGAATAAATGAGACGATATCGTGGCTTGACTACTGTTGTTTGCAGCTATTTCTATCCTTAATTTTTCTTTAGAAGTTTAAACGTGCATCTAAAAATATTAGATATTGCTGACAAATATTAGACTGCAGAAATACTCGCACGGGTACACTGGTTCTTCTATGTTTATGTTGCTAGGCCAACATTACGACAGACTTCGAATTTTCATAGTAAACATCTTATTATTTTAAATATTTTTTTAGTAATTTGCCAACTTTCATATTCAGATCTGCAAGGTCGGTTTGCAATATTTAAAAATAAATGCACTAGATGGAATTTAAATATACGTCATGGTGGTAAAACGTGCGCAAAAAAAAATACTTTTGAAAAGTAAAAGGTGCAATATCGGCGTGGATAGTATTAATAGCTTAATCGGTATATTAGTGTCGGTAAACTCTCGCACGGTTGTCCGTTGTGTTTTGACAAACACACAAACAATGTGTGTTGACCCACCGGAACAGTACTGTTACATTTTTAATGTTGTTACAATTAATTTTTTGAACAAAATTATTTCAAAGCAGTATATAGTTTCTGTCTAGAGAAGTTTGGTCAACAGAACTCGCCACCTGACTCAACAATCAACTTAATAATGAAGCGGTTTTATATAATCATACGATTCCCCAAAAGAATGATATCAATGGAGTTTTGGAGTTTTGGACATCGATAAGTTTGCGAAGCAATTTGAACACTTCATGCAGTTTAGAACCAACATATACGTTTTTGGACTTTCTTTCTTGAAAATTCACTAGTGCATTTTGAAAGCCACCCTGTAGGAATAACGCTTTATGTCTCTTATATTTTGACTTCAAATCGTATGCTCAATTTGTTTCGTATGAATAACGTTACTGCCAACATTACGAACGACTACGGACTTTCGAAATCTAAATACTTTATCACTGTACAATTTTTTTTTCTCCAGCAATACGCCAGCATTAATATTCTGTTTCGAAATTTTTAACATAGATGCATGCGATAGATTATATTTGAAATATTGAATGTTAATTCATTACTTTGCATTACAAAGAACTATTCATATTTTTAGAATATTCTAAATATTTTTACTTAATTCATTACTTTTAAATAAAAAACACTGTTTTATGCGTGATCCATTTGCCATTAGTGAAATCAGTCCCTGCCAACACAATGGCTGACTGCCTATTTCGAAAATGTAAAAGCTATATCATTGCATATTTCATACAGCAATATGCCTATTTTGAAATGCTGATTAGAAATGTATGCTTTCGATAGAATATGTTCGAGATATTTTCTTTTAATTCATTACTTTGCATTATAAAACACAATCCAAAACTTAAATGTATAGAGAATTATTTTCATTTATTTTTATTTATTTATTTACAATTAATTATTTTCATACACGAAACACTATTTATGTCTCAATTACTTTGCTTCCTCCTCAACTATTGCCCCATTAATTATTGCGGGAAATTAGTTACTGCTAATTTTATCACAGACTCCGTATTTCAAAAATTTGGACAGTTTATCATTGTATATTTTTCCCAAATAATGCGCCAGCTGTAATATTCTGCTTTGAAGTTTTTAAGTTAAATGTATTCAATAGAATAAGTTGGGAATATATTTCTTTTGAATTCATTACTTTGTAATATGAAACACAGTTAAGATCTTGAGAGTCTTCTAAATATTTTCCTTTAATTCATTACTTTAAAACACAAAATATTATTCGCATTTCTAGTATTTATAAAGAAAGAAAAATTACTCTAAGGTGACAAAAATATTTCTCTTAAGAAATATTTTCATTGTATTTTGTAAGTTTCTAACACAATCGGTATAATTTACAAAAGATACACTATTCAAATTAAAATGAAATGTATCATTCCTCATTCAAATAACAAAGTTATTCTAGCTTAAACGAAATGAAGATTTTCTTCATTTCGTCCCTTCTTCAAAATTTTGGCTTGCTTGGAAAGATTGAACGCTTCAATAAATGCTGTTTTCGCTTCCTTGCATACACACAAATATTGGAATGAATGTTTGAGTTATGAAGAAGATACATATATAATGCCTTAAATGAATGTGATCGAATTCAAATAGAGAAACAAAACGAGACGTTGTTTAGAAATTTCTACAACTATTTTAATAAACTGCAATAATAAGTATTTTCATATTTTCAAGCATATAAAAAGGTTTTTAAACATTGATACGTCAAACAATGGTTATTTTTAAGAGTTGATTCCGTTGTTTACTTAATAGTAATATATACTAAACACAAGAAAAAAAAAAGAGATTTAAATTGAATATAGAAGTTCAATATTCCAGTTATTAATATGTGTCAACTGTAGGGAAAATTCACTTTCAGATTTCACTAATTCTTGAGTTTATATTTTGCTTACAAACATTATAATAAAACATCAACAAGTATACTCACATGCTCAAAGCTATAAACCGGGTGTCCCAAAAATAACTGATGATTTTAAAATTCAATAACTGCCAAACGGTGACAGATATTTAAAAAATTCTTGCAAGAGGGTTATGTAAGATGTCAGGAGTTTTCTTACTGTGATTCTTGATGTTAGTTTGAATTTCAAACAATACATGGCGCTGACAGCGATTGGCGCTCAATTTAGGCCAAAACTGATGCATCGCCTCCTGCATACTACGCTTGAGCGCTGACAAAAATGGCGGCTGTAGCAGCGGATTTCTTTTTCCGCGTTTGTACGGTTCCTCGAACTTCAACACCAATAATATCTAAAAGTTTTCTTTCACTAGTTTTATCTCAGAAAAACTAGGCGAAGAAAACTTTTAGAAATTAATGGTGTTGAAGTTCGAGGGACCGTTCAAACGCTGAAAACAATTCCGCGCCATTTTTATCAGCGCGCAGGCCTAGTATACAGGGGGCGGTGCATCAATGCTGGGGGGTGCGTCAGTTTAGGCCTCGACTGAGCGCCAATCGCTGTCAGCGCCATCTATTGTTTGAAAGTCATCGTTGTCTGTCACCGTTTAAAATCCATCAGTCATTTTTGGGACACCCAGTATATGTGTACTAGAGAATTCAGCTTGTTTAAATTTGATAATGGAAAATTCTATAGCTAGCAATGCCTGAAATAATATTTACATAAAGTTTCCTTGCATATTATTTCATTTTTTACCAGACTCATTATCTGCTCATTTATTTAGACTGATTTTCATTACGGTTATGAAAAAACAAAAGAAAAATAACTAAACTGAGAACCTTTTCTAAGTTTTAATAACTATCTTTTACCACTTCTAACATACTTCAAATGTGTTTATAACTTCGGTTTGTCTGGCCGTCTGTCTGTATGCCAATCTGCCTTTCCGTGCTCTAACTCGCGCAAATAAACTCGGATTGCCGTGTAATTGATATATGTTATTGCGGTTTACTGTGGGATGTTCGGTATTGAAAATGAACTCTGTAGCATTCATAGTTCGTTTACATGAGTCCTGAAAATAATTCTGTTACATTAAGGTCTATGGGAGGAAATTGTCTGCAATGTATTTTAATTATGTTATACTGTTTCAAAGATATTGAAACTGATTTCCAGAATTGAAGTGCATTACAAAATGCTTACTGTAGAATATAATGTGCATACCATTTAACATCCATTTACAGGGACACGCAAAATAATTCGGTTATTGTACTGTCTATGAGCGATGTTAGCTGCAAGTGCGTTTTCGGTTGTGGTATGTGTTTTAAAATTTATTTATCTTTTAGCATATGACTTGGTGTGAATAAATTCTACACGTAATATACATGGCTGAACAAAATAATTCGAGCACACACCCTTTTATTGATGAAAATTGCTGAATGGGAATTTTCAACTGTGTTGTTCTTTACCTAACTGTGCACCATGAAGTATAAGGTAAAGCCAGGAGAGATGGCGCGGTCGGAGAGATTGCGCACACAGAGGTTCGGGGGGAAGGAGTAGAGTGAGCGCGCAGCGACTCCAGGTAGTTGTACAACAGCAGTAGTGGAATGTCTACTTGAAAGTGCACGTTGATTGTTTTGAGCGTCTAAGATAAAGCATTGCTATTTTGTTTTGTTTTCCCAAAGTAAGTTGCTTGAATTTTCATAGCTATTCATCAGAATTTCTATACAATGTCAATAGTATAAAATATTTTAAACTTAAATGATTTCTCATAAGCTACTAGTCTATACTAACAATGTGAACATCAACGGTTCGTTTTAGTAGCGGCCATG
Organism: Maratus michaelseni; assembly: GCA_963931845.1. Classification (NCBI taxonomy): domain Eukaryota; kingdom Metazoa; phylum Arthropoda; class Arachnida; order Araneae; family Salticidae; genus Maratus; species Maratus michaelseni. Next base: position 184,913,383 of record OZ007596.1, read on the forward strand.
TTTATATAAAAGGCCGCGCAATCTCTCCTACCAAAATTGGAGAGCTTGCGTATCTGCTACTTAAGAGAGATGGCGCATTGTTCCCATGAGTTTCCATGATAGGAGAGACTATGCAGCTTATTGGTAAATTTGCATAAAAAATGAAAAATGAAAATGGACTAATTTAAGTTAAGCGTGTTATCAAGTAACTTAATGTTATTTTGTAATCTTATCTGGACTTGCTTTTTCTGATTCTTTTTTTTCCTTTAATTAAAATTTTTTAATCGTTTTTAAGATTTTTCTGATTCTTTAATCATTAGGTTAAAATATCCACACTTAATGGAATAATTTGTCCACAAAAACCTTACAACAATGTCATTTAATTGTAATTATTATTGTTAACAATTTAATTGTAGTTATTAGTAACAATCTCTCCTACCCATGTGCGAAACCACACCAACCCTCTAAGGACAGATTGTGCAAAATAACTTTCTTGGTTTTATTACAATTGTTCTATTAAATTACAACATAGTAACAAAATAGCAATGGAAATGCATAAAAAACAAGTGAAGTAAATATTATTCATGGATAGTTTAGCAAAAAATTAATATTTAGATTATTTATTGTTTTTTTTTTTTTTTTGTAGCATTCGAACAATATTTAAAATGAGGCCCTCTTTGATTAAACTTTCTTTCCGCTAAATATACTTATTCAAGCAACTATTGCTGAAATAGTGAAGTGTTTAAAAAGGAATCAAATGTATCAATATGTGTATAACAAAGATTATATGTTTTATTATTATATGTTTACACATAAAATAAATGCATTTTTTATTGTACTTTGATTTTAGTTTGAGACTAAAAGAAAAAACTCCGAGATCCATAACAAAAAATGAGCTATATTACATGGAAGAACATAAGCAATATTAAAATGATTTCTAAACTGTACATATCCGAAATTATACACAAAATGTGTCCAATGTTGTATTTTCTATCATTTCTACGGTTTCTGTGACATTTAAATATTTTCAATAGTTCAACAAGTCCATAAATATTCTGGAAAATTATGAAAACATTAATATAAATAACTTTAACACCATGCAGATTTATCAAATAAATGGCGGCTCAGAAAATATTTTCAAGGCTCTGTAAGCGTTATACAGTGAAACCAAAAATTAATAAAAATTAATTCTTTGATAATGGACATATTATTTTCGAGTGTTTTTTCATGCCGTATATACATTCCCACTCAAAATATTTATACCTTCTGCTTCAATGCTCACCATTAACTATTAACTATCTTTTTGTTTAGAACATGGAACTAAAGCTATGGAATAATTTTCATTTGTATTTGGATATTAGAAAATTATTTAGTTTATTCTATAAATCAACAGCTATTTATAATATTTATCATTTATACCTATATTATAAAGGAAAAACAGATCCGTCAAAGTCTACGATGTCCTAACCACGGTGGCAACGACATGTGTTCATGTGTTATCATTTTCATTTTTATCACACATCTATAGCAAAAAATCGATTTTTTAAACTAGCGAATAAGACAAAATATGTGTATTCAAATAATTTTTTTTTTTAGAAAACTTTGAATCAATTTTCTGAATATTTTTTGCAACTTTCAAGCATGATTTTTTAAAAATCTATCTCGAAAATAAATATTTGCATGCTACAATAATATAAAGTACATAAATTATAGTATCATTTACAATAATAAAAATAAACATGCATAACTAAGGAGAAAGTAGCAGCGTTATCATAAATTGGCATAGAAAAATATTGTATTTTCTTTCATAAAAGGGAAAAAACATTCTCTAATTTCTTTAAAACATAATATGTAGATTTATTTTAAACAAGATTAGGGCACATTTTACTTATTTTATTTAACTATGCAATTTTTCAATAAATTTAAAAACACCAACACTCGATAACAAAAATTTGAATACATAAGTTGAATACATTCATCATTTGAATACATAATTGATTTTGTTCATAAAAATGCGTGTTTATGGTATAAGTAGAAGGTAATCTTAAAACATATATTAAATTATAATAGTTTAATTATATTATTTTACTAAATATTATATTATTTTATTAATTATTATATTATTTTATTAATTATTATATTATTTTATTAATTTTTATATTATTTTATTAAATTAAATTATTTTATTTATTATATTTAATTATACAACATGTAAACTTATGATTGAAAGATCTATCAGCGTTTTCAATTAAAGACAATTTTCAAATATGTTCTGTGCACCGTGTTAACGCCTGGCAGCCCAGGTTGAATCCATGGTTTTTGTAAATATACGATTCATTGTGCATGCATATAAACGAGATTGAGAAACAACTATTTTTAGTTTAAAAAAATGTTAATTTTCATTAATATCTTTTTAAATGAAACTCGAAGGACGTTACAAATTAACCATGTTTAAATATTGAATATACCGATCTACAGCGTTCTGCAGCGTTAAATTTTCAACTGTAATATTGTTATTAAGTCATTTTATATTTCTATATTTTATACTTCTACTTTTATACTTTAAATTTCTCTTATGGCTGTCAAGTTTGCGAATATTTTTTTCGAATGGCGCCGACGATTGGTTTAGGATATTTCAATTGCCTTGACATATGTAAAAAAGGTTAATTTTATTCATAATATTTAATTGATTTTATAAATCAATTCTATGTTCGAAAAATGTTTTTTACACCTTAGTGATTTACTATATTTCTTAAAATTTATTTCTATAATTAATTTAGTAAAATGAATGAGATACATATAAGATTCATTTCGGTATTTCAAGGCATGTGCATTGTCAATCAAAGTAAGGAATAAACAGCACTCATTATGAATACAAAATGTAAACATATAATTGAAAGATGAATCAAAACAGGTAAATAAATTATTTTTATGTAGAGTGATTTTATGTTTATTAAAAAAAACATATTGAATTTTTTTCTATTTTTTTAAAGCAACAAGTAAACAGGAGTCATGTAAGAATTTCCAGAATTCCATAAAATATTGTTTCATCAATTCAGTTAATGGAAAGTATTTGTAGAAGACTTCAGTATAGAAGAAATTAGAGTATGTTTTTTCCCTTTTATGAAAGAAAATACAATATTTTTCTATACCAATTTATGATAACGCTGCTACTTTCTCCTTAGTTATGCATGTTTATTTATATTATTGTAAATGATACTATAATTTGTGTACTTTATATTATTGTAGCATGCAAATATTAATTTTCGAGATAGATTTTAAAAAAATCATGCTTGAAAGTTGCAAAAAATATTCAGAAAATTGATTCAAAGTTTTCTTAAAAAAATTATTTGAATGCACATATTTTGTCCTATTCGATAGTTAAAGAGTTAAATTAGAAAACAAAATGAAGAAAAAACATATACCACAATATTTTTTTATTATTATTATTATAACGATAAAACGTTATGTTCAATAACTTTAAACATATTAAAAACAACTCGTATTTTTCTTATCTAAATACATAAATTCTGATCTATTTACCTATACTTTTAGTTTATAAAGAGTTTTACAACGATTTTTAATTTACAACGATAAAAGCCACAGCTAAACTTGAACTTATAATATTTTAATCCAGATAGAAATGAATTTTCAGCAATATTGAATGAAGACTTACTTCAAAATTTCAGCGGAGCATGAAATAATTGAATGCTTGAATTAACCTTGTTTCCGTCCTCGTTCAAATGTACAAACTACGTTAGTATTTTCATGTATTGGGTCAATTCTGACTCAGCTTTCGACCAAAATGAGCAAATAAGACGATATTTTACAGAAGATCGTGTAAGGGACATTGCTTGATTAAGTCACTCGAATAGTTCAATTAAGATTTACATTGCGTATTGCTTTTTACTTTTTCAAAATATTTGAACCATTAAAGTATTCACAAACAGAAATATAGAAGTTATAAAATTTCTATTCCTGTATTTGACTAATTTGTTTAGTTTCAAATTTTCAAAAATGTAAATATTTAGTAGTACATTTAACAGAAGAAATAAAACGTATTACACTTCATTAATTTCACACAACTACTCGAATTGGTAAATAAACCATCGGTAAATAAACCAACAATTATTTCCTTAGAGTTCCATTAACTGCGATTTGCTCTGCTGTGCTGTTTCCAGTAACAGTCCAGATATAGGTTGCCTGGGTGAATCGTGCTCGCCAGATTCGTCAAGGATAGCTAAGTTGCCAGAGCATTAGCAGCGTAAGCCAAAGGTCACAGGTGCAAATCCTGAAAAATTTTTCACTCAGTTGGAAAATTACAACTTTCAGATACTTTAGTTCAAGCATAAGGTAAAGATAGGAGAGTCTGCGCACAATTCATAAGAATAACAATAAAAAATCTAAATATTAATTTATTGCTAAAATATACATGGATATTTTTTACTTCATTTGTTTTTTATGAATTTCCATTGCTATTTAGTTGTTATGTTGCAATTTAATAGAACAGTTGTAATAAAACCAAGAAAGTTATTTTGCATAATCTGTCCTTTCAGGATTGGTGTGATTGCGCACATGGGTAGGAGAGATTGTTACTAATAATAACTAGAATTAAATTGTTAACAATAATAATTACACTTAAATGATATTGTTGTAAGGTTTTTGTGAACAAATATTATTGTATTAGGAGTGAATATTTCAACCTAATGATTTAAGAATCAGAAAAAGGAAATAATTTTAAAAACGATTAAAAAATTTTAATTAAAGAAAAAGATAAAGAATCAGAAAAAGCAAGTCCAGATAAGATTACAAAATAACATTAAGTTACTTGATAACACGTTTAAATTAAAATGAGTCCTTTTTCATTTATGCAAATTTACTAATAAGCTGCATAATCTCTACTAGCATGGAAACTAATGGGAACAATGCGCCATCGCTCTTAAGAAGCAGATGCGGCAATTCTCCAATTTTGGTAGGAGACATTGCGCGGCCTTTTATTTAATCATTGCCGCTACTAAAACGAACCGTTGATGTTCACATTGTTAGTCTAGATTAGTAGCTTATGAGAAATCGTTTAAGTTTAAAATATTTTGTACTACTGACATTGTATAGTAATTATGATGAATAGCTATGAAAATTCAAGCACTTACTGTGGGAAAACAAAACAAAAAAGCAATGCTTTATCTTAGAAACTCAAAACAATCAACGTGCACTTTCAAGTAGATAATCCACTACTGCTGTTGTACAACTACCTGTAGTCTATGCGCGCTCACTCTACCTCTTTCCCTTCGAACCTCTATGTGCGCAATCTCTCCGAGTGCGCCATCTCTCCTGGCTTTACCTTATACTTTATTAAAATTAATCTTTTAGTTTTACATTTGCGAATAATGTTATTATTTCTCTAAGCAAACTATTACTTAAGCTTATTAAATTTATGGTATTAAAGTATTAGATCTAATATGAAAACGACGTCCATTCATAACCACAAAAACATATATAACTTAGTTAAAGATATTTCATTTATATCTAAAACGTGTTAGTCTTCCCGAATACATTAAAACATTCTTATGAAGTAACAGCTATTTCTTCCTTCCTTCATATATCTTGTAGCAATATAAACCTTTTAGAAATATAAACCAGACATAAGATTTGCTTAAATAAATCAAGGGTTATATGGCTTTACTGGAAATACACTTTGACATTTCCAAAAAATAATTATTCATAAGGATTTCCACGTATTTGTATTTAAGTGAAAATTAATTTTGTCAGATCTACAAGAATATATGAATAATTTCGCATTAAATTATAATAATTGTTTAAAATATTCATAAGAAGCAAAAGTCATAAGCTGGTTAAAATGAAGTGAAACTTTAATTAAAAAAGAGAGATAGAAGGATGTTTTAAAACTTAATTATTCAATAGATTTGTATATATAATTACTAATTATTATCATAAAATTTAATAATTTCTTCAAACTAATAACTTTTTCTATTTATCTAAATGCTTTAAAAAAATTGCTGTCTTCTAATTTTAATATTCGGATATATAATGTAACTAAAGTATCCAAACGTATATAAGAGATACTTTTAAAAATTATAATTTGCAAGTAAAGTAAAAATTACACGTTTGATACAAACTTTTTAGTAGAATTGTAAAAGACAAAAATTACAAAGTAATTCCTCCAGAGGAAGAAAGTTGAGATTGTTTGGGAAAGTAATCATTAAGTGATAATAAAATAACTGGATATTAAAAAAAATGTACAAATAATCCTTAGGTACATCATCAATAAATGCCCTTTTTTGTTTCTCTAGGTAAATGAGATTTGGCGCCAATTGATTTCAGATGTATATATATATTACATTTAAATTTTATTAAAAATTAATAATTAAGGACTTGTTTTTTTATTATCATTTTTACATACACCTATTACACCATACCATTTTAAATATGAACAGCTGTTTCTTAAACTAGGAAAGTCTTATATGACAATGAGCAAAAATGTAAAATAACCCCTTCCGACTTACTAACGATTCCCAAAAGCGTTCTTTATCTTTGAAAATATCCGAAATCAATATATTTTTTATATTTAAAGAACAGTTTATGAAAACAAAGTTTACTTTGCTGTCACTGAATTTCGGAAACGTGTCCGAATAGTTTTTATAGTGTATTAATCAACTTTCTCAAACATGAATATCAATGTTTAGGAGGCTATCAACACTTAAGTAAACATTTCCATGTTCAACATACATGTTTTACAGACAAATATATTAAATTAGTAACATTATTATTAACATTAAAACTAAAATTATTTTGTTGCTTTTGCATCTATAATTTTCATTATGAAGTTTAACTTGTTTAATTGAGAATAAATAGCATCTTAAAAAGCAATATTCCAAGTTTGAGAAACAATAAAAAGTTCTCGAAAACGTTTCCGAAAATCAGTGGCAGCAATTGAAACTGTGTTTTTATAAATGTTTTTTTTAATATAAAGAATATATAGGCTTCTGAGGTTTCAAATGACAAAGGACATTTTTGAATCATGAATAACTCGGAAGGGGTTATTGCATCTTTTTGTGCATTGTTGTATTATATTTTCGTAGATTAAGAAACATTACTCTTTATTTGCAGTGTAAAAAGTGAAGCATACATTAAAGAAATTTTAGTTCATAATACTTCATATTCCAAGAAACAGCTAAAAATATACTACCGATAACATTTTGTATAAGCTAATAAATTAGTAAAAGTAGTAAAGTAATAAATTAGCTTTTTTATCAGACATCAGCTGTTGCATCTAGTTCGATGAAAGAATCTAAAATTTTTAGAAATTGAAGCCAAATGCTTGAATAACTAAATAATTTCAAAAACCGAGCAGTATTATTAAATGCACTAAAACTCCTAAAAATGATGCTGTACCTTTCCGAAACTTATTGAAGTTTTCTCTTATAAAAAACATTTTTTATCCAGTTCATTCTATGTAGACAGTGTACTAATAAACAATGTATTTGAAATTCATGATATGATGAAATTGTCTAATTTCATTCAATAGTGAATTAATTACTTGCTAAATAAATGATAGAGATGTGCATTAAAATATTTTTAAAATTTTTTAGGAACTATATCTTAAACTTACATAGTTATATTACATAGTTATATAACCAAATATATAATACTAGCAAGCTACGCTGGTCAATTTCTCTTAACGAATTTTTAATCAAACAAAATATTGATATTTCATAATTTACTTTTATATTTTAACATAATAATAAAGTTACTATAATTTGTGACTCGTGCAGTAGCCAATATACACGTCAGAACACGTCGCCCTTATCATTATCTTTTTACGATTGAAGGTTTCGCTATAGTACTCCATTGTGAAATTTGGTAATTCTTGAAATTCAATATTTGAAAAATGGCTAAATAATTAGATTTGAAATTTATATGAAGAAATATACAATTTTTTACCTTTCAAACGCAGTTTGTCTAACAATTTTCTGACAAATACTTTTCGAGCTATTAATTTTTTCAGCAACTTCAAATGTTTCATTTTCCGAGATTAATCTGTGGCAACTATTAGTGAAAAACCCAGTCGTCAGCAACGCATAGCTGTTTATTAAAGAGGATTGGTTCAATTGTTGTGATATATTTGTTGCCATAACTTTATATTAAAGTAGCCGTAGCTTTATATTAAAGAGGATGTTGGAGCAGGGATTGTCACCATCACTTTTGAAATCGATTCTGCAGTTCCATAGATTCCACAGAAATTCTAATTTAGAATGATTTTAGAACACTTTTCGCTTTCTTCACCCTTATAAATTTCGATTTTTTTAGAATTTGTTCTTAGAGAGCATTTACATCTTATAAGTAACTACCATGCCAAATTTCCTGTTTCTAGATCCTTCAGTATAAAAAAAAACGAAATTTTTGAACATATTTTACTCCATATATTACCGCATATTACCACATATTACCACATTGGGGTTAGTGGCACCGACATAAAATATAGCCTATGTTGGAGTAGGGATTGTCACCATCAATTTTTCCATTACTTTTGAAATCGGTTCTGTGGTTCCAGAGATTCCATAGAAATTGTAATTTAGAATGTTTTTAGAGCACTTTTATCTCATTTTACCCTTTTAAATTTCAATTTTTTTAAAATTTGTTCTTAAAGAGCATTACATCTTATAAGTAACTACAATGCCAAATTTCAAATTTCTAGCTCCTTCAGTATAAAAAAAAAATTACAATTTAGAACGTTTTTCGCTCCTGTACCACATTGGGATTAGTGGAACCGACGTAAAATATAGCCTATGTTGGAGCGGCGATTGTCATCAAAAATTTGCCACCATAACTTTTGAAAAGGGTTCGGTAGTTCCAGAGATTCCATAGAAATTGTAATTTAGAATGTTTATAGAACACTTTTCGCTCATCTCACAGTTTTCAATTTCGAATTTTCTAGAATTTGTTCTTAGATAGCATTTACATCTTATAAGTAACTACCATGCCAAATTTCATGTTTCTAACACCTTCAGTATAAAAAAAAATCAAAATTTTAGAACGTTTTTCGGTCATGCACTCCCCTGGGGGTAGTGCCACCAGAAATGAAATATAGCCTATGTTACAGCAGGAACTGTCACCATCAATTTCCCACCATCACTTTTGAGTACAGTTCTGTAGTTCCAGAAATTCCATAGAAATTGTAATTTAGAATGTTTTTAGAACGCTTTTCGCTCCTCTCACCCTTTTAAATTTCGATTTTTTTTTTTTAGAATTTGTTCTTAGAGTGCATTTACATCATATAAGTAACTACCATGCCAAATTTCTAGTTTCTAGCTCCTTCAGTATAAAAAAAATCGAAATTTTAGAACGTTTTTCGCTCTTGCACCCCCCTGGGGTAGTGGCACCGACATAAAATATAGCCTATGTTGAGCAGGGACTGTCACCATCAATTTACCACCATCACTTTTGAAAACGGTTCTGTATTTCCAGATATTCCATAGAAATTGTAATTTAGAATGTTTTTAGAGCACTTTTCGCTCATCTCACCCTTTAAAATTTCGAATTTCATTAGAAATAGTTCTTAGAGAGCATTTACGTCTTATAAGTAACTGCCATGCAACATTTCAAGTTTCTAGCTCCTTCAGTATAAAAAAAGGAAAAATTTAGAACGTTTTTCGCTCTTGAACCACCTTGAGGATAGTGGCATCTACATAAAATATAGACTATGTTACAGCAGAGACTGTCATCATCAATTTGCCACCATCACTTTTGAAAACGGTTTTATAATTCCACCGATTCCACAGAAATTGTAATTTAGAATGTTTTTAGAACGCTTTTCGCTCATCTCACACCTTTTAAATTTCGAATTTTTTTAGAATTTGTTCTTAGAGAGCATTTACGTCTTATAAGTAACTGCCATGCCAAATTTCATGTTTTTAGCTCCTTCAGTAGAAAAAAAATCGAAATTTTAGAACGTTTTTCGCTCTTGCACCCCCCTGGGGTAGTGGCACCGACATAAAATATAGCCTATGTTGGAGCAGGGACTGTCACCATCAATTTACCACCATCACTTTTGAAACCGGTTCTGTATTTCCAGATATTCCATAGAAATTGTAATTTAGAATGTTTTTAGAACACTTTTCGCTCATCTCACCCTTTAAAATTTCGAATTTCATTAGAAATGGTTCTTAGAGAGCATTTACATCTTATAAGTAACTACCATGCCAAATTTCATATTTCTGGCTCCTTCAGTATAAAAAAAATCGAAATTTTAGAACGTTTTTCGCTTCTGCACCCCCTTGGGGGTAGTGGCACCGACATAAAATATAGCCTATGTTGGAGCAGGGATTGTCATCATCAATGTGCTACCAACACTTTTGAAATCCCTTCAGTAGTTCCAGAGATAACCCCCTACAAACAAACAAACAAAAAAACAATCTTTACTACTTTATAATATTAAGTATAGACTAGCTGATCCACAAAGCGTTGCAGGTGTCCGTCTAAAGTTGATTTTTTAACGTTGTAGAAAACCGCGCGGATTTCCACGCGTAGTTGTTGAAATATGCCAAATAGCCTTTGCAGGTCTATTTTTATTAAAGGAAACTATACTGCTACGGATAATACAAAAATTGCTACTGAAGCCACATTTTGAATAAACTTCATTCGTTTCAAAAATAACACTTACATTAATGAGAAAATTAAAAAATAACTCCAAATCCTAATTTAATTATTTTTAATGTTTTTTTTAGAAGTTGTAGAAACATTTACATCTTAAAAGTAACCGTCATGCCAAATTCGAAGCTTCTTTTTAACCAAGCTTCTATATCAACTATATCGCAGACATCACAATTTCAAAACGCTTTTTGATCCTGCACACGTTTAAATTTTTCAAAACTGTTCTGTGGGTACATTTATGTCTCTAAAATAAAAGTCACGTCAAATTTCAAGTTCCTATACCTAACAATTTTCAATAAATCATAGTTTAGAATGTTTTTAGAACAATAAGAACTAAAATACCTTCTTAAAACACCATCAAAAAGTTTAAAATGCACTAGGCCTTTCGAAAGATCTGAGTCTTTCTTTGTCAGGCGCAAAAAGACGTGCTTCTACTATGAAAGCAGCAGCAAGACTGAAATGAGAAATAAGGGAGAGGAAACAAGCTGAAACAACAGCCAATAGGAAAGTAGAAATCAACAGCCAATAGGAAAACAGAAGGAGTGGACAACAGCCAATCACAGAAGAGTAAAATCAAAACAATAGAATACAAAATAGAAGGGGAATAAGAAAGGGAAAAAATAAATAAATAACATAGAATAAATAAATAAATAAATAAATAAAATGAATAAATAATAAATAAGTAAATTAATAAATAAATAAAAAATAATGAAAATAGAAATAAAAAATATAAATAAATAAATAAATAAATAAATAAAACACACAAATATATTAAAAAATGGAAACAGACGAAAATTAAGAATTAAATAAGTAACCAAAATATATTAATATATATAAAAACAGACTAATATTAATTAATACAAAAATAAATTATATGGTAGTACTGAAGAGGTTTTTCCAAGCAGCAGAGAGCATTGTGGAATCAGATTTATCATTAGCAATAACATCACGATTAAGATAAATTGCTAAATTTTCAAGAAAGTACAATTCAGAGATACTATTGGCATTAAAGATAATTTTAGCATTTTTAAAATTAAAACAATGGCCGAAATCCCAAGAGTGCTTGGCAATAGAAGATTGGAATTGTTTTTAGAACGTTTACCACTCCTTTCACTATTTTAAATTTCGAATATTTCAGACACCATCACAAATTTCAAGTTTCTATACCCAGCAGCATCACCAAAATACCAATTTTATAATTTTTTTGCTTCTCATAAATTTTGAATTTTGTAATAGCTGTTCTGTGCAAGCATAGCATTTACGTCTAAAATGTAAGAGACACGTCAAATTTTATGTTTCTATCCATAAAAAGTCTGAATAAACCGAAATTTAGAACGTTTTCTCTATTTCCACACATTTAACTTTCGAATGTTTAACAAACTGTTTATATAGAGCATCTGAATCTTAAAAGTAACTACTATAAAAAAATTAACTTTTTAACCCCAATAATTGAAACTAAATTGTAATTTATAACGTTTTTAGAACATTTCCCGCTCATTTCACACTTTTCATTTTTTTTTTTTTCTTTTAATAGAAACAGTTCTTAAGGAGCATTTACATTCTAAAATTAACCACCATGCAAAATTGCAAATCTGTATACCCACTGTATCACATAAATCGCAGTTTAGAACAATTTTTGGTCCTTTACCCTTTTAGGTTTCTAAAGTAACAGCAATGCTATTTTTAGTTTCTAGCTCTAGTAGTTCCAAACAAATCGTATTGTAGAACGTTTTTAGAATGTTTTACGATCCTTTCACCCTTTTAAATTTCGAACTTTTTAGAAACCGTTCATAAAAAGCATTTTTACCTTAAAAGTTACGAGCACACTAAATTTTAAATATCTAGTCACAACAATATCACAGAAACCTGAATTTTAGAATGTTTTTTGCGCATGTACCCCTTGGATGATAATGTACCGAAATAAATTCCAGCTTGTCTTAGAATAGTGATACAGTGGTGGTCAAAATTATAAAGACAAGGCAAAAATCGCCAAAACTTGGCCGAAAAATTGTACAAATTTAATGGCTGGAAACCAATGAAAAATGAAGAATATTTTTGTAAGTTTTTATGGAAGTATGTGGAAAATTTATGTTTCTAAAATGTATTGTGGATTTATACAGCCATGTGATATAGACAAAATTATAAGAACAACTGTATTTCTGTGTTCTAAAAAGTAAAAGTTACATGTTTTTTGTTCTGCACACGGAACTACCAGACGGTATAAATGCGTAGTAAGCGTTTTAGAACGTCATATTCTGTTTTTCACCCATGCCGCTAGGTACAAAGCTTTCGGAGTTTGAGAAAGGGAAAGTGGATGCATTTAAAAGTTTTGGACTTTCTGTACGTCAAATTGCGACAACGCTAAATAGATCAAGAACGGTTATTTACAATTATCTTGAAAATCCCGGTAAATATGGACGGCAAAGGCATACAGGTAGGCCACCTTCTGTTTCTGTACGTGAGAAAAGAATGATAATAAGGCGAGCTTGCTCCAAAAAACAGCCGTCAACATAAATAAAACGTGAATTGAACTTTAGAATGCAGTGCTCGAACTGTTCAATGAATTTTAGAAAAAGAAAAAAAGGTTAGCTATGGTAAACATATGTCACGACCGCCTCTTACAACAGTTCATAAGAAACTGAGGGTGGAGTTTGCCAAACATGCATTACTATGGGAAAAAAGAGGTACGATGTTGTTTTTTCTGATGAGAAAAAATTTATTTTGGATAGACCAGATGGTTTTCTCTACTTCTCGTATGATATCCGTAGAGAAAAAGAAAATTTCTCAAAGCGTACATTTGGAGGTCGTTCAGTAATGGCCTGGGGCGGTTTCGCAACTGGTGGAACTACTCCAATAGTTTTTGTGCAGGGGGTAATAAGTTCTGAGAGTTGCGTTAATGTATTTGGAGATTATCTTTTACCAGAAGCACCGTTAATAACGAGTGGAGACTATTTCTTCCAGCAGGACAATGCCTTTGTACATGTTCCCCAAACTTCAAAATCATAGTTTCATGCTACTTTCGTGAAACTTCTTGATTGGCCGGCAAGAAGCCCTGATCTGAATCCAATGGAAAATCTGTGGGGTATTCTGGCACCCGACGAGTACAAAAATGGTATACAATATGAAATCAAGCAAGAGCTTATGTCCTCCATCGAAAAAGCCGGGTCAAAAATTTCCGGAACGAACTATCAAACTCCATCACGCCAAGACTGATAAAAGTTATTAAGAATAAGGGGGAGATTATTAATTATTATTGTGTTTCAGGCATTCATTGTCCTTATAATTTTGTCCAATTTTTATAATGACATATTTTGTTAAGTCTGGTAAAACATTTATATTTTGCATGTTCCGATGTTTTACATTCTAGAATGATTTCTAGCATAAAAAAGCATTTTATGAATTAATTTCACTTTATTTAGTTCTGAATAAATTTTTTTCTGTGCAATTTTTGGTTGTTCTTATAATTCTGACCACCACTGTAGACACCAGAATTTTGTCACCATTATTTTAAAAATCGTTTCGGTAATTCCAGAGATTAACATCTACAAACAAACAGACGTTACCTATTTAAAATATTAGTATAGATTACTGGATATTAATATTAACAACATTTAAAAAAATATATATAATATTAAACATTAATTTTAAACATATATATATAATATTACACATTAATTTTAAACATATATATATAATATTACACATTAATTTTAAACATATATATATAATATAACTTGATTTTAATATTAATAATACTTTTAAAAAAGAACTTTGGTGTCGCATTGAATTGAAGCACGGAATGCCAATATAAATAAAATTAATAAAATAACTAAAATCCAAAAACGAATAGTTGTAAAAAGAAAATGTGATGCATTACATAAAGTATATTGACATTCTTAAAAAAATAATGTAAAATAAAATTTAAGTATTTCTGTGGAAACTTTATGTTATTTATTTCATTCAATTTCATTTATTAAAATTGCTGAACAGAAAATGCTATTCTCAGATTTCTGATTCATAACCCTATGTATCTTCGTGGATGAAGAATTATCAACGAGACTTTTAACTTTGACATTTAACTTTTAATATTTCTGTAAGGGACCAACTAAAAATTTAAATATTTGATGTGTTTTTAATCTTATTAAAGTGTATGAGTATATTTAATTTTATAATGCTATGATAATTTTTAATGGATTTTTAGGTGCGTTCGTAATTATATAAATACGTAGCACCTATAGTCGTCGTCTGGTCCGTCCGTCTGTCCGTCAGTTCGTATGTAACAGCGCAAAAACTATCCACCCGAATGGTTGGAAATTTAATTTAGGTAATCGATGCAAAATTTTGTCAAGTCATTTCAAATTTTATGAAAATTGAATAGCAACTTAAAAAGAAAATAATAAAAGTTTTTTTTTTCATTTTATTAAATCCTACCATACGTAATTAAATCTATGATATTCCATGATAGGTAATGATTCTAGGTTGCCATGGTGATTACGATGGATTCACATTAATGCCGTATTACTGAATTTAAAAACCGAATTTTCATACTAAAATGGTTTAATTATAGGAATTATCTAATCTACTGACAGTTTTTTGGATAGATGTTTCCAGAAAAATAAATATTAAATGGAAAAAGAGTCCAAATATGGATTTCAAGTTTTGGAATTTTCAGTAAATGTCAACAAAAAATAAAATGTTGCCAACTTAAAATGTACTTATTTTATTACGGAAATTAATCATATCCTAATAACAGACGCTATAATTAATTTTTTTCGGTGAAATAATAATTTTTTTTTTACATTTTCTTGTATTGGATATTTGCTATTATAATAATTTTAATGTAACACAAATGTAATTAACTGTTTGTAAAAGTGTATCGAAACTTAATTTCACAAAATGAAATTATATATTGAATATTTATAAACCAGTATAATACTGAATATTTATAAAACCAGTTATAGTACGAACGCACCTCATTTATCACGTTTGACGTACAATTTCCAACTTGTTATATTTTAATTATGCTCTTTATAGGCATACAATGTATTGGATAAATTAATTATTTTCCCATGTCGCCGGTACATCGGAGACAACCAAAGAATTACATTATGTTCCAGACACTTTTTTTACCGAAAATTTTCAAATTGGGTAGGATTTATTCGTGGGGGGGGGGGGAGAACGGCAATACTCATTCTTGACTAAAATTCCTAATGATACAACTAAATATAAATATATTGCTTGAAGATGCGTAAAAACATACATAAAACAATTAAAAGCACATTAAAGTCCTTTTAAAAATTCAAAACATTTTCAACCGAACTACTTGGTCATCATCAGTGAAAAACTAATTGTTGAGTTGAGTTGTTGTCTCTTCGCGTTTTCTTGCTTGCCCGGAATAAACTATTTTACTTCAAGGGTTTGGAATATAAGGTGGGATGGGAAAGGTAATCAATGATGTATTAATTCATTCCAGACTGCGTGGATATCATATGATAATACATCGTTACAGACTATTTCTTTTTTAGATATTATTTCTAGAGACTCTCTTATGATAGCTTCCAGGTGATTATTTGTGCGGAATATAATTTTGGATCCATTGAAATCTACTTTTACAGGCTCAGTTTGTGCTAATCTTGCTAACGCTGTGTGGGGTCTATTTAATCTCAGATATGCTTCATGTTCTTTTATTCTGTCCCGAAATTTCCTCAGTGTCATACCTACGTACATAAAAATGTTATCTTTCTTGAATGGTATAATATATACCCCTGATCTATTGATAGCCTGGATTGGGTCAATTTTTTTTTTAAACAAAACCCGCTACTTTGGGGGAGGGACTGCGATTAATGTAATGCCAAACTTAAAGAGGGAATGTCTCATACTTTCAAAAGAACTACTGGTTGTCTGTACTGGTTGTAACTCATTCTTGACGTCAGGAGAGTGGTGATTCAAGAGAATACTCAGAAGCCCTCTGACTTCCCAGTAGATTTTCCTCCATTTTCTGTGCAGAAAAATATGAAAAGGCATAGGAAGATGAAATAAAAATTAGAGGGACACTGCCGATGTGTTTTGTTGGGGATTTGTTCGCGATCAGATCTTGGACAGATCAACTTGGCTCTCAGATGTTGAATAGACATGACGTTTTAAGCTACTTGCAGTAACTTTTCGGTCGATTATATATTACTACGGCAAGATGTCTTTGCGAAAACACTGAGCCCGACTGGTGATAACTACCTTTAGTCCCGAAAGGGTGGTACTGTTTGAATTAAAAGATGTTTAATGGAAGAAAATAATATAATAATTTTTTATGTAAAAGTTGTGCGCGGGCGAAGAAGTGTTGCGACTTTTACGACTAAAAGGAATGATTAATTTCCCCCTCTCTTTTTGACTGAAGGTACAAATACCATACTGCATATATGTAGAATGATTATCGAGGCCTGAATGGAAGGATATCGATAAGGATTTATTTTTGTTTCATTCCGATTTTTATGTTCGTTTTTTATGGGTCATAATAATATTTTACCAGGACTTATTTTACCTACATTTCATGTGATTTTTGTTTTCAGAAAGATGCCATCAAAAGTCCTTAGCTTTGATTTGAGTGAAAAATTTATTTCATAATTATTAAATATTGTGTTATGTTTTAACAATATGCCATTACTTCTCATAACTATCATCCTATACTCCATCAATGGCTGGATGAATTAAGTAATATTTGTAAAAACACAATACACTTCTGTTTCAACGATGGAATATATCGTAAATTAAATACCGTATTATAAGAACAGTCTGTGCATGTGCATTGCTTCTTACTGCTTTTGAACCAACTGTGCGTTGATAGTATAACTTCACCATATGGGGAGTTAAAAAATTGAACTAAAACATTTTTTAAAAGCAATGTGCCTCAACTATATTTTTTCTCGCAAAATTAGTTGTTAAATACATAACCAAATACACGCGAATACGCCATGTGTATTTCATATTTTTTCTTTTATTATATTACACCAATTCATAAAAAAATGTAATCTATTTAGTCTCTAATAGTCTTCAATATTTAGCAAAGCGGTAGTATCTTATACTAATCCTGTATTTAAAGGAAAAGCAAAAAATATTTGGAACAACACATTTTATATTCTACTAGTTCATTACAACTACTCAACTGGATTAATTGTCATCCTTTCTTTGTGCAATATCTCAAATGGCTTCCGTACTGAATTTTCTACAGATAAAATGAATCTCGCAAGAGCGAGTACCTGTAGAAATAAGAAAACATTTTTGAAGAAAATGTGACATTTCGCTTCCATTGGCACAAATTTAGGTATCTCTATTTTTCCAATAAAATAACATATTTTTGTAGCACTTTCTGATAATGACTTGTCTGTTGGTGCATACTATTTAATGTGTTTAATGCCTTGTTCTTCTTGAACTGACATAAAACTTGTACCGATAGACGAAGATGACATTGGTGACGACGATATTGAAGAAATTTTTGATCGGGTAAATATTTTGAATCGGAAAGTTTTATAAGATTTGAAAAATATAATTTACATATTTTGTATATACTATATATCATTTTATTAGTAATTTTCATGTTTTATTCACAAGTTTCATAGCTTATTTTTCTAAGTTGTTAATAATCACCTTTAACTAATAAAAGAATCTCAAATCATTACTTTTTAGAAAACTTTTATTCCTATACATTACAAAAATAATTTACCAACCAATTACGAAAAACATTCTTTTCCGAGGGTTAAGGAAATGTGTTTGAAATTAAAATGTGCCAATATCTAAAAAAAATGATCTTGCTGTTAATTTTTAAAAACCTATTCCACATTTACAGAAAGCTACTTAGTTTAAAGGTCCCTTAAGGTAAGTAAACGATTTTAAGAATCATGATTAACAAAGAATTTAGACAAAATTCCTAAATTAGGAAACATTTATTTACAGTATTTATCTATAATGTA
Organism: Maratus michaelseni; assembly: GCA_963931845.1. Lineage (NCBI taxonomy): Eukaryota > Metazoa > Arthropoda > Arachnida > Araneae > Salticidae > Maratus > Maratus michaelseni. Next base: position 184,931,994 of record OZ007596.1, read on the forward strand.
TCACATTATATCTGTCGACACATTTCTAATAAACGACGACATAATTCCTATATTTGTTAGTTTATTTAGTTTATACAAATTATTCAACATTACTCTAAATATATATTTATTCATTCGCATAAACCAGTAAGTCATAAACACTTAAAATATTTTTTTGTTTTCAAATTCACTCTCAGAATCTCTAATATTAATGAGTTTGTGCTTCCTTTTATAATTAGAGGGTTTTTTTTTTTTTTTGATAATATTTAAAAAATATATAAGCATTTTTTATACATGCTTTGTTTCATCACAAAGGAAAATTCAGAAAGATGTGATAAACAAAATAAACAAGAAAAGTTCTTCTGGGAAGAAAAAAAAAGACTGTTATTAACGTTAATTTTCCTATTTGTTCTCATTATTTTAGTTGACAAGCTGCCATTGTAGCTAACATTAACTACTAACTTCGGGAATAAGGAACCACGTAAGATGATACTGCATGGAGATTAAGTCACAGCTATAACCTGCTATTGTCTATTTACAAAATAGATCATTTCAAATATTTCTGTTGAAAATATACTTTAACTATGCTTGATACATTGTCTATTGCGCACGTTTTTCTTATCAATATTTTTTCCACAGTAAAATAAATTGTTAATAACAGATTGTTTGCAATAATTACAATGAAGGTTTATTTAAAAAAAATAGAATTTGTTTTTATAAAATATTTTTTGTTTTGTTTTTTGTGCGCCAATAATAAAAAAAATATATTAAAAAAAGGGGAGCAATCAATATTTTAATTATAGCTACTTGATTATACTGCGGTGTCATATTGAGCAGGTAGAAAAGTAAATATCTTTTTTGACTTATTTTTTAAATTTTTTAAATTTCTATTATTTCCAATGTTTAGATATGATACTTAAATACGGTATTTAAATAGTGTTCTACAGTCATAAAAAATAATCAGACCCTACTTAACCGAAAATCATCGTATAGAAATCTGGTATCAATTCATTAGTAATAACCTCTGCTAATTTATGTTGTACTTAAATTTTGATCAGGTCGTCGTATACATATTGAAATTTTATCAAAATTTAAAATTTTCATTTACTCGTATTTAAATTTGACATCATATTTGAATGAATTGGTAAAGTTTACTCATACATTCGGATAGCATATGAAAAGTCATTCGCTAAAGTATTTTATAAATGAATAATGTTTGGAACTGCTAATTTAAAATTCATTTTTAAAAGCTGCAAAATCATATTGCAATCCGGCTAATTTTTAAAGCATAACTCAAACGGTGGTTGGCCCGATGTCCGGAATGAATGATTCCCCACTTAGTATCCGAAAATAAAATTTACCAAAGAAAAATAATATGATGTCAAAATTAGGTGTAATCATTGAAAATTTTAATGTTTGGTACAGATTTTATACGTATATGACTCTCCCCTCAAAGCTATATTTAACTATAGCATTAATTAGGAGACGTAATTACTAATCGATTTGTACCATACACATTTTTATATGATTATTCCACAATGTTAGTAGGTAGTGAGTTATCACCTTTCTGTCGAGGATTTTACTAACGGTCTCATTCAAACGAGGCCTCACCAGTGGCTGAGAGGTTCTTCTATCAAAGCTGGTAGACGGGAGGTGCTGGGTTCAAACCCCTGTCGCGCTCGTTGGCTTAACCGTTCGGAGTTTTCCGTGCTTTTCTTCGAACCTTGCCGTAAATACGGGTTAGGATCTCTTAGAAAGATCTCTACGGAGAGCACTCTCCTCTAGGGCCTATATCACTCGAGTAGATAATCTGTCGTCATAAATCAACCAACTAACCAACCTTCAATTGAAAAAAAAAGATTTTTTTTCCGCTGTTTACAATTTATGAAAATGATTGACCAAAACAATATATTTTATAAATATCTAGTCTTATTACACAGAATTACAAATAATGTTTATTTAAAGATAAAATTGTATTGAAACAATAAATATACCGATTCTATTATTTATTTAATCTATTAAATACACACGAAACAATACAATATAGTTTGGATTTAAAACTTTTGCCAAGTAATAAATAAATCAAAATTCTGTGATAAATATTAATAACATTTTATTGAGTGATGAAAAATCACATTATCTGTTTAAAATTTTCGGTAGAGAATTTTTATCAAAGTTCCTGTTCAAATTTATTAATAATTTTAGTTTCAGATGGAAGATTGTTGACAGTTTTTAAATAGCGTTTTAGAATAATGTATAACATATAAAAAATAATTTATAACCTACGCAATATCTGACGAAAAATCTGTAATAAAATATTATCGCTATAAATATTCATGATTTATTATATTAAGGAAAATTTATCAACTTCTGCTTGCATAAAATACAAATGTTGTATAAATTTTATTATAAAACCATTAAATAAAAATAAAGCAACACATTATTATACATTAAATTACGGGTATTAAAAAAATGTTTTAATGATGTTTTTCTTGAGTTATCGTGCATCATTTCACACATATACATAATGGGTGCCTCTAAAATTTTTAACATTTCGAAAAAATTTTTTAAGTGAAGGAATCAATTTATTTGAATGCGGTTTGCACCAATATTATACTCAAGGGAGGTGGGAGTATTTTATATATAGAGAGGATGTCCCAACAAGATCCGTACAACTTCAAAATTTATTTAAAAACAAGAATAGACCTACAGCAAAACTAGTAATAACATCAGACAGAAAAACTCAAAAAGTTTTTTTGTCTTACTGCCTTAGTAAACATCAACATCAGACCTTTTCGTAGTACGAAGTATTTCAAGACGATATTTCAATTCAGTCCACTGGCGTTTAAGCATGCTAACATCAACAGTAGTGATGGTTTCATTTCCCGCTACTTCGTTCGATATTTTCTTTGCATTTGAGTATTGGATTTTGAGTCGATAAACCACTCAACACATCGAGCTTTCTTCACAGGTTCCGCCATTTTGAATGACTGAATTGTTTAATAATCGCTTACGTCCAGCGTCATCTATGACCAGAAACATACTGTAATTTTTTTTTGTGTGTGTTATTCTATCTATTGTTGTAACTAGTTTTACTGTAGCCCTATTCATTTTTTAATAAAATTTTAAAGTTGTGCGGAACTTTTTGGGACACCCTGTATTTGTTTTATTGGTTATATATTTTGGATTAAAAAAATAGCGAAAATGTTTGTCAATTCAACATTCAAATCACAAAATTTCGTGAGAAGTTACGTTTATTTGCATTCAAATATTTACAAGCTTATAAAAGTAAATGTTCAACGTCTCCGCAACCACTTTACAAGCCTGTGAGAACGCCGTTAACTGAGGCATGTAAAATATCCGTATGGATGCAGGATATTTCGTGTCCGTTAACTTCACTAAGGCAGGCTACTGCCGTACATTCGAGATAATACTTAACCCATTATCCAAAAATAAACCCTGTAATTTGAATGCTTGAATCGTCTTCTATTGACAAAAATTTTCCAAAACATTTTTTTATGGAAAAAAATCATTTCGCATGCCCATAATGTTCAGCAAACTGTATTAAAATAAACCAATTCCTTCACTTTTTATGAATTTTTGAAATGTTGAAACATTTATGGAAAACCAGATTTATTTACTTTTGTGTTTGCTTTTTTATTTTATTTATGCATTAGAAACTCTGATACACAGGAGAATTGCTTCTCTTCTTGTGTCAAATTTTATGACAAAGTAAATAAAAACATGAAAACATTTTAAAAGAATCATAATTTATTACTCACTACTAAAATAGGTATAAAATGAGCATTTTACAGAGTCATTTCATACCTATTTTAGTAATGAATAATAAATTGTGATTCATTTTAAATGTTTTCATTTGTTTAATTTATATACAAAGGTGAATTTTAATATTCCGACATTAGAAAAATAAATTATATGTATTTAGTAATCATAAAATCTAATTATATAGAAATATAATTTAAAACAACATACACTAAAATACATGGAGTAACGTGTTTTTATGTGTTATAATTCTCCCGTTACATTTTGAGGAACTTTAACCTCATCTCGACGAGCTTTTTTTACAGAATTTGCAATCTTTTAACACGGGTGTTTTTTCTCAGTTGAATTTTTTCCCTAATTTAAACACAAAAATGCTTTGCCTACACAAGGAAAAAAATTTCAATAAAAAATTACTGGTACACATAATCAAGGAGTCTGATACTCTAAGGGGCTGTACATATATAACGTTATCAACCTTTTGGTAATTTTGGACCCCCCTCCCTTACGATATCGCACGTTAACATTCCTCGAACCCCCCTCCACCTAATGATATCGTTATCAATATCTAAAAATTACTTTTATTTTTTGTCTTTCCGTTTCTTTTTATACATTTGCAGTGATATACATATATGGTTATACATTTATTATTCGCGTATTTACTAGATTTAAATGAAGTGAAGAAATCAATAAAATATCAATATTGTATATGAAATAACTTTATATCAAATAACACTTAAAAGTTATTATTTAAAGTATTTAATTATAGCTTTTTGTTACACAATGGACTGAACAGTTAATATTGTCTTCTTGCTCTTGCTCTTGCCCTTTGCAGCAGGAGAGGGCAAGCAGAACTCCTTATCAACAGAACAGGTGGACAACATTCTTTCTCTTTGTTTTTTTACTATTAAATACCAGTATTATTTCAAATATACTTCGCACCTGGTTCTCCAATAGCGAATCATATGCGCATATGGCAGAAGAACAAGAATGCAGAACGTTGGAATATTCTATTTTTTCTAATGAAATGATTTTATAATTATTTAATGATTTTAATAATAACTTTGTATTTAAAAAAACTAGATAATATACTAAAAAAATATAGACTAGTTTGATGTAAAGAAAGAGTTACAAAAAGAAGAAACTTTGGTTGGGTGAAAAATGATTACGATATCAAAAGACAAATTCGCTCCCCCCACCTAGAGATATCTTATGATATCAAGTGCTAGACCCCCCCCTCCCCCCTAAAGATAACGTTATATATGCACAGCCTTTAATCGTCGCATAAGCGTACGTTCCGAAGGGGTTAAAATCCTTTAAAATGAAATTTTATTTCTCAGCTTAATAGAAAAAATCCCTGACGGCTCGGCCTACAGGCACAGGTAGATTTCGAAGATGCAGACCGTGGGGTGCCTGTTTGTTGGGAATTGCGGAGGAAATCACCTTTTTGCCATGATACGGCAGATGGGAATCGCTCACTTCGATACCTAACTTGATTGCAGGTGGAGCCGGCAGGGATCTTTTTTTTTTTTTTTTTTTTTTTTTTTTGCTTTAAGGGTTGGTCCTATAAAAAACTTGTCAATATAAAAGTTTTAGATAATATTAAGAGGATTAATAATAAATTTAATCGGATTTGATATCTTGTGAATTGACGAAGTTATGATTTTTTTTCTTCTAAAACCCCCTTCCACCCCTCCCGCCCCTTGAGGACATTTTTAATGATATCAAAAATCTGTCATACATAAATTTTCGGCCCTTTTCCTAGAAGTAATAATAATTTTAAATGGATTAGATGCGTATCATAATTAAGAAATTATGGGGGTTTTCTGTTTTCACAAAAAGTCCCCCATTTCCCCCCCTGGTTCGATTTTGCCCATTAACGAACTTGACCGAGATTTTATGCCCCTTGATTTTATGTATCAGTTTGGAAGAGATTTGTGCAGAAATTTTCCAGTTATCGTATCCATAAAGAAGTGACATAGATAGATAGATAGATAGATAGTTAAGTTTTGAACTGGGGAGTGGTTTTGGGTTCTGGAAGTCATGATCAGCGTAGATCTGCAAAAAATTTCCAAAAATTCGAACTTAGGTGAGAATGTAATAGGTAGTATTTCTTACGAAATCTACCTAAAAGAATAGAGCGTATTCTCTACTATCGATGCCTATTAGCTAATTTCTAAACCGTTAAAATAAAAGATATAGTTCCATTGCTGTTTTGATCACAGCAAAATTACATTATTTGTTTCAAATATATTTTCCAACATAATTAAAGACGTTTCTGACCAATGCGTTAATTTTTTAAAAGTTAAGAAATATAAATTTGTATACGACCCTTGGGTCCTGTAAGTTATATTTAGAAAACCTTCCCCTTACTCGAACAGGAAAAACAACAACAAAAATTAACAGTACCTATTGAGTTATGATACGTTGAGTCATTTATGTACCTCCAACTTTTTCTAGCACTAAAAGCAGAACGGCGTCTTATTACAGTTTTTATGTCAATACTTAAAACTCATTAGAATTTCATTTCACATGTTTAACAATTTTGTTTCTAGTGAGAAAAATACATGTATAATCGGAAATTATGCATTCTTTTATTAAACATTCGTTTATTTAAGACCTAAATAAAAAAAATAATCAGCGATGTGACATAAAAAAGTTTCATATAGTATCGTATTTATATATCCTACAAATAAATATTACAAAAGAATGCTTCTAGAACTTTTGCAAAACTTATGAGATTGCTCATAAATATATTTATCTTCAACATGCTTTTTTCAAAATGCAAATAGTAAATACAACACTATTTGGCGAAATTTTCGCATTAAAAGTTGCGTTTATACAAATCAGTAAGTTAAAAAATGTCAGAAAAAATAAGCGGTCCCACAGTAATAAACTAAATCTATAATAATACAAAATCAATTATGCAAAAACCATCAAATTTAGATTATATTTTCATTCGTTACAGATTCCAATATATATATTTTGTAATTTTTACACCGTTAGAATATTAATATTCTATCTACTAAAATTTAAATGTAAATATAGATACGATAACTTAAAATATGATTAATTGTTACATTTAGTTGTAATATTGGTAAATGTTGTTAATACGATTGTCTCATGCTTAAAAAAATATATATATGATTTTATTTGTCTTAAAATGAAAATGTACATGAATAAGACATACATGTAGTTGGCTGACCATTTCAACTATAGCCTCCTGACTGAAACATGTAAAAATGGGTATGTCAATCAGAAAGCATCTTTACTTTGAACTACAAGTCATGTTCGAAATAAATTAATAAATAATATATTTATTTTAAGTGTTAAAATGTGTAAATTAACAACATAATAACTACACTGTAAAATAAATTTTATGAGGTTGTTTGACATGTTTCGGCTCACTCCGAGCCATTTTCAAACACAAATGAGAATATTCCGTAATTGCACGATCTTTGAAGATATTATTTAAAATGCTACCATTTAACTTTCCTGTACTTTTTAAAAATTACGCACGTTATCTTTTATTTTTACTTGGATGTTTATTTTCATATCTCTAACCATGGAGTAACTCAAGCCACAATTTCGGTAATTTTTACTTAGTTGTTTATTTTCATATCTGTAACCGTGGAATAACTCGAGCCACAATTTCAGTAATTATAATAATATTTAATAATAATTATAATAATAATTATAATAATTTTTAATTATATTATGTTGTTAATTTACACCTTTTAGCATTTAAAATAAATATGCAAAACTATTATCTATATAGTAAAGATAAATCAGAATTTATTCGTCAGTGAAAATATTTTCCATTTTGACTTGCCAAAAAATATAAATAACGCATAAAGCTTTGGATACGCCATAAGCATAATTTGTTTTTACGCTTCACAGATAAATTTCTGAATCAGTAATTCACAGTATTTAGCACCAATGTTAAATTCCCTAGTATTTACGAGATGTTTAGTTACTGATGCGTATTTAATAGCTATCATAAGAGTGCCTAATATTTATGATTTTTGCAAGAAAATTAGTTTATAATTAGTTTCATAGGGCAATGATTGATTAATAATGACTCAGTGAGAAATAAATGTCGAATCTTTGCAAATGTGCATAAATATTTCGACAATTTTTTTTGTCAGAAAATATTTTAAAAAGGAGTTTTGTTTTGGAAATATCATTATTGTATATTATTTAATGTACAATTATAATGTGTGTTTATGTTTTCCATTATCTACTCAATGGTATTAAATGCAAAACAAATAAATATATTAAATAATATTAATAAAGATTATTCGAGAACTATTTATAACCGTATTTGCTGTCATTTGAATGTACAGAATCAGACAACAAGTGCAATGCGCAATGTAATTTAGGCTTGATTTTTTGCAGGGTTGAATCCTGCACGGATTTCCGATTTGATTTACGCGAATCTTTCAATATGTTCTCCAATTATGCAAATTTTGCAATTGTTAATGGCGATTTTTTTTAATAATAAAGTGTTATTTTTTCAATATTGTTATGGCAATTGAACTTTATATAATCACAAATTTAATTGCACGGAGTTCAACGAAACTTGACGCTCAGCTTTCTGAATATGGGGATAGAAAATAATAGCAACAAAGAGCAACATATTTTCATTTGAAATTTGAAATTCAAATTTGCACTTTTTAAGTGTGGAAACTCAAGGCCTAGATCCCGAATTCCCTGCCAAAAGCCGCGCGTTGGGTATAGCAACTGGCGCAACATTCATATGGATGACATAAATAATATAGAATTTGTTGCTGTAAACATTTATTGTATTCACACGTTCTAAGAATATTTATTTTTGTGAGGGTTTTTTTTATATACAGGAAGAAGTGTTTCCCATTATTATATTTTATGTCTGGTACAGTTGCATTTAGTTAGAAAACAATATTTATTGTTTAACGCACTTTGTTTAATTTGAAATATTTTTTTAAAAGTGTGAGTGCGTTTGACGTCATTTCAGTTATATTTCATTTTATTCCATAACTCCATGCATGGAAGATTTCACTAAAGTAAATCTGTGTTTTTGGATAAAGTTTCAATGTTTTAGAATGAAGAACTAAAGAGTAAAAGCAAAGCTTATACAACTATAGATGTAATGCCGAAAACATTAAATTTGAATTTTGCAAATCTAATTTGAATGCTATCGAAACTGCCCAAAACAGTAATCAGAAGTTTGTTACTTCTAACAAATAACGTGTCTACAAATACAACAAACAGCATGGGGTCAGTGCATTTACAAATAAAAACTAATGTGTTGTGGCCATCACAAAACTTTCTTTTATATAAATCAAATCAATTAAAGGATTTAAATAGTACAAGAAATTACATCGATTTAGAAAAAACGTTTTTTGCACAATGTATCATCCCCATATTCAGGATGCTAAGCGTCAAGTTTCGTTGAATTCCGTGCAATTAAATTTTAGATTTAAGCTTTACATATTTCTAAAAAATCAATGAATTTCAATTAGATGGCCTCAACCAAAATTTAATCACAATATATTCCTACCAATAGGATTCCAAATTGGATGTTTCGTTGAATTATGTGCACATAAGCTGGAGATAAAAGCATCACATAATCCGAAAGAATCATCGATTTGCTACACGCCCTATTGGGAGATTTTACCCAAAAACTAACTGCTACCAGTTCGCATAAGGATAGAACTTCACATCAAATTTCAACCTATTCTACACATTAGTTCGTGATGACCTACAAAATTTGTATCACATACGGACACACATTCACACAGACTCACGACAAACATTTTGTGAAGGCAGTCCAATCGTGTTCAAGACTTTCTAAAACGTATAAATCTGTCGAAAACAGGAAGTCAAAAATTTTCACAAATACAAAATTTTCTTCTTTTATAGATAGGAGAAATAACAATAAAATATATTAACAAATGTAAGGGTAAACCAAAATAAGAATAATTTAACTAAAAATAATATTTTCCTCCATTTCGCTTTAAATATACATGTTGTATGAACATAGAGCAATCAAATGAATTATTACAGATATTACGTTTATCTCTCTCTATATAAATGTAAGAAGATGATATGTAAATAGTAGATTTACTGGAATTATATGCAGAAATAGACGATGAATAACAAATTATGAACTGAATACAGTCCTAGGAATATAAATCTACAATACTTGATTAGCAATTTTTTTTCAGCTAATCCACTTCTCGCCAAACATATACAATACTTTTATTTACCACAGAAAATAACTAGGCCTAACAGCGCCTTTACTGGATATTTTTCATTTCCAAGCTTGCTTCACAATACAAATTAGAAGACTGGCTCTTTTCCAATTTTGAAGATGTTCAAATCTTGATCTCGCGATCTAAAATACTTATAACTCGTGTATTTAAATCATGGATAATAATAGTACACTAGAGTGTCAGTTAATCTCATGATCATTTACGTCATAAAGGAGATGAAGTGTTCAAACTGAAACCCTACATATATATATGACGAATGTGTTTCTTATGTACAGTTCTAAAAAAAGGGATCAGTATTTACTGATCGCTATCGATTAGTAATAACATCTACCACCCAATGATATGCTTAAATGTTACTCTGGGGTTCGTTTATATAGCGAAATTTTGCCAAAATATTAAATTGTTTAATACTAAAACTTAATTTTGTCATCAAATTTGGATTTTTGTTTCGCAAATTTTACTTTCGGAGTTAACCAATTTACGAATTACGAAGTTATAAAATTTGGAACTCCTAATGTTAAATTATTTTTTAATCATTGCAAAAAAATTTGTATGTGTTAGTTTTTGAAGCGAACATCAAAACCCACCTAACGGAATAAGCTATGATTTTAGATTCGAATATTTTAAACATGTAGAAATTGATTTCTATTAAATTATTCATAGATCACAATACATACATTTTTAAATTTTAACATATGTATTTTTTTAAATGGAATCATGAGAACTTTCAACGTGTAGCTAATTATTTATTTACGATGAGTTAGTAAAATTTTGCGTGTTCTCATTGAGAGTACGTAATGTATGTTCAAAGAGGGCATGCAGATAAATTTTGCATTGCAAAAAAAATTGTATTAATTTTCTTCCCATTTACCTAGCAGACATCCACCCTCCCGGCGTTTCTATGGTACGACACCAGACTCATTTTATTTTGGTGTAAAAATAAAATGATAAAAACTCTTAACGCAATTTGTAGTTTTGTAATAACCAGAAATAATACTGAAGTAATGACGTCATTGATCTTTGGGGATAGAAAGATGCCGTAGAAACGAAATAATTTCCCTGTTTACTGAAAAGGCAAAATCGATAAAATATCTTTATAAAAATAAACAATTTAAAATGTCTCCGAAAAAAAAAAAAATAAACGGAAAACTTCGAATACTAAAAGTCACAAGCTTATATCGCTTATCTCAAAAATCCGAAGGAACATAACAAGTTTTGTGACCATAAAAGGTTAGTGTAGCAACGCATTGCATAAGAAATTCCTCTTTTTAAAAAATTAAAATAGTTAACATAAATTCAATTTACGAATATATATACATATTTTAATTTTGTTAATGATTCAAGAAGTTTTTCCCCCATACAGGGTTATAAAATATAACATTGGATAATTAAGGTATGAAAAATAAATCAATTCGTAAAAACAAAGTCATGTTAAAATCGCTAAATTTCAAATGTAGCTGTACAAATGCCGAATAAACTTTATTGAAGATTGAAAAAATATTACAATATTGCGCAAAAAAAAAGAATTTGGATTGCCTTAGTTGGTTGATCGAAAACGCCATCGAAATTACACACGAATTTTACTGTTTATTATAAAATTTACAAAAGTCTAAACATTGAGCTTCATATACATTCCTACCTGTTTTGTTCTATCCCGAACCCAAAGTACAGCCTCTAGAAGTGATACCCTAGTCCCTAGCGATCGCCATCAAACAACTAAAGAGATATACAAACAGGCAAGAGTTTATTTTATTTGTATAATGTTGTATTTGCTTTTTTAAGTACAGATTTGGAGAAAGGTAAAAGAAATACTGTGTCCAAATATTTTTATGTAGAATTTTCATATATTTTTTTTAACTGTTAATATTTGAAATTGGGTTCAAGACTTATATTTTGTTTATTTATTTTATCTATTAGCAGATTTTCCTCAGCAAAATTAGCCATTTACACTCATAGCTATTTAACCAGTGTTTGTAATATTTTTTATCTCTCATGACATCTTAGAGTCTGTAAGGAGTCCTTTCTAATTATACAATTTTTTTTGTAGAGAAAAAAAACGAATTATTTACACAATACTGAAAAAAAAAACACTAACAATTTTCTGAAGCTGAACCCCTAATTATTTTAGCAATACTTCAATCCTTATTTCAGTAAATTGAAAGAGGAATGTAAAATACACGAACATAATTAATTGAAATACATGTACTTCTCAAGCATATTCAAATCGCATTGTACGAAACCTGTATGAATCTCCAAGTTCTCTTCCAGCTTAAAACAGCTGTCAAAATGAAAAATACATGCACTGATACCAAAGCTTTTATTTGAATATTCTATGCATTTATAAGACACACAAATATATTTAATATTCAAATACTTTGGAGAACAAATTTATACCTATTGACTATTTCTCTATTTGTTATACATCTAAGAGACTGAGATCAATTCCGAATGTTTTAGAGTTAATAAACTAAGTTAATAAGCTGAATAAATTAATTCGTTGTCTAATATGAAAACCCAAGCATTTATGATTTATCACAAAATCAGACATTGAGAAGAATGTATTTAGAAGTGAGAATTAATGCGGAATTTCGTAAGATGCAAAATCTGAAACGGCCTGTCTATTAAATGACTGGGTATAAATAAGATTAGAGCAAATCTATAAAGTTAAAACGATAAAATAATGTAAGTATAGAAAGTATGTAACATGAATAATTTTGCATGTTTAAAATGTTTTAGCATTCAGTTGCTTATACTTTTCAGTATTTAAAGTAATAAAAAAGAATAAAAAAATTGCCTTTATTTTGGTGGTTTTCTTTACTTTTTGTTTTACATAGGCCTCCAAAAGTTAAGGTAAAACAAATTTTTTTTACGCTCAAAATTAAAAGAATCAAAATAAAGGTAAAAAATATGGCTTATATGAATGATAATAAGTAATTTCAATAAAATCTTATGAAAAAATTATACCCATCTCAATTATTTTAATGTATTGGATACTTATATGTTTGGCAGGAGGAACTGTGAATATCTCACTTTGGGAATTTGTGTGATTTTTTTTATGGTTGATGATCTTGAATTGTTGGTATTAAAATAGTATTGTCCATGTCTAGGAGATGTCCTTTACTTGATTCGTTAAGATGGCGGGTAATCTGATGGATGGAAAGGGGTTATCACAAGCGAGTACTGCTAGACGTCTTAATGTGTTCCAAAGCAGCATCACCATTGTTGTTCAGCTAATTTCAGATAATCGTAAAGCAACAGGGATGACAATACCTGCGATTACGATACACAGACGTCTTCCCAATTAAGGACTCTATGCAAGACGACTCGTTGTGTGTTGCCCTCCTAATCGACAACACAGAAGTTCTCTTTTATGTTGGCCAAGAGACCACGTTAACTTGAACACACAACAATGGGCTTCCGTACTGTTCACAGATGAGTACCGGTTTGTTTTGGAGAGTGATTCAGTTCGTGTGCCGATCAAGGCATCAGATTCTATCTATGTAACATTGTTGAAAGACACATTTATAGAGGAGGTGGAATCTTGGTTTGGGCTGGAATCTCACTTTTGGTCACAGTAACTTCCATGTGTGCCATGGCAGAATTCTGACTGCTGTGAAAATCGGGACGAGATTTTTGCTCCGTTTGTCACACAGTATGGTGGTGCTAATGTTGATGAATTAACTGAATGTGTGATAATGCCCGATAGAATTGAGCTAGAGTCGGTGATCAATATCTAGAGGATCAAGGTTTGGAGCGCGTGGAATGGCCAGCACAATCTTCGGACTTTGATCCTATAGAGCATTTTTGAGACTATCTCAGCCGACAGGTGGCTGCCGTAAGTCCTCCTCCAAAGTCGTTAAATGGGCTGGAACAAGCGTTGCTCCATGTATGAGAGTTGTTTCCCTTTCCAGTGTCCGACAACTTTACTGACAGTAGGGAAAGTCGATGCCCCAAATTCATTACAAGTAGTGTCGGACACATGCCTTATTAAAATACGTTTATTTATTTTTTCACAAAAAACTGCTACCTATTTTTTTAGTAAACAGTGGATTTTTGTAAAAAAATGCAATTTTTTATTTGTACATCATGCTTGATGTTAAAATTAATTAAAATTTGATAAATAACTGTCTAAAGAACAATTCTTCTAAATTTGATTTTTTTTTATCTTCATTTATTTTCAAATTAAACACAAAAGACTGATTGTACCTTAACTTTTGGATACCAATGTATATTGGTTGTATTTATTAAATTGGAAAATTACTTAATGACTCATAGTTTACACATTTGTATAAATTTTACGACTAGTACTCGTGTTCTTGTAACTTTCTGCTTTTATTATTTAAATGTTCATATAAATACAGGTATGGCTTCTGAGATAAGGTAGAAACATCTTGTATAATAATACCAGAGGAATTTTCTTTTCTGCAGCTATTGTCCACGTTTTTATATTTTTTAATTAATATTTTCCGATCATTATTTCATGCAATTCATGCAGTTTATAAGATTTCACGTTAAAAATCAAAATCACTTACAGTGTGAATATTTATTTTAGAAAATAGTTGAAATCTTTAACTCCGTATAAAATTATTAGTTAATTGAAAGTTTAAGAGGTTAAATGAACCAGGATATTACACCGTATGTTGCTAAACATTTACCCACCACCACACTTTACACAAAGATTGTTGAAAACAACATCTGAGGAAAGATTCCGTTTTTAGCAACGGAAGAGATATGAGTATAAATTGTGTTTTGACAGGGAAGAGGAGTTTTACTCATAAATAGAATATCTCAAAGAAGAAAGACAATTTTTTTTGCATCAGTCTTCTCAACAAAACAATGTGAAATTATCCTGAGGTGTCTCATCTTTAATAAAATAAATTTTTATGTGATGTGCCAATTGATTAAAGCAAGGGGAATGAAAACGAAAAGGAAGAAAGTCGTCTGCAAATGAAATAAATATGGCTAATTTGAATAAAAATCGTAAATATCTAGACACGCGGCAGTGTGTCGTCCAAGTTCATCTGACATACTAGTGTTATATTTTACGAACCATTTCGAGCTGTTTTTGCCAAAATTCGGCACTCTACTACTGAAAATCTATTTGACCAAAGTACTTGTAATTTTAGATGTGTACTAAGGCCCCCTTAATTATCCAGAAACCAAATTGTTACAAATTATGCATAATTAGTTTCCGAGATAATGATATTT
The DNA here is from genome assembly GCA_963931845.1 of Maratus michaelseni. NCBI lineage: Eukaryota > Metazoa > Arthropoda > Arachnida > Araneae > Salticidae > Maratus > Maratus michaelseni. The sequence continues at coordinate 184,947,218 of OZ007596.1, forward strand.
GAAAATGTCTGATAATGGATAATTTTATCACTGACTCACTCACGCATCAAAAAGATCTCATATATCTACTGCACTTAGAGACTTCAAATTTGGCAGGAAGTTCGTTTACACTGAAAGGAATCGCAAAAAAGAAAAATCTGAAAATCGATTAATTTCCCACTTGGGGGTGTCCATTTTTACTTTAACGTTACGTCTGTTAGGCGAAATTTTAATTTGCCAAAAAAGCGCCAAATGTTGAATCCAGCATTCTAGTTTAGGTCACAATTGTGTACGATTCTCAGGTCAACTCTAGTTCGTATTCAGGTCACTATGGCGGCCCAATGATACGTGAGTGATGTGATGCGGCCGGTGACACTCCTCTACTTTTAGGGGGTGCCCAATGCCCTTTATCAGCAGGATAACGCCCGATCGCACACGGGTCGCATCAGCCAATGTGCACTGCAAGGTGTACAGTTTCTTCCCTGGCCAGCGTACTCTCCTCGTTTCTCACCAATCGGACACGTTTGGGATGTGATTGGACGCCATTTGCAGACCCTGTCACTCCCGCATTCAGAAGACAAATGGTTGACAAGGAATGGGGAGCAATTCCTCAGGACGCCATCCGTACTCTCATTGACGTGTTGCTTCGTGTATCGCCGTCCACGGTGGTCCTACATCCTATTGAGGCCGACGCTGTTCTCACTCCGTATTATAAATATCATTTCGAAATAAAGATCACCTATTGTTCGTTGCTGTCTCTCTCTGTTTGCCGAGTTTCATCACTTTCTGGCAACTCCTTCTTGCTGTTGCATTTTCAATGTCACGTAGTATAATACATCGTCACCTATTTTGATACGCCTCGTGAGCGTGTATGGCATTTACTGATTTTTGAAAGTACACATATTTACGTGTTTTTAACTGTTTTACTTTTTGTCTCATCAGTGCTTATTTAATCATGTTATAGATGGAACATTTAAATATTTTTATATTTGACCGTATTTGTACGCGAGTTCCTATCTAGATAAATTTCTTTAATCTTAATACTACCAAATAAACAATCATTGTAATTATCCCATACTTTTTCAGGTTTAGATTTTACATTATTGTTTGTGACTTTCATTTTGTATTACCTTGGGATATTACATTTTTCCACCAGGTATTTGGAAAATCTTGTTCTTTTTTTAGATCTTACGCCAATACATTCTATTACACCATCATTTTAGTTGTAATTCATTGGACATTAATTTTAAGACATCATAGTTGGCACACGTCACTTGAGAAGCATTGCGTACCAATATACTTTGAGAGAGAACAATACAAAATTACACTTGATTAAGTAATTACTATTGAATTTATTTTTGTTATTTGAGCAATAAAAATAAATTTGTTGAGATTTAAATAAAATATTTTATAGAATGACTTTTTTCCATGCTCTTCACATATCTAATAACGTTATATTTTTATTATTGGAGCAATAAAAAGCAATCTGTTCAAATTTAAAGAAAATATTTTATACAATGACTTTTTTCCACGCTCTTCACATATCTAATAACGTTATATTTTGATTATTGGAGCAATAAAAAGCAATCTGTTCAAATTTAAAGAAAATATTTTATACAATGACTTTTTTCCACGCTCTTCACATATCTAATAACGTTATATTTTGATTATTGGAACAATAAAAAGCAATCTGTTCAAATTTAAAGAAAATATTTTATACAATGACTTTTTTCCACGCTCTTCACATATCTAATAACGTTATATTTTGATTATTGGAGCAATAAAAAGCAATCTGTTCAAATTTAAAGAAAATATTTTATACAATGACTTTTTTCCACGCTCTTCACGTATCTAATAACGTTATATTTTGATTATTGGAGCAATAAAAAGCAATCTGTTCAAATTTAAAGAAAATATTTTATACAATGACTTTTTTCCACGCTCTTCACGTATCTAATAACGTTATATTTTGATTATTGGAGCAATAAAAAGCAATCTGTTCAAATTTAAAGAAAATATTTTATACAATGACTTTTTTCTACGCTCTTCACATATCTAATAAAGTTACATTTTATTAAATTCATTTAAGAAACGTTTCTACAAAAGTGTTTTACTCACACTAAAACGCGACATTTTCCGACACATTTATAGTTAATTTTTGAAAAGTAAAAGTGTACAAGTTTTAGGCATGACTATTGAAGTGATTTTGAATATTATAGCGTTTTTCATTTTTGAATAGATGCCTTTAATAGCTACGACACCGGGAGCTATAACGACTGCTGACTGATAATATTCCTGGGGCTCTTTTGTCTACAAAAACGGTTCAAAACGCCAATATTGAGAGCATTTTTTTTTAAATATTTTTTTATAATCAAAAAAAGGAAAAAAAATTGTTCAGGTACGTAGTTACTAAATAATAGAATAGTAGAACTAGCCATTTTCATGTATTAAAAGATAGAATAGTATCCAAGAAGGTTTCAGGATGTAGCCTGTTTCAGAACAACACTGTAAAAAATGACCAATGTTTCTTATTTTATGAAAATATACTATAACCATGAACGAAAATATAATATAATCTGCTAAGTTATCCGATATTCCGAATAGCGTGTTACATTGTCTTATGAGTCCCCAGAAACCAATACATTTCCAAAATGTAAAGACTTATTTATAAAAACAAAGTATTTTTCTCTGAAAGTATTTTTCAGAAACGTTTCCGAAGGGTTTTTATTGTGTATTAATTAGTGTCCTCAGCCTGGAATACTTGTTTTTCGAATGTTATCAATTCTCAAGTAAACATTTTCATGCTCAAAAAATACGTTTAACAGACAAACATGCAAAATTATCAGCTTTAACAATAACATTAAAATTAAGATTATTTCGTTATTCTTTCATGTATAAATTAACTTATGCGGCTGAAAACGTTTAGTTGAGAATTGTTTGCATTCGAAAAACTGGTATTCCAGGCTGAGGACACTAATTAATACACTATAAAAACCCTTCGGAAACGTTTCTGAAAAATACGGGCGGCGAAAAATACTTTGTTTTTATAAATAATTCTTTAAATTTTGGAAATTTATTGATTTTTTTGGAATTCAAAAGACAATGGAACACGCTATTCGGAATTTCGGATAACTCAGAAGATTATATTATATTTTCGTTCGTAGTTATAGTATATTTTCATAAAATAAGAAACATTGGTCATTTTTTATAATGAACCTTACAGAGTAAATGCCAGTGAAACGATAATGCTCTATGAAAAGAAATTTAACAAAGCCCAGTTGCAACAAAACCTGAAACATATAGCTGCGAAAACTTCCAAATTATTTCTTTTAAGAAAAATAAAACATCAATTTGATTCCTCTACAGTAAATAAATCACATAAAGAAAAAAATATCCGCTAAAGGTATTCATAACTACTCGGGATATTTAGTTAAAAATAATAACAACTGGAAGATAATTTCTTATTTCCACGATCTACATTCTCAAATAACTCACTTGAGCAAGTTAGTTTTCGCTGAATAATGAACGGAAGTAATGATTTTAAAACATGATAGATGGAATCATTAACTGAACAAAGAATGGGGAATTTTTAAATAAAGCTATTCCATATATTTCCGCCTAAGTGCAATCTTTCAAGTTCTTTTAAAATAAATGTGTTTAAAACATAACCGTGCTACATTTCATCAGCTGTACGGACTATAAATAACGCTAAATGACGAACATTTTTAGAGAATTAAAACTGGCGAAACTGTTTACAGCTAGTTGGACATAATTTACTGTATATTTATCTACATTCTTAAAATGTTGTGCATAAAAATATCCTGAAAGAAAATTTATTTCCAAATGTGTTGTTTTAGATGTAACATACATATAAGTATGTTGTTATATATTAAATGACTTCTAAATTAATTCATGTTGAATGAATAAATTACTCTAACTTCATCTTTTAATTAATCAAACTTAAAGAGATAACTGGAAATTAGATTATGAAAAAATTTGTAAACTGTAGCGATAAATGTATGCCTTAAAGTAAACATTTTTATGAAAACATGATAATAACATTAACATCACCTTTTGAAGCTTACTTTAATCTCCAAAGAAATAAAATCGCCAATTCATGTTTCAGATCAAAATTCTTTAGACCAGAAAAAATATTCTTTTATAAATTAATATTGTCGACAAGATAATATTTTCTACAACTTATATTGCATTTAGAATACAAAAAATTAGGTTTTTTCATAAAAACACGGTCGTAATATTAATCTTTATCTTAATCTCTACAAATTCTTACCTATTTATTATCAATTTTCAAGTACCTTTAAACGAAAACAATGATTTTTTAACCATGAAATAATGTCCGAAAAATGATATTTTCTTTTTATAATACATTATTTAAAAATTAAAGAATTTTACGACCACATAATAAAAATAAAATTCATTCTTTAATCGCAGAGAAAAGGGGAAACACTTATATTTATTTCTGATCAAATTTCATCTTCTTTAGCACATAAAAAGATTATTAAGTCAAGAAATAATGGCGGTTTACTTAAATTTATTTAGAAAATATGAGATTACTTTTATATAAACACGCAGTCGTAATATCAATCTTTTTTATTCTCTACAAATCTAATAATGCCTATTCAGGTTCTATTTTAAACTCCTTTAAATTGAAAACAAAGATTCACTGTAAAAAATTTTGGTCAACAATTACGGGATATATACTGGCAACTTTGTGACCAGTATATATACCGTACGGTATATATACCGTAATTTAACTGGACGGTATATGTACCGTAAAATATTTAAAGTATATGTACCGGCTGCACTCTCCCCTCTCTTCAGGCCTGCACGCATTACGTAACAAGAGCAAGAGCATTCCTTCAGGGGTTGTCGTACATCGAGGCGGGGCTACCAGCTTTTTCCTTTCTGAAAAATAATTATTTTACGGTATAAATAGCGATTGTTTACTGAAAAACAATTATTTTACGGTATAAATACCGTTTATAATCGAAATGGCACATATACGGTTTATTGACGCTTAATATACCTTAGAAGTACGGTACTCATACCGTAAAGAGTGAAAACGGTACAAGTACCGTTAATTTACAGTACATCTACTGAAATTTTACGAAATTTTTTTTACAGTGTTCATTACACAATAAATAACGCCAACAAGGTACTATTTTTTATAATGAACAGCTTCTTAAATGAAACATTGCATAATAACCAGCAAAAATAGCTATGGTAACATCCGATATATTATATTTTACCTTTAAAGAATGTCACTTTGTTTCTTTTACAGGAAATAAATTGTGAAAAAAAGATGGGATTATATTATGTCATGATTCACAAATACTTTTGACATGAAACCATATAAAAAAAATTTCACCACTTAATTCCATATTTCGTTTAGCGTGTTAGTCAAATACCTCGTGTAATCATTTGTGAATTTATTTTGACATTTAGTTATTTACTGTGTAATTAATGCGAATATTAATGAGAAAACTTGATCGATGTGCTCGTGAACTGAACAAATATCGGAGAATCGTTTCGAGAAATATATCTATAGAGCTATAACCTAGGCCTCTTTCTTTAAAAATATGTTTAATATGCAATCATAATACATTTTTAACAGCTCTTTCCATTAAATAAAATGGTAAATTAATAAATTGCTAAAAACATTTTTATTACACACAGGACACGAGTCAATTTCGACAATTTATTTTGTACAATTACATTGCAAAAAACCTGTTGTTTTAACAGATATTTTATTGTGTTTATTAAGATAACATCTGCATTTCATGTAAAGTACAGATATTTTCTGTTACGTAGCTTAGATTTCATTTTTGCTCACTGGCGTAAAAATTTAAATCAAATGATTATTTCCGTTTCACTAGAGTGTAACTACTCTTAATGAAAAATCTCCAGCACGAATAACTTATCTTTATATTTTACCTCCCCATAATCTGAAAAGTTAACTGATATTTTTCTTCGATTTAGATTTTGTATTTTTCTGTATAAAAGACTGCATTCGGTGAACTCGCTCTGTGTCCTCCTAACATTTATTCATATAAAATATTTTTAATAAAAAAAAATAATTTTTGCATTCGAGCAATGGGAATCAGTATAATAATTGTAATAGAAATTAATTATTACAGAAAAACAATACCATCAATTAATTAACAGCACGAAATTAAATTTACTACGTTACTAATTACTTCCGAAATCATAATCTGAAATAATATCTTTCATTAAATTTATTTTTATGTATATTTCCAAGTTCTTAATGTTTGAAACTTTGAAGAATGTTAATGATTTGATGCATTAAAAACCTCTTAATAAAAAACATTTACACATTGCTTATTTCAGATTAATTCTAATGATAAAGTATACTTATTTAATACGGTTTCCTTCCCCAAACTTTATGAAATCATTCTAAAGACGAAAAAAATGTCATTATGTGTGCATTTGACATTAAATGAATGATGGTTTTCAGACAAAGAAACTAACTGACCTGTCATTGTTTATCTGGAACCTAATCTATAGGAATAGAGTTTGTGGTAATCTTATGTGTATCATGCCTTGTACGATGCCTTCAATTATCAAATTTACTTTTTTTTTTACCTTCAGAGATTATGTTCTAAGGTGATTTTAGGTAGATTTTGTAAGAAATACTATATATTACATTCTCCCCTAAGTTGGAATTCCTGAAAAAATTTTGCATATCTACACCGATCATGACTCCTAGCCCACAGTTCAAAAATTTACCTATCTATCTATCTATTTATGTCACTTATTTATGGACACGATAACTCCTATAATTCTGCACAAATCTCTTCCAAACTGATACATAAAATCCAGCGGCATAAAATCTCGGTCAAGTTCGTTAATGGGCAAAATTGAACCAAGGGGGTGGGGGTGGAAATGGTTGGTTTTTTTGTGAAAACAGAAACCCCATAACTTCTTAATTATGATACATATCGAATTCGTTTAAATTTATTATTACTTCTAGGAAAAGGGCCAAAAACTTATGTATTAGAGTTTTTTGATTTCATTAAAAATGCCCACAACGGGGGGGGGGGAGAGAAATGGGGGTTTAAGAAGGAAAAATTCATAACTTCGTCAATTCCCAAGATATCAAATCTGTTTAAATTTATTATAACTTCTTAATAATATTTAAACTTTTATATTAACAAGTTTTTTATAGGACCAACTCTTAGAACAACAAAATAATAATAATAATAATAATAATAATAATAAACCCTGCTGGCTCCGCCTACAGGTACAAGTATATTTCGAATTGGGCGGGCTCAACTGCTGCATCATGGTAAATAGGTCTTCCTTGGCGCCCCACGGTCTGCGTCTTCGAAATCTACCTGTGCCTGTAGTCCGAGCCGTCAAGGATTTTTTTCTTTGTATTCATATAGAAAAGCCTTAAGAAGTTTTACAAAGTAAAAGATTGGAGAAAATATCGATTTTGTTTCATGTCAATTTCTGTAACTTTCCGCAAGAATCTCAGATCTAAAAACAAATTTTTAATTACATCATTCTAAGATAATAATTTAAACTTAAAGTTTTGTAAATGCGCAAATGGTAATAGGAGCAATATTTTAAATGTATAAAATGGAAGTATGGCACAATTTCATATTCTACAAATTTTAAAAATTAAACAATTCCTTATAAAATTTAGAGATTTTTTCAGATTTGAATTTCTTAGTGGAGTTTCCTATTTAATAGGAAACAGAACATAATTCCTTATTCTAGCTAAATATTTCATTCATTATTCACTATAAAATTAATGTACTTTAAAACATAATCGATATATTCATTAACTGAAAAAATAATCGGGAATATTTTCGAGAACGTATTTCAATAAATGTATGCCTTTAAAGTAAGCATTTTTATGAAAACATGATAATAACACTAACATATTAATTAATTTATTATATATTATTTATTTATTAATATATATTTATTATATTTTATTATATATATTTTATTCTATATATATTTTATTAATATATTAATTTCTGGATTTTAAATATCTCAAGTGACTAGGATGATTAATTAATTTGATGAAAATTATGCAGGTTCTAATTAGACATAGTACCTTGAAGATGTAGAAAAAAAATCATTTTTACTATATGGCCTTTGTATTTGTTTTCAGTGATCTAAAAAAGAAACATTTCTAAAAACTTCTCTTTAACTTAAAAAATAAACTCGAAAGACTGAAAAACTGTTAATTATAAATGACTTATGATAACGGTATGGTTACATGCAATAAATACTCTTACCATGCATTAAGGAATGTTAGTTTGTGCAGAGGATTTTACACAAAGGAAGAAAGAAAATTATTTTTGTGATTTTAACTTAAATTACTGTATTTTTTAAATTTCGACAATAAATAGTGTTTAATAATATTTTTAGATTGTATCGATCATTTAAATAAGAGCATCCACCGCTTAATGTGTACAGAAGCTAGACCCATTGGACGCATCTAAATAAAAATACAATGGGTTATTTCTGTTCAGTTACGTGTTACGTGTTTTTCTGGAGAAGTTCTTTTCAACATTTCACTGGCAATATAACAGTAGTTTAAATTACTTTATTGGTAGAATTCATTTCTTTATATAATTTATAAAATCTCATCAACCTTTTTTATTTTTGTAGGTGCGTTCGTAATTATATAAATACGTAGCACCTATAGTCGTCGCCCTGTCCGTCTGTCCGTCCGCCCGCATATAACATCGCAAAAACTGCCCAACCGAATGGTTTAAAATTTAATGTATATTATCGTTGCAGAATTTTGTCGAGTCATTTGAAATTTTATGGAAATCGAATCAAAGCTGAAAAATATATTAAAGAAATATTTTTTTTAATCCTATTAAATCTTATCGAACTTAATCTATAGAATAAAAGCGCATGTCATGTGACTGAGGAAAGCAAATACGGAGCAAACCACTTCTTTTTTCATATGCCAAGAGGCCATTTTTACTCAAAATTATTTTTTTTAATAAAATTGCAGATAACATACATTTTTAGAAAGATCGTTCAAAAAAATTGTTTGCTTGAAAGATGAGTTACATTAAAAAATGTATAGATTCTGAGATACCTTCAGTGGAAATTAGGTTAACAGCCGAATATCTTAATCCATTGTTGTAAATATACACAGGAGATAATTATGAGTCATAAAACATTAAACTATAGAGGTAATCATTCGCAAAGCAAGATCTCCATGGTGAATTTTGTATCGCTGTTTGGTGTAGAAAAATAATTCGCATTTGCAAACAAGGCATAAGTAATAAGAAAAAAAAAGGCATGCTCATTTCGCTCATAGCAGACGATATAATTCATTTCACTTAAATAATAAGAATGACTTTTTTTATATTGGGAAACTAGTTATAAAACGAACGCACCTCCTATGTCACGTATAACTTACAATTTCTAACTTGTTCTTTTTTTAACAGTTTTCCAATTACGATATTTTTCAACCTTGCTTTTCAAAAATATATTTAAATTATTATATATTAGTATTACTAACAAAGCAGCAAAGCTTAATATTAACAAGAAAAAAATTATGCATTAGGCATAGAATATGAAACGCTTTCCAACACTAACAGAATATTATTAGGATATTTCCTTTTTTCATACAATGAAAAGAGATAATTAAGTAAGCAATTTAAATAAAACGTACCGCAGATGATATTTTCTTCTCATAGACTGTAATGCATCGGAATTATTCTGTGTATCCCTGTAAACGAATTATAAATTCAATTCATTTTCAATAGCGAACATTCAACCTTCCTTTCACATCAAGCCTCATTAACATATAAAAAGTACATGTCATTCCAAGTATATTAACGCGAGTTAGAGCACGGATAGACAGACAGATAAACCAAATTTATAAACACTTCAAATATATTAAAAAGTGTTTATGAAGTGTAAAAATGGTTAAAAGTGAATTAAAAGTGTTAAAAAAGGCTAAAAATATTTATTGGCTTTTATTTATTTATTTTTTTATTTTTTTTGAGTCCGTGATTTAAAAAAATTAAAACAATTTATATTACATATCGTGTTTCTTAAATATAGAAATTGGAAAATTTAAGTGTTAAAACATTAATTGAAATCACCTCCTAATAGCGTACCATGATTAAAAAAAAAAAAAAAAAACGTGTACAGATTTATCATTTTAAATATTTCTACTAAATTATTTTTTTCTTCGATTAACACACCATATTGCGTTCATCTTCTATTTAAATTAAGAAGCTATACATCTAATCCTAAAAATGTGCTACTAAAAATAGACAGCGTAAGTCCAATGAAAAATAAATTTAATTTATTTCCTATTGGGATTAAAAAAGCAATCTACTGTGAACTGAAATTTGAGATGTAATTGAATTTCTCTTAATCGTATTTTGTTTTACGTATTTCGTCATCATTATGTAGTTCATAATAATTTCGTCATATCAAGATGTGTAGAAGAAATACCAAATACAATTTTAATCAAAGAAATTTCTATTTTAAGTATATTTTTGAGACTATATGCAAACATAATTTGTGAAATCCATATATGTAAAGGAAAATAATTAATACACAAGATTGCACCAGAATATTTCCATCCATTTAATGGTAAGGTTACGAAACAGATTTGAAGTACATTTGAAATCATGAAAAATCTATTATTAGAAGAAAAAATCTTTTTAGAATCTCATGAGTCAATAAATGATTAAAAACCAATATAAAAATGTATTAGTGGAGAAAGATTATGTAACATATTTGAAATGTATTTCAACTTTTGAAAAGTCTGAAGCTCTAAATAAAATTTTCTTTAAAGAATTATTTAAATCAAATTTAAACGAAGTAAAAAAACTCCCTAAAGATTAGTCATTAACGCTTAAAGTATGCAATAATATTAATATTTATTTCTTAATTTCATCTTAATTTCCACTAAGTGGTTTACTGAAGAATAATTTATAAAAATACTTTTATGATTAATAATCATTTCGCTCATCTAGACACCATATGAGTTTCTTAATGCCTGTTTTTAGGGTTTCGTTCATCCCATGAAATCCTGTTCGTCTCGCTATGTTGTCTGTCCGTCACAGAGACGGTTCTCAGAAACTATATAACTTAAAGAGTTGAAATTTTGTGTAGGGGAGATGGGGGATGAATGCGACATTTTCACAAAAATATTTTATTTAAGTTATTATCAGTATTATATATCACATGCCATACATTAAATGTTTGACTTCATCTTATGCACAATATTTGTTCAAGATTATTATTATACAGAAATATAAATGAAATTAAAAAAAAGAAGTTTTTCTATGTCCCAATCATCCCCACAGCAGGCATGAATGGGGCACAATCATTTTCCTCCTCGTATTCAATGTTAAGGACTAAAAGTTGACAAAAATGCCTCCTTGGCAAAAGCTGAGAGATTGTAAATTCTAATATGATCTCCGGGATTATTTGTTAGCCAATCATCTTGGACACATCTCAGCTTTGCCTTAAAAGGCCCATAAACGGAAGCATTCAATGGCTGAAGACGATGGCTACAATGAGGATGAAATGTTAAAAGAAAAATTACCATAAATATTAATTTATCAACCTATATAATATTATTTAGTTAGTAAATATATTTTTTAGCATCCTCTAGGGATGACTGAGACAGTTCCATTCATCCCAATTGAAATGTCCCAATCATACCCATGATGCATATATCCAATTGTCAGCCATTTTGTCTAAAAAATTATTTAGTCACAATGGTTAATATGCATTCATGTTAATTACCAATATTGAGCCTTGAAATAAAAAAACTACAACAAATGTTAATTGTTTATATTGCATAAGATATTTAAGTAACTTCAAATGTAAAAAAAAAAAAAAAAAAAAAAAATTAAGCAGAGTTTTCAGGAAATGCAAATTTGAAGAAAACTGAAAACAGCCATGTGCTGTTGATTTTGGTTCTGAAGCACACTATGGTAGTGAAATTTATGAGGACATGAAGCAAATAAAAAAAAGTTTATTGCCTGAAGTATTGAGAACGTCCCATCGATCCCTTGTCCCATTCATCCCCCATGTCCCCTACATATACCTGAATACCTGCTATGAAGCTGAAAATCATAAAACAAATCGTATTATTTTAATATAGAGAGATAAAAAACCAAAATTCCAGCAGCCTTTTCCTATTAAAATTAAACAGTTTCGTTATAGCATTTGCGAACTATTAAAAATCCACAATAAAATTATTTCTATAATAATTAATTTTGTATTGAAAGATTTCCATGTAAAAAATGAAAATGAAATAAAAAGTTTCACCAACTGGGAAAATATTAATATGACGTCATATTGGTAATAAAACGGATTTTTTTCAAACATTTCTCAATAATACACGGAGTATGAGTATGTGTAAGTGTAGAAAGCAGGTTTAATATGATGTCATTAGAGAATTAAAAAGAAAATTAATATAACGTCATATTGGAAGTTTAACTGATTTTTTCAAACGTTTGAGAATAATACAAAAAGAGTATCAATATTAGTAATAGAGAAAGCAAGTAGATATGACGTCAGCAAGTGATTATAACGTCATATGAGTTTGAGGAACGTATTGAATCATGAAAAAAAAACGATTATGGAGATATTGGAATATTTAAACATTTTGAAGGTCTCTATACAACATGTTAAATTTTGAAATTGATTTTTTTAATATCACATTTAGTCCACATGACAGATATTTTTATGACAGAGTATAATAGCGGGTGTTTTGAGAAGAATATTAAACGAAACCCTTTGTGCTATCTTGGATGACACTTACCCACTTGTTTGAAATCTTCTCCCGATTAACTTTTACTTTGGGTGGAATATCATAACTTTCACATTTCATGTGCAGCTAGCAAATATATATTATTTGGTGACTATAAATGACAACACAAGACCAAACAGTCGCTGCTCTACAGTTTTGTTGATGAAGCTATTATAGAAAAAAACCTTTTATGTAATAGATGAAAATGTGGTAAAACGCATACTGTTAAATGATGTATTAAGTTAAGAGACATGAAATTACGTTAAAGACACAAATGAATTATTTCAGCCTATATCCGAGGCCATCTTGAGGATATAAAGTCCTGAAGATATCCTCGAATATAGGCTAAAATTATTGATTTTTTTTTAATGTAATTTTGTGTATTTTAATGTAATACATCATGTAGCAATATATATGTGTTTTACCATATTTTTATTTATTAAAGTTGTATATGGTGTAAGGGTCCAAGATTTTAATACATTTCATGTATTTTGATAATATCTGAAATGAGAGCCAGATGTCAGAGACAAAAGGTGGTATGAGTGAACTGTTTCGGCCAGTGTGCCTGCATAGTAGCGTCAGGTGGAGCATTGACAATTTTTATATAAAAAAAATCATGGGTTTGACTCCCAGCGTAGATGCTTTTTCACTCAGTTGGAAGTATTACAACACGTGTAAAAAATATTTCATATCCCACGCACAATTTTAAATAAATCAATATAAATACTGGATTTTTTCTTTTATTTTTTCCTAATTCGTGAGCGAGAGTACTAAAAACATATTTAATATATATAATACGAGGAAAAGTCATTAAGTCAGTCACAAAAGATAATTAAATAATATCGTACACTGATATTCACTTCCGGGGGAGGTACTAACGCTCTACGGCCTGGCTTTGCTGGGCCAAGTGGCCTCCCTTAGGCATTCAATGATATTCACTTCAAAACTATTTCTATTTTTCAACATATTCTCCACCAATATTTATGCACTTATATCGCCATTTTATCTGAGCTACTTGAAACTAATTTTATAGAAATATCAACAATTTAGAGGAACATTATAAATAAAGATATATATATATATATATTCTAGTTGATCCGCCCGCGTTGACTAAAACAATAAAAAAAAAAAAAAAAAAAAAAAAAAGTTTTCGATATCAAGTCGAATGACCCAGCCTGTTGTGATCGGGCTCATAGAACTCGAAATAGAATGCGACTAGAAAGTGAAATTAAAATATGTAAGACTATCGATATCAAATTAAATGGGCCAAACCTCGTCTTAATCGGGACCGTAGAACCCGAGCAACTTTGAAATGAAATATAAAGATACCTGAAATTATTATTCGGAAATAGTAGTATATACAACTGTTAAGTTTGACTTTATGTTATAGAGGGTGATTATTAAGTTAATTATACATTCACTTTACCGATACCGGGTGAGGCCGCAAGTCTGTTTTATAACAATATGTGTCATTTTGATTAAATGCGGCATTTAATAAAAAGTAGTCGCCACCCCCCCCCCTCCCAATTCTCGCAAATACATCAAACCCGGCTAATTATCAATGATTAAGCAGACAAAATCATTTAAAATTAAGTTTTTAGCATGTGGCAACAATTAATAATCAAGCCCGCTCTCTAATAGATAAATTTTATTTACCCATACTGACGTTTAAAACTCTTAGCTGAGATTCTTCCATTATCAATTAGCTTTTTATTTTATTTTCCATAAAAAGAAATCAGGATTTTTTTATAAAATGAAAACTTGCCGGCCGAATTTTTATATTTTTGGATATTCTGAAACTTCGTATATTTTTGCCTGTATATACCAATTTTTAAAACCGTATCTTATAATGTTGTAAAAATTTGTATATAATTAAAATTTCCTACCTAAACATATAATTGCTTACTTCATATCTTTCTCCTTTCAACAGATCAGAGAGACTATGTCTGGCTATGTCTGCCATTTAAATTCACATGTTGAAAGGAATTATTTTTCTGCAATTGAAAAATCGATCGAAAAAATAAATTTTTAATTAATATATTTTGTAATTACTGGCAGATTTTTAAAAAAATTAGATATTTGAATTTGGCATGAAAAGTTCGTATACATGTGTTAATTTCAATTTGATAAATGCTTTATAAAAAAATACAGAGAGAGCCCAAAATGTACCAACTCCGCCATTTCACACATGCAAAAATGAAAATTTCAAGGCTCCGCTCGAAGAAGACATCTCATTAGTTCGTTGCTAGCTTCGGCTCGAGGTGCAAATTTAAGCAAAAATCTATTTCTTTCTTTGTTTCGATAGAAACTAACCTTTTTCGCCAATTTCTGATCGCATTTTTTGCGATGTTTAATTAACATCTAGGCTATTTTTTAAAATATTAAAATTATGATTCTCAGGTGCACCAGGACAGGTTTTGGAGTATCCTCACATACATTTTCGGACTTCTACGCGCAGTAGATTTTGCTAGCCATCGCATACACAGACAGACAGAGAGAAAGAGACAAACAACTTTCTTTTATAAGTATATATATATATATATATATATATATATATATATATATATATATATATATATATATATATATACGATCGCAGTTTGCCTAGAAAACACTGTAAGGATTGTAGAAACAGACGCAGAAATATATGAAAAAGAAAGTAACATATGAAAACAAAAGCAACAAACAAAAGTGAAAAAATATGTGGAAGCGAAATTGTATTAGCCAAAGGTTCAGGTGTTGCGTCTGAAGTTACAGATAACTGGGAAAAACCACACATACCAACTAAAATTTTAACTATTAATAAAAAAATATATTTACCATTTAATTAATAATTAATATTAACTTTTGTTTTCATTATTTAAAAAAACAATAATAAATTTATAGACAGTTCATGCTCGTAGTTATATTTAGAATTAGCTAATTTTGTTTTCATTTTTCCGCATCTACACATTTTCATAAAGAAAAGTTTATTTGCTCTATGCACATATGCAACATTACTGTTGTGTATTAGAAGAAAAATCCATTCTTTCAATTTTTGTTTTCTCTTGGTGGAATTTTTAACAGAGCAAAGAAATTCATAACGAATAACAGAAAAAATCACTTTTTACTACTTCTGCATTCTATTTACCTTAAAAAAATCTAACAATGGTTTGGAAAGCACAAAACAATAAATATCTTTAAAACCAAAGTATCTAGAAACTCACATTTCCTAATTTTTTAAGAGAAAGATTTTAATCTTCTAGGGAAGTAATTATAACACTTCCCAAAATTTATAAATAGAAAAACAACGCATTTGAAGTCATTGAATAAACACAAATGCATTTGTTAAAAAAAATAATAATGATGATTTTTTTCGTCCCTTATAATAATAATTGTTAGAAATAACGACTGACGTAACACATAACTCGTTAAAGAAGATTATCTTTAATTGGTGTTGTTTTTTTACATTATTCGTAGTACAGAAGGAATTGTAATTAAAATAAATGCGAGAAATGTAATAATTGCAGATGATTCAGTGTTGTTTTGTCTTTGTACTTCTATAAAAATTAAAAAATTAATTACTCACTTATATTTAATAAGTGTGTATCACTAAATCATTATAAAATAATGTGTTTATACATGTTTTGAAATTCTTTTTCGTTGAACAAGATTAATATTATAAGTAAATTAAAAATTGCACCATAAAATTAATATAAATATCTTTATATTTAAACCATACAAAATTTACTGAATCGTACACAAGAAATACATCTATGTGACATTACTTAGAAAATATTAGAACATCGTTAAAATTGAATTTTCGCATCGCTTATTCAATTATCTCCAGGATAAGTGAATTCATGATAGTTTAAAAGTCTAAAAACGAAAACTTACGTCTGTGAGGTCAGAAAAATATGGATTGCCATCTGATTGGAGAAAGCAATGGCGACATTCAGTTATCGTAATTACTAAATGGTACTACTTCTAAGTTCGACTTTATTCCCAAGACAAATTAACTGTGTTTCGAAAAATTTATTTCTATCTTCTTTATCTACTTCTCTTATAAATTTATAATTCACTTAGAAACAGCCATACAATGATTTAGTACAGCATGTACAAGCTTCTAGAAATAGTGAGTATCATAAAAATAAATCGCAATTATGTAAAATGCGCGACATAAAATATGAAAGTGCTAGACGGCGTTTTTGGATTTTGAAAATATCGTGCTTTCTGTAAAATAATATTGAAATTATTCCAGAAACTGTATTTTTAATCATGTATGTTTTACTTGAGCATATATTCAAAAGTTATTCTAATAAATAGTACTTGTTGGACGGTTGTTTAAATGATAAAGTGAATTTTCATGAAAAACAAATACTAATACTTACTTAGATACATCTTCAAGAAAACTATAAATTCACTTACCTTGAACATTTAAAAAAAATTCAAAAACATAATACAAGATAAAGGGAATTAATTAATTAGTTTATTCATGGTTCGCACATTCCTTGGATTTTCCAAGGACTCTGGCACCACTATTAATAATAAGAAACATTCTATTTAATTTTCATTCTATTTAATAACACATAATTCGCAACCATGTCGTTTATTCGCAGAATTTGCAGTATTTTTCTACAGTTAAAAAAGGCGAAGAAAATTGTTAAACATTTGTGGTAGAACAGTGCGAACCATGGTTAATTTTGCAATTATATACTTTTAAAATTTATATTAAAATAAATTATATAAAAAATACATTGCATATTTATTTTTAAAATATATAACTTAAAAATTAAACAAATTATTTAATTCACTATGCTAACATTGCGTTTTGGAAATTTTATAAAAAGTTCAATGTATATGAACTTATAGTTTTCTTGGGAAGTGTATTTAAGTGAACATTTATATTTTTTCATGCAAAAACAATTATTTAATTAACAATCATTTAATAAACATTCTGAAAAGTTTTTTCCTTTGAAGAATAAATTTTGATTTCAGCCTAAATAATGTTTCTGGCATAACTGTGGCTGGCTTTAGGTTGGTTCACATTATATAATAACCTTAAAAGGTGGTACTGAGGGCAGAATTTGCTAAATTGAATTCTTGACAATAATATGACTGTGGGAATCATCATGTATTTACGGTCGATTGTTATGTGGCGTCATTCTGGCCGTCGTGACACTTTTTGACGGAGTCATTACGGCCAATGATAGTGGGTCCCTATCAAGCCTTTTGGGCTAAGGCTAGCGTAGCCGTCAGTGGCCCACAAGTTTTGTGTTTGTTGGGATACTATATTCATACGTGTGTAGTCAGACACTGCCATAATGTATTTCAAATGTGTTTATGCAAATTCAGGAAAAATATAATGAATTCAAAAATTTTAATATTCAGTTTAATATAATTCATTTTCAATTTCATATTTGTCATACAATTTCACTAAAAAAGCAGTTTAAAATTTGCAATTTTAAATCAGAAACTCTAAAATGATTTAAATAGTATTTGAATGTTAAAGCATCGTCCACATAAGTTGAATTATATATACTCTTCGATTTGAAATCTGTGATAGGAATTTAAATACAAATTATGATTTCAAATACCCTTCTTGTTAGGAATGTTCAGAAAGTTATTAAATATTTATCTAACTCTAATGAAATTATGGCCTTTAGTCTTAACTACATACGTATATAATTGTGGGATGAATATGTGAAACCAGTCAGTGATGCATTAAGAGTTGATTGGTTGGTAGATTTAATATAAAACAAAGTTATTTGTAAATTTATACAAATGTACTAAAATGTTAGATAGTGTATTTTGTTTAACAGTATTTTCAACCGCTGATGAAATTTTACTAAATAATTAAATTTAAATTTTACAAGTTTTGCATACTCGATAATATATGTTTTTAATAAAGTCAAGAACGTTTATTGGAAAACATATTTTGTGCAATACAAATATTAGATTAACGAGGATACCTGTTTAATAAGGATAAAGTAACTAATATTATTATTTTTTAGGTTAAATCGCGTTATGCTCGTACGAAATAATGATTTATATTACTTTACAAACAATTTTCAGTCAAAGATATGAATGATTACTACTGCAATTTAGAGCGTTGGTCTGACTTTATTATGTTTTTTTTTTTTTTATAAATGCTTTGTACGTAGTTAGATTAACTAGCTAAAATAGTGATTCCAATTGATTCTAGTACTCAATTTTCAACTAATTTAATTGTTAGTTTAACTTTATAAAATCCCTAAATCAAATTTCTATTTATTTACCTAAATATTTTATCTTTTAAATGTCGCTTTTTGTCGAGTGTTTTTCAGCAACAATAGGATTATTTTAACGAATTATATATTTCAAGATTAAATTTTAGCTTGATATGTAATGTGTATAAAAATCTCTATATAACTTACAACTTTACACGGATGAATTCGAGTACATTTCTGTTTATTGAATGGAATTTCGAAAGCTAAATTTTCAACTCTGTTATGCTCTCTCTCTCTCTCTCTCTCTCTATATATATATATATATATATATATATATTTATTTATACATATATGCATATATAGCAAGCTACGCCCGCTAACTAAAGCCGTTCTCTAAACGAACCTTGAATCAAACGAAACATATCGGTGAATTTGACCTTGTAGTTTAAAGTAAACTTTGCCTTTACCTGGAATATCCATCCTCATTACTGAAATCGCTATGAACGTCATTGCGCTATTATATTTTCTAATGTGCAGTCAAAATTTTAGCTGTTAAGGGCCAACTCTTTTTTTATGATTTACAGTAGGATTTGGTAAAGAACGACATATCTATATGCAATATGCTGTAGGATATTGACAATAGCTCGCTTTTTGAAATAACTATTTTCTGCGAAACAGTATTGTATTTTCATATTTTAATATAATTAGCATTGAAATATTTCATCACTTTCTACTACACAAAGTATCAACACATTGTTAAAATTGGTTAAGAGAATTTTAAGACCAAACGGTAACTGATGACAATTCTTATTACGTCAAAACAATTTACTATTTCTACAGCATCGAATGTTTAAGTAGAAAAAAAATTAATCATTTGATTTTATACACTTAATATATTTCATCGCATATGCAACAACACCATTTCACGAACACATTTTCATTAAATAACTTCTGAGAATGAGGAGTTTATTTTTTTCCCCTGATAACTTTATGCCTCAGATACATCATACCTTATGTCAAGATGCAGAAGCAGAAAAACGGCTAAATAATAAATAATTTCTTTTCAAGGAACAGACGGTCTCAAATAAGGTTTCAGGAAACGTCAAGAAAATGCTACATTTTTTTGCGCCCAGATGTAACTTTTTTATTACACTTCATTGAATCTTCCAACATATAAAATATACATTGCATAAACTAACAATTAAAAATTATTTTCCCCCTTTAATTATCAAGGCAGGGTATCAAGGCAGGATCAGAGGCGTATAGATATACCTCTTACCTCGAAATTCCTCGCCCTGTCGAATGCGAGAGACCTTCGAAATTTTACGCGCATCAAACACCGCTAAAAGAGAAAAATATTTATTTGTCTTACAGATCTCGCATGTGTCTAGATTTATACGCCTGATTTGTCATCTGTGGGAGATTTCCCGTTCTTTGAAGTAAAGTGTAATCTTAAAATTCAATGTTTTAACCGGAATCAAATAAGAGAAAAAAATCACAAGCTTTTTAAAGTTTTCAGGCCATGATTCGAACCCAGTATCCCTGCTTAAATTGTCAATGCTCTACGAATTGAACTACATAGAGGACAACCCGCTCAATTATCTCAGACAACCATCTGACAATACATCAGGTCGATTGAGAGGATTATTGCACATCGATGATGTATTGGAGTTCATTTACCTGCGTTTTACTCTGTTGAACTGTATAAAATAGCAGACCAGATGTTATTGACGAAAGGTTGTGCGAGTGAATTGTGTCAGCTGAGTTGTCATTCGTGTAACTCGCAGGTACATCCCTGACAATTTAATCCAGAGATTAAGGGTTAGATTCCTTGCCTGAACACTTTTTTACCCAGATGAGAAAATTACATCTAGTATGATTTCTTAAGTATGCAAAGCCAATAGTATATTCTATTAAAAGTAATACAGTAATAAAGGTTATGTTGCGAAAATCCACCGTAACAAACTAAATCCCCCTTTCACGTGCAATAGTATTTATCATATATAAGCATACTACTGGAATACTCCAGTTTCGCAGAGCACATTCACAACAAAACACCGCTAATGAGTTTAAAAGCATAAATCCGACCAATCTCGCATATTTTGTTAAGTTGCAAAGACGCTCGCAAAAGAGAAAATCATTAAATAGATCTTAATTTGAGAATAGAAAATGCTTCCGTTACAACCTAAGCACGTAAAAAAGAAGTATTTCATTATTAAATCTTATGAATCTTTTGTAATAATAAAAAAAGTGTATAATTAAAGAAAAATCATTAAATTTATATAGAACTCGTCAGTTTTTTTCTTCTAAGTCTATTAAAAATATACTACGCTTTAAAAATAGAATATATATACAAAACAGAATAGCTAAAATTAGAATAGATATTAAATATAAATGTCGAATTAACATAAAGTTCCAAATAAAATAAAAAACAAAAATTTGTTTGAAAATAAAAATTAAATTTTTCAAAATTTATTTCCTCTTGTAATATGTGTAATTTTGTATTTCAAATATAAAACTGATCTTTATTTTCTAATAATTTTAAAATATTAATATCATCAGTTTTTTAGCAGAAAATAATAGAAGTGAAACTTTTTGAGCAATATAGTAAAATGCATAAAGAAATAATAAGTTGCCTTTGCCCCAGAGGTATATAGACAAGCTAACCAAGTAAATATCCAAAGAATTTTTAAAGCAAAGCATCATTGAGATTAGATTATATATATAAAAAAAATATTCTGATTAACTCTTTAGACATCTGGCTGAAAGCTCGTCATCTGATACATGAAACGTGAAGTCCATTGAACAGCTTCGAGTACCATACGACATCAACAAATTATCGCCTAATGATTTTCTCCCCAACTCTAACTGTTGGATTACTTTTACATTTTATTTTTTCAACAAGCTATCATGTATATGAGTTTCCGCTATGGTTCTATTTGACTTTTTTGTGCTAAAGTTAAATAAGTACATCGTATGAGACTATATATTTCTTTACATAACATACATAATATAATAGCAGAAATATATTAAATAAATATTTAAAAAATATATATGTTGTTCTCAGACATTAGTTTTTTTTAGTTCACAGAGATAAAACGTCATAACTGGAGCTAATTAATGTTCAACTGTCAAGAATTGAACAACAGTTATAAAAATATGTTTTATCTGCAACAAGTATAATATGAAAGAAATATATTTTCTATCCTTTATTAGAAATAACAAAATAACTTCGTCTATTAAAAATGAGATATTTAAATAGTATTATATCCTGATAGGTTTAAAAGGGATAACAAGCGATATATTCTACAACTGCTTATTCTTATTAATCGTTTTTATAAACTGACGTGAGTAGGATTTACATATATGTGCTTGTGCATATTTCTCTATGTAAAAATTCAGAAGAAATTAAACGTTGGTTCAAAGAATAAGAAAAATAAAAACTGTTTAACGATAAAATTATGAGCTTTTGAAAAAAAGTAAATAATTTTTATAAACTCTAAACATTTAAGGGGACAGTGGACATTCAAATTCATGAAATGTGACTGAAAAATTGATTTTTTGTATTTGAAGAATTATGAAACTAGATGCTCAAATTTATCTGATGTAAAAATAATTTTTCAATTCTGAGGCTTCTTTGCACAGATATGATCTTTTATTTTTGTTAAAACTCTACATATTTATACAGTTTTTTTTAATTAAAATGCTGTTTTATCAAAAGTGAAAATTTTGCACATTTCTAACTTTTGAAACGTTCTATGCGCTTTCCTAATTATCAGATTCTTTTGAAATTTATTCTGTATATCCTCTATATATTAATGAATAAATGTTAGCAGAATAAAAGTATCTCAAGAGTATTTTAATGTTCAAATATGTGCGCATATGAAAAAAATAGCTACTTTTTTAGAAAAAAAAAAGTATAATTATGAAAATATATTTTTTCTGAATGACAATTCATGCCAACTTCCATTCTAATATATAAAAAGTACATCATAAATAAATATTGCCTTATTTTATGCAAAAGTAATGCGCTGCGCATGGGGCATTTTAAAATACGATAATTTTTTGTTAATTTTAAATTTAAAAATTGAAAAATTTAAAAACTTTTTATTATTTTAACACCAAATTTTGGATGTGACTATTTGAGCTTGTCCTTAACTAGTCGGCGAATTTTCAAGTGAATCCATTCAAAAATCAAGGATTTGGTTTTTAATGTCCACTGTCCCCTTAATGCGAACGATAATATTGATTTGCAATATAACTACCATTTGAAATTAACGAATAACTAGACTTATGACGTATTGTAAGATAAAAGTAAGTTTAAGTTTATTTTATTATGTAATAGTAATTTATTTTTATAATGCTATATTTATAAAACTAAATCTATAAAATATAATTCTAAAACAACTGTAAAATAACTGTACTTTTAAGATAAAAGTAACTTTTAAAATTTTCTATATTACTCTTTTTTTAAGATAAAAGAAAAAGCCAAAATCTAAAAAAACCCGACACTTTAAGGAAACCAAAGACAATTTAACATTTTTATTTTATTTTGTTTTACTACCGGTTTAATTTCCTTCTTTGTTCCAGAAAAGGAAATTTAACTTTATCCTTTTTAAAAATGTATTAAACGAAAAAATCAGTTTAACGATTCATGAAAGTTTGAAAGAAGAGAAAAATTTCTATTCTTTAGATTATCGCAAACCACAATTGAAATGAGAATTAAAAATTTTAAGGCTTTTTATTTTTCTGTTAAAGTATTGTTACGAAAAATGAGCAAAAACTCTGAAATTTATTATATGCAGCTATTTAATGTACATATATTCCCAAATACCGTTTTAAGACCAATTTAAGTTTTAATTATTTGCATTTTATTTTTCCACAAAAATAAATCAGATTAAATATCTCGACATTTAATTTTATGTGTACATTTTATTGATTACTTTTATTTAAAATTCTAAGCAAGAGTGAAAAGCATAATGAAAACTAAAAAGTTTTAAAATTTCTAAATGTTTATAATAATATATTAATGTTTCTAGAAAAATAAATTACAACAAATGATATTGTGCTTCATGTTATTACGAGTTGTCATAAATTGCTAACAGGAATTATTAAATGGTTTTTCCTGAGCATTTTTAAAAAGTTGCAATATTTTTTGTTTATTAAAACTATCTCACTAAATTTCATTTATTGAATGCCACATTTCTGTCTATTCAGTGTCCAATAAACCGACAAGTCAACCCCAAATCTACTAATTATTTTTAAGGGAGAGACAACTTAGTTACTGTTCTGCCAAAAACTCAAAAACGATGGAATCAACATCGACCTTTCCCAAGGTGCCATGAAATATGCACAGTTTTATATAAAGATGTCAATCTGGTGACACTTTGTTTGCTATTAAAGATATGTCTTAGAACACATAAGCTAAAAATAATAACAAAAGGACTTCACAATTATTTTACATAATTCCATTTCTCCAAATGCTGCTAGAAAGAAATATGAAATTATTTCCTATCTGAAAAAAAAAGTTTGGAAGATTTGGTCAAAATACAGGGGTAATACCTTGTTTTCCCTGCCTTTTACTTGATGATCGCTTTTATTTTGTCAGTCATAAACATAACAATGTCTTCGCACTTATTTGCATCCATGGCTACCCATGCATTTTGCAGGGAGTGTTTCTGCGTTGATTTTAAATGTATTATATATACCATGTTTTCAAAATATACCATATATTTTCGATAGAATTGATACCTGAACTACATGCTAGCCACTCTATTTGAGGGACATTGTTTTTAGAAGGATTTTTTTTTTCAGTATTCGGCAGCCATTGCAAGAAGCATATTCATAGATAATTTTAACATGTATAAACTACAAATATATAACTACAAATTGCTCGTCTAAACTAGGAATCGAGAAATTTTTTTAAATTAAAACCCATTTCTCTAAATTTCCATTCCTATTCAAAACACGCAGTCTTCCACCTATTTAGAAGACATCATACTGCCCAAAGTTATGACTAAATCAGGAAATGTAAGGCGAAAATGGGATCAGTTTACATCATCCCTTTCATTTTGGAACCTCCATATGAATTTTCCTCTCAACAACCAGTCATCAACAGACCAGTTCGGGCATTTTTTGACCCATCAGAATCTGGTTTGTTTGTCCCGTACTATCAGGCTGGGTTTCGTCGGCTTAGCGATAACGACATCCAGCTTCATTTAATCTCTTGTGCAACTATCTGTGAGATGCCTTGGCCTTAGATGATTTCTTCTATTCAATATCCATATCACCAGACATCTTGTATCACATATTTTTGAATATTTTAGTAACGTACGCAGCTAATGTGCTGATGTGTCTCGTAGTCTATCAAAACTGAGGCAGTTTTTCACATTTTTATGCTCGATGAACATTTTTGACAGTGGACTGTGAACATGAAAATTTATTTTCTACATTTTTCTGCAATTTTCTTGGATTTATCCGCTGTCTGGGCACCTCTCTGGTTTTAACATTTAGCTCTCTTGCGGGTGTCATTTCACCCACTGGCTTGAAACGAGCAAAGAAAAAAACTCTAATGTATCTGTATCCACCCTAAGTGGAACTGGGCAAGACCATTGCATAACACTAAGCTGATCAGCAGCCATGTAAATTTGTATGAATAAACCAGTGATTCCATTTTTTCTCGAATAGATACGATTGCAATTTTCTGTTCCTGCACAAGTTTTAGAAAAAAGATTTAGAATATTTAATGAGTGCTTATGTTTTTAATTTCCGGTGTATCTGTGTATCCTTTTAATGTTCATGAATGTTTAACAAAAAAAGTAATTACAACTTTCAATTATAATAGAAATGTATATAGGTCGCTGTGATTTGTCGATTTGTGAGATCTATAGTTTTTGCCAGTGGCAATACGTGTCGTTCCATTGAAATAACATTTCTAATTTATAAAAACAGCTAAACTGTCTTATGTCATGGTGAGAGTCATTAATCTTATCATGAAATGTCCTTAATTTGAACAGACTTTTAGCTCTGTATATACAGCAAATAAAAATAAACTTCATATACGATTGTGTAATATAACCCCACTAACAAAAATATACAACAACCTTTTTCGAGTTACTCATGATTCCAAAAATCGCTCTTTATCTTTAGAAATTTCAGAAACCCATATAATTTAGAGATTTAAAGAAGTATTTATAAACACTATGTTTCCTTTGCTACTACTTATTTCCGAGGAGTTTGTATTGTGTATTGTATAGTACTTAATCCATTTTTATCAATACAAGCGGAGTACCGTTTCCTAGGATGCTATCAATTCTGAATTAAAATTTTTCATCTGCGTAACTGAATTTATACAGGTAAGAGTAAAATATAATATCAATTTTAATATTATTATTAACGCTATGAATTTAACATGATTCTATGTCAAATATATTTGTTGAATATGAAAATTTTTACTTGAGAATTGATACCATCCAAAAAATCTGTATTACAGGTTGAGAAAACTAATTAATTCCCCATAAAAGTACTCAGAAATATTTTAGAAAATCAGTGGCAGCAAATGAAAATTAGTTTTATTAATGCTTCTTTAAATCGCTAAATATATGATTTCTTGGCTTTCTCAAGTATGAAAAACTCATTACGGAATTGTTGGTAATTAGGTAAACGTTACTGTTTGTGATTATATAGTATTTTTCTTTTGTCTTGTTTTCATATAGTATTTTGAGAAATTTCAAAATTTCCAAGATTTTAATTTCAATATTGCCTAAGGAAAAAAAAAGATCTGTCTTCCCGTTTTTCAGAAAAGAAATTCTTATTCACATTTTTTTTCTTTAAACTCATCGTATGCCATACTCTAGATATTTCTAGATAGTTTAAGTGCCTTTAGAAAGGAATAACTAGTACTAACCACTGATTAAAGCAACCACAAACAAGTAAGACATTCATTCACATCTCGTAAAACAACCGGCATAACTGATATGTGTTTGATATCTAAATTAATAAAAGAAAGTTTTGCTCTGTGTGTGTGTCCATGTGTGTGTCTGTTGGCGATGGCTAGCAAACTCTAGCCCACCTAGAAGTCTGGAAATTTAGGTGTGGATAGTCCAAGGTCAGGCCATGTACACCTGAGCCTCAGAAATTTAATATTTGGATAATTACCCTAGATATTAATTAGATTCTCATTATCCATCGCTTCTAAAATGTCATCTTTTAAATCAAAATGGCGAAAGAAACGAACTGGCGCATTGCATTTGCAACCGGAAATGAACGAATTAGAAATTATTTTACTAATTAGCGAATTTTAAGAAAACTAATTGAGATATCGATTTGAAAATTTCTGAGCATATGTTAAAAAATATTCTGTTCTGACTATGGGATTTTTGAAAAATTCGGTTGGTAATTTTTTTTTAATTTATCAAAAAATCTGCCGGCTCCAGTGAAAACGATCCGAGAAAGTTTCAGACAGGGATCTGCTTTCATTAAAAACTGAACTACAAAGAGATCTGTATCTCGGGCCGATCCCTCCATTTAGTTTGCGAAAATGAAAGGAAATAATTGCCAATTTTTACTAATGAACAAAAATTTAGGTAACTAATTAAGATATAGATTTGAAATTGATGTCAGGAAGGGGTGTCATCTGCCGGCTATTTTAGCGTAGCGTCTTCGTTATGTTCTAATTATCAGAAAAATGTAATTCTTTTTTTAATGATCGCGTTAATGTAGGTGACGGTGGTTCTCTTGATCAAATTATTCATCATATTTGCGGGTATGGGGAGGGAGGGAGTTAACGCCTTTCTCTGAGATTGTAATTATCTCGGGCCCGGGCAACGCCGGACGGGTTAGCTAGTGTTAGAATAAACTGTTCTTAAAATATCAGTTATAGAGTATTTGTTAGTCCGTAAATCAATATTTATAAACTGGGGTATTTGTTTTATTCGAAATATCTACCAATATTTCAGAATAGCAATTTTCGCTTTTATAAAGACAATCCTACGGTGATTAAACAAAGCAAAGAATGCAAGTCGTAAAAAATTGTGGATTATTTTCAATAAAAAGATTTCTCATTTTTTTAATACTGAGTAAAACTCAAGGAATTCTTGTATACTTAAAAAAAAAATATATTTACGTACATTTCTGTAACAGAAAGTAGCTTTATATTATATTTTAAAAATAAATAAACTGAAATTGAGTTATTTATTTAAAAGTTTCTATTAGAGGTTATTTTTTAGCTTTTAGTATGTTCATACACTAAGATTTGATTTAAAAAAATACAGTACAATTATTACCTAAAACATCTATAATATCGAAAAACAAAAAGTTCTGTTTTATATTAAACGTATTTTATTTCTAAAATTATATTTTCTTTGTTGAAATATTTTGCTTAATGTTTAATATCTAGTATCGGGATACAAAACTGGAAAAAAAAAAAAAGAAATACGATAAATGAAATATTGACGAGTTCACATACTCACAGACACATTGGATTCAGTTATTTTTTCTCTTTTACAGAGGTTCTCTGATGTTTCTCAGGCATGTTAGCTAAATATATTGTACGTATAATCAAATTTCGTACTAAAATGGAAATAAAATATAAAAACTCGTAGAGCGAAAAATAAAAGCTTTTAGGTTCCACTTTTAAATTGATGTTCGAATTAGACGATAATCAAATTTAAATCAAGAAAGGAGAAAAATGTAATTGTAACGCATAAAAATCTGTATTATGATTCCATTTTAAAAATCAGTAAGGATATTTTCATATTATTACAATTTCAAAAACTTTCTTTTTACTAATCTCACAAAAGAGTACTAAGTGCTTCTAAAGCATAATGTTTTATTACGCGCGATTTTTTTTTATGTATAATATATCTTTATTGGCCGTTAACAATCAAATTTATTTTCTTTAAAGTGTTAATAAAAATAAAACTTATAATCCTGCGTCAGTAGTATAATTTTTCAAATGGAATCAGAATTCTCTATCTTTGAAAAATAGTCTCATTTAAAATTTGTTTAAACGTAGATGTTGCAATAAATTACGCGAAAATGATTTTATTTAAAAAGTATTTAAAAAAGATATGGCAATAAAAATATGTATTAAAATTGCATTGTTTTTGAATGTGTCGTATGCTTAACAGTTAAGCTATAATTAGCTTTTAAGATAACTTAGATAGAATCTATACTTTATATTGGTGTTTTGGTTGGTTTTGTGGGAATGGACACATGCTATGAACACCCATGATAGTTAATTAGGATATATATAAATATTGTTTGAAAATAATTTGTTAATAAATTTAATATTAGTTTTGGTTTCCTACTTATTATATTTTAATACTAACAAGCAATATTTCAATTACTACTGCATCGTTGATGACATTCATTATCAGGTTTTTAGCATTATTTTATGTATAAAAATTGAGAATACCGCAATCAAATATTGCTTACATACCATTGTGAGTTCGCTGCCGTTTACATTAAATCTTTAAAAAAATATTTTTCCAATTTGTAAAATGATGTTTCACAAGGATAATCGCAAAATAATAATTATAACTCAAATATTTATCTGTACGTTTATGGTGAGGGGAACAATTTACGGGAAATTGGTATTCTAACGGCCTGTGTCTAGCATATTTGATTCCGAGTTTTCTCATATCACTAGGCATAATTTTTTACAGTGATTTTCTACAATTATCTCAGTAATTTAAAATTATTTAATGCCAAACAGTTTAGAATTCAGCAGCGTAATTTTATTATTTGCAAATCTACGTATTTTATTAATAAAAAATAAAACATACTTAAATTTTACGTTAAACTCACTATCTACCAAATACAGTAATCTGAATCGGCCCATTGCATTAATTCTAGATCTTCACATGATTATAGAAGAGTATTTTCTGTTATAGTCACAAAAAGAACCTTTATAAAAGTAAAAAACATACGCTCTGTGCATATGCGCAAATTCAAGATTTTTTGCTCAAACTTATGACAGTCCATTCTACAGTTTAGCTCCTTAGCTTAATAGTGCTGGCTTGGATCAATTAAAAATATACTGCTCAAAACAATTAGGGAAGCACATGGTTTTAACGAAATTACGCAAATACTTACACCTATAAGTAACGTAAAATAAAACATCCATAATTTAAAGAGCAGCAGAAAAGAGAAGAAAACTGCATATGCAAATGAAAGTTCATGATGTCAAAAACAGACAAAGTAGATAAGGGTAGAAATCGAAATTTCCCAGAAACGTCTGTTTCACTGTCTCAGGTGTGAAATTCAATTGCTCAGCTTTTGTTTTAAGAAAAGGTGACTTGAATTTGCCACAACAACGTGATTTACCAGAATCCATGGCTTGGTGTATTATCGCGAGACTTGAATCTAGTAAAACACAACAAAGTGTAGCGGAAGATGTTAAAGTCGCATGAAGTGTCATTGCGAGGCTGTGGAATCGATTCCAAGAAACAGGGAAATTTAGACATCGACCAGGGCAAGGTCGGGCACGTGCTACCCCAGCATCTGATGATGGATACATCCTGTTAACAGCTAATACTAATCAGCTGAAAAGACAGTTGCTCTTGGCAACAGGACGAAGGGTGTCCAGCCAAACAGTCTGAAATAGGCTTCATCAGGGTGGTCTCTATGAACGTAGGCCAAAGATAGGTATTCCGTTGACCTCAAACCACCGTGCGGCCCGAAAAAGGTGGGTTTCTAATCACCGAGATTCGAGGCAACGTGATTGAGTTAATGTGCTGTTTACAGACGAGTCCTGATTCAATCTGGATTGTGACACCCGACGTGTTTTGGTTTGGAGGGAAAGGGGCACTCGAAATAACTCCACATTCGTTCGTGAAAGATTATATTACAGACGAAGTGGTTTGATGGTATGCCCTGGAATCAGCAAAGGTAGACGTACCGACCCTGCATATCATTCGGAATGGCACTTTGATGGCCCAAAGGTATGCAGAGGATATACTGAGAACTCATGTCTGCATTACGCTGCAGCTATTGGTGATTATTTTGTTTTCAAGCATGATAATGCCAGACCGCATTCAGATCGTCTTGTGGAGAACATGCTTGAAGCTGAAACAACACGGCGTATGGAATGGCCAGCATGCTCTCCTGACCTGAATCCGATCAAGTATGTTTCGGACACACTCGAACGACGCATTGCAGCGAGACCAAGTCTTCCTTTTACTGTCCTGGACTTGGAGATTGCAATTCTTGAGTAATGGAACAGTATTCCGCAAATTATTATCGATAACCTCATCGCCTCCTTGGAAAACAGGTGTGCAGCAGTCTTAGCTGTACGAGGGGGCCACATGCCATGTTAAACATCTTGCATAATTTCTAAAGAATACATTTTTGTTATTTACATGTAACCAGATTGTTGCCCTAAATCATCTTTTCATGTTCTTTTCATCGTTTCAAAAAATTAAAGCTCCGTTACAAATTTTTTTGTATCTTTTTTATTGTATTGCGCATCGATACACGTGTACTCCCCATTTGATGACCATCAATGGCTGTCTCGCATAAACTAACTTCACATAACTTCTTGGCTTGTTCCCCTGATTTTTTTAGCAGTGTAGTTCTAAGTTACTGAGCACACAGTTTAAAAATATTGGATAATGGTTAATACTCTCACGGATTCTCTTCATATATATAATTGTAATTTTTATATCACAATGGAATAATCATCTTTTTTTGTATTTTGAAAAATATAATAGAAAAAATTAACTTTGCAAATTTGTGCTTTTGCTCGATGGTAAGAATGTTTAAATAAATAACAAGTTGGAAATTGTACGTGACAAATGAGGTGCGTTCGGTGCGTGATATAACTAGTTTTACAATGTAAAAAATCATCGTTATTATTTCAGTGAAATAAATTATATCGTCTGCTATGAACGAAATGAGGATGCCTTTTTTTTTATTATTACGTATGCCATGTATACAGATGCGATTTTTTTTTCGACACCAGACAGAGCTGTAAATTCACCATGGAGATCTTGCTTTGCGAATGATTACCTCCATGGTTAATATTTCTATGATTCACGATGAATGAATATTTTGTTTATTTACTTTAATGGATATTCGGCTGTTAACCTACATTTCACTGAAGTTATCTGAGAATCTATGCATTTTTTAATGTAACTCATCTTTCAAGCAAACAATTTTTTTAAACGATCTATCTAAAAATGCAATTTTACGCAATTTTGTTCAAACAATTAATTTTGAATAAAAATGGCCGCTTGGCATATGGAAAAAAGATGTGCTCAGCCCGTATTTGTTTTCCTCAGTCACATGACTTTGTGCTTTTATTATATAGATTACGTACGATAGGATTTAATAGAATAAAGAAAACTCTTATTAATATCTTTTTAAGTTTTGATTCAATATCCATAAAAATTGAAACGACTCTAAAAAATTCTGCAACCATTATATATATTAATTTTCAAACCATTCGGTTGGGTAACTACCTAACCGAATGATTTGAAATTTAATATATATAATCGTTACAGAATAATGTCGAGTCATTTCAAATTTTATAAAAATCGAATCAAAACTTAAAAAGATGTTAATAAAAATTTTCTTCATTCTATTAAATCCTATAATACGTAATTAATTCAATGATATCCCATGATAGGAAATGATTCTAGGTTGCCATTGTGATTACATCTTATTTAAATGGAGTCAAATTATTTCCATATTACTGAGTTTAAAAACCGAATTTGTATACTAAAATTGTTTAATTATAGCAATCATATAATCTACCGACAATTGTTTGGATAGATAAATCCGGAACAATAGATATTAAATGAAAAAGAGCCTAAATATGGATTTCAAGTTCTGAAATTTTCAAAGCTGGAATTTTCTGTAAATGTCAACAAATTATAAAATGTCGCCAACTTAAAATGTACTTTTTTTATTACGGAAATTAATCATATCATAATAACAGACGATATAATTCATGTCACTGATATAATAACGATGATTTTTTTTTTACATTTTCTTGCATTGGATAGTTGCGCATAGTATAATTTTAATGTAACAGAATTCCAACTAAATGTCTGTAAATGTGTATTGAATCTTAATTTCATAAAATGAAATTAATATCTATAATATGAAAATCTGCATATAAAATAAATTTTGTATTCATGCATTTTTGCATTAGAGTGCAACAGCTATTGCACCAAAATCTGAATATTTATAAAACTAGTTATAGTACGAACGCATCTCATTTGTCACATTTGGCGTACAATTTCCAGCTTTTTTTGTTAAGACGAGCACGAAATGTGCCCATATTACCGTCATCTCTTAATCACGCAGACAAACTTAGAGTTTGTTTATTTACGAAAATGATACTTGGAAAATTGGATCGAGTTCACTGTACGTACACAGAGTCTCATCTGTTACATCTCTCTCATCGCATAGAAAAGTTAGGTGAGATTGTTTAATCACTTGGAAGTTCTTTTTTGTAAATTCTGTGCAACTGCAATAACTTTGCATATCAAGAATGCTGATAACTTAAAAAAATATTTTTATTATTATTATTCACACTAAAAAAATTTCATTATCGTTTAATGTTTAATAAGTAAAACGACCAATTATTTTTGTATGATCACGTATATCAGCGTCAAGTTCAAGTGTTATGTATAAATGATATAGGTACTTATTTCATATCTGCATATTATTTCAATTTGAATAATATATCATATTCTATTTTCACAATAATATTTTAATGTTATAGAAAAAAAATAATTTTTTAATTATTTTGAAAGTGAAATTTTTGGAATGAAATAACGTTTGTTATTACTTAATAAGACAAATAAATATTTTTTTTGGAAATGTATTATTTTTAATATAAGAAATATATTTTTGAAATAGTTAAAATGTGCTAATTTGTACGGAATCACAGTTTGTTTCCCCGTTCAAATAATTTTTTGGTAACAGTACTTCAAATGTTACATTTTAAGATTTTTGAAGAATCTTAATCGTCTACAATATTCAATATTTATCAACAGATATTTCGTGTTTCAAATTAATATATAAGAAATAAAAATAAAATTTTCACCATGAAGTTTATTCTTGTTAGTTTTTTTAAATAAAGATGCTGAAAATAAAAGATACTTTTTCATTACAAGAATATTCTTGATGCTTAAATATTCTCTTATAAATCCTATTTAGAACTCATTTTTTACTCGTTTAAAAATCAAAAAGCATTAACGTTATTGGTTTATAATTTTCTTTCTGAAACTTATTTTTTTTACAATCTAAAATATATTTCTATATTTTCGATTGAAAAGAGATTTTACTATGCATTATACAGTATGCCCACTAAAGTCCCTTGCCACCCTCTTAACGGCTGCTGCTATATTCATAAAAGTAGTGTCTAGGTATAGTAAAAAAGCCATGAGCTACTCAATGAAACCGCCTACGGCGCCACTTGGTGTAATGTTGCGGAGTTGGCAATATAATCTCGAAAACGGAAAGAGATAGAGAAAAAAGTGATATACAATGTTGTAGAGCATCATTGATTTTGTACGAAAAGACACATTGTGGACATTAATGCGAAGAACAGAACGGTTAAAACACGCATTTGTCTTTTCGTGATTTCCTACACTGTGACGTGACAAAACGATCTTAGAAAGAAGAAAAGCAACTAGTTATAATAATATACCTTTATTTTAGATTTTCAAACTTCTCACCGTCAGCTGCAATGCATATTTGGATGTTTGTTTGAATTTCACGTTGCACACGTTGGAGCATAGATGGTGACAATTTGGCACAAGCGTCCGTAATAGCGTCGTTTAATGTCCTGCAGTGTTTGTGGAGGGGTCGCACAGACCTGCTGTTTCACCTGCTGTGTAGGAAATCACAAAAAAACAAATGCGCGTTTTAACCGTTCTATTCTTCTCATTAATCTCCACTAGGTGTCTTTTCGTACTAAATCGATGATACTCTACAACTTTGTAAATAACTTTTTTTCTCTATCTCTTTCCGTTTTCGAGATAGTAATGCTAACTCCGCAGCATTCCACCAGGTGGCGCTGTAGGTGGTTTCATTGTGTAGCGCATGACAACTTTACTATACCTAGACACCACTTTTATGAATATAGCAGCAGCCGTTCCGAAGTTAAGAGGGTTGCAAGGGACTTTAGTGGGCATACTGTATTTCAAACTGGATTTAAAATTTATGGATTAGTTTTAACTTTTTTTTAATATCAAATTCTTATTCTAAGCCTTATAAATAATGAGGCGTGATCCGTATACACAAAACAAGATAAATAATAATATTTTTCCATGTAAATTTAAATAAATTTTCTTACTCATACAAATGAAATTTTCAGGTATTCTCATTTAGAAAACAATCGAAAAGATTATTTCGTTTCTTCATTAATGTCGTGTATCTTTGATTATAACCATTTGGTAACTACCTATACCGAAGCATTTTTAGAAGCATATTTTTTCGTGTCTTAAGTAATTGGTTCAAAATATAATTTTTTTTTGTGTTTTGAGAAAGATATTTTACTTCTATGGGACTAAAATCGTTGAATTTTCCGAACTTTAGCTGCTTGTATCTGAATTAATGTAACAATTTCATCAGCCATGCACAGAACTGTGTAAAGTGCATTATTGTCTGTTGGTGGCAGTCTCATTAATAGTGCCACTGTAGCACTATTTGTTTTCTTATTCTTCCTTCCATTATCTTGTATCTGAATCAAAATAGAATTTGGTGAAGCCCATGTGGACATGATATCCTTTTTAAGTGCAGTTTTTTGTCTAAATTTATTTGATTGTGGCATGAATGAGACACTTGTTTTTGGAGATGAATCTTCTATTGTGTCACCACGGTATGAGTAACTGGAAAAGCGCCATGTTAACTTTGTACTTATTGATAATAGGAATGTCACTGGCTAACGTAAAATTAGCGAAAGTTATTGTTTTTACTGATATATTTGGAACTGTTTTGTATCACGCATATTCGACGATGAAGGTTTTGGGGAAATAATTAAAGGACCATGCATCTCTATTTTATCATTATTCTCATCTTGACTAATAACTAACAGGGTTCCATGTGGAGTTCTATGACCATCAGGAGTATATTCTTTGAAATCAACATTGTCTATTGCATGTGTTACATTGCCCCCTTCTTAGATAAATGATGGAATACAAAATCCTACGGTTTTGGACGCTCATTCAGAAACTGTTGAAGCTATCTACTTTTCAAGTTGTACTGTGTGATAATAGCTTGATCGAATTTTCAAATGAGGCATAGTATTAACCAATTCTTTGTTTCTTGTTTTAGCCTTTACTATTATGCATAAGATATTTATTGTTTTCTTACTTATATTTTTTTTATTTTTCGCACACAATTTCCTTCATGAAAATACTGACTGATAAAAACAGCGTTATTCAGGTCGTAATTGCGACAAAATAAATAATGTATAATTATTGTGGTCATTAATTTTTTTTTATTTATCCTTACAATCGTGTATCTATCCAGTGATATACCATGCTAAGATTACAAAAAAAGATTGTATTTTCAAAATTACTGTTCGTTAAACATTTTTCTCTATTTCTAAATAGAAAGTATTAGATTTACGAAAAATATCGACCTTTGATGGGTTTCGTTTTTGACGGAATTAGACTTTTGAGATGCACTGAGTATAATATGAATACGTTTGTGAAATCTATAGCTGAACTAATGTCTAGTGTCTTGAACAGTCTAACTTCTATCTGCGTATTACACAATTTTTTTTTGTTTCTGTAACGCAAATTAAAACCCGAGTTTTCATGAAATTTCATCATTTGTTCCATCATGTCACAAAAGTTGTTTGGCTTTATTATTTTTGTGCATATCTCCAAACATATATCACTTTTAGGCCGTGTTTTATATTATTTTCATGCTAGGTATACTAGGGTAAGTCAAAGATTATCCATAATTTTTACATACTCTTTTTACGTTGTTCATACTGACCTCTGTCCTCGTTTATTTTATTGTTATGCTGTTGTGATCATTCAATTAAAGTTTGATCGTAATTCCTCCATTTGTCTTCCTTTTGTTGCAGAAAGATCATGGTCGCTCCATTAGAGGTTTGCACCAAAGAGGAGCAACGAACAGTGATCCGGTTTTTGTGGTCGGAAGGTGTACCAGGGGCCGCAATACATTGAAGACTTTCGGCACAATACGGGAACAGTGTTTTGCCGCAACGGAGTGACTACGAACGAATTGAAAAATTTAAAAACGGTCGCACAAGTGTTAAACATGAGAAAAGAGTCAGACGACCGTCTACAGCTACTAATGATGACAACATTGAGCGTGCACGTGACATGGTTCCGTTAGACAGACGAGTGACTATTTATTAAGTCCACTCAAAGAAGCAGTAAAGGACCGTCGATTCACCTCTAACCCATCTAAGGCATCAGGAAGCTTGTACAAATATGGACCAAGTGCGTTGAAAAGCAAGGGGGACTATATTAAAAAATAATGTTAACGTTAGTTTCCTATTTATACTGCAATAAAATTTATAACTACATTGCGGATAATTTTTGAATTACCCTTGTATCTCGACAGCTATAGATCATCTGCATCAAACACAATACACAAGATTCTAAATGCAGGCTCATGTTTCACTTTTATCGCCCAGCAGTAGGCAGTGCTGTCTGTTATTCAAGAAAGTTCCACAATCGCATCCATATTCAATCATATTGTTTCTGCCATTCTTTAACTCTCATGCTGTTGCAACCATATTTTTGCCAGGATCGTTCATTTGATGCCAATTTTATATTCAAGTACAACTTAATTATAGAATATTATAACTATGCTTCCTGCGATGAACATTATGTCTGTTCCCATTTGGTAGAATGCATTCAGTTTTATATTTGAGATTTTCTATTCCAAATATTTACATTTTGATCGACAGCAGCCGATTTGTTTCAGCAGCAAATGTTTGGCACATATGGCGCAGTTTTCCTCTTGACAAACGCTTTACGCCGCTAGTTTGTTTACTTTCAGTTTTGATTTTAATAGTGAATGAGTATGATGTAAAATGAATTTCAAGACATATTTACTTTAGAAAGTAATATTCATCTCTCCGTACTTAGATTATTTATTTATATTGCAATATTATCAAGTTTTTGAATGACGATAATAGTTTACTTAAACATTAAGCATACATATTCTGTTAAGTGGAAGTGAATTGCAAAATTCTTGAAAGAAATGCGTTTTTGGGAAACTTTAAAAGAGAGTTTGTAAATTTTTCTGTATTGAAATTTGTTTGGATGGTGTAATGTTTATCTATAACATCTCAGTTTAAAATGTTCATACTGCTATTTTGAAATGCATCGGAGATTGAAAATTATTCTTTACGTGTATGTGACGTACAAAAATTAAATGTGTTTTACTTGTGTCCTAAGCTGGCATGAACTATATTTGAATTCTTCACCTGCACCAATTTTAGAGTTGAGTTGAATAGCAATAGAAATATGTTGCGCTTTTCGTTATGCATTGATTTCTTAAACGCTATATTAAAATCATAGAAATGCATTACACTTCATATTCAAAATTAAATGCACTATTTAAATTAATGTATCAGAATTATATATAATAAGAATATTTTTGATGTCCAAAGCATACTATATTCGATTAAGATATGTTTTACTGCAAGGCATGCAGTGAATAACAAAATATTTTCACAAACACACGGGGTATTTAATAAATTGTTTTCCCAAAACTAAATTCTTAGAAATCAATATTTGGTAAAATTAATGCGCAAATTAATTCTACCAATTCTTATTAAAATGCTTATAAAACATAAACACTGATAATCTCTAACTTTTCTTATATTGATTAAAAAAAATTAAGTATCTACACACCTTTGAAACGTCACTTTCGATAAAATGTCGAATTTTCATTTTTGCAATAATATTAAAATTCAATCGTTTATCTAGCAAATTCTGCTTTAATTGTAACTGTATCTTAATTAGAACCCGAGTTATAGCCGTTTAAAGTTACATATGTTATAGTTTGCCGGAGAATTTAACAATTGGAAATATCGTTCTGCAAACTGGAAGTAAGTATGTCGACATTCTTCTTTTTTGAGATTTAGCATTTAAATTGTATTATAAGTCCAAGAAAATACATGAAGTTAATAAAACCTTTAAAGAATAATAATTATTTTTATAGTAAGAATCGTGTTTAAAAGTTATGTTTAGCTTTTTCACAAAATGAAGTTTTTCAGATTTTTATTATACGCAAAACATGCTATAGAAAAAAAATTATGTATGAAATGTCTTCGTTTGTTTTGCTTATTTTACAAATGTTTATTGAGGGACTAGACTACATTCATGATAATATATTAATTATTTTTATATTTACACTGGTATAAGTTAAAATGTTGCAACAAATTTTACAAATTATTCATTACATTAGTACTTTAAGTGCCACAGCGATAGAAATGCTATTATAATGCGGCTAGTCTATGTCCTAGATAATGATTTTATCTTTATTATGCAATTTACAAAGTGTAAATGCATTTATTTGATTTTGAGTTATCATGTTTTGTGTAAATGTCATTTTTTTCACATAATTTTGACTATTTTTCACTTAAAAAAATTACTTTTGAGTAATTGCTAAATTGTTTATATATTTTTTAAAGTTTTAACTTAAATGTCATTATAAAAATTTGGTTTAGAGAGAAATTTTCAAAAATTTCGAGAAATCACCTCCGCAGGTATGTGGAAACCTTAAGATGTATTTTTTTTTCTGTTACCATTTCTTCAGTAAAATATCTAACATTACTTCACTGAAAAATAATGAACTTATCTGTTTAATATTACATCAAGTTTTCTACAATGGCAGCTATTTAAACTTTAGAGAATACATTTTAAACAAAAGTTATTGAATTTCCGTATTTAAAATCTAAAATCATCTCTAAAAGTCCTAAACAAACATTGAAATTAACTTTCTCTGTTTATATTGCCATTAAAATTTCACAGCAGTTTCTCAACATCCAATCAATTTGATCAAATTATACCAAAGAAAACAGTAGATTATTAAAAATATCCAGATTTGCAGTTCCCAAGATTTCCTTATGTGCAGAATTTTCCGAAATTCCTAGAATTTTATTTCCCGGCACGTTTGAAATTTAAAACTCTTTCAAAAATTAACATTCGATGCAAATCATTGTATTGATTTTACAGATACAAAGGTTTTTAAATATTTACTTTGGTTTTGCCCGTATTTACTCTTCAGTGATCATCTTATTTAAATTATTTTGAAGATGGGAGGATTCATTTTAATACATCAGATTCGTGATAGTGTGAAGGATTCTTTAATAACACATAACAAATGTACTTATTCCAGCTTTCTTTAAAAGGAATTTCATGATAAATTTTCCATTATTTGAGTATTACTAAGAGAGAAATATACGAAAGTTGTAAGTCGATAATAGATATATGTGTAATTTAAGATTTATTTAAAATTCAGTTTTAGCGTAAACAAGGCATCTATTGATATGTGGAATCAGGATATAAAATCACACTATGCCATTTAAAGCGTATGAAGATATTAAAGTTGAACTTATCCTTTTTTTTCATTTTATAAATTTTAGTTTAATATTTAACATTTTAACAGATATTCAGTATGGAAATTTTAGAATACACACAGTGTAATGCTTTTAGTTGGCGCTAAACTTTTATATTCAAGGTAAAATCCATCAAAAATGATGGTTGAAATAATATTTATAGCAAGTTCAATAAGAAACTTTTTCCACCCAATGCAATCTAAAAATGTTGTTTACTCCCTTATGTTTATGGAAAAATATTGAAAAATAAAATATACATACATATAATTAAAATAGTGAAAAAAAAATAAAATTTACAAAAAGCTATAAGTTTTATTCAATTATAGAGGAATAACGTCTCTAAATTTGGATTCAAATTTTTGTTTTCGGAGAATTCACAAAGGGTTTGTGTAAAGCCGGCGATGTCAACAAGAATGTGGTTTAAATGAAATATAAGTAAAATTGAAAAAAATATGAAGCAAAAAGTATGTAAAAGAAATATAAACAAAATTATAATGAAGTAACGTATTTAAAGTTTGTGAAAAAAACTACACCTCTGAATACAAGAACGTAATTACTTTTATGACAAAAAATAATAGCAGAAAAAAACCAGTTTAACGTGGAACCCCATAATGGAAATTTCGAGTTATGGTCGTAATTTGCTTTGAGCAAAATGCCAAGTGTAAAAATTACGCTAAACTGCACTTATTTCATGTGATTTATTTTTGGTGGCACGTTTAAACATATTTCGTCAATTATTGCGAAGCCAATTATTTGTAGACTATTGCGTGCGAGTGTATATGCGTATACGTATATATTTATTCAAAGATAATCTTTATGCAAAGTGTAAGAAGGTTAGAAAAAAATATTTTACATAAGTATATACAACAGTGAAATGTATTTAATAGTAAATTCCAATTAATTTTTCGGGAGTGAATTTCGCCCGAAACTACTGACTAACAAACAAGTGGATTTTTCATTGCTAAACTAAGAGTTAAGCCGACAGAGTGAAAAATGCCTCAGAGCGCTATTTTAGGGTCCCGGGTTCGATTCCCGGCTTGGGACATTTTTCACTCTGTTGGCTTCACGCTCAGTTTAGCAATGAAAAATCCACTTGTTTGTTACTGTGTATTTAATAGTTCAGGTAATTTTATCTTAGATTCAATAACAGCTGCATAGCTGTGAGTATCATGATGCCATAGAGAAAATGTTGCTCACAATTCCGATACCTTTAACCGAATGTTTGGGTCTGTAAATGGGTGCACAACATTTAAATCATTAAATGCCTTAAAGTATATGTATGTATGTCTATCGAAGTCAAAGCTTCGCAATCCCAGCGAATTTGAAGATCTGACATGTCTTAAAATTTTGCTTGTGATTCAGGGAAGCGATTTGGACTATCAGTTTAATAAAATTCAAAATTTATTTTTTATTTTTTAAATGTTTTGTTGAGAAATGTTTCTAAATTTTAAACATAACGTGTTTTTCCTATTGCCGCATCTTAAAAAAGAAGCTGATCAAGAATTTTAAAAAAAAATTATAATGTATCGTGAAAGAAATCCAAGCACGTGGCTTTTTGGTTTTATCTATCTACTTTGTAAGTTAAATTACGTTAAATACTCATAGCGCATGTACTTTTTGCTTAAATGGCAACAGAAAGTCATATTAATATTTATGGTGATGTAACGAGAAATATCCATTTATTTAGCATTTATTTATGTTTCGAAATAAATTGCTACAGAAATACCTTATTTTTGAAAACAAGGTGAAATATTTAATAGATTTTGTTTCCACAAAACCACTTTTCTTGAATATATTTTGATCAGACATTTTTTGTCATGTTACAATTCTTAAATTAATTTTACTTTTTCGCGTTTTTGCGACCATATTAAAATTTCTATACAAAATATAGTACATTATATCCTTTTTTATGTAAACGTCCAATTAAACGTTAATATGGAGCCAGTTATAGTAATGGCCCTTGTTATAATGATTGCAGTATTAATGGTTTATATGAGTGAAGCGCTCAGATTTCGATACAGTGACCACCCGAAAGATTTCTGAGCATAAAACAGTGCGAAGACGTCTACACAGACGTACAATTTACATAAAACTATGGAATATATATCATGGATACGAAAATTTAAATCTGTACTTTTGAAAGCAACTACATCTTTAGTATTATTATAGTTTTGACTATTTGTGCGTTCACTTATTGATATATTCCGCAGGACTTGTTAACAGGAAAATAGAGTGTGATTTCAGATATCTCGAATCATTTTTCATCACTCCGTTTGCGCTGATTGTAGCGGTTTTATTTCCAGTTTTTCATTACAAACATAATGTTAGATTCATTATTCGGTTGTCAAAACAATTCGCCAAAACATTCGCATAGTCGAGACATGCATTTAGTCCCACTAATACATTCCACTCATTAGCTATGTAGCATGCCATCTCATAAGCATAATCGCATAAGCACTATGTCATAGGCCTCCTGTAAATCTGATCCCAACCGATATAGCAATGCGTGGATGCATTTTTTCACATTTCATAATATAATTTAGCTTATCATATGTATCACACCTCACATATATGAATCTTTATTTACAATTACATCAGAAATTATGTTATACGAATTTTAAAAAAATCGTGCGGGATGTCCATAATTAAAGTAGGTGTGTTTAGAAGTCAGTTTCAAAGAATCCTCATATTCTAAATCCAAAAAAATTATTCTGTTTACGCTATGCTATTTAGACTATGAGGGGTATATTTAATACAGAAAACATTTCAGTTCTCTTCACCAGCGCAAAAGTGGCCCTTCAAGCTGATTTTGCGTAGAAAATTAAGCATGAGATAAACAAAAGGAAACAGTTCAGATATTGTCTAACATTTTAATGAAATATTTAGTTCTCATCTTCTTAATTCTCTGAATATTTAATCTGTTATAAATATAACCTTTAAAATTCTCTCTTTAAAATTTCGTGGAAAAATGTGCATATTTAGTTGTGAAAGCATAAGACGAAGCAGAGCGACGGCACGCTGAAATAACCCGCTTTTTCTATTTTGTTTTCGAAAATTTCTTAGATTTTATTTTTTTAAATATTTATACACGTCCTA
Organism: Maratus michaelseni; assembly: GCA_963931845.1. Taxonomy (NCBI): domain Eukaryota; kingdom Metazoa; phylum Arthropoda; class Arachnida; order Araneae; family Salticidae; genus Maratus; species Maratus michaelseni. Next base: position 184,990,857 of record OZ007596.1, read on the forward strand.
ATGTTCCGAAAATTTTGTAGGTGATGTAAATTTGTTCTACGGAGATGCTCTAAAAAGGTTGCATCGAAATATGGACGTTTAGTTACTTTTAGCGTAGAAGAAAAGATAGTCTTCGTGAGGCGCGAAGTGACCTGCGTTCGCCGGTGATTTTGAACATGTTAAAATTCGTATTTTTTAGAATAGATTTAATCGTCAATTAGAAGAAAGCTTCAGCTTTAAGAGCATATATTTGGTTTGTCGGCACTTTAAGAATTGTGACCTGGAGGGGCGTTGCCATAAGGGGAAAAGGATCCTTCTGGAAAACAACCAAAGATTCTCTTCAAAGGACTAATAACGATATATTTTCGAATTGATTGCGGCATTTGAAACGTAAGAGTATGATCTTTCTCAATATGTCTTTCAATTTTAACTGTACCGAGCGATTTGGTTGCCTTCGGCCGAGTTAACATGTGAACATCTGAAACAGGTTGCTTTGAGACCTATAAGTTACAAGGCTGTTGTCTTGAATGATCCATAATTTTTATTCACAGAAATACATACAGGACTGTGACAAATTACATAAATTTTGTAATGTGGGGACGTGATAGACACACGGAAGTTGACAGCACTGCAGATACGCACACAATGACATCCATCCCTCACGTAGGATTCGAACCCGGACCCTCACCATGGCTGACGCCTCCGCTACCAACCACGCTGCCAGGTGTCTAGGCCGATTTAAAACTACGAAATAACACACACAAAAAAAAACAAGTCTTCGTTCGATTTTTCATTTCCTTCCGATGCGCAAATCGCGTTTTGCACATGCGCGAGTGATTTTCCCAGTTTCAAAGAAAGAGATGCGTTTTTGGTGAGTTTTCAATTAATATGTCGGCTAGTTATCTAAATATTAAAAATATGAGCTTCAGGTGCATCAAGACAGGCCTTGGAATTCCTTACCTAAATTTTGAGACTTCTAGTTGCGCTAGAGTTTCCTAGCTATCGCACACACACACACTGAGCGAAACGCCTTTTTATTACTATAGATAATGAAGCCCAAATTACATTTTCTAGCATTTATTACTATACATGTTTCTTACATTGTTTTGTCTGCAAGATCATTTCTAGACGTAAAATATTTCACACATTTCTCATTAGCACACGTTTTCAAATTAAATAAGATTAATTTTAACCACGTAAGCAATACTTTATACAGCTGCAAATGATTGTTTCCAATTAGAAATGCAAATAAAACTCCACCAAAGATTTAAATATATCATAAGTAAATATGTGGATTATAAATAAATATTCTGTCCTTCAAACTATCACTGATTCCAGGGGTGTCTATATTAAATTAAATTTAATCGTATTAAATAAACTAAATATGTACAGGTTGACGCATAATGTACTGTGGAATTCTATGATGTATCACGTGTAATTAAATTTTACATGTAACCTGATCTCAATACATTTTAAAAATACCCTCGTGTTTATTTCAAATATTTAAAGCGTTTATTTTAATCGTTGATTTAAATTTTCGGAGATATTCGGTGTTTTCGATTTTAAAATTCGATATTGAAAAACTAAATAAACATTAGATTTTTACTACAAGTAAGAAGGCTGAATACTTTATTGAAATACTTTATTGAATTTTGGCTTCTGAAATACGGTGAAAAGAAAATGACCTATCTGTTTAAAAGTGTGATTTAGATACTTAAAAATTTATCTTATTAAATTTATTAACATATGTTTTAATATATCATTTAAATATTTTCAGTCTGTAGTTAAAACAAAATACATTTATCAATCAATTTTATGAAAAGGGAAAATGAGTACAAAATTATTTAAACTCGATTTTAAAGAAACCATTACAAGGATATTTTATGTCTGCTTCTTCTTCATTTTTTTACTCTTCTGCAACGATTTATAAATAAATCTCCTTTTGAAGTACATTTTATCTTCTTATTTGTAAATTGACATCTGCAATTCCGTACTTTACCAACAATAAATATTTAGAGAGATCCACCTAAATACCTTTTGACATTATCCAAATATCTTTTTGAAGATATTGGCGAATATCAAATCTAGTAATACAGAATTTTATTGAAGAAATATCTTTTTAACATCATCTATACGATAAGAGGAATTATATATATTTAAAAAAAGTAAAATGTAGTTATTTTCGTTTCGAGATATTGACATTATCTTTCAATTCTGAAAATAAATTATAAAATTTAATTAAAACTACATAGAATATTTGGCAATCAGTAAGCTGAAATATAAATCAATAAGAAACTTCTTGCTCGAAAATATGGAATTCGGGTAATTATAGAACACTTATAATTCTGAAATGTATGACTACTTCTTGTATTTTTCCAATCTTTCTATATTTTTTTTCGCATAAAAATAAGGATAAATTATAATGATGAAAATGTTTTCATAATCTGTTTGTCACTGTTCTATTAATTTTTTTCTTAAGGCGGTATTAAAAAAAATATTTTTCCACGCTCAATAACTCAAAATTTTGAGACACATTTTCAGACTCACTTTTAAAAGTAAAAACATGAAACTTGGTAAGGTGATTTATAAAGAGATTTATAAGGGACCCATGTTTTTATTTTTCGTTCAATTAATTAGAAATTGATTTACAAACAATTATTTTCACAGTACCATAATTTTTTTTTTTTTGTTTCCAGGGCTATCCCTTCGAGAAATTCGGTTCAAAATGTCCACTTTGACAGCATTTTTTGAAATATATTCTGCTTTTATCAAAAAATCGACCAATTTCGGACATTATAAAGTTTCTGAATAAGAGAATTTTCCAATTGGATGCATTTTAGATCAAAAATGAGTTTAAAAATGTGTCTCAAAATAAGCAGTTTGGATTTGAATACACCCTTAAGTCTTCTTTAAACAAAAATCAAAGGCACTAGGCAAAAATTTCATAATACCACCATAATATAAACAATCTTGACTCTACAGTAGAAGAAATAGTTGTATTTTGACAATTGTACTATGGTGGGATTTTCTTATGAAATATTGCACGGGTTTTAGGATAAATACGTCCTGAAAAAAGTGAAAATGGCGGACAACAGACGATTAATTAATATTATTTTATTAGGAAAATCAATCATATTCCTGAAATATTGAAATTAAAAGTGAATAAATAGTAATGAGTTTTTATTTACTGTCCAAAAAACGTTATTTAGAATTAGATACTAACACTGAAAAATATTAAACGAACAAGTTGGAAATTGCACGTCAAACGTGACAAATGAGGTGCGTTCGTACGTGCGCTAGTTATATAAATATCCAAATCTTGATGATTTGTAATTTTGAAGTGAGTTATATCGTTCGAAGACTAATTTCTGTAATAAAATAAGTATCTCGGTCGCTTGACGATTAAACCTCGGAAGCTCCTATAACAAAAAAGCACCGATTTAAAAAAAAATTAAATTTCCTTATAAATATTTTTATTAATATCTTCTAAAGTTTTGATTCGATTTGCATAAAATTTGAAATGTCTAGACAAAATTCAAAGATAATATATCTTAAAGGCAATGATAATATATCTTAAATTTCAAATCATTCGGTTGGGTAGTTTTTGCGTTGTTATATGCGGACAGACAGACGGACGGATAGACGGACGGACCAGACGACGACAAT